>CM036622.1:13683986-15106486 GCA_020746105.1 Trogon surrucura | reverse complement strand
CTTGTTTGCAGGCTCTTGTGCATTTATCTATCTACAGCACTCAGACCCAGATAACGTGTCTTATGTTTAAGCAACTTTGATTTCTCACACTAATCAAGTTTTATGGGTTAAAAAATTTTGTACCGTGAATTCAGGCAAAGTAGAAGTTTACAGTCTTTACTGTTAAATTTAGAAAAAAGCTGAGGAAGCAAAATAAACAGTATGTCCTTAGAGTTTATCATAGGCGAAATATTTTTTTTTGCATTTCTTAGAATTGTTGAGGTAAATTTTAGCCTTAGGCCAAGGGGAACAACTCAGCTGGTAGGCACCCCTTTAGGGGATGCTAAACTTCACAGTGGGAGCCTGAAGCCAGTTGTCCCAGGCTGCTCTGAGTAGCAGTCACAATGAGAATTTTTGATCAATTTATCGGGAATGGGAGTTCCCCTGCCCTCAACTTTTGGCACTTGTGACTTGTCTTATGCTGTTGATTTGAGGATGCATGGCTGTTGCTTTTTGCTGACTTGTTTTGGATTATTGCTGTGCCTCATCAGTTCATTTCTCTGGCTCCAGTGGCTTCCCCCTTGTCAGCTTCCCAAGACTGCTATCAGTCTTCTAAAATCAATAAGGGTATTGATTGTACAACCATTCTCTAAATTTTACAGTCCCTACTATATCCATATCTTATCACAGAAATCATGCAGGGTATGAATAATCTGGTCATGAAAATTGTCATTAACTATAAGTTTAACTCCATAACTTTTGTTAGTTACTTACCTGTATACATCCATATGAAACACAGATGTTTCCAACCTAAGGGGCCAGTTGGTGATGCCATGACTCACCTTGCCTCGTGCCTTTTAATTGTGAACGTTAACACACGGTAGGTCTGTTCACATAGTTCGAGTCTGAGTACCATGGCAGAATTTATTTATTTATTTACTTATTTAAAAAGTCTCTATAAATGTGAGAGGATTGTGAGCTTTTAATTTTTGCAAGTGACAATATCTCAGGAAAACTCCCCCTGAATGTCTGGAATGCAGCAGTTTCAAGTGCAGCTCAGGCACTAGTGGCAACAACTTACTGTACCTGGTGTCTAAGGATCAAAATACCCAAATCAACATTTTCTTCAGACTGACTTTTGTATAGGTAGACTCCTTTAGCAATTCATTTCTATGCATTTTCTCTCTGCTCATATGTGAAGTATCTGCTGTAGAGGAGGACAGATTGTGATACGTGTATGCTTTAGTTTCCTGTTTCATAGAGGTGTATTAAATCCATACCTCATGCTCTTGAAGCACTAAGGTGTTTTGCTATTTTGGGCCTGATGCTAAATGCCAGGTAGCTTGGAGAAGTAGAAATCAAGAAAGAAATTTGTCTTCCAAGTAACTAGCGATAGGATGAAAGGAAATGGGCTCAAGATGTGAGAGAGAAGGTTTAGATTGGATATTAGGAAGAATTTCCTTACGGAAAGAGCTGTGAAGCACTGAAACAGGCTGCCCAGGCAAGTGGTGGAGTCACCATCCCTGGAGGTGTTCAAAAGAACGTGTAGACTTGGCACTTTGGGGCATGCTTTAGTGATCATGGTAGTGTTGGGTTGGCAGTCGCACTTGATGATCTTAAAGGTCTTCCAACCTTAATGATTCTGTGATTTTACGATATTTGTTAGTTGAATCTAGTGAATGTTTAGATCATAACCCATGTGTATTTGCTAAGAATAACAACTTTTTTCTTTAGAAAGTAATAAATGCAAAAGAGTTAAAAGCTTTGTTTGTTGTACATTCACGGGTAATAATACATGGAATTTAATTTATATTTTACAATTGCTCTTAGTTTTAATTTTTAAAGTATAACCGAGTAAACAAAAATTCCTCTGGAAAAAAAAAAAGACAAATGAGACTATTTTCTGATAATGAAAGTCAGCAAAGCATAGCCTGATTCCTTGTGATAAGGATAAATATATTTGCACTAATGTGCTTAAAAGGCAACTATTAGTTTTTAATGAATGTAAGAGATTTACTTTTTTAGCAGAGCTACTAAAATAATAATCATCCATAAAGGAGTACTTCACACAAGCTCAGGAAATTATATTCAGAGATTTAGCTAGGGAATTTGGTTCTGGTTTGAGAGATAATGTTCATTTATATATACAAAAAATGTTTAGTTCATTAGCATACTTTTATTCTGCAGACACTGAAAAGCTTTAATGCCCCCAAAATTACTTAGATGTAACTTAGTTTTGTGAGTTATCAAGCATTAAAGATATAAATAGCCTTATTATTCTGTTGCAGCTAGTGTAGTCCTGTTTCAGAACACCACTTCTGCACAATAGGAGGCATTTTAAAAGGTGGGCTTTTTCCCTCCACTAGTGTACCAGACTAGTTCAACTCTGAGCTAATATACTGACTGAAAGTGGACATACGATTTTAAGACAGCTGGTGAAGTGCAGACTTTTACATTAAAGCATTAAAATTCGTCTAATGGGTAAGCACTATGTTTTTTTGAAGTGAGACTTTTGATTCTTAGTGTAATGCAGCACCAATGGAAGATTAGTCCAGTCATTTTAATGAATAACAAAAGCTGCCAGACCAGAATGTTCTAAGTTCATGCTGCAGACGGTTTCCATTTGCTCACATCTAGAAATAGATGAGTATATGTGTATATATAAAAGTGTAGTGCCATTGGTGATAGAAGCCAACGGAGCTGCAGTTATGAAAAGCTGGAATAAAGAGGCAAGCATTTGTGCTCTTAATTTCACAGAATCACAGAATGTCAGGGGTTGGAAGGGACCCTGAAAGATCATCTAGTCTAACTCCCCCACCAGAGCAGGATCACTTACAGCAGGTCACACAGGAAAGCATCCAGGTGGGTTTTGAATGTCTCCAGAGAAGGAGACTCCACAACCTCCCTGGGCAGCCTGTTCCAGTGCTCGGTCACCCTCACAGTGAAAAAAGTTTTCCCTAATGTTTTGGTGGAACCTCCTGTGTTCCAGCTTGAACCCATTGCCCCTTGTCCTTGGACATCGCTGAGAAGAGCCTGACTCCATCCTCCTGACACTCCCCCTTGACATATTTATAAACATTAATGAGGTCACCCCTCAGCCTCCTCTTCTCCAAGCTAAAGAGACCCAGCTCCTTCAGCCTTTCCTCATAAGGGAGATGTTCCACTCCCTTCAGGATCTTTGTGGCTCTGCACTGGACTCTCTCAAGCAGCTCCCTGTCCCTCTTGAGCTGAGGGGCCCAGAACTGGACACAATATTCCAGATGCGGCCTCACCAGGGCAGAGTAGAGGGGCAGGAGGACCTCTCTTGACCCACTAGCTACTCCTCTTCTAATACACCCCAGGATGCCATTGGCCTTCTTGGCCACGAGGGCACATTGCTGGCTCATGGTCATCCTGCTGCATGCCAGGACCACCATGTCCCTTTCCCCTACGCTGCTCTCCAGCAGGTCAGAAAGAACTCAGTTGAGTGTCACTGACAGGTATCAATGGCAGTAGTGGCGTGGCTACAAGACGCATTGCACTTCAAGAATTTCTCATATATTGAAATTAGTCTCTCCCTGTTCTCAAAAAAACTAATGACATGCTGTATAGAAATTAATATCAGACAGCAGAGGTAAACATCAATACATCATCAGTGGCATTGATTGCTGATGGCTCCATAAAGAAATGCTTAAACATGGCTGAATTATGCACTAAGAAATCAACTTTGTTTTAGCTCTGTGTGTGTGTTGTGTGAAACTTTTTATTAATCACTATATCAGATAAAAAGGAGAAACTGTATAAACAATGTTGAAAATAATTGTCATTCTCTGGAAAATTGATTTAAGGGAGCTTATTGGCAATTTCTTAGTTGAGAAATTTGCTCTACAAGTGATATTTTTTGTCTTAACTTAAAATAATTTTTTAAAAAACCCAACCTAGTACTAGAAAAATATACTTTACAGAGTTGCTAGCTGTTAATACCCAAACTGTACTAAGTGATAATATTATTCTGGCAGACTGATAAGCACCTGTACAAAAAATATAGATAGTCAGCTAAATTAGTCTGGTAATCCTGATAAATCCATAGCGAGGTCTATAATGCCTGCTAGAGGCAAAAATGTATCCTGTAAGACTTGTCTACAATCTATACTTTCAGTCTATTTATGTCAATCAAATTATTTTGGGAAGGGCTTTAACTTCTGAGATAGAGAAAACGGCCTTGAAAATTTCCTTCAAATCCATGTCCCCAGTTCTAACTTTTAGTAGGGTAAAAGATGATGCTTCTTAGGTTAAAGCTTTAAAGCTGGATGGGGCATTCAGAGCAGCCCTAGATTGGAAGTAAAATTAAAGAAGTGTTTGATCTAATATTCCTTTTTCTTATTTTTTTACTTTTATTGTTTCCTTCTAAAGAGAGAGCATGTTTAAAACTAATGGTAGTTGTATACAAGCAGCAACGGAGGAGTTGCCATAAAGTACTGTGGCTCGTAATACAGAAGCCACTTTAGATTTTATTCTTTAATCGTCACATGGCTAAGGCACATTCCTAAGGCTGTTCTGAAACGGTGTGCATAGTTCAGCTCAACAACATCACACAGAAATACGAAGGTGATTTAAAATTCAAGATGGGTTACAAATGGCTTAGACTTACACATACTGTATTTGTATTGAGTTCTTGCATGGTTTTATGAATAGAAAAGTGTTATGTATAAAGGTAATGAACTCTCAGTGTGCAGTCGTGTAGGCAGAATACAAGTGATTATATACTTAGATGAGAAATTCTAGCATAGGGAAAAATTACTTCTTTTGATGGTCACATATTTTATCCTCAGTAACTTGTTCTGTCTGAGGAATAATCCATTAGCTCTTGTTTAAGAATGTGTGAGGCAGTTTATGTGTATGAGCCTTCAGATTAATCTGTCAGAGAGCTGACTGTTGATAGGATATGGCAACCAATAGCTTGGCAACTCTCTGCTTGCAGAGTTCTCTGCAATCAATACTGTATTAATCATTTAGTTTCTGTCAATTTAAAAGGGATATTTTTCAGGGACTGCATCCAGCATGGTGAAATGTGATGTAGAATCAGCATTACTGTTGCATTGGGAATGGGAAGTAAAACCAGGAAATTTTAAATTGGCCTCCTAGGGCGACGGTGGCATTTGTCTACCTGAGTGTAATTTATGCATGGTAAACTGAACGCTTAGGAATATTTTGAGACACTTTCTCTGGGAGATATCTTCCCTCAGACAGAAGGCTAAAGACTGGGAAAAAAAAAATAAAAATCAGACCAATGGCAGGAAATGACCAGTGCAATCCTGAGTGGATCCTACCAAATAGCTTGCTGTCAGAGGCAAGAATAACAGAAAGAGACTGTTCATTTTTCCTGTATGGTATTTCACTTGCTTATCCCCAGGCATTTGTTTGTGGGAGTTTTGTTGTTTGGGGTTTCTTTTGTATTTTTCTCATGAACACAAAACAAAAATTCACATAAATAGTTGAAGGAATAATGGTTAACTGATCTGAAAGGAGAGAAAATGAGAGTCCGCTTTTCCAGTATTTTTCATGTTAACAGAGCATAATTTGTGAACTGAAGTATATTGCTTTGCAATGTATTATAAGAGAAATTATTTTATCATAGAACTGGAGGAGAGGATGACAAATGTTTTCCTGTGTGTGACCTTCTCCTGCATCCTTCTCTTCAAAGTTTAAAAGGCTAGAAAGTGCCAGTAGAAGTAGTAATTATTATAAATCTGGTCTCTGGAGGCTCTCTTGTATGTGCATTTATTAAATCGTCGTCTTCTCTGCCTCTTCCAAGAGAGTATTAAAGTGGTTTGTGTGGTCATTTTTTTGTTTGGTTTGTGTGTTTGCTTGCTTTGGGGGGGGGGGGGGTGTTTTTTGTTGCTTTTTTTCTTTCCCTTTGTCTGATCCTATTGCAAGGCAGATCTGTGGATTGCTCTTTTGGCTGTCCGTGTCCTGCTCGAGAGCAGAAGGCTGTGACGGATGTTAATCCTGCTCTGTGGCCATGTCTTCACAGATATGCCTTGTAATTGTTGATTTCACTGCTTGCTTTCAGGTATGCTATGTTTAGATCCATATTGCACAGCTTATCACTGTACACTTTTCCATATCTTCTGCACAAGTGACTTGCTGGTGCTAACAGCAATTCTGTAGCTACTTGATATGTGGCTGCTATACCAAGCTCAAGTTAAATAACTTTGTGTTTACAGAGAATCAGGATAAAAGTTATCAACGTGAGCCTTCCTGCCTTTTTTGAGCAATTGCTTCTGATAACTTTTTGATTCTAGGTTGTGCTCATTCTGTACTTTGTTACATACGTCAAAGTATTTGTTTTTCCATTTATTTATTTCTATACCATGTTCTTGAAGACTGATTTTTTTTCGTGTGTAGTGAAAACAGAGATCATGCAATAGCTTCAACTGTTTGTTTTTTTAAAAGGGCAGCAGTCCTGCTGTTTCTGTATTCACCATTGGGAGCACAATAAAAATGCACATTGAACTGCTGTTTGTTTTTTTTAGAAAACCTATAGATCCAAGTGACAGAGAAGATGAATGATCTTCTGGTTCCTCCTTTGATAGAGGATGGAAGAAATGCTTGTGCATAGAGATACCTAGAGGTAGTAGACACAAAAAAAATTGACTGGCAATTGGGTTAATCTCTGCATTTGAGCAAGCTTAAGTGAGGAGCTTGTTTGTCTAAGTTTGGCTTGGAGGCTGATTTTTCTTATGTACTGGTCCAATATTCATGGAAGAGGCGAGATGATTTGTAAGGAAATTTAGGCTTCTACATTTCAGAATTACACTCAATCTAATTGTTGATTCTTTCTTTAATATAAAAGCAGGAACAAAATCATACTAGACACATACAATGAGTAGTCATACCTGGTTTTTTGGTTTTTTTTCTCTCTGAAGGATTTCCTTTTATTTCAACAAAGATTGTCAGAAGTTTGTTTTTTCATATCCTATTTGGAACTAATGCAATCCATGTGTCAGCCTGACTCACCAATGTGATGGTGAGTTGTAGTAACTGACATGAAATGATTCAGCAGGGGCAGCAGGTGTTCTTCAGAGGGTTTTGTTTCTGATCCAGATTTACTTTGCTGAAGTTATATGAACCACACTGACATACAGAGAGTCTGATCATGGCTGAAAATCTGTAACTCTGTGCCATGACTGGTTTCCAAATACGTGAGGTATTCAACAAAAATATGTAACGTAGATATTACATGTCACTTTATCATCAGCTCTCTCTCTGTACAGATTACAAGTAAGGACTGAGGCCAACATTGCTGAAGAATTTTATGATTATTTAGATGGCAGCTGTTTAGGTGCTAAGAGAGTTGCTCAGCTGACATAAGCCACTTTGGCCTTTTTTGTAGCTGTTAACAAAAATTAAGTGGTCAAGTTCCTGAAGAAAGTGGAAGCTAAAGTCTTTCATGCCTTCATGTGTGTTTACGTGTTACATACTCTTTAAATTATATACCCTTGCTTATTGTTGGGAGCACTTTTACATAAATAATGGTCTAAAAGCAAGCCTGTGGCTTATTTCTTTAAAGCATATTCTAACAGCAAACCATGAAATTTTTGGTCCTTTTCAAATAATAGTTATTCTGGCTGCTTACTCTGTTGCTTATCTTCTGTAAATTGACATAATGCAGCAAAAAAAAACCCCACAGCACAATGTATTCTGGGTTTTAAAGTAACTTGAGTACAAAACTTAAAAAACTGTTTTGCATGACTGTTTTTATGCTGTGGAAACTGAAGAGAGTGATAACAGATCCAGTTTTCCTTTAAATTGGTTGAAACCTGCAGAAATAGGGATTATCTTTTAAATTATCAAACATTACATGAAAGAACTCAAATCCCAAAAGCATATGGAATACTTCAGTGTCAATATTTGCAATGAGATCTGTTTACAAACATACTGATACATTTGCTTATCTGCATACTCCACTTCTGAGAAAGCTTCCAAAACTATCTGGCCTATTTTTTAACTGTTGGAAATGTAGTAGAATTCAAAATTCTGTAAAACGTGCTCTTTTTGGCCAAAACTATATCCCTTTATGGGCACGTTTGTGCCAGAGCAGATGTGGTGTGCAGCTGAACACTATTTACTTCGTGAGAACATCCGGAGGATCAAAATTTCCGTGCTGTGGCTGCAATAATCCTTCATTTCTGTTGTTTGTCTGAGATCCACCCTATCAGTGAATCTGATAACAGAATTTAGTGTGGATATTGAAAGGGAGATTTGTTATCTTTAGAAAAATAGCTAAGATACTAGCAGGATGCAATTACTTGCAATAATAGCAAGTAATACCACCTTTTAGCACTTTTGTGCTGAAGTATTGTGTTCAGAGGAAAAAAAAACTGCATAGGGATACACTTCCCTATCTTAATTGCTATAAAAAAAATGAAAACTGATGCTTTCAAAAAAACTGATAACTTATTTTTTTTCCTTAAATGATGTATAATATGCTTCAGTCGAAGACTTATGGAAAATAAATACAATGCACTATATTGAAAATGGATTTCTGAGAAACCTCAATAAATGTTGTATACAGCAGAATGAAGTTATCAAATAATTGTCAATACCACTTTTGATCTAGACCTTGATAAGTGATTCTGTTATTAAGGAAGACTTTTCATAGCAATGCTTTTGCTTAGACTGGCTAGGTGTTTACAGCACGGTTGGTGGCAATGGATGCTGCATGCTGGAAACTGTGTCTTACTCATTTGGTAACATCAGACTGTGAAGGGAGATATTTCACATACTGATCTGGTTTTTGATTAGGAAGGATGTGAAAATCTGTGTGTCTTTGTTAGATGTATATACTTCTCATAAGATAGATGATGAAAATCTATGCAGGATTTGCTTATGATCCTCCTAATTAGAATTGGTCTTCTGTGCATTTCAAGAGCTTCATTCAGAGGCAGGTGGAAGGCAGAGTTGGCTTGATTGACTGTAAAATGCTTCCACATTTAGATGTGTTCAGTGAAACGAATATGAAAGGAAAAAAAAACATCTTTTGATTGTGTCTGAAAATGTAGTTTTCACTGCTGTGAGTGTGAGGGAGAATGAAGAATGATGGAATGATAAAGATTGACAAGACAGAGAAATCAGCAGATGAGGGATCAAAATGAGATCTCCAGAAAATACTTAAAACCCCCTACAAAACAAACAAACAAAAGCCCAACAAGTACAAAATGTATACTGAATCAGTCAATGCAGGTAGTAAATGAGTCATAATACAGAAAGGAAAAAAAACTTCCATACACCAGCAGCATACCACATAACTATGTTTCTGCTATGAAAATTTTTAACTAAAGTCTTATTACTATACTCCAAAGTACTGTGTCCAAAGAAAAAAAAATGCAGAGGGATGCATTTCCCTATTTTATAATTGCTATAATAAAATTAGAAAAAAAAGTATTGATGCTCTCAAACCTGTTAATTTATTTTTCTTTAAATGCTGTGCAAGGATACTCTCTAGTTGAGAGTTTATGGAAAATTAATACAATGCACTGTATTGAAAATGAATTCCTGAGAAAGATCAATAAATGCTGTATGCAGCAGAATGAAGTTATCAAAATGCAAATATTTTAAACAAAACAGAATTTAACAATTGCCAAGATAAGCTATTCCCTCAAAGCACACTGAAGACATTTTCTAGTTTACATAATGTAATTAAATTCAAGCCTGAAGAATTCAAATCTGTTCGAAAGACATTATTGGCAATGTGATTTAATGTGGTGATAAGGATGAAAACATAGCATGTTTGAAGGCCACAAGTGTATTATAAAATTGGATTTGAAAGCTGACAACAATTGTTTGCAAGCATTTTTTTGAAAGCTACTCAATAGTGACATAATGAACAGAAGACCTTTTCCATTATTAGCAAGCGCAACCTCCTCCTGACACAATTTGGGTCAAGTTCATCCCAATGTAACTTCCAGAGTCTCATTGAAGCTATATTAGGAGAAAATAACCCTTTTTAATTTATTTTTTCCCAGAAGAAAAAAAAAAAGTGAACAGAGCATGAAGAATATGTTAATCGGTGTTTTTTTAAAACATAGTAAACCATTTTAGTTATATTCCTTCAGCAATATGAGACATGAGTATAGGTTTTATGTACACTGCTTCCTTACAGTTGGTTTTATTGTTTATATGATGGGAGATAGTGTGATCTGAATCCTGCCTTGGAGTCAAGAGCTCCAGGGGTTCAGCCTTTTTTTCCAAGCAATTTTTCTAATTATATTTTAAACTCACATTTCATTTGCGAACTAGGAAGATACTGTTTCCCATCTTGTAAGATCAACTAGCTGAAAATGCAGCAGCGCTTACAAAATTAATATTATACCATAAATGTTAATGTCCTTTGGGGTTTTTTTTGTATTACTAGTGCCTCAAGTCTGGTAAATTGGGACTTTTTCAGGCAAGGTACAGAAAGATTAATTCTATGAAGCATATCTTGATGCTGGTGAAGGGGACCTCTGAAAGGATGCCAGAGTTTTGCTGTTGGTGAGTGAGGGTCATTTGGATTGCTGAGTTGAAGGGGTCTTTAGGATCAAAAAGGGAGAGAACTATTTGGATAGCAATGCTTCCCACTGGAGAAGCTTTACAGTTAAACTGCCCCCACTGAAAGGTTTTATTTGTTCCTCAACAGCTTCATGGCATGACCCCTGACTGACAGTGAAGTGGTATTTATAGTATTTAGCCAGTCATCAGAAATTTATGCCTCCCTTGGAATGTATGTGCTTTGATGACTCAAGTAATATGCTTTCATTATCTCACAATTTGGTTTCTCTGATATGTTTAAATATCTGTACGTATATATACCAATGATACTTAACATCTGCCTTTCTTAAAGTTTCATAAATGAAATATTTTGTAATTTTTAGGTGAAAATTGTTGCGCCTTCTGTGGTGTCCCCTTTCAAAACAATAGGTGTTTCTTGTTTAGTCAGTCACTCTTGCGTTTGTCGTTTTACAAAATCTAGCAGGCTTGAAAGCACGTAAGCCAAGTCAAAAAAGATCAAAGGCTAATCCATTAGTAGCCTTTCAGATCTGACCTTCCCTTAGAAAATATTATGTGAAAAGTTTAAAGCGACTCTTTACAAAAGGGCAAAAGACTGTACCAGAAAAATTATGAAAAATGTAGTATGTGCAACAGCAAGACCAAAAGACTGGTTCACTTGCTTCTCAACTGGAAAATCAGATTATGTAGTCATGTAATATGTAAAGAACAATCTGCACTTTAAGTTTGCTATTTTGTATTGCTAGGTTGTACTTTATGTAAATTTCTTCTAAAGAAACCTTGAAAGTACTCATCGCAAAATACTACCTGAAAGGCTCTAAACTATGCTCCTCTGTAATTATTGTTGCTTTAAGCTTATTTCAATCTCTTTAATTTTCTGGGTTTTTTTTAAATTAAAAATTATCTAACTCTAATGAAAACTTAATAAATATATTTTTTAAAAATAAGTAACGATACATTTTGCCACCTTTCACTGTGCCCAGGCCAGTACCTAAATATAACTCACACACACCATTTTATTATTTATTAAAAAAAATGCCTGTTAGCAGGAAGCTATCTATCTTACGGTAAAGTTTCTCAGTCAGGAATTGTGTTTTAACAGTATGTTTGAATTTTTATCCCAGGAGGAAAAAAACCACAACACAAAAAAAACCCCCACCAGTAGACTAGTAAGTGTGCTAGCTGGATGTTGGAGACACTTTTAATTACTTGTTTGTCTTGATTCAGACCAAGACATTTGTCTTTAACCTTTCCTATCCTTGGTGACTAATTGACACAAGAGAACTATTCTGAAAGTAGTCTTTGTCCTAGTGTGGAGTCTTTGTGGATCTAAACATTCATAGCATCTGACAGAAGCTTATTAAAGTACTCGCCAGGCAAATACAAAACAGTAGTCCCAATTCATGCAATGCACAGATGAGGACAGCCTATGGGAGGTGAAGCATGTACCATGGAGCTGTCACCCAAATCGGGAATAAAACCTCTTAACACCAATATAGTATTAAAAGGCGCGTATTCTTTATTGCGGCACCAGTTGCAAAGGGGAACATTTCACCTGTTGTGCGTGCCCTATAGCACCTAAAGCGATGCTTACATTATCCAAAATCGTACATATTCACTACATTTCCCAGAATAATCATGCATATTCAAATCAATTGCCCAAAATCATATCATAAGCTCCGCCCTCCTTGTGCATGCTCATTAGTCTTTCCAAGGGTTTTCGATGGTCTTCTGAGACCCCTGGTGGCCTTCCCACGATTGTCCTTCTGGCAAATTCTTGGGTTCCTTTGGCATATATGGGTGTCTTTGGGCTCACAGCCTGGAGGTCTTGGCCAACTGGTCTGCAAAGTCTTGCTTGGTTAATTTATATAATTACAGCTCGTTTTTTTTCTCTCCCTCGCCTTAATGTTCTCTGTTGTGATTATCTTTTTCTTATAATGCTTCAATAATCCGACTGATTCTGTATCAGAGCCAAGGATATTAATACTTGTGTAAGTGGAAATGAGCCTTTGGTAGCCTACAGGACTGCTGGTTAACCTCCAGCTGGGACTAATCTGCCCATCTTTCCGGTGGCTCCAATGGACTTCTACTCAGTAGAAGAACCTCTGCAAGGATCTTGACTAAAACTGTGGTTCATTGTCATTTTTCCTCTATGCATTGGTTGGGATATTCAACAAAGTTGGGGGAAAAAGAGGTTTCTAACCTGACTAGAACATTTATGAGGCCCAGAAGACAGAAGTGTAACCAGTTATGATAGTATTTTTTCCCGAGCGGCAATGAGCAGGAACCCACTAGGACTTTACTAAGAAAAATTCCTAACACTAATATACTGTAACTTGCTAAAATCTTGACCATTTTATAATTTTTCTTTCTCACTCTAATCAAATGCCTCTGGAATACTGAACAGGAAGTAAAAACATAATACAATAGGATACAACTTTTATCACTCTTAATTCTAAAATTTGATTGATCTCTTATTCAGTTATGAAAAAAAAGATCACTTCAAGCAGAAATGAAGGAGAAGGATGGGGAAATGGGAATCCTAATGTGGCTGTTTACTTGTGCAGCAAGGCAGTTATACATTTGAGAAAGCATCTAGCATTGTCATGTTACAGTGCATGCATACAGGTGTGCAAATGGCTGAATGTAAGTATGTGTGCATAGGAATGTGTGTATGTGCTTTATGCAGCATTGTGCTATTCGTACTTCCTGAATTTGTCCCTAAACTCATTGGTTTTAAGGGACGTAAATGAAAATGAGATATAGCCAAGTGGATTTTAATGTAAAAATTATTACTTGTTTAAACGCTCTGGTGGATAGTGATCAAGAAAGGAAGTGGTAGATAAGTAATGAGAAGAGTATCCTTATAAAAAGTATCAACAGCGTATGGATAAGTTATCTTTAGGAGGATAAATCAGGCTCTGAATACTTTTTGCACTAAATGGTTTTACTTGAGGCTTTCTATTTCTTATGCTATTTTTAACGAAAGCTTTTCTGTCAGTGATGCGCTTTTCTGTTGCACAAAACTGCCAAATCACTGCAACCCAGAGATGAGCTAGAAGTCACTTCTACATTGCAGTCAACTCTGCCTGAGCAGTCAGAACATAAACGTTGATGAAATGACAATGACTTTTTTATGTACAGAGAAAGTGAGGATCTGCAGATGAAGTGAGCATAGCAGTCTGACATACCATCAGGCATCTTCCTGAAAAACTTGTGTTCTGCTATCTGCAGACCATTCCTCAGTGCTGAGCAGATAGAGCCCCCTACAACTACACGGCCAGCTTTTCTTCCTCTAACACCTCCAAGCTGAGATGCTGTTGGCATACCATGGTACTTCTGTCCCAGATTAATTCTTTTGATTAATGCTTTATAGGGGTATGAGGTTAAGCTATAATGTACAACTTCATCTGTGGTATGCCATTTATTTATATAATACACAGAATTAAACCATGCAAGGTAAGAGCTTAGTCCAGTATCTTCTGTCTCTACATCCTTATTTAGGATTTTTTTTAGAGGTACTGAGTGGCAAAATGACTAAAAACCAACTTGCTGAATTATCTAAAACCAGCAACAGTACTGTATTTAAGCTATCCTGTTTCAAAATTATTAATTTCCTAATTATTTTGTCATAAATACAATTGCAAAGTATTTATATCGATATGGACTTTGAACAGTGCATGTTGAAGAGAGTACTTGGCTTTGTGGTATGGTCTTTTTGTTCAGCTGTGGAAAACAGACAGAATTACTTATAGGCTGCTATTACGGGAAGGGTGTTTTCAAACCTAGTAATTAAATTCAGAGGTATGGCAGATCAAAAGGAAACCGTACAGGAAAAAGATGTAGCAAGGAAGTTGGAAACAGATACAGACAGGAGTTTTTTGCTGTACGTGTCCTTCTGAATTAAAATGGAAGGAGGCTCTGTCAATAAGATCAAAAGGCGGGAACGGAGATGAAAACTCTCCTTTTACAGTTAATTATTATAAGCCAAGTAGGAATGTATTTGAACACTACTGGAAAAGTGCTAAAAAGCAGCAACTTTCCCCCACTGCAGCCACCCCCAGCCTTCTTCTAGGAGAAAAGTTCTGGTGCATTTGAAATTTAGAAGAAATCAATTGCTTGTGCATGATTTTAACTTTTTTTTTTTCTTCTTTTTTTTTTCCCCCCCAACTCTTAACACTAAATGGCTGTATCATCTAACAGCCATTTGGGGACATGCTCCCGTTTTTTCTTAATGGTAAGCATGAATAGCATAGATTAATCCATAGGGATTTCAGTGGGGCAAGGTTATTGTAGGATGCCAGTTTGGTCATTCAAGGGTGGTCCTTTCCTCTGTGCCAGACATTTTTGAGGCAGACATTTTTGATCTTTTGCTTAGGATGAAATATTGAGGCACTATGTGGTCATTAAAGAACCCAGGAAATTTTCTCAAGTACTGGGGAAGCTAATGTTATAGTTAATTCCTTAGGAGATAATTAAATTCTTCTTGTATAAATTTCATGCTGGTTTCACTTGCAGGTGTTCTTCATGTTCTGTTCTAAATTGCTGCTTAGTGTTGCTGAGCACAGTTGGTAGCTTCTGTGATGATCCCAGATGGAGCTGAATTTCAATGGGTATGAGTGATCTGCAGGGGTCCCAGATCTTTTAAGAGGTTTTGAAACCTTGGCTGGGATTCAGCTCGCATTTCTCAGAGTATGTATAGTTAAGTGCATGTGTATAGGTATCTACGAAGGAATTAAGTGTCTAAGCTCCCCTTCTAATCGCTGAAATTCTATTCAATATAGTAAATAGAGCTTAGAGAGCTACTTGAACAATCAAAATCGTTGTCTGCTTCCTCATGTGATAAATAACTCTTCTGACTGACCGCCTCAGTTTGATCTCAGTTGACTCTTGTGGGAAATTAGACATCCAACTTGCAGGTACTTGTAAAAACTTAGGTGTCGGTCTCTGAGTCAAATCCCACCTATAGTGAGATCTACCGTGGAAAAAATAAATATTACTGATATTTTCACTTTTTGACAACTCGTTCCTTTCACTTGGTTGTGAAGCTTGTCTGTGTAAAACTGCAGAATGCTTACACATGGGCATGTGAATCAAATTCAGTGCTGGTGTGAATGAAAACAGTATAAATTTTTCAAGTCTATCCCATAAGAAGTTGAACACCTTGCTTTAACTTGCAACTTTTTATACCTTCAAATTTGTGTCTTGTCTGTTGCCATTTTGTCTTCTCTCTGCATGGCAGTTTCTGACAGATTGCAGCTTATCCTTGGCTAGTATTTCCTTTGATAGCAATGTGCTGGCCAAAGTAATTTTTCCTTGGATTTTAAAGAAGAATTCAGACACATCATGTGCGTTTTCTGTGAGATGAAACTGTTTTATAGCCATTGGAGATGAAATTCCTACTTAACTGTAACTGGCTAACAGCTTTTCATCTAATCTAAGTATTGATACCCTTCTACTAATCAGCAGAATGAGAGAAGTACCCCTACAGAGGTACTGATATTCTGCCTCTCAAATAACAATTTTACTATGGGATGAGTTGCCCTGTAGCACTAGTTGAGTTGAGATGCCACCTTATTAAGTAGTTAAAGCTGGATGTGCCTTAAGCTCCTGCCTGTTGTTAGTTCCAGATGTGGTGCTGGCACCTTGCAGGTGCTGCTGGAAAGTATCTGGGCTCTCCCAAGCAGGAGAGAAGTCGTCGTGTTGTGCAGCTGGGAGTGTTTGTGACCTTTCCTGGTGGTAGGTCTACGCTGCAGCTTCGGTCCCATCAACTGACCCGGTATGAGGCCTAAGCTGCTCAGCACCCAATATGCTGGGACTGCATCTGTTGGCACTTTCTTCTTTCAGTTCTATACTGAAACCATAGCTCAGTGCCTTCATAATCACTGGGAAACATAAAATCAGGCTGCATTTCTACTTTTTTTTTGTTTTGTTCCTTTTGGATAGCTCTGTACAGCAATAAGAAAATGATGGAAATTGATTTGATTATATTCTAAAGGAGCAAACAGAATACAGATAAAATCTTTTACCTATTTTATGCTTCAAAACGTTTTATTACTGAAAGGAAAATTAGCAGGAGAACGGTTTGGGAAGGAAAAAAAAAGATAGATAGGCTTGGAAAGAAAACTGACACTTCCTTAAACAACTAGATGTCACCAGATGATTAGAAAAAGTAATTTCATGTTCAGAAAATAGAGAACTTTGGCTAAAAGACTCTTCTGGTTTAGGCACAAATTAAGGCTAGCAACTAGAAATTAAAAAGCAGCCTGGAATAAAATAATAAAAAAGGAAATTAATACTAACTGATATAAATTAGAAGTATGGAAAATTTATAGGGAAAGCCAAAAAGAGAAAATGAAAAGGATCTGGGGTTGGCAAGGCAAGGGACAATAAAAAGTTTTTAGTGTATTAAGAACAAAAATCCTAATAGTACAAGCCACTAGATGGAGATAGTAAGATTGTTACGAGTGATTCAAAAGAGCCATAAGTGTTAAATAAATATTCTGTGTTTTGAAAAATGCTTGATGCTGTCCTCATGTCATGAGTGTGTTGAGGCACTTTCCCAAACACCTGGAAGAAAGGAAGGAAGATATCAAGCAGCAGATACTTGGACCAAAGACTGTTTAAAATCAATAGGCCTGGCTCACTTTTACACAGGAGTCCCAAAAGATGTGTGGGGAGATTCCTATTTCATTCATGCACCTTTTTGAAGGGAAAAACTCAAAACCAAGCCAACAATAACAAAAAGAAAAACAAAATAAAACCCAACCAACCAAAAAAAAAACCCCAGCCAAAAAAAAAAGAAAGCCAACCCCAAACCAACCAACCAAAAACCCCCCACAATTAAAAATCAACCAATCAAACACCTCCCACCCTCAAAACCCTCTCCCAGAAAAAAAAAAAAAAATCAAAAAATCCATCTATCTTGAAAACACAGGAGAGTACAGGCCTGCTACTGATTTGCTGGTATTGAAATGTAACGGATACCTATGCAATGATTACGTTGCTGTTATTTCTGACCAAAATGAAAAGGTCTCTAATTAATAATGCAGTGCATTTTCTCTATTTTAGTTTAACTGAATGCAAACAGACAGTTAAAACAGGCAGTATAAACAGACCATTTCACTATGTAATCTGGTTTTAATTGGGACTTCTTGTTTGATTGAGAAAGGTTTTAGAAATAATAGACATGCATAGTTTTGGCCACTATTTTCTTTTAAACAAATGCACTATGCTGCATAAGGCATATACACATCTGTTTAAGAAGGAGTTAACTGGTAGATCTAAATTTAACTAATTCATGGTACAATCAGAAATGCAAAATACAGGTTGGACTTATAAATGGATTGGATCCTGTAAATCAGAGTAAAAAAAAGTCTGGAGTGTGAAAGCTGTATAGAATTTCAGTGCAACACCTGGATTTATAGATTTAAGTTTAAATGCTATAAATTTATAAATCATAAGAATACAATTCCTGGACTTGGTTGTTAATCTTGAAAGGTATGTTGCAAAACTGTAAAGAGTGTTGGAAAGATGGAAAAAAAAGTGAAATGCTGACTAATTTGTTCACCTCACCAAGGATAGTGATGGATTGTCTACATGTGATATGCTCAAAGCCCACGTTAGACAAATTTTACTGAATATAGTACAGAAATGTATAATAGTAAATACTAATTTTATAATAATAAAACAAATGGAAGCGAAATAGGGAAAAAGGAAGGACTACGTGTGTTAGAGTTGATGTTTCCACCAGCTGCAGTTTTTATTTTTGGACTGAAAAAAGTAATGTATTTTGTGTGTGTGAAAAGATATCTTTGACATGGACTCAGACAAGCTTCTAGGTCTTGTCATCTGCTTTTAAATTCAACTTTCTCTTTAAAATTATTCTCAATATACAAAGTCATAGAAGTCAATTCTCAATATACAAAGTCAAAGAAGCTTCTGCACCAGTTATGTGTTCATTCACATCCATTATCTTAAATCTTGTCACATGCTGAGGTGCAAAAGATGTCAGGGGTGGGCATTTAGTAAAAAAAATAAGCTGTGAGAGTGCCTAAAATGTCTATTTGTGTTGTCAGCATTCTGTTTGCTTATGTAATAACACTCCATATACATAGGAAGGAAAATCAGAAAAATATGATCTTTGAATTGCTACGTCATTGTGTTCAAACTATGAAATACTAGAGGTACTAGCTTTAAGCTTACAAAAGTGCAAAATATTGCTATTTATATTTCTTGAGCCCTGTGTGTAGAAAATCCCGGTTTCTTTAAAAGAACAGTGCTGCAAGTACTGTTATTGAGCTGATAAAGTCTGCAAGGCAAAGATTTGTAAAGGTGCTCAGAATTAAAGGTGAGTCTTTGTTTACCTCTTGAAAACACTTTTATAGGAGGTTCTGGTTAGCCATTTCCAATAGAGAATGGAGCAGTTGATCAGATAGCAGCTAAACTAATGAAAAGCATCATGGAAGTGACAGGAAGATTAATTAAGTTCCTCCAGTTGTATTCACGTGTGGCGGTACGGAGTTCCTTTGGGTACAGCTGCAGTTAAATGGCATTCATGGTGACAAATATTGCAGATTTCCAGAAGTGACACTTCCAAGTCAAGGGTAAAAAACACATTTAGTAGTTTTGGCCAGTGGACAATGTGCAAAACCAAATATGAGCGTCTGTGGCTAGTTAAAATACACAAATGTAAGTTGTTCCTTCCCTTTTTATCCTTTAGCATAACCTCAAGAGATTAGTAACGAATCACAAAATCTGCATTATTGTGTAGCATGTCTTAAACTACTCCAGATGGCTTCAGAATAAAAACAAGCAACATTTCTAGCCAATGCACTTAGTAAATTTGATTTGAGCCACTTGGAAACACTTTCAATTACTTTTGGAGCACTATAAAACTGTGGCTTGCTTGCTCTTTTTTTTTTTTTTTTTTTTTTCCCTGCAGTGTGGTTACTGTAGTATTAACAGGAATGAAGTATCTGCATTACATAAATTTTCAAATTATGTAGAAGTTCTAGCCCTACTTTACCTTTGCGAACCCTTTAGTTTTGGGCTGCTTTTGGCAAATTAGTAGGTCAGCTATGATTTGGATGGCTTCTCCCACTTTATTTTCAGGAACGTTTGCACAATACATTTTTATTCTTTGTACAGTAGATAAAATTTATTTTTGGAATATCTGGAAGCCTTTCAAGTGTATGGCATCTTTTAGCCTACTATACATAATGCATAAACTTAAAATGTTCTGTCACTAGTGTTATTTTGTTGCCTACTATAACATTCCTGCCAGCAAAGAATCCCTTGATCTGCTTCTCTATTTGCAGGAAAAGGTTTGTGGTCAGCCTCACTAATTGGAATTCATCAAAGCCAACTGGTAATAGTCTGGGTATAAATCTAATATTAGTTGCCTCCTGGGAGAGTTCAGGTCTAGAAGAGAGTTTTCCAGGAATCCCAGGGAATTAACTGGGTGCATTAATATTAAATATTAATTGGTTTCTGCAACAGACGTGCCTGCGAGTGGTTTTAACACTTACTACGGAGGCATTGTGGAAATCAGTGAATAGATAAAAATCAGTAGAAAGCATGGATAGTGCAGCTAGTTCATGAAGTGCCTTCTGGCTCGAGAGCAAGTGAGGCCTGGAAGGTAACCTGTAGCTTTTCCAGCACTGGAAATGGGGATGTGCTGTCCTTCTGGGACCTGTGTACTCTCAGCTTGCTTTTTGTTTATACCGAGGAGGAAATGTCTTGCAGGTAGTTTGCATTTTGAAAATCTGCCCTTTGTGGCAAATGTGTTGGCAAACTCGCGTTGTTGAGGCGTGGCAGAAGAAATCAAGGCAGAGATGCTATTAGGGGAAAAAAGAAAGATTGTTGGGGAAAAAAGAAAGATTGTTGGGAAAAAGGATTTCAGGGAGCAGAAGCTATTTCTATCATTAGAAATAAGGGTGTGAGGCAGCTGTTTTAGCAGAAGCTACTTCTTTTCAGGATGCTTATGCTATTGTTGATCACGAGGGTTTGGGGGTTTTGTTTTTATAAGTGAACCATGCATGAGAATATGATCATTTTGCAGTTGACCTACATCTGTAGCAAAGCTAAGTGCTGCTTAGCCTGTGCTGGCTTGTTGGCGATTGGAAGTTTGCACTGTGGGCTTACATCATGGGCTAATTTGCTCATTCACTCTGCAACATCCTGCATGCCCAGACTGGGTCTACTCAGATCTCCAGACATGCACAAGTGTTTGCAGCTCCTGACTGTGCTTCCCCACAGTTGTGTTCAGCAGGGTCCTCAGTGCATAAGTTAAAACACCAGCCATTCAGGACTGCAACTACTAAACTAATCCTTGCTTTCACTAACAGTGACAATATCCCACTCTGGGAATAAAATTTATTCTTTGTCCTTTGCTTGGAATTTTTTTTTTGGCAGTTTATTAATGTTGTATGTGTGTAAATGAAAGCAGAGTTTGACACAGAGTGACTGTGAATGCTTTTCCAGGAGAAACCACCAGTGTTTTTTTCCCTCCTCCCTTGCATTTGTTCCATAGTTTGAAATGCAAAGAAATTAAGGAAAACTTCTTGCTTTAGTTTCTCTTTGACTACTGTCATTGTATGCTTATTGTAAGTACACAAATAAGATGCAATAAGGTGGGAGATGGTCCTAATATTGTTCTGCATCCTGAAGTGCAAAACAAAACTGGAGACAACATTCAGAACCACGTGGTGAAGAATATGTCTGCTTATGTGGTGCTTTGCTGTTCATGCTTCTTGAGTAGCTGACCTGCCATCAGGCTCAAACAAATTGGCGTCATAACAGAGGAGCCTGCTCATGAAGGGATGTTTAAAGGCCCTGGGGTTGCTGCCTGATTGCTGACGGTTATGTCTACGCAGATCTGAGTTGTCTGTACGTGGCCTCTCATCTGAGTAGCTGGTGAGACAAATCAGTGAGGTGTTATCAGCTTGGAGGAACATCAAGGATGAAGGTAGTCTACATCTCACCAGGGCTGACTCTCAACAGTATGAACCTGAGCTTTTCTCTGATAAGGTAAATGCAACCTAACAGGCAAATGCTGTGTCTGGGTGCTGGCTGTCCTAAAGGCCATCACACAGCGCCTCTGCAAAAGCACTTTGGAGCTAGCAAAGGAGCTGAAGGATTTCACAGCAAATTGATTCTCTGAGCTTTCACCCTCTGTGAAAGGAGGGGAGTGAATTCTCGTGCTGCAGAAGGCTCCAAATAGTAGCCTGTACCTACTGCTCAGAGAATGTTAGAGTGGCTCAGCTGAGATATTTTAAACCAGCCTTTGAGGGTGGTATTTTCTCCTGTAGAGAAGTGCCCTTCCTTGTGCAGTAGGAGTCAATGAGCATTATAATGATAATAGGGGAAAATGAAGGTGCTGCGAATACCCTCTGCTACTTGCTGTTCAGTCCTTCTAGTTACAACACAGGTCATGGTTTGTAGACAGTTTCTTTTTTTTTTTTTTTCCCCTCCCCCCTCCCCAGGGGTTTCCAGGTAGCGTTTCTTCACTTTAATTTAGGATTTTCTCAACTTAGGCTGCTTTTGGTCAGTTTGAACCACACAAGAGGTCTTGATCTTCTTCCCATTCCCACTGCAGCCTCAGAGTGTGCTTCTGCACTGTGTGCTTTTTAGTTGTGATGCAAAATTTATTTTGGAGTTTATCTGTGTACTGTGTACCTCTCCTTTCAGGCACACCTCTTCCTGGGGGCAGTTGGAGTAAGAAAGGGCACTGAGAAAGACTAGAAATTAAGAGCTGTGGGACTTCCAGGGAGGGACTGGACTCAAATTCATGCTCCAGTTCCCCCTGGCAGTGGTTAATCTCAATGACTTGAATGTGGGTAGCATGAAACCTTGTGAGAGCAACGCTGCAAAGGACTCGTGTCGAGAGATGCACAGCGGCGAAAAACACCAGGACTCTTAACTCTTCTCCTGCAATTGGAGCGTTCCTTGGCTGCTCTGCCGCTGGGATAATTTTGCTCTAAGTGATTGGACCTCACGTAATAGAAAAGTGTGTAGTTTTAACAAATATGAGGCGGAGCTTTAATTATACCTGTCACCCTTTTTCCTGTAGGAAAAAAAGATTCATCCTGTTAGATTCTATTATAATGAAATAACACACTTCAGCACACTGTCCATTATTTCCTACCTTTATTTAGTTTAAGTTTATTATCAGTGATACATGCCAGACTGATAGCAGGAAAATTGTCATCTATAGACTCAAAGAACAGACCTAATGCGTGGACAAATACAGACTGCATAGTCTTCACCATGCTGCCACATCAGTGTGCATCCATTTTGAGGCACTATGTGTAGGTAGTGGAGAGTAGTTCAATATTTCTTTGGTCTTTCTTCCTCTGAAGCTACTAATAGTTTGTATAGCAGCAGGGACTGTGTGGGGACCTATTTACAATGAATGTAGAGCCACTCCATTTGTCACAGAACAATAAAATAGCTACCAGCTGCTAATGACTTATCAACCTGGGCCGGAAAGGCACTGGAGACCTGGAGAGTGAAGGGTTGCAAACTCCATTACAAATCCTTGCTGTCATATATCACCCATCCTCATGCTCTGTTATTCACGCAAAAAAAATTGTACTTTGAAAAATCAGTTCAGATCTATTGATATTGAGCTACCTATTTGTCAGTCACTTTTTTAAAAATAGAAACAGACTGAGCTTTACCCAACATTCAGATTAAAGTCATTTATCGAACTGGAACTATTGATTTTAAAAACAAACAAAAAAATAAAAAAAGGAAAGAGAGACATGATTTTGTGAAGTGCCAAGCACCTTTATTTTCTACTGAAGTTGGGGAATCGGAGCACTCAGGGCTTCTCCTGGAGCCTGCCCTTCAAAGAAAAATACCCTAACAATATACGCTTTGTCTTTCCCATCGATTATGTAATTGGGCACGTTATGTCACTGAACGCGTTCACTGCCAACAGGAAAAAAAAAAAAAGGAAAAGGGGAAAGAAAAAAAGCGCACATTTTTAGAAGGGCTTCTCCCCCCCCCCCCTTCTTTTCCCAAGCCAGAGTTAGGTTAACCAGCATATTGGAGCATGTCGTTACGAGCCGGTTAAAGAAAAGATCTGTTTGTAGTACTCTTGGTCCTGATGTCACAGGCACAGCAAGGACATCAGAAGGAGGAGTCAGATTACAGTAAGAATGGGCAGTGCAGCATGCAGCCGGAGTAAACGCTAAATCAGAGCGGGATTGTATCAGGGATAAGACTGCCTGCAAAGCGCTCATCCTGAGGAGGCACACTGCTCACTCATGCTTCTTGTGCTGGGAAATTTCCACATAATGTAGAATGAAAGAGCTCTGTTTTACATGTCAGCCCTGTGCGGGAGCTAATGCTGAATACACAGCGGTGGGATCCTGACTGCATGATTAATGAGAAACATAATGTATTTTGGTAAGTGTTAACTGTGATGTAATTCTGCTTCTGCTCACATTATCGATAGGTGTGATTAATATAAATTTTGGATTCAAGAACATTTCGTGCTGGCACGCACCTAAAACTGACAACTGGGGAATCCTGTCGGCTGTGCAGTTTGAAAGGATTCCATTGTCTGGGAAATTTTCTGTTTGAGTGGGCTACCGCATAGTTTTAGCAGCTTGAAAAATAAGCTAGATAGGACGAGCTTGTCCTGGGTTTGTTTTATATGAACTCGGGTTTCATCTGCCAAGAGGGAATGAGAAATGCTTGTGAGGCATGGGAAGTTTTAGTCGAACTTAATGTAATGGACGAGCTGCTACTGCCCTGTCTGTGATGGGGAGGCACAGTAAGCCTTACTATTTCATTCAGCTTTTAGTTTGAAGAATTCAAAGATACGAAGGCAAAACAATGCTTTATTTGCAGTGGTGTGTTTGCCGAGTGCTCTATGTTATGCAGATCTCTGGTGAGAGGTTGGCTCCTAGCATACCACAAAATGCATGTTATTTCAAGCCTTTAGCAGTCTAGGAGCTCTTAAATATTTGCGTAGAGTTTAGTTTTGTTGCTTGATGGAAATTGTTCTTAGGCTTACAGCTGAACTGGCTGCATACCCTAAAAACATGCTGGAGCGTATTGCTATGTCTAAGCAATGTAGTGCTGCAGTACTGGGCTGGGATGTATAATTGCAATACAATGCTGCAAGTCAGTGCTGCCAAATAGCCAAAAAAAAAATAAAATAAAAAAAAAAATTTGTTTGTGTGATGGAAAAACACTCTTCTTGGCTGCTTGAAATCTCATCTAGCCTCAGTGTTAATTTATAGCTGCACAAGACTTAGAATTAAGACAGAGCAGAGTGTTGGAGGATTTCTGGGACATTCAGCAGCTTTCTCAGTTTCATTAAATATTGAATCAGGAGTTCACTTTAAGTTTTAAGAGAAGAAATTTTGTAATATTCCAAGCCTTGTCGCAAAAGTACTGTGTTTTATGACATGCTAAACATTATTTTCTTATTTTAATGAAATTAAAAATATTGAGAGGAAGGTTGTCCTTAACAGTGAAGCACAGATTGATTTTGATGTAAACTGTCCTAACAGAAAACATACAAACTGGCTGAGTTGTCGGGGCTGTTGAGAGTCCCTTTCAAAGACACATTTGCAATGGTTAACTTTACTATATTTTTAAAAGACTGGGGAAGAGTAGACAAGTGCTATGGTTTTAGGTTTGAGTAATTTGGATTAAGGATTTTCACCATTAAAAATGTGACATTAGGTTAGTTTTTTGCTCACTCCTTTTAGGTTATTTTTCTACATTTAATATCATTGCAAGTGCAAGATACGTTCTCTTTTTTCACAGTCAGTTTTGCAGCAATTGCCTGTGTGACTAGGA
The DNA here is from genome assembly GCA_020746105.1 of Trogon surrucura. Lineage (NCBI taxonomy): Eukaryota > Metazoa > Chordata > Aves > Trogoniformes > Trogonidae > Trogon > Trogon surrucura. The sequence goes on along the minus strand of CM036622.1, from coordinate 15,081,154 downwards.
TTAGAAGTTATAGTTTCCTTAAGTTATATGGGTTAGGGCATTAAGAGTATGTTAGCTGTATGGTACTTAATTTTATCTTTTTTTTTTTTCTGTCTGTAATTTTCAGAAACATATAATGGCTGCCAAACGTATTTTGAGGTTAATTCTTTGAGAAAATACAAACTGCTGTTTCACATCCTTCTTTGTTTTGTGGTGCAACACAAGTTTTAATTGGCACAAACGGGATCATGCTTTCTCTCGGCTTTGTAGATCTCACTTCTGAGAGCAGAGCTGAATCACAGAATCACAGAATCACAGAATGTTAAAGGTTGGAAGGGACCTCAAAGATCATCTAGTCCAACCCCCCTGCCAGAGCAGGATCACCTACACTAGAGCGCACAGGAACGCGTCCAGGCGGGTTTTGAATGTCTCAAGAGATGGAGATTCCACAACCTCCCTAGGCAGCCTGTTCTAGTGCTCAGTCACCCTCACAGTGAAAAAGTTTTTCCTCATATTTTTCTGGAACCTCCTGTGTTCCAGCTTCCACCCATTGCCCCTTGTCCTGTCAGTGGACGCCGCTGAAAGTTTCTGTTAGGCAGGTTCTCAGTCTGCTTTGTTCGGTCTAAAGCTTCCTTTAGTATTGAGTTTTAAACAAATGTTCTTGTTTCTGTCTTTTGCATACCAAAGAATGAGCTAATAGGGATAATGTTTACCTGTGGGTGTGCTGGGTGTTTGCCTGCTCTGTCTGTGAGAAGCCAGAACGTCTGTCATCTCACCTGTCCCTGTTGTAACATTTACTGCACAAAGCAGTGTTGCACACAACCAGCTGAAAGCTCAACTGCCTACATCGCGCCCCTACTTTGACTTCAATTTGTTATGACCGTCACGCAGACAATATTGGAATTTTATATTTTCTGAGGAAAAAAATAATTGTTTTAATACTACGAAATTCCTTACTAATGTTTTTTTTTTGTGCATACTATGATTGGGGCACTTAAATAGGAGGGGAAGGAAAAGAAAGCATTTCTGTATATCTGTACGTATCTTTCTTGTTTTTCTGGGCCTTCTTGTTTAATTGCTGCTGATGTAAGGTGACATAGTGGGAATGCACGTGTACAGCATTAAGGTTGAAGTAAATACTGAAATAATTACCGTGGGAAGTAAGAGCTAACCCTCTGAAAGTATTATTTTTATACATCAAGTATTAATGGATGACGTGAGTTTCTTAACCGTCAGAGAGAAAAGTTGCTAAATTCAGGAATCGGTCATAGCGTTTCTCGCACCCTTTAAAGCTGTAGCCTCCAGTAGGATTTTGGGCTGAGATATTCTACTACATTCTGCTATGTATATTCTATGATTTGAGTATTTGAGTTCAAATAATTAAACTTCTTGTGACCCTTCTAATTGCATGAGCCTTTCTTTTATATTGCATCAGAATTTTGATGGAGTGGTTTCAATAACTGATAATTTTCACTTACCATGTTGTGCTTTAGAGTTTGCTGTTTGGTCACCATGGATGCATTTGTTACTTATAGTATTGGTTTTTCATTCATCATTTCGAGTTGAAGAGAAATATAAATAATACTAAAAATCCCACAAAACTATGCATTGTGTTTATAGAGTAAGCCAAAAGCCAATGAAAATAGTAAGTTTCTGTTACATGTTTTAATAGGTAGATGTTTTGCACTTAAAAACATACATTGCTACTCCAAAGCAACTTTTGCTTACGTTTCTCATGTCGTTAATAATTTAGCGTGAGATAAAAGTCAATTGTGACCATTCTCAGGAGCTCCGAGAGAAGCCGTGGGTGGCCGTCAGTGCCAGAGCGCTGATGTTGTACACTGGTACTGGGGGACCCCTTCCAGTCCTGCTCAACGTGAGGGCTTTGCCGTGGGCGATGGGTCCTAGCTGGACGCTGCCACCCCTACCTAAAAAGTTCCCACCGGCCGCTGCTGCTGTGGTTTGGCCGCCTCACCGACGTCGCCCCATCTCCGGCGCGGGAGCTGGCTCATCCTGGGAGTGCAGTGGCCCCAGTGGCCCCCCTTTGGTCTGAATGGCTGGTGTGTTGGGTTCAGGTGGCAAATGCCTTTAGCTGTTTGGGACGGCAGGAGAAAGAGGTTTTGGTGCATTCCATGCACTCTGATCGTCAAAGCGGAGGAGATGCTGCAGTGATATTGCAGTTATGGGGCACTGAGCGCTGGTCCTGACGGCTCGGTAAACCCCGACTGGAACTGAGAGGGAAGCCAATACTCCAGCAACACTGCCAAAAAAAAAATCACTTTCCTGCACGCCACCATACCTTGCCTTCACTGAAGCAACACAACCAAAAAAAGAACTAAAATTAAAATTTACAAAGGAAAGGGGTAAAAAAAAGAGAACCTCATACCTCTTTTTTTTTTTTTCTTTTTTTTTTCTTCCCTTCCATTCCTGCCCCCTGTGAACCTATTACTGATATAAGTAATTTTTGTTCTCAGGGTTTCTGTTCACATTATGCGGGAAATCTAATATATTGGGGTGGGAACGAATATCCTATGAGATAAAATAATAGAAAGGTTAAAGGGAAAAAAAATATTCCCTGAAAATGGCATCATATTTCTGTTTGCATGTTGGCTTTTTTTCATTTTCAGTGGGTTTCCTCTGAAATCAATGTTGTAGAGTGTAGTAGTTCATCTGCATACATACTACTATTCTGAGTATCACTTTTTATTTCTGGAACATTTACTTGTAGAAGAGATTCATGCTGTATGAGTCATGGAATTAAAAATACATCATCACACCCCCCCCCCCCCCCCCCCCAATCTCATCACCTCTAAAGAAAACACACATTGTGCAAATCAACCAGCCAACCAACAAAACCTGTTTCAGCAGTTTCAGTGAAAATATTTAGTTGTCACGAGTTTGTTTTTAGGAGGTTATATTTCCTTCTAGGTTAGACACTGTGGAGGCCTTTCATAGCGTTTCTGTTTGTCTTCATTTAAGGGAGGATGAATCTGTGATGATAAGGCTGTGCTTTTAAAATGTTTCTCAAAACACAGATACTGGATTATAAACTGTGTTTTATCTCCAGCCATCTGCAATAAGAAAGTGTAGTTAATATATAATGGATGCTGTATATGACAGAAGAATTCAGCTGAGCAAGCCAGCGTACAGGATCTTGAAATCTGCGGGAGCCTGATGTTTATACTTGGAACATTACAGCCTCCTGGGCAGTGAAGTTCATATCTTGAAGCACTGAATAATCATTAACGCATGTATACATAATAATAATATTTTAAAAATCCTGTTTGAACTTACAGAAACTGCTCTGTGCTAGCTTGTACGCTTTTAGATTCTGTTACGGAAACCGTTCATTTAAAATACTTTTATATATAGTGTGTTGTCATAAATAAAGGGCGATACACACAAAAAAAGTCATTCCCTTCTTGTGGGTGGCAGAACTGCTTCGAAACCAAAATCAGAATTAATAGTTTCTTGCTTCATTAGGCAAGATTAGATGATAGTTTCTTCAGCTGAAGGTCTTCTAAAAGGAAACGTGTGTATGCGCACACGTGAATGTGTGTCTGTACGTATTTTAACTGGGATCACTATGGAATCTAATCCTGCATCATTTAAAAATGTCTTGCTTCTGTTAAGAAATAAAATATTAGGTAGAAATTTAATTTAAAAAAAAAATTGTTAGGATGTCATGCCTCTGTCCTTTTTCGTTTCCTAAAAGACTATTCACATAACTTATTTTTCTAAAACATTTTAAAATAATGAGAGTTTCTGAGTGCAGAATTATCCTGGTGTCATATGGCTTCTACCTCTCTGTGATTCTGTGCAAATATCCTTCCATATTATTTTGGTTTTCTTTTATAACCTGATGGCAGTTCTAGAAATTCTTGCACTTACGAAAATGTTAATCGGGTTACAGGAATCCTTTCAAAGCTTTTGCCTCTCATTGCACTAAAGAAGATGGCGGTACTTGAAAAAGAAGAAATATATTTGGACTTGATAAAGGAAATATTTCAATTTGGGATTAGATCGTGGAAAGTTCTTGAAATACAATAGAGGTCATAAGGGCTTCAGTTTTTAAAGGGGGTTATTACATGTAATATACTGCAAAGATTAGTTTTGCAGCTGAAATTGCATAAAAGATTGGTAACGGTAAGAGAAAATGCAGGAAAAGAGGTTGGCTAGAAATACGAAAGCCTGAAGTGTCTGAGATGGTACTTGAATCAAATTGCTGGGGTTGAAAGTGGGAAGCAGCTTTGCTCTGTTGTAGGACTGTCATTAGCTGGCAAAGCCATGTTCTGTAGGTCAGTTTGTATTCTCAGTGACTTTAGCAGCACATTTCTGCTAAGTCTGCTTGGGGGTGAAAAATCTAATGCATGATGTGCGTTACGGGAATGCTCATATATTTAGACCTCCCTGCCCATTTTGCAGACCACTTCTTTGAGTTCAGGCTGATGCTTATAAACATGTTCCCCTCAAACAATTTTTCTTGCTTTCTACATGTGCGCCACAAAGAGTTACTCCAGTCATAAGCGTGGTTTGACAGCTTAAAGCAGTTGGCGAGGGTCTGGATCAAATGGGAAAGAAGAAAATGCAACTGTAACTTGAAATTGGAATTTTAAGGGAGGCTTTTATGAAAGTACAATTGCTGTATACTATTGTCTCTTGTTAACATCTATGATAATACAGTTCTGTCTCTTCTAATATTTAAAACTGTATTCATTTAAAACTACTTTAGGTTTGAAAAAAAAAGGTAAGGCATCCTGAATCCTTATCTAGAGTATTTAACCAAAAGAACTTGCTCTCTTTTTTATTTTTATTTTCTCTATTTCTGCTTTGGCAAAGGTCACAGCTATTTTAAACAGTTGAGGTTAAATCAATCTATTTCTTTTTTAATACCTTGGCTAGCTGGCTGAACCAGTTGTTTGGAAATCATGGGAAATTCTTTCATTACTATGGGATCAGGTCCTGCCTCTATTACCCAGCCAACTAATTTACTCTGTTTTATAGTCCCTGCAGATTTCAGAATTTAAAACCATAATGTACCACTTGCTTTTCAAGTAAAGCTTGAAAAGCTCCTGGGGTTTGGTAATGTATAGTATCTTCATCTCTGAAGCAGTTACATCACATAGAAAAATGAGATTGACTGGCAGTGTCTGTTAACTCTGGGTATGGCCATTTGAAATTTTAGCATATACTTAGGATCTCAAGGGCTTTGTTTCATACTGGTAAATTTTATACTGTGTATTGTTTGTGTTCTGTTTATTACAATGCAAACCAGCCATCCATTCCCCTTCAGAAAACAAGATAGAGCCTAAAAAGTGGGTTTATATTAGAAAACCATCTCTAAATATTAAAAGTGCTTTTTTAAGGACAAAGGAGAAAAGCTAAGCTTAATTTACTCTTTGATTATTACTTCACAGCGGTTCTCCTATTTATTTACTTTTATGCTCTGATTGAAAAAGCAGATGAAGAGTACAGTTCATCCAAATGAAAGCCATGAAAATTTTCTCAGCTTCTTTTGTTGTTGTTGACCTTGTTTACTATGGAGTGTAGTAAGTTATGAAGACAGAGGGAAATAATGGCTGTATTTTCCAATACTGTTACCAGACATTGTACTAGAAATCAATACGGGGGGGGGGGGCAGACCAAAAACCTTGGCAAGGTCTGCAGTTGTGAAGGCACAAGGAAGAAGGAGGTGGGGAGGAAGAGAGTCTTGGCACTGAAAGTGATATCAGCACTCTTCTTGCTAAGCCAAGTCATTTTTCAATGATGACCTGAGGGTCTACTGTCTCTATAGTGCAATGTTTAGCAAATTAGTTTTAGTTTGCTGGTATTTACCTGTAATAGCAAATCCACTCAACTCCTGTCAAAACCAGCCATGTATCAGGAGCATTTACTTTGCCAGATATGACTATTATATAGCAAGCACACTGCTCCTTTGTTTTTCTGTTATTACTGGTAAGTTGTGCTGCTGTGAGCAGCAAATATTTCAACAGCGGAAGCTATATAAGCCTGTCTGCTTTTAGGTGGCACAGAAAAAAAAAATACCTTTGCTTCAACCATTCATGCAGCATCTATTATTTTCAGCAGCCATTTTTATTTCTTTAAGAAGACAAAACCAAAAAGGCACACACAGAACAGTACTTAATCTCCTACTTAACTTTGCAATTCCTGTTAGAATTTATCCTTTACAAACACGAGTCAAACCAACTATAATGCGTTGTGTATGCATATGTAAAGATATATTTAAATCCTTTTCCTTTTTGTCTCCCTGTCTGACTGAGGGCATGGCAACCACATGAATATGAGTGCTGTAAAACCATTGTAGTGCATTATTTCTGGTATCCTTACATGCTTGTAGTGCTCAAGACATGATGTAATCATTTACAAACATTTGTCTTGCCAATCCTGACCACAGTCTGTCTACCTCGTAAAACGGGTTATATAGTCCTCCTCTCCACATGCAGTACTAGGGTAGTTGGGGTACCTCATAACACTTTTAGTTTCTGTTGGCTTAAATTTTAGTAGCACTGAGTCCTTGGAAATTGCATTGGTCCACATGGTATCATTTTTCTCTCTCCTTTCTTTCTTTACTAATAGAGGTCCTGAATTAACTCTCCTCTCTGCTGCATTGAAGTAAAAATTTTCATTTATAAATTCCCAGTGGGCTTTCTGTTTTTTTTTAAAAAATAAATAAAATAAATCATTAATGATCCACAATATTTTTCTAGAACATAAAAAAAAATATACCCTTGCATAGATTCAGCAGGCACAAACCTACCCAATATCAATTAGTAGCCAGCCATTTCGGTTCCTATGGGTTCAGTAGCAGTTGGAGGTTTGGACAGCCGACATCTCTTCGGATATGCTGTATAAAAAGTACAGTGCTTTACAGAAATGCCTGCCTTGGGCCAGATCCATGTATGCGAAGTGAGTATCCTTCATATTAACATTTAGCTCTACACACTCTTAATGGTGCATGCGGTAGTTTACTTTCCCAATGCATGCAGGTTTTGGAGGTAAAAAGAATCAGTGGCCTTAAAGAGAGACATGGCTACACTTAAGTAGCCCACACAGATAGCAGGTTCATTCTTGTGAAAGAACGTGACTGTGACAAATACCAAAAGGCTGAAAACGCATTAAAAAATCAAAGCAACATTTGCAGTCTCTCTAACAATGTAGAAAAAATCAAAATGTAATTGCGGAAAACCTTTAAGTGTGTCAAATGTACATAAACTGTGCTGGCAGAGAAAGGCAGGCAGCAGGTAAAGCGCTGTGCTGGTGCTGCAGCAAAAGGCTACTGATGGCATCACCCTGCACAAGCATCTCAAGATGCCCAAACAGAACTGCTCTGTTTTGCCCCTAGTGACTAACTTGAAGCATAATTCTCATCACATGCTATCATCATCACCACACAGGGAAGAAAATTTAAGTAACCTGAAATTAACCTTGCAAAGGCAATGAACGATGATGCTCTGTGTCACCGCGGACACCCAAAGACATCTCTGCAGATTTTTAGGAAGATAATACAAATGCGTAGAAGATTATTTATTGCTTAATCTCCTATGCCCTGATTTTGTTCTAGGTTAAATATATTCAAAAGAGTCAATGTAGGGAGGAAAAGCAGCACAGAACTATCTCAGGTAGGCAGTCTTTGATGATACTTAGCATTGAAAGAACAGTAGCAATACTCCTAAAATATCCCCCAGTTTATTCTAACGATGTTCATGTGATTTGTATAAGCTTTTTGCGAGTTTCTAGCAGGAAGATTTCTTCAGGGGAATATTCACAAAGATAACAATTGCATGATACTTTATTGTAATTCATTACAGGAGTTTTTACGTTAAAAGCCATGTCAGCATACATTTTTAACAATACAAAACTCGATTTAGATTCATCTGAAAACACAAATAGTGCCATCTGACCCCAGCATGTAGTCAAATAAATTACAAATGTTTTATATCAAATATCTGTTTGAGAGACCCCAGCTGAGCTGCTATCTTGCAAATCACAACAATAAGAAGAAATAATGTTCTTTCTAAATTATTAGCCCTTTCCAGGAAGCTCACGGTAATTGATGGCTAATATTGTTAAAGAAGGTTTAAAATAATAGATAAGTTAATCTTTTAAGAAATCTTTCCAAAGGTGCCTGTGATAAGTTGATGACCAGTTTTGCAGGATCTTCTACATAGCCAACTTTTAGGTTCTAGTCTCGTTGAGATAATATTGACAGTTTGTCTGAAAAGATGGGTCGTTTTTGAAATTTGTTGTTATGATGTATGTACCACAACTGCTAGCAGGTACCAAAAAACCCAAACTCTTGCAAGGTCAAGAATCTTTCAGAAAAAAAAAAATTTCCTCACTGTTTTTACAGAGTCAGATTTGTCCATAGTGAAGGAGGAAGTTTTGAGAAAGTAATTATTATTTGTAATGAACTGTGGAAAGTGTCGGACTGTGTTAATAGATTTGCTTGAACTCAATTTCATTTACTGGACCTAACATGCTGAGAAAGTTTCATGGCCCCTGGTAAAGTAAGAGTTTCAACTGTGCTGGAAATATTAAATCAGACCTGGTCTAATTAAGGCAACTGTCAAATAATTTGTAACAGTTGTGTTTAATATCTTCAATAATTTTAAATGCGAATTACATGCTCTTTAAAATCCTAAACTGATCATCAGCAGTGTAAGTCAGGCTTTGGCAGACACTTGGGCAGCAGGGCTAGAAGTGGAGGATGCTGGCATGCCCAGCAGCATGGTCGCCATGTGTTTCTTCCTCACCTGCCACCAGCCTGGAAGGGCAGGAGAAAGGATCTGATTGGGTTTCAGTTCCTGATCAAACATTTGTTCCCCATTTCTTTGCCAGAAGAGGCACTGAATGTGATGGAAACATGAGCGTGGGCAGTTGGATAGCTTGAATTTCACTGGCTTTGCACAGGGAGCCTCACTTACAGGAAGATGCACCTGCAGGAGGTCTCCCCATGCTAGAGCAGCTCTGCACAGTAGCAGGGGAAGACTCCATCAGTTTTCTTGTCCACCTCAGCTTTGATGGTTTCCATAGAAAGGGTTGGGAATTAACAAGCAATGATGACTATGCTGATCTTTTTTTTTTTTTTTTTTTCAGAAAGTGGTTTAAAACCACCAGCATTTTACAGAAGCTAGCAAGCAACCCTCAGCTGCAAATACAATATAGTCATTATTGCTCTTATTAATTTTCCTTCCCAAGTCGTCAATGCCAATAACGATACTATAGAATTCTTAAGTCAAAAGAAATATTTCTGCTACATATCCCTAAGTCAGTATCAATTCCTATTCTTTATTTAAAAAAAAAAAACAAGGCCCCCCCCCAAAAAACCCCAAAACCTTCAAGTTACCTTGTCTGTCTCTTTGAGGTTTACATCTGCAAGGAGTTCATCTACGTGGATAGGATGGGGCCTTGCAAGTTTTACTGATTTTGTACAAGTCATGCAGAGTGTCTCTTAATTTACAGTAGACCTATTTCAATTCTACTCAGATTAAAGGGGGCAGCCTTCAAGTGATTTGTTGAACTGGGTTGTTTTTTTTTTTTTGTCTCGTTACGGCATGTTATTGGCAATATCATTAAAAAGACCAGGACAGTTCAATTAATAGTTCAGTAGTTAATGGTGATTCTCCTTCACTTAACAGACTCTATACTAGTTAAGTGGAACAGCACCAGTAAGGAAAAGCTGAGGTTCATTCTGCTCCCCTGCCGAGGGAGAGGAGGTTAAATTTTTTCTTAGAGTGACATCTCATACAGCTCTGTTGAAGTTTATGACCACAAATCATACCAAGCTATCATTTCTGTGGGTTTGTAGCTCAGCCAGAAAAAGCTTCACGTTGGAAAAGCTCATTTCTAGTCTGTAAGATTTTAACATTTCCAGTTGTGTGCCTGAAGCTGCTGAATGGACATGTATTAAAATTGTATATGGATAAGAACTTCTAGTGACAAGGAAATTTTAATTTGTAATTAGAATGTCAGTTTGACTTTTGAATATGTCATTTTGGAAAGGCCAAATAACATTATACTGTTATAATAAATAGCAACTGTGAAATTTATAGTGAGTTTTAGATGGAAAGAGATAAAATCTTGTACTAAATCATGTCTATTAAGAGGTCATCGTCTGCGCAGTTAAAGAGTAATAACTTAAGAAAATATTCTGAAAAATATATTTCTATGGAAAAAAATTAAAAGGTTTCTAGTTCCCTCAAGTGTGTATGTGCATCCACTACCTTATGTGTGGGGTTTTTTTGTGTGCAGTAACCCTCTAAGAAATAGCTCAGGCCACCCTTTCCTAGCTTTCAATGGGGAGAAAGCATCTCAAAGTCATGTGAGGTGACAAACTTAACAGCAAGGGGCTTTCTAGGAGATGTCTTTGGGGCTTTTCTTATTTCTAAAAAAACTTGGACTAAATACAACTTGCTTACATCTGCAGAAGAAGATGTAGGAAACGCTGAAGGATCTTAATGATGCAAGAAAGAGATGTTCTGATGGGAACTAAGTTCTCAGCTTATACTGAGCAAGTGGCCTATTCACTAGCTATTGGACACTGAATTATATAGATCTTCTTAGTATCTTTTGCTGTTCTTGAGTCTCCAACAGTGTTTGTAGTCTAAGAGCTTAGTAGCGTGACCAGACTTGGACTTTGTAATGCTCTACAAAACTCTGTGTCAAACCGTGCACAGTGGAGCAATCTCTCTTGCTTTCATGTTCCTGCTGCAACATTACTCTACGTGCAACTTCCTAACAGTTCCGTTAATACGGGTAATGCTTGACCTCGGACATAGAGATCCATTTTACTTTTACCACTTTTTGGAACTGCAAATACTCAAGTCTTTGAACACCTGGGTCATTTGATGCTTTCTGTGAACTTAAATGGTAGGTTAAATGAGAAACAAAATGTGAACTTTTTTTTCACATGTGATAGCAACAGAATCTACATAGCAACACTGAAGAGCTGTGTGTGCTCTGGGTCTTAACCTATTTTAAGTACAATTTTACTGTCTGAAGAGTATAATAAAAAGAAAATTCTGAATCTCCCTATTTAAATTCTGTCTTTATTCAAACAAGGTTACCACATATTCTCTCCAAGTCCAGGTGAAACAGAATAGCCAGAAATACAGGTTTGAGGAGTTTTTTTCTCAGATGTTAAATCAAATCTTTCTGTAATGCATAAATAAAAACAACAGATGCCCAGTGTCTGAGTTAGAACAGCAGAAAGTGTAAGGTCCCAGCCTAATGCAGATACTTCGACAAAAGAACTGTGACAGTATTGGTGGTTTGCAGTTGAAGAATGGTCTGCAAATCTTAAATTTTGTCATGGCTTGGCCTGCATCCGCTGAAATTTTCTCAGCGTTTCAGCTTAACACACCCAAAACACACACTGCTGAGAATCAGGTGATTTATGTTTATTTGCAACTCCAGATCTGCAAATCTGGCTTGAGCGTAGGCTGTGGAATGCAACCCTTATACAGGCAAGCTGTGTTTGGTTTCAGGTTTCTTAGAGGCTTGTGTGCAATATTGCCTCATTGCGTGAATTGATACCTCTAATTAAACAGATTCAGTGCTCTGCAATAGTTGTCCTTTAGTATTGCATCTCAGACTAATACCCAGTGTAACTAACCTTAAGTCACTGGAATTATAGATAGGAGAGATAGGCTTCTCTTTCTCAACCCACTATCCTTTTCAGGAAGTTTATGGGGATTTTTAATGCAATTTCTGGATTCAAGAAGTATGTTCTTGTCGCTGGAATAATCCTGTTCTCTTTTTAAAGATGTAATGTCGGAAGAAAAAGATGGAAGTCTTAGGCAACATGCTTAGAGTGCCTTCATTCACATCTTAATGCTTACAATTTCATTATGAATTTCTCTTCTTATGTGGTGCATCTTGGTGTTTTGTGGGTTTGTTTTGTTTTTAAAGAAAGCAGTGCCAAATTTTGGATTATGGAAACAAATTATCTCCTGTATATGGTGACGTGGGTCAAATATTCTGGGTTTTGAGTCACCCTTCAAATTGAGGACCCTTGGTAAAATTTTAATTCCGTTCTAGAAGAATAGCAGTTTTCTTTGTTTAAAACTCATTGTTATGGAACATTTTCAATGTTTAGTCATGCAACAAGAGATAAACCTTACTTTTGCATGCATGAATTAAAAAAGAATTAACTTTTCTGATGTCATTCCACTGATGGGAGGAATTAGAGTAGTTAAATATATGCAGAAGTATTTGCAGGATTGAGGTTTGTCTGTGGCTTAGCAAATCCTTGCATTTCTATAGCAATCTGACAATTGGTTGGCTCACTTCACTGGTTTAATATAATTTCATTTTCTTGGAAATGTATTGTAAGATTACCTCTTATGGAAAGCAAAGATGATTAGAGTACGTGAGGCCTCCCTCTGCTCCTTGGCGGTAGAGTGGGAGGATGGGGAGAGGGATCCAACTTGTCAACACACAGTTCCGTTGAAGGCTCTTTGCGCTTGCTTTGCCCTCTTAGCTTGCCAGGTATTATAAACTGCTTCTGGTCAGATTAATATACTAGATTTACTGAAATTCAGAAGTGGTAGTGTTTGGAGGGGGTGACTTTCTCATCTCTAGTAATAAAAACATATTGAGAAATCACTTGAAGTGTTCGATATACAATTCAATTATTTAAATGTCTGTTGCCTAAATTGAGTGGATTACTTTTCTATTTTAATGTGAAAAAGTAATAAAAATATTAGGAACATGTAAAATAATGTGCTGCCGTGAAGTCAAATGATTATAACTTCATTCCAAATAGCCAAAGCAATGCAATGACTTAAAAGGATCAGAGCAAATACTTCCTTCTATGACATCATAACATCTGGAGTTATAATAGCTAGACTTAATGTTATGAAGCTGCATGATTTTCGTCCTTCTGATCTACTTGGATTATCAGAAAAGCCTGCACAGGAATTTTTCCTGTCTTGGTACTGTATTCTGTTTTATCATAGTTTAAATGCCTGGTAGCAATACCTTTCAAAAACCACATTTCATAGAATTTGCTTTAGTATCTCTCAAATAACTGTGTTATGTAGCAGAGACAGGCTGTTTTGTTTTGCCTTTCTAGCAGAGACAGACTTAAAAATAAAATAAAACATGTCAGCTCAGGCTTTTTTTTTTTGCCCCCTGCTATTGAATGACAGTTTTAGTGTATTATGCCTAAGGCTTGGGGTTTTTTTTAATTTATTTTGAGCACCTTAATAACATGGTAGATGAAAGATAGTCTTTGAATGGAATGAACTGAAATGTTTGAGGTGGGTTGTTTTTATACTAAACCTTTTTCTAGATATATTTACAGTTAGTTCAAGAAATGCTGAATTCTAGACCATGAATAACTAACTGAAGGCAAAATTGGTGAATGTCTAACAAGTTTGTGATGCAGGCAAAGTGAAATTTTAATATCTACGTAGGGCTATAAGGAAATATTCTGAGCAGAGTGATTACATAAGCAAGAAAGGAGCTCCCTTAAAAGTTATTTAAATGTTTTATATCTCTCTCCCATGTTTAGCTCCTGGGTCAGGGACTGTAACGTCTTAAGATGCCTTGATAGAGAATCAGAACGTAGCTAGGCTGGCAGAAGAGCAGACCAGGAAAGGTACTATTACTTGGGCTCTTATCACATTCCTTTTTCTTTAGATAAGATTTCAGGCTGTTCCTGGCCTATGTAAAAATGCAGATGAACAGTATTTTTCTCTTCCACCATACCTTGCCATCCCTAGCCAGCAGTAAAATATGCACATGACTATGCAAACCTTTCCTTGCCATCTTTTATAATACCAATTTTTTGTGGGGTTGGTTAGTTGTTTTTTGTTGGGTTTGGGTTTTGTTTGTTTGTTGTTTTCTTCTGGGGGGCTTTTCTATTATTATTATTATTATTATTATTATTATTATTATGTATATATTTAGAAATTAGCCCTTATAGAGAGAGCCATCCTGCAGCCTTTGGTTTACGGCTACAAGCTGTGTGGTTGACCTGAGAAACCTTATTGCAAAAATCTGATCCAAAACCTATACAAGTATGTTTGCTTTTGGGGTGAGGAGAAAGTTCTGAATGGAGTGAATAATAAAGTGTGGATTTATCGTGGAATAATTTTATGTCATGTGACAGTAAAATGCTCTTAAGAAACATCTGGATACATAGAAACATCTGGATAGGATACAGAAAAGCTAAAAAAAAAATCATAATTAATTTCATACAGCTTAAAGAAATATGAAGGTATTTTTGGGCTAGGTTTGCATTTTTTGACCAATAGCTCATGCTACTTTACTGAAAGCTCATATGTGTAAATGTAACTGGATTGTAATCAATAGAATTACACACCAACAAGCACAATTTATATTAGCCAGGGGCAGGGATTCCCTTTCATCAAATCTGTGGAGGACATGCCTTTATTTCCATGTATGCAGCCTGGAGCATCCAACATGTCATGTATCAGATAAATTGGGACTGACATGTCTATGTTTCTGGAAAATAGGACAAAAATTTCTTTTGTCCTTTGTGTCTTGTCTGCAGAATCAGTGATGCTTTCCCCCCACCTATAGAGAATGACAGGAGATAATTTTCTTTGCTTGAGAAACTTTTTTTAAAGGAGATACAATAAATGGACCTGCCAGCATTTTCCTAAGTATCAAGTGAAGGCAACCTACTAACTACCATGTATTCCTGCTCCCAAACCATTTTCCTAAACCAGTTCCATCAGGTATAGGCTTGCCAAAATTGAAGTTTCTATAGCCCTTCTTTACAAATAGCCATTTTGTTAGAACTTCGTTCAAAAAGAATGTACTCACTTTCACAGAAAGACACTAGCCCTGTCAAGGGATTTTTGTGGGCTGCTGGAAACCCAAGCTAAATTCCTTCGTGAAGTGAATACACACTTATACAAACATAAACCACCCCAGAAAGAGATTATTGTGCAAGTGACTGCAGTTAGTCAACAGACCAACTCTTGGGACATTTCCCTGAGGCACTGGGAACTTACAAAGCAGGCTTCAATATTGGCCTTTGATTAAAATACAGACCTTCATTTCTTTCAGTTTTTGAAGCTTTTATAAGGATTTGCATCCATAAGTGTAGCGTACAATTTTGCAACACGAAAAGAAATTAATTTTTACAGTGTTTTCTTTCCCTCTCCTATTCACAAGCAATGATACCTTGAAGCAAAGTGTCAGCCAAAATTCCACAGAATAGGTATGATTAGTTATCCATAATTTTGTGATTGTGGGGGCATGTGCAACACCAAAGCCTGATTCAAGAGAGATGGGATTCTTCTTTCTTATTGGCATAAAACATGGTTTCAAACTGGTCCTCTAAGACTGAGAACAAAGAGACAGCTTTGCAAAAGTGAAATCCAGATAGTCTGATTTATCATGTTTTTCTCTGCTGCAGGAGTGCTGTGGCTAGGACCTGTTAGTGAGAATGAAGGTAGTCTGCTTGTGCAGTGGAGTATTTAGATGTTCAGAGACTTAGTTAAACTCTTTTATTTCAAGTCCTTGTGCCTTTGAATTTTTTTTGTTTGTTTTTTTTAGTTAGCTCAAAATGTTACCTAAATGTGAATTTTCATGGAATCTCACCAAGAATGAGAATTTGATGGCTCTGAGTTCTGACACTTGAGTCTGTCACCACAGGCATTAGGAGGAGCTCTTTGTGCCATGAAACATTTTCAGGCGCTTTCATTCTGATTTGTCTGGAGTTGGATTCAACCGTGACTCTACAACATTAGTGTATGTGGGCTAATGCTCTTACATAATGCTATATAAAATATGATTATATTATCATTTTCATAGATAGGAAAACTCATGTTTGGTTTTTGTATGTCTTTATCTGTTATATTGCATCATGGTGTTTATTTTTGCTTACAGTGTTCGAACATAGAGACTTACTGGTTTATACACTAGATATTTTCTTGATTTCCTTGTGTCTAAGGAAGTACAATCCCACAATTTTTGGAACAAAAATAAAAACATTAATTCATCAGGATATACTGTGCTTTAAAACCTAGAAACTGTTGTCCAGCATATTGTATGGCACATACTTATCTCTCATTTAAAAAAAAAAATATTATTTGAACTGCACAAGAGCAATGTGTGATTGCAATAGATATTTTTTGGCAATGATGTTAGTATTTTCTAGATACAATACAGTTACAAAACTATTACTTTTTAAGTATGTTATAACATGTCCTATTTAAATGTTATTAAAACTGAATATATGTCTGGATATAAAATTTCCATAAAACATCTGTTTAATTGATTCTGGACAAGATTCAGATTTCTCCCATTGACTTCCAACATTCTATTCTTTTATTTTCAATCTTGTTCTGCCTGCTGCCCTCTTACTTCCCCTTAGCTTCCCTTTCCTTTCCACTTTTCTCCCCCCCTTTCCAAGCTCCTTGATGTAAGCTCCTTGCCCTTAATATCATCTTGAGGGTTTTATGCTTTATCAGCACCTGCTCTCCTTTTGGGGTTGATCCCTTATTGAACTCAAAACTCCATACTGGGGTCCAGAACTGCTCATCATCTGCATCCCTAGTCTTTCTCAGACAAATGAAGATTAGCCAATGTGTTGACTGGTACAGCAAAGCAAAGGTTCTAAGAAAGCCAGTGACTACCTGGAATTTTCTTGTGAATTAAATGACCCATTTCTTCAGGCTGGAAGGCTGCTACCTTGTTAGAGTGCATGCTTTTGTTTTATGTGCATGCCCAACTTGCTATATTGCAGTCACCGTAGTTGACCTTCAAGTTTCGGCAATGGGACAACAAAGCAACATCTGATTTCACATCTCTCTAAGATGGTGTGATGTAAGCTGACCTCAACTGCTTAATGCTGAAGGGAATGACTCTAATCTTATCTTCAAGTATTCAGGTGGTACTTAACACAGGAGATAAGATTTTTCTCTGCCCAAAGTGCAATCGCTTTTTTATTTATTTATTTTATTGGTTTTAATTGCCTTCTGATGAAAATCTAGATATTAGTCATTGCTGGACACAGTGCACATGTGTTTCGAGGTTGCGTAAAATTCTTGTCTAGTAAGGCTCAAATTTAAAAGTTAACTAGACACTTTTCCCTTTCCTCCCCCATCTCTGTGGGGTCAGCAGAATGCCAAGAACTGTCTATTTTTATTTTGCTTCTCAATAAAAATCATAGGTTGTCTGCTAGGATAACTTCAATTTTTCATCAGCCTCTTTTTGCAAAAAGTCTTTGTCACAGGTAGAGCCTCAGGTTTCTGCTTTATTTTTTGCACAAACCGCTCTATCTCCCGAGGGCTGAACTGGTTTATTTTCATTTAAGTGTAGTACAAGTTTTATGAAAAGTAATCAGTTGGGGTTTAGAGACAAACAATCCACGTGATCTATTCCCTTTTTCTGGTTTAACGTTGTGAGAAAGAATAGTATGAAAGATATTAATGTTTGCTGGTTTGATTTGCTTTTCTTTAAGAACTTCAGATATTTCATTCAGAGTGAGAAAGCAGGTATTTCATTGGTGGGAGAAGTTGCCAAGTTAAATGACTTGAAGTATCATTAATTTAGCAATGCATATGGGAAAAATGATGATAGGATGTGTAATTTATCTTAACAAGTATCTTTCAAGCCACCATGAACTGGATGGTGTTTTATATCCAAGACCCTGTCCTTTAAAATTCACTTCCATCTTAATGTGTCTGTGACTGCTTTCATTATCTATTTGTAAATCCTGAGCTTTTGGTTCCACTCTCCTTTTTCTCCCCGTTAATATTAGTAACAAATTATAATACTTACTTTTTTGCCCACCTGTGAAAGACTATAAGTCTAATAGTTTTAAACATATATGTGGGCTATTTTTTATGAATTAAAATTCTGAGACTGTAATAGCTCCCGATGTATTCTGTAAGCAACTATGTCTATGTACAGGAAAGAAAAATAAAATTGTTTTATTTTAGTAAATATGCATTTTTGGAATGCACATATGCATAGGTAGTCCTGTGTATACAGAAATTGTGGGGTTAATTCAAGATCAAGGAATCTTGCCCCAGTCTGTGCAACACTGGCATAGATTCACGGAGGTATTTTCGTGTCTGTTGTGTGCTACCTGTAAGACCAACAGCCAAGTGAATCTACGTAACCGTAGACTTTCACAGAATCACAGAATGTTAGGGATTGGAAGACACCTTGAAAGATCTAGTTCAATGCCCCTGCCAGAGCAGGATCACCTAGAGTAGTGACTTTCCATCACTCTTTTCTCTATGTACCTCTTCATTCTTCCATTCCTCTCTCTCTGTGGAGCTAGCTTTGACCTGGGCAGACTTTGCTCTTTTGACTGGGTTCTGCCATCCTTATCCTAATGCTTCCCAAGTCTACCTGTTATTCAGTGAAACAGCAGAAGTTTGAGAGGTCACAGAATAGTGAAGTGGTGCTCTGGAAAATTCAATAATCGTTGGCATTGAGTTTCACTTACTCTTGTACTATGCAGTTTAAAATGTGAAAAAACTATTTCCAGTGAATTATTATTAAACTTGATGAAGTTGAGCTTTCCTGGTGCTAAATGGAAGATGCGTCACTGCACAGCACTATCCTCATGGAGTTTACTAGTGGAGTGTGTTGATTTCGTGATATCAGTTGAACGCCTGTTTCATTTAAAACATCAGAAGTTAATTGTTATTTCTTTCCCAAGCATGTTTTTGAAAAATGGCACTTTTAAAATTGCTGATCTATCCGTCATAGAAGTGAAAAATTCTTTGAAAATCTGTTTGCAATACAGCGTTCTTCTGATTAATAACCCTTGGAAATCTGTGCTCATTATACCATAAACATGACCTTTATAAAAACATCAGAAAAATCCAACTGCACAATATGCCAGGTCAAAGACTTTTTTAAATGTCAAAAAGTGTAAAGATTTAAAATTAATGTGATTTCTATAATACTTGGCTGACGCTTGTATTTTTACTATGTTTGTGGTGGGAGGTTTTTTTAAGTTTTTGTGGTTAGGATTTATTGAGAGGCAGTGACCACAGGGGAGCACATCTCGTGCACTTCAGCAGCTTCCTTCCTGTCATTCAATACTTAAATCCATTTAGATTGTAAAAACACTTCTGCTGAGCCTATAGCTAGTTAGATCTGGCAAGGTCTAATGGTTTTCTAGTAGAGGCTCCTAACCACATACTTGGACCTGCTGGTTAGGACATATAAATGATGCACTAGTGCAGCAGGTCTAGCATTGTCAGAATTTTTATTTGCTGAAAGCTATAGAGAAACATTGCACATGCAGTTTTGGGGAAATGTGTGTTTGGAATGCTGTGCAATTCCTCTGACTTCATTGAATTGCAGTGCTCTCTAAAAACACCCATGCTTTCCGCAGAGCTTACCATGCACCTTAGCTTTACCCTGCTTGCAAATCTCTGATGCATGCTGAAAATTTTGCTGTGGGTGTCTGCTTTATGTGAGAATAGCTAGTGAGAAAAAACAGAGAAGGCTGTTTTATCTGATATCTGGATAAAATTTTCAGGCCCGGCATTACTCTTTAGAAGGAAGAAAGTCAAGATACTGCCATATACTGCTAGTTCACTCTAGTCAAGGCAGTCTTTTCAATTCCTTAGGTTCATTTTTCTTACTAAAGAAAGCAGAAAGTTGTACAAAATACGAGCAGCAGGGGAAGGAATTGCAGATTAGAGCTGGGCATATGTAGTTCAACCAAAGTAGGGACTTATTAGTGGGCTCACCGGTCTGCTCATCTTCCCTCTAGCATTTGTGCAACGTGCATTCAGTTCACTACTAGACTAAAACCAGGGAAGGGTGTTCTAGTGCTCAGTACACTAAATTTAGGGGCCAAGGTCTTAATTCCTTGATCTGCCACAGATTTCTTTGTGAGCTGTGGGTAGGTGACTTATGCTATCTGTCCTAGGTTCCCAGCTGGAATATGGGGACAATCTCTTGCCATGTAGAAATACTCTGAGAATTAATACCAGAATTTCATGGAGAAAAATAAGGCAGATGGAAATCAGAAGCATCTCCATTCTTAAGAGTGAGGAGAGCTGAGGTTCATGGGCATTCAGCTTGTTTGTCATCTTTGGTCTTGGGTTTTCTGATTCTCTGATAGGTGTCATGGCTGGTACTTGGTGTGGGCAGCTGCTGATAAACAAGGTGGCCACAGTGGACAATTTCTTCTTGTTTCCTTCTATTAGAATCAGCCAGAACTTTATGTAAAGTGGAACGTTTGGTTTGGATCATTTAATTTTCAATGATCTAACAGCTTCCAATAGGGTAAAAAATTGTCCAAATTTATCTGACCAACTGAAATAAATCCTCCAAGGATTCCAAAGAGCTCAATTAGGTAGGCCACATTGCTAAAATTAAAAGCTTACTTGCTACCCTTGTGCAATTTATAATTTATATAAGATATTGCTTGTCATGAGTTAGTGGAATTCATTGCTAGACAGTGTTAAGTACTGAAATTCAGTCGATTTTTTGTAATTAAAAGAATATTTTAATTGCCAAAGTGTTTCCTGTGGCCCACAGCATATTCCAGATGTGGGGGGAGAAGGGTGGTACTTTATGGGAATCATGGAGGCTCTGACATTAGTGTGTTTGTTGCCTGAGGTAGCGAAGAGGCAGCAGGAACCTGAACCTGTTTACTAAAAGTAAGGACAATAATGTAAGGACATAATGAGCATCAGAGTATTCATGCAAGTTTGTCTGTGCGTTTTCCTAGTTCATCATCATAGCAGTAGTTACACAGGATTCCATGAAGTGAAAAGAGAAATCTACACCTTTAAGTGTACAGATGGGTACTTTTTCCAATCAAAATTCTTGTATGAAGACATACGATTTTGTTTTTCAAAATGCTAATGAGTGTTAAAGACAAAAAAAAACCAAAACCCCAAACCACAAACAGTATGATGCATAGCCACAAGCTTCTAAAACTGCTATTACTAATAGAAAGAATTCTTTTTCTAAACTAGCTCACTTTGCAGGAATCACAGAACAAATGTTGTCTCCTAATAATTTGAATTGCAGTAAGTGACGAGAGCTGATTCAAACTTTCCAGGTGAATAGTGTGCATGCTGAAAAACACGCTCTAGAAATAAATAGTGGCTCATGAATTGTGCCAGACTGGGAGGGTTTTACTTGCTTTATTTTTTATTTTTTTTTTAAATAAGGAAGAGAGCAAAAGAAGGAAAGAGATTAGGAAATATTTGAAAATATTTTTTTTGATGAGTAGTTTGGGATTGTCTGGGTTTGGATGTGTGAAATTTGCAAATATTGAAATAATAAAAATGGTTAAGTATCCAAGTGCAAACTATAGAATTTCATGTTGGGTGAAAACTATGTTTTAGCTGACACGATTTTTTTTTTTCTTCCCCTAATTGTCTTTATTTTTTGGTTTGGCCAGTGAACTGAAAAATCAATTACTTGCAGGTCTCCACAGCCGAGACAGTGTTGCATTCATCCTCTTCAAAGTGCTATCCACTGTGAATATTGCTAACAGCAACATCTATGAAAGGAAAGCTTGTATGGCCACACAGGGTACTTGATCCTCAGGCCGTCTCAGTAGAGTCCGCAGGATCAAGGCTGGTGTGCTTTGAGCCCCCGTTTTAAGGGTTCTTCTTTTCTAGTGGGTGTCAAATATTTAATACAGATGGTCTTTTCTTTCTTTTCTCAAACTAAGAGGGATTATATAAAAAAATTGCTCTATTTAAAAGTGGATATCCTATTTTTTTTATATATTTTTGAGATTATTTCATAATGAAATTGTTCTTCAAAAAAACACCCTTACAAGGAACTGAGTTCTAACAGTATAAATAATCAGAAAATAGATTTTCTGAGCAATATATTCTCAACAGGCATAACGTTATTTGTTCACATATAACGTCCTTTCAGTCCACATGGAATAATGTGTAGCCTATTAAAATCAACTACTTAAAATTAAAAGTGTATCCATTGATGTACATAAAAGGTGCAGGTTGCATGTTACCTAATTTTCTGTATGTTCATCTTCTAGTCACTTGAGTATGAGAAGAATAACTAATAAGTAGATGGGTGATTAGGTGAAGGTTATTTTGACATGTCAGATTAGATCACTGGTACTACTTACTATGGAACTGAACTTTCCTTTAAAGTGACAATCCAGCATTTTTTAAGGAAAGTATCTGTTGCAAAAATGAAGGCTATCATACAGTGATAAAAGGGAAGACCCTGGTCACTATAGGTTATGAAAAATTATGTTAAGCTACTTCCTAAAAGCCAGATCTACAATTCATGTCTTTATTGTTATTGTCTCTGTTATATCCCAGAGAAGGTTACTCTTTTGTCTTTGAATGTCTTTAAATTTCCCATTTTATCAACTTCTCTGAAGACCTAAATGTTATATCTAATATTCTGGATTTTAAAAAGTTCGTTATTAGTCATGCCTTAATTGCTTATGTTTTTATTGTCTTTTTGAAGAAAATCCTCTTAAATATACTTTTTCTTTGGCCCACTAGAAAACTAAATTCCTAATGAATTAAAAGTTCTAGCTGATCTTGAGCTACCCAAATGTAAGGTTTTCAACATTTGTAAGATAGAACATGAGCTCCCTACTTATCCCTTCACTTTCATACGTCAAAATAACTTGAATTAGTTTTTTTGAAAATTTTATAGGCAAAAAAATCCTCTTTGGGGATAATGCTTACTGTGTGTGAACTGTCAGTATCCTATATATATATGTAAAAAATATTTTGTGAAGTTAACTTTTGAAGTTATCTAGAAGTTAACTTTTAAGTTGGAAACCAGTGGTGCACTCCCAGCTACTCCACTGAGTCATGCCAGCTGAAAAGTTCTCTGAGCTTCTGCCAAGGCAGAATGTGTGTATTGTTTTGGCTTCAAATAAACTATCGTGGAAATACTGGGAGGGTCGTGAGATGGTACTGGAAACAAACTCAGTCTACGGGTTGGACGGGAAGTTGGGAATTAATTTAGGGTGTTTCTGATGTATTGAAAATAGTTGTACATGAGGGTAGAAGGAAAGAATTGTAAAGTAATGAAGGAATGAAAATGGAATTCTTCAGAGATTTGCTTTTTCACTCAGTGTTTATTGTGGTAATAGTTAGTGATGGAAGAACTGCAAAAGATTTAGATTAATGAGGTATTAGTTTAGAGTTCCTGCCCAGTTTACATACCTCCAAGTTCCAAATGTATTGCAAAAAAATATCTGTTATTTGTGTCTGCAAAGTTTGGGTGGAATATTTCCTTAGAAGAGGCTATTTGATAAGAGATCTGGTGATTTTTTTTCTGGAAACTAGATCTGTAGTTGAGTTTAAAACATTGGGAATGAGTGTGTGCATGAGGAAAGGCTACACAGGGGAAGATGTAGAGTATCTTCCTCTATAGCTAAGTCACAAAATATAGCAATATGTACTTGCCAAATTGTTGAGCTATTTGTTAGGGGACCTGAGGGACAGGGATCTTGACCTTCTCCAGAAACGTTAAGGAAACTTGTTATTTATTATCCTATATATAAAGAATACCCTACTTTATCATGTCTCTTTAGGACCATATTTTTTTCTTTCCTTTGTTCACACTCAGTCTTTGTGCTTCTCTTAATCCTGATTTTAAGGGTAATACTTGTAGCTCTTTATAGTCTTTACCTAGCACTGATCTGAAGGATATTTCATGTGAACTGGGCACAAAAATTTTCATGGAAGACTTCCATGTCAGAAAATGTTATTTCCTCCAGAACATGTTAATTTTTTTGTAAAGAATTGTGACAAAAATGTCTCTGAGATAAGGTCAAAAGTTAAGCATTTTTAAAGAAATTAGTTTTCTTCTTTTTGGAATGACTTTTCATTTTAAAATTAATTTTTAATTCCATAGTGAAACATGGTCTCTGAAGTCAAAACTGGGATGGGAGGGTGAGGGGGAAACAAGAGTATTTCTTCATACTGCAACTCAGAACAAATAAAAAGTGACAATTCCTTGTGGAATGGACAGTTTGTAGATGAACCTTCAGGTTCATCTCTTCATCTGAATGTTTCTGTTGTCTTCCCTCTTCTAGGTAGAGCCAAGAAAGGTGTTGTGGTGATGGAGTTCATATCACCAGCTGTTTTGGAAGAAAGACCACTTGAGTAGGCCATGCCACAAAAATCATCAATCATAGAATGGTCTGGGTTGGAAAAGACCTTAAGGATCATCTAGTTCCAACCTCCCAGCTGTGGGTAGGGACATTTCACACTAGACCAGGTTGCTTAGGGTCCCATCTAACCTGGCCTTGAACACTTCTGGGGGTGAGGCATCCACAGCTTCTCTGGGCAACGTGTTTCAGTGTCTCACCGTGCTCACAGAAAAGAGTTTCTTCCTAATACCTGATATAAATCTACTCTCAGTTTGAAACTGCTACCCCGTGTCCTACCACTACACTCCCTGGTAAAGAGTCACTCTCCTTCTTTTCTGTAGCCCCCTTTAAGTACTGGAAGGCCACTATAAACTCTCCCAGAGCCTTCTCTTCTCCAGGCTGAACAGCTCTGATTTCTCAGCCTGTCCTCTTAGGAGGGATGTTCCAACCCCCTGATCATCTTCACGGCCCACCTCTGGACTTGTTCCAACACGAGCCTCACATTGCACACATGACTTTCTGCCACGTAAGCTGTCTCTGCCCAGAGCATAATAGTTTGTTGCCAAAGAGACTACCTAGTGGTAGGGCAAATTTTCTAGTCCCAGTTGGAGAGGCAAAAGTGCATCCATGTGTAAAAAAGGACTGTTGGATTGACACTGGGGGAGTTCTCAAAAACTGTCTCAATGAGATAGAAGAAGGTGCAAAGGTTTGTGACAAGCTTTTCTTCAAACTCATTTGCTCACCTTTAACTTGGAGGTATTGTCAGTGCTTCTGGCCAAGAGATTATCCTGCCTGTGTTTTAAATTGCCTGATAATTGAAGAAACAAATTATTAGTTCAATCTTGGTTAAAATGTTGAGCTAATTGAGCATCTGAGTTGTATATTTCCGGTGGTTCAGACAAAGAAAACTCAAGTAAAAGCATTGACATGAATTTACCAGATGTCTGGAGCATTCATCTCACATTTAGAATCTGAACGAGCTGGACAGACTCTTCCTCTTTACAGAGAGGATAGATTATAACATCACTAACTTGTAACACTGGAGCTACTAAGTGCATTCGTATCGTCCTATTTTAAGACATTGCAGTACACTATTCATAAAATGTAACTTTAGACCTTTAATGCCCTACATTTCGGGGGGGAATGTTAATTTCTCAAGTCAGGTTATGCATGCATCTAGGTTCTGGAAATGATGTCTATGTGAGCCTCAGGTAATAATACAGAGCATCAAGCACAAGCTATGGACAAAGCCCATCAGTGGTGTGGGATGTTATCCTATTTTTATTGGCCAAAGTGCAACTCCAAACCTTGCTGGTAGGAAGTCTGTAGAAAGACTGACATCGAGCTGTGTGTTGATTAGCAATATTGCATCTATGGAGGTCTTTCTGTTGAAGCTTATCACACAGAACACAAAAACCATCATAAGCTATCTTTATGGTTCGTAGAATCATTCAGGTTGGAAAAGACCCTTGGGATCATTGAGTTCAACCATTAACCCTACTCTACAACATTAACCACTAAATTATTTGCCCAAACACCACATCTAAACGATCTTTAAACACATCCAGGGATGGTGACTCAACCACCTTCCCGGGTAGCCTATTCTAGTGTCTGACTACTCTTTCTGTGAAAAAATTCTTCCTAATGTCCAGTCTAAACCTACCCTGTTGCAGTTTGAAGACATTCTCTCTTGTTCTATCACCAATTACCTGTGAGAAGAGACCAGCACCAACCTGTCTACAACGTTCTTTTAGGTAGTTGTAGAGAGTGATGAGATCTCCCCTTAGCCTTCTCTTCTTCAAACTAAACAAACTCAGCTCCTTCAATTGCTCTTCATAAGATCTATTCTCCAGGCCCTTCACCAGTTCTGTTGCCCTCCTCTGCACTCGCTCTGGCACCTCGATATCTCTCTGGTACTGAAGTGCCCAAAACTGGACACAATACTCAAGGTGTGGCCTCACCAGTGCCAAACACAGGAGGACAATCCCCTCCTTACTCCTTCTTGTCACACTATTTCTAATACAAGCCAGGATGCCATTGGCTTTCTTGGCCACCTGGGCACACCGCTGGCTCATACTCAGCCACTTGTCGATTAAAACCCCCAGATCACTTTCTGCCAGACAGCTTTCCAGCCACACTTCCCCAAGCCTGTAGTGTTGCATGGGGTTGTTGTGGCCCAAGTGCAGGACCTGACACTTGGCCTTGTTGAAGTTCATACCATTGAACATTGGCTCATCGATCCAATCTGTCCAAGTCTCTCTGTAGAGCCTCCCTACCCTCGTGCAGATCAGCACTCCCACCTAACTTGGTGTCATCTGCGAACTTACTGATGATACACTCTATGTCCTTATTAAGATCATCAATAAAGATGTTAAACAAAAAAGGTCCCAACACTGAGCCCTGAGGAGCACCACTTGTGACCAGCCACCAGCTGGATTTAACTCCATTGACCACCACTCTTTGGGCCTGTCCGTCCAGCTGGTGCTTTATCCAGCAGATCACATGCTCATCCAAGCCATGAGGAGCCAGGTTTTCCATGAGAATTCTGTGGGGAACGGTGTCAAAGGCTTTTCAAAATTCTAGGTAGACAATACCCACAGCCTTTCCCTCATCCAATAGTCAGGTTGTCTTGTCATAGGAGATCAGGCTCGTCAGGCAGGACCTGCCTTTCATAAACCCATGCTAACTGGGCCTGATCTCCTGGTTGTCCTCTTTATGACATGTAATGGCACTCCATGACCTTCCCTGGTACTGAGGTCAGACTGACAGTTCTGTAGTTTCCCAGATCCTCCATTCTCCCTTTCTTGTAGATGAGTGTTACATTTACTACCTTCTAGTCCATTGAGACCTCCCCAGTTAACCAGAACTTCAGGTAAATAATGGAAAGTGGCTTGGTGAGCATGTCTGCCAACTCTTTCAGCATTCTTGGATGTAACCCATCTGGCCCCATGGACTTGTGTGCATCTAAGTGGCATAGCAGATCACTGAACATTTTAATTGTGATGTCCTACACCTTTATCCAGGGTTCCGGAACACTATAGCTAAAAAGGACACGTCTTCCTATAGTCATTTTTTAAGTATACTCTTATCACACATAGTACCACCTATTTACAAAGTGAATTTTGCTTTATAAATTTTAGTGCACTTTTCTACCCTCAGATTGTCTCTCATGGTTCTCATGTTTTCCTTCTGCCTCTGATACTGTCTTCTTTATAATAAGAATTTATCTGCATGTGCTCTTCAAGAACTCTTCCCAATGGGCTTCTACCCACTCTCCATCCCTCTGCTAACGGATTAGACTTGAAATAATTAGCATTGACATTCCCAGCTGTTGGCCAAAGATTTTCAGCTAAGCTGAGTCATGAAATGGGTTGCCATTGCTTCAGGTTTTCTGTTGCTGTTTCTAGACTACAACTCTGAGCGTCTTAAATGGAAAGAGAAGCTAATTTTTGCAGCCATAAACGTTAACGATTTTCTTTCAAGCAAAAGTTTAAATTTCATGATAGCTATCACATGCCCCGTTGTTAAGGAACTTGTCTGACACTATTGCAAAAACAGAGAGCAGCTGTGCTCCTGAACATACTCATTCTCTGTGCCACTGTAGCCAGAACTGTGGTAGACTTTAAACTGTTCCAGAGGCTCGGAGTCCCAGCCAAGGTTCTGCAGAACTGGCTGATTTTTTCCTTTTAAAGTGTGTTCTCGTCCCCAGATGACTTTGTGCAGCAGTGTCTGGCAGCAGCAGGTGGGTGAATGCCTAGTCATGCCCCAGAGAAGGATCACAGAATAGAAATATTTCATCCTCCAAGGCATGGGATCCTAGAAGAGTATGGAATAGCAATGGTGTTGCACTAGGTAATCCAAACCTTCAAGGGTCTCCTTCATAGCATTGAGAGAATATTCTTGATGACCTGGGTGTCTAAGCATAGGTGATATTTCTCAGTCCACATTTGCCTCCTTGAGTTGTAGGATGTTTAATAGCTCCAAATTCTTTGCTACTACCATGCAAATGCTTGCCTTGGCATTTCTGTGTGACTCCACACAGTCTCAGGAGCAACCTGTAGACTTCTCAGTAAGGTTTTTATTAGTAGGAGTGATTTCTTCCCGTCATGGTCTGTAAAAGCTTCATGTGAGAAAAATTAAGTATTTCCAGCATCTAATAGATCTCTTTACAGGTCTTTTCTATTCAGAGAGGGTAAGATTGGCCTGTTCACTAGCTTATCATCATTCTGCCCTGTTACTCTTATGTTGCTTTTGTACTAATTCCATGGGAACATAGCAACTGCCAAACTGATGGCAACTATTAAATACTTGATGATTCTGTGGTGGTGAGCTATGGAAAACAGAGCTGCTTGCCCTCTGCTTTTCTGTTGACCATATCCCTAGCTGCTGCACTCCAAGAGTGATTTGGTACGCTCTTACATTGAGGTAAATGTAGAAATTACGCCAAAAATGACAATTACTGTAGGGCAAAAACTAGTATGAGATTGTTTGTAATCCAATACTTTTGATTAACTAGGGAGTAATGTTTTCATTTCAATGATTCTTAGTAAAATGCTTCACAGAGACCTGAAAGTTGGCAAGAAATAGTCTGAAAATTTAGCTCTAGCAAATTTTACACCTAGGAGCAGAACTGTGAATGATCGGCTACAACTGGTTAATTAAATCCTGTGCTGTTAGCTCTCAGGTACATTAAATTGCAAACCTTACTAGCAGATTTGCTGGCTAAACAAGGAGAGATTCTGTATATCATTCTGACTGCTTTATGTTTGGGCTCTTAAAGAATGTATGCAGCTTGTCTGATGAAGTGTCCATATGTACGAGAGGAAAAGAAGAAACATTTCAGATCCCTTTCCTTCTGTTGGTCTGTCTGCCTGGGTCTCTGTTCCATGAGCGGGGTAAAACTTCAGCCATTTTTTTTTTTTTTGGAATGTTTCTTGGAATCTTACCAGAAGGTTTTTACAGTCTGTTGCCTGCCTCTCAGATTAGAAGAACACTGGCATATTTTAACAGTTTCCTAGGATCCAAATAGTCTTTAATTAACAAGAAATTGATGTTTTGGAGTGCAACCAAAACCTGGGAGACATTGGAAGCAGAGAATGGGCTTGGATACTTCCAGCTTTTAGCTGACTGCGGCAAGGGGCAAACAAATGAGGGTCAGCTGCAAACAGGTAGAGGCTTATTGGTATGCAAGGGGATTCCTTCATTTGCATTCTCAGAGCTGGTGGTTGGTAGTGTTAGCTGGGAGGATCTTTGTGCTGCACAGAGTCTGAATCAGCTCCACCCCTTGCCAGAGCAGAATGTGGTTGTTGATACCTTCCCATAAACAGGCTTTCACATAAACTTGCTCTTAGTTTAGATTTGTATTGATCAACTGCTGAGGCAGTAAAGTAAGTTGTCTGTGTGAGGTTTAGGTTGATTCTGAAGCTGTAAGCTCTACAAGTAAGCACTTAATAAAAAAATCAAAAGTCTACCAATGACATGACTTTTGCTGAGCTGAACAGCTTGTTCTTTTTCTTTTGGGGCAGTTTCCTCTGAACGATTGAGCAGTAGGATTGGGATGAAAGACTGAAATTAAATGACACTAGCTGAAGTTCTAAAGGGAAGTCGGACATATGCTAAGTTATTGTTCTAGAAAATTCGTGGAGAGAAATTATTATATTAACTATTTTTAAATAATGATAGATTGATACCTGAAATACTGGCAAAAATTACAATCAACAGTCACTGAGTCAGCTGTGATCTTTTTCTGTAACGTTGTAGTTTGTGGGCAAATAAAAATGTATATATTTAATCCATATTATTTAATCCAATATTGCTTTCTATTGTTGCTTTTTTGTGTTGACTTTTTTTGTTTCCTCCCCCCCACCTAATCCTAGTACTTGCTATATGCCTTCTGTCTCTTTCTGTGCCCAGGTGGTACATGCCAGAGCCCTGCTCTTCCAGCCCTAGTGCGTCCTCCTGCTCCACCTTTGCAGCCGTCGTTGGATATTAAACCATTTCTCCCCTTTCCTCTGGACACTGCCGCAGCAGTCAATCTCTTCCCCAACTTCAATGCAGTAAGTACACTACTCTAACAGTTACTGTCTGCTTCAGCAAGCCACAGTTTCCATGGAAGACTTAGGAGGGCACAAAGTAGATTTTTATGTACTCAGTTGGAATATCCTTTCCCTTAGTGAGGGCCAAATGGCTCTTTCAGACGCGCTGGTAGGCCATAAATTAGAGCCTAGCTGAGTGTTAGTCAGAAGTAATGTACAAGGAAAAAATGATACGATCCCTAGGGACATGCTGTAAAGTTGCAGGCCACATTCAGTCCCAGGGCTTGTGAGTTCCCCACTCTAATTTAGGATGTGCAGAGTTTCAGCTCACTGCAACTCAAGAGTGAAACTCTGGGAGTGATGGCATTCTACATCCAGTCTCTAACAGGCTTCCTGAGAAACACTTAAAATTTACAGATTGGAGAAGCTACAAAGATAAAACTGTTGGGGCAATTTAAGTAAGAATGGGAACAGCATTAGCTGGTCTATGAGCTATTCACTGGCAAATAATCTAGGGTGGGGTGTTTTTCGGGTTAGGATATGTTATTTTTTGTGCCTTAGGTTAAAATGAGGTTAGATTTCTCTTCAATATATTTTTTTTTCCTTAGTCATGCTATTTATGATTATAGAAATCGTATTCCTCCTCAGGTATTTTCAGTGTGTTACTGAAATATCTCATGAATGTTTCAATTTGTATGCTTCTGGCTGAGACAGCTAATGCTCTAAAAGAAAAAAAAAGTCTAAATTGGTTTTATGTTAATTTTGACTTTATAGAATTATGTCCCTTTTTAATTTGATCACACTCTGAGTTCTTTTCCTTATTTATGCATACTAGGTATAGAAAAAAAAGTCCTTAAGAATTTGTGTGCTCACCTACTTTGAAAGATACAGAGAGGTGGAATTTGCTGTGCCAAAACAGTTCTAATTAACATGCAAAAATCTTAATTACAATAATTAAGAGTAGTAAAAGAACATGCCCATTCTAGAAGCAATTTGTAGTAATCAATAGCAAATTTCCATAATTAAATGTTCATTTATTTACTTTTTATGGATGTTCTTTTTGCTTTAAAGTAATTAAAATGAACTAATTGTCAAAAATATTTATTTATGCAATCTTAAACTCAAGCAGTTTCCAACATTAATAAAGATCAGAGAAACTATAAGCTGAAAGTCTTAAAATGCTCAGAAGCAAAATGTCAAAGAATTATTATTACAAAGGAACTTTTTCAAATCTTAAAATGTATATGGGCAAGCAGTAAAGTTTTTGAAAATGCTGGTTTTAACCAAGTTACTGATAACTCGACATGAAACAGATAAAAGCTTAGACCTGTCTAGTATGCTTTAGATTTGGGGGATTTTTTATCAGTCTTGTTTTGTGATCATTGTTTATATATAATACAAGAGGCCAGTTAAATTTTTAGAAATTCCTTATTAGAATTTTGTGGGGGGTTTTCAGGATTTTCCATGGTTCAGTATCTTCAGGTTGTTTTGCTAATTGTTTAACTCTGCATAATTCAAATGCAAATTTCATCATGAAATTTAATAAATAATTGGTAATCTTATATTGTTACATAAGTTTGTAGGTTTTTTTTCTTACAAAGTCTCTCTTTTTTTTTTTTTTTTCTTTTTTTTTCCTGGGGAGGGGGAGAGGGGAGATGTGCTCATACTAATTTTGGAAGTAAGAAAGTGAATTAGATTCCCATCAAAACCCTGTTATTCCCAAGCATCATCTTAGTAGTATATCATTTGGCATAAGCACTGTAGTTGCACTTAGCAGAATCCTCATATCTTCAGTTTTTTACTAAACTGAACCTAGATTACAAGAGTGGGGCTAGCAGCCCTTTTTAACGGCACTCTGAAGCTTGTTGTCATGCAAAGCAGTGCATTCTGTGATGTGTGGCCACCTGCCAAGTCCACCTTTACTAAATATGTCAGTCCTGAGTGTGAGGATGTTGTCATCAGAGCTGCTGCCACCTGCCTTGCTTCCGTCATCTTTGCCTTGCAGCGTGGCCTTTGCCTTCTCGTCATGTGTGCTGACATGCAGCAGCATCCTCAGTGTTCCCATTTTCATTCTGAACTGCACATTATTGAATGTTGCTATGTTTAGCTCTTATGCCAGATCTGGTTAATGACATCCTCCAAACATGTAGGCTAGTATATTTCCAGAATTACTTTCCAAGCTGACAAATCTTCTGGGGACATGGTAGCTGCTGCTGAGCACTATGAAAGGAGAAGGTAACCCACAAAGTAATGTTTGATTTTAAACAGAACATCTGACAAAGGCTCTACGTATGTGAACGTGAGACAGAAAACAAGTGTTTAACCAAAAAATTATCTTTGTCATTATGTACACTTCTGAACGGTTGTTGATAATGCCTTATATTCATTGACTTCATTGACAATCCTACTCGTTGTCAACAGAGAAACATTTATGTTCAGTGGCTAAACCAAGGTCAAGTAAAAGAACACAATGGACATTCTCTCTCATGTTGTCAATAAGTTAGCTTTAACCTTGATTGAGACATTACATTCATAGATTGTGTCTTAGAAAATGGATTTCTATAGGCCTCTTGACCCTTGCACAATTCCACAGGAGCTAAAGAGTTTGGCAGCTTGTGTGGGCTACTTTGCAGAAGGCTAAAAGAATGTCCAGAGTTTGGGCCATTTACTGTCCGCTTTTTAATGGCCTTCACTTAAGAAAACCATGACTGAGAAGAAACTTGAGTAAAAATTCAGTCGTGTTTTGGAGAAAAGAAGTGGCCTCTGGTTATGGCAATCCTAACTTACCCCGAGAGTTTGGTTGTGATGTGCATAGGCATCTGAGCTAATCAGAGCAAGTTTCTTTGTAAAAGAAATGGAGAAAAATAAGCAATTTCTCTAGTTGTGGGTGGTGGTTTTTTTGGGGGTTTTTTGGTCTTTTTTTGTAAGTAAAGAAAAAAACACAAAGGTGGATCGCAATGGAAGGACCCTAACATAACCTTGGCATGAGGTGAAATGAACTCTGAAAGTTCCACTTCATCCCTGATGAGTATAATGAGGGACTAGCTCAGCTGCATCTACATTTAGTTAGATGAATCCCACATTATGGGACAGGTCTTAAGCTATTCGCAGCTGACATGTTATATTCTGCTCAGAAATCAGATGACAGAAGTGCTGACATTGTATTGTATGTTTACAGACGAATGCTCCCATTTAACAAGCAGTTATGCTTCTAATTTTATCAAAAGACAATCTTGAGGGAATTTGAGGATTCAAATGAACTGGATAGAAATATTAGGAAAGTTGAAAGCAAAGGTAAGTTACCAGTGGAGAATCTCTAGGCACATACATAAGAACGCACAAAACCATAACTGATGTCAAGTGTTGCAAATAATAGTAAGATGTTGTGTATTATAACATTTTTCCATTCCATTTCAGATTATTAGAAACATGGTTACTTTCTTTGTTACTGATGATTTTAATCTAAAGTTAACTCAGTTTTTGCTAGCTGCTTCTAAAGAAAATATTTAGTACTGCTTTAGAATCATAGAATTGAAGAATGGTTTGGGTTAGAAAGGACCTTAAAGATCATCTAGTCCCAACCACCCTGCCGTAGGCAGGGGACACCTTCCACTAGACCAGATTGCTCAAAGATCCATCCAACCCAGCCTTGAACATTTCCAGGGAAGAGACATCTGCAACTACCCTGCAAAACTTGTTCCTGTGTTATCACCCTCATAATAAAGAACTTCTTCCTAATACGTAATCTAAACCTACCCTTTTTCAGCTTGAAACCATTACTTCTTGTCCTATCACTTACACATAGGCTCCTGTTAAGTACTGGAAAGCTGCTATCAAGTCTCCCCAGAGCCTTCCCTTCTCCAGGCTGAACAGCCCCAACTCTCTCAGCCTGTCCTCCTAGGGGAGGTGCTCCAACCTCCTGATCATCTTTGTGGCCCTCTTCTGGACTCGCTCCAAGAGGTCCCTGTCCCTTTTACGTTTAGAATCTCAGAGCTGAACCCAGTACTGCAGGTGGGTTTTAATGAGAGCAGAGTAGAGGGAGAGAATTACCTCCCTCAACTTGTTGGCCACACTTCTCTTGGTGCAGCCCAGGATACCACTGGCTTTCTGTGCTGTGAGTGCACATTGCTGGCTCATAATCCAATTTTTCATACACCGGCACCCAAAAGTCCTTCTCCTCAGGGCTGCTTTCAGTCCACTCATTGCACAGCCTATACCTGTGCTTGGGATCACCCCAAACTTTGTGCAGGACCTTGTACTTGGCCTTATTGAACTTCATGAGGCTTGCACAGGCCCACCTCTCAAGCTTGTTAAGGAGCTTATTGTGCACCCTCCTTGCTGCCCTAATGATCTTGAACTCCCATCATATCATGGTCACTGCAGCCAAGACTGCCCTTCAGCTTCATGTACTCCAGAGGACCCTCCTTGTTGGTGAGAACCAGGTCCAGCACACCTCTCCTTGTTGGGTCCTCTGTCACTTGGAAGAGGAGGTTATCATCACTGCATTCCAGCAATCTCCTGGACTACTTATGCTCAGCTGTGTTGTCCCTCTAACAGATATCAGGGTGGTTGAAGTTCCCCATGAGGACTAGAGTTTGTAAATATGAGGCTCCTTCTATCTTTCTATAGAGGGCCTCATTTCTAGTTGAGAGGCATCCCTGCCCATGGCAGGAAGGTTGGATTAGATGATCTCTAAGGTCGCTTCCAACCTAGGCCATTCTATGATTCTATGATCCACTTGGTCTTCCTGGTCATGTGGCCTGTAGCAGACCCTCACTATAATGTCACCTTCCCCTGTCCTCTATCCTGACCCATAAGCTCTCAGTCAACTCCTTGTCCATCCCCAGATGGAGCTCCATGCACTCCAACTGCTCATTGACAGAGAGGGTGACATCCCCTCCTCTTCTCCCTGCCTGTACTTCCTAAGGAGCCTGTATCCTTCCATTCCAATGCTCCAGTTGTAGGAGCCATCCTACCGCGTCTCCATGATGCCAGTAAGATCATAACTATGCAGGCGTGTGCACGCCTCTAACTTCTCTTGCTTATTCCCCGTGCTACATGCATTTGCGTAAAGGCATTTAAGTTGTGCCCCCAATGAATCTGATTTACTGACTGGGTTTCCTTGGTGCTGCTCTATAGCTGCTCTCCCTCTGACCTGTGATCTCTCTTCAGGCTCTGGGCACCTATTGCTGGCACTGACATCAGATTGGTATAAGCGGGATGGATTGAGGTTCCCCCTTCCCAGCATCTTTAGTTTAAAGCCTTATTCACTAGCTTGGCAAGCCTATGGGCAAAAATGCTCTTCCCTTTTTTTCTACAAAGGCAGATGCTTTCATCCAAGCAGAGAATAGAAGTGATAACATGGAGGGGTGCAAACCTTTATCTGTAATATCTCTGGACACTGTGGAGAGGGAAAAGAAATGAGTAACTTGAGAAATGCAAGGAAGCTAACGTGAACATTTGAACCATGCAGCTTCAGAAGGAAAGTTTTCTTTTTTTACACAAGAACACATAAAACAAACATACAAATTAGCAATCTGGTTAGCTGAGCATTTGTAGCTGATGCACTCTTAATGGTGAAGCAAATGGGTACCCTCAAGTCATGTGTAAAAAGAAATTTTAGCAGTGCAGCTGTTTAAACTGAAAACAGCCCACTGGTGCAGACTCTGAAGAATCACAAGTTCATAGAAAGTTTATCTGTTATAAAAAGATAAATCAAGTGTATGGGATTTAAATGGCTAAATTTTATGAATGAAAGAAACCTACGACTACAAACAATACTTATGTAGCTTTTAAAAATATGATTGAAGATTGTCAGAGGAATAGAAAAATAATTAAATTGTCTATTCCGAACAATGTTTGAGATCATTTAGCAAGCATTTGGTATACTTCAACATTTTCCTCTACAGAGTGAGAAGTTTTAAGCCTGTGTAATTCTAAGAACTAGTACTAAGACAGAAAAAGCTTTACCAGTTTTACTGAATACACACTGGTCTGTGAGTGCATGTGAACATGCACACGTGTTTCATAAACCACTGGTTTGCTGCAAGGAAATTTCACAAAGCATCAAAGTCTAGAAAACAATTAACTTGTAGAAAATATTGATATGAGACCCTAGACTAAGAGTAAATCCTTCATTTTGCTAGACGTCAGTGTCAGTCCTGAGTGACCTTCCCACAGATGCATCAGAAACCAGTTGTTGGTTATTTCTGAAGTTCTGAGAATTATATATTTCAGCCTCCTGAGAGACAGAATTTAATGTTTGCCATTACTAGCCGGAAAATCAGATGATGCATCGTACTACTTATTTGTTTATTCTTTGATGGGTATGCTGACTATTTTCCTGATGAATTTCAAAACAATATTCACACTTTGTAGGCTGTAGTATGAGCATAATCTGTAGTGGAAGAGGTCCACAATGTTTAACATGAGTAAATGATTTTAAGCAGAAATAGGGATGTTGCTTGAATAGCTCCATCCTAACTCTAAATTAGTTAAGAGTCTAACTGATCTCCCCTTGTTGCTAGTGGAAGGTTTCCCAAAGAAGCATCCTTTGGAAAGAAATGTGATTACAGTTTTGACTAGAACCATATGACTTGAAAGGCTGGTGGCAGTGTCAGAACTGTGCTAAACATGGAAATGAGCTATTAGTCCACAGACATTTCTCTCTCTCATGATCCATCTGCAGTAATCCTTCTTCGATCCCCTGATTTTTGCTGTTTACTGAGAGCTGCTTTTCTCCCATCTCTCGTCTTGCTGCTGGTCTCTGCCTGCCTTGCTGATAACTACTGAGTTAGGGCGTACAGGCTGTAGCTTCGTGGTTGTTTGGGAAATATAGTCTTGTCCTTTTGTGGCCAGACAGCTGATAGAAACGGACAATGTGGAAAACCTGTTTGCTGACATGTATTTTTGGGAAGGGTTACGCTAGGCAATGTGGAGAAAACCTGTCAAAAACCTGCCAGAAGACATTTAAAAAATACTTTCCTTAGGCTCTTGTCCTGGATAGTTTATCTAGACAAGAGATATGTGCTGCAGGAATGATGTGCCAGTTTTCTCAATGTTATGAGTAAGATGTAGCTTTTGACAGTGAAGAGTGGAGGAATTTGAAATACATGTTAGTTTTTCTAAACATCAGCAGCCTGAAATTTACAAAAATAAATCCAGTAGGGTTTTTATGTCTCTACATAATCGTTTTGTTTTATGCTTTCTGACTTAATTGAGTGGAGGAGCATGACGAGACTATTTTTCCTCATCATATAAAATCCTTTAAAGCTCAGTTGTGACGATGATGTGTTGTCAGAATGCTTTGCTTCGGGAAGATAGCTGAGAGACGACACAATTATCTCTGTTTCGTGTGAATCAAAATGGAATACCACCTATACAGAACTTTGCGGTAAAAATATTGTCTGTGCTATTTTTTGATGTTATTTCTGTGAGAAGGGCCTTTATCAGGCAGCAAACTATACTGAACCAAATCATTAATTTGTCAGACAAATAGAGATGATTATTACATCTGGGCATATTCCGTGCATAGCTCCTCATTTCCAGGTGTCTAGAAACAGGGGGTTTGGCTTGCTCTTTTCCTTTCCATAGTAATGCAGTTGAGCTATAAAATAGCTATAGTCTTCTTTATGTTCTGTATCTCTACTGCTGTTTAGCTGAATATTTTTCAAAATAGGGAAGATTACAAAAATGATGTTTGGGTTTGGGAATTTTTTATAATAATAACATTTTCATTGCTGGCCAGGACATTTAATTAAGTAGCCTGCAGGGGAAGAAGAGGGATTAGGGAATGAGCAAACATAAGAAAATCCTGGCAATTCAGATGTTTTTATTTGGTGCTTGCAAAACAGAAATGAATCAACTTGAGTATGAAATATTCAATTATTTGAATTGGCCAGATTTATTTGCTGTGCATTTAAATCTTTACACCCTGGGCTCTGTTTGAAATAACATTAAAGCTCTGTTTTTCTGATACAGTGGAAATGTTCACAGGTCAGGAGACATGATGAAGTTAAGCTCTTTGTCTTTTTCCAGTTTTGAGTCAGTTTAGGGTGGATCGAGATCTTCAGAAGTACTCTTACCTGCCTGGCCTATGCTCTGTGTCACGGACAGGGAACAGAGCTCGTTCTGACTTTGTGTAAATGAGTATTGCTGCAATCCTCAGGTAACCTTCCCATGATTGCTTGTGATTGCATGGCTGTTACTTGCCTTTGCATTGCAGAGTAGTTGCGGAGTAGTGTCTCAGCTTGTTAGCAGGTGCCTCTAGAATGATCTTTATTACTTTGTTTAGACTTGATGCACTGTTAAGGAGCATCCTGCTAAATCTAGTCTTAATCCTTTTGCAGTCTCCTCTAAAAATTTTTGTCTTCTGCTTGCAATTTATAGATGGGACTCCTCTGAGTTACAACCAGTTTTCTTGTTATCTTTCTCTTAGCATTATCTCACATTTTAACAGCACTCCTGGTCCTGTTTTTTGCAATTGTTTTCACTGGGCCCTTGCGAACCTCATTAAGTTCACGACCAAGTGCAACGTCCTGCACCTGGATCAGGGCAATCCCCAATATCAGTACAGACTTAGGGATGAAGGAATTGAGAGCAGCCCTTTGGAGAAGGGCTTGGGGAAAGTGGCAGTTGAAAAATTGGACACAGGACAGCAGAGTAAACTCACAGCACAGAAAGCCAGTGGTATCCTGGGCTGCATCAAAAGAAGCACGTCCAGCAGGTTGAGGAAGGTGATTCCCCTCCTCTATTCTGCTCCCACGAAAACCCACCTGCAGTACTGCGTTCAGCTCTGGGGTCCCAAATAAAAGACAGACATGGATCTGTTAGAGCGGGTCCACAGGAAGGCCATGGAAATGATCCGAGTGGTGGAATGCCTCTCCTATGTAGAAAAGCTGAGAGAGTTGATGTCATTCAGCCTAGAGAAGAGAAGGCTCTGAGAAGACCTTATTATGGCCATTCAATACTTAAAGGGGGCTTATAGGTGAGATGGAGAGATATTTTTTACCAGGGTCTGTAGGCACAGGAAAAGGGGTAATGCTTTTAAACTGAAAGGGGGTCGGCTTAGATTGGAAGAAAGTTTTGGGTTGTTGTTTTTTTTTTTTACTGTGAGGATGGTGAGACACTGGAGTATATTATCCAGTAGAAGTTGAAGTTGCCTCCACCCTGGAAATGTTCAATGTCTGTTTGGATGGAGCTTCGAGCAACCTGAGCTAGTGAAAGATGTCTCTGCCAATGACAGAGGAGTTAGACTTGAACTTTAAAGGTGTTTTCCAACCCATTCTCTGGTTCCTCACAATGTATTTCAACGATATTAGGATTATGTTCCAATTAAAGAATTGGCAGTCTCCTATGCTTATGATGAGCAGCTGTCACCTTTTGCCATATAGAATGCAGCAGTACTGAGAGCTTAGAGGAGTTAGCTCACAGGTACGAATGGGTAGGTGCCATTAAAAACAAACATTAAAAAGTTGGCGTTTTTTTGTTTAAATTAAATTTGTATCAAGGGTGCTTCAACCTTCTAAGATTGCTTTTACTAGAAATTCAGGTTTCTAGGATGCACATTCTCCTGGGGATGCAAATGTTAAGATTATCTTAAATTAGCCTAAGTTTTTGTCGTTTCACCTTGCTGAACATTGTAATACCTATCCTTGAATTTATTTCTGTAATTGTTTACTGGTTGCTATCCGTTTTTTTGGAGTGTAATATGTGCCTTTGGTAAATCTGTTTTGATTTATCTGGAAGACTTATTTCCAGTATGTGTGTGTGTTTGGCCTTCTCCAGCTAGCATGTCGGTTCACATTCAGCTCTCTGGCCTCGCTCAAGGTCCTTACAGATGTCTTAATGCAGGTGGTCATTTGACAATTGCCACGTGCAGATTGTGTTTACTTTGTGGGTGCACATGGGATGTTCTTCACACATGCTTCACACAGGCATATGCACTTCCACCATCTGTTTGATAGCTCACAGTTTCTTCAGGATTTTTCTGGCAGAATATCACCCTTCAGTCACTCAGCACCTTGTGGCTGAAGAACATATGTGTGCTGCTCTTTTTTTGCAATATGGTGATGGATGGACTTCTATCTAGTCTCCACCAAGTCTCATGTCCACAATTAACTGAAAAGGTCTGAGGTAGAAGCATCCAGTTTGCATAAACTCGTGACTATGCCATTAAATAAACATCCATACATTAAGTTAGGGATATACACTAGATTATGGAGTATAAATTTGAAGATGTTTTCACAAGCAGTGTTGTAGGCTGAAACAGATCTCTGGACTAAGAGATCCACATTCTTAAAAATGACATGCAAAAAGCTTTGTTTGCTGTTTGGATTATTTATTATTTATCTATTTATTTACGTGGTTTCTTGTTATTGCTAAAATAATCAATAGAATCTAAATATCTCACATGCTTTTTTTTGTTTAACTGATGATTAGTAATAGCAAAGAATAGACTTTCTCAGTTATCCTGCCTTATGCATTTGCTGGAGGACACTGCACAGTGCACTGACAGGTAACTTGATGTTGGAAAGTCACGGTATCTGAGGCAAAGGCAACAGCGCAGCCGTTATTGGGGACTGAGGGTCCCTCAGGCTTTTGCTTTGCATGTAAAGCATTCTAGTAAAGGAAATTAAGTGAAGTACTCTTCAGATTTGTCAAGTCTTGATGACTGGAATTACTTAAAACTAAAATTTTATAAAGCATTTTGTAAAACATTTTAAATAATGTTTTAATCAGTTGATATTTACACCCTTTGTCTTATAGCAGTCAGATGAAAAAGATCAA
Organism: Trogon surrucura; assembly: GCA_020746105.1. NCBI lineage: Eukaryota > Metazoa > Chordata > Aves > Trogoniformes > Trogonidae > Trogon > Trogon surrucura. Next base: position 15,040,264 of record CM036622.1, on the reverse strand, counting down.
TGCCTTTTTTATTCTGCAAAGACTATAAAACTTTAATGTGTTGCATAATAAGTATAACTCATAAAATGTGCAGTTTAAATACGGATGGTTATTAACTTGTTTTTTAAAAGATGCAATTAAAGTGAAAGGAATTACTTAAAGCAATTATTTGATTACTGTAGTCTGAGGAGGAAAAAGAGTGATAAAATTCTCAAATCAATATTATTTCTGTTGATGAGATAGACATTTGGAAAGATTTAAAATAAGGCATGCTTCTTTCCTAGCCTTAGGCATGTTTCTGTTGCTAACCTAGCCGAATAACTCTTTACTGTGTTTTTTTGTTTTGGGTTTTTTGTTGTTGTTTGGTTGTTTGTTTTTTTTTAATAACCTGCAGTTTGTTATTCTGAGGAATTTCAAAGATATCTGTTGAAAAAAGCATGAGTTTGCATGACAGGTAATTTTACACACAGTAAATAGATTCCTAAGCACAATTACCTCTTTAATTGCTTATTCATAGCATGCAGTAACAGTGCTGCTGTTTTTCAAGATTTGTCCTAAACCACACTTTTGTTCTTTATGATAATGAAAAAAATTGGGCTCACTCTTTCTCAGTCTTTTTAGTTACAGTAGTTTGGGCTGGTAAATGGCACATGCTGAAGGAACTCATTTATCTAGAGTCATTGTATAATGCACTCATAGAATATTTCTATAATGTCCATGTCCTGTCTAATTTATTTTACCCTAACATTTTTTTTTTAATAAGGGAAGAAAATCCCGAAAGGTTGTACGTTGGACTTGTACGGTAGAATTTGATATAGAACTCCAAATTCTCATGCAATGACACTTTTTCCTGGCATCTTTCCTTTGGCTCTACTGAATGCTTAAAGTAATATTGTGAAATTATCCATACAGATTAAATCAGTAATTAAAATAATTCATTAAGAAAATAGTACAACAACTTGCATCTCTCAGAAAAACAATGTTTTTCTTTTAAATACGTTGGTTTATATAAAATAGTTGAGTATCAAATTCTTACGATTTAAGATAATGCAAATCAATAGTTTTCTGACAAATGCATTTTGTCCAGAATTAAATGTTTTATGACATCATGAGTAAAAGGTTTTATATGACACTATGCATTTACATGTATGTAATGACATAGATTACAGTTACATATTATTGTTTCAGAAATAATTAATGATCAGAAGAAGAAAAAATAAAAGGTGTATTTTCCTTACACAACAAAAGGAATCATGTTTAGAATGAAATGTAAAAACTCTCTTAACAACTCACAACAGAAGGCTGAGTAGTCTATAACTGAATGAAAATTGCAGATAAAAATGAAAATGTAGGAAGATGACTTTTTTTAATTACAGTTAGAGGTGGTGTAAAGCCTGCTATAAAGCTGACCGGCAGAAGTTTCTTTCAGTAATTTGCTACTGTGAAATTGCTAAGATGTTTGACCATCCTAAAGAATGGAGGCCATGGCAAGAGTTCCTGCAGTTGAACAACATAATTCTGTGAAGGGAATATTTGAAGAAAATTTTAGGGGACTTGTATTACTTAAAGCTACAGTCTTACTTAAACCTGCAGTCTTTACTTCTTTTATTCCTGCAGTTTTCACTAGGTTTCTTTGTAGTCCATCATATTCACGCTTTGTTAAAAATCCAGGGAACTCTGTCCACCTGTGTCCATAAAGATATCAATTTGGGATCCTGAAAATAGTACAGGTCAGCTATCAGGCTTTTTTTTTGTTCTTTAACTAATCAGCACTTCACTGTCAGCAAAGTCAAGTAGCTGGTCTGTTGTATACATATTCTCCTTCAATTTCACAAGTGTGGCAGCTATGGTACCTGAGGGTGGTACAATGGGATTATAAAGAGGTAACAAAAGCCAGGACCAGGCCAAAGCATTATCTATTCCTTTAGCCTTTCTCTGACAACTTAAGGCAAAGCAGAAGAGTAGAGAATACATATAGCAGCACTTGCCAGTGCCTCCAGTGAGGTATATTTTAGGAAGTTCTTGAGCCAAATGTGTTGTCTCGGCATGTGATAGCTCTCCATGAGGTAACATGCTGAAGTGGATGGAATCAGCAGGAGAGTTTTCTTATTTTAATTACTAATGAGGTAATCTGAGTTTCCTCATTCCCAAAGCCAGATGGTGCCTAGTATATCCAGGCAGGGAGATTCATAGGAAAAATTCCTTGGGTAACCTAAGTAGTAGGAAGAGATGGGAGTGTATGAACGATAACTTACTGTAAACAGCAGAAGTCTAAGGATAATTTTTAAGGTGCTATGCTTGTGGGAGATGGAAGTGGATGAAGAAATGTCCATCACCTTACTTTTATTTTGTGTTCGAAATGTACTGATTTACTAATGGATCCAGCCAATTGCATTATTGGTATTGCTAGGACTCAGATGACAAAGCTAAATCACAGTGATGATGCCAGAGTTAATTATAGCAGTGCCCTCCCGAAAGGCACCATCAGCTCTGAGAAGCAATAAAAGCTATTGTTGGTGTTAGGAAGTAACATGAGAGAGTGGTGTCTGAGAGCAAAGCAGCAGTGTCGAGACAGCCAGTGAAAGGATTGGAAAATACTGGGTATGTGGCATTGGGCTTGGGAGAGATGTGGGAGGAAGAGCAGGTTTTCAAGAAGAGAGACTTGGAATTATCTCAGAACAAGTATTTGAAAGATGCATTTGCTTGCCACATGCACACAAATTAGTAATGGTGGAAACATCGCAAAGCAAGTTAAAATACCCAGTTTCCGCTTAAATAGTTGCTAGGTCTTTGTTCCCAGCAGGCAGAGCTCCTTTGCTTTTTAGTTACGTGCTTTTCCCAAGAAATTAATATCTCCTGAAGCTTTTCAAAGCAAGTGTGTTCTCTCAAAACTATCTTAGTTATTTTTATTTTATGCAAGCTGTATCTGCTTGAATCCTAATTATGTTTTTCATAGGAAATTTGAAATAAAAGAGAGAAATTACCTTAGTACTTATGGTGAAAACGTGTCTCAAACTGAACTAAGCACAAAACTGAAAAGAGTCTGTGCTTCTGAAATCAGAGAAAAAGCTGCTTTAAGAACAAAACCTCAGATACTATAAAATGTCATAGCTCCACAGCTGTTCACTTTCTATCCCTCAGTAAGAATTCCCTGATGAAGGAGAATTGTTCTTAAATTTCTGTACGCAAGCTGGATATGCATGTATTTTTGGTCTTAAGTGCCTTTCTTTTCCATTATGCGAAGCAATAAATAAAGGTAAAATCTACCTCAGCAAATACTGTGTATGCATGTTGCCTCTGTAGTGTCATAAAAAAAAAATCTGCTATCTCTTCAAAGAGGCTGATTTTCTAGAATGTAAAGAAATGTCTGTTTCAAATGACATTAAGCTGCACAAAAACTATGGATCTGAAGATTAGTTTTTACTTTCCTTTATTTACCAGGATCCCAGCATTTGGTTGATTGGGAAAAAGATGTATTTCACTTAAAATTATTTCCTTTACTTGCTTCTTTACAAAACAATACAACTTTTGAAAAAGTCCTTCAATTTCTTTTTTAGAAGCTGCTGTGTTATGGCAAGAGATCTGGCACATAAATTGATGATGACCCTGAGGGTAAATAATTCTCTATGTGAGATGCTAAATTCAGTGTCTCTTGAGCAGCTCAGGTGAAAGTAGAAACAAGCAAAATTCTGTAGTTAGTGGCATTTATACTAATACAAGGAAATTATTAACTCTGAATGCAAACAAGTAAGAGAAGTAAGTGTTAAATCTGGTAAAATTAAAATTTTCTTGTCTTCTAGTTTAGTGAGAAAAAGGCAGAACCAAAACAACTTGCAACTCAAAAATACAGAAGATGCAACTTGTAAAATGGGGTATGATTCTCATCCTTATTTACTCAGTTCTGTGATTTGAGTACTATCTCTGTTTCATGCTATTTGGACTCACAGTAAAACACTGAAATATTTTATCCATGTTTCTTAAAACAACATTTCTGTGTAGCAAAAGGCACCAGGAAAAAGGTTGTGAAGAACAACTTCGAGTTCATTAATTGAATATCTTAACAAATGTTTAAGATATTCAATAAGATACAAAATCAAAAAGTAAACCAAAATGCAACTTAATACTGCAATAATGTATTATTTAGTGTATAGCTTCTCTTAAATAAGAGGAACATTAACAATCATCTGCTTTGGTCTTTAGCTATAATTAATAAAATTTAGGTCTTCAACTTATGCAGGGATTTAAAATTATTATATAATCAGCCAATATTTTTTAGACAGCTACAGCTCCTGATAAGCATTCATTATTCTAGCTATGCAAAGGAATTGTCTTGCTAGGTTTTTTGTCACATAATAGTATAAAAAAATCATTGATTTCAGTTAATTGTTCCTGTCTGTGCGTAGTACAGAATGAGAAAAAAACAAAATCTCTAAGAAAATTCAGCTGAGGAAGCACCTTCTTGCTAATAGAGATTATTCTTTAAGAAATTGGAAATTTTATTGGATAAAAGTTGCCAAATGTACAGAAAGCACCATTCAGGTAGCTTAGAGAAATTCTTTACAGGAACAGGACCTTGTGAGGACCCATTGAAAGCTTGGGAATTGATCTGGATGCTGTTTGTAGCCAGCTGAGAACTCTACATAAGCTAGCCATGCATTGTTCTTGTTTTTTCTGCTCTTATTGTCTGAGCCTGAAATAGCCTCTTTGACGTATTTCTTCCTAAAGCCAGTAATTCTGAAGCGCTGAGAACAGAAGGAAATTTGTTCAAGTTAGTCTAATGACTTTGAACCTCAAAAGTTCAAGTTGAAATCATAGTCTTTTAAAACACATCCTTGGGCCTTATTTTATTTCATCTCATTTATCTATGGTTAATTTTACACAAGAGATGTCAATTCTGAGTAACTTTAATTTGGCTTTACCATCCATCTGTTTTGCTACAGTGTAATCACTACTGGCTCTTCTTTCACTGCTTCTCATTCAGATGACTGCTAGCTGGAGCTGCCTTTTAAATCTTTGTGAAGAATTTTATAAAAGAAATACTGCTAAAATATTAGTAGGTTACTTTCCATTCAAATGGTTAAATGGCAACATGAGCCAGTATGTTTAGACCGCATTTCTGATCCAGTAACCTCTTAAACCGTAGTTCTAAACAGATTACTGACTAGGTCTGTGGCTATTGGTCATTTGTTTAATTTTTGCTTGAGTCCCTCATTTGGAGCCAGTCCAGCATGCCTCTGCACGCTTTGGTGTGGATAACCTAAACAGAGTGGCAGAGATCAGTAACCAGCAAAATGGGTCCAGACTAGTTCTGCAGACTGCTTATCCCAGTTACCTAATGACTGTTCCCAGGACCTGGTCAAGCTGTTTCTGACTTTGAGAAGTTAACCTCTTCCTTTTAGCATTTTTCCATTTGTGTAACAGGGAGTGATAGCGCATTCATGACCTTCAGGCTCTGTTTTCATGCTCTGGATGGTGTTTTGAAAACAAGACTAATATTCAAAGAAAGCCTGGAAAATGTGATGTGTCCCTGAAGAGTCCTACAAGTGATAAAGGTTTACAGATATCTGCCCTATAAAGGTTTTTATACACCTATCATATGTGCTTTTGAGTAACAACACATGGATCCCTCCACAACTCTCCTGCCCCAAACTCTACAAAATGTTTATCAGTATTGGGTTATCAGGGTTTGTCAGTTATGACTGCTTGTTATCATAATTTAATTTCTGTTTTCATGTGAATATCACAGCTATGCTTAAGGCTTAATGCTAAAAGGCATTTTTTTTTAATTGCTCCATCCACATTAAAAATATTATTAATAGAGGTAAATTCTACTGTTATTTTCTAATCTGTACTGAGACTAGCTCACTGGTTCATCTCTAGATAAGCACATGAAGTATTGTATAAAAGTAAACGCTTTTAGGTTTTTGAAATGTTTGTCTGGAATGATTTACTGCAGCAGTTACAGGCCTTTCTAGTGATGTTGAATAGTTCTTCCTCTTTCCTATAATTTTTCCTCTATTACAGCAACCTCAGAAGCATATGGCTCTACTGAGCTTTTCTTAACTTAGTATTGATATCTGTTTTTTATTGCCATCACTGTCTGCTGGGTCTTCCCTAGGTGGACTGTCATTTAAAGGAAGTGTTTTGAATCAATCTTAAAGAACTGATTTAAACAAAGAATACAAATGAGTGTACTTGATCTATGAAGACAAATGGCTTAATCCAATGGTATATTAGACTTCAAATTCATATTAATGCAGTGATTTAAAAGCCAAGGCAAGAGACCTCCATAAACTCAATGGCAGAAGGAATAAGCAATTAGACTACCATAGACTTTTCTGGCTTTTACTTGGGAAAAATAAAAGTAGAGTTTTGGTACGTAGTGGGGAAATCAAATGTTGAAACACATTACCCATGTTTTCTTTGCCTCGTGGTAGACATTTAGGGTAATTAAATAAACTTATTTGCAATATGATAATACCAGTTAAAAAATCAGTGGTGAAGATTAGTAAATGTGAATATCTTAGTAAGATCTGAGGCATTTAACTTGATACCATTCCAATATAACTAAATTTTAAAAAAAATCAAGCTTCTGGCTCTCTCTCCTCTCCAAGCATGTGTCAAAGTATGTCCCTAATCCTCTACTGTAGGAGGACATAACCAAATCATACTATGACCTTTCTTGCAGAAATTCAGGTTAGAGTAGCTGAGATGTATCTGACCTAAATTGATGTCTAAAAGCAAAGTCTCCAATCTGAGCTAACCATTCTGCCCTTTCCAGAGTCAATGCAAAAAATCGGTAGCCACAGAAAGTGACTTATCTCATTGAAGATGGTATTAATCATCTGCAGGAGGTACTTACCTCAAATAAAACTTATACTGACTGTGCTGTCTTACTTGTCAGACAGCTGACACAGAAAATTCCAGTTATATCTCAGGGACAATTTTTTCTTTCATACTGAATGCAGTCAAATGGCTGCACTGTAAGATGTGTAGTCTCCATCCCAGGAGACTCGCAGAGCTTCACTAGACAAAAACCTGTGTGAAGGTGTGGACAAGGCTGCCAGTTAGTGCCACATTGAGGACTAGGGAGCTGGAACAGATGACATCCAGAAGCATTTTCTCAAAATAAGTCATTCTGTGAATTCTAAATGCCTACAGTAAAGCAGAGAGATTAAGACTACTGTGTTTAGAGGAGATAAGAAACCATTAAAAGGAAGGTGGTGAAGAAACAAAGCAGGAATGATTCTGTCCAGTCTGAAATGCTGCTGAATATTGCAGTTCAAGCAGTGCCAGGTTGATAGGAAGTAATATATTGTGTTGGATCAACAAACTAGCATCAAGTGCATGGCTGGGGGTTTTTTTAATATATTTTTTCCCCCTTCAGCTATTGCTGAATTAGAGGAATCAAACAGAAAGAATAAAGGGTGAGATTAGAAGTAATGAAGGTATATGAGAGATATTATGTGATGTTGTAAGATAGATCTCTGGTTAAGATATGCTTTTCCTAAGTTTGTTATCAATGCATTATTGTTGTTTTGCTCCAGAGAGCTAAAGTAAGATTTCCAGTGCTTGGTGGATATCTGGCTAACTGCTTATAAATGAATGTGAGAGGATAGGGAGCATGGCTAAAAAAAGGGGATGAACAGTGGTAGACTATACAGCCTCCTGTCCACAGGATGGCCCTCAACTAAAGTTATGAATCTTAGGGCTGAGATCTAGAAATAGGGACTAGATTCTATCCAGATGTGGATGCATGTGCAGGTTAGTGACAGAGATAATTCAAAACCTGTTAGTGTCTCTATGGTGATAGAACAAGAGAGAAAAGAAGTGTGGATCGAAATTAATGGTTTTTATTAAAGTGTGACACAATTTCCTACTGGATATTTGCAAATTGTCTTTTTATCAAGAGGAGGCTACTTCTAAGTAATTGAAGTTTTATTTCAGCAGTAAATTAAGGAATAGTAATTTCCTACTGTTTGGTGCCTTCAGAGCAAAAGAAATTAATACTGCTTACATACAACATTTAGCATTTCAAACTTCACCAAGCTGCTTGAGCAGAACATATCCTGGTTGAGTGCTTCAGTCAGACAATGAGATGTTCAGTTTGGAAAATTCACTACATGAGGGAGAAGCTCACAGTTAGAGCTTAGAGTTTGATCTGCTTTCTGCATGCCAAAACATCTCGTGCAAAATAATGTCTTATTTTTACATTGCATGAAATTAAATTCCTTTGATTAACTTTTTCCTGCAGTTTAACATTACTATTGAAAATCAGGAGGTTATCCTTGCATGTACATGTATAGGCATGCATTCTTGTTATTTTCTTTTAGTAGTAAAACCAGGAAGAGGTGTTTTAACCAGTGATAGACTGTTGTCAACTGAATTTTCTACTTGGGAACAGCCCATTGTAAAAGGTTGCCATGGCTGTAACGTTCTAACCCTAGCAATATTCTTAGAAGCCAGCATTGAGTTGCTTAAAGACCAATGTACAAGGGTAGGGAGTAGAAGCCACTGCAGAGGGCACTGCTTAGACCCTGCTTTTTTCTGATATCTGTACACCCAAAAAATTTAGATTTATCATGGTGTCGGTTTGTCAAGACCATATAAATTCAAGCAACAAGCTATGTATTAGTCTTCTTTTATTCTAAACTACAATGACATCTAGAAATAACCAAGGACTCTAGGATAACCATATTGTTGTAATATGTTCTGCAGGGACATGGGGATAAATTTCTCCATGCTGTTTTGCAAAACGAACTTGTTGCAAGAAAGTTCTGAACATCTCGGTCTTCAATGATTTTGTCATTCAGCTTATCGTGTACCTCATTTTCTCTTTGATGGATTAACTGAGGTGCAAAGACACTGGTACTGACTTTAGGTCCTACAGGAGATAAGTGAATGAGCAAGAGATTCACCTGAATTCTTCTAAATTGTACAATATCTGCATACTGCAGACAGGTCTCTACAGTGGGATGAGGTAGCTGCCATTTCCTTTCACAGACCAGACTATGGAGATCTGGAAATGGGTCACTGTCAGACCCTCAAATATAGCACTCATTATTTTAAGATGATTTAAGCTGGCTATCTCCATTGTTTCATTTTTTTTGCGTAGTTTGGAAATGGCCAAATGGTTTAGATACGTGAACTATGTCTTTCCAAGTCGTTTCCAAGTAGTAATGTTGGCTGTAACTAAGTAGACTCTGCTTGATGTATTTTTAGTTTTAAAAGATTAGCAGAATCTTTTAACAAGTGATATATTTTTGAGTACTGTTGTGGGCACTAAAGGAGGGTATGATATCATATTTCATTGGACATATTTGCTTTAATTTGTATTGGTTGTAACATTAAAGGATTTTACGTGTGTCTATTATTGCTTCTTAGTATTCCTTCAGTCTCAAAAGTCATATGTCTTTTCTAAACCAAGACTTTTTTAAATGCTCTTAATGGTTATATCAAGCAAGGATAGATTTAAATGAAGATAATTGGTTATAAATCCGGAGATAGTGAATAAATTTTGTAAGAACTAGTTTACTTTTCCCACAGCAAAATTACTGGACTTTAGGTTTAGGATATTGTCACTTGGGCAGACATTCTAGCAGAGTCTAAAACTAAATTCTTTTGATAAACCACACTTACACAAGAAAATTCTTTCATTACTAGTATAAAAAAGTAATAAATATTTTAACTCCATATTTTTCTGAAGTGGGACAAACTATATTTTTCATTTGAGCTACCCTTATGTATCTGACGTAGCATGCTAGTTCTTCAGGCAAATATCACATCAACTTCTTTGTAGCATGAAACGGCTGAATACATCTGCTGTTCTTAGGTTTTTGTTCCAAGTCATGCTTTCTATCAGACTCAAAAAGTTTAATGTCTTCCTGTCCTTAACTCAGACATATTGTTGAGCTGCTCATACAGAATGAATTCTGATCTAAAATTTATGTAGCTTGATATAATTTATGCCACTTTATTTCTCTTTTAAAAAAATACCCTCATCTCCCTCTGCATAGAAATAAATACAGGTATTGCTGGATGACAAAACATCTGAATTATGTTGTCACTGAGGTCTCCCCTTCCTAATCAGGTCACCTAGGTAAGAAAGGATGGAGTAATGTGTATCTCTTTAAATTTTTTATTAGGAGTAAACTAGACAAGGTGATTGTGATGAAAGCCTCTTTGGAAAAGAAGTGCATTGCAAGGAACTGCACAAAGAACAGGAGACAGAAGAATGAAGGAACAGGCAGTTCTGACCCCAAGGCAATTGTTCCACTTCCTCCAAGAACACTTAAAAATAAAACCTCAAGTGTCTTCTGTCGACCTGTGCATTTGTTACCATGCATCTGAGGTACTGTTCCTCTGAGCTACTGGTCTCCCATGTTTTCATTAGTAGTTCATAAACTCTGGTATTATGCCTTCCTGCTTATGAATCTCACAGCAGAATGCCAATTTTCTTTCTAACTAACTTTATATGTCATCATCTGCCATGATTCAGTTACTTGCCTTCAGAGCCTTCTGCAAGACTCCTCCTTACCATTGCCAGTGATGTGACAGTGCCACTGCCCCATTCTCTGTGTAATTAAAACTCTATATCTAGTACAGACAGGTTCAGGATGTGTAAAGCCCCCTGAATTCTGGCTGATTTTTCATATCACCCTTGACAAACAGGAGGAGGAAAGATAAACCATAAGAATGCAGTTCAAGTTATTACAGGTGGGGAGTCGAAGGGATAGGAATAACTCCACATCTCTCAAAATCATTTTGTGTGTTTGTACTGACATACCCTGGACTCTTCAGTCATATTTTTCCTATGGCCTAAAGTGCTACCTGCTATTGAAGAATAGAAGTTCTTGCTTCAGTTTTTACAGGCATGATTGGTTGCCCATGGTAGCAAAACTGAACTTCTATCATTCAATGGTGTAAACACTGAATGGCAAAAAAAAAAAAAAAAAAAAGAGCAACTGTCAGCAAGAAATGTGTTTAAAACACACATTATGTTGTTGCCACTTGTTTTGAAGTAACCCTTTATTGATATAGTAGCATTGGTAAATTAAGTTATACTATTCCCTATTTATGAAAAAATGCTTAGGAAGAAAACAAAGAGGAAGAAGAAAAGACACAACCAGAAGTCAATCACAAATGCTTCAGAACAAGTATTTTGATATATATGGTTGTGGGGAAGCTGTTATTTTATGTATTATATTTGCGTAAGATTACCTGCTTGGTATTATTCGGGCTGAATAATGAAATCAAATGAGGCTTCAAGGGAAGAACAGGTATTGAAGAAAACAATGAAGAATATACACCTTATCTTTAGAAAGAATATTGAGGCTTCTTACAGAAAAAAATGATGAGCTTGTCACTCAAAAATATTGATGTTCCTGTTGTCATTTCAGTAAACAAGCTTAGGTTTTGCAGGCTAGATCTAAAAGCAAAAAAAGAGAATATTTAAGCCATTAAAAAATCCTGCCTAGAAGGAAAGAGTGAGTGGAGAGCAAATACTTAGACACATTTACTGGGAAAGTGTAGGAGGAAGGTTCTTCTCTCCTAGCCCAGGTTTAGGTATTGCGTCCAGACAGGTAGATGAGTTCTCCAAGTACCACTGAGATAAATCTGAAAGCCAAATCTGCAGACTTTGGGCAGGCTTAATCTTTCTCTTTACTTGTGAGCACCTTTGGCAAAAATATCCATCCCTCTCCCTTTGAGGGCCTGTTTGAGGCCCCTTAGCAGCTTCTGTCATGGGCACCTGACACCACGTTCTAGAGGTGATCAGCTCCCATAGGTGTAGTGCAAAAGCAACAGCAGCAGTGTAATTCAGTTTGCTTGGTTGGGCCATTGACACCCATTCAGAGGAGAGTGCAAAACGAGGTTCTTTTCACCTCAGACAATATTTGGGGAGGAGGGTAATTGTAACTGTCCCCAGGCAGTGCATGAGAAAGGTGAGTGGTGTAGAGAGTCTGAGGTGGAGCGAACTACGAAAAATGGAAGGACTTTTGTCTCCTGTGAAAAGTGCTGAGAGATTGGAGGGGCAGGTCACAGGCATACCCTTGTGCGACTGCATTAGCTGTTGACAAATATGTTGCAGAAATACTTTTTTTAGACTGCTCTTCAAAGAGGCAAACTTATAGAAGAAGCTTCATAGCATAGTTTCCCTCCTTCTGTAACAGAACTAGATGATCTTTCAAGGTCCCTTCCAACCCTTAACACTCTGTGAAAGATGGATGTGCAGCTAAGTAGTAGGTCTGAGATCAAACCTCTTTTAGGTCATCCGATATATTGCTTCCTTTACAAGACTTTGTCTGGACTTGTTAACTGTAAGAAGTACTTTCACCCATCCATTCCAGTGCTTAGCTTCCACAACCTTGAGTTACTAGCCTAACTTAATAAAGTTGTTTATTCAACACGTTTATTATTGAATTATGAAATCAGAATTAGTGGAATCTTGCAGCTTCTACAACTACATCCATATTCTTGTAGCATCATACAGTGAGCTTTCTTCATTTATTTTGACAAATGCAGCCAGGCTGTAAAATGGCAGTCAATCACAGTGTATTATGCAAATTAGTAATGGCTTACTTTATAAGTGTAAAAGATGTTTATGACAACATTTGTAGGACCATGAAACCTTTGAAAGTGCCGTACTCTGACTGTTTCACATTGGTTGAAAAGTGACTTGCAAACTGGAATAAAGGAATAGTGGCAGAACTATGTGGCAACAAACAGATGAGTAAGAATGTCAAAGACTGCTTTTAGCATATAGACTTTTTAAAAACTTGCTTTACACACTGAATGTATTACAGTCAACACCACCTTGTCCAGTTCTTAGTAGAGCTCTCTGTAAGATGTAACATTCAGATAAAGTGTGGAAGGATAGGATGTTATTTTTCTGTGAATTCAGTGTGGAGTGTAGGCCCCAGCTCTTCAAAGCATTTAAGCTTGAATTTGCACATCAAAGGTAATGCGCGATGACCTGCTACCCAGCCACTTCTGGTAGATTAGCATATTGCATTACAGATGGCTAAAATGCAGAACTACGCTGTGCAGAATGGTCAGTCCAGCTCTCTTGCAAATATAATGTTCATTATTGAAAGCAAATAACCAAAGAGATTGAGCCATGTTATCATGTAATTGTCTTAATTATCTTCCTTTTGCACTACAAAAATATTTGTATTTAACCTGGTGTTTGAAGGTACCTTTACATGGTGTTTCCATTTGCTTTTGATTTTAGGTCAATAAACACCTTCCTAGAAAATAACTTTTCTTCTCTGTAAAGTTCAGAGCAAAAGCATATCATTCAAGATGTTTACAAATTCCTAAACAGAGAGATTACAATGGGGAAGCCTGCCAAACTCTTCCATACAGAAGCACTACTAGGCCCTGCAATAACATGTCTGATGCACTCATGTCTGGGAGCACCAGAGAAAAGCTCTGAAGTGCTGTATGGTGTGGGGTTTTTTTTGTTTTGTTTTAACAGAGTATGCCTTGTAACCAGAAGCATTAAAATATATTAAAAAAAAAAACACATTGATTTTTAGTTGCAAAGGTGACGTACTGTATAATGGAAATACTGGAGATCTACTTTAGCATTTATTGTATTGCAGTCAGATACATCCTGACAGGGTTTATCTGTTAGCTCATTCACTTCTCTCAGAAACATGAAATTATGTATTTCTCTTTGCGCTCTCGAAGCAGCGAATTCACTAAGTCAGTTGTATTTTTTGATACTGGGTTTATATACTTTACCTTCTTTTCTCTGCAAGCTTATCAACATTTGTAAACTGGTATTTATTTGTAACAAGTTTCTTCTGCCATACTGCTTATGATGCTACAGTCCAGTCAGGTAATTCTGAACGTGATTGTATTTTCTTTTGGGACGTCATGGTGGAACAACAAAGGGAGGAGATGATATTCACAATACAGCCTGTTAGAATACTTGGTGCTTACTTCTGTAGCACTAGAATGGAATTCTTACTGATGTACAACATGTTTTTATAGCAGTGTAATTAATTTTCTCAAGGGGTCAGGGGCTTTTTTTCCCTATGTGGTAAATTATGCTAAGTCTGTGTGAGTTAATTAAAAATCTTATCTGCTAATTATCTACAGTGTGTGCAAAATAGCTGTTCATGTAAGTTCTAAAGTTAGGCTTTTGTTAAATGAGTGGCATCTTACTCTCTGAGTTAGAGAAATGTGCAAATATTCTAAATGTTTTACAATTTGAATTGGAAGGCATTAAATTTTGATTGGTGTCAATCGTTATGTCTATCTTTTAAACTTAAAATTCATTGTGACTGACATAGGGAGTGTGAAATGTAGGCAATGCCATTTAATCTCACTTAAAGAAATAACAGTAATATTATTATTACCGTTTTTGGTAGTAATATAGCATGTTGTAGTTATATACCATTTTTGGTCAGGGTCTGGGAAGATTTAAATCATCCCAATTCTACGATGTTGACTTGGAATAACACTGTTATCAGTGATTCAAAGGATTAGCTCTAAGCTGGAGTTTTTTACGTAGAAATTCAGGATGATTAACACTTTTGTTCTCATGCTGTAAGTAGGCTTAAATATCTTGGTATTGGTTTAAAACCACTAACTACTACTGCCTCTAGTGAGGGTAATAACTTTCAGATGAAACAGTCACCGTTTGATTCATGCCACAAGTCAGTGATGTGTGTCTGTTCCCAGGAGCGTGTTTGTGAGTAGAGGGAGAATGTTTTGAGAGTATTGAGGTGGTATTTTCTTGCTTTTTTGGGGGTTTGTTTTGTTTTCTTTTCCAAAAAAGAAGTGAGGCATATAACAGCCTCTGAAGCTCTGCTGTTCATTGTAAGATTTATTTTCTATTAGTTTCTGATATCTGAAGTGATGGTGCATAGGTTCACAGGCAAGAAGATAAGGAGGATTTCAAAAAGGACCCTAAAGAGTTATGCAGTGCTTTTTATGTCATAAAGTGGGAAAAAAAAAAAAAAAAAAGAGAGTGAATTTAAGATTGTGGTAAAGGTTTGGCAGAAACACTTAAAACCAATGTGAGTACTGAAGGCATAAAATCAGTAATCATGCTGGGAGTCGTACACTGGAAGCAGGAAATGTGCTACATTATCTACAAAGATAACACATAGTATTCATTTTTCTTAGTAGCTAATTTAACTACCAGGATTTTATTGCTGCTTCTGCTCAGTCCTTCCTTTATTAGCTGAAGTCGACATTTCCCACAAAAGTTCATCGTTGGTAGTAATAATTTGCTACCGTATAAAATAAATGACTTAACATAAAAGATTTTACTGATTGCAGTGCCAGTTGGCACTTTCTTCTTCTGTTGAAACGAGCACAACACATTGTCTATTACAGCTGCACAACTACCTTGTGACCACAGTGTGTTGCAGGTTTTAACATTATTGCTTCTGTATGTATTTTTCCTCCATAAATTATTCTTTACAGAAGAATGTTAATTAGTAACTGATAGATATAAAGATTGCCAGGGACAGCCCATTAATTCCATTTACCTTAATGGCACTTAGATCTTAGCTTGCAGTACAGCTGTATTCAGACTGGATTATAAATGTAATTTTTTGCATCATTAACTACCCTGATTAATCTTAGACAGCAAAAGCATAATTATAGAAACATAGGACGTGCAATGTGCCAGTTTAAAGTTGCAGCTTCGCTCTTTTATTTTTACATCATTGTAAACAACACAGGTTTTGAAAATTTAGGCAAGAAAACAAGTTTTTCTCCCTTTCTTAATAATTAATTCATGTCTTGTACTAGTCATTTCTAATTTCTGCTTTTAGTTGGGTTTTTTTGAGGTTTTATTTTGTTTGTTGTTTGCTATTTTTTTAACTGCCTTTTCTAACATTTGTTTCTAACTTGTGCAGTTATGGGTATTTGCATAGTAATTGACCATCATTAGAAAAGTGTTTATTCTGCTCAAAGAATATTAAGGAAAGCACATGTCATCTGTGTCTGATTTCTGTGGAGACACCACGGAGGAGCAACTTAGCACCAGAAGATGACATTGTGATTTCCACATTGCAGTTGTCATGCATACCCTGGTTTGAAGTCTGACAACCATTATGTAGGGCCGAACAAGGGTACGAATTCAGATACTGGCTGCAGACAGGAGCTGATCTGATGAGGTTTCTTCCAGAGAGCAGCCAGGATACAGCATGTTCTACTTCAGTTCACATTTAATGTTAATGGCTGGGAAACCTGGCCCACCTCATACGAAGTTTTTGGGCTTGTTTGTTTTTGATCAGCAAAAGGTAATGTAACCGTATATTCATTGTGTGCCTTAATTGTATTACTGGCTCATCGATATGAGGGCCAGTTTAGCTCACTCGGTTAGAGCGTGGTGCTGAAACACCAAAGGTTGCGGGTTCGATTCCCATTCGGTCCTCATGTGTTGCATGATCTCGTTGAGACGCGTCCCTGCCCACGACAGGGAATTTGGATTAAATGATCTCTAAGGTCTCTTCCAGCCTCAACCATTCTATGATTCTATGATTCTATAATATAAAACTGATATGACGAACTCTGATAAGTGCGTAATGCTGCTGAACATGTTGAACTTCCCATTATAGTTAGTAATGAGATGGGCAAGAAATGACAGAAATAAAGAGAATTTGCACTGGTAATAACATTTCAATAGTCATAAATCTGAAGGGAAAACTAAAAGCAATTCCTTGAATGATTGTGTTTCAGAAATGCCATTTGTAAACACGTAATGGATGGTTCTCAAGAACATACTGGATTTTTCAGGGTCAGTCAGTGCTGCTGCGTGCTGTGAATGTGCCATGTGGCTCCTCAAGTAGAGTGTGAACTGAAGATTTTTTCTGAAGGGGGGGAAAGAAGAAGAAAAACTTTCCAGTGACAAATCCAAATTGATGATTGCACAGATGCCTATTTTAATAACATGGATTCCTCATGTGTGGAAGGGTCTGAGCAGATATAAGTTCGTTTCAATATAACAAACTACCCTGTTGTTTTTGAGTCTCCTGGCTTTCTCTTCTTTCAAGCTGCAGGCACAACCATTGCCAGGCAATATGCTACACAAATTACAAGGAAATTACAATAACTACAGTCTTCTCAGTAGTACCTGAAAAGGCAGAAGCAATTTGAAGAAGACACAGGAAAAGAAGAGGGATACAGATTTCGGGCACTGAACTTTGCAGCTGCTCGTGGAGAAGTGTTTTTTTAGTTATCCTATCCCATAGCAGGGCTGTGTGTGTCTGCAGCTGCTCTTGATTGCTGCCAGGGTAAAAGCTTCTCTCTCAGTCGTTCAGACTTTTGAAACAAGAACCAAGAGCCACATGAGGAGTGATGAGGGGTTGGCCAAGGGAGCTGCTCTGAGCTGGGATAGAAGGGGTTGATGAAGGAAGCACAGGGTTCAACTCTGCATCCAGACACAGACCTCTGTGGTGACCTTGAACCGTTACTTCCTCTCAATTCTTATCTGTAAGACGAGGATATTATTTCCTGGCCTTTTAAGTGTGTCACAACGATCCTGGTCATTAATGATTAATCCTGGCACATGAATGTGCGCAGTTACTTAAGTATTAAGGTCTGGATGTAATTGTCAAAGCTGAGGTCTAAGATCAAGTCCTGATTAGAACTCATTCCATCAGAGTGTCAAGAGAGAAAGGAATAAGTCCTGGTGGATAAGGTTGATCTCTAATATAACTTCAGCATAAGGCTAAAAGAGCTTTATATTAGCAGGGGGAATGACATTTTCCTTGATGATGTTTTTATAATACAGAAAATTAAATGGGTAGAAAATAAAACCAGTCCTAGGGCTGAGAGTCTTGCAGGCATCCAAGAAGATAGAAGGAGACCCTCTGGGGTTTGCACTGTGCTTTTGGTGTCTTTGTGTTTTTCAGAATTCTCTCATTAGTTGCTGCCATTTTATCAGGTCCCTCTTACCTCTTCTGTGTTGTAGATATCTCTGGGGCAGAGCTTTTATTATAAAAGCAGAGACAATTCACCCATATGGTATCCACTGGCATCAAATTATACATAAAGAAATAATATTTTAAAACAATCAGATCTGGGCTGTTTGTACATTGTGGAGTTTCTTTTCTTGAAAGATATGCTAGCAGTGCATATGTCTTTAAATACTTGACTTGCAGGTAACAACTAGACAGTTCACAGGCAATAGTTGCCTTTCTTCACATCCATAGGTATTTGTGTGAGGTACTCCAGAAATAGACAATTTTGAGTCAATTATGTCTGTGCTGTCTAGTGCTAAGGCATAAAGCTGTGAATGAGAACAAGTGTTTTTGCCAAAAGTTCTAGTACAGCTCAGTTTTCATATGTTAATTACCTGCCTGTAAGTGGTCTTTGTAAGGCACTGTGAAATACTCAGACAAGACTTCCTATTGTGTTTAAGTTCGTAATATACATGAAATCCTATTCAACCTGATTAATGCAAAATACTCAACGGCACCCTAGTTTCACTGAATGTTAAGCAATGCTGAGCTGTTGGCTGGGGTCAGCCACTTGCTGACAGTAGCTCAGTGTCTAGCTGCTTCATCCCTTCCTTTTTGCCCAAATGACTCCAATCCACGTGTACTAGTTCATTTAGGGTTCCACCGTGGAGGGACGCAGAGCATCCCTTCTTACAGACTGGACTATCGCCTGCACCACAGTCCTCATTTGGTCAATGAACCCGAACCCCTGACTATCGTTGCGTATGTCAGGATCTAAGCATCACCAATGTAGTCAGAGCTGATTTGGGGTAAGGGTATGCAGTTTGAGTCTGCTTGACCTAAATTCGTGGACCAAAATCAACATGAAGTAGTTCTAAACAATCAGAGAATTCAAGAAAAGAAGTGAATTAGGTCCAAGCCAAGTATAAAAAGAAACCATGTCACAATCAGCTGTGACAGTAAAGTGAATTAATTCCCCCTTCTCATATTGTAATTTCACAACAGTAAAAAAACAAAAGCAACTGAAGTAGTCCCAGAATGTGAGGGCCCCTATTACCTGCTCATTTGTGGCTTTGTAGATATAGTAATATTTATTTATGGTAGTGGGCTCCCAGGAGGATTGGGGATTTCAGGCCTGAAGTAGAGATTTTAAGAAAGAGTTTTAAGCCTATTTTGAGATATCTTGAAATTTTGGTCTAATATTTATGTATGCAGACATATAACAAGAAGTTTTCTTTATTTCATTTATTTCTGTTTTGATCTACAGAAAGCTCGGAGATCAGGATCAGAATGGTACTTCTCTGGCAATACTGTTTTCCAAATTTTAATTTTTACATATCATTCAGATTAAAACTTCAAGGATGAAATTTCATGGAAACATACACTGTTAACTTTCCATCTTTTTCCGAATGATATAAAAACATGCTGAGAATTATTTAATGCATCACATTTCAGAGATGGCTAGGAAGGGATTAAAGCACTTCAAGTAGTGAATGAGCCATAACTATATTCTCCACAGCTGTTCAGTGCACTCAGGATTGCACTAATGATTCAGTCAGTAAGACTGACGGGATACTTGGAATAAACCTCCTTGGCAATCTGTAGAGAATTATTCAAAAAGTACAGTCACAATGTGATTACCCAATGCAGCTATGAGACTGTTGTTTTCATCAAAAGGGAGTATAATTTTGGTTTTGAACCGTGAGGAAAATGGGGGATGTTTCAAGTGATGGGGAGTTGGGTTAGTAATGTAATAATCTCCATTTATTCCAAGTTATTTCTTTACTTTTTTTTTTTTTACTACTTTCTGTGTCCTAAAGAGTCTGAAGCAGAAATCAGGTTGATCTTAACTTTGCAGTTACAAATACCATATTAAAATGCAAGCCACCTTCTGACCACCTGTTTCTCTTTTCTGCCTGGGATCTTGCTCAGGTTAGTACCAAATTCTAAGGTTATTTATGCATATGTAGTTAATAAGCACAGTGAGGTTTATTTTCATTATTATGTAAGCTCTCAAACTACAGCAGGAGAATTTGCTACATTTTTTGGTTCATTTTCCAGTTTCATATTTCTTTCTGCCTTAGTGGAAGTGAGTTTCCTGAGCACACAGTCTCATTCTGGTTCAAAAATTCAGGCAAGTTTTAGAGATAATAATGTTACGGAGGAAGTCAGCAGGGTAATGACTTTTCTTATGGACCATGAGCTGAGCAAAGTTAAAATATTTTTTTGCATGCAAGGAGATAGAATGTTCTTAGCGATTTGTATGAAGGCTATGAATATAGCTTTGCACAGTATTTACCTTCGTACTTAACCATTACCTGTTATGAGTATATTCAGCTGCATGTACAAACTATAGCACTTCAGTTCCCGTATGTGAAGAGTCTAGGGAACATTATCTGTGTTGACTGATGGTGATGAAATTAATTATAATAAAATTGCCTTGAATCTCAGGATGTGAGGCAATAGAGGACAGAAGGCAAGAAGGACAGTAGAACTTTTCCTCTGAGACCAGCAAGTGGAGATGTTTTATGTGCTTTTTTCAGTGCTGATCTGAAAAACAAAAGAGAGAGCTAAAAAAGCACCTGTGGTCAAATAATTATACCAGAAAATGTCTACACTTGCACCTGAACTGAAATGCTTCTACCAGATTTTGCAGAAGACAGACATCCATTTAAGAATGAGGAGAGAAATCCAATAATTTCATAATTACACTTTTGTAAAGGGATGTCAGAGACCATGTGGCTAAACAACAAGAATTTGAAAAATTTCTGTCTGTTTGAGATTCAACTGCCTTTGCTTTATGAAAATATTTGCTCACTGACACCACTGGCCCTCCCTCTCAAAATCTGAGATAAAAATACTCTGTTCTTGTAACATTTTTTTTTCTTTCATGACATGAAATATGGATTAAATGATGTGTTGGGGTCCCTTTTAGTCTCTTATTCTCTGGTTCTGCAAGTATGACTTAAGAATTGTAACTTTTCCCAGTTTAAATCTTAACTCACTAAGATTTTGAAATGTGTTGAAATATTGTAATAAGAGATTTGATAGAATATTTTAATAACGTCAGCATTACTTGGACTTTTTCAGGTGTATTTTTAAACACTCAAACACGTTAGTTCTTCATAGTTTCTTTGAAGACACCAGAATAAATAAGAAGAATTTTTAAAATAGGCTAAAAAATTGTAGCAGCATGATCAGGGAGGTTGCATTGCAGAATTATTTTCCCATGTATATTCATGTATATACACAGTCAGTTTTCTAAAAAAAACATGCAGTAGTTTGCAGAGACCACTTTACTCTGATACTTGTGAGCAATTCACTTGTAGGAGTGAATCAAGTGCATCTCTGACAGTTCTCTGTCTAGCACACATCCTGCTTTTATTGTTGTTGTGATTAGGATGACCCACTATTATTACATACCAATTATAATATTTGGTTCAGTTTTCTGTCATTCATTCACATATGAATGATGCTATTGGGAATTTGTTGTGTAACCCTCATTACGTCTGCCAGTCTTTTGTTCCAAGCTCTTTTCTTAAGCACAAAACATGAAAAATCCCTTGGCTTTTTCAGACGTGTTCTTTTTCTTATGAGTTTATTTTTTGTTTGTTCTTGGTTGACGAGAAAATAAATGACATTTGTGAACATTAGGTTTTTACCTTTACTGGTGTCCTGAAAGATATCTTTTCAGAGAGTATAACATCTATCTTTTTTTTTTGTTTTAAGCAGTTGTTTTGGGTTTAATCATATTTTTACTGTTTACCACTGCTCATTTAAGTGAACAGATAAGAGAAACGATCCACCCCTTCTTTCTACACCACTTTGCTAATGCCTGCTAGAAGTGGAGTGAGTAATTCTCCCACTTTCAAGGTGGTCTGTTCCATGTTAGTCTGTTCTTATGCTGAAATTATACTGAGTGTTGTCAACTGGATAATTGAGTATTATGACAAACATAACACATCTGGTTGCCTTTCATCTTCGCTCCTTTGGGAGAATCTTTTAGGTCTGGTAGAATTTTGTGTGTCTTTTGGTTCAGCACTGGGCAACAATCATTGGTTTGTAATTTGGAAGACTACTATCTGTAGTATTCTTGCTCTGCTTGTTGAAGAAAATAGAAAACATATCTTGAATGAGACAGGACTGAAGAACAAGTTAGGGCCATCCCATTTCAGAGAACCAGTTGAATACCACTCTGGAGAAAGATGTGTGTCGAGTCACTCAATCCAAACTTTCTCAGACAACTTTATGGATTGTGAGTACAACGTCCATTTGTAAGACTGCGTTTAGCCTGTGTAGCACCTTCACTGACGAATCTGAAGTCAACTGCAGCTGGATGGTGAACATGTGAGAGGCAATATAATAGTAAGTACTGTTGGGTATATTAAACTGGAACTAGCATATATTTTTATTAATTTCTGAGAAAATACCATCTTTTATTTACCAAAAAAGTTTTGAAAATAAGTTAATTATACTTGTGAAGTACTCACTATCCCGTGTCAGTGAAGACTGTAGGAGAGCCAATGAATATGCTGGTAATTCCCATTGGGAGCAAAATTTCAGCTTCACACCGTAAATGAGGTCTAGGGCTATTCACTGAACTCCTTGGACAAAACACAGCATTGCACAGTTGCTCATTAAGTGAGCATTGTCCATATCTGAACAGAATAAAACCAGAATCATTCAGGAAAAGCTTGTGAACACATTTTAAAAATGTAAATTCATAAAGCTGTTAAGTTAAAGCTTATCAGCATTCTGTGTTTTCAAGGGTTTGCTCTACAACCTTAACATTCATTTAGTATTGTGTGTTTCTGTATTTAGCATGCATACACATACATATACAGATTTGTACCAGTATGACAGTCTTTCACGTGTTGTTTAGCATGTTTGATTAGCATAATCACTGTGTGATTATTTCTCACTAGCCTTAGCATATGCAAATTCTTGTCTTTTGACTGACAACCATTATTAGACAATCAGAGTATAAGGATTTGCATAATCTCTGTGTGGTTACAGTATTTGTGTGCAATACCACTGTGAATGCAAATCCTTTTTCTCTGACTGGTTTCTGTATATTCAAGCAGTTTACCAGAAATACTGCTGCTGCCTCAGCATCTCATTGCCAAGTGGAAAAATCTACAAGAAAATAATAATAAAAATGAAAGCAAGAGAAAAGTACTAGAGTCACAACAGAAAGGTGACCAGGCAACTGCTACAATTAAACAGCTTTATTAAAAAAAAAAAAAAAAGAAAAGAAAAAGTAAATTGTTACACTTACATATTTCAACAAGACACAATAGAAGGTTTGCTTTGAGAATTCATTATTCATTCTGAATATTATTCAGGTTACATAAACCAGTTACACTGTGTGAGAAGTGACTGAAGCTTTTTATAGATACCAGTTTTCTAAAGAAATGTAATTCTTCCGTAAATAATGCACATTATTGTGGTCATTGCAGGTATTCTATATGAATTATTTTATATTTAACTAGGTAGAGTAATATTTCTGTTTTATGTATATGAAAAGAAGCACCAGGTTAGTTCTACTCTCTTTCATTGATAAGAGCAGAAATGGAAGATGCTAAGAAAAGATGTAGAATGCTGAGTTCAATTCACTGCATAATTATTCCCCATAATTACTAGGGCAATACTGAATAAATTAGCTGTAAAAGGATAAACCATGCATGGTAGCACATCTAGAAGATTTATTTTAACTATCTGACATCATATTGTTCTATTTGCACACGAAACCAAAATATTGTTGAATATCCTTTTTGTGTTTAATTATGCTTACTAAACTCTTCCCATCATTCCTTTTGAATTGTGTTCTTTGGTTAGTTTATAAGATTCTTATTCACAGATTTGTGTGACGTTGAAAAAAAAACAAAACCCTGAACTGCTAACCTGAGCAATGGAATGTATTTGTCAAATATACTTAGGATCAAATCACTGAGCTGTTGTTGAACTGCTCTGTGTCTGACCAGGACACCAGTTTATTAAGAATGTGTCAGGTAGCTTATAAGTTACTGGTCTGACACTTCTGAAAAGCATCAGACCTACTACACATTCTCCACAGATATCTTTTTTTTTCAGCATGTACAGTTAATAAATACTTTCAAGAGGTCTGAGATGGATGTGCGCACACAGAAATGAACTGTGATGCATGACAGTTATTAGGCCAATACTCAAAGTTTTAGACAAAGTTACACACACTTTGTCCACCTTGTATGTGCAGCTGCAGTAGATGCCAAGCATCTGCTGGAGGAGAAGGAGCTACCACTCAGCGGAACAGTGCCCATAACATGGTCACTCTATACAGGCAATATAAGGCTTAATGTCCAGCAGTTCTTGGGAGTTTCTGCATAAATAATAACAATGTATTGCAATTAATATAACAGGATATAATATGATAACATTGCTGCATCTGTACAATCGACCAGCATGGTTGCAGGGGAAAAGACGGTGAGTTCTTGATGCTACTGAGATCAGAGAGGAACTGCTCAATTTTCAATTGGAAGTAATCAAATTATGCCCTGAGAAAATTTCTGGTTCAGAAACTCCCCCAGCTATAAATGGCAATGGCTTTACATGCTTGAGGATCTTTCCTATAGCAGTAGGAACTGCTCTTCTGTGTTTCTACCAGTATGTCACTATTATAATGCAGTAGGCAGTTTTACACTTGAAGTGTTTGATGCTAAAAATGCATCCATCATGCAGTTTTAAAAATGGATTAAGTTCACTAGTAAGCATAAACTGTGGAGCATATGATAAAATTTTGTTCCTTTTTGCTTGGTAAAGCATTGTGTGTATGTTTGGTACATGGCTTACACTGTTTGCAATGTTCTTATTAGTTTCTCCATTAATTGAAACATGGAGAATTAATAAAAGGAGCCCTTGCTGAGTTACCTTTATTTGTCATCAGTTTTACAATTAAGATCTTCACATAAGGCTCATGTAAGTCTCAATTAAGATCTTCACATTTGGAAATACTAATAACTTGCCTACAATTATATTAGTATTACAGTGTGCTTGTTTGACTTATTTAATTCTAAATACAGAGTTATGTTTGCAGAAATGCAGACCTGTAAGGAACCATACTCAGAATGTTATTTTCATTGTAACATTGCATTGTGTTAGTAACCCTGTTTTAAGTTCTGAGAAGTGTTGATAGCTCTGTCACTGAATTCACTTACTGATTCAAGTAATGGAGGTCAGTCTTTTGATAGGTAATTGTCTTTCTTTTTGTAAATTACTGGTAAAATGATGTACAGCAATTTTTTCCTGAGAGTTTCAGTGACCTGACATGGTTTTCTGCTTGCTCAGTATAGGACCACGGTGATTTAAGTCAATCTTTTGCAGCTAATTTCTTTGGCTTTGAGGTAAAAATTCTTTCTTACTTGTCTGATTGCTTTAGGCCTACGACATATTCTGAACAGGCTCTGGGCATTATCTTCATCCTTTGACCTGGGTGCTTTTGTTTATAAATGTTAGTGTAATTCCATTAGTTTACTGCCAACCTCAGGCATTTGAGATGCTCATGTCATGAGTTTTGGCTTTAATATAGATCAAAAAAAACCCAAACCACAACTCCCTTTGCTTGATTATTCTTTTGTGATTTAAGTCTTTATGGATCAAACTTGTGTTCTCTACTTTGCTATTGATTTGTTGTTTTTAACTTAGGCATAGTCTTATGCCTCTGGGATAAGAAGTCACATAAAGAGGACTAACAAAAATCTTATATATTAAATTATTGAAATTCATTAAGACCTATATGTTTGAATTTGAATTTCAGCATAAAAAAAATCTTCACACATAAAAAAAAAAAGAACACCACTTAGTAATTATTTGCAGAAATTATGTAAAATTTACATTTCTAAAGGATCAAAATTCTCTGTAGGTAACATTTACCAGCCAAGGTTTTGCCTTCTGCAGATATTTAATGAGGTGGAGACTTGACTATAGAAGGCTTCAAGGACAGCAGCTGTGGTGATTCTGGAAAAGTTGCCCAGGCACAGAGGTTAACTTAAGGTCTCCTGGGTCAAGTTCTTGTTGATTTTGTGGTAGATGTTTCATCCAGAAAAGTTCATGCAACAGCCACTCTTTTCATTGGCTGTACACAAGAAAAAGAGTTCTTTCATGCTTTTATGGTAAGCACAAGAACAAAGACCTGAAGTCATGGTAGACAACATCCACAAGTGTGGATGTTGTCTTTTGACTTTAGTAGGGTATTTAACACTGTTGCTCACATTCTTCTCCTAGAGAAACTGACTGCTCTTGGCTTTGATGGGCATACACTTTACTGGGTAAAAAGCTGGTTAGATGGCCAAGTCCGAAGAGTTGTGGTCAGCAGAGTTAAATCCAGTTGATGGCCAGTCATGAGTGGTGTCCCCCAGGGCTCAGTACTGGGCCCAGTCCTGTTTAACATTTTCACCAATGATCTGGATGAGGGGATAGAGTGCACCCTTAGTAAGTTTGCAGATGACACCAAGCTGCGTCAAAGTGTCAATCTGCTTGAGAGTAGGGAGGTTCTATAGAGGGATCTGGACAGACTGGATCACTGGACCAGGGCCAGTCACATGACTTTCAATAAGGCCAAATGCCGGATTCTGCACTTTGGCCACAACAACCCCCGGCAGCGTTACAGGCTTGGGGAGGAGTGGCTGGAGAGCTGCCAAGCAGAGAGGGACCTGGAGGTGTTGATGGACAGCCGGCTGGACATGAGCCAGCAGTGTGCCCAGGGGGCCCAGAAGGCCAACGGCATCCTGGCATGGGTCAGGGATGGTGTTGTCAGGAGGAGCAGGGAGGTGATCGTTCCCCTGTACTCGGCTTTAGTGAGGCCACACCTTGAGTACTGTGTCCAGTTTTGGGCCCCTCACTACAAGAGGGACACTGAGGTGCTGCAGAGGGTACAGAGAGGCAGGCTACCCAGCTGGTAAAGGATTTGGAGCATGTGTTGTATGAGGAGCGGCTGAGGGATCTGGGGCTGTTTAGCCTGGAGTAGAGGAGACTGAGGGAAGACCTTATTGCTCTTTACAACTACCTGAAAGGAGGCTGTAGTGAGACGGGGGTTGGTCTGTTCTCCCTAATGGCTAGTGATAGGACAAGGGGAAATGGCCTTAAGTTGTGCCAGGGGAGGTTCAGGTTGAATATGAGGAAAAATTTCTTTACTGAGAGGATTGTCAGGCATTGGAACAGGCTGCCCAGGGAGGTGGATGAGTCACCATCCCTGGAGGTGTTTAAGAGAAGGATAGATGTTGCGTTGAAGGACATGGTTTAGTGGTGTTGATAGGACTAGGAAAAGGTTGGACTCGATGATCTTGAAGGTCTGTTCCAACTGAAAATTTTCTATGATTCTGTGATTCAGTGATTCTAAGAATATGGCTAAGGTCACTGATGTAACAAGGTTGAATTTGAGAGAAGCAATCAAAATCAAATGAAAGCAGTAAGGTCAAAGATAAGCAAATTGAGTAACAAGTCAACTTCTGCCATGCCCTTGATTTAAGCCTGAATTTTGCTGAAGTATGGTAAGCACCTGAAGATCTTGGAAAAAAGAATATTTGGTCAAAGAAGGTAAATACCACGTTGCCACAAATTTCAGCTTGAATAATTCAAAAATAGATTATATTACTGCTGTGCATTTTATGTACTGAAAACAAAAATTAACTGAACAAAATATATAACCTTTTGTATTTATTTTCTTAGCCCAAACTAAGTTACCTTGTGATTTGCAGCAAGCCTTGAGGAATGTGCTCTCCTTGGGCTGACCACAAGGAAAAGTGTGGCACAGCCTGGGCTACATAGGAAGATACTAAGTGCTGGATAGCAAAAAAGCAAAAGGTACTGACCAAGTCAAAGACAGGGCAGCTTGCCCTAGTTGTGTTGTACCTTGCAGTGTGAATAAGTTGGTGAGAGGAAGTAAACCTCCTGCAAACCTTGTACTCCTCCACAGCTTTGACAGCAGAATCATAATCTTTCATGTGTGTTGTAAACCTCTCTGTCCTTTACTGTGAATAGGAGCAAATTAAATCAGTAGCATCTAAGAAATAAAAAAAAAAAATGCAGCTATTATAATATAGCACTAGTGAGTAAAAAGGAAATTTTATGAAAGTTTATCATGTTAACTTTTATTGTGAAAGCAAATACCACTTGTGTAAGTTGAAATACAATTTATATGTATAATTAGTACCATTCAGTGAGCCTAGAAGTGCTTGTAGATCTGTTAAGTACCTCACTATGTGCTGATTATCTCAGCTACATGATATTATTTTCCTCTTTATACTTCCCTGCAATCCTTACTCTCTCTTTTCTGGCAATCAGCTGCCTCTCTTTGTTCCTCTGGCTCTCAGCAGGGCTCCTCTGTGTCTTCTACTGTCTTGCGAGATGTGAGGGCTTATGCTGTAGCTCAGTATGCTGTTACCTCTCTCAGATTTCCTGCGTAAAACTTCTGGAGGCTTATCTGATGATTTTGGATGTTTATGTGAAATATATGGATTGGTGGTATTTCCTAAATGAAATATCTTGGGATAAAAATGATAATGTCAAATATCACTCCAGCATTCTGCCCCAACTTTATTAGAATCTGGGGCTAAGTATTGAAGCTTAATTTTGCTTTCCAGTGTCAAAGAGAATTTAGAAGAAAAGGGATTCTTATTTTGAAGCAGTGTTTCTTAACCAACTTGGAGGCTATCTAGAACACTTCTTCATTTAAAGCCACAAACACAAGTCATCTAGTTCACAATAAGGCCGTGTAACTGTATATCTAGAAGTCTGCATCTTTAGAAGGTGCACAAATGGATTTCTGTATTAGCAAAAAAACAAGAGAAAAATCTGGGGTGTGATTAGGAAAGAAACTCTACAGTTTTTCATGAGACTGAAATAAAATTAAATACAAAATAGACCAACTGTTCTATACATTCATGATTTTTCTCAATTCTCAGAAAACTAGTAATTCCATTCTCATGTGATCATCAGTTCCCCTGAAAATCAAACCCCACTTGGAGCTAGAATACTGGTTAGTGTGAGGCCTAACAGTTACACTGGATCAAAGAATGTGCAATTTCTTGTTACCATGTGCAGATTCATTCCTATACCAGAGCTTGAGGTTTCCCTAAAGTGGTGAAAGGTATGGTGTCTGAACTTCAGCAGTAGCGAAAGAACATCAGTTAAGACCAGGTCATATTTTAGTGTTGAAAAGTGCATGACACAGGTCTTTTGATTCTACTGGTATAAGTCACATTTTGGTTAGGGGAGCTTTTGAAAAAAAAAAAAAAAAAAGAAGAGCTGTTACTGTCTATTTCCTTTCCTATATGGTGGTGTTCTTTCTGGTCTATACAGTAGTATTTTTGGACTGTGGACTTTTTCAAGATCATGTTACTGAGTAAAAGGACTGCCTCTAACACATGGTTTGATCATCGCAGAAAGTCTTACAGAGCATGCTGTAGTGGTTCAGAGCTTGATATATTGTGATCTCAGCCATCAGTGTTATTTTGAGGTTATGTTACAGTGGCATTTCTAGGTGGGATTGGTGTTCTTTTATGCTGGTGATTGCACAGATACATGAGGTATTTCATTTTCACATCAAGTTGAAGAGAATGTTAAAATTTAGCTTTTTTTTTCAAACCTTTCTATAAAGCTTTACCATTTTCCTTGTTCCATTTTTTTTCTTTTCTTCTTTTTAACCAATCTGATTTTTTTTTTCAACAAGAATTAGTTTAATGACCTATTTTATATCTGACACTGAAGAGCTGTCAGGTGATGCAGAATTTCTGAAGTGATCTGTTCTGGATTCACTGCAATAGAGGCCATGACTGTCTACCATTACAGCTTCCATGAATAATTGATTATTCTAAGGAAATGCTCTGATTCTTTATTTATCAAATAACTCTTTACTAATAGACTAGAAAAAAAATGAATCATGGGATATGAGTATAGAAAAATGTTGAGTTTTTTTCATGATACATATTTATTTACTTTTTTTTATATTTTATCAATACGAATCAAGCTGTGTGAATAATGGTTATCATGAGAGTTAGACAGTTGTATTTGCATCATCAAAATTTGTGAATTTTTAAAAATACAATTTAAGGGCAAAAAACTATGAGTGACTTTATTAAGTTGCTGTAAAGGTATCACTAGATTTTGAAAATGGCTGTCAAATGCTTCTTGTGAGAAAGAAATATAAATAGTTTTGACCAATGAATTTGGGGGGGGTTGATTTCAATCCTCCATGTAATAGTTTCTTGAGTAGCTTTTGTGAGATTCTCTGCCAGAATGGTATGATTTTTAATGAGACTCTGATTTACAGACACTGCCAGATCAGCATTCTGGTAGAGATTAGTTGATAATAATGCTTTCTATGTAAGTTGAAATTCATCCTTGAAAGCAGGATTTGTTCTAAATAGCTTGTTCCAAATGGCTGTGAAAATAATCTTTGGAGGATTTGTTTTTTTCTTGGCTGGTGTAGAAGTTGTTTTATGGAAAAGATTAGTTTAATAGTTCCTGGAATTTTTAATTTTTTTTTTTCCCTCATAATATTTGAGCTCTGGTGTGTTATTTTGGAATTATTTGTATATAATATTCCTTCACACTTCCATTGGTTCTTTTTTTAGTGATTTTATCTAAAATATTCTTGTGTCATATAGTCAGCTAGCTTTTCTGTGATATAAAAAACATGAATTAGTGTTTTGATAGGTAAACTTGTTTACAGCCTTCAGGTTTCTTCAGTAAAGGGACACTGGCACATATAGAATTGAACTAAGAGTATGTATTTCAAGATAGCTAGTGACACTTTTCTTTGTTCCTTTCTGTATTACCTCTTCGTAAAACTGCATGAAGAGTAAATATTCATTTTCAAAGAAAAATAATAAATCATAGTTTTCTGTAGTGTGAGTTATGGTATGGCATGATGCAGAATCTATTTTAAGACTATAGATAACAGCATACAGTGGAACAGCAAAAGCTTTTATTTTTCTCTTTCTTCTCTCTCTACAGATGGACCCAATTCAAAAAGCTGTAATAAATCATACGTTTGGGGTTCCTCTTCCTCATCGAAGAAAGCAAATCATATCATGCAACATTTGCCAGCTGAGATTTAATTCTGATGTAAGTTGATCACTTTGTATCAGATTAGAAATATGTACTTATCTTCTAGGATGTGCCATAATTTGCATAAATTGAACCTAAACGAAATGTTATGATTTCAGTTTGTGGCTCAGCAGATGAAAAGGCTGTAGGATGCTTCAAATAAACACAATTATTTGGTAGTCTTTATACACCCGGCCAGATTTTCCCTGCGGATATATCCCTGCAAGCTCATCAACTTCAGCTGTGCTGCACAGAGTCTAAAGAGGAAAATGGATTGATCCATTACTGCTAATAAGGCTGAAATATTTGCTGGGTCCTAATTCTTTCACCAGTCCTGCTTATGTTTACCTTCCTTTTCAGCCTGTAAATGTTAGGTTATTCGGATATTCTTAGAGCCCTTATGCATCTACCTTCCTTTTTCTACCCTTACAACAGTATCTCTACCTAGGCAAAATTGTATTTTAATGTTCTTGTCCTGGCAGTGCAAGCTTTTAAAGCAGAGGGGAAAAAAAAAAAAAAAGAAGAAGTGGTTTTTTTCGGTTAATTGGCTCCTACCTTTTGTCCTCTTACTTATCCAGCAATGAAGTAGAGCAAGCTGAACTAGAAATGGTCTCTCACACAGAGGAAACTGTCATCCATAATTACCCAAGGAGGATGTGCTATGGTGCTCTTTGCCAAGGAATACCTGTTCTGTCACAGAAAAACCTCTTAGAATTTAACTCCTTTATTTTCTTCTCCTTGATCATTGTGTGTGCAGACAAAACCTGACATAGTACAATCTATTTTCTTCTGCTATTCTAGCGTCTCCAGAAACTTTCTTGACATGGACATTGCTAGTGTAAACTTGTATTCCCGTACCAAATATCTTTCATTTACTACCCATTTTACCAATTTAAAAGCAGAAGTTACTTCTGTCAGAATAAAATGGTCAAATTTAGAGAGAGGTGTAACCTAAAAACATCCACAAGGGTCCTTCCTTATGCTGGTCATATGAAGAAGTGCAATATTTCTTGTGTGCTGCTGCTTCTTTGTAAGCAGCTGTTTATGTACAGTTTGTATCTATTTTTAGTTCATCATTTATCAAAGCCATGAACTTGCCAGAAATTTGAAATTTAATCTTGAAGCTTTCTTTTCAGGATTGGCCACCTAGGGATGAGAATAACACAGCTCTCTTAATTCCCATCAGCTTTTTATTCCTTAGAAGTAATTTTAACAAGACCTCAGTCACAATTTCCAGACCAAACATCATCATGTACTTCCTTTCACTGATGACTCCAGATTTTCTAGTTCATGCACTGGATGGACACCTTCCTCTTATAACATTGACATCATTCTCAAGCAGTGGTGCAAGGAAGACTAATACATTCTCTGGAGCTGTTGTGTCCCTCACAGATAAAAATAGAAGAGTCTTCCATTTAGAAGCCAGATGCTAGAATTAGGACTGTGGATACTGAGCCACTCATGGGGAGGGGACGATGGAGACTTCTGGGCCACAGTGGATCGCACTGACTGAGCAGCCCAACTCATCACTCAAAAATATTAGCTTTGTCCTAGGAAAAATCACATCACACTGAATCATACATAGCATGTATCCGTGAGAGACATCAAACACTTTGTTGTTACATACCAAAGTGAAACACCTCCTTTCAAAGAGGGTGTACCATTTGTTAGTCTGCAAAGAGATCTGGAAAAAAAGAGAGGATGAACACATGGTTAAGATAACTTAGTCATTCATAGGTACACAAACTAAGAATGATAGAGTGAATTTTTTTTTTTTCAGCTGGCAGGAGCTATGCATTTTCCAGAACAAAATATTTGAAATGAAAATTCTTCTACACTGACTCAAACAAGATATCAGTGACACTGACACTTCTTACTCACAGTACTGGCATGCTCTCATGCTGTTCCTTTTCTGCTGCTCTTAGAAAGAATTCCAAAGAAGAGAGGGGGAAGAAGAAGTGGCCAGTTCTATAGTCATCTACATTGCCTGAAAAAATGGTTTCAGAAGAAATCTATTTGTTTAGACTGTTCACAGCAAAGTCTTGGAAGAAAATCTGTTAAGCCAATAAGTAATTGTCCTTTCAAACCTTCAAGTGATGGAGCCTTGAACTCAAATTTGCCAACACTGTTCAGTAGAAGGTTGTTCTAATACTCCCCTCTCTCAAAGCAGATTGATACCATTAGCTTTGTGGAATGAGGAGACCTTCTTGCTGAGTATCTTTTACTTTTCACTTTTAATATTCACCTAATTTTTAAAACAACCCCAGTGTTGCTGATTGATGGGGAGTTTATGATCCAAAATCTGCCCATTAATTAACCTGGGATGATACCTCTCCCCATTTTCCCTTGCACACAGAAGAGATTTGTGGACTTTTCTATCATGGTCTTCTCTCATTCCAGTGCATATATTTATTACTGCTGAAAATCACAAAGTCCTCTGCTGAGGATTTTCATAAAATAACAAGTGGCCAGAGTTGCACTGCAGTTTAGAAATGCTTTTCTGCAGTGTGAAGGGAATAGGCAGGGCTCGGTTCATCCGTTGCTTGGGTAATTCTAAATGTCCACAAGGTTTAGAAGCAAAAATGTGCTAAACTAAAGATGCAATGTTGAGACTTAAAGGAAATATTGCTTTGAAGAAAAAGAGATATTAGCTATCATTTTTTTGTAACTCTACTGTATGAAGGGCAAGTTCA
Organism: Trogon surrucura; assembly: GCA_020746105.1. Taxonomy (NCBI): domain Eukaryota; kingdom Metazoa; phylum Chordata; class Aves; order Trogoniformes; family Trogonidae; genus Trogon; species Trogon surrucura. The sequence continues at coordinate 15,006,582 of CM036622.1, read as the reverse complement.
CACACTGTAATATTTTCTTCTATTATTATGAAAGAGCCTTCATTTACTGAATATTCCTAACTTTCATTTTCATCATGTTGTGCTGAACATGATTTTAAACCATAACAACAATAAATAGCTTTTCTGTTCAGAAATCTATGGCTTTTCTACCAATATATCTTTATTTTTAGATGCTGTATGGAGATAGGAATTATCAGAGAGTAATGAATAGAAATTCCATTTACCTACTGCACAACAGTATTATGAAAATGTTTACAATAAAACTGATGTGTGAGATTTTTCATTTTTGCAGAGAATACAAAATTTTCTCCCCTTTGATACAGATTTCTTCCAGAGCGGAAGAGCTTTTTTTTTTCTGGTTACACGGTTTCAAAATTACATTTCAAACAAAAATGAGAAAAGGCAGTACAATAGTCTAAAATCATTTAGCTTCTTTCTAAAGGAGTTATCTATAAATCTTCATGACAGCTGTGTGTTCAGTATTTCTTTTTAAAATAAATCTTCTCATACAAGGGAAGGGAGGAATGAGCAAGTAACCAAAGCCTCTCCATGCTGAGAAAAAACATTGGAACACAAGAGTAGGTTCTGTGGAGTCTGTTTCAATCAGTGTTTTGGTTTTTTCCCATTGAGAGAGATCTATAAATAATGTTTACATTCAGATTGTGCATCCAATACAGGGCAAAACATTTAATATTACTTATGTGCACCTGTGCGTGTTGCCATTTCGATTTCAGCAGCTGCTGAGAGATACTACATCAGTTCAGAAGAATTGTTGAATGCATGCTTTGTAGTAAACAGTGAACATTTGCTAAGAGCACCCTGTAAAGTGAAGCCCAGCTGGCCTCAGTAGGACAACTCGTGTGCCTACAGGTAGTTGTAGGAGTAAATTCTCTGTTAACATGAGACATCACTAAAAAGCAAAACAAAGCAAAATGAAAAAAACTCAAACAACCCCACGGCATGGAAAAAAAAATTACTTTTTGATCATTCTCTTGACTATCTGATCTTCCTTTGCCCACATTTCTAATTTCATAATTTGATCAAGGTAGTGATGTTTTCTGTTAACAATGTCAATTCTTGCAAAGGGAATTCCCTCTTTCTCTTCCCTCTCATTTAATGTAGATGTCTGAATGATAATCTGACTTGCCTTGTGAGAAAGGTTGGGAAGCATTTTTATGTACTTATAGGACTTGAATTTCACTGGGATACACTGTAAAAATATTTCTAGGAAATATTTTGTTTTACTTAAATAGCAACAGTAGTAACATTCTTCTGAAAATCATGAGCCAAATGCTCATCATAGAATCCTTATTTGTTGAGTTTTTCACTTTGTTTTTCTCCATCTCTATAAAGTTAAAGGTACCACTGAATTGATATGTAGTGAAGAATCTTTTGGAGATTGAGGATGCAATGTAGCTCCATCATATTTTACTATGTTTCTTATTATCATGTGGAAAGAAGCAGGACCAGAGGACTTATGCCCTGTTTCGGTTATGCTTGGTATCTAGAATAAACGGTTAAAGTATGAATTTGTAAGCCTCTAGGGGACAATAAGGTGATAAAAAACAGCCAACATGAATTTGTCAGGAACAAATCATGTCAAACCAATCTAATTTTCTCCTTTGACAGGGTAATTGGTCTAAGGGATAATAGGGAATAAATAGATGTGATATATTTTGGCTTTAATAAGGGTTGATATAGTCCTATGTGACAGTCTTGTAAAGTGAGTAGGGGAATGTGGTCCAAGTGAAATTGTTACTAGTTGGTTGCACAACAGATTTAAAAACTGCATTGAGACCAGTTGCTGATGGTTTCTGGTCAAAAAAAAAGATTGCTGCTAGTCAGGATCTGTGGGAGTCTGTTCTGTGCTTGCTGCTACTCTAAATTTTCATTAGCAATGTGCCTGACAGAGTAGAAAGAAACATATACCAGGTTTGTGGGTGTCACTTAGATGGAGGGTGGCAGGCACCTGATGGAAGGTGGGAAGCTCAGTGTTGCAGTCCATAATTATCTTCACCACTTGGAGAAAACAGTCTGGAATGCCAGAAAGTGCCATAATTAAAGGCACAAAATAAAGTCCTTAGACCAGAAAAATTAAATGCACAAGTAGTAAAATGAGAAATGCCTGGCTTAATGGGCGAAAGGGAATTTTAGTGAATCATAATCCAAATGTACATTAACAATTGCTAATGGAAAATAAAAACACCCAACTAACTGTATGATAATGGTTTTCCCCAAAAGTGTTATATTTATCAGTAGATAGGCAGGTATTCCACAGTGTTTGAAATTGGCAATGCTTCAGGTGAAGAAATATTTACAGCAGTGGTCATTGCACTTTAACAAAAATATAAATAGGTGCAGAATTTAGAAGACATCCACTAATATGACAAAATGTAAAAACACTTCACTCAGCTAGGCAAAGTAGAAAGAAGTGAGTAGATGTACAGTGGAAAAGATGAGGAAAATAAAGTAGGTTTTCAGCATATGAAAGTGGGTTCATAAGAGAACAGTGACCGTTGATCTTTGTGTTCCTTAGTTTTGATAGAACAAATCTGATTAATTTTTCAGCTAAATTTTATTCAAGTTTTTTGTTGTTTTGTTGGTTGGTTAGTTTTTTGTTGGAATATTTGGTGAAACAGTTCTAGCTGTGTTGGTAGTGAAGTTCTGGAAGGAAACACATAGGGACAGCTGTGCATTCCCTGTTGGCAAAGGGCCTTACCAAACCGGACACCTTTTTTCTGAGGATCGATGTGAAAAGCTGATTGCAGTTCCAGAGCTGAGAGAGAGATTATATGACCTCCTGACTGATTAATTCGCAAACCTTTTTCTGGGATTTGAAAGAGGTAATAGAGATTTCATTTCTTGTCCATGCTGAGTGATGGCCGCACCTGGCCCCCAACTTCTGCAGAGAGAGAGGAACTTTCAAAAGCTGATCCATTAGGAATTGGGAAAGGCTAATACAGCTAACTGCTTAAAGTTATTTAACATTTCACCATTCTGATTTCAAATATGCTATTTTTCAACTTTCAGAGATATGCTTAAATGGTCTTGGAAACCACGTGTACAATTTGCCTCAATCACTGTCCTGTGTGTGGCTATAATCACGTGTCATTCTTAGCATGCTTTTTTGTGCCTCCAATTACAGGTTAGATTTAGCTTTCCAATTAACCTTTGTATTTAGAACTCTGCTTTGATATAAACACACAAATTTCTGATTGAATTGTACTGCACAGCTTTCTTAATTAAAGTCACTTGTTCCATGTACTTTCACCCATCAAGCACATTTATCTGTTATCTCAGATAACATATGTCAGATATCTCAGATATCTCATTTTGCTTCTGGTCTTTCCAAGCCAACAGACCTGCAGTATATGAAGTCATCAGCCTGATCCTTTAAGGAGATTCTCTTGTGCAAACATTTACAGATGCTCAGCATCCTTTGAAGTCATTGTTACTCTATGAGAGCATAGTATTAATTGCAGCACTTGTATGCCACAAAGAATAAAACTTCACCCAGAATTAACTTATATATGTATTAAAAAGTATATATAAAATTATTTTTGTAGTTATATAACTCTCTCTATATATATGCTACTTCTTTCAAATGCACCATTTTTTTTTTCTGTTCTGTGTAAGGAGAAACAAATGCTGATTTCAGTAGCAAAATTGCACATGCTTTTCATTGGAGATCAGAATGTGAGTTAGAATGGAAATACACTCATAGGTCAACATTTTTCCAGGATACTAGTTTATATGGAAAAAGTAGCAAGTAATAACAGAAAGTGATTAGTGCAGAGATTTCCATGGGATATTTAGCATCTGTATCAACACATTATGGAAGCCTTAAAGAATTGGTAAAAAAATAGTTTCAGGTATGTGATTTGTTGACATTCCGAATGTCTAATCAAGTAGTGCTGAATATTTTGCACTTACATCGCATACATGACAAATTTGAAAACAACCTAGTATTTTTTTTATCCTGGTTGAATATTTGTTGGAATCTGGTTTTATAAGCCTAATCTGCACATTTTAAAAGCAGACCACAATTTTAAAGACTGTAGTATGAAATTGTAGTCAGTTCTGTGCACATCTGTGCAGATCTGGTCTTTCCCATAGTAGAGAATTTAAGCTTTTTTATTTTGACTGTGTGTTGTATTTTGAAAGAATATAATCGGGTTTTTTTTTTAATTTTAATTCTGTCTTCTGTTAGATGTTCTTTCTTTCTGAGATGGTTGTAATTAACTTTTTTCATGGAGGAAATAAGTAATTTATAAATCAGATCCATAATGCTGTATTGAACAGTGGTCACAAATTTTCACATAAACTGTAGTTTCTTAAAGCATTTCAAAAATGCTTAATAGAAAGTAAAAATATTTTTCTTCTGTTGTACAAAGTATTTTTCCATAATCTTCACCTTCTACATAGTACTTTTACGCATCTATACAACCTAGCAGCAGGAATTATCCATATCTGAAACAGCACTCTCTTGTTCAGCTTCAGAGTACTTCTGGAGATTTTGAACTGAGTCCCCTTAAGGACAGCTTAAGCATGTGGATATTTTCTTGCCTATTATGTGTTGCCTACAAACTAAATATTTTGGGTCATCCTCAGTAACTGCTGTAAGTGGTCTGCAAGCTACAGAGCTCTGTACATGAACTCTTCACTAATCCTTGTACCTATATTGTCTGTTACAAGTGAAAGTAGTCTATTCTGTCTAGAAAATCCATAGTGTTGCAGAACACAGACCAACCCAAAGGTGTCCGACTCACAGAAACATTGCCCGAGGACAAGGTGGTAGGAAGAAAAGTTTTAAGTTACTGATATTTAAGAAAGCAGGCCCTTAATGCAGCTGGTTAGTCTGTTGCTGGTGTGGACAGATGGAGTGCCTTGGTGTCCATTGTACTCACACTATAAGACTTGCACTGTCCTCTCAAAATTCACTCTCCAACCATGTTTAGCAGTGGCACTCAAAGTGAGTTTCTAAATCAAGCATTGGAACAGGCTGTCCAGGGAAGTGGTTGAGTAAACATCCTTGGAGGTATTTAAAAGATGTGTAGGTGTGATGTTTAGGAAAATGGTTTAGTGGTGGACTTGGCAGTATTAGGTTAGCTGTTGGAGTCCATGATCTTAAAGTGTTTTCCAGCCTAAATAATTCTATTCTATAACTTCAGGAGAAAGCAAAGTCTAACGCTTCCAGCTACCTGGTCCCTGCACAAGCAGAGGTTATGGACAAATGTCCGTTATCTGTGGCAACTGAACATCAGAGTCAGTACAGGAACATGATCCTGGAAAGAGAAAAACATTCACCTGATCAGCAGCTGTTGCTGTGTTACTACTTAAAGGTTATTTCAAACGTAGACTTTCTGTACTCACTTTACCCCAGGTTCCAGTATAAGTTGGGGAATGACTTATTAGAGAGCGGTGTAGGGGAAAGGGACCTGGGAGTCTTGGTGGACAGCAGGATGACCATGAGCCAGCACTGTGCCCTTGTGGCCAGGAAGGCCAATGGCATCCTGGGGTGTATTAGAAGGGGGGTGGTTAGTAGGTCGAGAGAGGTTCTCCTTCCCCTCTACTCTGCCCTGGTGAGACCCCATCTGGAATATTGTGTCCAGTTCTGGGCCCCTCAGTTCAAGAAAGACAGGGAACTGCTGGAGAGAGTCCAGCACAGGGCAACTAGGATGATTAAGGGAGTGGAGCATCTCCCTTATGGGGAAAGGCTAAGGGAGCTGGGGCTCTTTAGTTTGGAGAAGAGGAGATTGAGGGGTGACCTCATTAATGTTTACAAATATATAAAGGGTGAGTGTCATGAGGATGGAGCTAGGCTCTTGTCAGTGACAACCAATGATAGGACAAGGGGTAATGGGCTGAAACTGGAACATAAGAGGTTCTGCTTAAACTCGAGAAGAAACTTCTTCTCAGTGAGGGTGACGGAACACTGGAACGGGCTGCCCAGAGAGGTTGTGGAGTCTCCTTCTCTGGAGACATTCAAGACCTGCCTGGACACGTTCCTGTGTAGCATAATCTAGGCATTCCTGCTCTGGCAGGGGGATTGGACTTGATGATCTTTCGAGGTCCCTTCCAATCCCTAACATTCTGTGATTCTGTGATTTGTCCACTCTTGCCTCCTAGCTCAGTTGTCCTACCAAGTTATTTCATTTTCAAAGCACTCACTTTTTTTTTGGTAAAAAAGTCAGTTATGCAAAAGATTTACATCTCCTGAATATTGCTTAAGTCTGCTAGAAATGATCTGTGGATAGAAAATGTCTCTCTATGGTAGTCCTGTTTACAATTTGCTGAAGATTAGCGACCAGGATTCTGACTGTGGAATATTGAGACTAATTGATTTAAAAGGTTTCTGCTTCTGGGTCCACCTCTATGTCCAACCTTTGCTTGGGCATAGATGATCTCAGAACTGTGAAGAGCAGAAGGAGGAGAAGGCAGAAGTGAGAGTAGTTAACAGAGAAAGTCTGAAATAAAAGCAATGTTCCTCCTGTGCTTGAACACATTCAAGCTTGTTACTGTCAGAAATTTTCCTCCTCTCAGAAACTATTAAGTTAGAATATAAGACTGTACCAGAAAACATGATATTGAGGGAGATGGGGAAGAAGGAGACCTAAACAGTCTGATAGGACCTAGATTTTCCAAAATCTGCTTTCAGTGTCAGGAGAACGCTTTTCGTAGATTATCTGTTGCTCACTAAGAGGACTTCTAGCCAAATTCCATATGTATTTCCAAGGGTTTCGATGAATTGGGTCCTGTAGCTACACTCTTTGGGCTACAATAGTGTAAGAAGTATTTCATGCCTGCAGGAGGGTGGGAGAACATGAGAATGAAATTCGAGTGCTGAAGTTGTGCAAGTAGTGGCTAACTGGAGTTTCTTTGACGACTTTAGCTGGAATTGTGGGAAAGATGGCAATGCCTAGTATTTTTGAATTGTACATTGAAAAATGCCTTTTTAGACACAAGCAAGTTGGTACAGACAGGGAAATTATATAGACAGTATAAAAGGTATCATCATCATGGCTAAGCTTTGCGAACGCAGGTATGGGAAGGGCTCTACCTACACTTGCTACAAGCGTGCTGATGGCTAAAAGCAGTGCTCTCCTTGAAAAAGGCTGCTTGGTCATTCAGGATGTTGCCGAACAAGACCGTCATCTCTGGGGTCAGTCTTGAGTGACCAATGTCCTGAACCGCCTGCATGCAGGGTTGGGTCTGCGGCTTCCAGTGCACCTTATCACCTGCCGTTTCATCCTTCGCCTGTTGCTACAGGACTTTACAAATGTGGGTGTAACCTTCAAGCCTGCACAATGGATTTTTTAGGTGAGGCTCAGCCTGCGCAAAACTGGCCCCACCCTTTACTCCTAAGCTTCATCTGCCAGGGCCTAAAGAGCTTGGACGGTGACAGCAAAGTCCTCAGGACGTAGATTTAATTAGAGTATCCTTCTCTTAGATGGTTGGCCTTACAGGGCTAAATGAGCTCCATCTGCCTGGGTTTGGAGTTAGAGTTGTCCTTCTCCTAGGATGGTTGCCGGGAGGCTAGCGAGCCCGTCCTACCCATGGACACACTTAGTCTGACCCTTCAGCTGAGACCTCTCTGGCCTGGGAGACCCTATCGGAGGCATATGCTACCGCCAGCATAGCTCACAACCTCATAAGGGCACCCAAGCTTCTTCCCTGTGACAAGGGGGTGTCCATGGAGAAGATAAAAGGTATATACAGTGTAAAACAGGGGAAAAAAAGTCTTTCTTCCAGTGCTCTCATGTTCGTGGAAAAGACTGCCCATTTCAACTGCAAGGAGAGAAGTCTCTGCTTTATCACATTGTGCCATACATTTATTTGCATTTGAGGCATTCTTTTTCTTGTCAGCTTCCTCAGTGAACCTTGGAAGTAAATCAGTCCACTCATATAAACGGTTGAAATTTATGAACTCTGATGGAGACTCTTTATAGAAACCACTTTCCATAAGCGAATCATCACCTAAAGGGAAAGATAAATTGTAAACTCTTTGCTGTGCGGTCTTCATCTAGCTTTGTTTGATCTGTTGTAACTTCTTTCATATAGATTTATTTTTTAAAATGAAGGTTTATACAGTAGAGAATCTGAGATTCTGGATTATTAATAGTAAGATTTCACTATGAAAATGGCAAAATACTGTCAGTCACCAGTCTGACTTCTGGCTCACTTTTTTAAGCACTGATAAGGTCATAAAGAAGAACAGAAAGAAAAGAAACAGGCAGGGCTGTATGTCAAAGTCTGGTTCACAGAAAAAGCACATAGTGCAGTTGTGTGATGTAGAAAGATCTTCAACAAAATGAGTTAAATTATATGAATTGTATTTTTTTTCTGAAAAAAAATAAATCCGTAATTTCTTCTAAAAATGCATTAAAACTAAAGTCACTCTCTTTCTTGGCTTTGGGTGGTTATGCTCTATTCCAACAGTGATAAAATCTTTTCAAATCATCTTACACTAACTGTGGATGGTTTATTTACTTTTTTTCTCTTTATGGTCAGGAAAATTGCGCTCCCTGGGGTACCTGTGATATATTCTTCTTCAGTGTGTCTGTGCAGCCACCTCTTGCAGCAAGTATAATATTTCCTTTTGTGGGAATTACTGTTGAACATAACTGCCCCTCATGTAAACAAATTCCACTTCAGAACATCCAGGCCTGTCTTTTTCAGCTTCTTGGTTCTTTCATCACTCCTAACATGTCTTTTGCAGTCTCTGGAGATATTGCTATTCTGTATGTTTACTCACACCACAGCTAACAGCTGGGAGTCTGATCCTCTGAAGGACTGGAAGTGCAACCCAATATCTGCTTTTAAAAGATTTATATTGGATTTAAAAAGCACATATTTGAAATATATCTTTGAAGGTGTGTAGCTCCCACTCGTACATTTATTTATTTTAATCTCAATTGAGAAATGAAGTCTTTAAAGGTTTAAAATGGCCAAAGGGGACTGACTTCTTTTCAGGAAAGAATCCAATAGGGCACTTACACCTGACTCAACCGTGGCCTTTAAAAGCTTGATTATGAATTCAAAACAGATATTCAAACTGAGGCAATGCTTTCGTGTTAGACCATGCAGGTACTTTCATATATATCTAATCGCTTGATGAGTTAATTTCAAATGTGATTTTAAAAATACAAGGATTAATTCTGTTTGAGCTTTATATAGGTCTCATTGTGTCATGATGGAATAACTGTAGATACAGATGCACAGTAAATGTTCTGAATTCATTTATGTTAGCTCTTTTTGGATGGGCATAAATGTTTCTCTTTATTCCTTAGAAAGGAGATTTTAGAAGGTAGTCTCTGAACAGGTTTTATCCTTTCCCTAGCACAGCCTATTTTCTCTGCATCAGTGGTCTTGTCATGATAATCAACTTTTTTTGTCCCAACCATCAATCACTCCTGATTACAGCTGGGTAGAAATTCTGTTCTGTTGATCAGCCCATCAGTGCACATAATGTTACACCTGGAGACAAGTGAAAATCATCCCTTGATAGGAGAATCACTTGCCTTCAAGCCTTTTGTCTGAAGTATTTTAATTTACATTTAGAGTCTGGTTGCAATTGTCAGTGCTTGCTTTGATTTTATTATTTCCTTGACAAAAATAATAAGTTCAGTTGATCATTCCCTAAATGATTATAAGAATGCTTTTCTGTTTCAAATAACATCTTACATTGTAAATTTTTCACTTCATTGTATAAATATTATGATAATTATCACTATATAAATTAAAAATTCAATGATTATGAGGTAGTTTTCTACGAGAAACATAATATATGCTAGCTCAGAATTTTTGCAAAAGCTATTTTGTTGGATTTTAATCAGATACTTGGCTAGGGTAATATTTATCTTTAGTATTCAATTTATATGAAGTGGCTGTGTTGCAAACTTCATAGAAATTAAGTCATTAAAAATTAAAAGTATCTTTCCTTTCTTTAATGGAAATATGACTTATATTGTGATCATTACAAATAACACCCATCTGAAAATAGGACATTCTGTGTATCTAAAGCCAAGCATTTTTCCTTCCTTACAATAAAGGTGGTTTTCAGCTGATATAAGAATGATGAAACTTCAGCTCGAGTAATCACTTTATATTTTGCTAATAACTTAAATATGACTTTTAATTAGGTGCTGGAATAACCAGATGTAGTTTAATTGTACTATTCTTTTTTTCTTCCGCAGTCACTTTTTAAATTTAGGTATCTTTTAAAACTGTCGTCACATTTATTTTTTCACAATATGAAAAGCCCACAACATATAAGACTGTAAACCTGGTACTTCAAGCGCTGCAGGATGAAATGTAAATGAAGAACAAAGAATGTGAGAGTATGGGGGAATAAAGATTGGATTAGCAATCATGTGTTTACATAAAAGGTTTAATTAACAGTAGTTCATTTTCCTACTCCTTCTGGCCATTTTCAGGACAAAGATGTATTGCTTTTTTACAATGAGCCGTGCCACCAAATAGAAGGTGTTATGTTTTCATTAAATGTTGACACTTCAGCATTATTATCTCTCACCTCGGTCTGCACAGCAATATGAAATATGTCCAAATGTCATAATTTAATAGGCTAATGATATAAACAGTAATTTTAAAACTATGAGGTATTCTCTCAGATGCTTTGTTTTCTTTCTGTTTTAATTGATGATAAGAGCACTAAATTACAAATCAAATAATAACTCAAACAGGCTCCATCCTTATGTTTTTTCTGCTTGAATACCTTGTTTGCCAAATACAGAATTTCATCACTTGTACAGTAGTTGTTCTTCCAAAGTGACAATCTGTTTATTTTCATTGTTTAGTAATTAATGTGAGTATATTGCATAATTTTTGTTTTACAGGATACATTGATCTGCATTATCTTTCCAAAGACTCTTACCACTTATTGTAATGGCATAACAGAAAATTTTGTTATTGAACAGAGATATTTGATGATTCTTCACTAATACAATTCTACTCAAATAGCCTTCTACAAGATACCTGTCACTGCTAGTCAATTTATTCTCTGTTTTTCAAATAAGAATCTTACATAATGTTAAATAGTTACAAAAAAGACTATTAGTAATGTTAACATATTCTGAGAAGCAGAAATAAGTGAATAAAAATGACTAAAGATGACAAAAATCATGGAGTATATGGAAATAATTAACACCTTGCACACTGGAGGAATGGAGATTTTTACTGCATTTGGCAATGTTTTATTCTGTATAAGTCCTGGTGGCTGAGAATTATTTTTTTTTTCTAAAATTATTTTACATGACTAATTTGTATCTCTTTACTGCTTGAAAAGGCTGTGAGAATGAAACTTCCTTCATCTAAGAAAATTTACATCTGGAGTATACCATGGCTCATTTATACAAAGAGTCTACAGCTAAATATCTGTGCAGTATGTAGTACTTTACTGATGTGTAATATGAGAGCTTTTCTCTGGAGAGTTTATTTTCTAATAAATCAGAAATGAAACAAGAATATAAGATAGGGAAAGCAGCAGGGGATCAGCAAATAAATTAGTGGAAAAATACTTTCTGAAACACATTTTTAAGTTTTCTTGAAGAGAGGGTTCGACAGTCAGTAAGAACATTGTTCAACTTATTATATAACATGGTAGAACAGTGGAAGTCAAGCCTGTAAAGAATGTGTGAGAGTAAATAAGAATAAATACATTTTCAGAATTTGTAGTATATGAATTAAATGGTTAGACTATGTATGTTGTTCTACAGCACGTAAGAGAGAGAAGAATCTATGTAAGAAAAGAGACAAACTATTGAGTAATAGGTGTGATGATACATATGTGGAGAGAAAAGAGACAGCCTGTCATAGTTCGTGATGAACATCTGGGATATAGTAACAGAAAAGGGGTGATTTGAGAAATGGAAAAATTCAAATGACAAAGTAAACAGTAGGAGAAAAATTAGAGCTATCCAGGAGCTATTCATACTGAATGATTGTAAAGATATTGATTGAAAGCAAAGTAGAAGTCATCCCAAACCGAGTGTGTCCAAGTCAAAAAAGTAGAAAGGTTTGAAGACAGAATCCTGAAACACAGTAGTTTGGCCAGTGCAATTCTTGTTTTTCAAATGGGAGGAGATTTGTCATCCAGATACTCACTCTCTGGGCTTACTTACGATTCAGATCTTCTCTAAACTCAGTCTTGATTTTTTTTTAACACCCTTACAATTTAAGCCTATATAAAAGTTAAGATGGCTGGAGCCTATCAGCTCTTTTCTGGTATTTTTAGTAAGAAATAGTGACAGAAGCACTTCTAGAACATTTTAAATGAGTAGCTGCTTTAAATCTGGTAGTTTAAAATTAATAGAGATTGCATGTTACCTCTCTCAGAAAGTCCGCTTATATCCAAAAGATGCTGATTTCCATATTCCCTGAATGGGACAATGAAGGCCGAAAATTATCTACTTTTCTTCTCAGTCCGCTGCCCTCTCCCCTGCCCCCCACCAAATGTCCTCATGAAATCAGCTTGGTGCTTTATTATGGCTGCTCTTGACAGGTAGCAGGTAACAGAGTAAGAGATTGATTCACAGTGAGGAGGTATAGCCACTTGCAATAATTCGACTGTGAGTTTTAATTCACGTCTTAAAATTATTGTTGCGGTCACAAGAATCTGTGTGTTTTGCAGGCATTACTCCTTTTTTTCACAAAAAGCGACCCACCAATACTAAAAATGCATTTTTAATTAAGCACATTCATAATGAACTGATGAGTTTGAACTCTAGCTAAGAATCCAAGATTTTGCTTGTTTGGGAGGCTAATCTCAGTCCAGTATGTTTACTGAAACATGAATTGCATTTAGGACAAGATGAAGGGCTTTAGTATTTCACTACAAGCTGTTCTGGTGTGTGCAAAGGTGTATTTTCAGACTGATAAGTGCTGAGTTAGTCCTTAAGGCCCTTTGGCTGGGGGGAAGCATAATTCTCATCATGAATAATTCTCATGCTCTTTTATCAGCACCACAAAAGATAAATCAACAGGATGATGATCTTATACTTAACATCAACTCTTAAGTAATCTTCTGAAACTCTTGCACTGTAAATAACCATGTATTCAAACCTGTTTACGAACACTGCCAATTTTGTGTGATAAGGTCATCCTTAATTTCTGTTTGTTTAATGAAGAGTAGTGGACTCCACCTCTTTTTAGAGTTGTGACTCATTTAAATAGGAAGGAGGAGAGGGGAATGTACAGCCATGTGGAGCAAATGCTCATGTATTCTGTTGCTGGCTCCTGTGGTAATAAGCGGTACAGTTAAAAGACCACCAATGGCTATGATGTGGTCTGTCTGACCAGGTGAAGAAGGCAGGACCTCTCTCTTATAAAACTTCATGGGTTTTAGACCTGTATTCCTGAATCTGCAGAAGTCATAGACTGCTATTTGATGGTCTGAAAGGCATGTTTGTACTTGAATGAATAAGCACTTCAGCTATAGATTTAATCCATCATTAGTAGACAACTGCTTGTCCTCCTACCATATTTGGACTAGTAAACCCTTTAGCTTAGCTTGAAAACTCCCAGTTATATTTCTGGACAGTTGTCTGCCTGAAGAAACCTGTTAGATTTACGTGTATAAGCCTGAAGGTGCTAATACATCTTAAACTCTCAGCTGGAAGTAAATACCTGGTTTGTATTTGGAGTGCAATAAAATGTATTTTTTAGGAGACTGAAAGGCAAAAATATTGAAGGTGAAACTGAAGAAGCATGAATTAAAGATTAAAGCCTCAACCCTCTATGAAGAGAAGTAGAAGTTAAATCATGTCTGAACTCGGTAGGACTCTAGGTGCTAAATCCTGTTGTCCTGAGCTTGGCGTAGTTGTCTTGCTCCTCTGTAAATGGCTTTGCATCAGTCCTGCAAACTCTCCGATGTCACACACCACACATGACATTCATGCCTCTGTCCTGACAGCCTTTGGGATCTTGAAGAGTGGGACTTCTTAAAGTTCACTGTGACCAGTAGGGCTCTGGATAGTACCTGAGATCCTACTATCACACCTTCTTTGAGTTACATTCGCAGCACTGTGCAGTTCAAAATTGTTACTACTCTGTAAATGTGTGTGTCGTTAAGTGGTGATCATTTATCTGGGTTATGATTCGGCTGGCAGAGCAGGTGACGCACAGAAGCACTTCAGCCAGAGCTGGGGCAGGGACCTCACGAGGCACTGAGAAGAATGTCACGTAGAGGCACAGGGTGACATGGTTGCAGCCATGAGGACCACCGTGAGCTCTGACAGCCAGGAAATTGCCCTGGAAGAGTTCACAGTTCTTCTCAGACAGACTTACATGATTCACTGGCAATATTTATTGTAATCTTTAGAGATCACAGCAACCTACACCTGCAAATACGTGCTTTTACAGTCACAATGTTTGGGGTCTGCTATTACCTTTCCTTTTCCATCAGTTGAACTTGCACCTTTAATGTTCTTTTAAGGTAGGGTCCTTGTTTTTTTTGGTCTATCTAAGGTTCATTCATGTTGGAATAACTGCCATTATTGAAATGGTTTATAGTGTAAATCACTATATTTGGGAGATGTGTTATTCTATTTATTTTTATTACATTTTAGCTGTACTTTTATTATGGGATGGACTCAGATGTAATTTGCCTCTAGGATCAAAACCAGGAAATTACTCTAAAATGGAAAGATTAAGTAGAGACTGAGAATTTTAAGAGTTATCTGCCTTCTCCTCGTGTTTTATTCCCTAGATATCATTATGTAGTGTTTCTGATATATGCTATGGCTTTATATCTGTCTATAAACTGCTGCACAGATTATTTACAACCCAGTTAAAAAAGCAGGACAATGGATGATATCTCTCTGACAAAAATGTGAGTTCTTGTTAGCTTTATAGCTGGATGTCTGCTGGATATATATATATCAAGTGTTCTCAACACTGGAAACTTTTCCATCTAATATAGTATTTCTGGTTACATGGCAGATTGCCTGTGGTATGTGTGCAGCCATATATGCACATATATATATATATGTACACACATACCTTTCACAAACAGATTTGCTGTGGTATAAAAGAAAAAGGGAAAAAATTCTGTGCAGATTGCTCGAATGGTGTGGTTGTCTGTAGCAGTGTTAAGTAGAAGCTAATGAGAAAGAGCAGAGAAGCAAATCAAGGAATTTCCATTTGAGTGAAATTGTTCTCAGTATTCCAAATTTTCATATTGTCAGTATTTTGTAGAGTGTGCGTGTGTATGACACACTAGTAGGTGCTGAGTATGAGGATGTAACACCAACCAACATGATGTAGACTTACCCAAAAAAATGCTATAGTGAGGTTAGACAAGGAGCATGTTCCAAGTTTCATATAACACATTTCTGTGATGAAAGCACAACTGTTTTTTGCTGATGTGTTTCTGTGATGCCGTACTTTTTGTTTTGTCTCACTCAGAGGCTGTCCATCCATCTATAAATTCTTTCCACTGCATCCAGGTGGAGCATTGTACTTGTTTTCAATTGCCAGTTCAGGGTGAAATAAATGTCAACATTTCTGTTGACTTAAGTGGTACCAGGAACTCATCCACAAAATCTAACATGCATGCTATTTTTATTATTTTTTTCTTTCAACAAGTTGGTCCTTGCCATTTTCAAAGGGCAATGAAAAGACCATGGTTCACTGTTTCTAGATTTTGGCATATAATGAACTCATTGGAGTGCCTATTGAAATAGTTGTAAAGCTCCTGCCAAAATGTTGTTTCTTTATGAGAAAAGTCATGAAGTATGTTAGCTAGACTTCAAAAACAACTTTGAAACCAGCATACAAGCAAGTTGATCGATAATATTCATGTTAGGAAGGTAGCAGAACACATTCAGAACTTGAATAAATGAACTAAAGAAACTTCTTTTGCAAAAGGGCTTCTAGAGTAATTTGCTTCCTATCATGAGTAATAACATAGATTTCAATGGAGCTTGGACTATTGAAGCAAATAGCTCATTCTTGAATATCTTTTGCTGTCTTTAACACATGGAATTAGCTCATTACTTCTGAATATGTAGTGGAAAATAGCATCTGTTTACAGTGCAATAATATAAAAATTACTTACTAGTAGCAGAATAAGGAGCAATTTGCAAAGCTAATCATATTTGTGCACTTGTCTGCAAAAAGTAAATTGTTAATACATACCCAAGGGAAAAAGCACTTACTGGATTATGCAATAGTAGTGTTAAACATAATATGTTAAAAAATTTTTAGGATTCAGTCTTAGAAGTCTTAAGGACATGAACATAAAGAGTATAACTGTCCCATATTGCTGCTTCACCTGTACTTAGTGATAGCTTAACTCCAGAAAGCCTTCTAAAGCTTGTTGTGCCCAAATGAGTACCAAACTGTCCACACACCCCAAATGCACATCACCAGCTTAGAAACCTAACAGGAGATTTGCTTAGTGAGTGTCTTTATTTAGCTCGAAGTTTTCAGTAGGATGGCCTCTGTCATGTAAATTTGGGGTGCTACAAAGTGTGCTGAGGAATACTGAGAATCATCACAGTAATGAGATGAAGTGAGTATAAACAGAGAGTTTTCACTATTTCGGTTCATCATTGGAGATGATGCTTGAAGATTCTTATATTTGTTTTATTCAAAGAGGATTCAGAAATGTCAGCAACTTTTTACAGAAACCAGTTTGCCAGATGTAATTTTGCAGGGACCAGGGCAGACTCATTAGCTTTTCTTTAGCCCTGCTGGGTCTTGTTTTGCCATATTGGCATGTCCCATGTGCAGATTTTTTCAGGAGATCCTTTTTACCATGAATGCTCTGTGCAAACTTACCATATTCCTCCTCTGACATTTTATTTTTTCTTCAGAAGTCTAGAGGAATGTTTTGTTCTGAACTTGCACATCAGTACAAAACTTTGAAGGGGGCTTCAGTCTGTTGTTTAAGAACGTTATGCTTTCATATGTCTGCTTGTGGAAGTGGCAACTGTTAAATGAGGGTTTTTTTAAGGACAGAATGAAGAGAAATCTTAAATATTATTCATCATTCATTGGAATATTTTAATACCTTATTAGTCCTGCTAGTATGATCTCTTTTTTGTAAGTGATGTCACCAAGTGTTGTGGCCAAAATTTTATAAAAAGAAAACAAAAAGTCTTTAATTTCATGCAAGTGTTGCGTGAATTAAGACAGTACTTCTGCAGGTGTTAGGGTCGTGCCTACAAGGTAGATTAACCTTCTTTTATTAAACTATGGTGCTGCTTAACCACTTCAGAAGCATTCCAACATTTGGTAACTATGAACTGTTTAATGTCACTGAGTTAATTGTACTAATTTACATATATCAGGTCTCTGTAATTCTTAATTCTGAGATATGAGAAATTTGGGGTTTTTTTTCCTTCCATTGGAGTTACAGTAACTGTAGACTGATAGGAATCAACACTGAAGCAGTACCAAAATGGCGAACAGCATAAAAAAAAAAAAAAAAAAGTATAAATATGTTAACAAAAATTGTGAATAGGTGTGAAGGGCTTTTCCTGCTCAAAAGAGTTTGGAGTCTCAGCATTAAAATTTCAGTACCATTTGGAAATCTCACTCTTTCAATTATCTCTGCCCAAACAAATCATGGAATGATGTCTTAGGTTTTAAATTAGAAAGGACTCTTATACCTGTCTGGTTTTTTTTTGGTTTTTTTTTTTATCACACACCATACAATTTCATACAGCTGTTCCAATTTTGAACCTGATAAACTGTGCTCGAGTAAAGGAAATGAGAAACATGAAAGCCAATGTGACTGAACCTGAAATATAGAACATCTCTTAGACACTTGTCCTATCACGCTTCAGTGTATAAAATGTCCTGTTGATTTCAAAGGGGTACCCTTATCCAGTAAGGTTTGTAGGATTGCAGATGGTTTCTTGTAGTATTTCTTCAGTATTTGATTTTGGTCAATAGCATAAAATAGCTTTTCAAATTTCAGTATAATGTGAGGTAGAAGGAATGAGGGTTTGTAGGATGGAGGCAAGACGTAACTGCAATGTAAACAGTAAGTATTGTCAGAACAGTCTCACTAAGTTTTGTGTACTGCTTTGTATTTCTAACCATGGCTTCTTAAAGAGAACCTAACAGATAGCTTAAAGGAGTGAAAGATTGACAATATTGACGTATTGATGATAGTACAACAACTGATTGAGTTAGTAAATAAATCTCATTTTTCAGTCTATACAACTTTTGAAATTACTTTGTCTATATATATGTATTACTTTAGGAAAAAATTTTATCACTAACTTGCACTTCAAATGGTTCTATGTGTTCTATATATATCTTAAAAGAGGTTATTCAAAGTACTAAGGCTCTTACTCTAAAATAATTGGTAGAACTTGTGTGCTGTCACATCTTGTAGTTATACACAGCATGTCATGGACTTCACTGAGGCTCTGAATGCATTGATAATCATGCAGGAATGATTGAAAACAAGGCAAAAGGAACCAAATTATATAAAAGAATAAATGTAACTGTTGTAGACGGATCGGCCTTCAAGTTTTCCTATGCCTCACGAACCATTGTTCCTTCTGGATATGTTGATTATTTTTCTCAAAATATATTCCTTTTCACTAATCATTTAGATAAAATTAGTTTTTAATGCAAATTTTCTTCCTGAGTATGTCATTAGTTTTATCACCACTTAGGCATTTATTTTCAATTAATATTAATTCGTTATATAAAAGATAATTTACTTTTCTCTAAAAAGCAGGAAATAGCATTAACTTTTTTACTTTGTTTCTTCCTCTCTCTTTTTCATGTAACATGTATTTCCTTCTAAAAAGAGAAGTCCTGTGGGTAAACCTACAGTAGAACTTTTAAGCAAACTGCTGGCATAGGACTCTTTTAGAGATATAAAATTTGTCGACATGAACTAGGAACTAGTGTTCTTTTATTCCAAGAAAACACGTTGCTTCTCTGTGCATGTTTCTGCATCTGGAAGGCTTGGATTGGTTGAAGAATATGAGGAGAATGAAAGAACCTGTAAATTCTTCTTAGTCCTAGCCTTAAATTATCATTCTTTTGCCGCTGTGAAAACTTTTCACAGTGGAAAAGTTCACCTAAGAGTTTACATATACTTAAAACCTTCTATGGGAAGGCTAGAGATTTAACTTGGGAAACACCTGACTACAGCCAAGTCCACATAAAAGTGAGCTGGAATTAGGAAATTTGATCATTTATGTTTCTTATTTGTGGATCTTGAATTTCTGCTTAAAAATATGAGCTGATCTAAAGGGCACAGGAGAGATTTATATTAAAATAACTCTTGAAATACAAATTGAAAATCCAGAATGAAAAATTTATCTAACTGTATACTTGAGTGAAATAATCAAACTTGAATCAGCATTTTTCTGAACACAAACTTGAAATTTGGGAAACTTCCAATGACTATAGTATTTAAAACAGTAATTCCAATGAAAGTATTAAGACTGTGCTTAAGAGCACAGTGAAAATATCTCCATGTACTCTCTTTTGAGGTTTTGTAGATACAAGTTGTATTAACTTGTTTGTAATTTCAAATATAAATTTCAAATAATACTGAATTAATAATAATTTAAATATCAACCTTTTCAGCTTTTTGTTTTTCTGGGAAATTTGTTGTAGTATCTTTGCTTCTCACTTTCCACTATTCTTCCCTGATGCTTTGATTTGCTCAGAAAAGTCCAAAATTGCCATGGTTTCCTTCGCAACAGGAACCAGGTGAAAATAGTCATACAAACTACACTAAACCCACCCACTTAACTTTCTTTAGATATCTGTTCACAAGCTGGATACAGAGGGAATCAAGTGTTTTATGCTCAGGCAGTGTGAAGTTTCTAAATGAACTGAGGCTCTGGGCAGGTAAGTGTATGCGTACAGCCTTGACTCCCATTAGCTTTTGTGAACTACGACAAATAGGTGTTGGCTGCATATCCAGCACTGTCATTTATTTTCAGATGATGCCAGAAAACATGGAACTTTTCAACACTATTCAGAGAATTCCTGCCTTTAAACCAGTTATATTAAATTCAACACATTCATTGTTTTTAGGTCTACAATTGGATTACATTTACTTTATGAAGTTCATTATTAAGTAAATTCCAGCCATATTGAGCTTATCTTCTTTGTTGTTTCTTAGACAGATTGCATGTCAACTTCCACTTTAAGGATTGTCAGTATTGACACATTATTCATAAGGTGTTAGTTAGCACAACGAATAAAAGATGTATGAGTGGAGGCGTGTGCGAGGGGAGGGAAGCTGGGATGTATTTCTACAAAATTATGATGGCAAATATAATTTGTTCAAGTTCTCAGTTCCAAATTAGAAACTGGAAGCATATATGTCAAACTGGCTTAATACATGGTGTTTTTTATCACATGCGTAACACATAGCAATGTGTATAGATTAACCTTTTTCCATCTCATTCTAAAATTAATCTGAGATTAATCGCTTGGTTAATCTAAATGAACAAAACAAAATCAAGTTTTATACTGTCTTGAAACTCTGACTACAATAAGATTTACCACGGGGAAAATAAATGATGATGCTAATTAATACAGTAAGGATGAGATTAAATGCTAAAATTCATTTCGTTGATTATACCAGTTTTCAGAAGAGCATCAGAAGTCCCAAAATACGGCCATTATTACTCTGAAAGTCAGTATGCAAAAGCTTGCAGAAACCAGAATTCGATAACCCTGTCAAAATGAGTTTAAAACTGATCTACCTTAACAATAAAAAGTATAAAATAGATGATAAATCAAATGGTCTGTTTATTGAATTTCAGTATGCAATGAGGTTTGTTGTGCTGCATGAAGTACTGGTGTTCTTAAAAGTGCTGTGTATGGGGAAGGATTGATTACTTGAACTATCCTCCCTTCAAAATATGTGTATTTTGGCACTGTGTATGTCTACTTGGCACACAGTGCTAAGTGTCCTATCTACGTAGTTTTCTGTATCTTGCTTAGATAGTTTCAGGTAATGCCACACTCTCTGGTAGCTTACAGTCCAAGCAGATGCGTAGTCATAAAGTTATTGTGTTATGGGACAAGCAATACGAGGTAGGAAATTTTGGCCTTCTCCATCTGACCAAGATAAAATATTTGATAAATTTGATTTTGCCATAAGAATGCAGTTGATAACAATCTCTCGCACTGTGATGCAGATTCTTGCCAGGTGCAGTCTCTCACCATTTCATAAATGGCTCTTGGAAGGAACCCAAACACAGGGAGTGGGATGGAGCAGCTTTATTAAAGCAGAGGAACTAGTGAGCTCAGGAAGCACCCATTCACTCTGATCCTTAAGTCTCAGGGTACATTTGTGAGTGTACTAAATAAACACTGTGTGAAGGAGAAGAGGGAAGACAAAGTATTTGTCTTTGAAAAATTAAATACCCTGAGAATTAACAAGCTGGGACATTTATTCTGTTCTGCTCTAGTAATGGAGAAATATTTTCTTTTCTACAGAAACATCCTTTTTGATACTTGCTCTGTTATTGGCTGGCTCTAGGTAAAGGGACAAATTGATCAGTCACAGTTTAGGGGGCAAAAGCCTTCTCTCAGGGCATATCTGAAAGAATTTATTGGGTTTTTATCTCAATTACATTTCAGTGCATAATGTAATTAGATCTCTGGCTCTCTATTACAGAGTGATGTTGATGTGCACAAAAAATTAAAATGACACAATTCAGAAGATAAATGTAAGCTTAGCAGATGGAAGAAATGATGACAGGCAATATTTATCTGGACTATAATTGACTGCAGAATGAGTTTTTGTGTGTCAGACAGAGATCAAGATACTCTTTTGTTCAATATGAGACATGTCATCATGTTGATATCACCTTTAAAAATTACACCATGCATCTTCACTTAATCTTCTATTCTGTAATAGGCTTGCACAGGCGCTTAGCTTGTTTGTCTCTTGTAGTGTGAGTCTGAAGTTCTAGTGAAGTCTGTGAAGTTCCTCTGTTTTCTGGAAAGCATAGGACTTGTGAGTAGTGCTGAATTTACTGCATGTTCTCACTGGGCAAACAAAACAGTAGGCATTGTAAGAAATTTAAAATAGCCTCAAATAAAAACTTACCTACTAAATAGAGTAAATGCATCTCAGTGCAAAAGACTGTACAATCTGTTTTATCAGGTGTGGTTCGCAGTAAAAGCTCTGCCCTAGGCAGCACCAACTGTTCAGTGTCTCAAGGCTGCTAGACTTTCTCTCTAAACTTCTCCAGTTTACTTACTGGAGAACTTCTGTACCAATCAGCTCAGGTTACGTAAATAGCACATACCTGGCAGTATACAGATGTCTCAGCTGCATAGTGCAATCTTCCCTGAGTAGTGCCGTCATCACTGACTAGCCAGGCTTTGAAATCATTAGAAAAAAAGTATGATGCTTCTTCCAAAAAATAGTCTTCTGATTTTTGTCACTCTCTTCTGTGATTTGGACATTGGTTAAATTTTATTTGAAGTACTTATTGACAGACCATTTTTAGGAAAAATTTCTGTACTTGGAGATTAAGACAATGTGAGGCATAGACATCTCATAAACAATTTCCATCACTTCACCAAGGACAGAAGTCCCTTTTGTCTTATGTAGTTTTGTATTATTGCTTTCCACGTGTGCCCAGATCACTGGCAGTATTGGTTTGAACTGGGAAACTCACTTTTTGGTTTTAGCGCTTTCTGCTCTGGAGGATCCTGGCATCAATTGCCGATGCATTAGCCAAAATGGCTACTGTTTTACTGGAAATAACAGCAGAGGTGATGGTAGCATCCAGTAGCTGGTAAAGGCAAAGACATGACATAATCTGCTGAAATCTCAGACAAAAAGGGATTTTCAGCACTCTCAGCCCTAGCTTGAGGCTGTCTAAGCGTGCAGACAGACTGCCGCCTTGCAGTTATTTGGCCAGGTGACAGCATGTGGCAGAGCACTCTCCACAAGGGACATCTTTCAAAATGCATTGTGTAATGACAAAGACGTAATGCAGGATATTTGGATTTAACTTCTGTGAGAAAGAATCAGTGGAACATATTCACTAGAATTTTTTTAAAAAAGTTATTTTCTCTGAGCTGGCTTTTATAATGAAGGTATTGTCTAGAAGAAATGACTGAGACAAGAAAACAATCTGTAAGAAGATTGATAATATGAAGTGGACCAGGAGGGAAATGAAAATGATAGAAAATGCAGTGCTACTAAGTTGATCACTCTCAGAGTAGGAGGAAATCCTTTTTTTGTCTCAATGCACAAAATTAAGCACAATGTTTTTGTTGGACCAATGCCTAAAGAATACAAGTGAGAAGACGTATGATTCAGTGAAGTACATTAGTCAGGCTTGATGACTTCTATGGAGATACGGTGACTGTAATTGTAAGACAAAACTGACTGAATTGTTTAAAATATTTCATCTTTCTCATTGTATTTTACACATGGCAATTTGCTTGGTAATGGGATGTCCTTATGGTAACTGTGGTACAATATTGCACTTAAACTAAGAAAACATAGCCGAGTTTTGACACTATGGATGTTATTTCTAACTGCTCATACCTGCTTATAGGAATTTTTATTCTTCTATGATATGTGTATGTCTGTGTTTATAACAGGTATATATATACAATAAATGTTTATCTAGACAAATACATTTTTCAATATTCCAAGAGTTTGGAAAGGTTACAAAATGTAAGGGTTAGAAAGGCTTCTAATTATTCAAGATAGATACATGGAACCAGAGGAATAACTGTTTTACAAAAGAAATGCTTAAGCTGACTTGTACTGCTCAGATAGGCAGGATTTCATTACAAATAACCTTGAAAAGTGGTTTGATATTTAGACATCTTGACATTTCCTTGAGGTAATTTCCATAGACCAAAGTTTGTCTACATGTAATTTGCAGAATCAGAGCCCTCAAAATTTTGTTAAGTATCCTTGAGTTTTCAACTTCAAATGTGAAGCAATAATCTACCTTTCACATTCTTGTTAGACATCTTTTTCAAGAATGGGTACAGTTTCTTAAGGTTCACTGTAATGTTGCACCAGCAATATCTGATGTATTTCTTGTGCTTCACCAGTGACTGGCTCACACGTTAGCTGGAAGTGACTTGTCTTCACAGTGTTAGGGTCAATCAAACATCAAGACTATGATCTGAGAAGCAAACTTGGAAAATATGATGAAAGAAGAAAGTAAGCTCTTAAGGTATTCTTCTAATGTGTTCTTTTGTAACAGTAAAAAGAAACTGTATTTAATATTAGGGAGTTTTTAGGGTAGCTGATTGACTATGATTACAAAGCATTCTGTAGTAATAGGGATTTTTTTCTATAAGGATTGTCCTGAAACTCTTTCCTTTGAGAGAACATCTGATTTTAGAGTAAACCATTGCTTCTCAAAGGGAACAGACTTTCATCAAGATGAACAATTATAAAAGTTGGTATCCCTGCACAAAACATAGAAAGGAAAACCCTCTCCTGACTCTCATTAGCTTCTGTAGATGTATGGTATCACCTGTAACCTTTGCTCATAACTTGTCTGAGCACAACTTCTAGAACAACTTGGTCAGGTAACATATAAGCATGTACATATTATCTTCTTGGGATTTGTAACTCTTGGAACTCTGAAGTGCTCCACAAGGAGAAGCCTTCTCAGCTTTCTAAGGGGCTGCAACCTCTTCACTCAGTTAAGCTTTATGGTTGACAGCAAAACATAGGGCTAACTTGTCTTTCACTCTTCTGCTCTCTTTCAATATTTCTTAATTCTGCATGAAAGCTAGGAATAACTGCATTTTATGATCTCTCTATTTTTTTTTTGTATTTTAACCTACAAGTAAATACCATTCATGTAATGAGTTCTATAAGGTACAAGTAAATGCCATTTAAGCAGAGAGGATTATTTTAGTTCTCTTACAGCTGCAAGAAATGATTCAGTGAGGAATCTCATTTTATTTTGCTGTGCTGAAAAAATTATTTATGGATTTTTTTTTCCATTTTCTGCATCTTGCTCCTACAAGGAAAAATAATGACAGACTTTTTTTTAGAGTTCCAGTTCAGCTGTAGAAGTTCAGCATAAGCTAATTTTGAGCTGGTTAAATGTTTAGAAGCAACCTGTCTGTTCTCACATAGAACTACCATTAACATGGTAGCTACAGTTATATTGAAACAGGCTCAGATGGCTTCATGTCCCCAAAGAGGATGGAATTTAAAACTTTGAAATAGAAATGGCATAAAGATGTCCTTTAAGTAGAGGCTGGGTAAACTGGCAGCACTCTGTAAGGAGTAATGAACAACTCTGCATTGCAGCCATCGTACTTGTAAATTTGAGCAATGTGTTTCTACTCCGGAGTAATGTCATTCGTATATTTCAGAACACTGTAAAGGTCACCAATTTCTACTCACGCCTTCATTGTATATTGCTTATACATCCGACACTCTACTTTAGTTGAGGTTCATGGAACTGTAGCCATGAGAATTTGGAGGGAGGAGAATTATGGATGCAGGAGACATAAAGCTGGGGTGCTCTGCCAGCAATTCTGTGAAGAAAGTTGAGCTGTGTATCAACCTAATACCAACATTCATAATTCAGTATGAAGGACCATGTTCTGACTACCCTTCTGATATTTGAAGAATGATACTATTAGTTAGGGAAAACAAGTGCAGTAAGAATCGGGAGCTGACTGATAATTAAATTTGACTAGGAACTTTAAAAATAGCTGACATGATAGAAAAACAAGGTTATACTGTATAATGTCATTTTTAATGCATCATCATAACTTGACATTGGTCTTTCTGTTTAACAATAATTAACATCTCTTGACTGTTTGTATTTGGCTTAAAGTACGTCTCAGTGTTATGTGTTGGGAATTGTAACAGGTGCATGATTGTGCTGTTTCTGTTCAAGTTGTTTCTAATTAATAACTTCACCGTCCAGTGTTCTTTCAATAAGGGTACCTAATACAACATTTACATTATTTTAGGTATAGAGAAACTGGCTTTTCAACCAAACTGAATGATGCATCTCAATATAAAACAAGCGCTTATGCATGTGTGTATATCTATACATGTATACACATACACATATATATATATATATATGTTTATTTTTTTCAGACAAGGTCTCTCACTTCTTTCCTGCTCGTCTTGAGGCTCTCATATCTTGGGCATCAGAAGGAATAATGTCTTTTCATGAAAGCTGGAAGTCATAAACCTCAAGATTAATTAATATAGACTCTTATTGTGATACTCACTTGAACTTCCTCTCTCCCCAAAATTCAGCACTTTAAATAACATTAAATAAAAGCTTAATGGCTAACAGATTCCAGATAATGAGGGATTCTTTTAGCTGCATAAGTGGCTTAGTAAGCTGAATGACTGTGTCATTTTATCCTTTTTGATCTTTTGAGATTGTAGCCACTAAATTACAAAGTGGTTGTGTTTTTTTTCTTCTTCTGATTCCACAATAGAAAGCATTTCTCTTTCTTTTATGGTCTAAATGTCCGTTTCATACCAGAAACAAAATACTTACCTTTGTGGGTCCTTGAACTGACCCAGCATAGTTCCTTTTCATTTTTTTCCATTCTGTAGTAGTTATTTTGACTGTATTTCTAGAGTCTTAATAATTTCTCTTACAAGTAAGAAAGGAGTTACTTTCAATGAAGTTTTTCTTTCAGCAGTAAAAATAAAAGAAATTTTTCAGGTTGTTAACTGGAAGACTATCTTTTTTTTGTAAGAGTTTCAATAATCAGGGAAAAAAAATAAACCGAATATTCATACTAATTCCAGTGGGGTTTTTTGTATAAGATTTAGTCCTATGCTTCAAATACAATTTTTAAAATATGTTTTCAACGTATATTAAATAAAGTCGGTATGAACTCGTAGAATAATAGAGCTCGTTCAGTGTAATACATAAATATTGATAGCAATGCACATACAAGCCTATTTTAGCTTAATGTTATCAAGTAGCCAAAATACATTTGGGACTGTGTCAGGATTTGTGTGAGCTTTCTCCTTTGAAAGGACGCTCCTGGCTTTGAATTTCAAACACTAGCTTTTATGGCACGTGGACAAAAGTAATTTTTTTTTTTTTTTTAAGAAAGCCAGCTAATTGCACGTCTGCCTCACATTCAGTTAAATCTTTGGTGATGGGCTTTGAATAGAGTGGTTTATGTTTTCCTTTCTTTTACTTGGGCTTTGGTCTTGGATTGGGGTCTTTTTGGTTTGTTTCTCACTGTCAGTCTTTGATGAAGATATTCAGTATTACTGTTAATAGTAAACTGTCCTTTGAAGAAAGCTTCAATAAAATCTCTAGTTTCAAATACAAGCTGGAAAAGTGCAAAGATACTGGGAGGACAGTGTCTTCCTCCCTGTTGCCTGAGAAGTATTATTTTTTTTTTAATGCAAAAGCAAAAAAAATCGCGATAGAAAAACTAATGATAGCATGGTAGACTAAAAAACCCACAAACTTATTTTGCTATGAGAATAATATACTGTTATACAGTAATACACTGTATTTATTGAATTGGTGTGACTTGAGTATTTTTTCCATTGTTTTCCAAGCATCATTCTAAATATAACTTGCTGTTTGGTCACTACTTGGATAATGTGAATGGTACCCATTATTGAAAGGTAGTCTGTATTTGTACTAATACAGAGAATGCCAGTTTAGAAATGAGCCTGATTGCATGGTTCATTTTGTTCTCCTTTGTAGAGCCAGGCTGCGGCCCACTACAAAGGCACTAAACATGCCAAGAAGCTCAAAGCACTGGAAGCCATGAAAAATAAGCAGAAATCTGTTACTACCAAGGACAGCGCAAAGACTACCTTCACTTCCATCACTACCAATACCATCAATACCAGCTCTGACAAAACAGGTTAAGCGACAATCTTTGTTGGTTTTGTTTGGTTTTGTTTAGGGTTTTTTGTTTTGGTTTGGTTTTTGCCTTGTTTAATTCCATGTCTGTTTGGTTATGTGCTTGCCACATTGATTCATGCTCGATCCATCTTTCTGTGTGATATTGATTTCAGTTGGTGCTTTCAGTAGGCTGGTGAGAGTATGACAGTCATGTAACCAATGTCTCTTAGTGAAAAGAGGCTTGTCATTCATTTAGGACAGAATGCAATACTCATGGCCTGATTTTTTTTTTTTAGTGGCTAAATTATTACCTATCAAGTGATCTAAACCTATTCTATATGCCGTATCTCCCTATAAATAATTACATATAGCACATTTCTTTTAACCACAATGTAGCAAATTATGCTACTTGTGTCTGGAAGCCTCTTGCAAAACCATTGTTAGTAAAAAACTAATCTTCATAAATTTCAAACATTACATTATTTTTTAAAATAGCTATTGCATGGTTTTGAACTGGAAAAGAGCTGTATAACCTCTATTCCACACATTCAGGTAAGTGCTGTTGATGCCAATTATTCTGCTTAAATGAGTCTTCAGACTGAAATGGTATTCTTTAAATTATTGCGGGTGTAAAAGGTGCTCCTTTGCAAATAAATTCTACGTGAGTATTTGGTAAAGTCAATCGGATTTTTTTAAGCTTGCATTTTAAATATATGGCTATTGTACTGGAAATTTCAAAGGAAGGTTTTAAGTTCACTGACGGGTAGTCTAGTACCTCACAACGTAAGACTGTTCTTGTGTATGAAGGGATACAGTTTGCATATTTGACGTAATCAACCTCCCTTCCCTGAAAAACTCAAAAATAGCCATGGCAAAAACCCCCAAATCTGTGAAACCACAGAGACCTTTGTACTGATGCTGAAAACTGCTCATTGGGAACTACTTCTGATGCAGTAAGTTTAGCATTGTAGAAGGATGTGCACTAACCAATTACAGTATAACAAAAAAGTATCTTGCAGACATGTCTAGTACAACTTTGCTATACTTGTTATAGACAGATGCTTCTACCTCTCTATATGTATCTTTGTTACAGCCTATTTTTATAGACAGCATATGTTTTTATAGTTTATATCCTAATTGTGAAGAAATTGCTTTAAAAAAGAATTGTTACATCATTTTTGTGTTTGTTAACAACAAAAAAAAAAAGATATAGTATTATCAGTACTTCTGTTTCTATGACAAAAGAAATTAAGCACAGGAAAACTGGAAACGTGTCCAAAGATATTTATGGAAATATATGTTTTTCTAAACATACAAGTACATTTAAAAGCTTTTCCTTCTGTTACCTATTGATATGTTCAGAACAGAAAGGGAATGTTTTACAGAAATAGTGATTTATTGTTTACAAAGTATTATATAGTGATTAGAAAAAAATAACAGAAGGAAAAAGAGATCTTTAAGCTTTAAAAGGTATTATTCAAAAGCTTTAATTTTATGCTGTGTAAGTTTGAAGGATTTTCCAAGGTGCCTTAAATCCAGTCTGAGTCTTTCCATCAGGCTTTGAATTAGATCTCTGACAAGATATATGAACTGTCGTGTGTCCAAGGTCAGTAGTACAAATCAGTTTTTATATTGGCATAAGTAAAAACCGTCAGAAATCTAGTTGCACAAAAAAGCAATGGCCTGTGCAGGAGTTTTCTTGGCTTTACACGTTGTTTGTAACTTCCTGGATTAATTTCATAGAATGTGTGTATACATATATATGTATGTATGTGTATACATATATGTATTCTGTGTTAGAAGTACTGACACGTTGATGTTAATTCACAAACAGCTCAAAACCTGAAATTTCGCAAAGTGCTGAGAGTCAAATTCAACTGCCAGCAAAAGCCCTGTTAAAGCCCTATCATTCAAAGAAAGGCAGTGAATTCTATCCAAATGCAAGTAGTTACTGCAGGTCACCATTGATGTGACTGGCAGTGTAACAGCATTCTTGGTGTAACTTATCCTTTGTAGACTCATGCATGTATGCATAATGGGAGAAAAAAGAAAGGGGGAAAAAAGAAAATTTTGAGTAGCCAAAGGGATGACATTTTCTGTTAAACATGACATGCTAAAAATTTCATAGATGGAATTTTCTTTCCTTCCTTATTCTTCTGTGTCTTATGTTTGATGGAATGTTAAAGGGCAAAATGATTTTGAAAAGGCAGAATAACATCTGAATGTACTGCACTGTGTGAGTTTGCACAGTTGTAAAAGATCACTGTAAAAGTAATGATAATCTGAATGCAATATGCAGTTCTGAAAGAATAGTTGTACTAATTAATATTATTCATTAATTAATCTTTCATAGCTATAAATAAGTTCTTTTACTGAATCCCTGCACTTATCATTCAGAACAAAAGCTTTTTCTAGAGTATTTTAAAGCTATTTGCTTAAGATTAATACTTGATCCCAAATAGGCTAACGATAGAGTAATGTTCCTATCACCTCCAATATATCATTTACAGTGGTGGTTAAACGGTGAATTACATGTCAGTCGCAGCACAATGGTCAGGACTTCAGCAGTTCTCCATACCCTTAGCAGCTCCAGCAAACAAACTGTCCTCAGGAAATCTGCAGTGCTGTGCAGTGAAGATCATGAAAAAGACCACACTGTATTCGAACTGATTCAAGAGTTAAAGAAGTAGTTTGTTCTGTTGCTTATTCTGGAAGTGTTTCGTTAGACATGGTGCCAGGCTGTGTTATTGCAATAAATAATGGAGAGGGTGCAACTCACAGTGTAAGTGGACTCCTTAAAACCTTTAACAAATGATTCCCAGTGGTTAACCTACAAGTTAAAGAGAAACTGTAAAATATGGAGTAATTTTGTTCATTCTGTGGAAGTTGATTTTTTTATATATATACCCTTTTAAATGAGCTTTTGGACTTATTAGAAGGCTTGAACTTGAGAAATCTTTGGGGGGATGAAATATCACAAAGAGTTATGTTGGTAGTCACAGAACAGGCAATGCCGTTCTCCACATGTGGTAATGTAGTTATCAGTTCTATTATTTGTCATCTTTCTTTCACCTGTATCTGATATTTTTTATGTGATACCTGGAGTCACTTAGGACAGAAGAGCAGAAAGTGTGACCATTCCAAAGACAAGCCCACTCTATGGTAGTATAAAAGCCAAATTTCAGAATCTTGATTCCCTTGATTCTCTGATTCAAGGGGTGACAATACAAATTCATATTTTCACCACATATTAGCATTCATGCTTACATATTCACTGTCATAAAGTTGTTAAATGTCCTTGATAGCTTTATAGATTGACCCCTCTTCCTGCTGTGGTCTATTTTTTTTCATAAAGATGCTTCACACCTTCACTTTGGTGGAACACCTTTCAGATTATATTTAGATACACAATGTTCTATCATCCTAATTATATCCTGTCCAATGAAGTCATTATCCCACACCTGGATGTTTTTTAATGAAGAGTGAGTATCCAAGACTATATGTCTAAATATGTCTCTTTCCCAAAGCTATTTGAAGTTGAAAAGGACTCGCAATGACCCCATTATCACAAATTAGGTCTTGAAGATTTGGACTACTTTTATTTATTTGCTTATTCAGCAGAAAATTCAGCATGAGTTATATCGTTTGTTATAAATGGAGAAGCAGCATAGATGTTTTCCAAGGACAGAAAACATGTCACTGAGAGCCATTACTGTGGCAAGTCTTTAATGTTGCTTTTGAACGTTATACATTATGTCTTAAATCCTATGTACTTAAATGCAATGAACAGCTCTTAAAAACAGAGAAAACTGTAAAGAAAAGTGTGTATCTGGGCCAAGGCACGGACAAGATCATCTATCATTAGTAGTGTCTCAACAGCTAAGGAACCCCTGTGCTGTCAGAGAACAAAATACCGGTGCCTGTCATAAAGAGCTCACAGTCTACAAATAAGATGAGACACATCTTTTGGGAGACAGATGTTGTTAATGTAATAGGCAGGTGTTTTAAAAGAACAGTAACATAAACATGTTGGAGTGATAAAGGCATCACAAGAAATGAGAACACTGGAGGATGGATTACAAGGAAAAAGAATGGGTGTTTTTTTTTCAGATACTGAACATATGTGTGGATAACAGCATGGAAGAAAAATATAATTTCTTTTATTTTCCTTTCATTGGTACATATGAAAATTCTTCTCTGTGGGAAAATTTTAATTGAGCTACCCCTTCCTTGTCCTTTTGGTTTTTTTTCTTTTTCTTTTTTTGTCTGAGAAGTGGTAGGATATTTCCAGTCAGCAGATGAAGCTTGCTCCTGAAATAATGATTTCAGCCTAGCTGGGATGATTCTGAAGTGGAGAGCAGGTGGAATAGGAGGGAGCAGCCAGTCTGGCAAGGTCTGGCCATGTAAAAGGAAGGCAGAAAGGAGAAAGAAGTCGGAAATTATGTGATAAGTCAGGATAAACTTTGAAAATTTTTGAGATTTTGACATTACATTCTGTGAAGAGACCTCAAAAGGGACATCCGGAGTTCAACTAGATCATGCCTGCGGGTCAGAACAGGGTCAGCTAGAGCAGGTTGCTCTGTATCTTTTCCAGTTAAGTTTTGAATATCTTCAGAGTCTTGCTGGGCAACCTGTTCTAGTGTTTAACTGCCCTCATAGTAAAGACGAGTAAAGATTTTTTTTCTTGTTTTTGAGTTCAGTCTCTAGTACTTTAGTGTGTGCGTTGTCCCAGCACTGAGCACCACTGAAAATAGTTTCTGGATCTGTATTTTTTACTCCCTGCCCTTGATCCCATTAGGTATTTATACAAGTTGATAGACTCTCCCTGAGCCTTCTCTCCTCCAGGATGAACAGTCCCAGCTCCTTCATCCTCTCCAGTATGTCCATGTCTCTCATGCACTGGGGAGCCCAGAAATGGACCCAGCACTGCAGTTGTCTCATGAATGCTGAGTAGATGGAAAGGATCACTTTCTTTGGCCTGCTGACAAGGAGTCTTGCTAATGCAGATCGTGTTGCTGTTGGCCTTCTTTGCTGCAATGACACCCTGCTGGCTTGTATTTAAAGTGGTAACCATTAGGACCCCAAGTACTTCTCCATAAAGCTGCTTCCAGGTGGTCAGCCCCCAGCCCACACTAGTGTGTGGAGTTTTTGCTGCCCATTTGCAGGGCTTTGCATTTCCTTCTTTAGAACTTCAAGGAACTCTTGTTGACCTATTTCTCCAGCCTGTCCAGGTGTATCTCGTGTACCAAGCACTCCTCTCATTTTTTTTTATAATCAGCATACTTGTCAAGGCTGCATTCTGTCCTATCATCTGTCTTTAATGAAGACTTTAAACACTATTGTCACCAATATCAGTTCCTGGAGGACTCCACTAGAGAGTGGCCAGCAATTTTTCGTACTGACCACAACCTCTTAAGCCTGGCAGTTCACCCAGCATTTTTTCTAGTATCCTTGCTGTCTTTCTGTAAAAATGAGAACTAGGAAATTGTAAGAAAAAAAAAGGAGAATAAGCTCAAAGAAAAGAAGTAAAAGGGAAATGAGTAAGACTTATCCAACTTTCTGAATTCTACTAATGCATGGCTTTAATAGGTTTGCAGTAGATTCCCATCAGGCAAATCACACTGAATTTATGTAATATGCATTACTGTTATAAAATGTATTTTACATGCAGTTAAAATTTTAAAAAGAACGTTGATGGTACCTGAATGAAGTGCAAAGCTCTTTCTCTTGCATTTTAAATTGTTTCTTTATGTCTTTCTGTTCAAATAGATGACACATTCAGAGTTTTTATTTTCAGAGCTGTTTTATTCTAATTTATTCCCTATTCCATACTGTTTTGTCTTTGTATATTATGTCTTTTTTTAATAATTCCATAGCCATTTTGTCACCTTTGCAACTACTAACTGTGCTTCTGTGGGATGACTCAACAGTCCACAGATACTGAGTGTAAAAGCTAATGCAGATCTGTTGCCTTAACATCAGCTTATGCTGGAGGTGAAGTTGGTCTATATATACTTGGGGACTGAAATAGAGAACTCAGCTTCAAACACAAGGGATGTTTTAACAGGATGAAATCTACCAAACTGCTTACATTGTTCATCTGTGCTTTTGGTTTGATTGACTATAAGAAGGAGAGAAGGGCAGAGTTATTAAATATAATACTCATTGAGAACCTAGGTGGAACTTCTTTGACCAACTGTGGACATGTATATTAGCACTAATTGCACTAGCTTCTCCTTAGTGTGAGAGGAAATCATATAGGTGAAGTCTAGGGCACAATTCATTTTATTCTAAGGTAAACAGCTATAATAAATCAGATGAATAATGAAGACCTGAGAAAAGTATAAAAAGCCCCCATAGTGACTAGTTCAGATATAAACTGCTACATTGATACCTGAAGCTTAACTTAGACAAATTCCTACCTCAGTCATAAAATTGCCCTTTCCTTCAATATGTCTGATTTTTTTTTTCCCCCTCACAGGTTTTGGTTCGTTTTAGCTGAGTCATGAATTGGTCTATAAGAATTTTACACTCAGTGTTCAAAATCTGAGTTGTTTTAGTTAATTCTGAATGATCACATAAGAAATGGCACTATTTCTGTCTGTCAAGTGGTAAATTTAATATGTTTATTAATAACCTTTAGATCTCCCATTGATGAAAACAGAGTTTCTTGATTTTTGTTTGTTTTTTAAAAAAAACCACAACCAAACATGAGCTTTTTCTCATCTAATTTTGTAGTCATTTAAAGAAAATTGCCACCTAATAAAAGTAGACTGCCGGAGATTGTATGGTTCAGTATTAAAATATTAACTTAATCTTTCTCATATTACTTTCAAATATAGGTGATCTAGTGAACACCTCCTATTAGAACATTGTGTCTCTTTTAGGTCTCTAGTAAGGAGTCAAGGGGTTCTTTGCTATTAGTCAGTATGTGCTGCTTAATTTCAGATTCAAAACTCTAAACTGTAGCAAAAAGTTTTCAGACATAGTTCTCCAAAGAAAACTTGGTAGTATGAGTCTTTACAGAAGGAGAACATATAAATAATGAGGCCTACAGCAGTTTCATATAAAATTCGAAAACATGTTATTTTCATATATTTGTATGAATATGTTTCTACATGTTTGTTTGCAATATTTGCTCTTATCTGTTCAAGAAAGGTGATTAAATGTTGTTTTCTCCACTATTATGGATGAGCACACCACGCTTGCTTACTTTTATCAAGTAGTCAAAGCCACATGTATGTTAGTTCTGTACATGGATGTATTAGTACAGTTCCTGGTTGAGCTCCAGAACCTTGAAAATCAAAATCATTTTCCTCTTATCTTTAATTTCCTTTTATTTCCACTTTCATTTTATCTCCCTTACATTCAGGTTTTGAGTTTATTTTCTTTTTTTTTTTTTTCCTAAACATATGCTTTGGTAATGGTTAAGCTTTAAGTTTTATGAGAGCTTCCATATTTTTCTGGTATTACTTGGTGTAGCTGCCCTGTTTTATCATGTAGTCTTTGAGTTATTTGTTCTTAATAGCAAGTCACCCTAACTTTTCCTTTTTAAGGAAAGCTGAGGAATACAACTGCTGTATTTATGATATTAACATATATTTAATTAGAAGAGCCACTACTTATTTATTAACATTTTATAGACTTTCTTGTAATCTTTTGTAAGTAAAAGAAATTCTATTTCTAATAATGACAACTATGTCAACTGTATTTAAAATTCAAAATAGTATTTAATACTATTCAAAATCTGCTGGTGGTTGCAGAAAAGAATTATTATATGATCCTAGTGTGCAATCTTCTGGTACAGCTTAGGCTGTGAGTACCGTTGTATATGCATTATATTAATGATGTTTGTGAAGATATTTCAGTGCAGTCTGTTTACGTAACTTAGCTGTTGTTTTGATTCCATATGCTTTATTATATCATAAAGAGTGCTTTTGTTTTAGCAAGTGATTTCTTCAGATAATTTCAGAATTGCTTAGGGCACAGCAGAATTAACAGGCTAGTTTTGTTTTTAGGCTTGTGAGATCATGGATGTAAATTGATTTCCTTTACAAACCAATGTTATAGTACACATCAAAACAGAACAATGACCTTGAGACTTGAATTTGTAAGGATTTTTACTTTGTATAAACTTTTTTTAGATATTTTGGGTGGAACGTTCCAGAGTTGCAGGTGTGAAAATATAAATGAGTGATTAGCATAACACATAGCTTGGTGATTAGCATAACACAAACAGATTTCAGAGACAGTTATGGGACTTCACGGCCCACTTTTCAATCACCCAATTCTGAAAGTTCAACTTTTATTTTATTGGAATCAGAAATCTTTAAAACAAACTGTGGTCTGAAAGAGCCAAGATTCTCTTCTAATTTGCTTGCAAATGGAGATTACCGATTCACAACTATCAGCACTCTTAATCACATGCTTGGAAAATTCAGCCCAGACCAGTAAAATTTAACCATTGCTACAAAGTCTTTCACTGTAAATCACCTATATTTTGCCTTTTCCTTACTTCAGACAATCAGTAGCTAACTG
Organism: Trogon surrucura; assembly: GCA_020746105.1. Classification (NCBI taxonomy): domain Eukaryota; kingdom Metazoa; phylum Chordata; class Aves; order Trogoniformes; family Trogonidae; genus Trogon; species Trogon surrucura. Next base: position 14,970,226 of record CM036622.1, on the reverse strand, counting down.
AAGAACAAAATGTTATCAGCATTCCACAGACTGTTGTACCAATTTTGCATTAGAGCCTGATGGTAATTTGGAAGACAATAGCTTCTCTTTTGATCTCTGTGTAGAACTAGGGCTTTTTCTTTCTTTCAGAGTGTAGCTAAATGGCGACATAGAAATTACAGTAATTTATGTGTGCTTTAATTGATCATGAATGTGCAATAGAACCCTTCTTTCCTTGCATCTACGTATACTGAGAGCTTCGGCTTATGAACACCATGTGTTTTCTGTGGACCCAGCTGCTTTTGATTGGGATTGCCTTGACAACAATTTTATGCTTGAATAATCCTGCAGCTAGAAACTGCTGTCAGTCACAACAGCTGTATCAGCCTATTGAATCAGTATGAAAGTCCAACACTGACGGTGTTGGGTATTGTTCGTAGGCTTGAAGAGAATTTTCTGTTGAAATCTTAAATAGGGTCTTTCACAGTATCTCAGGGAAATGCCGACTTGATTGCTATATGCCCATAGTTGTAACTACTAGAAATTTTGGAAGTAATCTTCTGTTTATTGGATATGTATTTATCAGTTATTCATCTTTATTGCTCTAAAAAATTGTATCAAGCACTGTAGCGTGTATCTGCTTAATGTCTCCTTCTTCGTGGTGTGTTTTGTTGTTGAGTGGGGAACATCATTGACACTAGCTGGTAGGAAAGGTCTGAAGGCCCCACAGTTCTAGCCACTGAGATTTCAAAAAAAAAAAAGAAGGTATTGCATCAATTTCCAAGTTTTTGTTGTAAAACATCAGAATCAGAAGCCTATTACTCTTGTGTAATTGTTTATTTTGTTGGTTTATGGACTAATTTTACATGAAGCAGAAACTTCTTGATCTCTCAGATACTTGTTCATTTTTTGCAAGCCTGAAATTTTTCAGATTAGAAGAGTCTATTCTGAGAGCAACAGAGGAGTGAATAGGTCTTCATTTAAGTGATCCATGTTTTTACAAGCTGACATGATATTGGCTGGACAATGTAGAAATAGGAAGTAGTCATTCATTGTATCTTTGAGGACTAGTTTTGTTTTGGAGAGGACATTTCTGAAACAAAGGCAACCACATCTCCAAATACGCTTTAGAGCTTGCTTATGTTATTTTCTTTTTTTGTTCACATCATATTCTTGCCAGGCCTAAACCAAGAAATGAAGAGAGTGTGATTAAGAACATGAGTAAATGTACTGTGCTAAATGTTTGAAGCCATTGCTATATGATGTCATTAAAGCACCATTCAGGGTGATCTGAAGTTGCATTAACATAGGGGAATCTGCTTTATCCAGTTCATTTCATTGGTCATTCATGTTACAAGAACTCAGCACAGCAAAAATCCTTGTTTCTAGAAACACATTACCCTACACATATGTAGCAGTTGTTATCAAAAATAAACTAAAACTGAATACTATTCAAAACTACTGTAAGAATGTTAAGAAGAATTTTAATTTGCAATGATATTTACTCTGTCTTCTGTTTGGTATTTCACATCTTTCAATAATGTATTAGCAGATCAGTGATGTCTTTTATCAACTAGAGAAGTCTCATAACTGAAATTCTTCTGTACTATGTCATTCTTTTGCTAAAACAGACCTTCCACTTCTTGTATTAATGGAGTTAGATGTAGCAAATATTCATTTTATATTTAGTCCCAGTCAAATAAAGATAAAATAAAATGTCAGATAGGACCAAATGCTTTCTCAGTTACTGCCGGTGTCCTCCTTCCTTACCCCTAAGATATAGAGATATATAAATATTGTGTTTTGAATTATTGAATATATGCCAAAATAAAATGCAGTCAACATCTAGTTATTTTAGGGTTTGCTGGCTTTGCACTCGTAAATCAGGTAAATAAGCCTAAACCAAGTTGAAGCTTAGTAAGGTATCTTCAGCACCAATAAGCATCAAGTTATCTCTAGACAAAGCATACCTGTGACTGCAATATCTATTTGAGGAGGAAAGTAGGCATGTGGTTGGTCTTCATGTATCTGTACTTACTAGACGATGTAGTTTTCCATGTACTAAATGACTTACATATAGGTAATTCAGTCAAGTCACACCTATAACTGTATCTGATAGATTGGATTTGAGATGGGAAAAAACCAGCTTACTTATATAAACTTGATGATAATCATAGAATCATAGAATGGCCTGGGCTGGTGCTATCTGGATATTTTCCATGCTAATGGTAACATTAAGTGTATTTAACCACAAGTAGTAGATTAGATAACAGATCAGGAAAAGTTGCAAATAAAAGTTTTAAAATAAGCAGATAAAGGCTTTCTGGATAAACTGTTATGTTTTTCTGTACATTGTAGATACTGTAGAAAATCCAGAGGACTAGAAGAAAGTTAATATTGTGTCAGTATTCATAAAGGGTAAACAGGATGCATCAAGTATTTATAAGTCAGTCTGATACATCGGTCTTGGGAAAAATAAAGCAACAGCTGATGGAGGACTTGAGTATTGGAGTTAATGAGAACAAATATATAATGAACTTGAATTAAAATTAGACTTTCCTACCTATTTATTTTGAGATTGTGTACCTTATTCGGAAAGGATAAACATGCTGATGCTTTGTGTTTGCGTAACTTTAAAATGTGCAGAGGTTGAAAATTGTCTAAGACACTGGAAAGATACAGAATTAATATGGCACATATTAAGTGGATTTAAGCCTGCTAATTATAGGCCTTGGAATGCAATCACAAGGTACAAGTTGGTGTAGAAATATTCCGGTGAAATCATTTTGGAATGGGGTCTTAACTCCAGTCTAATCTTTTACCAGAAATTGTAAACTCTATACAAATTGCAAATGGCATAAAAACTAGAGTTGTGGACAAGTAATAAATATAAGCTGGATGTTTATGATTCAAATACTTTTAATACAACAACATGTATTGTTCTCAAGGAAAAAGAATACAGAATTTATTGAAGAGTTGGGGGACTTTGTGCAAAGATGAAGATGACTTGTGAATACATGGTTAAAAATCACCTATGCAGGAAGAACTAATTTGGAGATGTTTCCAGAAAGCCTTGTGGAAAAACCTTTGTTTGAGGATAATGGAGGAATATAAAGATTTTTCTTCCTTTTATTACTATAAATGAACTATTATCTACTTTTTTTTCCAAAGAATATCACCAATTGAGTGGAAACTTAGGGAAGATCTAATACAGTTACTTAAGAATGGTTTAATCCTGAAAGACCTGATCAGGTAGATGCATTTGATTTCACTATTTACTTTATCATAAAGAATGTAAGCAATATTTTGATTAAGGTCTATACAAATTTACATGAAAAAAATACAATCTAATAGTAAAACAACTCCTAGTACTCGGGAAGTGAGATGATACTCAAAGGCTGCAAGTGGAAACAAGCTTCATTCCACAATCAAGACAAAACCTTTCTAACACTGAAAGGGATTATAACGTATACAAAATATTATGTGGGATTCTCATAATCATTTGACTAATGCTATTGGGCTTGACTCGGGAATAAATAATGGAAATCCTCAGGGCAATGTTATGTTGTACGTTAGAGAAAACTGGTTATACGTAGTTTTTTCTGGCTTCACATATATAATTGGTCTTCCTGAGTCCTCCCAGAAGAGTAGTTTTCGCTGCCTGGAGACTGCATATCTTGTATATTACACATTTGTAAAAAGCCCTTTATGTGACAAATTTAATAGCACTTAAATTTAAATATGAGACCAATTTGACTTCAGTCAAACAACATGCATTATCTAAGGTCAAGAATTGATTTATGAGGTATATCCTACCTAGGTCATAATATTTTATCTTCCTGTGTTTTGCACAGGACTGGACAAGTAAATAGTGTTCGATTAAATAAAGCCTTAGGAAATTATAATTACAGGTATAGATTTGTCTGGATAGACAAAGGTTTTATGGTACAAAACTGCATGTACCCAATCTGTGTCCTTAATTAAGTCACAGAATTGACTCTGGGTAGTCAAAGATGTTTTATTTCTCTGGAAAACTAATTTCTTTCCATTATTATATGTGCTTTAGTATGTCTTTTTCTGTCATTACTAGAATTTGAATTAAAACATGAATTTTAATTTTTATTTAACTCCCAAGTTGTACACTTTCAAGCATTCTTTCTACTTCTTTCAATTGGAATTTAGTATTACTTTCACTTTCTTGATCCACCTCTGATTAGTTTTAAACCCTCTAATAAGCCTTTTAGGAGATTCAGAACATCTACTTTTTTAATCCAGTAGATCTGCACTGATCAAAGCATAGGTAGTAGCATTACTTTTAGTAACCCATGTTTCCAACTAAGTATGACAGAGAATGCAAGTTTAAGAAATCAGACTTTTTTATCACACTTTTCAAATTATCTAATTTCTGCTTGCAAATAACATTTTCTTAGATTAGAGCATTTGAATGAGCTCTTTAGTTCATTCACCTTATCAAAGGAGTCCTGAGACAGCTGCCACGCAGTTTTAATCCCTTCCTTTGCTACATTTTACTTTTTACTATTTCTGGTTCATTTTCTGCTCTGCTGGTTTAATAGCTTCAAGTTTCTAGCATCGTCTTAGCAGATCCATCTGAAAGTTGCATCAACAGATTACCCACTTCAGCCATCTACTCAAATATGCTTGTGGTAGTTGCCCTTAATAAACCAATATTTCCCAATAGGGAAAGATGCGTACATATTTTTTTTTTCCTGCTTTCAAGCACAAGGAAATTGCAGCAGCTGTTGATGGCAGTATAGGGAGCTCGAAATATGTGGCAGATCTTTCCAAACAACCCTGTCACGCTTTTCCTGCATGTACCTCCTAGTTGCCAGTTTTTTGTTACACCACCGGATGGAAAGCAAGGGCAATGGTTTGGAGAAGGGTTAGTGCATTATCTCCCTCACAGAGTATGACCAGTGGAAGTGAGCTTCAACAGCACAATTTAATAGATTGGGGGGGGGGGGCACTTCCAGCGTGTGTGTGTGTACAGAGGGACAATGCTCCCAGCCCCTGTGCTGCAACTCGGGGAAAGCTTCTCTGCAAAATCAATAACATGGATGGCAGAATCTCATAATGTGAATCAGCTCTTTTATTTCAAACCACTAAGATTTGGGAACTTTCAACAATTGCCTTTGTGGCAAAAGATTATGACTGACAATTCCTTCATGAAAATGCACACATGGTAATCCATCTAGATTTTTTTTTTTCTGGAAGCACAAGTCAGGTAGCTGTTTCTGCTTAAATGTAGATAAATTCATGCCTGCATGGTCAGATACTGATTTATCAGGACGAAGAGGGGAACTAAAAGGGCTTTCATATCTCCAGCTGTTTTCTCACTGTAGTTTGCCAGCTTGAGGTATAAGTTGGGTCTGGGTCCTGCAGCTCCTGCTCCAGGTATCACCAAAGAGTGTAGTAACCACACTACTGAGTGGAGAAGGTGAATTATGGCCATTCTGAATGGAAGAAAAACATGGAAACTAGGGGATCAAATGTAACGTTCATACTCACAAAATCATTGCCTTGCCAAATCTGGTGAACCAATCTCCACTTGCACAGGGACTGCATCTCCTGTTCACATTTTTAGTTGATACCTGAATGCCTTGAGTCAAAGTCAAGGCACCCGTTTAAGGCTCACTGAATTGTTGAAAATTTTAACAATCTGTCTGAATATTCACACTACGTGATGGTACTTAACTAGTGTGCTTCAACAAATTTAAAGGAAACCCAGCCTACTACTGCAAATTTAAACATTTTTTGTTCTTGACAGTTTTTCGTGTCTTCCACTGCACAAAGTTTTAGATTCTCATTAATAGTTCTGTTCTTCTTACACCAGGGGATTCTTCAAGCTGTCCATGGTGATGGCTGTTCACAAATGCCAAGTTGTTACTGGGCTGCATTTTAATTACCCAATAGTTTGTTTAGTGCCAAGTCAAGGTCCCTGGTTGTCCTCTATCACAATTGTGAAGCCTGCTTCATAACTATCTCCTACTGTCATTTTGGTTTAAGCTTTTAACAATTCTTTGCTAGCTTTAAACAAAGGAAAAAAAAAATGGAATTTTGAATTAACCCACTCCTATTAATTAGCATTAACAGTGTGGTTGTCAAGACTGTAGCACTTTGTGCCACAGTTTTGTTGATCACTAATAGTCTAGAAGAACCATCTGTGACTGGAAATCTGCCTCATTGTTTCCTTCAGGTAATAGTCTTTCTAGTACTTTAAAGAGATTTTTAAAAGTACAAAGCTTCACTTTCTAAGACACTTTGGCATAAAGTCTTGAAATGAGAATACTGAAAAGAAAAACAATGATGAGGGAAAAAATAAAATCCAAATGTTGTGGATATTAATCTGTTTCATTCAGAACAGATCATTATATTTTGTATTATTTTGGACTTATTTTTGTTCAGTTTGTTACCAGCTGCTATTTATGAAAAAAAACCTAAACTACAAACAGACAGAAAAAAAACCCGAAACCAAACTCAAACAAACCTGAATCATAAGCCAGATTGCTGGAAAAAAAATAATTTCTCTCTTTTCTGCTCTCGCACAGTGCTGTGCAACTTTAGACTTCGTGTTTTTCTCAGATACTGTGGACACTGTATCTAATGAAGATGGCTGTCGTTAGGAAACTCATGAGGTACTGCTGACATTTCCAGCCTTACATATTTGGGAGTACATTTATCTTGCTTTGGTAGTCTGTCACTGTGCTCTGAGCAATGGCCACTGCGAGCATGCTTGCTTTCAGCTTGGCAGGGATCCTTTCCAGTGGCTGAGCCCACCCTACCGAGTCCTTTAGTACCAGTCAGAAGAATGTGCTGGTCTTTCTCAAGGTTGTTACTACATAGTCGGGCAGTATTGAGAGATGAGATTTGATATTTTACCAAAGTAAGGAGTTTCTGTGATACTTTTCATGTGTTGTGGGTTGTTTTTTTAAATTCTGAGGGTTTTTTATTGTTTTCTTTTTAAAAATATATCTCTGATAATGTGAACTGAGCAAAGACATGTTTATTTTCAGTGTTCATTGTTAATATATTCTAATTGATTCAAATCCTGGTTTCAGGCATTTATTATCATTTATTTAATTTTTTTTTGCCATCTGACCTGAATATCTGAACTACTGAAGTATAATACCTGAAGTATTGGCAAAAAAAAGTTCATAAATTGACTAAAAGAAGCCTTAGGAGACTTAAATATTTGATCATTTTTCAGCCAGTTTAAGACATTTCTTAGTTTAGTTTAACCTCAGGTGTGATTATCATCCAAGAGACCATGCTTCCGGAAATTGAATTTGGTTTAAAAGTGTACAGAGTAGATGTCGAAAGAAGATGCATCTCCCTAGTACCAAATGCTTGACTGATGGTCAGAATAATGAAATTGATACTTCAAGTTGTTCTTTCATGAATGAGCAAGTGTGCTTTTGTAAAAGAACTGTGGTTTTGCGACCTGTTGTCCTTTTTACTCAGAAGGATACTTTTACATAAGAAATAAAATGTAAATAATGTTTATTATTTGGAACATTTATTTAATTTGCTTTGACTACTGAAGCAACAGTGCAATCTATACAAGACTCCCCTTTTAGGTCTCTAAATGAATTACTCTATTAGAGAAGCACAGGCCTTTGTTAGCAATATAGTCAAGTGCAGCTTCCTTCATTGTTTTCCAACTTTAATTATGACAAAAAGTTGCCTGTTTTCCAGATCAGGCATACTTGTCGATGACACACCCAGCTGTTAAAAAAGTTCTGAAACTCGTCGTATCTTACTACAATTGTTTATAGACTGGGAAGTTTTCTAAATGTACCCTGAAGAGGAATCCTTAAAGGCTTATTACTGAAATTTATTTCACCAGAAGCTTCTGAGTGGTTAATATGTGTTTAAGTGCATCTGAAGGTGTGGATTTTCGTTGGTAGAATTTTGCAAGCCACAGAGAAGAGGTTTAAAGAGATTTTTCCCCAGTGCCTGTTTTATAAGTTTATATTTACCATATACCACTGCTTGCTATAATGTTATAAGCTGATTAGAGAAGTTCCAACCTCAGAAAATGGCTTATCCAATTTCATGTTACTATTATATTGATTGGCATGGGAATTATCAAGGGAGGAAGAAATCTCAGAAAGCTAGGACAGTTTCACGTACAGAAAAATGGGAATGGAACCCAGTGGAATTTCTGAAGCTCCAGCTTTGTGTTAGAGGTCCGTGCTAGATACATCATTGCATTTTTGGTAACTGTATTGAGAAGCCACCATCGAAAAATAGAAGGAGCTTCAGGGCTTAACTAAAGCACTATAACTGCCTGTCTGTCTGGTATTTGTGTTTCTGTTTTGCATATTCCTCAACAAATCATAGTCCAAAATGGAGCTGGGGCACTTGTTTTGTGCCATACACTCTGCCAAGCCATGGTCTCTGTGGAGGAAGGGACTGTTACCTCCCTGGGGAGGAGAGCTTACCAACCTCACAGATTCTGACAGCTGCAGCTTTGCTACAGTGAAAACAGAACTAATGTAGTATAGTATAGCAAAGTGAATTGTCTGCTTTAAAATGATGTTAACAAAATATGCGTGTTTCGCTCTATTCAGTCTATATGTGTAAATTTGCATGAGGCTCTGAACATGCTTTCTTGTTCGCCATGAACACATTACTCCTACAATGGTTATATCTTCTGCATTTTAAAGCATTTAACTATAGGTAATTAAATAGATTTATTGTTCAAATGAACTGTGTGTTTGCCATTTGTCTCAGGAATGATAAATGTTTTCCCTGAACATTTCTTTTGAAGATGACTTGGGCCTGTTTTTCTAGAAAGTAGAGTCTAGACTATACGTGTTTTTGAAGTATAAGTAAAATGAACATTTAACTGAAGGACTTTGGCATCTCATTTAGACTATAAAAATATATCATATTAATGTCTTAGAAAACACAAGAAATTGAGACAGTTGATTATAGGCTGCTTGATGTTAAATTTTTGGCAACCCTTTGCCTGAGGACAAGATAAGCTCATAGTTACTATATAGCAAAAAAGTGGTAGCACCTATTCTACAGCAACTTGGTTTTTGTGGTTTGTTCCAACTGAGTTAATTAACATATTTACAAAGCTGAGATATGATTATGATATAATGCTGATAAATGCTGAGTCATGGGTTCTGCCCTGTGTACATCAGTATTCTGTAAATAATTTTTTTTTTTTTTATAATAGCTCCTTGCTATTATAAAACATCTTCCATGGGTCTCTGCAGTAGGGCTATACAGACTAATTTTATTGCCTATTTACATTGCAAAATTGGAATGTGATTTTTTGGTAGTACCTTATGTATCTCTGAAACTTTAGACCCTATTTCTCCAAGTATGTCTTGTTACAGCTGTGTAGAGCTGTGGTAAACCTCACAGCCAGATTTTTATAGTACTTCTTACTTGTAGAAGTTCTGACTATTGTCATGGGCTTTGGGCTGGGCCTGTGAATAAGGAACTTTCACTAACAAGTCATCTCCTAAGGAAGAAGAATTTGTTTACTGTAACGTAAAACAGAAATCACAGCTAAGGAAAGTGATTTACTTCTACTTGAAACATCCCTCCTTGAATGAAAACATCATAATTTTTGTATCTTAAAATTTCTGAATTGGTTCATTTTTTTCATGAGGTCTAGGATATCAAGCTGATTCTGTAAATGATTCTGACTGATGTGTAGTTATCAAAACTTATATTAGTGAAGGGTTGGAAGAAGAGAGGAAAGGGTAAATTCAAATAAAAAAGAAAATCTTTGTATTTAAGTAACAGCAATTATCAGAGGCTGTGCTTGTATTAATATTGTCTGACTACATTATAAAGCATTTGTCATAGCTAATGCATTCCTGTCAAATCAAGCAATATTAGAAGAGGACTTTTATAATGAATATTAATATAAGAGACAGCCGTAAGTGAAGTAAATTATATAGGCATGTAAATGTAGCATTAACTGCAACAGAAAAGTAGTCTTCTACTGGAAATCAATTTCTTCCTATAATGTTAATAAAAAATTAGACCACTTTGTAGTCATCTGCAAGCTGCTGAGAGTTGATATGAGTTTTCAAGTACTTTTCTCATGTGTCTATCTCTGAATTAAAAGTCATATTCATGAAAATGACTTTACAGTCTGTGCACTCAACTTATCAACTGTGCTATAGTTTCTGCACAGTTCTCAAATTCTTGTTCACACATCAGAACACCTATCTTACGTTCAGCCACCAATGACGATTTAGGCAAGTTAAGAGGAATGAGTACAGGAGTTACGTCTCCTCATCAGAAATAAGATGCATGAATTTAATTTTTTGTCTGTCTGTTTTGATCCAGCTTTTGAAAACACCAGTGTCTTGTGGGTTTTTTGTTTGTTTGTTGTGTGTGCTTGTTGTTTTATTAATTCAAGGTTCTTTGTCTTTCATTTTAAAAACATACACCTGGATTTCTGTTAGGCTTTTTGTATTGAACTCAATTTTGATGAGTGCTGTTTTGGATTAGGAAGTGAAAGTAGAACTTTAACATATTAAAAATTATGTGCATTAAGTTAGGTTTCACAGTTTTAATATCAGTTTTGGTTGTTGTTGTTGGAGGGGGAAGTGCTGGCTTTTTGTGGGGGGGAGTTGTTAGCATTAATTAACTACTAAAATCCAAACCGTACATTTACAGGAAGATACTTTTGCAGAGTGGTTGTGGTTTTTAAGCGTGGTTGTTATTTGGAACTTCTTTCTCTAATGCCAAAACCTGATTCAGAATCTTAATTAGTACACTCTCACTGCAAAGGCTGTTTCAAATAAGATGTTATGAAGATAAATCTTGTTCCTTATTTGTAGTGTTTTAAGTTGAAAAACAAAGATATTTCTTATTTATTTCTGATAGATGATCATAGAATCATAGATGGAGTCATACTCATGGAGTTCTAAGAACAGTTGCCACATGTTGTTTTTGTTGATGTCATCGTCTTTATTGTGGTTTGATAGCTAATGATTCATCTTATAAATTAAAAAAAAATCTGCAAATCTCTATTTACGATAAGTATTATTAATTATTTTGAAAAGGTAGTGCTATTTTGATTCTGTGTAGTGCTGTGTTTGAGGAACACTGAATAGAAACAGGTCTGTAATCTGTTTTCCAAATGTGTAATTATGGAGTAGAGGAACCATGGAATTTGATAATGTGAATGAATTTCAGGTCTTAAGCTTTTAAATTGTGAAATTTAAGCAGCTAAGTCTGAACTTAACCATCCTTAGAGCTTTTGCATCTTCATTTTTAGCATTCAAGTTACCCACATTCACATATCCAGAATCACTCTTTCTCTTTCTCTCGTTTCACAGAATTAAGCAATTAGGGATTAATCAGAACTCTTTCAATTAACATTGATATATGAGTTTATATTTCATCTGATATTTAGCTTACATAATGATCAGTGTGTAGCAGTCAGATACGCTGCTTGAAAATTGGTTAACAACTACTTAAGACTGTGCATCTATTTCAGTTTATCTATACGTTATAACCCCAATGAAGATTTTCAGAGGATCAGATTTGGTTTTGTGCTATTAATTTAGGCACATTATATTTATCAATACTGTTGACTTAGATGATGGTTAGATCACATTTTATGACAAATTAATGCAGAACACCATGAAATTCCAAAAGGTTCACCTGCTTTTTCTTGCAACTGTATTTCAAAGCTGAACAAAGCTAAAAATAGAGTATTTTACAGTCAGCTGTTTGCATTTTTCGATCGTTCATCAACAGACAGATCTTTGACACAATCAGGGACACAAAGATTTTTTAAGGGAATAGTTATGAGATGATGAAACTATAAGCACGGTTTCTGTTTATGTACATGAAGTCATGCTTTATATGCAAACACCTATGTGTGAAGAGAATTATTTATCAGAATATGTTAATTTCATCATATCTTTATCAAGATGAAAACAGAAAAATAATCTTATTTCTGTAGAAATTCTTACTGATTTCAGTGAAATCAGGATTTACTGTGTTTTGCTGCTAATAAAAGGATGACAGTTCAGCCTTCTAGATATGTAGTTATGGTTGTTGGAAGTGTTTGAATAATTTTCAAAGGTTTTCGTAGAACAGAGCATAAAAGAGGGAGAATAGACATGTCAAGATTTTAAAAGTGTAGGTGTGCATCTACTGGTTTTCTTGTTGCTCTGAGGAATGCTAAGTAAAAGATTTTGAAAAAGTAGATCAGAATTTAATAGTTAAGATTCCACTCTCAACTTTTCGTTATCTAACATTGTTTAAAAGCAAACCTCAGCCTTATTAAGAGCAAATTCGTGAGTTCCACTAGCAGCATAGGAAAGCATTGCCACATCTTTTGGTTGTTTTTGTACTACAGTAGTATTGCATGTACCATATTTGTTCTGTGCACATAATTTCCGCTAAAGAGCTCTTTGCCCAGCATGTCATCAAGTACACAGTGAATTTTCACTGAAAGTGATTTTACTAGTTCTTTAAATCAAAAAAGCTGATAATGTTCTTTGTGTCTGGGCAGAGTTTGTAGTTGGAGGGAAAGATGTACTTATATTTATAAGAGTCCTAAATAATAACTGTATGAATTGGATTTTATAGCTGGAGGTGGGAGGAGGCATGAAGGGCAAGCAATGGTCAAATGACACAATGGTTGGTGTCCTTGTTGGCTGAGGCTGATATAAGTTGAAATTTAAATTTTTAATGCTCTCTTCAATCCATGTAGCAATTTAATTATCTACTTTCCTAAAACAAATGAAGGAGAGAGGAAAAAAATGCACAAATAATTCAGCTTGGTCTCATACTTGGGTTTGAATCCATCTCACCAAACACTAGGCAAATCAAGTTTTCTTTATGGTAAGATACCTGTTTCACAGTCAGTGAAATGAAATCAGCTCTTCTGGAGTGTATTTGATCTCATAGAAGCATAGAATAGTTTGTATTAGAAGGGACCTTAAAGATGATGTAGTTCAAACCCCCCTGTCATTGGGCCATGACACCTCCCACTGGACTGGGTTGCTGAAAGCCTCATCCAATCTGACCTTGAACACCTCCAGGGAGGGGACATCCACAACTTCTCTGGACAACCTGTTCCAGTGTCTCACCACCCTCACAATAAAGAATTCCTTCCTAGTATCTAATCTAAATATATCCTCTCTGAGTTTGAAAACATTACCCCTCATCCTATCACTACACTTTCCTATAACGAGTCATTCCTCATCTTTCGTGCAGGCCCCTTCCACATACTGGAAGGCCACTATAAAGTCTCTCCGGAGCCTTCTCTTCTCCAGGCTGAACAGCCCTAACTCTCTCAGCTTGTCCTCATAAGGGAGGTGCTGTAACATCATCTTCCTGGACCTTCTCTGGACCCACTTGAGGAGTTCCATGTCCTTTTTATTTTGGGGTCCTCCGAGCTGAACACAGGACTGCAGGTGGGGTCTCATGGAAGCAAAGTAGAGGGGCAGAATCACTACCCTTGATGTGCTGCTTTGGATGCAGCCCAGGGAGTTGACTTTCTAGGCCATGAGTACACATTACTGGTTCATATTTAGTTTTTCATCCCAACACCCTCAAGTCCTTCTCTCCGGGTCTGCTCTCCATTTAGTCATTGTCCAGTTTGGATTTGTGCTTGAGATTGCCCTCACCCATGTGCAGGACCTTGCACCTGGCCTTGTTGAACTTCATGAGGTTTGCAGAGGCCCACTTCTTAAGCCTGTCGAGGTCCCTCTGGATTTATCTTCTGGATGAATCTTACACTAATAAGTCTCCAAAAGATCACATCAATCTTCTCCCTCTTTCCAGAGCCTAGGGGCTATTGCTGAGGTGTAGATGTCTGGAGATGGATGAGAAGTATCTCCCCTAAATATCCAGTTGTGGGTTTTATTTTGTTCTTTAACTTCAAGGAACAATAATGACACTGAAACGGTCTTCTGTCTTTAATTTAAATCAACCCTAAGCTATTTCTATGGCTTTAATAACCAGGTTACTTTACACTGGGGTACAAATGAGAACTGAGTTTGAGCTCCTGTCTTTATGATTCCCACCATTTTCTTATTCCTGAAATACATGATTGACTTGTCTACACCCTCTACCTGTCATTAGCTTTTGCGAAGAGGACATACTGCTTAGAGGTGCCAGTCAAGACACCAGGTTCTGGCTCCATTATGTCTCTTAAGCTTCACAGCTGCTATAGGCTATTTCCAGTTTGCTACATAGTACACATTACTGTAAGACGCTTTCTAAACATGTTTTATTAACACAGTGTCTGCTAATGTTTCTCTTAAGTGATTCTTGAAACGAGGTAGTCCTTAACTGGCCCCTGTTTCCTCAGGACTGGAGATGGTAAAAGTAATATAATGGCCATGTTTTAATAGCATATTCACCATCTGCAATCTCTGCTTCACAGAGAACAGTTTAAAGCATCTGTTTCCCTCCCAGGTTACTCATATACGTGTAATATTTTCGTCTATTACCTTTAGCTTGACATAAGAAACATGGGGAGCTCTCAGCTAAGCCAAAAGCAACAGTTTTTTCTTGCAGATTCTGTAGAAGAGTAATCTTTGAATAAGCTGCAGGAACTTTCAGGCTTTTTATCTTATTTATGCTGTTCCTGTTTACCATTTGGTGGCTTAAAATGTTGAAAGTGGAATGCCATAATTGTTTTTGCATTTGTTAAGTACTTGGAGTAAAGTGTTCAGGGCCAAAAAGTTGTTTATTAATTTTCACTACATGTCTTTTTCTGGGACAAAATATCACAGAAGAATAAGAAAGAAACATGTAGGCAGAATGTACAGTTTTGGTTTAGGTCTCTGTATCCTGTGTGTGCCTTTGAGTGTGAGAACTCATTAACTGCATTGTCTTACTGAAACATTATCTGTGCATTAGTTGGACTTACATGCTATGGAAATGATTATGGCTACTGTCACTCTTCACTGCAGAATTCTATTGCTTGCAGGAGCAAAGAATTTACTTTAATTCATTAAACAACAGAAAGTAATTTTTTTACTATGAGATATATAAATGATGACTTCTGGACCTCCTTTCTTTTTTTTGTTTCCCCTCCATCTTTCTCTTGGAGTGGTTCCATGAGAACTAGGATTGTTTTAAAACTTCTGTATTAAAGATGTTTTCTTCAGTTCTTGGTCATTTCTATATACACGTATTTCCTAGTTGTTGTTGATATTGATTTTTATTTTCTTGGTTATGAGTACCCTTAACTTATCTAACAATTAGTTCTATGTTCTTATGTTCCTTGACTGTTTTTGATTGCATATTTCAAGAAAATAAAAGAAAATTATCCATCTGGCAAAGGGAGTTTAAGTAATTTTTTTCTTCTTTTGCATCAGAAAATGATGGATTTACTGCAGTGAAAGTGAAACTATTCTTAAGGAAATGGAATCAGGGGAATGGAAGTGAACTTCATTCAGATGAGTGTTGCTTCCTTTGCAAACTACAACGATGTGAGAAACCTCTAAACATCTCTCTACAACTACCTGAATGGCAGCTATAGTGAGACGGGTGTTGGCCTCTTCTCCCTAGTGAATAGCAACAGGACAAGAGGGAATGGGTTCAAGTTGCACCAGGGGAAGTTTGGATTGGATATTAGGAAAAACTCCTTCACCAAAAGGGTCGTGAAACACTGGAATGGCTTGCCAAAGGAGGTGGTGGAGTCGCCATCCCTGGACGTGTTTAAAAAACGGCTGGATGTGGCACTTCAGGAGATGGTTTAGTGTTAGGGTGGTGTAGGGCTGTAGGTTGGACTTGATGATCTTAAGGTCCTTTCCAACCTTCATGATTCTATGATTCTGTGTTGACTTCTGTCTTCCTGTCTTTGTAAAGTAAGTTAGTCAGCTCAGGTCCAAGATTTGGTACTTTTGCTGTTACAAATGTGTTCATCAGTGATGTCCTAATTACTACAGCGTTGATGTCTCATTAACTTAAGCAGTTTACTATTGTTTCTGAGTGTTATTAGTGCCTTCTTAATGAGTGTGTTTGTTTTTCCATGCCTGAGTTTTCAAGACCATAAGCCATGTTTCACCAAAGTCATTCCAGAAACCAGGGTGCTCTTTAAAGTATTCTTCTATAATCCAGTACGGCAAGTAAACCTATTTTAGTATATCAAGACAAATCAAAGAATAAATTATGAAAGTTCCTTAAAAATTAAAATCTTGATGCAGTATTTATTTTTCATTGTGTGGACAGAAAGCTGTTTTCCATGTAACTGTTCTCCAGGTAACTGTCATTTTTATGTTTTGTCCTAAGAACAGAGTGAGACCACAGTATCTCACACAGTCCTGAATGCCAGCTTCCCTCAAATATTGACTTTTCTGTACATCATTACCCGAAATTATCAAAGTTTTATTTAGGATGTTCAACAAGCTTAAGACTTGCCACTAAGAACAACAACAAACCATTATTTGTTAATATGCATGTGAAATTAACACTGCTTTCTGCCACATTTCTATTTTGTTCCTTTTGCAGAGGAGTGTTTTGGTTACGTTTTCCTCAGCTAAAAAAAAAAACAACAAACAACGCCTCTGAATATCTCTTCTTCACTTAAATTCAAAAGTCATCCTGTGTTTGTATGCTCAAATCCGTGGAGGCTGCCATTAATATTCATTCAGATGTATAATTTATATATGTAGTCCGTGTAAAGGAATGAAGAAAATGAAACAGATAGTAATATGAATTTATCCATTTCAGCTTTCACCTGTCTAAGATATACAGAAATAGCAATGTTGACACTTGAACAGATACACTTCTTACTCCAATATTCTTGTTCCAGAGCCTTCTTACTCCAATATTCTTGTTCCAGAGCCCTCTAAATAAAAGAAAACTATCTACTGTCAACCTGTAGCACTTTTTTTTGGTTTGTTTTTCTCCGCAAGGTGCATTAACATGATATCTTTTCCATTCCATTTGGAATTTATTTCATGTAACTGTGTAGATTGGCTTTAACATTCTAAAGGATTAGTGCTCATTCGAAGAACAGTACAATTCAAAATGTCATCAGTAATGGGTAGTTATGACATTCATAATGACTTTTTCCTAAAATGGACAAAAATTACTTGACAAATTGAATGCATTCTCTCTGTGCATTTGCATTTGGTAAATACAGCATTTAGATATGGTCAAATAATGATTCAGCTTTGATCTTGTAGCCAAGGGGGAAAGAGCATTCCTAGCAAGTACTAATTGATTATTCTTATGTCTCTATGATTTTCATGCTGAAAGTTTCCTGGCAGACCATGTAAATATTGCCAAGGATAAGATATTTCATTAATTCTACCAGGACTAAGAAGTCTGAGGGGAAATATAGCCATGTAGATTTTAGGCCACAGGAGGAAAATTCTTCTAGTGTTAATTAAAACTTTGAGTATTTAAACTCGTATGGTGAAAAAGGAACAAACAAAAACTAACAGCAGTTCTTGCAAAGTCTCTAGTCATTTAGCAGACTATGCATTAAACATCAATAGAGAGTATGAAAATATAGGTGGGTTTTTGTGTATGGAGGTTATCCGGGAAAGTTCTAATGACCCACCACCTGGAGAGGGAAAAAAAACAAATCCAAGGCAGCTGTACTAGGAATAGTATGTAGCATAGTCTTTTGTCAAAGGATTATTACTGGGGACACAATAAAAGGTATTTAACTTCCACTTTACTGTTTCATGCATTTTAAGCATCACACTCGTGTACTTTCTGCCTCAGGTAAAAAGGAGATTCCTTTACAAAAAGAAATCCATGTTATTTTTCTCTTTAATTAAATAATCATAAAGGGGACCTGTAATTCCAGCTTTCCTCCTGAGAACCAACGACAGACAGATCACTGTATTTGCAAATTGAATCTGTACCCAAAAAAAAGAAAAAAAAAAGAATGTCTTTGACAGAGGTGCACCTAGTAAAAGTAAACTCTAGACTTTGTCTCTTTTATTGAAATAAATGTTTGGATCTAGAAGTCAGAATTCTAAACCGTATTTTACACTGTATTTATAAATACTATATTGACTGGTATCTTCTAAATTAGCTGGTTTAAAAGTGAATATTTATTTCACTGGGACAATAGGGACACACCAGTCCTTGTTAGTCTTTTCTTTAGTGAAAGCTACATACTTAGAAGTCATTGGCAGCATGACATCTCTTAAACTGGCAAGGCACTGAAGAGCAAAGGTCTTGGAGAGTAAAATCTGATGTCCTTTGCAATTCTCCATCAAGTAATTTGAATAGAATAAATTAAGTCATCTTAATGTGACTACATACCACACATGGTGTAGAGCCCAAAGGGCAAGTCAACAGGTCCTAGCAATTAGTTTTCAAAGAGAGCAAATGATTAGAAAGGGGTAGTGTGAATTCCTGTAATTTATCAGCAGCTGAAGGAAGTAATCTAGTAATAAAACCTTTCATTCAGGACCATATATCAGTCCATTGTCCTACCAGCAGTGAGGCACAAAGGGAACTCAAAGGTTCCTCTGGATCTTCCTGCTCTTCCAGTTTCTCCTCTCCCTTTTATCTGCATATGTGGTGTTGCTTATGGCCTCCTATACATCATGGTAACCTCATTAGCTGTCACTGGGCTACTGAAAATCCTTTCTGAGGAAAGATATTAATGATGATAGCTGACTGTGGATCCATTGGTCTCAGTTATACACTTAAAAAAGGACAGTGAACACTGCTTCTCTCTCCTAATTTTAAAGGTGATTCTGGGCAGAGGTGTCAAAGAAAGGCTACACAGAACATTTCTGTCAGAGCTTTTGTTCATTGTGCTCTTGTGCATCTGTGTTACGTCCTAACCCCCTTTTGCATTCTTTGCCGCAGCTCTTACTGCTGCCGTGCCTTATTCCTGTCCTCAATCTGTCAGTTAGAGACAGATCTCTTTGGACTGCAACACAATATTAACTCTGTATAGTTACAAATGAGATTCTTAAAACCTAAGTATAGAAAATATGAAAAATTATTTTTAAGACACAAATTAAAATCCACTATAGTCTTCCATAAGCCTCTAGAAACCTGTATCCAGACAGAAAATTACAGTTTTATCTTTTCATAAATTGTCTTTTGTGTGTTACAAGTTTTGATTTCTTCTGGTTTCATATATATGTTTGACAGAAAATCAAAATAAGAATGAAATTATCCACATTTATAGTTACTAAGGAAGTAATTGTACCCATGCAAGAGGAATGGATTACTTAATATTACTTTTCAATTAATAAATCCAGTGGTTCTGTGATTTACTCTGTGCTTTCATGAAAAAACAGATACATTTTTCCAACTGACATAAGGCAATATATGTCATAATTTTTTTCAACTCTTGTGTTAAACTAAACAGATAATTCAAATGAAGCTTCGTATCACAGAATACATTTTTTTCTGTTGAGCATTGCTAGTGTTTTACACAATAGCCTTTTAAGAATCAAAATTTTCATTCCTCAAATGAAATTGGCCTATTTATGTTCCAAAATTAAACCCCATATAAGCTTTGACAACTAATGTCCAGTCACTTGTATGCCTTCCTCTTCCTTTTTAAGTGTAAAATCATGTAATTAGTTACACTTTGGGGGAAAAAAAAATGACCTTTTTTCTCTGAGCTTTCATTGTACTGCGTGATTGAACTCATTTCATTTATGTGTGCCCAAATCTTAGGTCACTTACATAGTCTAAAATGACTTTTAGCAGCCTGAAGGAATGGATCACCTATTCTATGAAGATAGCTGTTAGTTGTACATGAAAATAATGATTCTTTGATTTACTCCATCACATTACTTACAAATAAAACAAACCAGCCAGTTATGGACAATGCTAAAACATTGAAGAAAGACTTCTTATGTAAGAATACTTTGTGTCAGGACTTTAGTATAGAAGAAGGAAATTTAATTCTGAAGAATCATTTGGTTATGAAACTGTAGTGGGCAAATTTAATGGGTGTCTTAACGTAGATTGTTCTGAAAAAGTGGAGCCATAGATTTCGAATAGCCAGGATATACACAGAGAAGCACACCCTGTCAAACACAGATGAGGAGTAGTATCTGCATGTGACAGTAGACAATCAAGGAATCAAACTGAATATTACACATAAGTGAAGACAAAAAAGGCTAACAGAACACTGTTAGTGTTAAAGGAGGACAGAGTGCAATGTAGGCAAAATTATTTTAATGCACCAAGGGGCTTTTAAGTTGTGTTTGGACAGCTGTATGCAATTTTGAACACGTGTATAATCAGAGACCTCAAAAAGACAGATTTAAGAGGTTCACGAAAAGCCAAACTAGGATGAATAACATTCAGAGGGCTCGCAAATGCAGAACGCCTGGCAAAACTGAGACTAAACTAAGAAAGTGGTTTAGGCAAAGCAATTTTCCAGATTTCCAAGATGCTGTAGATAGTGAGGACTGACGCACATTAAAACTTGTGATAGGGTTGTGGTAAGAGGGCTAAAGATCAGATAATGAATGCTAAAATTTAATGCTTGGTCAGCTTGTGCTATCAGAATATTATAGATAGTGGTAGTTATGGCTTTAGTTGGTTTCCAAGTCACCTCATGGAGAATACTTAAAATATTAAGCTGCATGAATTATTTTTTTTGTTATGGGTGAGAAAAATGGTCTGAAAGTGTAAAAAAACCTCAGAGATTGTGCAACTTTTTGTACGTATGTGTATGCATAAAAATATCTTATTTGTGTTTTGCATAAAAAAGCTGAAGACTAGTTGCGGTGATAATCATTATTCAGTGGGTTAAGCCCTGGGTAATCACACAGTCAGACAGAGTCACTATCCTGAAGTTTATAGAAAATACCATTCTGCATTGCTCATTTATGCCGGTACAGCAGTACATTTAACAGATGTTTATGTGAGACAATGTTGAGTTGATGTAGCTAGTTTCATTCAGGAAACATGTATAAGGACTAGGGGCTTCTGCTGATATCCCAAAAGCGACTTTGATGTGGGAGCCTCTCATGTTAGCTGAGGTGCTGAAATGAAGTGTCCATTTTCATCTGAGGTGTTAGTGTGTGTGAGGCAGCTCTGAGCATATGCCTCTGAACAGACTCTCAGAGTGAGTAGTTGTAGATGAAAATGCCAAATTCAAGAATTTTGAAAGTCTGTAAGAGAATGTACTCATCATAGTAGCAGGCAACCCCACCTGGCATGTCTAATATCAGATCTTCCTAAGTACTTTTAGTAAAAAAAAAAAATGTGTAAGGAAACGTTACAATTTCTGTCATTTGCTTGCTTTGATGCCCGAACTGTGGCTGAACTGTAATTTCAGTGATCAGGCTCCATTGGGGTGTAATTCTACACTCAGTATTTTCACCATTTCACCAAGATTGTCATCAGTGTAAAATCAGGGCATGCACACAGAACCAGGAGCTCATCTGTTCCAGGATTAGAAGAGAGGGACATGCGGCAACACTCTGTTATTGTTCAGTCTTTAGAATCCAACAGGTTTTACTGAGTTGGTGGAAAATATCCTTACATTAGCATGCAATGGAACATAACAGCAATAGCTGAAATAAGATCTGAGGGAGTAAGTAGTAAACGTAGGGAGGGATTCTCTGATCATTGGTTAGTATTTGATTAGTGTCTTGACTTACAAAAAAGATTTCCCCATTCCAGACAGGGCCATTCTTGTTTTTGTTTGTTTACAATACTCATCCCTCCTTGCAAGTTTCCCCCTCTCTACCTACACATCTTGAAATTTTAGTGTTCTGCCAACCGCTCATTTCTCATTGGTATCAGACAGGTTTAAAAACCACACTTCTGGAGGCTGCCCTGTTTAATGACCTTTTGTTGTCTTGCTAATGATGTCAGACAGGATTACTTGCTCTGTTTTCTGTCTGCGGCCCTAAATGGAAACCCTGTGTTAAAGACTGTAAAACAATTTCTGCCCTGCTCAGACAAGCTTAAAGCTAACATCTTGAGTTTGGTTTGTTGGGGCTTTTTTAACTCAAACAACTTTTTTGAATACTTATGCAGACAATCTTTTCCTTATTACAACTGGCTCTACCTCAGGAGACCAGGGAGAAAAAGTAATGGTACAGCATGGCCTAAGACTTAGTTGAAAGAGGTTTTAAAAGTACAGGTTTGATGTTTTCAAAGCAAAAGCTGTGTCTTCTTTTGTACAGCCTGGAACATAAGCCAGCTGCTGGGCACAATATCACAATGTTCCCTAGGGATGCTTCCTATTGAAATGGTGGTGGTTTGGGATTTGGATTTAGTTTGGCTTCATTTTAATTTGTTTTTCTTAATTTCCTTTCAAGTTGGTAGTGTCAGTTTGAGACAGAATATTGACCTAGGTGGACCACAGGTTCCTTACGAGTGATACAAAATTCCTGTTTGTACCACCGCGGCGGTGCAAGGATTTTAAATGCATTATTGTTTGACTGTCCTGCATTTTAGACTGCGTGTTTTTGTGGAGAAATTTCATTGTTCCACATTTGAGAGGATGGAAGTAGGTATCTCTAGTTGTGTTTCTGAGGGGATTTTTTTTTTTGCAAACGTTCTTTGAAGATCTGAAGAGGTTTGAATGGTATACACAGATCTGGGTGAGAGAGATAAGCTTAAAAGTTTTCTCACAACCCATTTCCTGTTTATTTCAGAATGAATGTCTTTATTTCCTAATACAAGATTTATATGAGTTGTGAGGTTTTTAATTTCAATACTCATCTAAATGAGAGTGTGTAAAACAGCACTGTTCTCAGTTCCTAGTTCCTGAATGCCAGGAAAGGTCTTTGAAAACTGAGTCATACGTTTAAAATTGTTAAGGGTTCAAAAGGATATTATAACGCTAACGGTCAACTTCTTCTGGAAAAGCAATCCCCTTCAGGATTGCTTCTAGCAAATTAAATGGTCCTCTGGTTTGTACAGGCTGTCCCTAGTGTATTTTGCAACTTTTTTCTCTGCTTGGATTGAGGACAAAAGACCCTTTTCCCATTCAGATCATCACCGTTCTGTCTCTTTAAATGCAGTCAAGCTGAATAACAAAGGCCTTTTTGATCCAACAGGGCCAGTTTGGAAGAGGGTACAGAAAGTACCATGTTCAGCAAAATGCCGTTTGGCTACAATAAGTTCACGAGGGGGTACTGGTCCCAATGACTGATACATTTTTAATTCTTCTATCAGAGTTTTTATCACCTCCTTATGTTCTAATTTCCACATCTAGGGTTTGCCCTTCCATAAAAGCAAATATAATGGATGATCAATGGTAGAAAATCCAGGTACATACTTTCTCCAATATCCTAAAGCTCCCATTAACTGTTGTAACTCTTTCCTAGATTGGGGCATTTGCAGCTGTTCAGTTTTTCTTAATGTATCTGGAGGAATCACTGCTCTGTCCACTATTCACCAACTGCCTAAAAGCTTTACTTCTCTACTTGGTCCCTGATGTTTCTCTGGTGGAATCTCAACTTCTACCTTATGTAGTGCTTGCCGCACTACTGCTGCTGCATCCCCAACTTTTTCAGGGGAAGTTCCTCTGATTATAATATCATTGATAAATTGATTTCACATCTTGGGAGAGTGAGACTGTCTGTAGAAGTTCAGCAAGTGCAGTATGAGCAATCGTGGGTGAATACACATATCCCCGTGGGAGCCTGTTAAAGGTGTGTTGTACCCCCTTCTGAGTGAAAGCAAATTTCTCTTTATCTTCTGCCTGTAAGGGCATTTAAAGAACGTGTCTTTCACATCTAGCACTGCCATCCATGGGTGTGCAGCTGTTTGTGGTGTGGTTGTTACAGTTGCCATATTGGGTACCACAGCCCTTAGCTGGGCTGTGTTGGCTTTTAAGGGCCAATAATCAATCATTAGATACCATCTCCTCTCTGGTATTTGGACTGGCCAGACCAGTCAATTGTATGGGGACTGGGTTCTAGAAATAATACGCCATTTTTCCAAGTCTCTTTTACTTCAGAAATTCCATTTCATGTACAGCAGAAATTGGATATTGTGGTAATCTTTAAATCAGGCAGTGCAGGGGCTACGTGGGTTACATGCACTGCAGCTTCCTGATTTCTGTCAGGGTTGGGGTCTTAGGGTTGACATCTGGGCAGAAGGACCACACTCTGCTGTCTGGCAAGTACCAGTTTCAGCCATTCAAAAGATTGAAACCCAAAATATTTTCATTGTGATCTTTAACTGCAAAGCGAATAGACAACACGTGCTTCTCACTGGGGAACCATAAATTAGCTCTTGTAGTTTGGCATATAGTACTTGCTCCATTCACTCTAGTAATTTTAACTCTTTGCCATCCAGGTCGTACAACTAGTATCTTAGCATCCTGTTGTGTTAATATTGAAATCTATGCTCCCATATCTATTATGAATTTTACCAATTGTCATTGAGGACCAGCTGGAATCAAACTATATGGGCCATTATTATTTATCCATTGATAGGACTCCGCTTCCTGAATAGGCAGGCCCAGTTGCTGTCCTGCCATTGCTCATTTTTTGGCTTCATGATTTGCAATCAATCTCGGGGGGGAAGGAAAGGGTTATCACTCTTTCTTGAAGCTGTCAATGGTGCCAGAGTTTCTGGAGTATGCTCTCTGATTTTGACATCATTACATTTTTGAAACATTTGAACTAGTCTCAGGATGATGCAAGTAGGCTGTTCCAGAGTCGTGGTTCTAGGAATGACTAGTGCCAATGCTTTCCTCAGCAGTTCATTTCCTCACTTCTAAGGCCCTGCTCATGGGTCTTTAGGTATATTTTTCCTTGGTCTAGTTCCTGTTCCCTGTGAGGATGTTTGTTTTACTGGTCTCACTCAATGATCTCCTGCTTGGGGTCTTGGGTCCGATCTTTTGGTTAATTATAGATAATCCCACCCCATTTCATGGGCATGGTTTACAATGTCATGCATTAATTCTGCCCAGGTAGGTAGTGAGTTGTTTATGGGGATCATTATCAGATAATCCCTCATTGTGTTCTGTGTCTCTTTTAATTTAATCCCATTTTGCAATTAAATAGGGTTTAAGAACTGCCAGGGCTCCTCTAAGCAGTACTTTTAGCATCACATAATCAATCATAGCAGATATTGAGATATCATTGGATTCTCATGCAGTGATGAAGGAGATGGCAGCCTTTGGTCTGAGCTGAAAGCAAGGCCTTTAATTTTCAAAGTAGAAGCAGAAGCAAAAGCAGAAGCGAAATTGTGCGTGAGTCTGAGAGAGTTCGCCATGCGTGAATCCCTGAGAGCCACTTATATACAGTTTTCTATATATGAACTATAAAGCGAAACGGGATTTTTTTTTTTCTTGATACATTCATCCTTGCGACTATCTTAGTCACATCCATTGACATACACTTCCATGCAGTTTCTCAACCTGATCTTTCTGATGCATTCATCAACTATTACCCTGTGTGACTTGTTCAGAACAGCTTGTTTTTTACCCAGGTGTAGTCCAGTTTTATCTTCCAGGGGTTCAGCAAGGTCCCCACATATCAGAACAGTTCGTTTTACTAAAATCTGGTCGTATTTTTCCACTGCGTGCTCAGCAGGATTCCCACATTCTTGTTTATGCATGACTTATATGCAGGCAGCTTTTGTGATTGTTGTAGCAAGCTCAGTAAGAGATCTCATGGAGGTTGTGGAGGATTCACCTCACTTCATGGCATCTATTCCCCTAGCTCAATAAACTACCCTGCTAGTGATAGCATGGGATCCATTTGCCTGGGTTGGGTCCTAAATTTGAGAGACTTGGACAAGGGTTTATGTCTGATGGAAGAAAGACAAAGAGTAAGGTAGAACCGTCCATTGAATCATGAGGTTCAGAGTGAACCCCCTTGGTTTCTAAACTCTTTATGGAAGTCCAACCTTAGTCTTGTACTTGGACATTGGTTTATATCTAATGGAATATATGCAGAGTTTACAATAATAAATATTGAGTAACTGCATGGATTAGTAATGTTCCATTTACTATTAATTTAGCATGTTATCAGTCACTTACCAAGGATATTTTGCAAGTTAGGGATCTCTCTGCCTTGAATAAGGAAGGATTGATTTGTCTCAGGCAAGGGTTCTCAGGTAAGGGGAGAGTCACCTGGTGTGCAGTCCAGCTGCAGTTCAGGGAGAGCTCCAGCTGAGCTTGTCCTGATGGTAATATTTATGGAATGAATTAGTTGGCTGCTAGTCAGCTGTATGGACAAGATAGATGTCTTCAGCTTAGATCTGGTATCTTGTTCTGTACTTTGGTTATCTTGCATTTATGGGCTCTGAAACCACCTTTTGAAATATTTTTCTAAAGCACCTCCACTTCCTTGTACATCAACCAGGAGCTTTCGAGCTCCTAGGTTCACCACAGGGCATGAGACCTGTTGTTCCTTAGTCAGCCTGAACCAAAGTATGGCTGAGGATCGAGTGTACCTGGCACAACTGCAATTCAAAGTATTAATAAGTCTATTTTTATTTCTCTATTGAATGACTTTTTTCATCTACTTCCTACTCTTGTGCATTTACATACTTGCATATACATTTTTAGTATCTACTGGGTAAATGTAACTTGCCATTTTCTCTTATTTTATACAGGCATTTTCTGAGTGTTTTCTGGACATTTTAAATAAATGCCTACAATTTAAAAAATCATTACCTATCTGCAATGCATCTGGTGTTGCTCAGTATACACTTTTGCTAAGCACATAATTTCATTCAGTTTTTAGCCAGAAACTAGAAGTCTGTGAAATAACTAGACACAAGGGAAAACACAATTATCCAGCAAAAAGTGACTTCACTGCTTCACTATAGTTGTTCAGTGCTTTCAAAATAGTTAAATGGTACTGAGATTG
The DNA here is from genome assembly GCA_020746105.1 of Trogon surrucura. Lineage (NCBI taxonomy): Eukaryota > Metazoa > Chordata > Aves > Trogoniformes > Trogonidae > Trogon > Trogon surrucura. The sequence continues at coordinate 14,943,485 of CM036622.1, read as the reverse complement.
AGGTGGGTAGGGAGTAAATATGTTTCACCTATACAGTAATTATTAACCACAGTGCACCAATAAGCTTATCAATAAGAAGTTAACAGTAGTTAACTAGTATGTTTTAAGTAGTTTGTAGTAAGTGGCTTGAATTTAGCAGTCCAAAATGCTTAAAACACCATTCTTACAGTACCAACATCACGCTTAGAAAATAAGGGATGGCTTTGAAGAATTAAGGTGCAGGCTTTGGATATCAAAAACCAGAAGAAAATAAAGAATTGGTGAGTATTTAAAAGATGTTTCTTAAGCCTCTCCCCTGCCAGAATGGACGTGTTGGGGAGTGCCATTTCTCCTGGCTGAAAACATTTACGGTGAGATTCTCGCTTGTGCCCTTCAGTGAGCTCACGAAGCTCGATGGTGTGACATCAGCAGAGGCTGGTGTGGCGGCTCCGTGGGGCAGTGGTTGTACTCAACCTGTTCCTCACCTCCCAAGAGGCTCCATGATCCCAGTCCTTAATATCTTCTGTCATTTAACAGAAAGGCACTGTGAAATTACTGCTGCATGTCAGAGCTGCTACCTTGCTGTAAGCATTTGTATGTTGCTTCAAGGAAGAGTTAACTTTTGTGCTCATTACCAAATTGTTTAAATTGCCAAAGGACTGGTTTGTCATGGGAAGCTGACTGCCAAATAGTTCAGCCAGTCAGACACCATACAAAAGGAAATTTTGGAAGGGTTTGTCAAGAAAAGGTTTCTGTGTTGGCCACTTCGCCCTCCTCGCTCTTTGCTGTCTGTCAATATTGACATAACTTTTATATTCACAGTTTGGGTGAAGAGCAAATTTCACATGCACCATTCAGTAAATCTTGAGTGATGTGTAAAGTGAAAGAACAGCATATATCTCGTTTGTTTTAATTTTGTAGGCAATAGGGCTGTTTGGTGGCATAGCTGCGGAGTACATCCAGCAAATTGGAATGAACAAAAATGTCTCCCACAGATATCTGCAAAGGCTATCTGAACTTAGAGCAGGTTTTTTGTTTGTGAGAAGGAAAGAGTATGATATATGTGATTTTTGTCAAAATGATAGCTGGCTCCACGGTGGAAGTTAATGCCAAGTCTTCCATAAAATCATTTAGTTAAAAAAATGAGTGGAGTATTCTGTTCATTGTGCTCCTTTTATTATTTCAGACACTGAAACTGCTGATACAGAATTTAATTATCTATATGTACATATACTGAGAATATTTTTTATTATATTCCAGAATTGGTTTCATTTTCATTTAAATATGTACTTGTAATATGCTCAGTGCAAATCTTTGCAACAAGATAAAATAAATATTTAATTAATTTTATTTTCATTAAAAATGTATATACTCTTCAATCTTTCCTTTTAGTTATTTATATTAGGGCTTATTTCTCAGCTCAGACCCCAAACATTTAAGGACCTCATGAAAAAGAGACATGGAGACTAAGTTCCAGGCTGATCCTTTAGCCATGACATGTGTCCCGCTGAGAATATGAGGTAAAGAGTGTCAAAACTGTGTGAATTTTTCTGGCAACACAGGTTACCTCAGAAGGTTTAAAACATAGTTTGGATTTAATTTTGTTATTGAGACAGTCTCATTTTACTCTATGATAGATTTTTTAGTGTCTTTACACTGAAGACATGGGACTTTGTTTTAAAATTACATGAATAGTTCTGCAATAATCTGTATATTATTATAGAAACGGGTATGGCACAGAAAGGTAATAAAAACAAATACGTTACAGATTCCTGTAGGAAACTGCCACATTTTCAGAAATCTATTTTTAATAAAAAATTCTCTTCATTTATGGACATCTTTTTTTTAATATCAGTTTATGTTGGTTTTTACGACTTGTATTAACACATTAAAATTATATGTGACCTGTCTTAGGTTCTGGATTTCAACATCCTTGGCCAATTTGCACAAACAGGATTGTCCAACTGCAATCCCTGAAACAAAAAACGCAGTCTTATGAAGGAAAAGCAAGTTCTGGACAGTTCTCTCCCAGTCAGTAATTCATGATTGATAGGAAGTGCAGTGTTGAATCAAACATTTCCAGGCTGACTACACCGCCACATTATGTATGCCAGCTTAACGTTTTAATTCCTACATCCACCATCAAAAGCCTCTGCCCAGCATGCCATATTTTAACACACATGCAGGAGCTAAATGCATTTTTTATTTTAAATTGAGCCAATTTGATTTTAGGCCCACTGGCAGTTCTTGTGGTTCAGTGTAATATCTGACCACCCTCTCTCTCCAAAGTGCACAGACTTAATTAATGTCTTTACCTCTCTGCGAGTGATTGAAATATCCATGTGAGGGTAATGTAGGCCAAGTAACATCACATGCAAAGTTGAAATGAGATGAGATGAGAGAGGTTTTTTTAATGCTAGAGTTAGCTTGGTCACTTCAGGCAATCAGTAATGCAGACAGGTTGAAACCGTAATGAAATGTCGTTATTTGCTTCTGAAGTGAAAATGATTTTGCCAGGAGATGAAAGTAACTAGTAAATCCTTTTGGTATAAAAGAAGAGATGCTATTCTTGTCAACCCCCATTGCCTCCAGTAAAAGCATGTGCTCCAAGTATGTGTTAGGCATGTTCTTTATTATTAGCATGCTCTAAATCTCCTTGAACGCTGATTACTTTCCGTTCTCTTGTCCAGATGTTTGTTAGACCATCAGGAACCTCAAAGTATGATTTATGTAAATGCACTGGGTTGAAAAGGCTACTGTTCATAGGCCTTTGAATTCAATAAGAGGCAAGTTGGCATGTGCAAGTCGTTATTTATAGTGTTCTCAAACGGCCCATGAAATCCCTTCACTGTGTCTGGAGGAGAAGCACAAGCTCTATCTGAAGAGTCGCACTTGTAGAGAAGAGCTTGACATCTGTTATCCATTAAGTTGGAAGTGGAGAGGGCATCTGGGGCTGCGTACATGATAAGAGGTAAAGGTTTCAGTTGGACAAAGCTCTTACCAAAATGTACTCTAATATCTGCCTCAAAGGGCCTGGAGTTTTGGGGGATATAGTTAGTGCTGTATTATATGGCCATCCCTCTGAAAAAAAAAAAAACAAAAAAAAAATTAAGCCATCCATGTGAAAAGGAACCAAGTTATTAATTTCCCTGTTGTGTGAGAAAGTATCTTTTGACAGATGAAATCAGAGAAAACTGGTAAAAGAAATAACCACCACTGAGCCCCAAAACCTGATCTAGTTAAAGATGTCCCTGCTCACTGCAGGGGGGTTGGACTAGATGACCTTTAAAAGTCCCTTCCAGCCCAACACATTCTATGATTCTTTGAAAACCAAAAGCAACTTTACATTAATAGATTTTTTGTTTAAAAACTTCTTGTGCTTTTTTCTTGTTTTATACTTCCTTTGCAAAGGTGTAGTGACATCTCCCCCATGAGTGTGACAAAAACTGTCCTATAAGGCAAGAAGAAATTGAGTTATAAAAGATCATATGCAATATAAAGTTCTGTATTTGTCAATTTTAACTGGAATATTATTTTCAGAGTTTCTAATCACCCTAGACTAATTTTAATTTTTATTTTCCCTAGTTAAACATAACTTATTTGCAAAATTAAAAGATCTGCTGAAATGCTTTGTCAGAAAGATATTTTGAGTCTTAAACATGTGTCCTCTTCATTTGCTGAAATACTATTGCATTATTTTGATAAACCTTGCTTAGGTAAATTTTCTGTTCTCTTTGCACTTAGGTAGATTTGATTTTCAACTAATTTCCAGATCAAATAGCTTAAAAAAAATGATAGTCCATTTCTCTTTTTTTGTCAAATTCTGTTTGTATGACTAAATTAACAAAATTTGTCAGCAGTTTTAACTTGCTAAAATATCTATGAATTGTAATTATGTGAATAGTTTCATCTTTGCTGTTTTCTGCAATTAAGATGCTATTTAAATATTTTGGATGTCATTCCAAATTAAGATACTATTTAAATATTTGGGATCTCTTTCCAAATGTCTTAAATTTTATTTTTGGCTAATCGGGGAGTAAAATTTTTTGTTTCAGTGCATTAGATCTATGTCAACAAGTCCACTAGGTTACTTCTCATTTAATAAAGTAGTAAGTTTTCCCCTATTCTAAACAGGGGAAGATTAGTGCTTGAGATGAGAACCGGTAATTAAGCCAAATTTGCTGTGTAGATAGAATGATTGATGTATTCAGTGAGGAAGAAGGGTAATCTTGAGGAAAATTGTTTCAGCTGGTTGCTACCATCAAAGAACTTTTGGTTTTTTAGTGATCCATTAATGACTGTTTTTTATTCTACCTTCAGACATCTGAGAAAAATGCTTATAGACCCTTAAAGCGCTTCTGATTTGCTTCCTTTTTGGTACTGATGCAGGACAGAAGTTTCTAAAACTATGATAGACTAATTCCAAATTCACTTTACAGCATTTGTTGTCTTGCGGAAAGTATTTTTTTTTGCTCAATTATTGCTTGAAACACCTGTTATTTTGTCTTTGTAATTAATGTATGTTATCACCTGAGAGCTTAATCTAAAAAAAAAAAAAAAAAAAAAAGAAATAAAATAGGTGTTCCAAAAGGGCATATTTCTGTGTGAATTTGCAAAGAAACATGTTCCTGATCTTTGGACTGTGAAAGAATATTATCATGCTCTACCTAGTATTCAGTATCAAATATTTACTAACTTCTGTATATGATCCATGAAAATTCTGTGTAGAAAAATGTATGTATGTGTTGTAGGTAAAGATTGTTAATGCTACTGATATCTTCTTGGTCAGCCAAATCATTATGGTGCTACATGAAATATGCATCAGTATAAAATCATCCAAGAATATAGTCAGTATCATGTCTGAGTACTACTCAAAACTAAGTGAAAAAGTGACTTAGGATACTGTCTGTGTTTGAAACTCATGACCATAGAGGAAAGGACTAGGAGATGGTTTTTATTTTCTTAAGTTAATGGCAATGACAAATGGAGTTCTTGTATTTTACATTTGTCAGGGGACACAATAGCGAGCAGCATTTTAGGCTCTGCCACAGTGTGATATTGCTTCCCTGAACAGTGAAGATAAACACGTGACACAAACATCCTCTGTCATACAAATGTATGTATTTTTTAAGTCTGTGATCAAAAGCTTTCCATCAAAAATATGAAATTGTTCTTTAGTCTTTGTTTCCTTGCCTGTTGAATAGTCGCAGCCCTGAGCTTCTGTGCAGATTGCTTTCAAGGAGGTTCCTTTGTCTCGTTCCATGCCATTTTGGTGTCTGCATTTTAATTTAACTTCTATTCTTGGAACAGCTGTCTCTTCCCATGTGCTAGATAACCCCTATATCCTTTGCTTCTTCAAATCTCTGCATAAAGCCTGCTTCTCTTAAATAGCCTTCCAGATTTTTTTCCTCTATACTCTCACAGCACACCTACTTCCACATTTTCTTAATATTCTCACATGACAGCATCTGTCCTACAAAGTGTTGTACACAAGCTTGGTATTATAAACTAGATTGTGCAAATCAAGGTCTGAACCCATTAGAACAACAGTTTCTTTTCTTTTTCCATGATGCTGCAGACATACAGGTGTGCAAAGTAGTAGTATTTTAGTCATTCTGATTGTATCATGTATACATGCTGGGAAAGCCTATGAGTAAAAACGCTGTCTTTTTTTTAGCCATAGAATTGTTCATTCAGAATTAGTACTATTTGGGTGTAGGTACAGCAGCAGAACCCACACTTTCTAGTTCATCCATGAGAAACCCTCCTATTGCTCACCAACTCTTAACAACGAAACCAAAAAAAAAAAAAAAAAGTCATTGCAGAAAATAGGCTTGTCACTTTTCTGTCTTGAAGCTCAGAGTTCAGTGAATATGTCCTTTAAAATGAGCAAGTAGATCTCTCTGTTCACGGAATGCTGAAGTGACTCACCACCCCTGGAGAACTGGGAGAAGAAAAAAAATTTAAAGCAGTTTGTTCAACGCCTGGTACAGAAAGAGACTGATGTTCCAAACTGCACTGTACCTGTGTGCTATTTGTGTCTTAAGAGTGGTTTACAATATCATGGTCAATAGTTCAGTCTGAAATATCAGGAAATAAAGATTGTAGATATTACTACTACAACTATTACGGAAGTTTGCAACTTCGTCCTAAACTTGGTTAAAAAGTCAGACGTATTCAGGTATAGAAGGGTTAACCCTTAATGTCGTGTACGTGGACAGGAGCACTCAAAGTAAAACAGTGATTTAGAGAGGAGAACAGGCAAGCTAATCCATTAATGTAAATCCAGACAAAAAACCGTCATTATTTAAAACAACAAATGGTGTTTTCTTCAGGCAGGTAAACAATTTAATATTTCACAGAGTAAGCAGTGAGGTGCGTCCTTGACAGACGAATTCACAAATGGAGCTGCTGTATACTATTACTGTCATATATTATTGCAGAGGTTTTAGTATCAACACAGTACATGCTCAAAATGGTAAAAGTGTACCTTAACAGGAGGTGAAAAGCACTCTTAGTGGCTGAAAACTGGTTTTCTTGCACAATGAAACACACTGGGGAGGCTGTAAAGATTCTTTTGTAACATCAGAAACATTGTAGTGTGTGTGTGTATGCATTTAATTGTGTGTAACATAATGCAGCATCCTAGACTATGCAGCTGGAGTGGGAATTCTTAAAATTAATTACTCGATGCTAAGGTCCTATAGAGCTCTTGGAAATAGGGATTTACTAAAATGAAATTGCAGCTAATCAATTTTTCTATGAACTCTGTAAGATTTATCTTTGGAACTCATAGCACTAATTGTAGACCAAACCTGGGGCTTTTGACCTTGAAATTCTTTGAAATTATTTGGTCTCACAGATTTGGATTTCAATTCAGTCATGTTTGTGGAGAGGGTGAGAAAGAACTGACGAAATGCTGATGGGGTTTCAATCCCCCATTAATGCCATATATTCCAAGAGGAACATTCTTGCTTATGTGATACAGTAGTGATTATGCAATCCTTCTCTTATCATCTGGATGAAAATACCTCTGAACCAAATATATCTTACACCTTTTATCTCTATACCTCTATTATTGCAGAGGTCTGTTCCAAAATTGTAAGAGACCTCACTTAGCTGCCATAACCAAAAAGAATAGTTTTCGTAAGTAGACATTGCATTAAATACTCTCATTTTAGGCTGAAATTCTGTCACCATGATTTGGAAGATTTTATTATCTTTATCTGATCTACACTGATGATTGAATTTTCATAGAAATTGGAGTATTGCACATCCAAGCCAGTTTATGTTCCACATATGTGAAGTGATAAAATTGTTTCCAGAACAAATAAGCACAGTGATTGATGAATTTGTAAGAAACTTGCACAATAGGTTGGACTGTTGGCTTTCCAGATAGCTATTCCAGATACAAAGCTGTCTACTTCATATGTGAATCAATGGTTCATGCAACTCAGTACATAAAACATCAACTTATATTTGAATTTTTCTCTGCTCTCCATTTCCTAGTGGAGAGGCAGTTGGTATTAAAGGATCATCTGTGCATGAAGTTCAGTCTAGTTTCCCATTGGTCCCAGCAGAACTCTTGTGTAAACAACATGAACAGAAACATGGACAAAAAAGTGCAAGCCTGACGTTCAGGGTAAATTGAGTGAGAATTTTGCAAATTTGACAGGTGATTTAACAGCAGCTGCTGATACTGGTGATATGAGCCAATGCAGCGCAAGACTTTGGTCATAAAGCAGCAGCCTGTGAATTGCTGAGCTGTTAGTTGGGGGAAAAAGAACAGAAATCTGAAAGGAAAAAGCATTAGAGGCCTTAAAGTTCAAAGGAAAAAAGGCAGTACATATATATACACAAGATTAATGGAAATTTTTTAAAGGTTGAGTAGATAAAACTTCAAGTTAAATACATGTTTCTAGCTTAGAAGAACATTGCTGAGATATTTTTCCATAATTTCCAAAATCATTTGATTTACTGTTGCTGATGCAAACATTACCTCTTGGAAGCTTGAAACGGCAAACAAATATTTACCATTTGTTCCCCTCCATCGTGCATGCAGATTGGTTTGTTATTGTGTGGATGCTGGCATTATTTATTTTCTTTTTTTAGAAAAAACATCATTGAAGCATTTGTTTTGGAAAAAACATATAAAGAACTACATGGACTTTGCTAACAGGTATGAGAAATTATATTTAAAAAAAAAAAGTAGGTCACAATTTAGGCCTAAGGGTATTGTCATCCTCTCTTAAATTCAACTGGTTAGTTCCAGTAATTATAACCTGATGCAAAAGAATACGTGGAAAGATAAAAACTCCACTATTTCTGTAGAAGGAATCTGTTGCAAAATCCTGGGTTTGAGACTTTTTCCATAGACTTTGCTGTTGCAAGAACAAGCTACGTTGTTCCAATTTTTGGTGCTACATGGAGAAAAATTGATTTGTGGTCTCAACCTGCATTTGAACAAATAAGCTGAGCAAGTAAGATTCGGGTACTGCCCATTCAGTCCATAGTGATTGGGGTGTGCAATCAGTACCAGTGATTGCTTTGAGAAGGACTTGATTGTGTCATGTCTTAGATTAGTTTTACCCATGGCAAAATTAGCAGAATCACTGCAGTAACCTATCACGCTATATCAGCGAAAGTGAGATCACACAAAATACTTCTCTAGTCTTAGTGATTACTGCTGCTAAGGGCAAAGGAGTGGTTTAGGTCATGCAATATAGTTAAGGGATAACTTGGCAATTAGAGATATGATCTGATCAACTCGCTAGAAACTTTCACCTGTGTGCAGTGGAATGAGAAAAATCGGTTTTCATTTATAAATTATATCTTTGAGGCTAATATGGTAGATGGGTGTATTCTATAAAAGCTGGCATGATTAATTACAAAGATATTTTTAAAGAAAAACTGATCATCCTAATATTTTGCTAAAACTTGTTTTTCCTGGGATGTCAATTGTTACATGGCATTTTTTCAGTATCCCCATAGAGCAAAGAAGCGATCTTTATGGGACTCATCTCATTTGGCACTGTGGCAGCTGCACATTTGGACTGATTAAAAGTATTAGTAAATTTAGATAAAAGAACTGATAATCAGCTATCCATCTGCAGGTTTCTTGGCATTAGGCACAGAGAGGTTAGATCTGCAATTCCCCTGTCCACATTGTCTATCCTTTTTAATTCTGCGCTATCTGCTGACATTTGAAACATCTGTTTCAGCCTGAAGTCACAAGAAGAAAAATGTTGCCAAGCATGGATGCTTTCTTGTCCAGTCACGTATAGTTTTGTAGAATTAGCAAAAAACTCAAGTCTGCAGAGATATACATTGATCAGTTGACTTAGCTGTGATTAACTAGTTCTCAAGTTCATGCACTGAATGATTTAAAGCTGTGACTCTTTCTTCTGAAGAAAAAAATCCATTCAGAACAACCCTTGCTTATGTGCTTGCAGTGGACCTAGAAATGTAAACTGTGACACAAACTGTGCAATATAAGAAACTGAGAAGTTGAAATCAGTACAAACAATTTTTTGAAAGCCAGGCAAGTAATGTGAGATTCTGAGTAAGACAACCTATTAGAAGAAATCTTGTGTGCAGTCACAATCTTAACTAATACGGGGCTGGAATGTCAGTTATTGTGGGCTGTGTCTTTAGATCCGAAAAGAGCAAAAACTAGAACGTATTTTGATCCAGATCATCTTTTCTAGTATCATTAAATCGTGTTGCCAATGAAGTATAAGATGTTGCAACCTGATTAAGATAGTGATGGTGATGATTACATATGGAAACGGACAATAAGTGATTTTTAAGTGGTTCTTACTTGCTTATTATGTGATTGGCTTTTCCCATAAGTTAAAAAGTAGACAGGCAAGGCATAAAGAGCACACTGATTTCAGTATAACATATAACAAATGTTCTGGGGGGAAAAAAAAAAAAAAGCCTCAACCATTAGAATTTATTTCTCTTAAAAAAAAAAAGTAAATTAAAATTTCAGTTAGAAAGAAGGTAAGATAAATAGGAAGCTGTGCTGGTTGCTTGCTGTAAAGAATTCCATTTCGACTTTTCTACCCTTACTTGGTTTCAAGCTGCCTTTGTAAGTGCCATGGATGTTTGGCAACTTAAAACAGTATTTAAAATATAGCCCTAAAAATTGAAGGGCTTAAGAAGCAGTTATATCTTTGATATTTTTTTATACAAAAAACACCCAATGCTTTGCTCTCATAGTTAATGGTACCTCCACTCTACCTCCATGAGTTTTTAGCCTCACCATGTAAAATTGGGAAATCTGTTCTTCTGTATTTTGAAGAGTTCTTTTATCATTTCAAAACTACATCTTCTATGGCATGATGCAGTATTTAAAATGTTGGAATATCATCTGTAATATACTAATGAGCATTTTGATGCTGAACTGAGTGTTGTTTTTATGTGAATTGTATTTAGATTATTGCACTGCTTACCTGCTGGAACTTCACCTGAATTTCTTATTAAAAAAGTGTCTGAAAGCTTTATGAACAAATTTATAAAAACACAGTTTTGGAGCACTGCCTGTTGTCTGAGTTGTGTTGTTTATGACCAAGTTCTGGATTCTCTGTTCCTCTAGTATTTTACTGATGATACAAAAGCACTTTCCAGATTGTACGAGTTCAGTCATGTCTATCCAAATCTTCAGCGATTTTTTTTCAGCCATAGTTCACTTTAGGTGATGTAGATATTCAAGTCTTTCAAGTGATTTTCTGCCATGAAAATGAAAGATGGAAGCATCTTCCATTCTATACATGTGAGAACAATGCACAACCATTACGAATCTTGTTTTCCCTATTACATGGCTATGAAAGAGATCTGATATCTCAGTGCTCTGTACTAAGTAGACTTGGAAAGTATGATATTTTTCCGGGAAAACTGGTGGAAGGTTTATTTTGAAGCCAAATGCTTCAAACCCCTTCCATTTTCCAAATTACTGGGAAAACATTTGTTTTAATGTGGTGTATGATACGACATATTTGAATTGGACTAATATGATTATTTTCATGCTAATTTCACATGTATTGGTTTGAGACAATGTGTAGCCCTCTAAAGAAGAAGGAGGCAGATAATGGTTTCATGGCAGCAGAAGCCTGGAATTGTTGCATTGGATATTTTTTCCACCTTGTTGTTTTAATTATATCAAAAATTCTTACAGTTCTACATTTGTATGTATTTCTTTCATGGGTATGGATCAAGATATCTGATGATCTATAGATTAACTTGATCTACAGTTCAAAGTCTTTGCGAAGGAGGAACTAGTATTTTCTTTTCTGATCAATTTACAGTCTTTCTGTCCCACTCACAAAAAAAAATAATTAAAAATCTATAAAGATATATCTCCCAAGACTGTGGTTAAATCTATTGGTTTACAAGGTCACAGCTGATGCAGGTTTTCTGAAGGAGAACTAAACAAACTCTGTACCTGCCTACCAAATGGCTAACACATGAAAGTTATGTAAACAAAATATCTGTTCATCTGTTGGCCAGGTTTTTTTACATTGTGAAGTAATAATTTCTAGTTTTCATAAAGGAAAACATTGAAACTATCTCAAAGGCCAAAACCTGCATTTTGTAGTGTTTATTGCCATTTCAGGGAGTGGCATAGTCAAAGTTTTTTTTCAGAAGAGTAGCGCTATCATCTTTCACAACATATATTTTTTTTCTAAAACGATATGAGATGCAAAGTGATCCTAAGTAAACCCATTTGTAATTTTATTTATATAATGTGATAGCAACCATAGGATTCTGAGAACACATCTAGTATAGGATACTTGGGCTAATGAGATGCTTCAATATTCTTGCTAATGGAACACTTCAATATTCTTGCACTGGATGCTGCAGAAGCTGAAGGGTGTTCAGAAATTTGTTGTTGCAGCTGCTGTTATTCTACTAATGCAGTCATACTACAACTGCTTTCCAAGATTTTTGAAAGATAATGCAGAGAATTAGGCTTTTAATTCTGTATTTTTCATCCAAATAACTTGTTTTGAAGTACGTCAGGTTTCACCTAAAAAAAATTAAAACCTTAATTGTGATGCTTTTTATTATTGGCGAGGTATGAAGTAGGAGTAAGCAACAGGAGGTAAAATACACTCTACATCATGAAAAAAACCCAGCCCCCCAGCAATCCCCAGTTTATTATTACTATTATAATCCAATAAATCCAATAAATAATCCAATTCTTATTATACCCAGGAAAAAAAATTATTCTGGATTATGGTTTTAATTGTGTGTTCCAGTTGCTGCTATTTTTCCCCATTCTCTGTGTGTTCTGCTCCTCAAGTAGCTCTTCGGACTGGAATTATTGAGATAAGATCTGATGGCATTATAGAAGTACTAAAAATATCACTTTTCATGAAGAAAAAGTGGATTTTAAAGAAAAGTTGCTATTGTTGAGTGAAGGTGTGACTGTGGAATTATGATTTGATTGTTGCCAATGTGTGATATTTTGAACTTGCCTGTTCATTAACAAATAATTTTATGGCTAAACGGTTCTTAAGGCAGGAAAATTGCACCTATTCACCTAGACACTGTAAACATGAATATGAAAAATGCATTCAGTTATTCATAAAGCAGCTGCAAATGAGGGCAACTTTCAGATAGCTGTGTTTCTATTAGTACATTCATGGACTCTTCTGCTATAGTGTACATAGGAGAGAGATATGACAGAAGGAAAACCAAGGAACCAGCAGTATAGCGTATTACACTCCTAAAAAGAACTTTTATTTCCTCTCTCTTTTCTCAGGGCTAATGCTGGGTCTGTGTGGTGTCAGATCTAGCGATGTCTAAGTAACTTTCATGTATGAGAAAGGAAAAAAATAACAGAGGGAGTTAGGTTATGATCTTGTAAGTGGTGTAGTATTTGAAACCACGTTTAGGAGGGAAGCTGAAACCTCTTTTCTTGCTACTGTGTTATGTTGTTAGAGAAAGAACTTCATAGAAAGGAAAATGTGTCATGTGTAGAGAATGACAATTGGCGTTCACCAAATAAATGAATAAAAACTGTAATTATGTTCATTAATATCCTGCCCTACTGGAAAACAAAATATTAAAAGGCCAACCATTACAGAACTAGCACACACAGTTTGCAATTATTAGCAGCCTTGCTCCTGTTTGGATAGGGTTGTTTTCTTCAAATGTCCCTCCATGACATTTCTTCTGAACAGCTTGTAGCTTGCACTTCGCCTATGACAGATTGCCTAAGAAGCACACCGCTTACAGTGTAGCTACCTTCACTCAACATGACAGAACTTTTGTCTTTGCAAATATTGGACAAAAATGTCCAACAAATTAACTATGTCACTATGAGTATTACTGTATGTCACTTCCAGTTTTTCAGATAACATAGGCCTTGAAGATCAGCCTTACAAGAGAATGTATAGGGCAAGGCCAGCGTAGCAAGAATTAAATTCCTCATCTAAGATCCTCCTTAGTCTTGCACTGCCATTTTGATGCTCATTTTCATTAATATACTGCTGCTCTCCTGCCACTGCAAACCAAGAGCAGTCATTACTTTGTTAAGGTCTGTTCTGCTAGATTTGTGTCCTAAAATACAAATCCATCATTGTTTTATGTGTAATTCATTAAATTGAGTAATGTATTTGATTCTATAAGCTTTGAACGTAAGAGTCGTATCTGTGAATAGTGCCATTATGAAATATATTTATGATATTCACTGTTCCCTTGTGTGCAGAAGACTTAATATAATTCAACAGAACAGCTTTGGGCTAGGAAAGCATCACTTCTTCCATTTTGCTTCTGTGGAGAACCTGTCTAATAAAATTATGGTATTGACTAAACATCTCAAACAGCAAAACACTGATAATGTCTCTGCTGGGTATGTGTAGATGCCACACCACTGGAAGAGGCGAAAAGAGTTGTTTCAGACTCTTCTGGCAAAAAAGAAAATTTGGTGAGAGGGTACTCAGTAAATGCCTGAAGTAGAAAGGTTTCTCTTTGTCTTTGCCTGATTGCTGGACCATTCATCCAACCTCACTCTGGCTTACTTAACATGTTTCTTCTGCCAACTAACGTAATTATGCTAATAGCTCAGTTGATAGGAGGCTGGCTGAAGGTAGAGGAAAGACTGACACATGATAGGCACTGGAGACTGCCGATGTAGCACAAAATAATTGTTTTATTAAAAACAAGTAGGGAAAAGCAAAATAAAACCTGTAAAAAATCATGCCAAGAACTATGATGGCAGCAAGAAACTGTTGATCTGGATAGGCTGTGCAAATCTCTGTAAACATTCTTCAATGTCTTTAACTGTAATGATGACATAGGGTGTTTCATAAGCTCTTTTTTTCACTCCTAATCCTGAAGCAACCTGCTGTGGGCTGGAGAAGGGAATGCAGGCAATAGTAGGAACATTTATTTTTGGTGATGGAAGCTGCTGGAGATGTAAAAGCAGGTTAAATAGGTGGTCACAGTAACTTCAGCTGTGGGTAGTAAAAGATCCTTTCACAGATTCTGGAAATTGCATGAGATTTCCTTTCTCTGGCACTCACTTGCGTGCTACTCTTGGGATGCACGTGTCAATTTATGAAACATGTTACCAACAGTATGTGACACTTGTAAAAGCACTGGACGGAAGAGGTCTACTAAAAATCTACATGGAATAGCAGAGAAGTCTAAACACTTATTTACTCTAAAGACTAAGGATCTCCTGTTCTGGTCTGTCATCAATTCCTATGAAACGTGTACCTCCAAAATTTGGGCATCTCAACTACTTATGGAAAAGCAGGTGGTTGTAAGAAAGCCATTGCCAATCAGTCCACAGAACACATCTGCTACGAGCTCTGCTTATGGTGCACTCCAAGACAGATGTTCGAAAGAATACATGTCTTCTCACTGCTCCCCCTGCCTTCACTCCACTGAAGCGTTATACAGTTATAACAGATGTTTATACAGTTTCTGACAATTCCTATATTACACACAACATTAGTTTATTGCCAAAACCAGAATTACTCATTCAATACTCTCCAGTAAAGGAAGTGAATTGCTGTAAAGGGAATAGATTTAATTATTCCTAGATTCAAGACAGGAGAGTGCCATGAGGTATTTTACTTACAAGGGTGGTCAGAAGTCAGAGTTCTTAGAAATTTTGAGTTGGATTCCAGTTATTTTAATTTACTTCTAGGTTCTATGACTATAAATCTGTTTCAAAACTTAAAGCTTTTATGGGGAGTTTAAAGAGGACATTCAAATTGCTTAAAATGCAAAAAAAAAAAACTCCCTGCTTAAAACAGAGAGCAGTACTATTCAATCTGCAGTGCAGTGCACTCATTCTTTTCTTGTTCCATTTGATTAATGGAAGCAATGCATTTTCTCTCCTTCTGCCAGCAATTAATACTTCTCCGCACTTCTTTGTTTTTGGTGGCAGATTGCTGGGGGAGAAATTCCACAGTAAATTGTTTTTGATATCAAGATTTAAATAGACTTTGCCAGCCTGCTTGTTCTGTGAAAAATCCTTCTCAGCCTCCCATAGTGTGTAGCCTGGACTGTATCTACTCTGTGTCTCTGTTAAAGAGAAGGAAAGCTCAGCAGAGCCCCTTTCAAAGCCCACTTCTGTCACTATAACTGATAGTGCAAGGTGAAAGAGAGCAGCTTGGCTGCTACTTCCTTCCCTACATTTGCAAGGGTCGGCATGTGAGGGTAGCAGACAGAGGCAGAGCCATAGCTACATACTGGCCTCCATAACAGCGTTTTGTTCTTCCAGGTATATGGCTTGAGTTAAAGCCGTAATGGGTGTTTGGGTGGGGAGGTAATACTTCAAAGCCATTGCTGTTAGTTGCAGACAAAAGTCGCTTCATGAATTCTCCTTGGGGAAGTGCTGCCTCCAGGGTACTGACGAGATGTAATTCAGATGACCTATACCTTGGTGGTGAGGCAGAGCCTTTTTTTAGTTTTTTTGACTACTGTCTACGCAAGTGATTGTGTTCTTGGACACCAGAATGTGACCATCCATTCATTCCCACTGCTATAGCTGTCTCTGAATGACTTCTGGCCAGAGCTGAATCTTCCAGATAGCCCTGGGCAGAGTCTAGAGAGCCAAGGAGCAGTGGGGGGTTCATGTGCAGCTGACTTCTTTTGGAGGATAAGAGAGTTTAATAATACAGATGGGGACTGCTGTGCACATGTTGGCCTCCATGCCACAGAAAGGTACATTCAAGGCAAATTCATTTTACTCTAATATATCTTACAAAACCTTTTTCTTTAGAGGGCTTATAAGGAATTGTTTTCAATTCCCTGCTTTTTACGGGTGGTAAACTCAACTGGTGCTCGATTTCTGCTTGTGCGTTAAGATTAACTATGAATATATTTCTGGTTGTGTTTGCTTTCACTTAAAAGTTGGGAAATGCATACTGAAGCCTGTGCAGATATAAAACTGGTGGCAGTTTGCCAGTGTAGCCTTTGATGTTGCCAGGCATGAAACCTATGTATAAGATAATACAGCTTTCCTTCTGTATACGTGATCAAACCACCATGTGCATGTTTTATTCCTTATCTTAGAAACAATGTTTTACATTTCAGCCTCCGAAATAAAAATGTGACACCCTGCCTTATGTATAACCTTCAAGTTAGAGTCAAAACAGAAATGTGTTATTTTAGCAGGGCTACTGAGATCACAGCCTGCAAAAATCCTCTTCGCACTTGACTGTGAGCTCCACCTTTTAAACAAACACTTTGTCCTGGTTTTGAATTGAATTTTTCACTACACAAGTCCCATTAATTAAACTGCAAGAGTAGCTTCAGTCAGTGACCTGTTCTTTCCCCTGCAGCTCCTGGTGTGGTGATCCTTTCACTCGTAGCTGGCTGAGGAGAAATCTCTATGATAGGAAGGACAGCTCAGCACCCAAACCCAGTCGTCACCAAGAGGTGCTTAAAATACCTTGAAAAATAGTTTCTCCTCATTGTCTTCTTTCCTTCCAGTCATGTTTTTGTCAGCTAATTTTTGCCTGAGAACCCAAAACTCAGGCACAGTGTGACATTTCCCTACCTTCCTCCTTGCCTTTACGCAGGCCTTTTACCCCCAGCTGTTGCTGTTGCTGCCAACTCTATTCAATTAACCTCAACAGGAATGCAGTCATCCCTCTGCGGTTAATCCTGTTCAGGATTAATGAACTGTGCTTTAAACTAAGGGAACTGCTGGTAAAACTGAGGTGTAATTTCATTAGAAAATTGTGTACTGCTAATTAGTGAAGAAGGTCATTTTAGGACTTGGCAGAATTGAGTTTAACTGGAGAAAAAAAATACATGGAGAAAATATGTGAAATTTACTACTTTCTCTTCACTCTCACTCTCTCTGTGGACAGCTTTTGTCACCAAAAGTCCTGTTTTTTCTCACCTTCTCATCAGGTCACCACCAGGCCATGTCATGGGGAAGCATGGAGTAGAGGTAGCAGTGAAATGAGGCCACTTGTGAAACCACTTGGTTTTTTTATCCTTTGTTTCTGAGTGATGAACACCATGTTTAATATGATTTATTTAAGTGTTAAAAAAAACAGGAACTGGTCAAAATACTGAGGTCAGTGCTTTCTCCAGTTACAATCCAAGAAAATTCCTGGCATTTGACTTTCATGCTGGTCCTGGGAAAGTTTGCAGTCCTTCAGTTTCTCAGCAGTGCTTGTTCTGTACATTTGAGCAAAGACTTGGGCAATACCTTAGATACATTGAGCCTTTCACTTTCTAGATATCAAATGGAATCACAACAGGCAACTAGGCAAAGCAAAGTAACAAGGAACTTTAGCAAGAAATTGACTGTCAAACCAGGGCAGTGACAAGGGAAGGGAGAGAAAACAGGTGAATAGCTGCTGTTTAAAAGATAACATTAGAAAAAGCAGCTCGTCAAAAATTTTCAAATTCTTGTCCTCTTTTGTCATATGCAGTTTTGTTTTATTACTTCAGAGCTCTTTACTTTGCCATTGTGACATATTAATTAGTACGCATACTGTAAAAGATCAGGTAAATGTCGTGATTTCCACTATTTCATGCTGGTTCATGGAGCTCTTGTCATAAAGTAATAAATTACACAACTGTCATTCAGATATTTTGACCTTTTATACAAAAAAAATTACGTACACTACTTAACTCTCTAAATCAATCTTCGTAATTAATCTTTTCTTAAAAAAAATTACATGGGTCCTTCTAAGTTCTAAAAATATACTTCTGAGTCTCCAAGTAAATTATATCATTTGGGAAGGATATATCTGTAAAAAAATTGATTGAATTCCAGTTTTGAATGTACAACTAAGCCTTGTGACTGGAATTTTCATAATATGATACTGAAAGAATTTTCTTTACAGTATGTTGTAATGGACCAAATATCCACCAGCCATAGTATATGCAAATTTGTATTCTGCACATATAAAGGAGGAGGATATGATACATTTGAGTCAAAGTAGTTTTTTTAAGTATCAGAGCCAGCCAGTGTGTTAGCACACATGCTTATGTTTTAACATATGGGTACAGAAAGTCAGCCAAGCACAAAAAAAGTCAGTCACAGTTATTTTTGGAATGATACTTTGGTTTTGATACACTCCACTGTTATATTTATAGATTCAAAAGAAATTACATCTTATCTTCAGCTGCAATTACCACAGAGGACACAGAACACGGGATTTCCAAAGCAATCCAAGGAAACAGATGACCTAGTTCTTAGTAGAAAGAAAAATAATACACTGAGACTCTTTTGAACACACCAGTATCACTCACAAGGGAGAATTCTGTTACTTGATGAGGACTTGTTATAAGCAAGCCAGCTCACAACTATTTGAAATACTAAGGGGTCTTACAGTATAGTCAAATATTTCGTATCAAGTTCTGTTTGTCATGAGAAAGAATGTGCTTTCTACTTTTTTTTTTGCGGGATGGGGGTTATTTGGGTAATTTTGGTTTTTTTTTCCAGAACAGCGTTATTGATCAAATGCTCTATCCATTTATGTCAAAGGCAAAGTTTGATTTAAATGAGACCAGAATGCATGGGTACATGCTAAATCAGATATTTTTAAATGCATGCCACTTGAGATTGCAGAAGAAAAAACACACTCATAAATAGTTCTGATTTGTTTGAAGTCAGAGCACTTCTCTTTCTGTGGGTCTATTTATAGCTTTAGGATAAGAAATTCTTATGCTTAGTAGAAGGAACTGATGAGTGAGACTTTCACATACTCAGAAGAAAAACATGAGTTGTAATTTTCTGTTTCGTGAGTCTAAAGTAAATTCATGAGTCTTATAGCTGGAATATAAATTTAATCCTGCTTACTTAGAAGGACCTTAATCACACACTTGCAGTTTTCCACTTGAGCTGTGGTATCCAAAGGAGTCAGTTCTCACAAAATGCTTATCATCTGGCTTTGTCTCCCTGTTAAAATGTATCTTGGATTTTGCCAATATCCAAGATTAGATTTTAATGTAATCTTTTGGTATTTATGATTTTTATTTTGTTGCTATATTAACAAGAAGAATACAAATGGATTATTATGAATCCTGAAGTGTTCCCTTTTTTTGCTGCTCGAGTCCAGTTCTGTACAATATTACTAATCAGCTTCTATGCCAAAGCCAAGCAGTGACAGTTGCAATAATGAATATTTGCTACAGGCCACTAGTATGAAAATAGCACAGTGCTGCAAGCCTGCGTCACCAGAAAGAAATCTTTCATTTGACTGTGACTGAGTTTCCAGCTTGATTTTTAGATCATTTATTATTGAAATAGTTCTTAAAGCAGTGTCATAATATAACGTTAAGAAGTGCTGATTCAGCCTTCAAGGCATCAATTCAAACGCCTTCCTACTCATTTTTGGTATTGTGTTTTTGGTTTTAAATACCTCATACCTTTAATGCTGTACCCTGTATCTAGGGCACTGACTTGTGTACAGGCAGTAACACTGTCTTATGTTCAAAGAGACACAAGCTGGTTAGGGTAGAAGTTCTGGTGAGAAGAGAATTTGAATTCCCTCTTTGTAAGCATATCTGACAGCTCTTAGAATGTTTTCTCCTTAATTCCTGCAGATAATTATAAAGTTTATATGAGGAAGAGCAGCTTTGCCTCTTAGTATGTCGTGGTTTTTACATGGCGAACATGGATGGTTTTCTTATATATGTTACGATGTCATTAATGCATTTGCATTAGTGGAATGTATAATATATAGCACACTTTATCAAAGTGCAAAATATATGCACTGAACTTTCATAGAATGTTGTTATAGTTGAAGAATATGCTGATGACATTTGCCATTTTTAGTTTATTTTTTTATATACAATGCTGCTCTCATGTATGCATATCAAAATACCCTCAAAAGGACTAATATAATTGGTTGTATTTTCTTCTCCATTTAAATAATTACACAGTGAAATGTTAGATCAACATAATGTAGGAAGTCAGGTATTTGATGCAGAATATAATCTGCAGTTATTTAAACATTTTTTTTTAATTGCCTCAGGTTTTCCCACAGAAATGAAAGAAATGAGTATCTATATTTTGCTTAGGGCAAATTACTGACCCTTGCACTGCAAAGCTGGTAGTGGTGATTGATGTACATATCTAATTTCCTGCAAGATTAGAACAAGCACCAACCTTGCTATCAATCCTGAGAGAATGTTAATGTTGTCTTCTTCTTTACCTTCCCTCTCCCTGGTGCCATCTGCCCTCTGCCTTCCTTTTCACCAGGAAAGTACATTGGCCAGACAGCAGTACCAGGTTGGAGAAACTGAACTTTTTGGAACAGTGTTATGTACTTCTCGGAGTGGGCTTTGAGGAAAATAGTTTCACTGCAACTTTAGATGAAGGAAGGCCAGCATCACAGAATCACAGAACTGTTGATGTTGGAAAAGACCTCTGAGATCATCAAGTCCAGCCTATGACCCATTGACACAGAATTTTTGGGATGGGAAAGGAGTGACAGGTTAAATGTATAAATTTGTGAACAGATCTACAAAGGGTTCATTTACTCATCAGTTTCCCCAAAAGAAGGATTATTAGTTCAAATGAGTGTTTTTCTTTAGAAACATTGTTGTTGGTCTATAAAAATGATAAATAAGAACAGATTGTTCAGAAAGATAAGACCATTCCTTCTCCACCAGCATTCAACATCCCCAGTACTGTCAGGATGTAAGTACCTCCAGGCTCACTCTCAGGAAGAAGCCCAAACTTTATTAGACCTTGAGTGTGACTTCTTTTTTTTTTGCTATACGCATTAATACCTGGCAATATGTAGAGTATTCACATGGCATGTTCTCTTTGAATTATGAATAATAATTTTGAAAAAATATCTGGGAAAATATGTAGAAACGTCACAAAATACGCAATGTGTAGAAATTAATAGGGTTTGGAGGGTCCTATTCCCAGCGAGTGAAAAGGGATCACACCTGTGTTGCTTCTGCGGATCTTTATTCGGGCAGTTTCAACTCCTCCAGTAGGCAATATTTCTGAATCTCTGTAGGTAGGATATTCTCAAGTTTTACAAGCTTTAATATTAGAAAGAATTTTCTGATGTCTAATACGTCTTTCTAGTTGTAATCCAGTAGTCCTTGTCCTATTAGGAGGGATCGGGAGAAGAGTTTATTCTCTTATTTTTAGCTACCTTCTATAGATATAAAAAATGTTACTGGTGTCTACCCTTCATCCTCCATGTTCACAGTCCATGTTTTCTAAATCTCTAATTTGTTTTGGCTTCTTTCTTCACAATTCCTCTATGTTGGTTTGCATTTTTATTGCTGCTGGAATAACAACAAAGCAGTAATTGTTTACTTTTGACATTGCAGTCTCTAGGCTGGACACAGGGGCTCCAGTGCTGATTAGAGGACGAAAAAACACTTCATAAATCTTTTACTTTGCACTTTCAATATGGTGGGGTCCTGTTTCATAGCACAATGATACAAGAGATCTGTGTTCACCTTGTTATCTGCTTTTTCTGAAATACAAGCAAACAACCCAAAATCAAACAACAACAAAGAAAAATTTCTCCAAAGAGCAGTAGTGAGGCTGTTGTTCTTCATCCTGTTGTAATAGATCAGATTAATCCTACGGAGTGTGGATTCCTGCAGTTGTCTTTACTGAAAAACATCTAATTTTCTAGACTATTTCTCCAGCACACTAAAATTGTTTGGAATCATGTCTCTCAGTGGTTTTGCACTTGCTCCCAATATACTATTATCTGCTAAGTCATTAGACATGTTCTTCACTAATGAAGTTGTTGAACGGTATTAGTCTGAAACACACCTCTGCAGCCTCAGTTAGTTGGGTCCCTCCTGCATCACAACACATACTGAGATCTATGAGCAAAAGAACTGTAATTTTGCCTATTCTAATAGATGGCAATGAATAAACCACAGTAAGCGTAGAGCACCGCTGATAGCAAGGGATGCATGAAACCAAAATGAGATAACTATGTTGGAGAGTACAAAATTCCAGAAATATATCAGGAAACTAATTAAGGTTTCTTATGGGGAAAGCTGCTATTCAGTAGGCTTGATATGACAAAATAAAACACTGCAAAGGCAGAACAGCTCCTTTCCCTTTTTACCTTTTTACCTTCTCCTGCCCCTTGCTTGCCATCTTCTTCACTGACTCAGTGCTGCATCTTGCTGTCTTACCCTGCTAAGAACTTAACTACTAAACAACACTGCCATATCCAAATGTCACGTATATATATTCAAACCGCAGTATCATTGTGTATTTTCTCTCTCTCGGAGTAGAAAACTACAGAAAAGGCTCAAGTTCTCAGATACTGCACTAGGTTTCCAAATAGATTTAGGTATATAACATTCTCACAG
The DNA here is from genome assembly GCA_020746105.1 of Trogon surrucura. Lineage (NCBI taxonomy): Eukaryota > Metazoa > Chordata > Aves > Trogoniformes > Trogonidae > Trogon > Trogon surrucura. Next base: position 14,920,706 of record CM036622.1, on the reverse strand, counting down.
TGTTTCCAAACATACCACTGATATACAGAACAGAAATCTTATTTGTGTTTGTGTAGTTTTCAGACATAGAATGTTGTGTATTTAATTATTATTAGTAGTGTGTATTGTTAGTGTTCAATAATGGATAATAGTGATGCATGAATAAATGAATACTGTATATCAATACTTTAATTAATTTAATATTAAATTTGGTTAGTATCATGTGAGGCATCAATTTAACATTTTATTTTATTAGATATTAGAACATACAATTATTTTCGTTTTAGTTCTAACAGTGCAGAATGTTAAAACCTTAGCTGGGCTTGGCTACTCAGCATTAGTATGGAGGTTCATTCATCTAAAGTGCTGTGTATAAATTTTTACTTCCTATTGTACTTGGTTTCATAGAATCATGGAATCATAGAATGTTAGGGATTGGAAGGGACCTCGAAAGATCATCAAGTCCAATCCCCCTGCCAGAGCAGGAATGCCTAGATTATGCTACACAGGAACGTGTCCAGGCAGGTCTTGAATGTCTCCAGAGAAGGAGACTCCACAACTTCTCTGGGCAGCCTGTTCCAGTGCTCTGTCACCCTCACTGAGAAGAAGTTTCTTCTCGAGTTTAAGCGGAACTTCTTATGTTCCAGTTTCAGCCCATTACCCCTTGTCCTATCAGTGGTTGTCACCGAGAAGAGCCTGGCTCCATCCTCGTGACACTCACCCTTGATATATTTGTAAACATTAATAAGGTCACCCCTCAATCTCCTCTTCTCCAAACTAAAGAGCCCCAGCTCCCTCAGTCTTTTCTCATAAGGGAGATGCTCCACTCCCTTCATCATCCTAGTTGCCCTGTGCTGGACTCTCTCCAGCAGTTCCCTGTCTTTCTTGAACTGAGGGGCCCAGAACTGGACACAATATTCCAGATGGGGTCTCAGCAGGGCAGAGTAGAGGGGAAGGAGAACCTCACTTGACCTACTAACCACCCCCCTTCTAATACACCCGAGGATGCCATTGGCCTTCCTGGCCACAAGGGCACAGTGCTGGCTCATGGTCATCCTGCTGTCCACCAAGACTCCCAGGTCCCTTTCCCCTACACTACTCTCTAATAAGTCATTCCCCAACTTATACTGGAACCTGGGGTTGTTCCTACCCAGATGCAAGACTCTACACTTACCCTCGTTATATTTCATTAAATTTTTCCCCGCCCAACACTCCAGCCTGTCCAGATCTCGCTGGATGGCAGCACAGCCTTCGAGCGTGTCAGCCACTCCTCCCAGCTTGGTGTCATCAGTAAACTTGCTGATAGTACTCTCTAGTCCCTTATCCAAGTCATCGATGAATATATTGAATAATACTGGTCCCAGTACCGACCCTTGAGGGACTCCACTGGATACAGGCCTCCAACCAGACTCTGCCCCATTGACCACAACTCTTTGGCTTCTTCCCCTTAGCCAGTTCACAGTCCACCTCACTACCCGAGAGTCTAGACCACACTTCCTCAGTTTAGCAGCAAGGATGCTGTGGGAGACTGTGTCAAATGCTTTACTGAAGTCAAGGTAGACCACATCCACCGCTTGGCCATCATCTATTCACCTTGTTATATCCTCATAAAAGGCTATGAGGTTAGTCAAGCATGACTTCCCTTTGGTGAAGCCATGTTGACTGTCTCTAATGACCCTCTTATCCCTGATATGCCTTGAGATGGCACCAAGGATAAGTTGTTCCATCACTTTCCCAGGGATGGAGGTGAGGCTGACTGGTCTATAGTTACCCGAGTCCTCCTTCTTGCCCTTTTTGAAGACTGGAGTGACATTTGCTTCCCTCCAGTCCTCAGGCACCTCTCCCGTCTCCCAAGACTTACCAAAGATGATGGAGAGTGGTCTAGCAATGACATCAGCCAGCTCTCTCAGCACCCGTGGATGCATCCCATCTGGACCCATGGATTTATGGATGTCCAGATTGCTTAATTGGTCCCTAACCCAGTCCTCATCGACTAAAGCAAACTCCTCCACTGCCCTGACTTCCTGTGGGGCCTCAGGGGAACGGGGCTCCTCAGGACAGCCTCCGGCAGAGTAGACAGAGACAAAGAAGGCATTCAGTAACTCTGCCTTCTCTGTATCATCTGTCACCAAGGCACCCACCTCATTCATCAGTGGGCCTACATTGCTTCTGGTGTCAGTTTTATCTGCCACGTATTTGAAAAAGCTCTTCCTGTTGTCCTTGACCCCTCTCGCCAGGTTCAATTCTAGGGAGGCCTTTGCTTTCCTAGTTGCCTCCCTACACCCTCAGACAACAGCCTTATATTCTTCCCAAGTGGCCAGCCCTGCCTTCCAAGATCTGTAAATTCTCCTCTTGCCCTTGAGCTTACCCAGCAGATCCCTGTTTAGCCACGCAGGTCTCCTGGCTCCCTTCCTTGACTTCCTACGTGTCGGGATGCTCTGATCTTGAGCACGGCAGAAGCAGTCCCTGAACGCTAACCAACTGTCTTGGGCCCCTTTACCTTCAAACAGCCTTGCCCATGGGATTTTCTCTAGTAATTGTTTGAAAAATCCAAAGTTTGCCTTGGCAAAGTCCAGGGTTGCAATTCTGCTTGCTATTTTGTTTCTGCTACACGAGATCCTGAACTCCACATGATCCTTTTTAGTGTGTTGTCTTTCAGTTGTATAGAACAGTCTTAATGACCTGCCTTTGCAGTTTATGAGTTCTATGTTTAATGGGTTTTAGCAAAATGCAGGAGACAGAATTTTGATACCTGATCATACTGTATTTTGTAACCACACAGAATACGAAGGTCAGATTTAGTTCATTACCATCAGTCAAACCACCACCAGCATGGTCTGTCTCTCTGCATGGTTAACATTAGGATGCAAAAAAGCTCATGCCAAGAGTCACCACTTCTTTTCATTTGTTTGTTTCCATCTCCCCTCTTTGCCCACAGACGTTACCCCAGGGACACCAGCAATATCAACGACAACAACCGTGGAAATCCGGAAGAGCAGTGTTATGACAACTGAGATCACCTCGAAAGTGGAGAAAATCCCCACGACAGCCACGAGCAGCACCACAAGCCCCTCTGTTGAGACTGAGGAAGAGAAAGCAAAAAGACTGCTGTACTGTTCACTATGCAAAGTCGCTGTCAACTCTGCCTCGCAGCTGGAGGCGCACAACAGTGGTGAGATGGAGCAGTGCTTGCTTGCTTCCTTTTTTTCCTTCTGTCTCAAGAGCTCTGCAATTATCTCCCCCTGAATAGATTAGCTCTCTTGCAGCAGGGGACAAAGAGGTGGCAGAAAACTGGCAATTACATGGAATTCATTAACTATTAAAGAATAAAAATGACAAGCAAAGAGGCTTTCGTAAAGGAGGGAGAAAGGAATTTCATTGCATGCAAGTTACCCATTTTCTTACAGTTTGGCTTTTGCAGCTTCCAAACCTTACAGAGCTAAATTGACAGCTCATGCTTCATTACCTTTGGTGTTCGGAGTTTGCATAGTTTTGTTTGTACCAGCTAGCAAACTGAGTATGAATGCCATTAGTTTTGTTTGAAATCGAACAAATTAAGGCTGAAAGAGGGAGCATCAGTCAGTCAGAGTTCAATGATGAGAGTTAGCATTCTTAGCTCCATATTGTTAAAATGATGTGTATTTTTCCTCTGTTTTCATCAGCTGATAGCAACTGCTCTGTGAGAGTTGAATGGATAGTCGCTTACTTCCATCTTTCTTAATTTTTAAACATTTTCTCGTTATTAGAGCTAGTAACACCAATAAGTTTCAGTAGTAGAGAGCCATCATTCACAGTCTCTATTTTAAGCATCTTATTGACTGGCTTTTTGGTGAGTGGGGTTAAAAGATCTTGGGATTTAATATGGTGACGATGAACACCTGTAACAGTCCTACAGAAAAACTACTGGGTTTGAATATCAGGGATTATCTGCCAGCAGGGTAAACAGTTAAGAGGAAGAAAACCTTAGGTTTAAAACATAGAGACAGTGATAATATACCTGCAGCAAAATGATCAATGGTTTTATGAAGTAATAAAAGAAGGAATAACTTTGGCATGTCTATAGAATCCACTTAAAGTAAAAATGAAATTATTTCTTGTTATTCATGAGAAACAAAGCCTCATCAGTTCTGAATGCTGTGTTTGCTCTATGCCAGGTCTTCAATCTGTGAAAAACCAAGTTCATAAAGCTCTACCCATTTAACCTATTTTTCTGATCAAGATGAGAACCAAGATTTTATTCTGAATATTTAAACCCAACCCTCCAAGTTTTTACTGTCTGTGCCTGTAAACTGTGCATATGCTCACATGCATGCTTCTTAAAGTGTGTATGTGGATGCATACAACAGTTCCCAGTGGCATACTAATTCTGTACATGGTGGTAGTCCATTGTCATTACAGACTACCTGCTTGGCAGTCAACAGTGTAAGAAATTGTTTGGTCTGAATACAGGTAAAGCAACAGAACACTATTGTTTTCCGTTCAATCTTTATTTTAGCGAAAAATGCAAATGCATTTTTCTCACATGCTTGTTTCTCACACATTTTGTTTTTTTCAGGCCATTAAGGATCCATAGGTTGCTGCCAGGAACCTCTGCCCCTTTTTGATTTGGAGACTAATTAGTTCATTACAGATTTAAGTGTAAGCTACCTAATACATACTGTTTATCAATCCATTCAGGAGGACTACAAATCAAAGACAACTACATCTTTAATAGCTAAATTACTCTTCCTTTGCAATACAATTCAGGTCTTATTAGCAGCAGGAGTTAATGAGAAAAGTCACACCCATTTAACTTCACATCAGGATACCTGATTTTGCCACTACTTACCGATGTGGCTGCTTTGTTCTGGTGCATTACCTACAGATATGTAATTTAATAATTAAATATCAGATGTGAAATCCTGTTACATTGGTATAAATCTGATACAGGCAAACACAGACAAATTCCAAGGATAGCACGTGACACCAAGCTGAGATTCATATGATTTTCTTTTAAAAAGAAAATAGGACAATGAATGCAACCAAGTTGCCAAAGTTGTTTCTGTTTCCCATTTCTAATGTCTCCAGGGACTAAGCACAAAACTATGCTGGAAGCTCGGAATGGAAGTGGAACCATAAAAGCCTTTCCCCGGGCAGGCGTAAAAGGCAAAGGACCTGTGAATAAGGGAAACACAGGCCTTCAGAACAAAACATTTCACTGTGAAATATGTGATGTGCACGTAAACTCTGAGACACAACTGAAACAGGTACTCAGCTAGCTTGCAGAGTGTGAATCCTTGGCTGTTCTTTGTTTTCATGGTGATAAAGTACCAGCATGATCAGCATGTGTCAGTCTGACAGTTCACATCCAAGGGGAGCTTAGAGATTCTGGCTTTTGTAGCTGACTGTCATGCTGTATGTTTTGGGTATGATTTTCTTTGCACAGAATATGTTTTCTCAAAAGCTCTTAATTATATATATTTCTTAAAGAGTTATAGAAGCTGTAAGTTGCAGCATGCTACAACTGTCTTTAGTCTACTATAATTGTTATGAACTAGTAAATGCTGCCTTTTAGTGTACTGCATGATATTTGCCTTGACAAAGATGTGGAGGTGGGTGCAGCCAGTGCTTTCACAGAACACTGAATAACCTGCTTAGAAATGTGGGGATGGAGAGGATTTGTAATACTTCTTTTATCAGCATTATTCTGTAACTGAAAAGTATGACCTCTAAATTGCAATTACACTAAGTTATGTTCAGTCATTCTTTAGATAAACAAAGCCTTTGTTCTGAAAAACACTCAGTTTAATTCCGTATGCCTTTTGGAATTAAATACTGGTTAAGGAACTTTAAAAGACTGAAGATAAGTTCAGTAGTGGACAGTAGTAATACTTCTCCTTTCAGGAAAAAAAAGTCCACTTCTTTGTCTTTTTTTTGTTGTGTGAGAATTCTCTTGAGAATGAAAAATGAAGTAAAAATATGGTTCTGAAAAAGGTGTCTTACATCTGATAATGCAGTAAAGTCTGTGTAGAAGGTTTCTTGTAAAACTTCATAGATTTTATGAAGAAAAAATGGATCTTGAGTGGGGTTTTTTACTGTCATTTAGTTTGATATATAACCATCTTTCAGCTGAAATCTAAAAACGAACTCCAGGCTTCTTAGGGATTAAAAATATTCCCCACCACTGCCACCAAACAAGGGATGCTCTGCTATCCAATATTCTTTCAAAACTTTCTATCAACAGCGGAGTAAATTTGATGGGTGCTTTGTAGAGATAGGAAGGAAATTTTCAAAGGCTTCTGTGTTTGACCTGATTCAGGTCCTGTTGAAGTTAACAAAGATGAGGAAATCATTCACTACAGTGGAAGCAGAGCTGAACTGAGCATTGTAGAAAATCAGAGTCCCAATACGTGACGCACAACGGATAGTTCAAATTGGAACAGACACTATTCCTGTTCGTTATTGAATTAGTCAAAGTAATGCTGTTGTGGAGAGCAGTAGCCTTCAGTATTGGAGCACCCTCGTGTAAAGCAGAACCTGAAATCGTCTATTAAGGAACTATCACTCTTTTCTTTTCTCACAAAATGTATTTTAACAGCACATTAGCAGTAGAAGGCACAAAGACAGAGCTGCTGGGAAGCCACCTAAACCTAAATACAGCCCTTACAACAAACTCCAAAAGGGAACACATCCTCTAGGGGTAAGCCAATCACCTTTGTACTTTGCTTTTATTTTAACCCTGCTGAACGGAGATTTTAGAAAAATGAAGTGGGAAAACGTTTAAAATTATAGAAATAGCATAAGCAATGAGAGTATCTGAGAGTGTCTGAATGAGCCCATGGAAGCCCACCAGGGACTTTGTATACATTTTGATGGACATTGACTGCAGCCTGTGGGTCCTTGTTTTGTAGCTACTCTGAATCAGAAAACAAGCTTGTTTCAAAGGTTATTAGAGAGCAAGAGATGAAAGAAATATCCAGATATCAAACAGGATTTCTCCAGTTTTGACCAAGAACAATAGTGATGAAGTGACTAAAAAAATTCTATAAAACATAAAACATTTATTCTATCCTTATTTAGAAAATTAGTCAGATAACAATTGAAACAGAAAAAAATCCACCTCTCATTTCATTCCACGCAGTGTCAGGATGAGATTGCCAGGATAAACTATCTGAAACACAGTTCTTACTAGCTTAAAAATCTGAGAAAAATGTTTGGTTTTTAACAAAAATCCCTCTAGGATGCTGCCATTAATTAAGAAACAGTTTATATTGTGAGTGGGATAGCAAAACATCTGATATTTATCTCTATCAGATAAAGTGCACAATTGGTTTTTGTGTCATGGTGTTTTGTAATGGTTTATAGACAGAGGAAGGATGTTGATTCATTGGCCTTGTAGAGATTAGCCCCTTATGCCTTGACCGTTTTCTCTAATGCAGGCAGAATATGGAGGTTTTTCTTCCGTGAAAACCCAGTTCTCTTTAAATTGAGTTAAATCTCCTGTCTCAGCAACAGCAAGTGCACCCTTGCTGGAAATCTTTGTTGGGGCATACCACTTATGAGTGATATAGTCATGCATGATTCAGTTGGCTAAGAGTTTTCCTAGATGTTGCAGCATAACACAGTGCACCATCCTGGTGGATCCATCAGCAGGGAAATAGCTCCGTGGGTTTTGGAAGACCAAGATCTCCAAGACATATGAGCTATGCTGAAAGAAACAGAAAATATGTAGTGAGGTAGGTAGGATATAGAATCACATAAGTCTCTCTGACAGGATTATGATTCCGTTAGGAAATTCATGGTTTCCCAGGGGATGAAAAAACTATTACATTACTGTTACTGTGGTGCACAGTTCTCTATTTACCAATTTATGTAATGGTGATTTCTGAGAAATCCAGTCAATGATCAAGACCATTTAGTTGCTGTATAGACAAATAAAGGCAATGTGTCCTTTTCCTGCTCCCTCACTCTCAGTTACTCACAATATACAAGTCAAGCCAGAGGTGAGCAAAGAGCCAAAGGAGATTTAAGAAGGAAAGAATGAGTTAGCAATAAATGAACAGATATGTGTAGTAGTTTTCCTTTTAGCCTTTAGCAGTTTTCCTTTTAGCCTTTTCAGTTTTGAACAGAAAAAAAATAGCAAAATTACTGTTACTTGAAATACAGAATGGCACAGCAACAAGCCAAATATGTGCTAATTTTGCTTTAAATATAAATGTTTTTCATGAGCTCTAGGCTTTTTGTTTACTCCCTGTTCATTTTCCAAGCCATTTACTGTCCCTTAGTTTACTTCATTGGAAGAGAAATGAATAATGGCTACTTTACTCTTAATGTTGACCTACGTGTTAATTAGCACTTGCAGAGAGGTTTGAAATGAAGGCACAAGGTACTGTTATGTGCTAAATATTACTAGTTTTGCAGATATCTTGAAAACAGAATTATGATGATAAATTAACTGAAACTGGAACAGGCTCCTCAGAGAGGCTGTGGAGTCTCCTTTTCTGGAGACGTTCAAAACCCACTTGGACACATTCCTGCGTGGCCTACTCTAGGTGATCTTGCTTTGGCAGGGGGATTGGTCTAGATGATCTTCTGGGGTCACTTCCAACCCTAATGTTCTGTGATTCTGTGATTCTGCAGTTCCTGATTCCCCCAGAAATGGCAAGATAGTCCTAGCCTTTTAATATATACAGTCACATAAAGTCTTCGTTCTTCGTAACAAAAAATGTATAAGCATCTCTATTTTTTTTGCTACAAAAGTTAGAAGAACATACTATGTTTTCATAGCTTTTCTAGACCAAAAACTTCCCAATACCATGTCCTCAGTATTATTTGTACTGCCTTGACTAATCTAGTTTTACATGCTTCAGAGAAAGAAGATTTATGAATTCCCACAGCACTATTTCAGAGTTTAAGAAATTTTGCAGTGTTGGGATTTGCTTGATATTTCTTCAAGCCACAGATGTCCAACATGTATAAAATACTACACTGGAGAGAAAGAGGTCATCAGGCATTTGATAGTCCAAACTTTTTACAATAAAATTGCTCTTAAGAAAAACATCCTTCACTGGGAATTCTAGACCACAATCAGAGCCCTGTTGGTTTGGGCTTTTTCTTTTTTTTTTTGTACTTTATACTCAGAATTATTTTTTTTTTTTGAGAGAGAGGTTGTTTTTTTTTCTCTATTCTAAACAGGGCTGAAAAAAAATTTATTTCGTAAAGAAATGTAAGGAAGGAGGGAAAAGTCAAATGCTCAGCAAGAAGACAGCTTGGGTCAGGGGTGTAACACTGATCTAGGAATAGATCAGACCATTGCATTTCATAGACACCATGAGGAATTTTGTAGCTGGCATCCATTGTGTCCTCTGTTAAGAGAGTTACAGTATCTGATCCCCTCTGAGTATCTCTCACAGAGCTTTGAATGACCTTGAGGCCAGCAGAGTTGCCAATGGGTGCTAGGAAAAATAAAAATCCTGTATCTATCTACCTGCTAAAGAACCATAAGGATTTTTTTTTTAATATGATGATGGTGTAATGATGAGACTCGCTGGTGGCTCATGCCAGAGTACTCCCATACTTACTTTCTGAGTACTCACTCACCAAGGTACCGTCAGTTGGAAAGTATCAGACCGATATAGTGCAAATTAATTATTTGAAAGGCCCTTTAAATTCAAGGATGAAAAATTTTATTTCCCTGGGAGTCAGAGGTGTTCATACTTATTCTGAGATGTGCCATGGAGTTCCTAGTCTATATATTTAATACCACATATTCAGATTCAAGTTCATTTCGAAGGACCTCAGGTCACACCAGGACACAGACCCACCAGAAGTCCATCAGAGCCAACAGAAATGTTTCTTTGTCAGTGGATGAGGTTTCTGTTCTTATCTCAGTCATTGAAGCAGGACAACAAAAATATTCAGGCTCCTGGCATCTCATTAGAAACTTGAAATCCCACTGAAATCTGCAGAAATCTATATAGACTCTGATGTTCATTTGTGCCAAACGTGAATTGTCTTAAATAATAATGGACCTCTGTGAGTATTTTCAGGCAGTCTGGGAAAAGCTTCAGGTTGTTCTTTTTTTCCTTTTTGGAAACTCTAAATGGGGAGTTTTCTTAATTTTGTTCGGTAGTGCACAAGACTCGTGATTTAAATGTTTTTAAAGCAGACGCTTCAGTAATAAAAATACCATGGTTGGGAACTATACTAATTGATGTAGGCAAGATTTCTGTCATGAAAACATTTTAAAATACCTGCTGCTTTTTCTAAGAATGAACATTATCATAATGAAAAATATTTGAAAACACGGCAAGATGACATATGGCAGCACGCACAGAATTCATCACCTATTTGAAGACATGAAGCATAGGAGATTTTGATAACTGATGCAAGATAAGCTGTGTTCATTTGCTTGTTATTAGAGGCAGGAGCTATTAACAGGAAGCTAGCTGGAGATCCTAAGTAGAACTTGAATCCTAACAATTAAAGCAGAAGTACCTTCTTAGTCAGATGAGGGAACAAGATGTTTTCATTCTGCTCTGGTCTCTGTCATAAAGCTGGAGGTCTTTTAATCGATAGCTAATTCTTATTTAATTCTTGCGTAGTACATTCAGCTTTATATTGGTGCAGATTCCCCAGCCCCTTTTTTAGGTTTGCTTTGATTTTTAATCTCACATTAAATTATAAGTCTCAGCGATAATGCATGAATATTGAAACTTTTTGTGCCCAGCCAAATCCTGCTCACCCTTGTCCAATGTGCAAGTTCGTATCTCCTGTCACAAGCCTCCAGCTCCTAGAGTCAGTAGCCACTACGAGGTCTCTCTTGCTTGATCTTGCACTTATAATCTTAAGTCAGGCTCCCTGTAGTGTAGCTAATATGAACAAATTATGTCTCTCTGTTTGTTTGTTTTCTCTCTTCCCCACAGGTGAAATTAGTATTTTCAAAGGAACCTTCAAAACCGATGGCTCCACGAATCTTGCCAAACCCACTAGCAGCTGCAGCAGCAGCTGCCGCTGTGGCTGTGAATTCCCCCTTCAGTCTTCGCACAGCCCCAGCAGCCACCCTTTTCCAGACTTCAGCACTTCCTCCAGCACTCCTACGACCAGCTCCAGGGCCTATACGGACCACCCATACTCCCGTGCTGTTTGCTCCTTACTGAACTCCAAACAGGAATTAATTGTACTGCAATAATTTTTCAAATCAAATCAAAACAAAACAAAAAAAAAGAAAATCAAGAACATTGAACTATGCAGTGTTTATTTATAGTTTAAAGTATATATGAAGAGCCAGGACTTTTGATAGAGAACTGAACAAATTCTAGAGGGGGGAATGGGCAGTATTTTCTCCAGATGAGAACATTCCTCTTGAGTATTGATCGTTTTAGAACTGATCTCCAGCATTGACTTGTAGTGACATATAAAACTTATGAAGCCTTTTGACTGTGCTTTTTGGCACATATTTCCCTGCAATGTCTTTCCTGCTTCATGAAACAACTTACAAATTTGTCTAAAGGGCATTAACTGGTTCCAATGTACATAAAATACTTTATTCTGTAGATTAAAGAAGAAGGAAAAAAAAAAAAAAGAAACACTGTGAATAGTAGTACCCTTACCAATCCTCCTGCCAAATCAGCAGTTACTGGGTATTTATCTGAACAAAAGTAGATACAATAGATGTCTTGTAAACAGTAGTATTGTGTCTCTATCTATGCCACTAGGTTTCTAACTGAGTTGCAAAAGATAAAAAGAACAAATTATGTCACTTTGGTAAGTAGTCAAAAATGATGACAGTAATGTGGAGCTGTTCCTGGTGAACAAAATTTTTTTTCCTCACTTGCGGAAGAATGGGCATGAAGATAATCTGTGGTTAGGGCAAAGTAAATGATAAAGAAGATATAGTGTGGGAAAAAAATGGGTGCTGTACACAGAATAGGTCAAACTTTTATTTAACTGAGAACATATGTGTACAGTGTGTGTATATTCAAAAGGTGTAATACATACAGGATAGGTCAATGTCAAAGGCATGCCAGTGGACAGCAAAAAATACACTCTTGTCGTGAAAATGGCCTGACACTTTAGTGTTGAGCAGAGGGAAGACACAAATGGGTAACACATACTCATAATTAGCAAATGAAAAGCAGGAGAGAAATCCTGGCTCCATTTACGTCAGAATAAAGTTCCTTCTGACTGCAATGTAGCCAGAATTTCATCCCAAGAATGGCACATATTCTTTTTATATCACACCAGTGGGAATCTCTCTAGATACAGGTAACATTATTTTTTCACAATAGACTTAGTCTTAGAAACAGATTTATTATCTTGTTTTATTTCCTGCTGATGTGATATAAAATGTCGTAATATACCTATAAAATGTAAACAGCAACACATGAGATACATATTACAAGATAACTGCACATTGTGGGTTTGGAACAAATGCAACTTTTTAGGATCTGAAGGGACCCTTGAATTCTGTAGCTGACCTTTATGTATGGACAGCTTAAAGCCTTATATATTTGTTGTGAGGCTTAAAGACGTTGACTGTGTCCCTTTAAGGTAAGATTTATCAGGGGTATATATAGATATATTGTATATATGTTAGAGTAAGAAAAATAACTTATAAACAGAAAATCTACTATATAAAATAATTATATAACCATTGAGTTTCACATGTGGGTCATTAAGTGGTAAGTAATAAACAGCAGAGAAAAAATAGACTTCTTGAATCTGATTCTTGCTGCCTGCTTTTTCCCATAGGGAGCTGAAAAGTATCTATTAATATTAAGGAGTGCGCTGCTGAGTCACATGCGACCACTCTGATGTGTAGCTAAATGAAATGCCTACCATACATTTAGAAGGAATAAAATTTAAAAACATAATTTAAGTTTAAGTGGAGAAATGATTTGAAAGATTTTATTAAAAGGTAATAATGCAAAATATTGACCATGTGGTTGCTATATAATACTGCCTGTGGTTAATACGGACAGTTGGGAGATAGAGAGGATGGGAATATACAGCACTTTTGACTTGCAGTTCATCAGTGAGCCTTCCATATACATTGATATTTGCCATTTTTTAAACCTCTCTGCATTTAGATTTTATAAAAAAAATATATATAAAAAGAGAGAAAGAAGAGGTTCCATGGATGTCTGTGTCCAAAGAATTCCAAAGAGATGCACCTATTTATCTAGAAGAATTAAAATAAGTTCTATATTATGTATTTGTATTTCATCGAGTTTATTTGCAAACGTTTGTGCCTTGAAGTGAAATGGGCTTTTGTTTATATTTAACTCACTCCTATGTAGCCATGAAAAAGATGGAATGGTGATTTCAGGGCTGGTTCCTAGCTGGGTTGCTTTGGCCCAGATTCCAAAACAAGAAGCGTATGAGTAAGTTCCTGAAGCCAAGATTAAGCACCTAAATAACTAGGGGCTGATATTTAAAAGGGCTCCCTACTCTACAGCTCCCAGTAAAGAGGCAGTAAACAGGCAAAACCTGCACCTAACACTCAATTTAGAAAATGTCTCCTTTTATTTGGATGCATAAATGTAGTGTAGTAAGGTTCAACTCCTCTTTGCAAAATCTTGGCCTTGGCCTTTTAAACCTGCTTGCAAACTTCCATCCCTTTGCAGTAATTATAGTACCATTACCAGCTGTCTTCAGATTGCTCCTCAAACAGGGCACTGGCTTTCAAACTGGGCTCCACGAACCACCATTGATCTCCAGAGCCTTTTGTTAGGAGCCTGTGTAAGTCAGAGACTGCTAGATGAGCAGAGGGGGACTGGAGTTTTCGGAAGGGAGAAGATCTGGACAGGCGATCTTTTCCCCAGGAGAAAACAAGCAAATGGGAAAAGGGAAGACCTGTGAATATCCTGTAGGCTCTTATGCATGGCCTTCTGGTGCACGGACACCTGCTGTACATCCTGCCATGTTGTTGTGATGCCATCAAAATCAACGGGCTGATCCTTGCCAAAATGTGGCCTGTGGCATGTATGGAGGCACAGTACTAAGGGCAGAATTAATACAAGTTTTGCTAGAAGTAACAAGAGTGTCATTCCAACTACTTACATCAGCTAATTTGCAATGACACCTTCAGTTTTCTTGGACCTCTTTTGTCACAGTGCTCTATGGAACAAGTTTTTGTTCACACAAGTCTCTTTTAAATTTCAGCTGTAAACAACAAACTTGATTCTTTTTATGTCTCTTACTCACTACCTAATAAAGGATAAAGCCTAAATGTTAGAATGCATAGTGGATTTTCTGTGCCTTGCTGTTCCACCCCCTTTTGGTCATTAACAAGTCAACGTGCCCGAGATGTCAGCACAACAGTTTTATATTGCATATAAAATGTCGAGGAAAATACTGGCACAGCAATCCTATGGGGCAAGGGGAGCTTCCAGTCAAGGGTATGTCCACAGCAGCTGACAAAGGAGCCAACAAACAGAAAACACTTTACACCTACTTGTCAATACATCCAGTACGGAGAGCCCTACAAAAGAAAAATGTGTCATCATATTTCATGTTACAGTAACACTCCAGGGCCAAGTGGAAGCCTAAAGCACAAGTAAACAGATCATTTCATCGAAGACACAGTCACTGGAGTAACAGTGTGAAATCAGCCTGCAGGAAAATGGATGGGAATGAATTTGGAGAAACAAATAGGTTCAGGCATATTTTCTTAAATTCTCTACAAACTGTTAAAGAATGACTGTCCTGTTCTGATCCAAAGAGATAGAATTTTTTTTTGTCAGAGGGATGTATATCTATATTTTTATGCTATCTGCATTTTTTTCAACTATCTCTGGCTTCGAACCTTTGTTCTGAAGGATCATCATTACTCTGAACTATGAAATCAGTTATCTTCTTGAAAGCTGCTTTAAAAGCTGATGTGAGAGGTTGGTAAGAAAATGGTATCAATATGATGATCTAAAATGAACTGGAAGAAAAAAAAAATGAACTGGCCATGTCAAGGAATATTGTATTTGAAAAGTATACATCTTTATTTTAAGATAAATTAAAGTTATATAAAAATAAGAATAGCTAAATAAAGTTAATATAACTAGAAGAATAACATCTGTCATTTTAGTACTGGAATGTTACAATTGGCTCTGCATTTTAAGAGATGAAAATACCTTTTAGATGCTAAATCAATGCGAGGATGCTATGGCTAAATTTAATGTCTCACACTCATTATCTTCCAGTTATACTAGGAGTACCATAACTGAATGGACCTACCCTTAGTCACTTCTATCCTAATCCCAAAAGATACATGAGATTATTGGCTCAAAATTCCTTGAAAGCTGAAATCATGCTTCTTAGGAGCCTCTACTTCTGCCTTCTGCTGCCAGTAAACACATAGTTTTCAGGCTGTCCTTAAAACACCATGGAGAATTTCTATCTTAATATCTTATATTTTTTCCGAAACGAAATGTCATTTTATGAACATAAGACTACCGCTGAGGAGCAAGACCTGAAAAGGTTTCTTCACAATTACAACATTCTTGTGGGTAAATATGAAGCACAGATACCCAAATTGTTTGGCTGCACAAATCTTTTTGAAAACGTGTGAAGCTGGAAGCCTAAATCACTTTATAAGGAATCTGTCCTTTTATTAACATAGGTGTGCAAATTTTCATTTTTAAAATTTACTTCAGCAAAATTCAGGATTCAGGGCTCTAAGCACCTAAAGCTCGGAAGAAAATAACCGTGGAGTTCATATTTACCTGCCGTGTGAAGATGTGAGCCTTTGCTGTGTAAAATATTACAGGTTTGGCAGGTTTTTTTCATCACATCTTCTGCTGTTATTGTTTATTTTGAAGTGCCATTTTTTCAGTGCCAATGAATCAATAACACAGAAGTTTCTGTGCTGGGATTCAGTGCATGATTGAAAGAAATGGTAATACTAATAAATCCTATCTAA
The DNA here is from genome assembly GCA_020746105.1 of Trogon surrucura. NCBI lineage: Eukaryota > Metazoa > Chordata > Aves > Trogoniformes > Trogonidae > Trogon > Trogon surrucura. Next base: position 14,904,832 of record CM036622.1, on the reverse strand, counting down.
AACTAGTTGAAATCTCAAACATACAGTTAAAGGTTGAGCTGAGGACAAGAGCTTTGTGCCCTCTCACACCTATAGGTTTATTAAAATTCAGGACCATTTAGGAGTAAATGTAACTATCTGGAGGATGGTTATTACACAGCCTTATCCAAAATGTCAGAGGCTGAAAGAGTCTGTGCTCTAGAACAAAATCAAAAATACTGTGAAAACCATGATGCTTTTAACCCTGGGACTTCTGAAAGAAGTTGCAAAGATCTTTGACTTCAATAGAGCATTTTTTTACTCTGAGTGCCTGAGATCTTTTGCAATCACACTGTGTACTTCAATTAGTGTCACTCAGCTTTGATTCAGTATTGATATATTGGCTGAGCCTGAAATGTGATTAGTGGCTGCCTGGTTCCTGTGATCATCTTCATCCTGGGATGATGCTTGGGTGGTGAAGTAGGAAGAGTCAAAAGATTCAATTTAAAGAAACTGGTAAACTAATTTGATTCCTGTTCTTTGTGCAACATTCTTATATGGAACTTGTGAGGCATAAGCAAGCTGGGAAATTCAAGAGTTCCTGCCTATAGCAGGAAAAAAATAAAAAAATAAATTATGGGAAAGATGATGAGAAAGAACCCAGAAGACTTTCTTTGGCTTAGATACTTCAGTGACTTTGTAGAAATGGTCTTCACAGTAGTCACACTGTCACCGCACTGACTTCATGCTGTTCACAACATGTATTTCATACCCATAATTAGAAACAAGTATAGTTACTAATATTCCTTGCATAGATGTTGGACACAGAATTACAGTCCACAAGAATTTTCCTTGGAAATCCATGCATCCATGTCTGTTCATACTAGCTGAGATATCACTGCATCTCATCAACATCTGAGTCTCCAGAGCAGATGTCCGTATTTTTTATTTGTTTTGATTACTATTTGATTCTTTCATATGAACGAACAGAATCTGTAAGTTTAAATTTGTATTTAAGAAGGCAGTATTCATTAAGCTCCCTGTTGGATCATTTGATCAGGGTCAATAAATTGAATAAAAAATTTAAAGCATCAGTGCCATAGTAATAGTAAAGTTATGAGTGGAGAGCATACGTGTACCACGGTGCTCCTTACCTAATCTAGTCAGAATTCTACGACACAGCTTGTTAGTCTTTCACAGTTTCCTGAAATGCTTATCTTCTGGGACTCTTCAAAGTTTTAACTAAATGTAAATGTTATTTCTTATGTTCCGGAACAATAGCTATGTATTTCTGAGTGCAAAGGCGACAGAAAAAAAAAGGATAAAAACCATAAACCATTTTCTTGTTAGAAATTCCTGTAGCATTTGTTAAGCCCTTACTCTGCTTGCAGCTGATGGCTGGCATTCGCCATGGGATACACATTGACACATGTAAAAGGTACAGATTGTCTGCTCATAACACAGTCTGCCCAGCGCAAACATTCTTTTGGGACAACAAAATGGGAGATGATAGCATATGGGCAGAGGGTAACGTCAATGCCTCAATGTCCAGATGGAGATGGGTGACAAGTGGTCTCACTTGGGAGTCTGTGCTGGGACAAATACTGTTTAATATCTTCATCAATGACAAAAACAGTGGGATCAAGGGCACCCTCAGCAAGTTTGCAGATGACACCAAGCTGAGTGGTGCAGTTGATGTGGTAGAGGAATGGGATGTCATCCAGAGGGGCCTGGATAAGCTGGAGAAGTGGGTCCATGTGAACCTCATGAGGTAGAAAAAGAAGTGCAAGGCCCTGCACCTGGGTCAGGGCAATCCTTGTTATCAGTACATGCTGAGAGATGATGTGCTAGAGAGCAGCCCTGAGAGAAAGGACTTGGGGAGTACTGGTGGACAAAAAGCCGGACATGAGCCAAAATGCATGCTTGCAGCAGAGAATGCCAGTCATATGGTGGGCTGCATCAAAAGAAGCATAGCCAGCAGGTCAAGAGATGTGATTCTGCCCCTCTGTTCTGATGAGACCTCACCTGGACCACTGTGTCCGGCTCTGGAGCCCTCAACACAAGAAAGACATGGACCTGTTGGAGCAGGTCCAGAGGAGGTCCACAAAAATGATCACAGGGCTGGAACGCCTCTCCTGTGAAGACAGGCTGAGAGTTGGGGTTGTTCAGCCTGGAGAAGGAGAGACCTTATAGCAGCCTTCCAGTACATGAAGGGGATCTACAAGAAAACTGAGGAGCTGTTTACAAGGATATGTAGTGGCAGGACGAGGGGCAATGGTTTTAAACTAGAGCAGGGGAGATTTACACTAGGCATCAGGAAGAAATTCTTTACTATGAGGGTGGTCACCCTCAAGTGGTGACCCAACCACTGGCACAGGTTGCCCAGAGAGACAGTGGAGGCCTCATCCCTGGAGACATTAAAAGTCAGGCTTGATGGGATTCTGAGCAACATGATCTAGTTAAAGATGTCCCTGCTTACTGCAGGTGGTTGGACTAGATGGCCTTTAAACGTCTTTTCCAACCCAACAAATTCTATGATTCTGTGATATTTTTGATGCAGTCTTGTCCATGCCATTTCTGCCAGTCAAACTCGTGCCTGACTCTATTTTGTCAATCAGAATAAAATGACAAAGGTAAGTTTTACTTCCCAGAAGGGGCACCGAAGAACAAAAAACATAATAGTCTAATGATTCTCAGGTGGGGTCCCGTGTTATTCTACTTCCTGCAGTTGCCTAAGTACTACCAGCTTGTTGAAATGTAGGTTTCAATCAAAGATAAAAGGCCTGTTTCTGTCTACTACTCTTACAGTTTTAGAAAGGAGATGGAAAGAGCTGTAGCTCTTTATCCAGTGATTCACGCACTAACTTCCACATGGTCGATCAGACAAATGTCTACACATGTATTGCCTCTCTGTATATACACAGCTCTTATTTCCTGCCTATTATTCTCCCGAATCACATGGTTTGTGACTCCTTCAGCAAGATAGGACACTTCATGGAGCATTAAAAAGGAAGAAAAAACAAACAAACAAAAAACAACACCCACTTATGGGGTGTGTAATATAGGCATATGGGTGTACAGTATGAGTATCATGATACCCCTTTAGTCATGTCATCTACTGTCATTATACCATTCATTGGTATAATCTAATTAGGCATGTGGCTGAAGTTTTTCATTGAGACTCTCATTATAGTATTGGCTGCTTTAAGCAGTAACCACTGAAACCAGTCTTGTTGACTGTTCTACAGTTAAGCCTTCTCCCTAACTGTGTAAGGTTCTCTGTTCTCTGAAGTATTTTGCACGGCAAGTGAATCCTTGGAAGAAAAGCTAGAACTATTTTCATCTCCTTTACAAAGCTATGAAAAGCAGTAGGAAAAAAAAAAAAAAAGAAACCAGCCTTTCATGTTTTATTAATATCTACATTCCAGCTGACAAGAACTTTGCAGCTGCAGTAAATACTCTAGAATCTCTTCAGTTCTGCTCCATGAGACAGGATGCAAAGGATTGCTATTCCATTCAACAGACATTTAACCCAGAGCAGTGTGTAAATCATCTGCTCTAATCCACCATCTCACTAAAAACTTTAAACTTCATTAAAAATCTTCAAAATCTACCAGGGCCCACTGAAAGCACTGGAGATGAAGAACACATATTACATGATGTGGTGTCAATAGAACTGCCAGGAGGACATACAGGTGAGTCCAATTGATGCATTTCATCAAGGCAAGAGAGCGTAATCATTCAGGAAATTTGGTTTCATTGAGCAATGTATTTCTGCCTATGGACAATCTCCAACATTGCAATACAAGACATAAAACCTGAGACTGGGTCATTCATCAGGATGTATAAATATTCTTCCTAGGCTTTATAGCATAAGCTCTTCATTTAGTGGTACAGCGCATGTTTAAATTTGTGAGTGCTAGGAATACTGAAGGCTTCACAAAAACTTCAGAAACACTAGATTTAGGTAAGATTTTTATAAGTCCAAGAGTAAAATTTCACAGTCTAATAGTTTGTAAAAATAGTTTTGACTGGTGAATAGCCAATATACTGTCTTTAATGTTAAAAAAAAAAAAAAAAGTGGAGGGAGGTGACTAAAGTAATTATACCTTGCTATTTAAAGCACCTGATACCTGACTATGGACTCTTTAAAGGTCAGAGTTACTAGCCATGTTGAGAAAGTAGTCGACTAGAAAACAAATGTGTCTTCTCAAAGGTAAGACAAAGTTATCAATATTTTGGTAATTTATTTACTAGGTAAGATTTGATTAATTGTTCCAGACTAGATTAAGCATCTGAGATAGTGACCTATAAAAGTTATTAGATTGATACTATGAGGACTCAGACAGTTTTGAAAGAAACGAACTGAAATGAAGGCTGCAGAGATTGTAGTATACAGAGAACTATTAGGATGGTGAGAGAAACTAGAAGACTGTTCCTCAGGAGTAATTTTAGGTTATGTCTGATTTCACTGGTGATCTTGTGCACAGGAAAAACGTGCTTTTGACATTCTTTGATAATGTGCACTATTAGCTATCATCAATACAGAGAGAAACATGATATTTTCTAGAAAGAACAGAATGACCTTAAGAACTGGAATAATAGAAAGGAGCTGAAACTCTATAGGAAAGAAAGGGACAATCATGTATTTGGAATCTAACAATAAGCTCCAAGAACTCAGTAGTTGGAAATAGCTAAAGAAGAGCATGACCCACAGGCATTGCCATTGGTGAAAATGAGTTACAAATTTGATTCAGCTGTTTTAAAAAAAAAAAATCATTGAGGCATATTCTACATTATCCTACCACAGAATAAAAACCTTATATTTTGATAACTTCAGTGAGTTGCAATCAAGAACAATTAAGTCCTTTTAGAAAAAAGTTGTGGGAAGGTAAAGAACCTAGTAGATGAGAATATAATATAATAACATTTGTATCTTTAGCATAAGGAGCTGAGGGAAAGAGGGGTCCTGTTGCTCGTTACACATCCTGGGATGGAAACAGTGGTAGCCATCAGGAAGAGAAGAAAGTAGCTCAAGTTAAAAAAGTTTTCAAGCATAAGCACATGAATAAATGTCTATAAATTCACCTGTGAAAATTGCCTGGGAATTAGAAGATGCTTGTAAGTGTTAAAACACACAAAATATGTCAAAAAGATTCTAAGAAGGCAGATACTGACGTGCTTCTCAGGTGAACTGTGTCCTGGTTACAAATGAGGTCCTGTGCTGTGTTTGTTGTGGCAGGAGCTAACTGAGCACCATGAGCCAGTCAGCAGGTCTGTGCTGTTTTTTTTCTCCATGAGCTTACTTAGTGTATCACTCCAGAAGATGGTAGTTACTTGACTTAGTGACTTGGCAAGCTAGGGAGATAAATCTAGGAAATACAGGGTTTGCATATCGTAGGAAAAAGCCTCCTGAATCTTGTGCAGGGTCTATTTTGCCCATCTATTCATATAACCACGATGAGTCAGAAAATTAAGGGTTGAAATCTGAGTGTAGGTAGATAAGTTTGCTGGTGGCTTTTTGGACACCGTGTGTCGGCTGGAACAGTCTGTCACATTTTTCCTTAAATAAGTTGCAGTATAGTTTTCCTAGACAATCTCATGTCAAAATATCTGTCGTGATCAGCTGCTAAGCATAGTTCATGCTTTTAAAAATTCAGACAGATCTGTGAAAATATTTAACAGTACTGAAAGCAAAAATGACATCTCTAGTTCACTGAATTCATGCAAATGTGCAGAGTTCAGCAATGACACTTGGATACAGTTAAATTTCTTAAGTGTTGCTTGTCTTTGGGGCAAGGACTGACTTGCTGCTTCACAGCTGAACATTCCAAAAGGAGATAGAGATCTGTGACAGAATCCTTGCAAAAACATAAGAGGCTGAAGTCAAAGTGCATGACCTTTTATCTCCTCTCTAGTCTCAGAGTCCTCACTGAGGTTGCTGAATCCTCTGATTGGCGTTCTGCGGTCCGTGAGTACCTGTATGTCGTATGACCTTGCTAGTTGGCTAAGGAGCCGTTCAGCTAAGCTGCGGAATTCCTAAAGTTGAGCAATAAAATACAGGCCTTTCTGCAGTCACTGGACTGCTTATGTGATATCCGAGTCTTAGCACTTAACGTTCAGTTCAGGCTTTATGTAATAATTAGGTGAAAAAAATTGCCACTTGACATCTGCCTGTCTTTACATTTTTTAAATGTATTCACCTTCCAGAGGTTACAGATTTACCTTATTCAGGGGGGACTGAATTTAAATCTTGATATAAACTTCATGCTTTGGCACACCAAGGCTACATTCCTGTTCTCTATTCAATGCCATATTTTGCTATCAAGAAAAAGGGGAAAAAAACCCACCCAAGACACCAGCTGAACACCCTCCTGAAGAGAAAACCCCAATACCCAAACCCTATGATTCAAATCTCAGTGATATTTTCAGTATGTTATTAGTTGTTTTGGAATAGTCTTCCATACAAAGTGTGTTCCAAAACACTTTACAGAATTAAAAGCTTTGTGTGACTACAGCACAAAAACATAATCCAAAATGTTTTGGCTAAAAAAAGGAAGCCTTCTGTTTTTCTTACAACTGAGGCCAAAACAATTTTAACTTCTGGCTTCTTGATTAATGTTAAATACAGTTTAGACTGAGTTTCTAATCAAACAAATACTGCAACACTTATAGATCTGCAGTTATTGAGTCCACTGTTTTTAGATTTAATTTGAACATCCTGAGTATGAGAGCAGTTAAATTTGAAGCCTTCATAGATTATGCCATCTGCTAACAGAAATCTGTATTTCAGAGCTACGTAGAGTGTGTTTGATAATTTTGTCATTTTACTGTAGCTTAGATATTTTTTATTTATTTTTGCTGTATTGGTGCCTGAAGACTCTGACTGTGATCATAAAGTAAGAATTTCACTCTATGACAAAATGGAGGTCTTAAAAGGTTGGGGTTTTTCATTACATCCCAGCATAGACTGAGAAGCTTTAGAAGGTTTTCATGAGATTCAAGTTCATCTGTTTGTTCTTATTCTGTCTGGAGACCTGAACTTGTATTAGGACCTAGGTAAGGCTTCTGGGGACTAAAACGGTTTCTCTCCCTCCCGCTTATCAGTTGAATTGGTCGATTCTTTCATGACTATCTAGATTAACGTAGATGTCTACACCTGAACTGTTACCTTTCAATAAATGCAGATTTAGGGAGTCGGTGCAGCTGTCCTCTATTACAAGTCCACTGTAGGATGACATGACTTGTGCCCTGGAAGTGCCTGTTTTCTCCACAGATTGCAAAGGAAACACTGGGTGATGTCACGTACATCTGTGCTGTATGTGTCTGATGGAGAAAGTAGGTAAGCATTAGATGTCAGAAATTAATCCAATCCAAGCAAGTTGTACTTTAGTCCAGCATGTGATAGAGCATGCTCACAAAATTGAATATTCCATATACAAAATGAGTGTTTAAATAATAAAAGACCCCTTGTTAGTAATTTTGGTTTCGGTCTTAGCAACAAAGAACTTTAAGTAAAGGTTTTACTACATCAAGCCTGTTAATGCAGTAGTTGCCTTTTTTTTTTTTTGGGGGGGGGGGGGGGTTTGGTTTTTAGTTTTGTGTTTTGATTGTTTTTTAAGCAAAAACTAACATGTTGGAAGCTCTCCAGGGAACTGCTATGCTTTTCAGCAGGCTTCTCCACTGGACCAGGGCTGCTGTGAGCCCGGGGCAGCAGCAAGGTGCGCGGACAGGGGCGATTCCATCAAGGGGTTGGTCCCACAGCAAGTTGAGCAGGGTGGGTCCCGTGAGAGTGACCAGCTAAGCTGAGAGTCCCGGTCTATCCAGGCCAGTCTGTAGCAACGAGGCTGGTACCAGGCCAGGTTTAGCAATGCTGACTCAGGACGAGCAGGGTGCAGCAGCAGGTACAGGAACACCTACAGCATAGGTCAGGCATACTCCAAGGGAAAAGCCTGAGTTTAGGCCCCAGAGAAGCAATCCTCGAGCTCCTTCACCACCTCAGTTGTTCTCCAGCAGCTTGATTACAAGTTATGTCGCTGTGCCTTCAGCTTTGGCAGCTGGACCCCTAGGAGGGGAAAGAGGAAGCCTCAAAGTCTGTGGGTGTGCACAGGGCCCTGGAAATGTTACCACACACTTTTTATAAAGAGTAAAAGAGGTGATTTTTGTCTCTAGAAATTACAGTATTGAAGAGCAGGAGAGAGGATGAAGGCACTGAGCTTTGCACGTGACCATAAAGAAAGATGGAGCAAAAGAGGTTGAGTTCTTGTCCTGACCAACATTTTGGTGAAACACCAGTATTCACAGTGTGGGATCACCATGCTAAATAAAAGAAGCTGAATTCTGCAGCAAACGCAGAAGTTCACTGAGGACAGTAGGAATAAATCTTCTTAAGTATAAATAATACTGGGCATATAAAAATTTTCTGAGAACAGTGATATGCCTTGCTTACTTCCTGCATGACTCAATCCACTCTAGGAAATAGAGTTCACCTTATTTTTTAGTTACTTAAAAAAATTCCCAAGTTGAGAAACCATAATTATTCAGTACTGTATCAGAAGTCAGGCTCGTTTTCATTGTACAGAGATGTTTGATGGGCAGAAATGTAAGGTTTTATTTTATATGGGAAGTTCCTGCTATAAAGGCTAAAGCTGTCTTACCAAAGAGACCACAGCTGTGAAAGTTTTCTATGAGAACCTCTATTTCTTCTTGTTCTCTTCTTTAACGTTAAGCTCCTATAGATTAAATACTTCAGTCACGCAAAACACTCTTATTTCCTAAACAATGTAACATTTGGCATCATGGATTATTCTGACAAACTATAAATCACTTGCTGCTGTTCTATAACATACCAACTGTCTCATATTTTTACTCTGTTGAGATGTGGTAGGTGGAAGCTTCCCCATCTAGAGCCACTTGAACACTAACAGACTAAGTATTTTCCTGTGGCCAAAGCACAAACTTGTGTGTTCCAAGACTGCTGAGCAGCAGATTACTCTGGTAGCATAAATATCATCTGGTAGCTATTGAAGAGCTGAAGTGCTATGTCCGTGTGCTTTTACGTTGCTCCAATCTCTGGTACACTTCATGGTACAATTATGGGTTAACACAGACAAATACAGTTTGGTGGAGAAATCGGTAATGAAGAAACAGCAGAAATTGAAGGAATGGACCTCTTGCAAAAGTATTGAGTTTTTTGGGGGGATTTGTGGCTTGGTTTTGGTGTGGGTTTTTTTATTGGCTGTTTTTTTTGGTTTTTTTTTTTTTTAGTCTAATGAAGACAGCTGGGAGATTACTTTGCAAGCTGATCATTCCTGGTATCGGGCAATTATTCAAGAGAGGCATCTGCTACTAAATGGGTATTCTGCAGAAGTGCTGTGTTTGGTTACAGCAGAGTAAGGTCTGGTCTAAGATCCTATCTAATGATTGAACTGTCATGAAACTGATGAGCTACCACGAGTTACTGGGCTTAAATAATGCATTGACTAGTATGCTCAGGTCAGTATAAACGGTATATTATTTTCCATGCAGATTACACAGGAAGAAAATGTTTACATTCATAACTATGCATCTCTCTGTCTGTTGAAGAATTTATTTCAATCTTCTGACAGGTCCTACTACTGCCTACCAGCTTTCAAAGCCTTATGTCTCTGGTTTTTAGCTTTCTGATTTTGGGACAGAGTAGAGAAAAAAAATCCACGCTAGTGATGACAGTGCTTGAGATAAATTTATTTGCTGGTGTTGCTCTTAGTCTGAGGAAAGATGTGAGTCAGTAGGAGTGAAAGATTTGCTTGTAGGACAGACAATGTTTAACTAAGAGCCTGCCTGAAGTGACTAAAAATGCAGTCTCTCTGTTCCTAGCAAGATGTTGTTTGGGGTATACTTGCTGATTTCCAAGAGAGACACTAGGCTTTAAAATTTAGGTGTTACAACACCCATGTTGTAGATGTGTGGCTGGGATCAGAGGTCAATTCCCCCGTGCAAAACACCCCTGTAGACAGGCAGGTCAGCAGCTGAGCAGGCTGCTGAGGAAGAAGCCCCTATCATATACATGAATTGTGAGGAGGTGCCATTTATATATATATAAAATACAGTTACTTCCTGCACTGCCTTGGGTATTTTATGCCTTATTGATTGTATGTTCCTTTAAATTGGTAATCTGAAAAAGCATTAGGAATAGATTAGCATTAGGTGTCAACACTCAATACCTGTGTTATGGGGCCTGAGGCTCAACAGGAGGGAAATGCAGACACTTTTCTGATTGAAGGATTTCCTGAGCTAGAGAGAAGGAATTTTGTGGATCAAAATGTTCAGTTAATGGTTGCCAAAACTCTGTTTAAATCTCATATTAAATATTTAGCTTTTTTTTTTTTTTTCAGATCCCGCTGTTATGGCCTAACTGCTAAGATCTCCAGAGTCTTCAACAATGGTACACATTGTGCTATTCATGTGCTATTAGAGATCAGTGGGGCTGACCGCAATGTGACAGATCACAGATCTTCTTCCCAAGGGTGTTCAGAAATGAGCCTAGAGGGGCTGGCACGTATGGATGTGTAATTCATCTCTGCCACTTCCAGTGGCCGCAGAAGCAGAGGAAAGATCAGAGTATTCTTGCTTTTATACCACAAATCACTCAACAGTTAGCAACGTGCATATTTCAAAACAAAGATAAGCCAGACAGAAAATTCTTTAATACAGATGAAACAAATTCAAGGATGTGAATAGTAGCTGGGGAAAGCTAACCTTGCTACTTCTCCATTTATTTAAAATAGTGTTTTTCTGCCCAATACTGGTTTAACCTACCCACATCAGGTATTGGTGGTAATCTCCCTGGAATTAATGTAATTCTTTGTTTTCCTTTCTTCCTTTTTTTTTTTTTTTTTTTTTACTGTTCATTCTAAGTTGTTTAAGCTGCGTTGTTGGAAGCTTGCTTAGTTCCGCTAGTTTCTGCAAAACAGAATTGGATCATCATTAAGAACAGGTCAGCACTAGTGAAATTGCACAGAAGAGAAAGCTTTTTGGATATTTAGTTAGGCATTTGGTCTGTTGACAAGTCATGGGTTTCTGCTTTCAAAGGGTGGTGTGCAATTTTTATGTTGCAAGGGTATTTTTGAGATAAATATATAGTAGCTACATTCTTAGAGAGATTAGAGCCTGTTATGGTCCTTATCATAGTTACAGGTACCTCAGTCTACTGCAGTTGTTCTCACAGCAGACTTAAAGCAGCACAACTGCTGTTATCCCATAAGGACTGGGAAACTGAAGCATAGCTCCAAACTGGGACTTCAGGCAGAACATAATTATACTTTTTTTTCTCCACAAACATAACCACTGCAATCTTAAATCCTCTTCAATTGCTAATTAACTCTAAAGATGCTAAAAGCCTGTCTGTGCTGTAGTTGCCAATCAATCTTCAAATCATGAAATAATTTAGGTTGGACCACTGTTGGTCAAAGCCCAAACTAGAAGCAAGGCTACCCTTGAAGTTAGCTCAGGTTGTTTAGAGCTTTGTCTAGTTGAATTCTAAATCTCTGAAGCTGGAAAGTCCACAGCAGCTCTAGGCAGCCTGGTTCAGGCCTTAACCATTGTGATATTTTTTTCCTTCTGTCTAGTTTTAATATCCTACTGTGAAGTATATTGCCTTTTGACCTTATACTGTGAACCTCTGGGAAGAGTCCTGCTCTAGCTTGTCTCATAGTTGGGCAGCAGTTAGATTCCCCCCCTTGTCTCTTTCTCCAGGCAAACTCACTCTCCTGTATTTCATGTGCTCTGTACACCTAACCAGATGGCCCTACACTGAGGTCTTTCTGGTGCATCCATATTCCTCTCGGAGAGCAAAACTGGATGCAGTATTCTAGGTATGGTCACACAAATGCCAAATAAAGGTGAAAAATCACTTCCCTTGATCTTCTAAATATTCTCTTGGACTGTAAGTACTTCCACAAAGTTTCTTTCTAGCTAATTTGTCCTCAACCCATACCACTGCACTGGGTATTATATCTTCATATATGCATGACTTCGCATTTGGTTTTACTGAACTTTGCGAGGTACCCATCAGCTTTTTCTCTTGTCTCAAAATCTTTGTGTGACGGTTTTGTCCTCCAGTTTATCAGTCATTGCCCCTTCTTCCACCCTTCTAGGTTCAGAAGATTGTTTTACATGCAATTATTCATGCCATTGATGAAAATGATAAACTGTATTGGTCTCAGTATCAGCCCCTGAGGAACACCACTCCTAACAAGCTATTGGTTAGATTTTTGAAACAGTTACTTACCCAGCCAATTTTTCACCTACCTTGTAGTCCACCTCCACAACTCTACTATTGGGCCTGAATGCAGACTGTACAAAGCAGTCAAAGTACCTTAAGCTTTTCCATATCTTTTGTCAATTCTGTCCGTTTTCAATTTCAGTGGTGGAACAACCTTTTCCCTAGTCTGTTTTTGTGTCTTTTTTTTTTTTTATGTGTAGTTTTGTTGGTTTTTTTTCTAATGTTCAAAAATGTCTCATGTTGTCCTTTCCAATTTCAACTCCACCTTTGGCGTTCTTGTTTCAACCCCTCATGCTCAGCCAATGCCTTTGTAACCCAGAGAAATCTGCTCTTGATTCCAGCTCCTTCACAGCTCTTTCCTTTTTTCTTTTTTTCTTTTTTCTTTTCTGCTGAACATTAATTACTGTACATTATGCAGCCAGCTGGTGGAAAGTGTGTTTTCAAAGTCTGAAAATCATTGACCAGTATCTCCTCCCAAACTGAGATGACACTCCCTTTGTCCTCTTTATTCTTGATATGGAAACTCTAGTATGCTTTTGGGGTTGGATTTTTTTTTGCTTGTTTTTATTTTTTAATATTACTTCCTTGAAAAGAAGCCATATCAGAAATTACTAGAGACAATAATGAACTGATTGCCAGATTTTGAGTATACATCTATGTCAGTGTATAAAGATTTTTTTTTTCATTTGTTGACATATCATAGAATCATAGAATGTTAGGGATTGGAAGGGACCTCGAAAGATCATCAAGTCCAATCCCCCTGCCAGAGCAGGAATGCCTAGACTATGCCACACAGGAACGTGTCCAGGCAGGTCTTGAATGTCTCCAGAGAAGGAGACTCCACAGCCTCTCTGGGCAGCCTGTTCCAGGGCTCCGTCACCCTCACTGAGAAGAAGTTTCTTCTCGAGTTTAAGCGGAACCTCTTATGTTCCAGTTTCAGCCCATTACCCCTTGTCCTATCACTGGTTGTCACCGAGAAGAGCCTGGCTCCATCCTCCTGACACTCACCCTTGATATATTTGTAAACATTAATGAGGTCACCCCTCAATCTCCTCTTCTCCAAACTAAAGAGCCCCAGCTCCCTCAGTCTTTTCTCATAAGGGAGATGCTCCACTCCCTTCATCATCCTAGTTGCCCTGTGCTGGACTCTCTCCAGCAGTTCCCTGTCTTTCTTGAACTGAGGGGCCCAGAACTGGACACAATATTCCAGATGGGGTCTCACCAGGGCAGAGTAGAGGGGAAGGAGAACCTCTCTCGACCTACTAACCACCCCCCTTCTAATACACCCCAGGATGCCATTGGCCTTCCTGGCCACAAGGGCACACTGCTGGCTCATGGTCATCCTGCTGTCCACCAAGACTCCCAGGTCCCTTTCCCCTACACTACTCTCTAATAAGTCATTCCCCAACTTATACTGGAACCCGAGGTTGTTCCTACCCGGATGCAAGACCCTACATTTACCCTTGTTGTATTTCATTAAATTTTTCCCCGCCCAACCCTCCAGCCTGTCCAGGTCTCGCTGGATGGCAGCACAGCCTGCTGGCGTGTCAGCCTGCTGGCGTGTCAGCCACTCCTCCCAGCTTGGTGTCATCAGCAAATTTGCTGATAGTACTCTCTAGTCCCTCATCCAAGTCATCGATGAATATATTGAATAATACTGGTCCCAGTACCGACCCTTGAGGCACTCCACTGGATACAGGTCTCCAACCAGACTCCGCCCCATTGACCACAACTCTTTGGCTTCTTCCCCTTAGCCAGTTCGCAGTCCACCTCACTACCCGAGAGTCTAGACCACACTTCCTCAGTTTAGCAGCAAGGATGCTGTGGGAGACTGTGTCAAATGCTTTACTGAAGTCAAGGTAGACCACATCCACCGCTCGGCCATCATCTATCCACCTTGTTATATCCTCATAAAAGGCTATGAGGTTAGTCAAGCACGACTTCCCTTTGGTGAAGCCATGTTGACTGTCTCTAATGACCCTCTTATCCCTGATATGCCTTGAGATGGCACCAAGGATAAGTCGTTCCATCACTTTCCCAGGGATGGAGGTGAGGCTGACCGGTCTAGAGTTACCCGGGTCCTCCTTCTTGCCCTTTTTGAAGACTGGAGTGACATTTGCTTCCCTCCAGTCCTCAGGCACCTCTCCCGTCTCCCAAGACTTGGCAAAGATGATGGAGAGTGGTCTAGCAATGACATCAGCCAGCTCCCTCAGCACCCGTGGATGCATCCCGTCTGGACCCATGGATTTATGGATGTCCAGATTGCTTAATTGGTCCCTAATCCAGTCCTCATCGACTAAAGCAAACTCCTCCACTGCCCTGACTTCCTCTGGGGCCTCAGGGGAACGGGGCTCCTCAGGACAGCCTCCGGCAGAGTAGACAGAGGCAAAGAAGGCATTCAGTAACTCTGCCTTCTCTGTATCTTCTGTCACCAAGGCACCCACCTCATTCATCAGTGGGCCTACATTGCCTCTGGTGTTAGTTTTATCTGCCACGTATTTGAAAAAGCTCTTCCTGTTGTCCTTGACCCCTCTCGCCAGGTTTAATTCTAGGGAGGCCTTTGCTTTCCTAGTTGCCTCCCTACATCCTCGGACAACAGCCTTATATTCTTCCCAAGTGGCCAGCCCCGCCTTCCAAGATCTGTAAATTCTCCTCTTGCCCTTGACATAATGTATACAACTAAAATGAATCAGAATAAGATTTCTCTAATTAGTGGCATCACTCTAGGAAGAGCTGCCATAATTTGTGAGATTTTTATTGCTATATAAAATGTTTGCTTTTAAATGTGTAATCTGGAATTAATTTCAGAGTGCTGGAAGGTGCTTTGCATACTACTGCATGTCACAACCATGCTATGAAATATAAGTACGCAATGGCAAGCAGCATGACTCTGAGACTATAGTTAGTGTGTCACTAATGTGGCCATTAAGTTTTCATGTTAAGATTTATTATGCTGTCATTACAGCACTTTTCTTTTTGATGTATCAAACTACTACTACAGTACATATTTGTTGACATCGCATCTGTTTTAGGCAGGCAAATGATTACAAGTTACCAAGGAAACTAATAAGCAGTATGCAAAGAATGGGCTGCACAATTCATTTTGCTAGATAGCAAGTCACTGCTGGTTTAATTTCAATTAAATTACACCTACTTCTCACGTTGATAACATAAAAACAAACCATGTACCATTTCGAAAAGAATTCGCACAGCTATTTTCATTTAGCAAATGGAAATGAGCATTGTTTTGTAGTTTATACGGATGGAAGATACAGAAAGATGTAATTGGTTGAAGGTTCTGTGTATTTTATATACAAAGTGCTGTATTTTATGAGTTTATAGAAAACCTTCTGTTCCACTAAGTCCACAAGACTACACGACCACAGACCTTAGCATCTGACCGAGTTTTTAAAATTGGGATATTAATTTTTATTTTTTTTTTTTACTTTGAATTGTCTGCACAGTTTGCAAAAACTCTTTCAGGGCTGGTGCTGTTCCATGGAAAGAGAAGCTTGAGGTAAAGTACATTGATTAAGGCTGGAGTCTTGGATAAAACAGGCCACCAACCTCCCCCTCCTGAGCAGATTACACAGATGAACTGCACAATATCATGAGAGAAAAATCAAAGAATCGTTGTGGGTATGTACTGTGCCAGGAAGAATTAAGTACTCTGTGTAGCCCTAGAGAGCATTTGTTCAGAGGACCAATTTTTGGGTAAAGGACCCTTAATTTTAAAATAGTGTCGAATATTCCTTGTTATTTGTTTCTGTTCTGTTCTCCTGAGTGTGTTATATTCTGAATGGCTTGGTTTATTGATTTGTACCACATCCCCCAACCTTCCCCATGTTTGTAAGCTTCCACTCTTTGTAAGCCTAACAAAATACCTGCAAGACAGCTGGAGAATAAAGCAAATGCTGCTGATGCCTACACACTACTTAAATTGACTAATGGTGGGCTGGGAGAGTGCACTTGGCTGCATCGTGGGAGAGACAGGGGACTGAGCAGGACATGCTTACAGCTTATAAGGTAGAAGGTGGAAAACAGGCCAGAAATTTGAAGAGGTGATATTGTGGGGCATTGTTACCATGATGATTTTTTGAGATGGATTTTTTTTTTCCTCATCTGTTGGATTTGCTTTCAGTGATAGTAAGAGTACTTTCACTGCAACATTTGCTCATTTACAGCTTATGTAGAATAGATCATGTGTTCTATAACTAAGACCAGAGCATCCTGCATTGCTTTCTTCTTCTAGGCCATAAGATGCCTATTCTTAGCTCTTCATATCAGCAAGACTGAAATGAAAGTAAGCATGAGTGTCACTTGATACCGATAACCTTCAAAAACATATTAGCTGGGTAGGTATCTTAATGCCTGCAATAGAAAGGACAGACAAGGTGGTTTGGCTGTCCCTTTAACTCTAAAATCCCTGAAACCATGGGAAATGTAAGAGGATCACAGAATGTTAAGGGTTGGAAGGGACCTCTGGAGATCATCTAGTCCAACCTCCCTGCCAGAGCAGGTTCATCTAGAGCAGGTTGCACAGGATGATGTCCAGGCAGGTTTTTAATGTCTCTAGAGATGGAGATTCCACCACCTGTCTGGGAAGTGTGTTCCAGTGCTCTGCCACCCTCAGAGAAGTTCCTCTTCATGTTTAGACGGAACTTCCTGTGTTCAAGTTTATGCTCATTAACTCTTGTGTTCTCACTGGACACCACAGAAAAAGACTGGCCTCAACCTTCTGAGACCCATACTTTAAGTATTTATAAGCATTGATTAGATCCCCTCTCAGTCTTCTCTTTTCCAGACTGAAAAGGTCCAAGTCCCTCAGCTGTTCTTCATAAGAGACATGTTCTAGTTCCCTAACAGTCCTCATAGACTTTTTCTGTACTCTCTCCAGCAGTTCCCTGTCTTGAACCGTGAAGCCCAGAACTAGACAGAGTACTCCAGGCAAGGCCTCATCAGGGCAGAGCAGAGCTGGGAGGATAACCTCCTTCGGCCAGCTGGCTACACTCTTCTTGATGCACCCCTGGATGTCATTGGCCTTCTTGACCACGAGGGCACATTGCTAGTTCATGAACATACTGCTGTCCACCAGAACTTCTAGGTCTTTTTCTTCAGAGCTGCTTTCCAGCAGCTCAGACCCTAATCTGTACTAATATATGGAGTTATTCCTGCCTACGCGAAGTATCCTACATTTGCCCTTATTGAATTTCATAAGGTTACTCTGCAGCTTGTCCGGGTCATGCTGAATGGCAGCACAGCCTCCTGGTGTGTCAGCCACCCCTCCCAGATTCATGTCATCAGTAAACTTGATGAGGGTACACCCTATCCCTTCATCCAGGTCATTGAATATATTGAACAGCACTGGATCCAGTCCTGACCCCTGGGCAACACCACTTGTTACAGACCTCCAACTAGAGTCTACCCACTAATCACAACCCTCTGAGCTCTATCTTTCAGCCAATTTCAATCCACCTCACTTTCATTTAACCCACACTTCCTAATCTTACCTATGAGGATGTTGTGGGAGGTGGTGTTGAAAGCCTTGCTGAAGTCAAGGTAGACAATATCCACTGCTCTCCTCTCATCTATCCACCCAGTCACACCATCATAGAAGGCTATCAAACTAGTCAGACAAAAATTCCTCTTGGTGAATCCATGTTGGCTACTTCCGATAACCTTATTTTCCTTTGCTCGATTCGAGATGATGCCGGGAGTCTCTTTCACAGAGATGGAGGTGAGGCTGACTGTTCTGTAGTCTTGTGGATCTTCCTTCATGCCTTTTATGAAGATGGGAGTGACATTGGCTTTCCTCTAGTCCTCAGGCACCTCACCTGTTTTCCAGGACCTTTCAAAGATGATGGAGAATGGCCCAGCAACGACTTCTGCCAACTCCCTCAGCACTTGCAGGGTGCATCTTAACAGGACTTGTGAATATCCAGTTTATATAACTGATCTCTAACTTGATCCTCCTCAACCAAGAGAAAGTCTTCCTTCCTCCAGACTTTCCCTGTAACCTTCCAAGTTTGAGATTCCTGAGGGCTGGCCCGAGCAGTAAAGACTGAAGAAGGCATTCTGTAATTCTACCTTCACTGCATCCTCTGTCAACATGGCCCCTGCCATTCAACAGTAGGCCCACAATTTCTCTAGTTTTCTTTTTGCCTCCAGTATACTTGAGCTCCACCTGGGAAAGCTGCATTAGAGCTGGTGTGTGCAGAGCTCAGGGATGGTATGGTCCTCTGTTGAGTGGTTACCACTGCTTCCTGGCCGAGTTGTCAGGCTGTTTCCACCCTCCTGTGTGAACTGCCGTGCCCTTTGCGTTGTGCCTGGCCGTGGCTGCCTGCTCTGGTGTCCCTCTCAGGGAGCTCACCCTGACCACAGTGCTCCTGGGTGACACCCACTCACTGCTTGATTGCTCTGTGAAAAGAAACTCCCAAAGGGCTTCTTGATGTGAGCATGTGTGATCCCCTCAGTGCATGGCCTTCTCTGCCTTTATGCCCATTGAGATCTGCAGCCAGTGGTGCTGGTCCTCAACAAAAGTGTTTTTCTTCTCCTGGCTTCAAAAGAGCCCTTTGCCAGCCCTTTTTGCCTTAAATCCCTTCCCCAATGCGGTCTTACCTGCACTGGAGCTGGTCTCCTCTCCTTGGATATGCTGAAAGACTTTTAACTTCTTGGTTTGGTTAGCATTTCTCCAAAAGTATTTTTAGCAGTGATTCTGAGGGCATTGACCAGTTCTATAATAAAATCCAGTAATTGCCTGTGGCAAAATTAGATCAACAAACTGTATAAACATTGGTGGAAATGTTGAGGTATCCACCTCTTACCAGAAGATATTGAATTTTCAGTGTAATAATTGTTGATAGAAATACACTGTGGTAATTCAGAGTACTGCTTTCAGATAATGGAGTAGTTCTACTCCTCCACACACGCACACCGTTTTTAGTGATCATACTACAAGCAGCACAATAGCAATTGCACAGGCAAGTGCATCCTGTGACCTCACCCCATCCAGGCAAAGGACCCAAACTGTGGGCCAGAACATGAATGTAGGAACACAGGGGCCACTGTAAATGTAGTTTTGTAAGCCACAGAAAGGCAGAGTAACATTGAAATGTTATGTTTGGAACAAGACTGTTGGAAAAAAATACTTTGATAGGTTCCAAAACTTACTTTATATATAAATATGTAAATGTGTGTATATATAAACAAGTTCCTATAAATATGTTTGTGGAAAATTTGCTGTGTTACTGCAAATCTCTTGTGCTGGTATGTGTGAAGCAGTGTGCATGAAGACCTGGGGACACCTGCATAAGGAGCAAATGAATTGGATAAGAATGGATAAGTGGAAAGAAAAAAGCAGGAATGGTATGTAGAAAACCAAACTAATCCAATTCTTGTTTTTTTCTGAACTCCACTTCTACCTCGTCAAGCCATATGATAAAAGTAATTTTTTCACTGGTCAACACTGTAGTCCATATTTTCCACCAGCTTGACTTGAATACCTGAGGCTGATTTTGCAAAAGTCCTCAGAGCTTCATGTGCAATAGGGAGAAAGCTTCATAGGTATTTTTTCTAATATACTTCAAAAAAATGTGAAAATCTGCTAAAAAATGGCTGCACGGAAAAACTGGAAAAATGCTTTGTAAAGTATCAGATACAACGATAAATATTTTACTAGTGTATGTGGCCATGAAACTCATTTTGTTTTGCCACATTTGCAAAGACTGACAAACATATGATGAGATTGTTTATCAAATATTCCATAAATCTGGAAGCTAGATTACAGACACCCTTAGTTTGGTGTGCTTGTTAATAAAGTATGCAAATGGACTAGTACCATGAAATGGTACTGCATGATTTACAAAGATTGAGTAAGTGTTAAATTCAGGAAAGTATTTTCTGCAGAGGAGGATGTGTCATCATAAATGAGAAACTGTTGCACCAAGTACAACTGGGTGTTTAAGGAATTAGAAATCAAGTTGAAGTGAATGAGACTGAGAACAAAACAAATCATTCTGTAGCATCTTGTAAAAAAAAAAAACAGGATTAAAATTGTCACAGATAGTGTATTCAGAGAACAATTATGAGAAGACAAAATGGAAATACATTCTCTACAAAGTATTAATCAAAGACAATAGGTACAGGATCGTTTTATGTCAGTCAATCAAACTTTAGACAAAGGAAGAAAGTGGTGTTAAGTTTGGATTCAAATTAAGGAATTAAATTACATAGTAACTCAAACAACTATTTCTGGATTTGTGTAAGTAGAAACCAGTCCATAATTTTACCCCGTGGAATAAAAATGAGAACTTCAAAGGATTTCTCCTGGCTAAACGCATTTTACATAAATGCATAATGCAAAAGTATAAGCTGCAGAGAGAAACATTCCAGTTATATACAAAGTTAAAATTACGTGACATTTAAAATACAGCTCAGAATATGTATATATGGAACAGTGTATTTATTTCTTGGACTCGGATCAACAACAAATTGCTTTCACGCCAGCTGCTTTCACAGAAATGCCTTAAGGGTCAAGAGGGTTGGGTTTGGGTAGGGGGTCTGAAGACGAGCTGTTCTCCAGTTGCCAAAACCACAAACCAGTCAATTAAAGAGAGGAGGGGGGAAAAAATCCCCGAAACATACAGGGGCAACTAACTGAACATGAAATTTGTGATTGGAAGCATAAAACTCTTCAGTATGCAAAGAGAAACGGAATGATAATCATTAGGATCTTGAATTAAGTGGCTGGATTGGACAGTACTTGAAGCAGAACTGGTGTGAGCTTTCACATGGGTTTCTACTGTATTTGCAGAAAAGTGGTAAGGCGTGCTGGGGAGAATAAATGAAATATTCATGTTTTCTTAATGAGCATCAGGGGTCCCACTATTTTCTCTTTGATATTATTTTTTCCAGGCTACTTGAAATTAAATCTCAGGTGGGAAAGCTGCAAGGAGTAACACAATGGTGATGATAAGGTGGTATCAGAGACTGGCAGGAGCCTGTGGGAAAGAGCAGGGAAATTGTGGACTGGCTAACTAACTACTAACAGCAGACCATGTTTACTCATAGGTGGATGTTTACTTGTCCCAGACTCAAGTTTAGGATCAAAATGCATTATAAAATTTGAAAATTTCTGGTCTAGGGAAAGGCCTGAGGGGATTTCAGTGATTGCAGGAGTAGTGCCAGGAGATGATGCAACTGGAGATGCAAAAGGATGAAGAAGAAGAAATGGCAGAAAGGCAGTCTGCTTCTCATTCATGATGTAGGGGTAACTTCTTTCCATAGAACACATTAACATTTAGGAAAATAAGTATTACTTTGGACATCCAGGGCTAAACCTTTAAAAGTTACAGTTACACCAAAATGGAAAATTCTGTGGTGGCCTGTTAGAGACACTTTTGAATCAACAGTCTCGCTCCCGAACCAATGCCCATCCTGTATGTGGTTTCACATTTGCCTAAGAGGTGGAAGGGCATACCCTCCAAATACCCTCCAAAACCAGGGAGGTAAAGCCTTCATCCCACTGCTTTAGGCACAGGCTTGTTGCATATACCTCTTATTTCTCTGAATGTGCAAGAGAAGAGACCTGTGAAAGTGTTAAATCACAAAATGCTAAGATTATTTATTTAAGGCAGGTGAAAACGAATGGTCTGCTCTGTGATTCTGCATTAGACAAATGCACTGAGACAGTTTCTACACTGTAATTAGTTATAGGTGTTGGGTATTTGTTAGAGACAGAACTGCTCTCCTGTCATGCTACTGAGCCATCACTAACCTGCCTAGATATGTAAACTGTCTCTGGGGCTTTAGCCTTTTGAATAATAAATCTTGCTGGGCACCTTCTAGTTTTGGAACATGTAATAAGGAATTAGAAAGGAGTCTTGATCAACCACTTGCATTCAAGAGAAGGAGCATACTGTGAGCCTTAAAGCTTGGTTAATGAAAATCAGTATGTATAGTGAGTTTTGGACTCTTATCTAATGACAAGTTCATGTTGTACACAGAGGTCAGGATTTTACCCTATGCTTCACCATGCCCTGTTAAGGCATATTTAACAGACTTAATAATAAAAAAATACATGTTGGAGGAGGCAGAAAAAATATTTTGTTGGATGGAACAGGAAGTAATGAACAAACTCAAATTCTACTTGCAGGAAATACGAGGAAATAGCTGTGGTCTGCTACTCTGTCTTGAAAGAAAAGAGTAGATTGAAACTTGAAAAGCACTTTGCTACACTCTGTAAGCGTAAATCCAACCACATTATTAAAAATCTTTCAGCCTTCTATTTATATTAAGCCTTCTTTCAGCCTTCTATTTATATCAAGCAAGAAACACTTGCACAATTAAAAACTTGTATTGAAACAATAATCCTACAGAGCATTGACTAGAACAAACCCCCTTAAGAAATATTTTCTTGTCATAGTTACCTGTTATTTCATTGAAGCAGTGCTAGTTGCACATGCTGTCTTCTAGAGTCAGGTTGTGAAGTCAAATTTATTGACATATATTTGGGTGGCAAACTATTTTTTGAATAATGAAAGACTAGAGATAAATCACTACCATTAGTGCAAAAGGGGAGGTCTGGTGTGGGACCATGCGCTTGATCCATGCTCATTACAAAATTAATAATCTCTAGAAATTTTCTGTATTCAGCTTCATTAATCTAGGCAAGGTCTAGATATAGCAGTGGCAGAATGAATAATTTGAATCAAAATCCCCAAAACTGAAGGAAAAGGAACAGTGCACTAGCTAGCTCTTATTCTCCCTTACAGAGATAGCTTCTTTAAAAAATATGCTTTGGTTGGAATTTCAATGCTTGTAAAAGGTTGAGATATACAGATTGAGACACTGACCTTTCCTTTTCCTCCTTAGGTGAAACAGAACACAAGCAATGTCCATGTAATCATCTAGAGACACAAAAAAATAAAGGTGAAGCATACAAGTGTTTCAGTGATGTAAAGATAAAAGTCAGTCTTGCCATTCTCTGAGAGGAGAAGAGGTCGTGTATGGGACTTCGGTCAAATCGCCCTGGGAGTTTTCTAAAAGACCTTGAATTACTCTTTTTGACAAAGCAATTAAAATATGAAAAGCAGAGGAAGTCACCCAGTACATACTGAAATTTCTAGAGAATGGAAGGCACTTTGACCCTGTCAGTATGATTGAGAACCATGCAAAATCCTCCTAACAGGTCATCGAGCAGAAAGGATGGCAGAGTTCAGAACAGCATTTAATGAGGCACTTCCAATACAAAACAGCACAAGTCCAGTGTTTGGACTTCATGTCAGGACTGCAGTGCTGGTAGCATGAGTAAAACCCTGGGTCATCCTTTTGAGCTTGCTGCTCTGCTCATGATACCAAAGATGCCTTTCTCTGTCCCATTTAATCTTGTACCAAGGGAGCAAGGAAGGCCCCTGGCCTGTTGACTTCAGTATTTAAGTGACAAGTTAACACCTCATCTGCCTTCCTTACTCTGCTTAGTGCTGGAAGGGTAAGCTGTTATAAAAGAGCTGAGTGGTAAGAAATCAGTGCCCCGCTGTGTTTTACCAGATTATCACTATCTCTGCCTTTATTGTGATTATATTTGATTATGACAGCATGCAATTTGAAAATGTTCCCTGAACCAAGCCCTCGGAGTACTAAGCAGAAGAATAACCAGGTTCTGGGTCATCATTAATCTTGGAAGGGATGAGCAACTGGAAGCTGCTTGGAGGGAGGCAGCATAGAGCCAGAATCAGAGTTCTGCCTCTGAGTGCTTCTAGAGTAGGTTGAGATGCCTCTGGTGGGAAAGGACAGCTGAATGCCAACTGTTTAGGGATCACAGCACATGTGTTGGACTGCTCATGTATTAATTTTGCCCATGTCCAGTTTCAGCACAGCTGAATAGCTGATGCAGATGATCTAATAGCTTTTTAATAGACCTAGGTCTGTGTGCCGAATTATGACCTTCTCTGTCATAATTGGTTATGACCAGCCAAGAGCTTTCAGTGCTTATTCACATGGCGCCTTAAAGATCTGAGAGCATATGGGGTTACAGTGACATTCATGAGAATTATGCATGTGTATTGCTGGGTGTTTTTTATCAACAAAAGTGTATGTGTATAAAATGTGGTCTCAATGGCCCCATAAATAACAGCATGCAGTATTTATTAGCAGACTATTTAATAGAAAGATGTTGTCTGATTTCTGGCCAGCAGAAAAACATTCAGCATATTAGATACTGTTAATTACTTTGTTTATTTTAACTATGGTATAATTCATAAAACTCTTCCAGTTTCCGTTCTCTTTTCTCCTACACTTTTTTGGATCTCTGTGATGAGGACAGCTGTCTGCCTGCTCTGCCAGAGGGAGGAGTGGGAAGCCCAGTGCAGTTATGCAGACAGCAGGGCAGGGGCCTGATCCTGAAGCCCTGAAGGGTGAGCACTTTTGCTTACAAGTGGCCCTCAAGGAAGTTGTAAAGGGCCATTCTTTGCTGGGACTGTCTCTAGCTTTTCTTATTACAGCTTCCTTTAAGGTCCCTAGCTGTGAAGTTTGGATGTTGGCCCCAAGCCCAGACAGCTGAAGTCCTAGGTGTGGGGGGTGCTGGTGTCCTGCTCACCTCCCCAGAGCAGAAAAAGCTGATAGGAGGGTCCTGGCCACGCACTCTGCTTTTATTCACATGAGGGAAGACATCTCCCCCACAGCTCTCTGCAAACTTTAAAAGTGTAGTTTGTTGGGTAGTTTTGTTTGTTTGTTTGTTTGTTTTGGGGGGTTTATTGTAGCTTTTTCTTTTTTTTAGTAGAAAAATACACCTCCTCTGCTGCTGTAGAGCACAATCATTGCTTCGGGAGGAAATGCAGTCTGAGCAGAACGTGCACATGCAGAACAGATTACACATCTGGAGAGTTACGTAGCAAATAATGGATAAGTTAGACCCAGAACAGTTGACTTCAGAGCTCTCAGAGGGCCTACCAACTACTAGATGATCAGACCCACGTAATTGTGTATGAGCACCAGTCACTATACAGACATCTCGAGCTCTACCAGCCCCCTCTGCAGTGCCCCAGGCTTAGGGTGCTCATGGTAGGTGCAAACAAGTAGGGTAGCTCAACAGTGCTGCCTTACAGGGACACGTTTTGGACTCTGTTTGGCTCTGTGCAATAACGTATGAAGCACCAATAATTCCTATTAACTTGACGGTCTTCTGTGCATTATTAATCTGGTTTTTGGATTTGCCACAAGAAAACACTATATAAATTTAAGTAGTGACTCCAATGAAGTCTAATATGACTAGATGAAGTCACTCAGTGTTCGTAAATCTGATACTATATCTGAAATGAACAGTTTTACTTGAGAATTTGGCCATCTTGTAATGGGACAGGTATGACTGGGATGGATTTAGACATATGTGCTCAGCTGTTCCACAATTACCTGGAGAACTTTTTGCAAATGATTTTTTTCCCTACTTGGTTTGGTAAGTGATAAAAATCCAGAGATGGATTAAGTGCTGCCGTTAGCCAACAGACTTGGGTCTATCTTTATACTAATAGACTTCTTTGCATTGTAGAGATTTGTGGTCCTCCTGACACTCAGCAAGAGAATGTGCAGGTTTAGTTTTGAGACTGTCCTGAGAAAGGTTTTCCTCACAAATTATTCTCTCATGAGACTTTTGACATGTAATTCAAACCAGCCTTATAGCATGTATACTGCACCCTGAGGCCCTATATCCTGGAGAGCAGGTTTGGGTAAAGACACAGCTGCTGGAAGAAGAGCAGGTGTCATTCCCACAGTAAAGATAAAAATGAATTAGAGAGAAGAGAAATCTGAATGACTGATGAGACATAATATCTTATGTACTTTCATAAAGGAGGGAGGACAGGAGAATTCTGCTTAATTCAGTCACGTGGAAGTACTCAGCTCAAGAAGGGAAAAAACTCTTTAAACTACAGCTTAGAGTGAACGTCTTCAGTATTGTGAGCAAGGAAGACTGTTTTTATAGAGTTTGAAAAGAATCATTATTACTGAACAAAGAGTGAGACAAGCACTTATTTGAGAGACGGATGCTATGAGGATCTAAATGTGGTCCTGAGTACTTTTCCTTGTCATGTCTGAGTGTTGCTATGCTCTACACTGAGGGAATTAGACTGAGCATCTAGCTGAGTGTTACAGAACTATATGTTTAAGAAGTTCTGGTCTGCATCACGCTGAAGGAGATCTCTGATGCTCTGAGTGACTGAATAACCCAGGAGCTGGCCAAAGAGTGTATAAACGTCTCCCTCTTCTGCAAATTACTTCCTCAGTAATGCATATGTCACAGTAATTCTTTCTTTGGAATTCTTCCCACAACTAAAAAGATTAACAGTTACCCTAGAAAGTTATGGAAGTGCAAGGAGGGGAGAATGGGATTTACTTATGTGTTCTAAGTGGTTCCTAGTGTGCCCTAAATAAGTTTTGTATAACAGGAAGGCCTTTCATATGTTACACGCATTAAAATCTCTATCATGGCTAAAACTCGTTGAAGACACACAAATGTGTTAATCCATGTTCCTTATTTAAAAAATAAAAATCATCTGAGCACAGAGAGTAGTAGTTAAGCACACATCAGGAACTGAAACAATCACACCTCAAATGCTTGCTTTTGATGTGTCTCTAGGTATGCAATCTACTTTTTTGCGATCACTTGTCAAGTCCAGCCCATGAACTTTTGTTTTAGCCTTCGCCTAGCAATTCCTGTATTCACACAGTTAACCTGCAAGCAAATGGCTTAAAGGCTGCACATTCCCAGACTATGCTCTTTGAACATTCTTTAGCACCTCGGCAGGAGCTGCTGGCCTTTCTATATTTTTGTCTATAGCATGGTTTTTCATCTATTTACTTACTTACTGTTTAAATTCAGAAGCTAAAAATCAGGTACCTTTTTGTTAATTTGAAAAACAAATAATTATTAAAAAAACCTTGGCCCAGGATATGACAGACTTGACCCCATAGATGTTCCCTTAGTATTTTATTGGTTTTATGTTTTCCTCTGTTTCACAAGGAGAAATTAAACATAGAAATATTAAAAATAATCCTACATGGTGATATGTAGTTGATTTTGTGGTTTGTTTGTTTTTTTTCCTAATTCCAAATGTTGTGAAGTTAACTGTTTTCTTTATTTTTTTGAGTCATTTGGTATGTTTTTCTATTAAGACGATTGTAGAAAAGGTGGGGAGCTGAACAGTGAGCACGGACGAGCTAGAAACTGAAGAGAACTGAGTGCAGGGACTTGCCAAGTTTCCTTCTTCCCCACTGGGAAGAACTGCAGTTCCCAAGTCTTAGACATCCAGAGGGAAATTTTCTGGCTCTTTAGAGCAAGTATAATGATGAATGATTGTCAAGGGTTTCTCCTTCATCTAAACTGCAAATGAAATCAGAGTGTGCCTTTCTCTGAAACTGTTAATATTGCATTAAAGTGGCAGACAAGAAGTTTGTAGAATTTAGAGGAAACCTATGCACAAGAAATATCAGCAATTGTAGAGGAGCAGCCTGAACAAGAAAACAAAACTTCTCTAACAGCATCCCATAGCTCTGAACATCTTTCACTAGAAAAGAAAGGTTTTAAGAACCATAAAATGTATGATATTGTGTCCTACATTGCCTGGCTTACTTCTATCCGCAGATATGCACCAGAATCATTGTGAATTTTTTTTTTTTTTTTTCCGAAACTTTGATGTGTATTTATTTGTTTGCTTTTTGGTTTGGGCTTTGTTTTTTTCTTGGGTTGTTTGTTTGGATTTTTTCCCTAGTATTTGGTATTTCCTGTCAGATAAATAGATACCTTAAGTTGATAACCTGGTGTAAGCTATCCTGCTCTTTTGTGTTTCACTGAACTCCATTAATAACAAATGTCAAGCACTACTTATATTAGTTTTATTCAAGAGAATTCAAAAACAGCTAGTGGAAAATTGTGCATCTGATCAAATGTTTGAGAATCCCTGAAGACTGAATTATGAAGAGTTGTACTTAATGTGTCAGCTGAATGAGGAATAATGGAAAATCATCCATCCCTTTGAGCATTTGGGAGCTCTACAAGGGAAAACAGAAATGATAGTCTAATCCATGGATTTTCTAATGGATTATTATAGATTTTTTTTCTTAATGGATATTAGCTTTGGTGTGTGTATTGTATATATGCGTTGGATAACAAAAGTCATGTTCATAGCACTGAATCTGAATTATGTATTTGAGATTATGTAATAGCAAAAGTGAGCTTCTGCTCTGATCTTTGCGTGCTGAGCTGATGAAAGCAGTATTGCTTAAAATTCTGTTAGGAGACAGACCTGCAGTTTTACCTATCTCATGAGAAACTTCAATTCTGTGAAGTATCAGCAGGGAAACTACAAGCAATAGTTATTTCCTCCCTTGCTACAACAAACTGGAGCAGTAGTGTTGCAAGGAGTTTCAGCAGCCTACAGACTACTAACTAAAATGCAATAAAATTATGAGCTTTTGATACCAAGAGCTTCTTTTCTCTGCATGTTGCCATAAGAGTGGGAAGAGAAGGTAGACATGGTATAGCAGTCTGGAAAGTAAAAAGGAGCTGACTCTCCAGAATTAGGTCCATGTTGAAAAGGCAGAAGTGATCCTGCAGAGAGCATTTGCTGAGGATGAAGTGTAGGAGAAGTTATCTTATGTATGTACGCAAAAAAAAGATGGAAAAAAACAATTGCATTCTCTGGCAGAGTTTATGGAAGAAATAGACCAAGTTGCACTGCACTCTGCAGCAGAGACATTACAAGGGACATGTGACAGCTTGTGGTATGCAAGCTGTTTTCATGTGAGTTTTATTCTCACAGATGCCCATTGGCAGGAGGATGAAAGAGGTAGTATCCCTGAAGCAGTCTTTGTTAATGTCTCATCTCACAAATCATTGCAAAGTAAAGCTGGATGAATAGGAAAAGCAAGTAGATTATTTCAGTACTAACTGCTGTTAAAAGCTTTCTCAAGAAGGAATCATAAAATAAAGCAAATGGTTAGTGGTCACTGGAACTTGGGAACTGGAGGTAAATTAGGAGGGAATCCTAGATAAACTCAAAGGTGTAAAGAATTGTTTGGAAAAATTACACTGACAGTTGTGTATTTTGCTTGCATTCGGTGACAGTGTTGCAAATGCAAGTGAGGGAAGCACTAAGAGTTACGTCAGCAAGTACTTACACCCACTGACAGAGCACAAAAAATAAAACCGAATTAAAAGCATAATGTCTGGATGATGAAACAGATGTTCTCACAAACATAGAGTTTTTCAATGTTTGGGAAACTGAAATACAGGGGAAAGGGCTGCAATGCACCCTGATGTTGTTATTAACATGGCACAGTAGAAATAACATCATCAAGTGTGCTAATAAGGTGAACTGATCATATTCATATTCAGCTAGATGATTAGCGATAGACACAACTGCATTCTCCTTACTTCTATTGTTGCTCTCATGCAGTTTGAAAAATAGTTTTTTTATAGAAGTTTGTCAGCTTTATACTGTCCTTTGAAGATCTTTGATCCTGTCAATAATTTCAGTAAAGGTTATACAGTGTGGGGCAAGGCAAGAAATTCATGGAATGTGACAATTTAGAAATTGGGAAATATTATTGTTTCTTTGTTGCTCTTTTAAAGAGATAATCTATTTTACTGTTCAATAATCCTGAAAGGCAATTTGGAGCAGAGTTAGCATAGTAAACCACAAAAGATAATGGTGTGCAGAGATTCCTGGCTTTCTTCAGGATTAAGATCTAATCACAGTAGACTTGAAAGATAGAAATTCCATTTAGATACACAATTGGTATATTTGTATAACTTAACCTATTAGGAATTAGAATTTTAAGGGACATTGGGATTTCTAGCATTTCCATGGAAATATAATAATACTGTATGTTGTGAATGGTCAACTTGTTACCAAAACCAAGCCATGATTATTACAGATATGTATTAACAGTGAGAAGTAACTACTGAAAACAAAAATATTCATTCCATCTCCAGATGCAAAGGAGGCCTTGATAAATCAAAATTAAAAGTAGACTGAAATAAATAAAAAAACCAAAACCATTATTTTCCTGCAGGCGTCAGTCAAAGTTCCCCTTGAATGGATAAGAAATAACATAAGCTTGAGTCCAAAATGACCCTCCCATTCATATGTTCAGCTAATTTTGGACATGAAAAAAGATCGTTCAAATGATCACAATTCAAAATCTGCAAAGACAAAAAATCCATTACTGCCTCAGTTTGAGTTACGTTTGTACCTGTCTTCTGTCTGAATACTCATAGAATCATAGAATGTCTTGAGTTGGAAAGGGCCTTAAACATTATCTAGTTCCAGCTACCCTGCCATGGGCAAGGACACCTCCCACTAGACCAGGTTGCTCAAACTCTCATCCAGCCTGGCCTTGAACACTTCAAGGGATGAGGCATCTACAGCTTCTCTGGGCAACCTGTTCCAGTGTCTCACTGCCCTCACAGTAAAGACCTTATCCCTAATGTCTAATCTAAATCTAACCTGCTCTAATTTAAAACCGTTGCCCCTTTTCCTATTACCACATGAATCACAAAAC
This sequence comes from Trogon surrucura, assembly GCA_020746105.1. Classification (NCBI taxonomy): domain Eukaryota; kingdom Metazoa; phylum Chordata; class Aves; order Trogoniformes; family Trogonidae; genus Trogon; species Trogon surrucura. Next base: position 14,874,054 of record CM036622.1, on the reverse strand, counting down.
ACTAGGAGTTGGAAGGGACCTTGAAAGATCATCTAGCCCAACCCCCCTGACAGAGCAGGATCACCCATAGTAGGTCACACAGGAACACGTCCAGGCAGGCTTTGGATGTCTCCAGAGAGGAAGACTCCACAACCTCCCTGGGCAGCCTGTTCCAGTGCTCTGTCACCCTCACTGTGAAAAAGTTTTTCCTCAGATTTTTGTGGAACATACTGTGTTCCAGCTTGTATCCATTGCCCCTTGTCCTGTCATTGGACATCACTGAAAAGAGCCCGGTTCCATCCTCCTTGAAGCTCCCCCTTGACATATTTATAAACATTAATGAGGTCACCCCTCAGCCTCCTCTTCTCCAAGCTAAAGAGATCCAGCTCCTTCAGCCTTTCCTCATAAGGGAGACGTTCCACTCCCTTCAGCATCTTTGTGGTTCTGTGCTGGACTCTCTCAAGCAGTTCCCTGTCCTTCTTGAACTGAGGGGCCCAGAACTGGACACAATATTCCAGATGTGGCCTCACCAGGGCAGAGTAGAGGGGCAGGAGGACCTCTCTTGACCCACTAGCTACTCCTCTTCTAATACACCCCAGGATGCCATTGGCCTTCTTGGCCACGAGGGCACATTGCTGGCTCGTGGTCATCCTGCTGTCCGCTAGAACCCCCAGGTCCCTTTCCCCTGCACTGCTCTCCAGCAGGGCAGTCCCCAACCTATACTGGCACACGGGGTTATTCTTTCCCAGGTGCAAAATTCTACACTTGCCCTTGTTGAATTTCATAAGATTTCTCCCCACCCAGCCCTCTAGCATGTCTAGATCTTGCTGAATGGCAGCGCAGCTTTCTTATAAGAAGTCTCTCCTCAGCCTTCCTGTAGCCCCCTTCAGGTACTGGAAGGCTGCTACAAGGCCTCTCTGGAGCCTTCTCTTCTCCAGACTGAACAACCCCAACTCTTTCAGTATGTCTTCAGGGGAGAGGCACTCCAGCCCTGTGATCGTTTTTGTGGCCCTTTTCTGGACCTGTTCCACATCCTTATTGTGTTGAGGGCTCCAGACTTAGATCCAGGTTAGATCTTACAAGGGCAGAATAGAGAGGCACAATCATGTCTTGACCTGCTGGTCATGCCTCTTTTGATGCACCTCAGGAGACTGTTGGCAAAAAAAAGAATATACATACTCACCATACTCTTTATAGTGGCCTTCTCTTCCAGATGGGATATTGTAGAACAAGTTTCACACCATTTAAGATAGTTTTTTACTGTATTTCCTTAACCTAACCATCACCAATTAATCCAAAAATACCTGTCTTCAGATGATATCCTGTCTCCAGATAACAGCTTTAAAGCCTGACATAAAGAAATAGGTATTTTTTTAAAAGCTATCACACTTTAGCAAGCTTAGCCTCAGGCCACAGAAACAGAAGTCTTCTGTACTAAATTCTTCATAAGCATCAAATAAAAAAGGTCACTGCTTTATTCACCGTAAACTTACAGTCTAAAGATCAGCTAGAAATGGCTCCAGTTATAGATTGTACAAAGAACAAAAGAATTGATATTTGCTTGTGATATACAGCTGCTCAAGCTAGTAATTGCTAAATTTAAGTCATCAACATGTGTCTCAATGTTAGGGTGGAACACTTTTAAACACCAAAAGGAGAAATTTTCAGTAGTATGTACAAATAGTTCCTCCTGTATTTGAGAGGAAGCCTGGGAGTAGCATGAACCTGCTACTGTGAAAATTTGGTAAGTGAAAAGAGGTGGGGTGTGTCTGTGGAGGAGTGGGCACAGAGGCTGGTATTTCATGGTGAGTGAGTCACGACAGGCATGAGTTTTGGTGCAATGGAAGAGAGGCACGTGGAGAAATGACATAATCCAATCACAGTTTGTATTAATCCAAAATCATCTCTTGTCATTTAGTCAACACATATGTAGGACATGCATTTAGACCAGTAATCTCCTTGATTCTACAGAATTGGTACCGTTAGTGAGATTTTTCCAATTTGAAAAAATCCTCTGTAGTCCAAGTACTCAATCAGAATGGCCGAGGGCAAGTTTCAAGACCTATAAAAGCAGGAAACTGATGTTTCAGGCATCATTTTAAACAAATGTGGGCAGAATAAGCTTGAAGAGTAACAGATATTTCAGCTGTGAGATAAGAGCTTAAATATGGAGAGACAAAAAGACTCAGTGTCTTGGAGATGTTTGGCAGAAAGATGTCCTTCCGGACGTGAGAACCTAGGAAAAGACCTGACTTGAAGGTGATGCCCGTGCTATAAACTTGAAGGAATGAGTAGGAAAGCAAAGTTATTGGTATCAACCAGAAGAACAAAGAATAAAATTTAAAAAAAACCCCAAAAACGCAGAATAGTGTCGATGAGGAAAAAAAGGAAGGAAAATCTCATGAGAATTTGCCAACTCATTGTTTCACAAGAAGGGTTTGTCTTTGTAGATCTTGCTCTAGAACACAGCCAGGACTACAGTATTATCCAGTAAGATCTAGATAAGAAATCTTTCTGATTTCTGTCAATTTGCCATCCTAATTTTAGTGTGGTTAGCCAGTGAGCAAAGTCAGTCTGTGAGATTGAAGCCACTGTGTGTAAGAGCATCATTTGGATTTGTAAATATTTTATCTGTTCCATTGTATTCTTTGCCCAGATATGTTCCAAGTGTATTTCGTAAAACAAGAAGAAATGAGTTATGAACAAAGGAATACACTATTCCAACTGTGGTGGAGGAGGTAAGAGTAGGGAAGGGATTAGATAAATATAATTGTTTATAAATTTCCTGCAGCACTAGACTTGCTCTGTCAAAGAGTTGGTACATGGAGGTTCACATGTGCCCCATTCCAGTGCATGTTTAGGACACAGATGTGCACCCAGGTGGGGGAATTTGTGTCCCATGTAAGGTTCTTCCAGTTGGAAAACCTCAGGTAGTACAGTCCAGGACTTGAATAATGGTGGCACAGGTTTGAGACAAGTGTTGAGTTCAGGTTTGACCCCTTGATATAATAAAAGTTGGGCAAAGTCCCAATATCTCTTTTTTTGATGAGAAATGTTACTGAAGAATTAGAAAGTCTTTCCTGATGCAGGTATTGCTGAAACGGATTTAGTTCCTGAGGCAAAAGGGCAAGCGGACCTGATGGAATGTAATTTGCAAGTAGGAATGAACATCTTATTGAAAATAAGCCTTTATTTCTCTGGATACTTATGGATTTTTCCTTCTTAAACTGGCTACCATGATGACATGAAATTAAAATAATTCCTAGTGCTCTATATTCAACCATGATTTTCAGTCTGCAGCTCACATAGCATTGACTGTTCACAGGTTAGTTCCGAGTGTGCTGTGAAATATAAATTAAAAACAACTAAGCAGTTCTCACAATTATAATAATTTTATATTCACTTTGTAAATTCTGTCCCCTCCTAGAGTCTATTTAAATGTGCTCTGCAACAAAACAAACAAACAAACAAGTTGAAAACTGCTTCTCTAGAGAAAAGCAAGAATAAATGTTGGTTCAAGTTTGTTGGCTTCTAATTTTTCTTACTTCACAACTTTAGTATCACACACAAAGAGAACAGTAACTTTTTGCTAGGCAGTGGTGTGTCATAATACTTCAAAGTTAAAACTTCCTGGCATATAAAACAATAACATGCATGCTGTTACAGGTATTAAAACTTGGTGTTGCAGTTTTAGGACAAAAGCTTTAACAAGAATCAGAAAAAGGTTTATACTGATCTTTCATTTATGTAAAAAAATATTAGGAAAAAGTATTAACTTCTTATAGGTGTAGTTTCAATAAAATATTCTTCTGCTTCTGACCCTTTCTTGAAAATCATTTTGAGCTTCCTACACTTCAAACAACTACGTCAGTAACAGACTACCATGACTTTCCTGGTCAAATTAAATTTTGTCTGAACACTCAGTATACTAGTTAGGATTCTGAAAATAAACTTATGGCATATGCAACCATTTACAGAGGTGAAGACTTTATGTGCTAAAATATATTTAGTGCAGGGATTGAGTTCTTCTGTGTTCTGTATAGGCCTAAGTTCATGGTCAGTGCTGTATAAATGCAATTTTATAAGCCTTTGTTTGTGACTTTAAATAGATTTAATTGAGTTTTTTAATACAGCCAAGCCAGAAGTTTCTTCACTTTGATTACATGTTTCTACCTTTTAAATTCTGATTTTTATTGAATTTGTAGCAGTTTCCTTTGCCTGGTATGAATTACAAAGATGTGGTCCTGATCTGCTTTGTATGGTGCTTTTTGTTCTCATGTTCGAGAGCCATAGAATTCATTTTAATTTTTAATTAAGAAAAAATGCTAAGTCAACTGATTATTAAGTAGATGTACTTGTACTAGCAACAGTATTGAATACATTATGCCATTGATCTGCTACAATTACGTCTTCACTGCTTAGGTCTGATAAAAGGGGGAATTGAGTTACGTCAGATCTGGCTATGTCTGATGAAAATTGTGTAGCTGTAAGATTACTTATTGGGTCCTTCTGTGATAAGAATGCGATAAGAACAAATGGTGGAAACCTGATTTGTTACCTTGTGTTTCCTGCTGTTCTCTACAAAGGAGACATGAATCTGAACCATTGGTCAGTTTTAAATTAATACATATGACTATTTATAATATCACACAAAGATATTGGTGTCCAGCCCAGCCCTAACTCTTGACAAACATAAGGCTCTTGTAACTGCTTTGCTTGCAGGTATGGACTCCAGGACCGTTGTGACTTGTGCTTTTGTCATTTTCAGGCAACAATGTTTAAGCTCACTGTAGGGAAGAAAACATCATAGCCAGGATCTGCAGTCATTTCCCAGCCCCTTGCAGCAGCAGTGATATTGCTTCCCAAGGAAGTCTAAGGTTTGATGTTTGCTCTGTGAAGCTCTACACATCTTCAGCTATTGCAACCAGTCCTCTGGGAAGCTCGGAGTACTTGCGGAGAACAGAATTTGTGGTTGTGCTGTTTTGTTTTTTTTTAATGTGGTGGCTTTTGTTTTATTTTGGGTTGGGTTTTTTTTTGACAGAACTTGGGAACTTGGATCTGGCAGCTCTTGACAGAATTATTTGGATGACACCATGGTCCATGGCTAATGTAGGCCTCACAAAATCTGCATGAAGTGTTGGATGGGTGCTTCTTGAAAATGTGCTTGCAACACTGAAAATCCAATTTCTTTAAATATTTCTAGGGTATTATGGAAGCTGTAATGGCTGACATTATTTACAGGGATTCAAGTTAAGACTCGAAGGAAAAAGATTGTTCTGGATTGGATGCTCAGGAGCAGGGAGAGTTGCTAATTAGTTTTAATTGTGTCAGCCTGCAGTGCCTGATAAAATTCAAATCAAAGACGTTGTTGGCATGATGAGTTATACAAAGTAGTGCCAAACTAAAACAAAACAAACCAAACCACAAAACAACCAGATCCTCAGATATTCTGCTTCAGGCTGGAGGTACCGCTTGTCCAGCATTAGTCTACCTTGTGACTGGAGTTTTTATTCTCTATCTCTGTTTATCTCTATTGTTACATCCTCATTTGACTCCGAGCTTCTTCACAGCAGACTGCTGTTGCTGTTTTGTGTGCCTATCTCAAAGAGGGCAACTGTTCCTCCAAGGAACAATGTCTCCAACTGTACATGGTTTGAATTGCTTAAATGAGAGATCCTGGGGCTGGAGGGAAACTGTGACAGGGGAAATGTGCCTGAAGCAGGCGGGCATTCAAGCTGAGAAGAGGGCAGATAGTAAGGACTGTTAGGAACAGAAGGGATTTATTTATTAATTTTTTGGCAGTTAAAAAAATAAATAAAGGTTGGTAGTTTACATTGCCTCAGGAAGAGAAAATAGTTTTCAATAAAGCAGCACACAGGCTGATGACAAGAATATGATGAAGATGAACTATTAGTAAAATGTAAGATATTCCGCATAAATGGTCCCTCTCAGAAAACATCAGTGTCGCAGTGTAGCATTTCTGGAGATCAACCTGCTGGAGAGAGATGAGGTAATGCAAGGAGTCCAAGGAATTTCAAATTATCTGTCTGACAAAGTAGATGAACATGGTGTTCATTAATATTTTAGTGTATTATCAAAGAAGGTGCTAAAGTGTCTGTTTCAGAAGGAGGATGAATCTTCTCTTTGCCTGACATGATTTCCTACCTAGGAAAGTGTCTCCTTCACATAAGTTCTGTCTGTACCTATTCCCAAGCCAGGATACTGGAAAGCTGGGATGTGCATCTGTGCCATGAACATGAAGATTGGCCTTGAGCACTTCATGGGTCTGTGCTCATTTCTCCCTTCTTCGGCCTCTTACTGAAAATACGCAGGAGCACAGCTGATCCTCTTCCTTTTTCTAGGGACTCTGGCATGATGAACATGAACTAGAACTTTGAAGGTCTACTATACTCATGTATTACTTTATTATTTTTTGCCAGATTTCAGTTGAGAAGCCATGGGATTTTGGATTAAGGCGTGTGGTTGACATGTCTTTCCCATCCCTCTAAGGATACAAAGAAGCAATTGGGCACACTCCAGTAAGAGTATACATAGGAGATAGGAAAGATGCAGAGGACACCTGGAGATGGATGTCTCTAACAATCTGAGTTACTGTGATTTCATCACATGTGTTGTGTCATAGTAACTGATGGTGTACATGTCCTTTCCTATCAGGGACAGACAGCAATACAAAACACTTTAGGTTCAAATCTCTTCCAGCACAGTAATGCCATTGTGTGTTCAAGCTACCTGCCATTTTTCAGTTATAGCTTTGTTCTTTTTCTCCTCCTTCAGAAGAAAAAGTATCACAGAGTTTCCTACTGGCCCTGCATACTCTGCAAATGAACCACCCTTTCCACTGCTCTGCTTGCTGCTGGAATTACTCTAGGCAAAAATATTTAGTATTTATTTGTTGGCAAACTGTGTATTAGGGAGATGAGAAAGTAATCATCCTTAAGATGAGAAAAGAGAGCAAATCTGAGGAGGTAAGGAGAGTATGCTGTGAGTGAGAGAGCTAGAATTGAGATTGCCAGTATCTGGAAAGAAGACAAGGTAGTAAAAGTCAGAGCAAATAAAAACTGCAAGGAAGAGAGGCTGAGAGTGCATGAAGGACTTTGTGGAGAAAGGAGGCCAAGGCTGTAGAATGAAAACCAGAATTATCCACATGCTGTGGTAAGGTTAAAACTGATTTTCACATTGGCTTTCCAATAACATAAATTAGGAATGTGGAGAGCACAGCACAGGTTATTATCAGTAGAAGAAGGGACTCCGGTTCCAAGGTGTGATGCTTGTAGCAGATTGCCTGCAATTTATAGCAGCAGTTAAGGGACAGTCTTAGTCTCATGTACTAATAACAATTTAATGATTGCCCAAAACTTTTCCAGGCTACTTTGTGACACCTGTGCTCCACATTGCTGTAGCTTGATAGCTGTTAACACTTGAGATGGCTCATGGGAAGCTCCTTCACTGTTGTGAGAGCAAGATAGACATATTGCTGGCTTTCATGGAATTTATTATATGCCCACCACTTTTTTTTGGGGAAATGTATGTAAACAGAAAATCACCTAAGTGTTTTGAAAAACCTAATCTTAATCTCAGTGCTGTGAAATTATGAGCGGGAGGATGCTTACGAGGTTACACTGGGTAAAGCCTTTGGCACTGCTCACTACAGCAGTAAAAATTCAGTGAGGAAGTGTTGAAATTGTGTCAGAGGAAATTGTTCCAGCAGAGAATTAGAGACTATAAAAGCAAATATATGTCACTGCCTTGTGAAATGTTAGTAGCCAATTTGCAAAAAAATACCTTGGTCTTGCAGTCCAGATGTTGGAAGAAAAAAAACCAAAAGGCAAAATGTCATTTAAACTGTTTTCCTTGTGATACACTCAAGGGTGGGGCAGAAATCTTGGCATCCATCCAGTCTCACTAACCTTGAAATGACTGGAATAAATCTCTGCGTAGCAGGACAGAGTTCACTCATGAAACACTCTTTTTTTTTTTTTTTCTTTAGAAGAAATATAAAGACAATACAATATGGAAGGGAGGCCATAAGAAAGTCTTATGCTTAATACTACTCAGATAATAAGTCCTAAAGGAGGATCATGTAAATGTTCTACACTACAAATGAAAATATTAGAAAACATTTAATATGTGATAAAGCAGAAGAGACTATAAAGTCCAGTGGCAAGGTCACTCGAATTAAACCCGTATGCCAGGCCTTGCACAAGTAAGTATTCTTTACACAACAGAGTTGTTCCAAGAATCAGTTGTCAGTGTTTCTCAGCGTCTTGCAAGTATACTGAAAAAAACATAAGATGTGAAACATGCTTAATATAAATGTTTCCTTTTGCTTGACTCATTTCATTTAGTTGTGCAGGCCTGTGGCTCTCTTTTGGGTTAAATTTCTCTCTCTGCAGAGCAGAAACATTTATGTTACAATTAAAGCCCTATTTTCAGTGCTCAAGTGAGACTTTGATGGTACATAGACTCTGTGCTGAAGTGACTTCCGTGTTACTACTTTTTCAATACTTCATGTACCATGTTCTCAACAAGTATTCATGTGAGGAACATGGCTTTCAAACTAGAGGTTAAAAGAAAGAATACAGAGACTTTCATGTGGCTATTGTTACTGTTCACCCTTTCTATCTAGTTCTCTGTGACATGGCAGTTGCACAAAAACACATCCTACTAATGAAAAAACTCTTTTTTTAAGTCTGGACCTTCTTCCAAGTCAGAACAAGGACAGCACAGTGAGCTTTAATGCATTAGAAGGGTTAATCTGGAATTGCTTCATCTGGATAATCTTTTTTGTTTCCTGCTGTTTTCTTTAAACACTTCCAGCTGGATAACTACTGTAATAGCTATCCTAATTTTCAACCAATGGCCAAGACAACGTGAAACGACTCTGGGTCAGTTTGATTCTTAGTTTTGCATTTGACTTTAGAGGAAACTAAAACACACATATTAAAATTCTAGTCGAATCCAAAGGTTTCTGATAACTGTAGTGGTGTTATTTCATAAACCCTACTAAAATTTTGTCCTTTTCTATTAAGTCCCACTAATTAACATGTTTCTTACAAATTGTTTTGGTTCTGCGTGTACGACAAGTCAGAACAGAAAGACAGTCTTTTGAAATATACTGTAATTTGCTGTGCAAGATGATGTCACAGTTGCTGACAAGCTGAGCACCACATATTTGGTTCAGGAAGTGCATCCATGTTGAAATGAGTTTATATTCCTTAGTTGCTATGGGATAGGATAAAAAGAAAACCACCTCACTGGTTTTTAGTGAGGATAGTATAATGGATACACCAGAATCAATTTCAGTGAGAGCAATGGGGTGAGGTTATGCACGTCATTACTCTGCAGACATTCCTTTTGCCCACTCTTCCCATGGCTCACAGGATTTGATTTTGGTAGCTCATTCCTTGTGCCACTTCCTTGAAAAGATAATTTTGCAAAAATACATTTTCCTTTCAGCAGGCTGTTGTGAGGTTTCTTGTCAAGAAATTGGAGGATACCAGTGAAAATCAGCAGCTTAGACTAAAATATAATGCTGCTTTGTTTGTATTTTTTAGTACTGGGCTAAAATGAAAGTGGCAGCAGTGTTAAATGGCTTAGGAGCTGGACACCCCAAACTCTGTTCTTAGCTCCATCAAGGCTCTGATTGTGCTTCTTTTGCTTTTCTTCCCCTCTGGCTGTCGTGTGTACTTGGACTCTAAATCTCTGCACTAAGTTTTTATGCAATGTCCATGTGCACAGTGCAAAAAGGTCCACCAGTCCATTTGGGAATTTAAAGTCTTAAGGTCTGAGTTGGCTATAATGATAACTTAATGTCACCTGCATCTCATGATGCTACAGCTAGCCCAGTAACTAAGGATTCTAGGAAAAAAAACCAACCAAACTCCAACACTAGTCTTTCCCTGCTGACAGTCTAAGGTATAATGACTGCAGGGGGCAAAAAGAGAAGTGAATGAAAACATTGAGCATGACTAAGTTATGGGCCTAGCTTTCCTCTGGGATTCAGCTAAGCATCTACATACAGTAAACTGACTCTGTCTCTCTAGAGCAGGTCATTTATCTTTATGTTGGTCTACTTGGCTGCAATGCATTCCACTGAGATTCTCTTCAAGACAGAGTTAGGACTGAGGAAAGAGTCTGTCAGTATCAGCTCCTTCGGCAAATATTGTGAAATTTATGATAGAAGAAAACCTTTGTAACAGTGTGCATCCTGATAGTCCATAGTCTGATTGTGGGCTGTATTTGTACTGCTTAATGCCATGGGAACTGCCCGTCTGATTTTTGTCTACCTATCGTTAGTGGGAGGGAGAAGTTTTGTCTATTAGAAAACCCCAGAACAGGCACAAAGAAGTAGTTGAAACAAATGACATATTTGACTAGTGCCATGCAGCCAGAGTGGGTATTCCCAAAGTGGCCGATTCAGCCCCAAATAGCTACACTAGTTGCATGGGAATTACTGAAATTAAATTATTTTCACTGTTTTACCTTTGACTAAATAATCGATCTTAAACTAATTACCTATTACTAGAGGAGAGTGTAAATCCTAAGTCATGTATTTGGGAAAGGGAATTAAACATGGGCAAGGGGGTCATGCCTTATAATTGAGGCCTTAATTAGAAACAGAATAAGATGTCATAGGTCTAAAACTTTAAATGCACAGTTACTGTCAGGAGCCTTAATAATGGAAATAAAATGAAATTGTTTTAAATCCAAATAACCACTCAAGTAAAAATATGTTTTAGGAAGAAATTAAATTCCTAAGGGGCAGACAATCAAATTGCCTTTTTGGTTTCTTTTACTTTCAGTAGTATGTGAATTCTAGATTATGCAATTTGAAATTGATAATTAATACAAATTGGTGAGAAAGGAAAAGTAGTTTCTGCTTGCATGTACAGTTCTGTCATAGGTCCTATGAGGGTTTTTTTCTTCTATTTTATTGTCTCATGAAATATAAGATGCAGTTCATGAGGCCAGGAGCAAAACACCCAGGAAAAGTATAGCAAGAGACTCTTAAAGAGCTTGAAAGGCCATTAGCTAAAGAGTAAAGTGTACTGCTAGAGCTCAGTGCAGAACTGGGCCTCGTTCACCTCCCAGAACAAACAAAACTCAAGTAAACTAAACAATTTGTCATATAGGGCTTGGTTTTCTAACTATGCTTGCCATAGTCCACACAATTCTATGGTAAGTAAGAAAGAAATGACAGACTTCCTAGTTTAGCAGTGTTTCTCTAGTTAAACGGAGTGGGGAGGGATTAATTTATTTCATACAAGGCATCAAAAACCATACTGATGAGCTCTCTATCTGTACTGGCTGCATGGAGGGAGGTTGAAGAGATTTATTAGCTGTAGCCCTAGAAATGCTAGAATGTAATTTCCAGTTTTCTCAAAGCTCAATACAAGAAGGTTAGGTGTCGCCCAGCCTGGATTTTACTTTCCTTCTCTTTTGCGATAACAGGAGAGCTCTTGCCCTCTAGAGCCGTATATTTGGGCTAAGTGCGATATTCTGCTCTGACTGCAATGTTATGGTCCACCAGAGCTTCTTAGCAAGCAGCACAGAAGAGGTTTTTGGAAGAGCTGGAGAGATGAGGCCAATTAAGAAACATCCGAGGAAAGCATTTCTGTCCTTGTACTGAGGCTGTAGGTATGCGGGTAGCAGCTGCTGAAAGTGGCCCAGTCTACAGTAAATTGAAATTACCTTAAAACCATTGAAGCCATAATGTTTGACACTAGATAGCCAAGGCTTTTCAGTTATAGTAATTTATATCAATTCCTTGCAATAACTGACAAACTAATATAAGGAATGAATAGGTATAATATTTAATGGAATTATTGCAGATACTTTGAACTAGAAAAACCTATAAAATGCTAGTAATGATGTATAACGGCTGTTAGTTGCTACATGAGGCTCAGAAAAGATGTGGATAAATGATATAGAAGGTCACTGTGGACAGTTTCAGCTGAAGGGGACCCCAGGTCAAGCCCCTAGGGTCTGGGATAGAGGATGGTTCTTGGATGCAGATGCCTTTACCATTGTCATAGCCATAAAAGCTACAACCTTGGTTGTGTAAGACCTAAATTTATAAAGACTGAGAGTGTGTTTGCACTGGTGCATATAGGAGGAAACAGACTCAGAGTTCCCAAGGCTGTCTTTTTTCTGACACCCCTGCCTGAGAGGCTGGATTTCTGTTCACAAGCTTTGGGTAGGCTCAAAACAAGGGCAATCTAAATTAATGAAGTCAGTAAAGTCTTTTTGTATATTTTGTTAGCTGCAAGTTGTTTTGGAGCTCTCTGGCTTCTGTGCCATCAATCATCCAAAGCAACTCAAACTGTTTAGTCTACTTTTTTTTTGAACTATCCATCCAAGGGCTTTGAGAGTAGAAGGGCATTGATTCTTAACAGAAGAAACAGAAAATGGAGCCAATAAGGAAAGCTAAGCTAACTTCTTTGTTTGATTTCTTTTGTGAAATGAGCCGAAAGAGAGAGAAAAAGATATTGAGCAATCTGGACTAGGAGAGTGAGCAGTCTGACACACTACATTTTCAATTCATTTCAGTGGAAAAAGAGGCTCTTTGCCCCTACAATCTTTCCTGTTTTATAAAATATCTCTATGTTGTTTGATGTCAGCTTGGAATGCTCTTTTGTTTACCCCCTCTGACCATAATGCACAGTATGAAATGGGCTAAAGAAATATAAGAAAATACACATTATGAACTGAGTCACTTCTGCTTCCTTTCTTGTTCCTGAAAGCCTCTGTTGCTTGTTTCTTATTTCCTTTCATCTTTCAGGTTTCCAGCATCTCCTAGTTTTTCTCTCTCTGCCAGCTATTACAGCAGATGGAGATATACATAGCATAAAATGATGCTTATTATATCATCACATATATAGTATAGAGGATGTTCATGGGATAGCATAGAATGATATTAAATTAGATAAATAAACATCACAGCTATAGAAATGAGAAAAAGGAGAATCCAGCAGACAGGTAAGTTTCTGGAGAACTGTGTTTCAGTCTCTACCCTTTTAAGAGAATTCATGAATCACCTGCTTTTATCTCACCTGCACCTGAGTTTTATGAAAGTAGACATGAAGATTGCGTCGTACTACTTTTCAGAGACCTTATAAGGTAAAACAAGAGCATATGGTGTTCAGTACTTTGAGAACAGGATTTATATAAGTATTTTGGATAAGTGTATTAAATCATGTACTCTGATTGCGTCTCCTGAGTAATTTATTCATCAGGAACTACCCAGATATCAAGCAGCTTTTAACATCCATCACAGTAAACACAAAAACTGAAGAACTACAGAAATGTTTTCTTTGAATATTTTTGTGAAACAGAAATTATATGATCCAAGTTCATGTTCAGAATGCAGTATTTCATTGTCCACAAAACCGGGATGGGCTCAATGGCAGGGCTTGATACTGCAATAATAAATCTATTAGCATCATATAACTCTTAGGTCCAATGTGAGATAATGACAATGCCTTATGTTCCAATCAGGCAGGTGGGTAGAAAAATTATCACTGAATTCTGTGGACTGTTATAGGCATAAGGTGCTATTGATCATGTCCCTATTTATGTAGCACGCAGTTCATGGAAAGTGTTTATGCAATAGATTCAAGCAAGGCAGATTTGTGAATAATTTCGTATGTTTAACACAAGGTCAGAAAAACACATATTCTGCCTTCAAAAAGCACCCTGTCTTACTTTAATCTAATAGGGTTCCCTGTTTAGCTCTCATTACCCTTACTTTCCTAGACTTTGTGTTATCAAGTGGGCTTAGTGCTATATCACATTTAGCGAGCACTGCACTACCAAACAGTTTTGTTTACCTTTTAAAAATAGTCTTGTAATTTCTTTTCATTCGTGTCCTATTGTACACAAGCACAGATGCAGTGTACACAACGTGCTGTAATTAACAGAGAAAAGTCTGACGAAAGCTGAACATATTCTCATTACCTAAATCTATCCTGATTTGCCTTGAAGGGAAATATGGGTAGTGCTATGCCCTTTGGAAAAAACTTTTCTTTGATTAGCCTTACTGGACACTGAAGGTCATTTTTTATTCTAGTGAAATACAGCTGCAGGTGCCTTTTATCTGAATATAAACAAGCAGCTTGTGAATGCTGAAAACTCCTGAGGACTGGTTTGTGTGTTCAGTGTTTCTCTTTGATACCTAAAGCAATAGTAAATAATTATTTATGTCCTATGTGCAGGAGCAAGCAGAACGTCTACACTCATTGAATATATTCGACATAAATTTCATGCTGAAAATGTCTCTTATGCATCTATTTTCTTAATATGGACTAGTTAAATAATGAGCCCAAAAACTTTGCCTTTTTAAAGGCCTTGTTGCGTAATAAAAGTCTCTGATATTTTTTCTAAAGATTTCATCATGCAATTCAGGGGTACTCCATTTTGAACTGCTGACTAAATGTTGCAGTGTTGTTTAGGAGGAATACACTTAAGTCTTCAGAATCAGTTACTGGAAATGACAACTTTATCTGTAACTACTTTTATGCCCATTATTTTCTAATAAAATCAAATTAATTCATTTGAAATTTTAGATGTTGTTTTTTAATATAGCACTAGAATTTTTCCAAAGAATTTCAGAAAAAGAGTGTAAGATATTTATGAACAGAGTGAATTTAACTCCTTTCTCTTTTGAAAGATTTACCTAGTGCTTTTCTGGTTCATATTTCTGCAATGAACTCCTACTTAACTGAACTGGCCATTACAGATTTCCATCAGACAGATAAAACTAATAGAATTGTGACTGTTATACAGCAGTGTAAGTGCACCTATATTGTTATCAAAACGTCATCACCGTCCAGTCATAAATGAATTTTTGCAGTGTGTAGATGGTTAAAATTTTTCCAGACTATCAGATATTGCTTATAACTGGAAAGAACTTTGCTACATCCATTGTTCAGGAATAAATCAGTCATATTACATTCTGAAACGTTTACGGAGATGTTTTCAAAAATGAAAATTCAATGATCTTGAATGTTGTTCTCAAAGCCATATCAAACTGGATAATTGGCACTGTCATGTACATAGCTGCAGATTATTCAAATAAAGGGAAAATATTATTTCATTCTCTATGGGTTAAGACTTAGTATTTTGGTTAAAAAATATTGGTAATTTTTATTTTCCTGCACTTTATAGATTCATAAAGTGGGATTATCTGCTGTAGTCAAAAAAGCTATTACTTCATAAATATTGACGTTAAGAGAAGAACAAACATTAATGATTGGAGAAAGTGTTATCATAAGTAAAGTTGCAAATTTTCTCACTGAAAAAACTTTTTATTAGAGATAAAGAAGACAGAGTTGCTGAATGCCTTCTTTGCCTCTGTCTACACTGTTGGAGACGTCCTCAGGAGCCTCAGTCCCCTGAGGCCCCAGTGGAAGTCAAGATAAAGGAGGAGTTTGCCCTGGTTGATGAGGACTGGGTTAAGGATCAGTTTGAACACTTGAACATTCATAAATCCATGGGCCTGATGGGATGCACCCACGGGTGCTGAGGGAGCTGGTGGGAGTCATTGCTAGGCCACTCTCCATCATCTTTGGTAAGTCATGGGTAACAGGTGAGGTGCCTGAAGACTGGAGGAAAGCAAATGTCACTTCAGTCTATAAGAAGGGCAGGAAGGATGACCCGAGTAACTACAGACCGGTCAGCCTCACCTCCATCCCTGGAAGGTGATGGAACATCTTATCCTTGGCGCTGTCTCTAGGCATATCAGGATAAGAAGGTTATTAGTAGCAGTCAGCATGGCTTTGCCAAGGGAAGTCATGTTTGACCAACTTGATAGCCTTTTATGAAGACATAACCATGTGGATGTATGGTGGCCACGCAGTGGATGTGGTCTGTCTGGACATCAGCAAGGCATTTGACACAGTCTCCCATAGCATCCTCATAGGTAAATGAGGAAGTGTGGTCTGGATGACAAGTAGTGAGGTGGGTCGAGAACTGGTTGAAGGGAAGAAATCAGAGAGTTGTGGTCAATGGGGCAGAGTCTGGCTGGATGCCTGTGTCTGGTGGGGTCCTTCAGGGGTCAGTGCTCGGGCTGGTGCTTTTCAATATATTCATCAATGACCCTGGACGAGGGATTAGAGAGTGTTGTCAGCAAGTTTGCTGATGACATGAAAATGAGAGGAGTGATTGACACACCAGAAGGCTGTGCAGCCATTCAGAGAGACCTGGACAGGCTGGAGGGCTGGGCATAGAGAAACCTTATGTGGTTCAACAAGGGCAAGTGTAGAGTTTTGCACTTGGGAAAGAATAACCCCAGTGCCAATATAGGTTGGGGACTGCCCTGCTGGAGAGCAGTGCGGGGAAAGGGACCTGGGAGTTCTGGTGGACAGCAGGAGACCATGAGCCAGCAGTGTGCCCCTTGTGGCCAAGAAGGCCAATGGCATCCTGGGGTGTATTAGAAGGGAAAGTAACAAGAAGGTCGAGGTCCTCCTGCCCCTCTACTCTGCCCTGGTGAGGCCACATCTGGAATATTGTGTTCAGTTGTTTCCAAATTATGGAAGTCATCTGAAATCACTGCACTTTGTAATCCTTACACACAGCCTGTTTTTCCCACTCAACTGGCCCTATATGAAGCTGCATGTATTACAAGTCTAATTTTAACTGTGCCTTGAGTTCTGTCTCTTTCAAGACAATCAAGCCTAATTCTGACATTCCACTTGTTCACAACCAGTTTCCTAAACTAGGGCCCTAAGGTTATGTCATAAGAACAGAGTGTATGAGGGCAAACCCATAGAAAGCAAATAGTGATGTTGCTGCGGATGGATGTGACAACATGAACCCTTCTCTTCCAGGTGCCAGATACATCCTAGGGCTTAATTCAGGATACAGAGTATTTCTCAGGTACAAGGACAGGAAGAAGAAATACTCTTTACAGCTTTGAAGCATTTTAAGTGTTATACTAGGAGTAATCCTCTGTACTAAAATATATTGAAGGGCAACAATACATTGTAATTCTGTAGAGGATTAGTTAAAAATAGTATTAGTTAAATAAATAGATAGTTTTAAAATAGTATTAGTTAAAAATCCCTGAGTTTTGGTAAAATATGAACATGTAACATAAAGGGCTCTTGTAACAAAAACTGAAATGCATTACTGAAGCAAAGATAACTTTTGAGAGTCAGCATAAAAAACAGCCCTCTAGAATTAAATAAAATGGGATTATTTTGCCCTTTCGCGTTAAGTCATACACACAAATAGGAGAGCAGTTGTAAAAATGTGCCTCTACTTATAAAGCAGGACATGAAACAATTGATTCATTTAGATTTCGTACCTGTTTGCATCATGCCAAGAGCACCTTTGCTCATTTTTTGTACAAGTTATGAGTACTTATGTCATGGTGATGACTGAATTTGACTGATTTAGTTCTATTCAAAAGTTAGTGAGCTTCAATCTTATATTAAATAAACTGAAATGAAGATGAATTTTGTAATTAGTGGTTGGGAATATTAAAGGCAAGAAAGAAGATACAACTGGCATTCAGACTAGAAAGACTTCAGCTTTGAAATGTGAACTCTGGCAAGGAGCAGCCACAACAGTGGGATTAGCAACAGGTATTAATGTTTTAGGCATCTTTTGTTCATTTATTCTTATGGTATTCTGATTATAAGAGATGATGGGAAGAGTACTGCTTCCTTTGTGTGTAGGTCCCTACCTAATTTAAAAAGACATCAAGGAATCTTCCTTGTATTTTATTGTGAGAACTTCCCAATAAATTTCCTCAAGAAGAAATAAAGTTAAGTCTTCTCATACAACGCATTCACAAATTTGATGATACCAAAAATATCTGGAGAAAAATGAGAGAGGACATACACTCCATGCTGCTTATTTCAGCATGCTCAGCTTCCAAATTAGTCTCAGAGTATAAAAAGTTATGCTGTAAAGGACTTGGACCAAAATAAACCTAGAAGAATATAGGACCCTCTGTGTGCTGACATTTTCAACAGTTCCAGTAGTTACCACCCATCCTATCTGGCTGCTTTGTTGAGTATTTTTAACCCTGCTAAATACAGGGTTATGCTAAGCCATAAGAGGGCTGACCAAGAACTCCCATTTATTCTTTTTGTCTATTAAAAAATCTCTGGCAGATGGAGAACTCTACGGTGATCTAATGTGGTAAAGTTAAGGTGTGTAAAGGTCTAAGTTATATTTAGAAAGCAGATACCTTTAGAGGAACTAACGATCCCCCACTTTAATGCATGGCCTGAATTATGTGGGGATTTTTGGTATTTGTTGCTAATTTTATTTTGTTGTTGAAGCTTTAGCTCTTAACTGAATTACACTTAAAAGAAGTTTCATTTATCATTTTTTCCATGTTTCCACCACCTTACAATCATTACAAGGCATTCTGATTTGTGGTTTCAATTTTATTTTTTAAAGCATTTATGATACTGTGCTAAAACAAGGCCCAAATTGAAGAAAATGTTTGACTTCAAACTATGTACCTAGACCTCGAATTGAAACAGGGTTCATGGTGGTACACAAGGAACACAAATGCAGAAGATGTGTAACTGAAGTCCAATCTTAAAAGAAATATGTGAAAAAGACAATGAAACTATAAAACTAAGGAAAAACAAATTGAAATAATTGTGGAACTGAATTGCCAGAGTTCATATACGTGATTTAACCTTGTTTTGTGTAGCAACGCATAGAAAAGTGTCTTGCCTAGGAAGCCATATTTTATTTCTAGAATGGGGCAGAGTGCAACACTGAGTGTTTCAGCATCAAACCTTTTTATGTGTAGAAGATGAATCTACACCCTAAGGAAAATCTTTTGAGAAATATCCTATTTTATATAGTTCCTGGATTTTGGCGGGGATGCTAATAGTTCCATAGAAGAAACACCTGTTTCATTGTCCTGATCCAAGACGGTATATCTATACCTGCTCTTTTCTTGATGGACGTTTGCTGAGCCTGTTCTTAGTGACCTACATTAATGAAAGTCATCATACTTCTAGTCCGTGTGCTTCAGGGTTTCACTATCCCTTACCATTTAGACAGTCTATGCTAATGACTGGCCTGGTTTCAGCTGAGACATAATAATTTTCTTCCTAATAACAGGTAAAGTGCTGTGTTTTGGATTTAGTATGAGAATAATGCTGATAAACACTTATGTTCTGTTGTTGCTGAGTAGTGCTTATTTGAAGTTGAGGAGTTTTCAGTCTAGAGGCTCTGCAATGTGAGCGCTGCAGAAGAAGGTGGGAGGGAGCATGGCCAGGACAGGTGATCTGAACTAGCCAAAGAGATTTTCTCTGTACCATAGGATTGTCAGGCTCAGTACATAAATTGGGGGGAACTTTTCTGGAATGGGCTTATCACTGCTCAGGGATTGGTTGGGCATTGGTCAATAGATGTTGAGTAATTGCATTGTGTGTCACTGTATTTATTTCTTTTTATTTTACTTTTCACAACAATAATAATTATTAGTTGTTGTTCTTGTCATAATGTTTTGTTCAGTTACGAAACTGCTCTTATCTCAACATGGGTTTTACCCTTTTTTTCAGATTCTTCTCCCTATCCCACTGTGGGGGTGGGAGAGTGAGTGAGTGGCTACATGTGCTTAGCTGCCAGCTGGGGTTAAACCATGACAATGACTAACCTGGACTTTCCTTGCTGTAATTAAGTCTATTACTTCCTTTTTATCCATGAAGAACAGATTATTACCAGCTCCTTGCAGGGGCTTTAAAGCATTTGAAGTCTGCTCATCAAAGTCTTCTCTTTTCTAAAACTAAACAATCTCAATTAAGGAGGCTGAAATGGATTAGTAGTAAAATCAACCATCAAAATAATAATCCACTGAAAACCTAAAAAGCTATTTATAAAGCTACCTCATATCATGAAAAAGAACTGATTACAGGTTTTCTAAAATTAACTCCTTTTGATGTTTTGCCTGACATGAGAGCCCATCAAGAATGTTCAGATTAAATGTCTTTGTCATAGAGAAATTCTTATTCTTCAAACTTAAAACTTTTTTTCTTGCAAAACATATCTAGTTGGACATTTTTGAAAAGGAGGTACAGCCTCTATAAGAAACCAAAAATGTCACCCAGCCCTGTGGAGTGAGGGTTTAATGTTACTAGCTCAGGTAGTGATAAGCTGAGGCCAACCACCCTTGCTGTGAATGGTTTGGGACGTCAACTTCAGCACTTTGCACTGCAGGTAAGTACTGGTGTTTCTCCTGGTTTGGGGGAAAGATGCCCCTTTCCTTTTGGGTTTTTTTTTTTTTTCACTTTGACAGGTCTTTGTTTTGTCCTGGTCACCATGTCTGAAATTTTAAATATTTTCTCAATGAGAACATTCCTTTTTCATTTGAAAACTGAAGAGCTCAACTACGCATACCATGAGGAAAAGCCTTTCTATGGAGACATCAAGCGAAAACAGAGAAGAAGCAAACAACATAAAATGTTGTGTGTTTCTGACATTTTGGAATCTGACTGAGGCAGGACAGATACATTAGAGGTAATAAAGCGCTCTAACAGATGAGTAAGAAATTGTTGTCGGTTTTTTTAATCTTGCTGGCACGTGGAGGTATTGCTGAGAATTGTCCCCCTTAAGCAGAGACCCGGGATGCAGCAGGAGTGGGCAGCTCCCCCCAGCGTCCAGAAGACTTGAGGGACTGACAGGGCAGGGACTTTACCAGTCACAGGCAGGTTCAACGACCAGGCCAGAAGTCTGATCTGTAGTCGGTCTACATCAGGGAGATACCCAGGCTGGCATGTAGCAATATAGCTCAGATTGAAGACCAGAGGTGAGGGCCCGAGTTTAATGCAGGCCTGAAGTAGGACCCTGAAAAGATGCAATCAGACCAGTATACAGAAAAGCTGCAAAAAAAAGAGAGATTTTGCCTTATTACAGGTGTGAAGGAGTGGGTAGCTGTGATAACAAGCCTTACATTCTTTACCAAAAAACTGCTTTGTGGCTAGAGATTTGATTTGCTATAAGCAAGATTTTAGGAATGCATACACCCCAAATAGTAAACCTAAGGAAATAAGCATAATATTTACTTGCTTGTTCAAGGATTAGCCCCATGGATTCATTCTCTAACTTTGCCAAGAAGACTAGGATTCCATTAACAGGAGGAATTACAGAAAGTCTAAGTGCCTGATTAGTTTACCTAGGGATTAAATTGGATACTATGACAGGTACTTCTAATTTTGTTTTCCAAAATTTACCAGAATTGCGATAATTCCCTTCTGAAAGAAGTAACTAAAAATGTGTTTTGTACAGCCACAGCTTGTTCTTTTCATCATCCTGTGTTATTTTCCTTGTAGGATGGTAACTTGTGGCCGTATGCTAAGTCTGTGGGTAATAGTACTCATAGCTGCATGCCACTCAAGGGCAGATGAGACATCATAATTCAAGATTTATCTGTATCAAAGGCACTGTCACTTTTTGGTTAAAAAGTATTATAATGAGAAGTTTTGAGAAATAACACAGCAGTGATTCAGATCAGCTCACTGTCCACAGTATGAGAGAGTGAGGTGTTTGTGTACAAGGCATGCAAACAGACACTTGACAGCCAGCCATATTCACAGGCAATTTGTAAGAATAAAAATTCTGAGTCTCTGTTGAAACCATAAAGGACAAGATTTCTGACTCATCTTTTAGTGGTGGCGGTTATTTAGTTGTTTTGCCTGATACTGTTTTCTTTCCTTTCTTATGTTATGTA
Source organism: Trogon surrucura (assembly GCA_020746105.1). Classification (NCBI taxonomy): domain Eukaryota; kingdom Metazoa; phylum Chordata; class Aves; order Trogoniformes; family Trogonidae; genus Trogon; species Trogon surrucura. The sequence goes on along the minus strand of CM036622.1, from coordinate 14,852,354 downwards.
ATGAAGCTCTGGTGCAAACCAAGCAGTTTTTAAGTAAATGCAAGCTGCTACAGGAAGTGGAGCCATCTATCAATGCTTCTGTTACTCTACTCTGAGCCCTAATTAGAATTAATCTCTGTTTCAGGATGACTTCATGATTTAGATTGCCCATACTTTTCACTTCAGGGTAGAAAAATCTGCTTTACATTTTAAAAGACATAACGTACCCCTCATTTTTTAGATTGATTTGTCACTTATGCTCTGTATATATACATATAGAGAGATTTACAAATCAAAAGTCTTGACTTTCAATCATCATCTGTGTTGTGAACTAAAGCCTATTGTAAAAATAGTATCAGAACAAAACAATAATCTTATATCAAAATCCCAGGGAACATGAACAAGAGAAAAGATATAAAGGAGAAGACTCACCTGCTGTTTATCATGACAGCAAAAATAGGACCATGATTTTCTTTTTCTTTTTTCTTTTTTTTTTTTTTTCCTAGTGTGTGTGTGAGGACAGATTTGTTAACATGTTGAAATACTCATTTTGGGTGGGATTTTTTGACTCATAAAAGTGCAGACATCTGATTTGTAATCACTCATATTTTGAATAATTGTCTCTTCATCTACATTGTGAGGAAAGATTAAACATGAAATGCACGAATACTTCATACATAAAACTGTCTTTTTGTGATGTTTTATGAGGAGGGGTGCCGAAGAGAAGAAAGGCTGAAGATGAAAACTGACTTGAGCATCTGATGCAAAAGCAGTCAAAGTGAAACAATACGCTACTGTGGTGGAATTTGGCTCTGCCATACTTTTAGGCTACTTTCTGTGTATGTTTCCATACATTTTTAAGAGCTGTGTTTTGCCCCTTTATGTTTGTCCTTGTATGCTTCATTAACTACTACTCAAAGTCATTTCAATGAACTTCATGACAAAAAGAATACAGTAATTGAAGTACCATTTAGGACTCCTTTTTTTTTATTTCAAGTACTAGCTGTTAGCTGTAAGTGGAAGTCCTTAAAAGTGTCACAGTCAAAGTTTTTCTATTCTTCCTATAAGAGCCCGTCTTTAACCAGTGGAAAGAAGTTGAGTGCTGGTGTACGCCATTGATAATGCAGTGTGATTGGAAAAAAAAAAAAAAAAAAAGAGTCTTACAATAACAGAGCAAAGTTTTCTTTCCTCCTTTCTTTCCATTGGTTTAGAAAGTGAGCGCAAAGCTCAAGCCTCTGTAGATTTCTTTGCATTTGAAGTGCACATTGTTGTGTGCAGTTTTGCACTTGACATTGGAACCATCCTAATAATACCCAGTGGAAGAATAGACTGTAACTATCAGCTGCTTTTTTTTTTTTTTTTTTTTTTTTGGCTTTCTCAGGACTTCTATCATTAATTTACACAATTTGCCTTCAAAGAGTTTTGTGTTTGTTTTTTTTTTCCAATGAAACCTCGTTTCTCTGAAATGTACAAGACACTTTTTGCAAGTGCATTAATCAACTTTACAACTATACAACAGATATATCACTTGGAAATGAAGACCAGAAACAAGAGGATTAAAGATTACACATTTCTATTTAGACTCAATTTCTTGAAAGGTCCCCACTGAAAATGCTGTGCCATGATTTTGGGGGGGTTTTCCCAATATAAAGTGCTGATATCATGAGTGAAAACTTTGTAAATTTATTTTTTGTTATTGTTGGTCAACTTCATCTTATGGAAAAGAAGAGGCTTCATACTGATAAATTTATATGCTTTAGGATTAATTTTTTGGAGGGGGGGTCTTACCCTCTATATTCTGACCCTTGGTAAATATAAGCAACAAGTAACAGGCCAAGAAAGTAAGTGGTCATATTGAAACAAAATCCCTTAGTGATTTATGGGTGTTGCCTCTGACTTGGAGATGTCATCACTACCAGTACTTGTGTTAAAAAGATGTGATATAAACTGCTGGGTCTGATCAAAGACTTTAAAGCTAATAAACAGGTTTTTGGGTAGGTTACCAAACCTCTGGAAATGAACTTTCATTAGATCTTCCAGGGGAAAAGTGGAAAGGAGACAAGAAAATGATAGTGCATTTGCAAACATACGGTAGAAATGAAGCACAAAAAGCAGGGGTCTTAGTGTGTTTTCATGTTTTCTAAGGATCTCTGAGTATGGATGATGGAGAACACAGCTGTGACTTAAGGCTTTACTCCATAGGATGTGTGTGTCATTGTATTATGCAGACCTCCTAATAGAAATAGAACATTGTCTGAGAAAAAAAACAAAACACAACAGGTGAATGTGAAATTAGTTCTCAAAGAGGACAGGTCTTACCCTACATGGGATGTTTACATCATACACGGACAGAAATTTGTAAATGTCGAGGGACTTCATGTAATTTCCCTCTGCACATAAATATCTTTGAACACTTATTGAGGACAACAGAATTACACCCCTCTACATCTAAGATCTTGTTCTTTGTGTTTCAGGAACAAATTAAGTTGATTGAAATCCCAAAATCTTGAATGTTGGAAAGGTTTGGTAAATGAACAGAATATCAAAGTTAGGTCTCATAAAAGCAGAATTAAGACAGAAATAGGATTAGAATGTTACGGCATTTCTCGATTCTCCTCTAAGCATACCCCTGCTCACTACATGATCTCTAGTTTTGTGCATTGTCCACTGTCCCAGAAATTTATCATGTTTTGAAGTCATAAATAGATATCTCTATTTGCTTCTTCTGAAGCACGCCTAAAGATTTTTGGCATTCTCCCTTCTTTTTCATTCTCTGGGGAGGGCGTATAAAATTTGTTTTAAATCATGTTGTATCACTACTACATCTATTGTGTAAAATGAGCTAAGCAAACAGCACCCTTTTACAGCAATTAGTGGAGGATTGATTATTGCAGACCTCTCACTTGTTTTCAGAAGTCTTGGTTTTAACTTCTCTTTAATGGAAGAAAACGCATGTTTACTAGGTGTAATGGTTGTGCATGGACCTGTTGAAAGTTGCTGAAAACATCTGGCAGTGTTTGCAGAGAGAGTCTGAAAAGACAAGTTGGGGTGTGAACTACTGCAATGGTTCCAAGATGCTAGTGAATCTGCTTTAAATATTTACACTACTGTGACAAACTTGAAGCTGCACATAAATATTTTATGAATATCATGGCTTAACAGCATTGTTGTGGTGTTTACTTCATGAATCTACAGAGTATGTTTATCAGGAAATTGCTTCTGTAAAGAGTGTATATTGTAATCCTGATATGTAATTCTTAGAAACATTTTTGAATATTGCAGTGCAATCAGTCTATAAGTGAACTTGTGACATTCTCGCAGGTTGACTCACTTGGTTTAAGCAGGATAAGGAAACGGAGCAGAGAACAGAAAACTTGGATTAAAATAAAAGGAGAAGCATCCAGTGAAAAAGGCCAGATGGCACTGTCAACAAAATCAAGAATAAAACCTGTTAATACCAATGTGGTATTAAAAGTCAGACATTCTTTACTGTGGCGCCAGACGCATCATTCCTCTGTCGTGCATGCCCTATAGCACATGTGATGCTTATACAGAAACGTACGTATTCACATTTCCTGGAATAATCATATATATTCAAATTAATTCCTGGAAATCATTAACATAAGTTTCACCCTGTTTTGCCTTCTCATTAGTCTTTTCAGGGGTCTCCGGTGGTCCTTTGAGACTCCTGGTGATCTTCCCATGGTTGTCCTTTTGGCAAACTGTTGGGTTCCTTTGTCACATATGGACATCTTTGGGCTCACAGCCTGCGGTCTTGGTCAACTGATTTGCAACATCTTGCTTGGTTAACATATATAATTGCACTTCATTGTTTTTAGCCTCCCTCACCTTAACGTTCTCTGTTCTTGTGATCATCTTGTTCTTATAACACCCCAATAGCCCTATTGATTCTGTATCGGCATGTTTGGAGACATAGACTGGAATCTAAACTCCAGAGATAAGTTAGAGCTGTAGCTTGAGATTTGTTTAATGTAATGTAGACATTTATAGTGTCAATATCTCTAGATAAGACAGTCACCCATGGCTGCATTTCTTTTCATATAATCAATGGAGAGTTCTAAGCACTTTTTGACTACAATACATACAACCAATCCTAGACTTCTGCTTTGATTTGAAACTGCCTTAGACTTCCTGTAACTGCAAAAATATCCTGGATAGATTATCTCAGATGTAAACAATGTGAACATTCACATCTCATTAACTGAATCTCAAGATGCAAGCAATGTGAATGTTCACATCTCATTGACTGAATCTTACCTATACAGTTACAGCTTTGTAAAACTGTCTTTTGCTCTACCTTCTTCCTACTGTTATTAAACTGTTATTAAACAATATTTTCTTTTAAAGATACTTTTTGGCTCCCTGAATCTACCATTACTCACAGCTCCCAAAGGGAATTTCCTCAGATACTAATTATGGTCAGGCCTGCTGAGTGATTAAGGCTTGTAATCAGGCACTTGGAATAAGATTAAGCAAATTGCAACTTTCTTCTTGAGAGAGGTGAATATGTCAAAAGGAATGCATCCTCATCCAGAGGAACAGATAAGAAAGACACCAAAGCAACAACTTGCTCTGCAACTATGGCAAGTATTTAACTATTTCATTTCTCACTGACCCCCTACAGGTGCCTGTATTAATTCACAGAATAAAAAAGTAGTTTACTTGGGAAGGGACTGCCAGACATCATATGGTCTCCCTCAAAGTGATGCTGGCTTGGAGCATGTTACTCAGGACCTTGTTCGGTTTAAGTCTAAGTATTTCCAGGAACCGTGGCATTACATCCTTTCTGGGCAACTGGTGTAATATTTTGTGATGCTTATAGTAAAAAAAAAAAAAAGTCCTTACATCTAATCAGAATTTTGCTTTCTGCAGCTGTATTATTGCCTTTATTTCCATTACTGTGTGGGTCCAAATAGTCTGATTGCTATCTCTAATTCTTCTATTAGAAGATTGCTTCTTAACCTCATGTAATTAATGATAAAAATATGTGGAAATAAATAAACATATAAGCTTCCTGACTATTTTGTCAAACATCAAACTATCTGGTGACAAAGATTATTTCCATGGAAATAAGATTTTCATCCTCCATGTTGTCAGTCTGGAGAATAGCTGACCAGAACCACACTTATTTTTCATTCTGCATGCTGATCCTTGTGTATCGTATGAAAATACTTTCTATCATCACCAAATCAGGAAAATGGGGAGATCCGTGCCTGAATAATTTTCATTCTATGTGTGGATCCACTCCACTGAAATTGATACATGCCTGTGACAGGTTTCAGTTTGTGAGAAAACAATAGTCTACAGAGAAAATATGCTCCTCCTCCCTAATAGAGAGAGAGGTAGATATCTCCACTGGATTTGCTGTTTCTTTTCTCTCTCTGTTGACTTTGTGGATGAATCATCAGCAAAAGCTGAGACTGGAATTTGGGCAGAATGACTGCAACATTTTATGAAGTCTGACAGATATTTGGTATTACAGAGACTAGATGACTATTACACAACTTCAGTCAACCCAGGGTTAGTATATGTGTATACCTCATGAGACAGTTGCTTTTCCTGTTCACTTCTTAGGAAAGCATGATAAAAGTACTGCACCAGTAATGAAAAGGCTACCATGTGAAGATGTAGACCAATCCTACTGAGCTTTGCTTTTTAGTCCAAAGCAAGGTAATATCTTTCTGTTTTGCTGCCATTGAGTAGCTGCCAAGTAATTCTAGCTGTGAAAATTACCAGAGGAAATCAGTAGAAATGAAGATGAAGAAGCAAGTAAATGATTTTCTCTGCTATAATCCACTGCTCTATACCTAGTATACCCAGTATTCAAGGCAGAAGAGATCAGGACTGCACTGGTTCTTGCAGTGAGAGGCACATGCATTGACTTGCTCTTAAAATGGCAAGAAATAAAAAGTGCATATGGAAAGAAAGTCTCAGTGACCAACCCGCAGTTAGAATTCTCAAGCTGTAAAAAAAAATTTAAAAGTCTCCTCTCACTTTATAGACATATATATCTGTAACGCTTTTCACGAAAATTGCAACTCATATTACATGGCTTAGTATGAGACCACGTTTAGCTGGAAGATTGTTCCTAAAAGTTTGCTTGTAATCCCTCAAAATAAATGAGATAATAGGAAATGACATATTCATATTTTTCTCTCTGATGGAAAATCAAACTCTTGACAGTACAGACTGAAAATATCTGAAGAAAACATTTAAGCAGTCCTTAGCTCAAAAAATGTTTTGACATTTATTTTTCTATATTAACCAGGAACTTTTCGTCTAACTCATTTTCTTCTTTTACTTTGGTCAATTTATTTATTTCTACTCTTTTATTTTGTCCAGAACAGATAGATCTAGATACACAAAAGCCAGGGGAAATCAATGGGAGTTGAAGAGAAGTTTGATTACTGAGGCCACAGTGAATAAAATTTAAGGCTGATACCCAAGAATCTTTCAGAATGGATTGGCTAATGCAAGTATTTATCTGTTAGTGTTTCTGACCCTCTCACCATCTGTTATAAATCTGTACAGAGTGTGAAGAACTTAAGGTGGGGACCAAGCAACCTAGATTTTCTGTCCAGCTTAATAGACCTGGAATTTGACTGTGTCCTTTGGATGCTACTACAGGACAAAAAAATACTGTTTAGAAATAATTACGTGGGAAGAAATGAAGAAAACTTTTTCAAATCTTCTCCAAGAGAATATACTTAATTACAGAAGGGGTTTGATGTGGTCTGTTTTCTGATATGACTTATTCTAGTCTTTTTATTTGTGTAAATTAAGAATGACATGGCTAGAATGATGCATTGGGCTTTTGGGGTGTTTGGGTTTTTCGGTGTGTTTTTTTTTTCTCTGCTGTTTTTTCAGATATCAGCCTAATTGAGCACAGCTGTGCAGTGGTGCAAAACAAACCAGGAAATGAGCATTTTGATAATTTCACATTTTTAAAGCACCTTTTAAACATCTCGTGTGAAAATAGCAGCCGCAATACATTTAGAGATCAACAACATTGGACCAAATTTATCATACCGAGCTGTCTCCTGCAGGCATCAAAAAATACACTTTCAAGACAAATCAGTAAACGTTCCCTCAACTGTAACTGTCTTGTAACATAAACAAGATGTGTGTGGAATAGAGACAAACTTTTTCAGGCTGCTCCAAGAATGAATTCTTGTACTTTCACTAGTTTACTGCCAATGAAGACTTCATATTTTTTATTTCATAACAATCATCTCTACCTCAATTTTCCATTTGGGACTGTGGCCAGTGGAAAAGTATATAGACTTATGAAATACTCTGAAGTAATTCATAATGTGTTACTTTTTGCGAACATCCTGTCTGTGATCTCAGGCTTTGCCTTTACATGTTAAAAGGCTGATTCCTCACTAAGCCGTATCCTCAGAGGATATAAAACAGTCTGACCAAATGCACTAAGTCACTCCTTTCTAAAAAAAGGAATCATTTAGAAATTGCTTTTTTTTTTTTTTTTCTGACTCAGACTCAAAACTAGAATGGAAGACATCAATTCTTGAACGTGAGTTTTAAGTAGGGTCAGAAATCTTACACAAGTAGCTTTTGTGGGCACAAGCCTTGTATTCCTGATTCTTGGTTGAACTCTACCCCTGAGCTGAACTGTAGCAGCCTGGTACAGAAACACCATTCTTGCCTTCAAATTTGATCTTATGTGAACAGTTTTCCCCAAATGTTATGGTTCCCTCTATCCTAATTTAGTAGTTCATATGTGTTTCTCGCGCACCACTATTTCTGCAGAGCACTGCCACAGAAAACAGGTACTGGAATACAAAGACAGCTTTTCATGATTTCATCAGGGTTAAGTGTCTCCTTTAGAGTTCTTGTTTTCCCTTTCTCCTCAGGTATAGTCAGAAACTACTTGTAATGAACTTCGGATGCATTCAGGCTTCCATAACCTGACGTCTGTGGAGATTTGAATTACAGTATGCCTTTCACTAATCTGTTATACTTGCATGGATCTTATTTACTTTGAGCGATGTCATACCAATAAAAATTGGCTTTTTGGACTGATTTTGAGAGTTCCAGAGGTAAATCAGGCCAAGAGTTCCTTTAGCTACCCACTGATACAAACCCTGCTCTGGGTAGCCCACTAAATGTGCTACTGACTTTTTAACCTGTGTATTCCCAAACAAATACAGCTCTGGAATTTGAATGTGCTTTTTAGTGCACAACATTTAAGCAATGAGAATAATGTCATTGGTGTGGAAGAGAATGTGGCTTCAGTACAGCATGTTTTAGCTTACATCACTGTATGCTGAGCCACAATTTTTCTTTTAAAATATTCTTTGTGCTTTATTTGTTTCATTTCTGGTTCAGTGGTTTGAACAAGATATTTTTCCTTTTATTTTGATTAAGGAAAGTACAATGCCATTATTGGAAGGCTTGGTATTTTTGAGTCTTTCAATTATTCAAACTTGGTTGGCATGGCTCCATCCGTATCACTATTTTTAAAGTAGTATTAACGGTCTAGAGATGACTATGAATATCGATTTCTTTGGATGACTATGGATGACACTCATTTATGCTTTTAACTGAAAGTAAAAAGGCTGGGTTAAAAGTAACTTGTGAATGCAAAGGCAATTGTTACAATTTTTTCCCCATGTAAGACACAGAGTTTTGTATCATGACATCATATCCCAGCAACTGTTAGGAGGCTTGTGATAGTGATTTTTAAGACTTTTATTTCTACTAGCCTTTTATCTCCTTTGCTGTTGTTTTTTTTTAAATTTTTTTGGTCAGTCTCATTTCTAAGACTCAAACCAAGAAATTCACATTTTATAAACAAATGGACCATGTGAGAATTTTAAAAATCAAAAAATCCTTGTTAATGTTGATGCTTCTCAAGAAAAACGAGTTTTCTTTGTTTTAATGAAATTTATTTTCATATTAGAAAATTTCAGTTTTATATAATGCAGTTAAGAATCAAAATATTATTATCATCCATTACTTTTACAGTCTTAAAATTAAGATTTTGGGGGTTTCGCAAGAAAAAACAGCATAAAGTTCAATCAAGACATTCAAGTTTTACCCAATGACCCTCCAAGCTCACTGGGACCATTAAGTTTTTCATAATGACTAGCCTTGGATTCATTTTAGATTGAATTGGGCAATAACTTTCACCGTTGCACAACCCTGTTAGCAGCATTTATAGCTTGAGCAGCAACTGACAGAATCTTTCTCTAGATATTTCAAGACTTGGAAAATGTTTCAACTTTAATTAACAAATTTGATTAATATATAGTGGTTTGAATTTCTTCTGTTTCCTCTAATCTTCTGTATGGAATATCTTAAAACTCGTTGCTTGGATCTGAGAGGTCCCCTGCCAAGGGATTATGAGGCCAGGAAAATAATTATGTTTATGGAAGGTTGTCAATATTTCTCAAGGCCAAATCCAAATTAATCATCATCTTTTAACGCAGTTTGCTTTTCTGTGGCAAATACTTCATAATGCAGACAGTCAGTCATGTCCCATCATGCCTATACAGTCAAGGGATTAGAAAACCTATCAAGATTTTTGGGGTTCGTTGCTGTCTTTTATTACACACGTTTTTATTGGTCTAGGTATTATTAGCATTTTTCTGTAGAGCTAAACCAGCACATCATCCTCATTTCTTGTCAGTTTTAAGGAATATTTTCCCCCTTATAAATGTCCGTTCATCTACTGCATGTTGATCTGAGTGCTACAATATTGATTTCTCGCACTTTAGACTTTGAGGTTGTTGGGCAATGTATGGATGACCAGACTGAAAAAAAAAGGAATGGGATAATAAAATCAAATTTTTAAAAAATTGTTTTCTAGTTCAGAAAATGCAATAAGGAGTTGTAGGATTACAAGATATTTCTTAGAGCAAGAAAGTCAGATTAAGAAATTATTTTTAATTATCAGAGGGTTTGTGCTTATTGCTGTAAAATAATTAAACAAGTCAAAGGAAGGGTAGCAGCTCAATTAATAAAGCTTAACATTGATGTAGTACTTCAAAGCTCTTAAAAAAGAAATTGAGTTCAGAGTGTAACTTCCAAGAAATTATTGCCTCAGCGTGTACAGCTTTTTCTTTCTCATCTCAGACTATTCACAGACAACTTTTTTTTCTCTTAATGCATTTATTGCTCATGTTCTTGTGGTAATTTTTTGTACCAATGGTATTTAAAATATATCTGCTTATCAAATACCATGTAACAGAAATCAGTGGTGTTGATCACAGGGTGGTACCTCTGTAACTGATAGCCACAGGCAGACTTTAAAGAGATTATTGCAGCTTTAAATCGATGAGGAAGAAATAACGAGTAAGCAGGGCTATTTTTTATGATTTTTTTTTTTAAATGAGAAAGTTTTGTTTCTGATTTATGTGTGTTTTCCCTCTAATCCTTTTCTTTCAATTACCTTGAGTTTTCACAAACATTAATTCTGATTTGTGTGCTTCTGGATAACTAAGAGGTACCTTTTTGTGGTCAATTCACAGTTATTTGACGGCATTTTGAATAGATAGTGCTAAAGTTATGTATGACAATGTTAATTTACTATCTGTTTTGGGAGTAGGCATGCTACCTGGACCCACCAAGCAGCCCTCTGTCTAGCCCCAGCTCTTTTTCTCTGGTTCAGTCTGAGATGCCAACCATATGAATTCACAGGTACAATAGAGCACTTCTCTGCTTTTCTTTTTTGAAGTCAGCTACAACCTTGGCTACCAACCTTATAAAAACTGCTTCTGTGTGCCTCTCCCAGGCCAGTGGGGCTGAAAGAGCAGCACACAATCACCATCTCTCCAAAGCAGCAGTGGCAACACAGCAGGATGGACAAGCAGCAAAGCGCCTTCATTAGGACTCCTTGAACTTGGGGGCAGTTTGCAAATTCAGCACAAGCCCCATCAAGTCAGAAGTGGGGAAAAGGAGCTGAAAAAAAAAGCTAGCTGTACAGCTTGCAAATCTCAGTGATGAATGAGTCTTCACAATAATTCTTACTGAACTAAATGAGTGGTGTTTCTGGTGTTGCAAATGTGACAGGATCGCCAACAAACAGAGAAGTTAATCACAGGGAAGACAATGTTTATGGAGATCTGTACTAAGAAGTGAAGTCAATAATTATTTAGGTGATTCTTTTGGGCTTACCTACACGTAACTCATGCTCATTCCAGTTTGTCTTTCTAATGCAAGCAAGAGGAGAAATGCCAGAATCAGGCTATTCCTGATTAAGTGATTGGCCCAAGGTCATACAGAGACTCAAAAGCACATATATTACTGTAAACATTAGAGGTCTTGGTTCTGCCACACAGGTTAAAAAACCTAGTTTATCACTAAAGGGCACAGCTGACGAACTAATCCCAGCATTGTTCTCCTTTACACATTCCTAGCGCTTGAAGGGGAACAGAGATGGCAGTTCATGATGTAATGGTTTTCAAAACACCAGTTATGAAGTGACTGTGACAATCATCAGGTGTAGAAAAACAAGTTTTAGTGTTGGTCACACAATTTTGTGAAGGAGTACCAGGAGGCATTGTGGTGTAAATTCCAAAATAATCGGATGTGGGCTTAATAGGGAAATGTGCAGAAAATACCTGAGGTTTGTTGTTGTTTTTTTTTTTATTAAAGACAGACATTAAAGATAGTAATTTAAGACATTGCTGTTTAAAGTTTAGCCCTTAGATGTGGTTTACAAATAAGGCTAAGGCTGAAAATTCACTGAATTTCCAATAAAACTTACCCCTCTTTTATTATTTTGAAGACTGTGGCTAGTAAAAGTTGATCTCTTAAGACCACACCTGATTTCTTCCTTGATTTCTGAATAATCGCAATTTCTGCTTAAGCCAATCAGAAGAGTAGTTAACATTTGTGGTCCAAACTACCCAATTTTTATAGAAGAGGAATTGTTAACAACACAGTTAAAATTAGGTACACACATACATGATTCCTGTGAGCATGTAATCCCTACCCCATTTTTCTGGTGTTGTATTCACCCCACCATCATTCCCCTGGGCCTCAAGGTTACTGGAATGGTCTTGTCCTGGGTTTAGCTAAAAACCCAGTCCTGTTTAGTGATTTTTACTTTCCAGTCTAGTGTCTTCTCAAAGGCTGCACGTTCTGAAGTTAGCAGCATGTTTTTGCAGACAGTGTGTGCTACTGGCATTGATAACACCTGATGTTTACAGTCACTGCCTGGGACTGGTATGTAGAAAGGCTCTTGCTTATACTTATTCCTATAGTGACCAAGGCCACTGCTGGCTCTTGTGTGCCACGCTGGGGGTGCCGGATAGTAAGAGGGGGGCACAAGGAAGTAAAAGGTGGCGCCTCCGTGGGGTAATAGACGGGACAGGTGACCAACGAGAGTATTCCATCCCATATACGTCATATCTAGTATAAATTGAGTGATCACGAGAGTTTCGGCCCTTTTCGGCCTTTTCGCCCTTTTTTCTTCGTTTCGCCTTTTCTGCAATGGCCGGTGTCCAGAGAGGACTCCATCTGACCTCCTGCTTTTGATCCGGATCCTGAGTTCCCGAATCCAGCTCCCTGTATCCAGCTCCCGCCGCCGCTGAGCCTGGGGTTTCCCCAGTGCCTCCTGCTCTGCAGCACCAGTGGGGATTGCTATCGGGGGAGGGAGTCGGGTTTGATATCGGCTACTATCTATAGTTGTATATAGTTCTTTACTTTTATCTTTTTAACATTATTCTTATTATTTTCATCTCATATTAAAGCTGTTCTAGTTTTTTTTCCTCCTCTAATCCGTAAGTCTCTCTGCCTCATTCCCTTTTCTCTTCCCATGGTGGGGGGGGGGGGGGAAGAGGGGGTTAGAGAGCGTCTGTCCGCGTTAGTGGCCGGCCCAGCCCTAACCTGCGACAGATTTATTGGCGCCCAACGTGGGGCAACGAAAACAAACACCAATCAGGTTCAGAATATTTTACCAGCTATTTAGACACAACTGGGCTCTGATATATTGCCCGCATAGTTTAAATTCCATCTGGTGCAGTTGAGAGCGTATCAGATCTTTTCTTTGAGGGTTCTGAAGGGTTAGAGGAGAAAAACCGGAGAGCTCACACCATGTTACCGGTCGGTGAAATGTTATGTCATGTACTTTTAAATGTGGGTTCCTCATTGGGTGTCAAAATTTTGTCCAAACTCTCGAGTGTGATTTTGTATATCTTTCTGTGGTTTGCCTGTTCAGGTTTTCACTGTGTTGGTTTTTTTAGGGTCAGTGTATTTTGCAGTAATTTGGGTGATCGGCATACCTGAATACCTTAAGAGCACAATGATGAATTTTGATTTTAACTACACTTTCAATTTCACCTTAGGAAATTATACCCATTTGATTGCTAATCTGAGTATATCAGGTTTTGAGGATTGTGATTGTGAATGCAGTTATTTTGATTGAAAGATTGAATTGTTGTTGATTCTGATGTTAACACCCATGAATCTCTTGGCATTGTGGCGTTTCTGTAGGAATTTGTGCAAGTCATTGAGTATCACTGTGTCCTTTAACACTCAGTGTGTATCAGCAGATGTCGCCCCTGTGACTAGAAAGAAACATCGGAAAAAGTCAATTGCCCTAACACCAGATAACACAACTCCAGGACAAAATCCTTCTAAAGTAGCACCATCAGATGACTCAGATTCAGACTCAGGAAAGGTCTTCCTTGAGAAGAAGGAGGAGGAAGATGAGTTAGACACTTGTTCTTTGTTCTCTTTTTTTATGCCTAAAACCAGTTTAACACATTTTTCAAGATTTCAGTCTTTTGATGATCAATAATTAAGAACTGATTAATTAATTACAGTGCCAGGGCTTTTGAATTTGTCCTGTTCCCACACCTGCAAGGACTCTGCTATCATCCTATGCCTACACTCCTCTACAACACATCATTATTCTAGGGTCATATATATTCCTTTGTGTACTGAATAACTGCTGGTTATTGACACTGATTAGTTACAAAAATATCTCAGAACTTATAGCAGTAGGTGTTGCAGAACACAGTCATAAAAAGCCAAGCTAAAGCTAAAGCAATAGATAGTATTTTCCTAGTAGCTAGAAAATTGCTGTTAGCTAAACAAGGTAAAACAAAGATCCAGGCAAGCTGGGACAAATCAAGCCTGACAAGTCCTTCTTCTGAGACTTTGCAGCATTAACACAAAGCCTCTGGCCTGTCACTAGTGATGGTGATGATGTGCTTTGGAACATGAGGCTACAACACCCAACACATACACAAATACACAAACACATTCCTGTACCTCAAAATGTAGAGAATACATGAAGCCATAGAACATTATTACGGTCCCTGTTGCCACTGGACTGCAGTCAGTAAAAAAAGCACAAGGATTTTCACTCAGTCAGAATTCTCTGTTGGAGAAAATTATATAAATTCAGTTTTGTTACATATGTTCAGATTACAATGAAAAAAATGCTTCTGGGTTTGTGGGTCATGGTCTCCTGTGTCCAGCAGGTATTGTTTTGGACTGCAAACCTTCTTAAATCAGCTGTGAGTCTTAATTCAAACTCAGACTATTTGAGATATTTTTTATCAGATCTTTTACCATTTTTACCACACAAAAATAAAGTGATTATTTTCTGGTACATCTAAAACCAAATTGTGAGTCTGATAGTAATGACGTTGAATAGATATGCAATTATATTTTTAAGAGGAAGAATCAAGCCTCATCTTGAATTTTTAATGTCTGTGGATTACATTGTGTGTAGCAAAAAAATGATCATAAAGTGGAGGAAGATGACGAAAAAAACCTGAAGGATTAAAGAGGAGGAAAAACATCTTAGAGATAGACTTTTCAGGTGCTGCATTGACTTAACAGATCAAAGGAAAGGCTCGGGGATGACTTCCTCCAAAACTTTAAGTGCCTTGAAGTTTGGAAAATGGAAATCCGATAATACAGACTACTTTCACCTGGCTGGCGGAGATGTGACAAGATTTAATGACTGGCAGCTGAAGGCAGAAAGGTACAGCAAAAATTAAATCCACATCTCTAACAGTAAAGATAATGCATCCTCCAACCTGCACACTGGGAAGGTGTTATTTAACCCAGGGATTCAAACTAGATGATCATCATGCTCCATTCTGGCCACTTATTCTATCAGTCTTCAACAATAAAAGAAATGTTAATTCAGCGTACAAAAGTTTCCTTTTCAAAGTGTGTATAAGTCACAGGAGGTAAAATGCTACTAAGAAAAGATAAAAACCCCAAAGAATTATTTTGAAACAATTCAAGCACCTTATGTGAACAGCTGGCTGGAACATCATTGTGGTACCAGTTTCGTTAGTCTTGATTCATCATGTTCTTTCAGATACCACTAGATCAGTAACGATAACCCTAAAATATCATTTCTGCTTTTCTGTTACCAAGAGCACCGATGACTTCAGAGACCCTCTGTGATGTTAGGTCCTGCTTGAAATGATGCTATTAGTTTAAAGATATGTCAGTATACGCAGCAGTCACACCCAATGGCAAAAATGTAATTCCTAATTAAAAAAAAAAAACAGAAAAATAATAATATCTTCAACAATCCCAACAAAGCCTGTTTTGTTTTGTTTTCTGATGAATGTCCTATTTAAAGGAACCAGATTAGCTGGTAGCTGTTTTTCAGCTGATGAAAACCATTGCTGATCAAACAAAAACTATACATGAATCTATGTTTTCTTTGGGTAACAATTTCTGTTGGAAAAGTAGAAATGTTTAAGATATTGCATTTTCTTCTCAAAATACAATTTCATTTCTAAAGTGACACAAACTATAAACCTTTTATATTAAAGGCTTTGAAAGGTTCCTTTTAAAAAAGGGATTCAAACACCTAGAAATAAAAGAACCTTATGTTTTATGTTCATAAACCTAAGTGAATTTGTTCCTGAATTTCATTTTCGTAAAGAAGGTAAATTTATTTTTTTTATTATTTCTTAAGATTGGGCATGATCATCAACAAGAGATTTTGTGGGGTTTTTTACTTTATTGTCAATATCTTGTGACAATCTGCCTAGTGGTTAACAGAAGTTGCCCTATATTTTGTGATTTGCAATTCATCCTACACAGTGGGACAAATAGGTGATGATTTCAGTCCGTATAAGAATGCACCAAGGAACTGTATTTGGTGACAGGAAGAATAAACCACCTAAAAGCATAAGGCTGAGGTGGGGATAAACATATGTCAGAACAAATTTCTGACATTCGCATTAAAATGACTGAGCTCAGTGGGAAAGTTTCTGTTTTAGAGTGAGCATAGGACTGGTCTAGTAAAGTTATTCAAAACTAGGCTGCTGCAATGGAAGGTTGAATATGATGAATAAAATAAACTGCTAAGCTGAGCTGAGAAGGAGTACAGGAAATTAGCTAAAGATACTAAATGAACTCTTTGGCTAAATATGTAAGCATGAACTGAGGGAGTATTTTTTTTTTTGTACATTCATAGCTCTTCAAAATCCTATCCAAGGATCTTAATTTTTAAATAGAAATACATTGGAATAAGTTTTGATCCCTTTGTCTCTCCTGAAATAAATGACCTACTTGTCAAGTCTGAAGTCTGTTAATGGCTATGATCTGTGACTCTTTTCTTCAACAAATAGGAAAAATTTCATTTCACGTTACATCTCTGAATTATTTTTATCTCATTAACAGTGATTTCACTTAGAGAGGGTGTCTGATTGCCAAAAACTAGCTTTGAGAAAGAGAATATAATTTTGTCTTATAGAATAAATTACATTTAATTCTTCATCTATTTCCAAGTTCCAGTGACAGATGCACAGTTCAAAAGGTTCATAATTTTGGCCAGAGAAGCATTCAAAAATCTCTTCTCTGAGAGGTCACAGGCCTGCCTTTCACTCTTGGACTCTAATTCAGCCTTTATATTTTTTTACGATATGCCATCTCACTTTCAAATAAGGATAAGGCATACCTATCAACATCCTCTACTAGATGTTGTTATTCACTGCTAATTCGATGGTTGAAGCATCTTTCCTATTGCTTGTATTAAAGAATGAAGAACAGACTTATGGCTAAAAGCTAGGAAGTTTACAAACCCTCTTGTCTGATGGCATCCTGTTTAAGTATTTTTTCTATTCTGGAAGTGTATATGCATGCACATAGGTATAGGTACATATATATGGTTGTGGAGGAATTTTCTATTGTTTGAGAATTTTGCATATTATTGCATGTGTTCTATAGTTTAAGTAATAAGAATTTTTAAGTATTAGGTACAAATATCTTGTACCATGTCTTGGTACATGCCTACAGTCTTGATTGTGTACAAGCTTTTTAGGGCCACTCCTCGCTCTTTGGGTTAGCATGGTTAATACATTTCTACACTTTTCAAAGTGCTGAAATATAGCCTTTTCTTATTTAAGAAATAGTAGAACTCTAAAGGATGGAATTATGTGAAGCTGACAAAAAATGCATAATACCATGATAAGTTGGAGTACTAGACGTGAAGTCCTATACCTAGAATAAGCAAGATTGATACACAGGTTAAAGAATGCTGGGCACATATGAAACATGGAGGATTGCACTGTAAAAACCAATAAATACCTTCAAAAATTGTTTGCAATGGCGAATAATCAATTTAACTTAGCTCCATGACACATTGCAGAGGTTTAAAGAGAATTTATGTTTGGGCCGGTAAGAAAAGTAGCATAAGGAGTCTTTTGTGAATTCACTGAAATTTTGGATCTATGATCACTTAAATATAATCAAGATCAAGTAGCAAGTTTATTTTCCTTTATTTATACATTGCAGTGACCTTTGCTGGAGTTATATTGATCTAATGGAAACAAATATAATAAGAAATTGGAGATGAGTCAGAAAGCAACTAGAGTGATATAAGTATTATGAAAACCGTGAAGTGTAGATCAAGAAATATAAAGGTTGAACCCAGTAAGTATGATTAAAATACATTAGTTTAAAATAAAGATACAAGCAAAGTTTCCTATTTTCAGTCCTTTTTATTTGAAGTCTGAAAGAAATGAGCAATAGCTAAATAGAAGAAGCTCTTGCACTGCTTCCAGTGATGAGTTGTAAAATTTATCCAGTGCCAGACCCTTTCCTCTTACTTTCTTTACATCAACAACTCAAGATACAAACAAAACAGGTAATTTTGAATTTAATCTAAGATTAACCTCAAAGCCACAAGATCTATCTGAAATGCTTGTCCTTACCAGCTCATGAACTTAATGCATTTGCTGTATTTTTCTTAACATGTTTCCCATCAAAGTAACATACTGAGATGTTACAAAAGAAGTCTTGATTGAAATGATAGATATTTGGATATTTCTATGTGTTTTTGGTATACTGCCCTGGCATATTCTCCACTGAAATGCCTAAAAATAAAAAAAGTAGCTTCCTTCAAAACATATATACTAGCATTTGTACTCTATTGCTTGGGTTCCATTAGCTCTGATATAATTCCTTCAATATCTGTAACTTAACATTAATTTCAGGCTAAATTTGTGGAAGATTTCAATAGGCATACGCCAGTCAAGACAAATTGGGGTGATAGTACTCCCTTAGTGAGCAGCTTTCTCAGTAAATTTATTCATAGTAAGAGATAATGTCTGGACCAAGGTCAGAAGATCTAAATCTCCACAGGAAGAGCTGTGTGCAGACAGCTGAGGAAATAATTATATCTGAATTTAAAAAAAATAATAAAAAAAAAAAGAAATGGACTGAGGTCAATAATTGTTTCAGTTCTTCAACCCTAGAGAATTATTGCAGGTCTGGATAATGCTGGGAACTCATTAAAGGCCTAAAGGATTTCACTCCCATCTGAATTTCTGTTTGAAAATAACAACAGTGATATTGTAGCAAATATGCCCTGGAGTTCACCATTCTGTAGATACTAGATCCAAATGTTATGACTGTGTGAACTGGAAGGTAAAAAGTGCCAGCAACATGGAGAGAAAAGTGGGTGCCAACTAGCAGGGCTTGCCTAGGAAGCCGAAGGAGATTGTGGAGTTGAAGCATATGGGTTCAATGGGCATGGAGCATACAGTGAGTTCATTTCATGTGTACACACACGTGCAGACACTGAGTATTTACTACTTAAGGATTTCTGAACGCTTTGCGAAGGCAGAACTTTCCCCGTCAGCTTGTGCCAAGCCCAGGAGCTGTGGGGACCAGGTTTCCTAAGGAGAGCAGAAGGGCTTTGCAGGACTTCCTGCACTCCCTTCCCCTGCCTCTGCTGTTGCAAACCAACAAACAAAATCCCAAAATAAAGCCAAGCAGGAGCCCTAACTAGAAATAAACTGACATACAACCAGCAAAAGTACGGCTCTAATTTGTAAAGGAAATAATCAGTACAAATGAAGAGCAGATAGAAAGAAATTACCATCATAAGGGAGCAGGCAGAAACGAAGAAATGAAAATTCTTGGAATATGTCCAACAGAGTTTGGTTCTCATGTTATCTTACTTATTAGAGATAATTAGGAGAGATTTGTCTGTTGTTATGAATCCCTTAGATTAGATTAGAAGAGTAAAAAATTTAATGTATTGGCCTTTTCCTGCCCTTTGGGGGGAAAGAAAAAACCTGTGGGAATGCTAATGATGAGTAAGAGTCTCTGAAGGGTTTCAAATTAGCTGTTTGCTCGCTGTCCATTCCCCTCTACTTTCTGCTTTCCTTTCTCCAGTATGTTTGCATCTGTACCTGTACAATTTCACCTGGGAAGCTGCCAGGAATTCTACGTGAAATGATGAATACTCATGAGATGCCACTGAATCCTTGATTTCTGCTAATATTCATACCTGTGTTTGCAACAGGAGGTAGAAGTAGTTTGGAAAGGAAGTAGAAATAAGACCCTTTTAACAACAACTGAATCATATTGACTGTTCTGTCTGTCACACCCACACATCACGAAGTGCTCTCAAAGGCTGTAATTCTCAGTGACAGAGATGGAAAATAGGCCATTCGCTTGAAGAATTGAAGTGGCCTTGACTTCTTTTGCCAATGTTTTCTTGACAGTGTGTTGAACTAGTAACAGCAAATCGGTATCAGATATAGGCAGCTGTCCTGCATTTGTTTCACACACCTTTACTGAAGAGACAAAGAGTTTGTGAACACCCAGGTATTAGCTTTGCAGAAAATGTTGCCTAAAGAGCAAGTTACCAGTTGTCAGTTAACGTTTATCTTGGAACTGCAAGCCAGGACTCTGCAACAGGGGGGAAAGGAGAAATTTATGGAAAAGGAGGGACCAAGAATTGTCAGAAATAGATGAAAGGTCTTTGTAATGTAGCAAGAACACCTTGAAACTAATAGAAGCTCAGATTAGCAACCAGCAGGGTAACAGAGCCAGGTTATGATTTTACCTATTCCATGCCGCCAGAGACCAGGCTAGGGAACTCTACATCAGCTGTTAATTGCACATTCAGAGATATCAGTGAGAAACGAACCTCTGCAGTAGCTTATCCAGGAAAAAAGAAAAGGATAGCAAGGACCTCTGCAGCAGCAGAATTATGACATTCTCTTACAATGTGAAAGCTTTGTGAAATAGTGTAGACTGCCATCACCTTGTCTGTACTTCAAGAGCTCTGAGAGAGCAGAATTTCAGCAAAACAATCAGAAATAGCTTTACATTCTTTCTATTCATCCCAGAAGCTAAAGGAACTATTTTTGCTCTTCTGAAAACACATAGTATCTTTGTTCAGCTACTATAAGAATGCTGATTTTTCTTCTTTCTGCCCAGTTTTTTTTTTGGTTTATCTATGGTGTTTCTTTTAAGAGACATGGCTAAATAAGCATCATTGAAAGACATGTGTAATGTAGGTACTCAAGAGAAGCTATATATCATTAGGGAATTTACATATCTTCCTGGTTACTCAGAGTCTGCCTCGGTCTGTTCTTTCCAGAGAGAATCTCCAGAGTTGCCTGTGCAATAATGAGACTCATGTATCTATCATGGATTCCTCCAAGCCTAAAATACTAGCATAATTATGATAAAATGGCTTTGTTGCATTTGATATTAGCATAATCATAGGAAGAGGAATAAAGTATAAGGTAGAAACACTAAATTGGTATTTTCAGATGAAGGACTCAGTCCTGATTTCTGTCTGTTATGCCCTTGTCAGTTGGCACAAAGCAACAGAGGGAGTATCCTATTTGCCAGGGATATCCCAATTACAATATTCAGATGCATTAAGCACCAGTATGTCACACACATTTCCTCAGCCCTCCTCTAGTCCTGGGCTTTGGCTGCTGGGATACAATAGCTTCAGCTGCTTCTTCTCTCAGGAGAACTCGTGACAGCTATCGTCACCTTTCCATGTCATTTTAAATTGAACAAAGTTTTATCTACGTGAAAATTCACACCTTAATTGCCAACATGTAAAGAAAGTTGAAAGATGGTGAAAAATCTCACAAAATTAAGTCTCCAATTGCATATGAAGTTTTAATTCCCTCTACTGTTACTGCACATTTCTAATTCTTTGTGAAGTTGTGAAGGAGATGATTCCAATGCACTTTTCTCCTCCAGAATCAGTTTTTAGCAACAGGAAAACTGTAGAGGAAAAACATATACTAAGAAACACCATATTTATAATAAAAATAGATAAAAATACTGTTTTAGCTTCAATGGACTTGATAGTGTGTACCAGACAGCTGGGCATACTTCCGTACATAATGGCCAACTGAATCTAATCTAATACAGCAAATAAGTCTAGTTGCAGAACAAATCCTGCTGTCCTAATAACATACAGAGATACTAATAGAGTTTCCACTTGTGAAATTGCTTTTTCAGACAGCATATGGTTCAATTTGGCTCTACAGCTTTTATTCCTTTAAGTGTCAGTAATTTGTTGAAAATATTATTATTAGTCATAATTTATTTATTACTTCCCTCAAAATTCCTAACAATGTTTTTGAACTCTGCCATTACATTTAGAAACACTACTGAGACTAGCAATTGACAAAACTGTGTCATAATAAGTTAGATGTATGTTGCCTGTGGTTTTAATATAGCAGCAATGTCATTATTTTGTCTTACAACTTTAAGGGAAAATTGGCCTCTTTGCTAAATCACAAAGCACATATCGTTATGCAGACAGTCCATTTTATGCAATAATACATATAGAAATTACATTAAAAGAGTGTTCAATTTCCAATGTCAAATTGGCAAATATTAGGAGCTGCTAGAATTAAACTGTACAAATGAAGAAATATTTTGGCAGGAAGATTCCCTGTGTCCTGGGCTAATCTGATGCTTACACACCGGAAAGAAAATGATCATCTCTTTTCTTGAAGATTTCTGTTCTGCTTGCTCTGTACTCTGGACACCTTTCATGATAACATAGTTAAAGATGGAATAATAATTTGAAATTCAGGAAAACAATTTTGCTAATAATAAAAGTTTTTACTCAAGCGTTTCCAAACTTGAGTTTTGCTACTTGCTGAGACTGATTCTTTTTTTTTTTTTTCCTTAGGAAAAGAGCTTCCTATGTTAAAATTCTTAGCCCCACAACAGATGTAGTAAACACTTGAACTAAAGACTAGCTGACCAATAGTAGGGGCTGACTGTTTTCTATGAACAGGTCTCTGTGGACCTACAGGCTGACTGAAAGCCAGCTCGCTTTCTTCCTGAAACCCAAAATCTGTATGGGAATACTGCTAAACTCTCTTTTGGTTGGCTTTCCAAACACCTCCCGACCTTTGGGAACTCAGGAGAGGGAGATGATCTAAATATTTGGGCGGCAGGGTGCAAAACCACAACAGAGCCAGCTGATGAATTTGGGGGAATTAGGCATTTTGTGTTGAATTTTTAGCTCTGAAGGAAGCAATCTGAGAATTTTACAGGCAGGAAACCATGTGCATGTATCAGCCATGAAGGCTACTTGGTGGTCTTGGGCCATTAATGGAAATGGTACAATTGTTAATAACGAAGCAGAAAAGTCACAAGTATCTCGTATCTGTGTTTTTATGTTATCATCTGCATTTGGAACAAGGCAGGCTGACCTGTTTGCACTACAGCAAAAAACTTGAAGCTGGGATTCCCAGTCCCTCCCAGCACCCAGATATCCCAGCACTCTAAGGAGACTGCTGCAAAAGGGAAAACTAACCTTGTCAGACAAGGAGAAGATTGAGGAGGCGAAAGGCAGCTAGTCCTTGCTGAAACAGTACCAAAACCCCCTTCCTCAATGCCTCACAAACTTAAAGTTCTTGTTATAATAAGGTAAAAAGTTTACATCTTTTGCAGATCAATCATAATTATAGTGTGTGAAGAAAACAGAGCTGCTATGTTCTGAATCTGATCTCAGTGTGACTCCGAGCTGGGAAAGAACCCACTGCAGCTGTTGCACTGCATTAGAGCCATCAGCTTCACCTCATTAGGAGAAGCATTCACCTTCCTATGAAATCCTTGCTGCATAACCTCCTGCCCTGCCACTGAGACAGACACAGTAGAAGCAATGTCATTTAACCCCTTGTGTTCCCAGCTGCAATCAAATGTAGGGAACAGAAACCCATAGGAACAACTAGAAGAACAGTTTCTTGGCAGTACTGGTGTCTGGGTAGAAGAAAAATGTAACTTTATGTATAAAAATAGTCATGATGCCACTGTGTGTGCCTCAGTGTCTGACAGACCTGCATCTGGTGGACTACCATGTGGTACACCAGCAAACACCGAACAGCCACTCTGACAGAGACTGCGTTAGAATAGAAGGAGACAATGTAAAAGAAAGAACAACTTTGTTTAGTCATCTTAGAGCAATCTAACATAGACAAATGTTCCTCCTAGACTAAAATCTATTTTGTGTTTTTAAGGGAACCAGATAGGATAAAAGTGCCTCATATTTAATTAGATACGTTTTTCATCAGTTATATTTCATTTTCTTTATTGTACAGCATTTTTTGTTAGCATTTTTTTGTTATCAAAACAAGTGTACAAATATAGCATATATATAATATCAACATAAGTTGTATAAATTGCTCTGAACTTTAAAACCTTCTGCCTAAAAATCTACAAGAATTGCAGTCAGAAGCATGTGGATATGCTGAATCCAAAAGTCAAGTTCTGATGTACACCTCAGGACCATTAAAAAATACATATTCATAATACAACAAAGGTGAAATAATATGTTACAGAGTTCAGTGTCTGGGTTGTGGGGTTTCGTGTTGTTTTTTCAAAGAAATATTTACCCACTAGGCTAGTGTTTATAGACTGGCAGAATTGCCTTTGCTCTCAATTACATTATTATTTTTAGGACTTTTTTTGTAAAAGAGTAATATGATCAGGGCCTGACTCTCCTTTCATGTTATACCAACTTTACTGAGGAACAATCCCCCAGACTCCAAAGTCACTGTTAAGGAAATAAGACTCTTCAAAAGGCTTTGAGATTCCCTGGTGTTCAGTTAATTCATCACCTTTAAACATGAACGTGTTCCAACACAGCAAACATATGTTTTGGTGTCTCCTCTTCACAAAAGGGCAGAGAAGGAAGGTTATGAAGGAAGTCGAGTGATGGACTTCTCCAGGCTCTTTTATCTCTGAATATGTACCACCCACGTTAGATTTGAGAGGAACAAAGGTAGCACCATGGGCTCTTTTTCCATAGGGCATTGCTGGAGCTTTGATCCCTTGCCCATAACTGGCTGGAACAGGGATCTTCACCCCACTACATCTCTTTCCTGCTGTGAACACAGTAGGAAATCTCCTTCCTATTGCCAAGTCCTCCACTCTCAGTGAATGAGGGTGACACTGGAAGAGAATACTACAAGCTGCAAGAGTGGGTAAGTTGCACTGTTATTGCAAGGTGATGGGCCCAAACGGAGCCAGACACAGGACTGGATTTCTCCAGATGCACAATGCCTACAAGACATTTTATAAACTGCGTAAAATGATCAGGTAGTGGTGTGTCTGTGTGTCTAGTGGGGTGCTGAAGAACAATGTGCTTCTCAGATTTCAAAGGTAAAGCTAAAGAAAAGAAAAAGCTGGGACTGTATGAGAGAGAAGAGATTTTGAGCAGTCTTGTCATAAGGATTTAAGCTCTTGTTATTTGTGTTCTTAGCAGTCATAAAGTCTTCATACATACTCTGGTCTGTGCTATCAGAAAGTAATATAATTCCTTCTACCCTGTCCCTTGAGAATGGAAAGTGGAGGAGCGGTGAGGTGGCTGCTTGGTCGGATCCCACAGAGAAAATTTTGGATTAATTTCCCACAACCTTCTTTGAGCTCTGACATCAGGAGCACAGTCCAACTCAAATGTGGGACTCCTTTGTAGGATAACTTGAGCTCTTTGAATGCTTTCTGTTCCCTTCAAACAGTATCCAAAATACCATTTCCATAGTGAGGTAGTATGTGGTAAGATGGAG
This sequence comes from Trogon surrucura, assembly GCA_020746105.1. Classification (NCBI taxonomy): domain Eukaryota; kingdom Metazoa; phylum Chordata; class Aves; order Trogoniformes; family Trogonidae; genus Trogon; species Trogon surrucura. The sequence continues at coordinate 14,827,053 of CM036622.1, read as the reverse complement.
CAAATCAGAATACCCAAAGAGAGCTAGTCAAGCATGAATTTGTGTAATGAAGGCTACATCTCCATGCACATTTTGATCTGGAGCAGCATACAGATACTCCATGTTAATTCCCTTTGCAAATCTGCTTTGATATATACTGGATAGATTCCTTCTAAATCAACCAAAACTGGATGTTCCACTCTGTATTGAATATTTTCCAACCCTTAACAAGATTACTTAATTTACATAATATCCAAACTAAAGGACATTTTGATGACACAGGCAGAGGGATATTTTTTCAAGATCAAAATAAAGTTCCAGAACTGCACTGACCAAAAGTCCACTGGCCTCAGCACCAACTGATTCATTCTTTTTTTGGCCAAATTGCTTGCTAATGTGGACATGCTGTGAGTGAACACCAGCAGCCTTTTCTCACGTGGATCTCGGCATCAGAATTTGATGCTATTAATATTTGTATCCCGCTTCTTACACAGATTTTCCATGGTGATGGCTAATGAAGTAGACCATTCTTGACAGCAAGAATGCATGTGAACATGTTGGAAAAGAGTGTAGGCACTTTATGCTACATGAGAGGATACAGAACAAGGTGATATTTTTGGAAACTGAATTTCAAAGGATGTGGGAATAACACAGACCATCTGTGCAGTAACTTTTTTTTTCCTGTCAAAAACATGAAATTTACAGAGAAGAAAACGCTATCTGGCCCAGCATGTCTTTTTTTTTGTTTACCTTAATCCCACTTTCCTGCCTTTTCGCTCTATGACTTGACCCCTTTTGTGCTCAAGAAGGAAATTTGAGTCTCTCTTGATCTCATTTACACTTCTCAGGCTCAGCCTTTTCTTCGATTATTTATTCCATATGTTCAGAGTCCTTTCATTGAAACAGCTCTTCCTGAGTTTCCTTCCTTCAGTTTATGCTGTCATCAGCTTTTGACCTATGTGAGAATTTTTTCAGATTAAAAATGCTGGGGTGTGCAAATATACAGTATTTCATATTGACAAACATTATGGGGATTTTTTTGCTATTATAGCAGTGGAAACATTAGCAGTGGTGTGTGGAACCTTAACATTTTTAGTTGGGTTTTCTTCAAACAAAGGTAGTGAAGAACTAGAAACACAGAGCTCCGACATTTTTACAAATTCCTATAGTTTTCTGAATTATCATCTATCAGAGTCATCATGAGGAAATTTAGTTTTCTAAAAATCAGATATCTAAGTCTGGATTCACCACAGTGAGTTCTCTTGGCTTGTGGACAGAACAGTTTGTAGGACCTGTTGTGGACATACTTTACTAGGAAATGAATTGCCCTGTAGGATCCTATGTGTCTTCACTGCTTGCAAAAGAAACCTATGGAGTCTTATTCAGAGTTAGATACCTAATTCTAAATGACTTAATTACAGCTGCTGAATTCCACACCATGTGTCCACTACTCCACAGTAAATATAAGGTAATTTGAAATAATGGAATTGAGACATGTAGGTTTTTGTTGTGACTCCCCATTCATTACCTTATCCACTGGACCACTAAGCCAGAAAATGTAACTGCTGTAAAAGCAACAACAACTGAAGAAGCTTCAGTTTCAGTTTCATTAAATATTGCTGAAGAAGTCAGGCGTGTGACTTCTCCCTGCTGGCTAATATGGTGAATCTAAATCTGAGGATGTGCAGCCACTGAGAAATGTGGCTGACAAGAAGAGAAAGTAGCTGGTAGCTCATAAAGGGTTTGAGGCCACCACAAAAAGAAGGTATGAGTCCTCAGAAAATTCTGTGACTGCTCGAGGGGCTTAGATGTTGAGCTCTGTGTGGGATGAAGCGTTTTGCTGGGAATGTCAGACTTGGGGCAAGACATGACTTTCAGCAAAGGACGAGGAAGGCAGGAAAAGCAAAAAGACGGATTGTGCTTCTCTATATGCTTATATAGCTAGTGACTTGGAGACCCAATATTACATTGCAAAATAAGAGTTGCTGAAATATCACTCACATAAAGAGTATTGTCATTGCCCTTTCCCCTGGGCAAGTTGCCTCTAGATGCAGAAAGAGAGTAGGAGAAGCAGCATTTTGCAGTCACAGTAAGTATTGAGCACCTCTCAGTTTCATATCCAATACTTGTTCCAAGTATTTCTGTATTTGTTGTTTTCCATCCTTAATATTATTCTGTCAGTCCTACTAATAAGTTTGATCATGTACGTCTGTAGTTTTTTGAAAACTTGATAAATAAAACACTCTTACATGACCATTTTCACTGACTCCAATAACTTTGTTTGTATGAGTTGTTTTTGCAAAGGATTTAGGAACGTGCTTGTGACTCCACACACATATGGATCCATGGAGTATCATATATCTCTGCTATCCCAGGAGAATGATTGATTCATTTGTAATGAGTGGTGGGAGGCTAGAGGTAGACCAGTTTGTCAGATTGTTCCTGGGCTGCCCCCTCAGTCACATTGACAAAACACCTCACTAGGGCAGGATAGAGTTTTGGCTTGGTCTCATTCTACTTTTTCACTGCATTTTCCACAGATCCCTTCTGGGAAAAGTTTTATCCTCTCTTTATGCTTGACACTGTAAGCTAAAAGGGTCCTAACAAACCATATCATTCTCATGAGTGTGATTCAACTCTCCTTTATGCTCTGCAGTGTCATTTAGGTCCAGAATAGACAGAAATTAAACAGTGATGGAGAAATATTTGCAGGACTGGATAAAAATTTATGTAAGTAATGTACTATAAAATATGTATTTTAGTATTTGGTGAGTTTACCATTTATGTCAAGAAATTTACCAAGAAATTGGTTCACTTTAACACTTGGAGTTGGGCAAAACACAAGCCTATTTCATGTTCAAAAGTATGGACACCCTTGGGGAGCTAGGTAAATGTGTATAAATCAAAATGAGAAGCCATTATTGTAGAGAAAACAATACTGAGAAACACTGTGTGTACAACTGGGACAGTTCTTGGCAGGTATTATATTTAATAACAATGCTTTCAGTTGAGAAATGCATGTTTTAGGCTATTGGCCCTGCATACTGCTTCTAACATAAGTGATACATTATTAAGCTGGATTTTTGTTTTATTGGACTGTAAAGTTTGTTCAGAAAACAACTCAAAATGAACATGCTTCTTTTCCTTTCTTCTGGCTAGCTTCAAGTTTATAAGCCAGCACGGTCATGGAGGCCAATATTTAATGTGTCACTTTGATACTTTTATAGAGAGAGGAAACTATATGTAATTTATCCAAATTCTTAGTTTCTACTGCAAGCTCTAAAAAAACCCAAATCCAACCCTCAAAAAAAAAAACAAAGCCAAAAACAAACAAAAAACCCCCCAAACCTCAAATAAAATCAGGGAGACAATCATCTTAGGTTGTTTTGTGTTTTGGTGGTTTGTTTTTTTGTGGGTATATTTGCCAGATTGCAGACAGACATATGTGCTATGGAGCAAAAAAATTCACAGCTTGAAAAAAGGCAGCATCTGAGTGGGTTTTACTCCCCCTTCAAAAGTAAACAGTTTTCACAATTAACCCCCTTGCTCTGTTTATATAACAAATAGTATGTGGAGAGTACACACAGTTGTTCTCATTAATTTTTGATGAGTAGTAGTGACTTAAAAAAAAAATTACTCCATGGTTTATGCATTACCAGGTCTTGGATTCAATGGGAAACATGCAGAAACAGACTTTCAGTCTTGCTCTGTGACTAAAAAGGTGGGAAACCGTAGAATAAATGCATTCAGATTTAACTGTTATATCGTCATTCTTTTCTCTCTTTCTTGGTGTTCCTTGACAATACAGACCCATAAAACAGATCAAGCTTCTAAGCTGCTTCTTCCACCTGATGCTAATCAACATATACTCTACAAAGCGGAGAAACCCAGTAGGAAAAAATGTACATAAAATATTCCACTATTATCTCATGGCTATAGAAACAAACAAGCCTTCACAGAATATCTTGACATGCAATATGTTTTTATAGAGAAGAACCTGCAAACATCAAGGACTTTTCTAGGAGATGCCTTGCCTGCAACCCATTGTCAAACATATATGGCTTTAAGTTGAATTTAATGCAATGAACATAAAAATTTAAACAATTCTTTAACTGGACATTCTGCGTTTTTTTCTCTTCATTTCACAAAGAGAGAGAAATGATCATTTGGCTACTCTGACTAGGTGATTTTGAGGTATTGAAATTCATAGCTATTATATTCTAAATGAGTGACAATGATGTCACAAAAAACTATCAAAGTACCGTATTAGTAATAAGCTGGAGCTTGAATATGGAGTGCTGTACACCTAAAGATAGACTTCCTTTGCATCTTCATTTTATTGCTAAATAAGAGAGATGCTTTTCAAAAATAGGACCCTGATGTACTCAGTGGTCATGAAAATCAGACCAATTATTTGTCACTTAGTTGCTCTGAAGCTTATATTGGGTTACGTGTTTCTAAAATTGAGACTAATGGAAAAATTATAAAAGACACTTGGGAAGTCTGAGGTAGGAAGACTGAGAATTTTAGCTAGACATGTGGTGTACCTGCGACCCCACTGCAAGACTGAATCTATTTTTTTCCAGAACTTCATTGCTTAAGATTTTCACTAGCCTCACAGAAGGGAGGCTTATTTAGCAGAAAATTATGATTTACAAGTCCATTCCACACTTGTAGTCTTCAAGACAGTGTTGCCCTGTGCAAAACTGGCAAAAGCTGCCACATGCAGTGTCTTAGAAACTATCCAGTTTTTCTTTTCAGGCCAGCTGAGTATGAGTAGAAATAAGCTAGCAGTGGCAAGTATTGATAAACGATGATTTTTCCAACTGTGTGCTAGACAAACAAGCAATGTCCCTTGCTCATGCCTGTCCCTCATGCCTGTGCATACACCAGTGCAGATTGAGTGTGTGTACAAACCTCCCAGGGCATTGTCTTCCAAGGTTTGTACCCTCAGCTCTACTCACCTTTTGCCAGTTTGAGTGGCAAAAAGGGCTTTGACTGCAATGAGACAACACCAGAAGTGAGATTTAACCATTAAATGCTGAAAACAGGGAGATGCGTATTGATAAGATTAGATGGGTGACACATAGAGAGGTGAGATCTTCCCTGCCTTCACAGAATCACAGAATGTTAGGGGTTGGAAGGGACCTCGAAAGATCATCTAGTCCAACCCCCTGCCAGAGCAGGATCACCTAGAGTAGGTCACACAGGAACGCATCCAGGCAGGCTTTGAATGTCTCCAGGGAAGACTCCACAACCTCTCTGGGCAGCCTGTTCCAGGGCTCTGTCACCCTCACAGTGAAAAAGTTTCTCCTGAAGTTTTTGTGGAACCTCCTGTGTTCCAGCTTATATCCATTGCCCCTTGTCCTGTCACTGGACATCACTGAGAAGAGCCTGGCTCCGTCCTCCTGACACTTCCCCTTGACATATTTATAAACATTAATGAGGTTACCCCTCAGCCTCCTCTTCTCCAAGCTAAAGAGACCCAGCTCCTTCAGCCTTTCCTCATAAGGGAGATGTTCCACTCCCTTCAGCATCTTTGTGGTTCTGTGCTGGACTCTCTCAAGCAGTTCTCTGTCCTTCTTGAACTGAGGGGCCCAGAACTGGACACAGTATTCCAGATGTGGCCTCACTAGGGCAAAGTAGGGGGGGAGAAGGACCTCTCTCAACCTACTAGCCACCCCTCTTCTAATACACCCCAGGATGCCATGGCCAGGAGGGCACATAGTTTTGTTCCCAGGTGCTAGACTCTACATTTTCCCTTGTTGCATTTCATAAAATACAACTCTGCCTAATTCTCCAGCCTGTCTAGGTCTCACTGGATGGCAGCACAGCCTTCTGGTGTGTCAGCCGCTCCTCCCAGTTTTGTGTCACCAGCAAATTTGCCGGCAGTGCTCTCTATTTCCACATCCAAGTCATTGATGAATATACTGAATAGTACTGATCCCAGTACTGACCCCTGAGCTACTCCGCTAGACACAGGCCTGCAACCAGACTCTGTCCCATTGACCACAATTCTCTGACTTCTTCAACCGCTTCACAACTCACCTCACTACCTGATCATTCAGACGACACTTACTCAGTTTAGAGACAAGGATGCAGTGGGAGATGGTGTCAAATGCTTTCCTGAAATCCAAATAAACCACGTCCACTGCACTGCCATCATCTATCCACCTGGTTATGTTCTCATAAAAGCCTATCAGGTTGGTCAAACATGACTTGCCCTTGGCAAAACCATGTTGACGGCTCCTAACAACCCTCTTATTCTTAATATGCCTAGAGACAGCACTGAGGATAAGTTGTTCCATCACCTTTCCAGGAATGGAGGTGAGGCTGACATGTCTGTATTTACCCGAATCCTCATTCTTGTCTTTTTTTAAGACTGAAGTGGCATTTGCTTTCCTCCAAAGGTGGTGGAGAGTGGCCTAGCAATAACTTCCACCAGCTCTCTCAGCACCCACGGGTGCATCCCATCAGGGCCCATGGATTTATGGGTGTTCAAATTGCCTAACTGATCCCTAATCCAGTCGTCATCAACCAAGGCAAACTGTTCCTTTATCCTGACTTCCTTTGGGGCCTCAGAGCTCTAGGGCTCCTGAGGAGAATCTCTAGCAGTACAGACAAAGGCAAAGAAGGCATTCAGCTACTCTGCTTTCTTTGTATCCTCTGTCTCCAGGACACCCACCTCATTGAGCAGTGGGCCTACATTCCCTCTAGTGTTAGTTTTATCCGCAATGTATTTGAAGAAGCCCTTTGACCTCCCTTGCAAAATTTAATTTCAAGGAGGCCTTAGCTTTCCTAGTTGCCTTCTCTCATCTCATGCAATGCAGCCAAAATGTCCAGCCAGGGTGGGGCTGCTCCTTACATGAGGCTCTAACATGAGCCAGATTGTTCACTTTGCATAGAGCTCACACCATGCAAGGCTGGAGTGAGATAGAATTGCAATAGATGGCCTGGCTCTGAGTGATGTCCGTATTAAATGAAGATCAAGTAAATAATATTTTTAGTTCAACTCTAACTGTTAAGAGCCCCACTGTGACTTTAATTCTTCAGAAACACAAACAGAGCTAAAGACAGCATTAGTTATAATGATGAAGACAGTTTTGCAGCAAAAAGAAAATTAATCAGAATTTTATTCCCCATAATAGCAGTTTCTGAAGTAATAGAGATTTTTCATTGTTTTCAGTTAAGCTTAGGCAAAAGACACAATGCAGCTATTACAGACCCTGGAAGAGTACCAAAGACCACACAAAAGCAGATGAGTGGTATATTTTAAAAATAGTCTGCAAGAAGATGTGATCATGTAGAATAGTTAATGGAAAAAAAGAAAGTAGCATCTTACAGTTTAAGGAATCAAGTCTCTGATAAGAGATCTAAGTAGGACCTGAAACCAAAACCTGAATAAAGACTCTTATAAGAGTAAAAGCTAGACTTTGATGAAGCAAATAACTTTTGTTATTACGTGTGTCAACGAAGACTGTCTTTAGAGTAGGTGGATAGTGTTCTGATGCACTGCACACAATGGTAAATTCAAAATACCACAGTAGGACAGAGACAGAAATATCTGAGAAGTTCAAAGATGGCATCCAGAAAATCCTGCCCCAAGAGCTGCATGCACAAACCAAAGCAATTTCTGACATTTAGGAAACAATGTAATATTACACCACATTGCTTAAACAAGTGGGCCACAAAGTCAAGACAAAGCAATTGGCACCAGCTTCACTACCTCAGAGGAATTACCCACAGAAAAAGCAGGCAGTGCTGCAGTGCGTAATGACTGATAGCTCAATGTGAAAAAAACCATGTATCTGTAACTTCCAAGTTATAGGCCATACACAAACTAGCATGGTTCACAAAATCGGGCCCTAACACTGCAAGGAAAGCAGTGGGGAACAGAAAGGAAACTAATTCACCATAAAAAAAATATTTCAGACATGTCATATGTTTGAATATTTTTTGACTTCTTTCCTCTTTTTTTTCCTCCCAGACAAAAATGCGATGTTTGAAAATAAAGATATTTCAGATATGCACTATAAAGAAATTTCAGATATGCACTCCAGTGCCTGGGCAGAGAAGCAAAGTTAAAAGACAATATCAATATCACAGAATCACAGAATCACAGAATGTTAGAGGTTGGAAGGGACCTTAAAGATCATCTAGTCTATTGGTCCAGTAAAAATCTTGTTTGATCTCAGATGAAATCTGGATGATGATTTCTAGAGATAAAGTTGAATGTCAGACACAATAGAAAACATCTAAAGTGACTAGCTGGATATGTCAGGGACAGTGCAGTCTGAAACCTTGTTATCACTGTGAGTGGTTGTTCTCAGAACAGATTTCGTGTGGGAACACTTCCTCGGGTATTAATGGAAAATATAGGGAAAGGAGCATATGAAACTTAGATGGAGGTAACAGAAATGTGAGAGAAGGGACAGCGATATATCAGAATGTTCTCAGAGAACTATTAGGGAAACTTTTATTTCATTTGCAAAACTGCAGGTCAAGTCAAGACAAAAAGCACATCCTGGTAGTAAACTAGATTAATATAGATTAAATAAATAGATTATTTAAATAAATAGATTAATTTATTTAGCCTGTGAAAAGTTGTCCTGGACAATGATTCCTTTTTATATGACTTTACTAAAAAAATAACATATTTTAATGCATGTTTATATGTAACATATTAACTTTTTCTGAGGTCATGGACTGCAAATTTTTCAGCAGATCAAAAAAAATTGCAGTGAAGAAGAAATTTAAAATTTAAAATATTGCAACTTCATAAAATGCCCACTGATAAGGGCTTTCAAATCAGAGTCCAATATGCTACACAGTTAAAATACAAACTGGCTCTACTGGTGCCCAGATAACATGTACGCTTAATGTTTATCTTTTTAAAAGTGAAAACAAGAACTGCTGCACTGCTGGACACTGATGTCACAATCATCAGGAGTTTCTGACCGACAAAAAACTCCAACACAATAAGAAGAAAATCAATGTGATTTGATGTCTCAAGTGCTATCATCACCTCTGGAAAATGAGATAGTGTCTATCTATGATAGCAAATATGTTTTAAAAACATCAGGAATATTGCAAGATGTGGCTCATGCTCATTTTAGGTTGACTCTCCTGACAGACACAAGTTATTGAATCATTTTCAAGACTTAGAAAACAGGAATATGAAGGCCATTGTGTGTATCATTTGCCCAGGAAGGCCTGAGATGGGCAAGAGCTTCAATAGGCAGAGACAGATGCTCATCCATCACAACTAGAATAACATGTTAACCGTTTTTTGACGGCAAAGGTGCTGTATTTCAGGGTAGCCATACCTGACAACAACGTCTCCCTCAGAGGCTAGTTGAACACCTTAAGACAGTGCCAACAGGTTAACCATAGATACTGTGTGGGGCTGACAGTATTAGTCCTTGTAAGTGGTACAGGTTATTCACAGAATGAAATGCAATAGCAAAAAGGATCCTCTGAAAAAACTTTCTACTAGCAGCTTCTGCTTTTACAGAAGTACGTTGTTGGCCTTAACTTCAGCCATTTAAATTTCACTCTTTGTGAGTTTTAATTTAAATAAAACCCAGTCATCTGCTGCCATCTTGATTGCAGCAAGACCTTGCTAAATGTCTACATAACATCTCAGTAAGAGATCCTTCTGTTAAATGTACTTTATATACACATGGGTAGGTCTCCTTCAAGCTCCACAATTTAATTTACTCCACACTACGGTAACTCAATCTCATTCCTATTCAGTTACAGTGCTTGTCAGTGCATTATTGACAGTATTTCCCTGTTTGTCAGAACTCCTGCTATCTACTCACATAGCACCTGACAGATTTACCGAGGCTGCCTTTCAATATGACTTGAGCAGCTGTACTTATGGGAATGCTTGAAAAAGTTATAAACTCGGCACTTTTTTCTGTTTAATTCAGACTGGATTTGTGAAGTGTTCTTCCTTGATTATTTATCTTAATTCCCAAGGTATTTGTAAAGTAAGGACTTATTTCAGGATCACACATCTTTGTTATAGTAACATTGTTACTCTTTAAAAAAAGCTGCAAAGAATCGCTCAGGAAACTACTGGAATTGTTCATGTGTTTATCTTAGATCTGTTACTCTACTGGTAAATATTGAGTTTTTTATTAGCACTCATAAGTCATAGAACCACCCATCATTTCTGTTAAAAAGTAGAATTGAACCCAGTTACACCATTAATCTAAACTTTACACTTGGTTTTCAAGATTTTCACAGAATCACAGAATGTTAGGGATTGGAAGGAACCTCGAAAGATCATCAAGTCCAATCCTCCTGCCAGAGCAGGAACGCCTAGATTATGCTACACAGGAACGTGTCCAGGCAGGTCTTGAATGTCTCCAGAGAAGGAGACTCCACAGCCTCTCTGGGCAGCCTGTTCCAGGGCTCCATCACCCTCACTGAGAAGAAGTTTCTTCTCGAGTTTAAGCGGAACCTCTTATGTTCCAGTTTCAGCCCATTACCCCTTGTCCTATCACTGGTTGTCACCGAGAAGAGCCTGGCTCCATCCTCGTGACACTCACCCTTGATATATTTGTAAACATTAATGAGGTCACCCCTCAGTCTCCTCCAAACTAAAGAGCCCCAGCTCCCTCAGCCTTTTCTCATAAGGGAGATGCTCCACTCCCTTAATCATCCTAGTTGCCCTGTGCTGGACTCTCTCCAGCAGTTCCCTGTCTTTCCTGAACTGAGGGGCCCAGAACTGGACACAATTTTCATATGTCTCAGCTTGTCACTAAGGCAGCGTGCATGGATCTTGGAAGTCAATTTGCTTCAACTGTCCTGCATTGGCCCTATAAACATATTTCCAGCCCATAAAAATACTCTCTTGCAATATTTATACTGAAGATACTGCAGATACATGAAATCTGTTTTCTGCAATTATGCATGTAATTATGAAGTTCCAAGAGTCCACTAGTCCTACTAAAAAAACATTCATTTAAGCTGTGGCAGTGATGTTCTCTTGGTAATTTTTGTTGTGTCAATAGATTACATGCAATACAGAAAACTTCTTCCTGGGGCACATGACCACAAGACAAAGAAAAAATGCCATTGTTAAGCAGTACATGTCACACATACACTTTTGGAGGAGTTACATCAATCTTATATTTGAATCATTGAAACTGAGTACGTGTTGAGTGTGAGTGGAACCAAACCAATTTAAAACTCAACAGCTGTGTCTCTGTCAACTCAGAACAACTGACTCAGGAAAAATCAAAATATTATGATTCGGGAACATCGGCACGTATCGTAACCACATGGTTAAAGAACATGAAATAATATGTTTTATGAGGTTTGCTAAGCAATTTTGCAGAAGAGTTTGTTCTCTTTCTAAACACCTCATGGTCCTTGCACCCCCATTTTGGTCAGGAAATACAACTCCTTCAGTGATCAAACGAGGACACTGGTAGCCAAATCATGGAAAGAAGTTCGTCCATCCTGTGAGAATTTCTAAAATTTAAACATTTTTTCACAAAGTCAGAGCTTGAAATTTCAAGTTGGAACGATTTAAGTGTGTTGTTACAAATAAACATTATAAAATGTATTATTTTGTAAATCTTCATTTTTACATTCTAAAAGAATACATATTTTGGAACAGCTACCCAAATTTGTTGATACCAAACTGTAAGACTTTTTAAATCTAGAACTATCAAAATTGGAGACAACATTTTTTAACTTGAACTTTATTTTTTTAGACTGAGTTTGGTTTTAGATAACTCATCAGTACGCTCTCAGATGATAAACAAAAAAAAATATGAATAAATAAAGTACAAAGAAATAGATCATTCAAAGTGGTGTAAAATTACATAGCCCCCTATCTTGAAGAAATTAGCAAAGCAATTGAAATCACAAAGAATGCCAAAGCTCCTGGATCCAGCAGAGACATTTAAATTTGGAGACATGAATCATATTTAAATATGGAGTTAATTATACAAATTCTTTAGCGACATATGGAAAACTGAATGGTAATTATAGTTCATTACTATCTACATCAGTAAAGGCAACAATTCAGATTTGGCAGTTACCTCTCACATCAGCATGCATGATGTCTGGCAGCCTAGGCAAACAGAAGATTTTAACGCTGGCTGCACAACTCCATCAGCTATAAACTATCTGAGCAGTTGTGCGGTCTGAGGCACAAGTAAAGTACATCTGATGGACTATCTGTACTTCGCAGTTGCGGAGCAAATAGTGCTGGCTTTCCAATACTGTCCTCAGTACACGGGTGAAAACCTTAAATACTGGCGGTAAAACTGGAGTGTGGCAACTGCCATCTAATCTGTAATTCCAATCCAATAACTAATCTAAGACAGTCATAAGTTACTTTAATGTGACCAAATGTAGATCTCTGTGGCATAGAATCTGTCAATATAGTCATTGGAGGGTTTGGGTCATGTCTACCTAACCTGTTATAGATGTCAGCTGAAATGTATGGTGAATAATATTTTGGCTTCATTGACTACATTTACTACACACAAATCTACAGTTAAAAGAATGATATCTATCTTTGGTCATCATACACAGGTTTTTGCACGCATCTCCTGTTACCTGTGATACAAAACAGAACTGTGTGACATCTCAGCAGATATGCCCTGTTGACAGAATTCCACCATGGGATCTCAGTTCTGGTATGCAGAAACATTTGCGGTTATCTGGAAACCTGAAAGATTTAGCAGATGCAACAGAAATCCATGAGGTATGGTCTGCTATGAATTGAGGAACACCTTTAAAACAACATAAGGGGGGGAACATACCATTGACTAAGGAGGCTAATTTGGGGAACAGATACTCACAAAACCATGATGGCAAAAAAGCAAAATTCATGGTAGGATGTCATACAAGAGAGCAGAAGACACCAAAAATGCAAAGCCATTGCTGCATGATCAACTGAGAAATAGAACACAGAACTGAAGGGAAAACATGAAGCCTTCTCTAAAACACAAGCCTAAAGAGAAGCAATGTAAAACGGAAGTCGGTAGCCACCTTGCCGCTGATTGCAGTAAATAATGTGAACAGAAAGTTTGGGTTTAATAAATCCTGCTTTTCTAGGAAGGGAGATATGTATTTGAAAAAAATCTTACGTATTTGGTCTAAGAGTTTGGGTTCACACTATATTTTTCTGCATGTGGACATTCTGTGGTATGGCTGGTTGTTAATGATGACTGATCTCTGGAGCTCAACAATTGTTTCAACTCAGAACATTCACTCTGCCCTTCAAAAGCCATGCTTTCTCTCAGTAATAAGCATCCAAAATAACACCATAATTGAATGAAATGCAAGGGAATTATTTATGTAATGGAGAAATCTTGTTCTCATAAATTATTGAATAAGAAATAGCTGGCAACCTGTTGAATTTTCCTAGGGCTGTGCTGACTTTCTTTTTATCAACTTGATATATGATTTATGAAAATGGAAGCATCAGGGTAGAAATGATAAGAGAACCTGGTTTACATACTAATAAAGAAACTTCAGTGAAACCAATATTTAACAGCTATAAATTAGGTCAAATTATTTTGAGTTTTGGTGGTGGTGTTTATATTTATTCAGTGTTCGAAAAAAAATTGCTGGTGTTCCCTTTTCAGTCCTATTTCTTCTCAATTTCACCTACAGTAATATAGTCTGTAAGCTATCACAGTACTACTTTTGAGGCCAAAGCAATGGTCTAGTATGAAGTTCCAGGCTAAATAAAACCAAATGTAGCTCTCAGAACGCATGAACATTAGAACCCCAGCATTTGGAAGCATTCAAATAAAATCGAAAACACTACAGTATTAGAAGAGAGGCAAGACCTTTAAAATTTGACATATTTAATATTTATAAACCTTCTTGCACTTTGGTTTTCAGAACACTGTATTTTATTGCTTCTGGCGGTTGTGTACTTGGTTATTTGGCTTAGGACGAAAATTGCTACACTAATGCATGACATAAAGTACTTGTGTTCAGCACTTCATACAACAGAAACCAACAATCTTCATGATCTCAAAGCAAGTTCTAAAGGAATAAACAAAACTTCTCAATTTTAGAAGAAACTTCAAATTTTGTGAGTACAACTTTGTGATTATTTTCTATTGGCAAAAATAAGTCAGAGGTGAGTGAATGATACTGAACGGTCTTTTTAACAGTTATTTGTTCTTTCTGGACACCTGTCTGGCACTCCATATTTCTATACATTACTGTAGTGTTTCTGGAGATTACTGCAAGAGGAAATCTACTTTTTAAAAAAGAAAGTGATGTACAAGGGCAAATCTCATCTGTGTTTTCAGGATTGCACAGGTGAAAAAAAAAGAGAATAAGTAGCTCATCCTATTGTACCACTTAAAGCTGGAGCTGGGTGGCAATGAGGTTGCTGAAATTTAGGGTAGGCACAACCCAGCAAGTGATGGTGGGATGCAAGAAACAAGGGCAAGTGAAGATGATGGATTTCTTAGAAACATTTACTTGAGAATTTCCTTATGATTAATTGCAAAACTCACAGCCTAGCTTTGACTATGAATAATCACTTGCTATTACATGACAGTAGAAAAGAAGAATATTTCTTTTTTCCCATCCAGGCATGTCCAAGAGGTAATGGTTGTTTCTTTCAGCTGTGAACTTTGCCACTCACTGCGACAATTTATCAGCAGATTCCAAATACCACATGGGGCCCAAAGAAGATGTAGCTGCTCAGAAGGAAGCAGTTTATTGTCCTGTGCCTCTCCAACTGAGCATCTTGGACAAGCAAGAAGGTATTTATACAGAATGGCACCAGAGTTCTCAGTTTTACCTGCTGAAAAAGGCAAGAATTCCTCAGACACCAATCTGTATAAAAGTGAAAACCAGAAAATGTGTCTCTAGTTGTTGGTAAAATGTCCTCTTTCAAAAGTTTTTGTTACGTGTAGTGGCTTGATAATCTTTTAATGTCTCTGGATGGTCTGTCTGCAAGAAACAAAATGAATTGCTAAGATATGATTCACTACTGTTTTTGGTTTTTGGACAAACTTTTGGGATAGCTTTTCTGTATAGAGAAATACAACTAAAATAATAGAATGATACATGCAACCTCTTATTGAATTTACCACTGAATAATTTTTCACAGGGGTGACAGAGTAAATACTGGGACATTCTAAAATGGATGCATAATTTCCCACGTTGTGCTCACAACTGCCTTTACTGCACATAAAATTATAATACAGAGATTGGAAAAAAGGACTCTAAGACTCAGGTTTTATTTTGTGATTATAATATGTTATAGATGTATTACTTTATAATCAGTAAATGTAAAAAATATTTAAGCCTTTGATTACAGATATTTTTATAGAGCAAGATAACCAACTAGTTGAATGAATCAAAGCCCTACACACCACCCAGCAGTAGCATGGATTCTTCTGCATCAACAAAGGGGAGCTCTCGCTTTTCTGTGCACTGGGTGTTCCCTGCATTGTTGTTTGTATGACAGCCAGTAACACTGACAGGTATCTAGAATATTTCATGAGCCTTAGGGATAGGTGGAACTTGATAATGACCTCTTCACCAGTTGCTAAGGACAGCCTCACCAAATAAGAAGCTGCAGAAGATGACAGCTTTACAGCTAGAGCAAGGGAAATGAAGGGAAGGGTTGCAGAACTTCAGAGCTGGTAAGCACATAAGCTGTGAAAAAAATTAATTGCATGAGCAATTTAAAAAAAGAGAGGGAAGTCAGTAGCTGCCTTTGGGACTTAAGAAAAAAAAACCACGCTAGTGTGAAAGCTAAAAAAAGAAAAAGTGAAGCGGGGAAAGAAAGAGTAACTGGTGATTTTGATGGTAGTAGTCCACTGATCTGGAAGAATTGGAAGGGGAATGTTTTAAGTTAAATAAGTGCTCTGAGAAACTCAGCAAGGCTGGGCAATTGTGGAGGTGGTGTATTTTGTTTGTGTCCTTCTGCCTCCTTGTGGGAAACTAAACCATGAAGAGACATTGGATAATAGGAACTACTTACAGCGCTTATGCAAAATCTGGGCCAGATCTCAAGGACTAAATGAAACAAATCATTTTCTGTGGCTCAGGTTGATTGCTGAAAGGTGGTGAAGTGATATCCTGAAGGAAAAAAAGAAAAACGAATCGAAGCAGTTCAATAACTATTATTCAGTCTGAAGTTTATAGCAGGTAAATAACCTGACACTGAGGTCGTAGCAGGGAACAAAAGTGCTACACGATATCAAGCTTGGTGTAATAAGGAATGTTAACATCAACTGAAACAGCAAGAAGCTCTGTGGGCTGTGGTTTGCAACACAAGCCAAAACAACATCAACATTTGGAAAACAGGTTGCACTGTCTCACCTTGGAAGTTTGCAGAGCCATCCGGAAGGTCTTGCCAGGAAGGAAACCTCTGTTGGGGAAATCTTAGATCAAAGCAACTGTGAAAAGGATTGGCATCTTCCAAAGAAGCAGAGTGGTCCTCCCAGAAGGCAGTGCAGTGAGAGAGTCAGTGACCTGGACTAACACACCCTGAATGCTCAGCTGGAAAATAAATGACCAGCTGGGTAGGCTGGTTGGTTTGGCGCTAATAGTAATAAGCAGAAGAGACACCCGATGTCTTTGATCAGTTTAATAAAGAAGACACTCAACCCTACCCTTATCTGCGGCTTCAGGCTGTTCTCCAGAATCAGGATCCTACCTGACCTAGATCAAACCATTTCTAGTTTCGTGGAGCAAACTGAGCATTCTGAAGGATGCTGCTGCACTACTATAGTTTTAACTGATGCTCTTTACTTCAGTGAAGATTTCCTCACTTTCTGGTATCTTTACCACCTAAGAATGTGTAAGGTAATAGTAACCATAGCATCTACTAAGTATAGCATCTAGTCCTAAATGGGGCTTTTCCATGCTATGGTGACAAATGGAAATACCTGCACAACATTTGCTGCTGCTGAAATAAGCCCAGCACCAGTACTGATTAATTGATAGATTAAAAAGAATCGTTTATTTGGTGACTTCTGTTATGTGCTTAATGGAAAAATACCTGATAGTGCATTATCTCTTGATTTTCTATAGCTTTTGTCTTTGATAATTTATTTTATTTCCTACGAATGAAATGAGAACATAAAAAGTTCTTTAATATACACATTTGTGTTCTTGACCTTATATTTAAGTCTGCACAGAAAATTCAAATGTACCGATTGCTAGAGAGCCTGAGTACTGATTGCATGAGATGTAATACATATATAAAAGACAAAATATTTACAGCATATTTTCTACTATATTAGCAAGAAATGGTTAGTTGTGCTTTTCTAGTCCTTTATAGTTGCTTTGTTTAATTTATTTGTAAGTCAGAGCTGCTATGAAATATAGTTAGATATCACAAAGAAGCTATAGTATGTTGTTTTTTAATTAATAATCTTATAAAATATGAATTAGCATGGTTAGCAGTTCACTTGAAATCTAATTAACTTGCCTTAGCTATCTTGTTAGATGTCTGAAATACTAAAATATTTTTATGAGGTTAACATATGAATAGGATTGTGACTATGCATTTCAGTTCATTTAATTATATTGCAAAACTTAGTTTGTCCTTAGTTGAGCAAAGTGCTCATCAAAGTGCTGTCCTTTAGCCAATCATTTGATTGCTGACATACAAAACTTGATTTAATTCCAAATTCATTATTAAGTACTGTTAGACTTAATGTTTATTTCATATTTTATCATTTTAGTGTATAAAGGCTCTTAAATACCTTTTAGATTTTTATTCTTTTTAAGAAGGAAGCAAATGGCTGAGGAAGAAAGGATGCTTAGTTAGCTTTCTTATTTTGGAATGAAAACTAAGAAATTTGCTCTAGCTCCACATTTTGTGACAACAAGGTCTGCAGCTACAGGTGGAGTTAATCTCTCATTACTAAGGAGAGGCTGGGAACGTTAATGTTACTGCAATAAAGCACATGCAATTGCAATGTGTCTTGTTCTTGAAATTCTTTTCCTACAGGCTTTGTAGGAACAACTGAGCATAATGGTCCTGTGCTTACCAGACAGCTGAAATGTTTTTTAGGCCATGAAGCATGTGAACAGCTAGGCTTTAGTACAAGATCTGTGACTCTGAAATAGTGAAGTATCATATATATGATCTTTGTAAAGTGATGATCTTAAGGAGCTAAGTTAAATGAACAAGCATTGTACTAAACTGATTGTTACCTCCTCCTCCCCTTGTGAGACCGATTAAAAGGGGCAGGAACTCTGCTGTCTCACTGAAATGGAACAGGTTTTATGTAGCTCCAAAACTAGAAATGGTAGATCTCATAAATCAAAATTTTACCTTTCCTTCGAATTCCAACAATAAAAGAATTCTCACATTAAAGAGATGTACCTCACAGTAGAGATACACCTCACATTTTTGTAATTAGTTGTTTCAGGGACATCGTGAACATTGCTACAGATAAAGATACTGTCTAGAACTTATCTTCCATAGGCATTAACTGTATTCAATCAACAAGAACAGCTTCTCTTTCTGTTAATGAAGCTGTGCTTAGCTTTCCTCAAAAAATGAGAGGATTCTTTAAGTGAGCATTATAACAATCTACTATTTTGTAACTATTGACATAGACGAACCTGATCTTCTGACATAGACAGCCTCTTTGACTCAGTGCAGCTATGCCAATTTGTATCATGGCTCATTCAGTACTAATTTTTCAGATCTCTATTTCCTATGATGATTGTGAAACTATTCATACCTGTAAAATTTAAATGTGTAGTTTACGTGTGCTGGAGTTATATTTACAAATGTATCCCCAGCAAATGTTAACTTATAGTATGGCTAAATGACTATGACTAAGAAACAGTGAATAAACAGGAAAAGCATATCATAATATTTTTTTTGCGTGCTTAATTTTAGATTTTCGGTAAGAAACTATGTTAAGTTTTTCTAGTTTTATGAAGGACGTTGTTATTTAAATGGTCCCAAACTATTTAATAAAAATAGTCATTGAAAGCTTAATGAGTATTTCATTAGAAAGGATATATTTTCTGAAATTCTTCATAATGGTTATTTTCTGTTTTCAGAATGAATTTCACACATTTCTATATCTCATAGGAAAAACATATAACCACAGAAAGAATAACATTATTCTCAAGTTTCAATCTAAGGACTTGCAGAATTAAAGTGCACAGAAAATCATTGGAGTTTCATATCCTTTTATATAAGTAAGTGTGAGTTGTGAGGAGCAAGATAAAAGTAAGCTCATAAACTATAAATCTTCAATATTACTGCACAGTGAAGTTGCTATACATAATTCTTGTGCATTTTATCTGGAAAACCTGATTAAGGTACCCTGCAAAATGAAATGGCTGATGTTTAAAAAATTATGGGATGACAGGAGGACACATTGCCTAAATTTCTCTGTAGCACTGATTTCCACATAGAAAGAAATGGGTGGTGGATGACTGTGTCATTGCTGTAGTTCTGTGGAGACAGGTCACGTGGCTGTACGCTGCAGCCGACATTTGTGCTTGCAGTCGGGTGTCATGTACATGTATAGGTACTAGTATCACTACAAGAAAGGCTTGACCTTTTGAAAAATAAGTTTAGACTTAAACCAACTAAAACTTAATAGAAGCCATGGATGAAGACCTGTATGACAGCCGTAAATAAGGTGAGATCCTCCCTATTATCAAAACCTGATGAAGTGGCAATTCAATACAGTAGTGACATGATGATCCTAGGGATATTATTTTAGTAGAGACAGATGGATCGTTTCTCCTACGCAAATGAAGTCTGTGAATTCTAAAGATTTCTTATTCTGGATTTCAGAATGGATGAACTGAGAGGACACATCCCTCAGTAGATCACACTTATGACTGGGTAAATAAAAAATGGAGACGGAAGCAGCCCAAAATATAGAAAACCTTGGTCCAAGACAATCTTAATTCAGTTCCAGAAGTGCAGTTTACTTCACATGATCAACACTGTTTATACAGAAATTTCTCTATTTCAACACATTTTGCATCCAAAAAGGGAGGGTTACACTTATCAAGCAGAGGAAGGCATGAAGTGGACGTGGCTCAAAGTATGGGGCAACATATAAATGCCACAGTAGGGAATCAAGGTGTAATACTGAAAGTACACTCTGTACTCAATGAGCCAAAAGGTGGCTTAGATCTCTGTTCAGAACAGCAAAATATAATTTCCTCTGGCTTCATTTCATTTCTCAACATGTTGCCAGTTGCTCTCTGACTTCGTACTGCAGGTGAACAAAAATAACATGATGCAGTCTTAATGTGTGCTCTGAGCACACAGTTGGTTTGATAGATGCAGGGATATGTTTCAGGCCCAGAAGTGATCTAGCATTTCATTAAATATAAACATTCTAAAGATAGCATTCAAATGTGCTAGTGTCTGATCTGATTCAGAACTAAATAAGTTTCTAACTAAAGAATTATAAATAGTTTTTCTTAGGTAGACCTAAGATATTTAGTCCTCATTACATGGAAAGAATGGGCACGTACATCCCAGAAGAATAATTGGTGACTCTACCCCTTTTGAGCATAAATTTTCCAGTGATGACATAAAGAATATATCATTGTCTGTTCCATAATTAAGAAAAGCTAACATTTATAAGTTATACGAAATTAAACTTTCCCATCTGTCTTTAGTCATCTTTTCATGTTGCCTCATGGGACATGTCTTGTTTTTCATTCTTTGGTTTTTTTTTTTTTTAAGCCCACAAACTAAAATAGACATATTTATTTTATTATTTTCTAGAGATTATCATGTAATCAGAGTACTTCAGATTGGGGCAAGTACTTATAGTTATGATTAACAGATTTTCAAGATTATTTTTAGGAAGGGAAAGGAAAAAAATTAATAATATGTGGTATCTCTGCCAGTCAAAATCCCATCTGAATAAAGAAGGGAAAATGTAGTTTCTTTGTGAATAGCCTTCCTATGTTCCCCTTTTGATCCAAACTATATGCTGTTTCTAAAGTGCACTCTTAAAATGAAATGTGTCAAAAAGGAAAAGAAAAAAATTTCCCTTTTCTCTGATCCGCATAACTCTAAAAATAAGAGAAAATAAATTATTAAGTAAACTGTCCTTCACTTGTTCAGGAAAGTTACTCTTTACAAGTGGCCCTGCCTAAGGGTAATTTACAAAGTACACATCCTATTTGTTATGAGTGAAGAGGTAAAAACCTTCTTATCTTAAAGATATTGTGGGCTCACATATATTTTCAGCCTAAGCTAGAAGCTATCTTTCCTGTGTTGATGGGTAACATTTGTACTTCATTTCGTTAAGGCTGATGGTGAAAATAATTGGTCACAGTTAGACACATGACAGCATATATGTGATCCATAAGACAGCCTGCCTGTCTCTCTAGAACTCCTCTGCCAAGTTTTAATTTTTGCACATTCTCAAAATTTCTACCCTTTGCAATTATAACTGTCAAAATTAATGAGTTAAAAATGCCATGAAAGCTATGCATAAGTATCAGTCCTTTTGGGTAAGCAATCATCTTTATAATTATTTATTACATAATTGCTGTGCAGAGCTCTTAATCTGAAAAGAGATTAAGTTCTAAAAGAAAAAAAAAATAAGGAACGCTGGTACTTAAAAAGCACACTAATCACATAAGCACACCATGTCACAGCGCAGGGGAAGACTGAGAAACACAATAGGTGTTCAGCTCGTTTCAGCTCTGAGTTCTTCACTGACCTCAGCACAAGATGGGAGCAAACAGTAGAAATTAGGTCACATTGTAAAGGCATATTTCAAGCTTATAGAGGCAAAATCAGAAAGGCCAAATTCAAAAATAGATATATTTAGCGAGCTATGTCAGGAATAGCAAGGACCACTTCAGAAGTGCATTAGTAGTGAGAAGTAAGAAGTCTAAAGAAAGTGTTGGCCTACTCGCTCCGTGAAATGAGGAAGCTAATTGCAGGTGCTGCCGAGAAGAAAATGTCACAGTCTTTTTTTTGAGACAGTCTTCCCTTAAAAGGTCAATTTATGACTAGAACATTAGTGCAGCTGATAGGGGAAGAAAACAAGCAAGATCTTCAAGTAGAACAGGAGAGACATAATTTAGAGTTTATCGGGATAGTTAGTCGGTTGTCGGACCTCAGAGCTCAACCCCTGCCCCACAGGAAAAACGACTCGAGCCTGCCCCTGGCTGCTCCCCCAGCCTGTTCCACGCTCCATCACAGAACCACTGGAGTGTGAGAAGTGCTGGAGGAACAATGAAGAACTTAAAAACCAACCAAACAAAAAACAAAACAAACACATCTCCAGCCAAAAAAAGGAAATTAGCAAAAGAGCATGGGAACTACAGATTAGTCACATTTTAATTTATTTCCCAGAAAAAATCTGTAACAAATAACTGAATTATCTGTAAGCCTGGAAAATAACAGATAAATGACAACCAGGATGGATTTGTCATGAATAGTCATATCAAATAATATAATTTTATTTTCCACTGGATTAATAGATCTCACTGATGGGAAAAGAGCAGGAGATTTCTTGGGGTTTGTTGCCATCAGCAAGGCTTTGATACCATCTCAACAAGCTAGGAAAACGGTTTTTAAAAAGCCTTTGAAATTCGTGCAACAGAAGTTAGACAACCATATGCAGAGAGCAGTTATCCATCAATTCTCTGTGAAAATAAAATCAAGCTATCAGATGGGTCTCTGTAGAATCAAACTGCATCCACTTCTGTCCAATACTTTCACTAATGAAGTACATGATGTAACAGAAAATAGACTTGTTAAATTCCAAGACAACACCAGACTGGGACTGTAAGCATATTGGAGGACAAGATTAGAATGCAAAAGGACAATTCTTGATAAATTCAAGAAATAGACTGGAAATCAACACTGAAGTGTGCAACGAAAATCAATTGCTGAATAAAGGTCACGAGAACAACCACTTAGTGATCATTTTTGAAAAGTATCTAGGTTTAAAGGACAGCATAAGCTGAATCAAGAAGGTATTGCTCTTCCAAAAAAAAATATACAAGAAATCTAAACAAATTTCACCTTTGCATTTTGATTTGGGAAGGTTTCAGCTAGAAGGACATTCAATTTGGGGCCTTATACTTTCAGAAAGATATTCACCAGGTAGGACGAGTTCACCAGAAACCAGTAAGAAGGTTCTGATATCAAAAGATATGATCCCTTGAGAAAGCGCTGGGGTAATTTACCTTAAAAATGCTAAGAATAAAGAATAGAAACAATGTGGGGGGTGTTGTGGTGGTTTTTTTTTTCAGGTGTATGAATGCGACATCTGTTTTAAACAACCCTAGTGAATAGAACAAGAAACAATTGATTAAAACTGCAACACATAAGACAAAGCCAGACAGTAGGAAACATTGCTGCAATGAGGGTAGTGAGGGACTGGAATACATTGCTGAAGGACTTGAGGAGTTTCATTACTGAAGTTTTTTGAGAACTGTGTAGACAAATACCAGTAAGGAATGACCCAGATACCGTCTCTCCTGTGTCATGGTTTGAGCGAAACAGAATCAATTTTGCTCGGTGATTTTAATTTTCAGTTCAGTCTCTTCTAAGAGACTACACATTCTGAACTTAATAGTATGTTTTTGCAGACAGTGTCTGCTACTAGAAGTGATAACGCCTGATGTTTAGAGTTGCTACCAAAGACTGACAAGAAGAAAGGCTCTTCCTGATACTTACTCCTATAGTGACCAAGGTCACTGCCGGATTTTGTGGTTGCTGGGAAGTAAAAGGGGTCATAAGGAAGGAGAAAGTTGTACCTCCGGTGAGGATCAGACAGGACAGGTGACCAACAAGAGTATCACATTTCATATACGTAATATTCATTATAAATCTGAGGGATAGAGGTCTCTTCTTCAATGGTCAGCATCTGAGAAGGACTCCATCCATTCTTCTGCCTTTGATTCTGATCCTGAGTTCCCAAATCCAGCTCCTGTATCCAATTGCCCTCTGCTGCTGAGCCTGGGGCTTCCCCAGTACCTGCTTGCCCTGCAGCACCAGTGGTGACTGCTATCGGGGCAGGGCGGAGTCAGGTTCAATATTGCTTTTGTGTATATTTTTATATATATATATATCGTTATTTTCATTATCTCCTTATTAATATTATTATTGTTTTCTTAAAGCTGTTTCATTTTCTTTTCTAATCCATAAATCTCTCTTCCTCATTCCCTTTCCCTTCCTGTTTGGGGAGGGAGAGGAGTTAGAGAGCATCTGTCAGCATTAAGTGGCCAATCCAGCCCTAACTCTCAACATTCTGCCAGCAGATGGACTGGTTGGTGTCTAGAGATTGACTTGCATTTCTCTGCTGTTTTGCTAAAGTCAAACGTTCAAGAATATTCTGTATTTCACACTTACCTCTACCAGTACAAGGTACAAGGAAAACAAGCTTCTAAAGCCTTGCGTCTAATTCAAAGCAGTGCTGGGCGTAAAACAAAGACTTGCTCCTAAATGTTCTCCTAAAAATATCCATATTAAATGAAGTTTGTCTCAGTAAGGACAATGAAACTATCTAGACTTTTAACATCAGGTGACCAAGCTATTTAATCTCATTACACCTTACATACAGTACTTATTGTCTAAGCCTGTGTGTGTGTGTATACACAGATAACATGTGCATGTTGTATACACAGTCTAAATGTACAATGATACAGTGTATATATATATTGTATGTATCTATGGCGTGTATATATATCAAGACATATAGATATATATGTACAGTCAGTATTGTCCAAAACAATTCAGAGTACATAAATTATTTTTTTTTTCTCCAGTACTTTATGTACAAAGGGTACATAAAGAGCATCACTTGTAGCTGAGGCATTTATATTTTATGGTGTAACTAGCCCTTGCTTCCCCAATATTTAGCACTAAAATTATCTGCAGACAGAGAAAACATGAATGTGCTTTAAGAATTGAACAGTTTCTAATCCAAAATCTCATTTAAATATTCTTTACTAGTGGAATTATCCTATTCAGCATTCATTAATGCTTTTGAGATAGATGTGCTAGGTCTTTCCTCTACAGTAAGCAAATTAGAGTGGAAAACACAGGTTCCTATGCCACATGTGAATTAATGACAGGAAAATTCAAAGGGAAATCGGCTCTGAAGTTCAACACAGTTGCTGAGGTTGAGTTCTTTTGCTTCTACAAAAGAGGAATTCTACTTTCCCATTAAAATTATGTTTTATCACTTAGCACATAATTTGGAAGATCAATTATTGTTGTAACAGGTATAAAGCCTCTCTTTTTTACCATGTTCAATACACAGAACTCTTCATATTTTAGGACCCTACTGCATCTGTCTTGGCAATTGTTACATGCATGTCTGTCGCTAGCAACTTTCCAATGACTTAACATTTCCTGACTTTCTTTTTCTGCTCATGTGCGTTCATGAAGGTCGACTTACTGACTTATCAATTATTGAAAAATTCATACTTAATGTGTACAAGTAAACCTAACTCCTCTATTTTGATGTTAAACTATATTGTCAAAAATAATCACAATTCCTGGTTGTCAAATAGGAAAAGGAAATAGATATGTTAATTAATCAAGTTTAAAACAAAAAAACAAAAAAAAAGGAAAAAAATATTAGTCTAGGGAACAAGACAGAATGTACATTCCTTTGTGTAGCTTAGGAGAATTCCCTATTGTGTCTGTGTGGTTTATGTGTAAATACATCCAAAATTCAAATCAGATGCAATTTACAGTTTTTGCCAAAAGAAATGACTGCTAAACCATTTATTTTCCATGTTACTGAATGTTTTCTCAGACAAAAAAATTTAAAAAGGTATATTTGCAAATGTTGGAAAGTCTAATTTCAAGTCAGGTAAAGATCATTCTGAGCTCTTGCCATGTTTCTTAGGGAATCTAATTTAGTGTTACATATTCAGCTATACCTTCTAACCACCATAAACAAAGTCTTAAATCAGAGGGAAAAATCACGTCGTTGCATGGAATATATAGTCCAGGAAAAGCTGGTTGTAGAAGAGAAACAGGACTTGATGCAACACAGCAGTTTGTGTAGATAAATATAAAATTCAGACTAACTCAAAATGCAATTTAGTTTGACAAATAAAAATTTAAAGTATTTAAAAGACCACTGAAGTCTACATTTCTTTAGAGACATTTCTAGACATAAATTTATTAATGTGATTCCTGTGGAAAATTTTAATGTCATAGTAATTTAATATTATTTGGGAAAAAAAATCCATCCAATTATTCAAAAATTTTGAAGATAAAATAATGACAGCAGGATCTGCCTAAGATTAACCTAAAATTGTCTTAACAATAGAAATGAGGTGGTGAGGCAAGACGATGAATGAAATGGACCTTGAAATCTAAAATCCGTGTTTAAAGACGGTTAGAATTCCATCCCGAGAACTGTTGAAAGTGAAAGTTCTTTAAAATTATCATGGAACTGGAATCCAACATGGACATTTTTCCCAACACCAGAAAACAACAAACCAGATGAACTGAGGACCAGAGTCACTGATTACAACAGTCCCTCCAGATCCACTCCACTAAAAACTAGAAGGGGAGGAAATGCTTTCTGCCAAACAAATCATGTTGCTGTAGAGGAATTGTGAACAGAATTACTCCTGTGTTCTGTCTAAACTCACATCTAAAGGATCTCCTGAGGTTTAGCTGTGAGCACGCTGCTGTGCCAGCCGAGAACTCGGCTTATGTGGTCACCTCCTCAGCAGACTTCTACTGTGTTTACTTTTTACAGTGAATCATCAGACACTCAACTTTGAAAATGCAAATTGAAAAATAAATTGCACAGGGTGGTGTTTCACGCAGCCTTAAAGAGGAGAAGTAACATTTGTGTGTGCACACACCTGCCCATGTATCTGTTCATGTAAATGGAAGGGAGCAACATTTAAACAATGTTTAAGGACAAAAACTGTCTAAAAATGTGCATCTGCCATTTGCACCTGAAGACCTGTGTAATCTCTTGTGGAAAACCAACTGAAACTCATAAGTGTGGAGGGTATTTTGGCCCCAATGCAATTCTAGGGGCCAATATCTAGGCTAGAATTGTGTGAGACATGGTAGGCATGAGATCTTGTAAACCAAATCAATACATACTGACAAGATTTGATCTATGATATATTTGTAGGTTCAGCATTTTATGTTTTTAAGCTCTTTTCCAAACACTAGAGATTAACATTTTCTCACCCTTTCCAGAATCAAAGAACCACAGAACAACTGAGGTTGGCAGGGACCCCTAGACCAAGACCTCCTCATCTTGGGTAGGTCTTCTTTGCTCCAGACATTCCCCCTGGTGTCAGGGGCCTGGGATTCCTGAAATAAGGCAAAGCAGACATTAAGTACCTCAGCCTTTCCTATGCTCTTTGTTACCAGAGTCCTTATCCCATCCATCAGTGGGCCTGCTTTTTCCCTTGTCTTCTTTCCATTGCTGATGTAGAAGACTCAGTTGCCCTTCAGGTCCCTCACCAGGTTCAACTCCAGTTGGACTTTAGGTTTCCTGACCCTGTCACTGAGTGCATCAAAGCAAGTTTCCTCGTTCAGCCTACTGATTTCAGAATCTGAGACCTTATGAAATTGGTAAGTCAACATCATCCAGGTATCAGATCCAGCTAGGTACACTGAACTTAATCGCAGAAACGCAAACTTGAACAAAGACTCTTAAGGAATAAAGGTGAAAGGGAACTTGTTAAAAACAAGAGAAAAAACAAATTAACTACTCAGGCTGTTGGTACCAGAGGAACAGGAGGGTTGCACAGCATTTAGCCTTGAAGAAATCTGCCCCTGGACCCCTCTGGTAATGATGGACTAGAATCATAGAATTGTCAGGGTTGGAAGGGACCTTAAAGATGAGCTAGTTCCAACTCCCCTGCCATGGGCAGGGACACATCCCACTAGATCAGGCTGCTCAGAGCCCCATCCAGCCTGGCCTTAAAAACTTCCAGGGATAGGGCTTCCACTACCTCTCTGGGCAACCTATTCCAGTGTCTCACCATCCTCATGGTGAAGAAACTCTTCCTAACACCCAATCTGAACCCATCCATCTCTAGTTTTAATCCATTCCCCCTAGTCCTGTCACTATTCGACATCCTAAAAAGCCCCTCACCAGTTTTCTTTTAGGCCCCCTTGGCATACTGGAAGGCCACAATAAGGTCTCCTCGGAGCCTTCTTTTCTGCAAACTGAACAACCCCAACTCTCTCAGTCTATCTTCATAGGAGAGGTGCTCCAGCCCTCTGATCATCCTCGTGGCCCTTCTCTGGACACGCTCCAGCACGTGCAGATCTTTCTTGTGTTGTGGGCTCCAGAGCTGAACACAGTATTCCAGGTGGGGCCTCATGAGAGTGGAGTAAAGGGGGAGAATCACCCCCCTCGACCTGCTGGCCGTGCACCTCTTCCTCCATCAGTGTTAGGGATGTAACAGCAGCCAGGGAGAGCACTCAAGGTTTTCACATTGACAAAGTTATTTTGGCATTTCTGACAGTCTGCTGCTCTGGGTCACTATGGAGACAAAACAAATGTGTGCAGGGAGGATTTAAATCCTTACAACACACAAAGTGGAAATTTGGGTATCATCAATGTCTTCTGATACCTACAAACAACCTCAGTATGCTCCTGTCCTCTGCTGCAGTGGGAGATTTCACACAGAGCAAAGGATAGCAAAATGAGCAGGTAATATCTTGGGTTTCACATTGCCCTTCAAGGAAGTGAATCTTTCACCCACTGGGTGGACAGGGTTTCTTTCCAGCAGAGGGGAATGCTGCTGCTCTTGCAGGGTCACAAACTCCTTGCCTCACCCTCTCCTGCAAATGCAAGCAAAGAGGCGTGCATTCTGCTTCATGCATGTATTGGCATATTTTTTTTTATATAACCTGTTGAACCACTTGCCAAGTTAGTGGCTGAATTTGTCAGGAATGTTTTCACGCTTCAAACTAAAGCCAAAGACACTAATTTGTTTTTTCATTGCATCACATGGGAAAAAAAAAGTAAAACTCAGCTACATCTCAGAAGAGCTAATTTAATTTCTTGTTTTATTTCCTAGGCTAGTACTTTGCTGCAGAAATTCAGTTCTTGATTAATATGCATCATTACTCATTTAAATAAAAGTGGACTCCATAATTTCAAAGAGCAAACAATGCCATTTGACTGCTAAATCAGCATCATAATTAGAAGTTTTCTGACATACTAGTTGGCAGAATATATTTAACAAAACTGAATAAACCTTGCTCACAGGATCATGTTAATTTCTTCATCTTTTTTTCTTGTGTATTTGAGTATATATATAAACACATCCACTTAAAATCAGATACAAGTAATCTCAGAATAATAGAAGTGAATAACTGTTCTTGCAATTAGAGTCTTGTTAAAGTTTAAGGCTGGGCCGGTCACTAAACTTTGACAGATTTTCACTGTGATCCCCTCCACCAACCTGTCAGGGTTGGATAACAGGGAAACCAAGGAGAGAGACTTTGAGGTTGAAAAAAGAAAAAATTGATCCAGTTTAATAGAAAAGAAAAATAACACTAACACTAATAATCAAGATGTTAAACTGTACACAGATATTATACAAGTATACAAATATACCCAAAGATGCAAGAGAATATATTAATATGGGATCCAAGCCCTCTGGATGACAACCAGGTCCCAAGCAGAAAAGTCCCAGGCTGGGCTCTGCAGCAGATGGGAGCACCAGAGCCTGGAGTCCTGATAACAGTCAAAAAAAACCCAAAACAAACACTCAGAAAAAAAAAATCAAAACAAAAGAGGAGCTGTGCTACTCTCACCTGAGGAGGCAGGGGAAGATAACCCGTCCCATCCAACAGTGTTCCTCTGCAGCATGAAAACAGGGAGCAGGACAACCAACAGCACAGGGAGAGATGATAAACAGCCAATAGCCACCCTCCCAAGACAGCAACAGTAAAGGCCCCAGGGCTGTCCTTAGGGACCCTTTTATACTGAGAACCATGGGAAGGAACACCGTGATTGGTCCATTTGCATCACCTGACCCATCCTCTCTTCCCCATAGGCACAGCTGCCCCTCCTTCACTTTTATCCTGGTGCTCTCAGACTAGGACAAGTCTGAAGAAGGTGAGATACTGAAAAAGCAGCCAGACAACGTGTCAACACATCCTTGACTCCTATACTTATCCATGAACATTTTCACTCCAAATCTTTTTTCTCTCAGATACATTATGCAAAAATGTACCTCTAAAGTGTATTCAGTCCTTATTCAGATATGCCCCTAGGCAGTGTCACCAGATCAGCACAATGCAAAATGAAATGGAAAAGTACAGAAATATTAAGATTCTGGGATAGCTGAACAGGTTATTACATGTCATGTGTTCTAATCTGAAGAGATACGTTTGGTCTAGGAGCACACTGTGTTAAAATCACTCATATTCCACTTCATCCTTAGCTCATAAGCATGCTGGATATTGTGTGCTACAAGAGCTTAGCTATGATTTAAGTCCCAACTTCAGCATGTTAGATCAATGAACTGATTACGCATCCCTTAATGTGTACAGATGACTAGGATGAATATAAACAGCTGAAAACATTAAAGAAAGAAAAGTTAGGGTAGGACTTCTGGCCTAAACGAAGATTATTAGGTTCAGATTTTGGTTTGAATGAGAAGTCTTAAAGTTAAATCAAGCTCAATCCCTTGTAATCAGAAAACATGAAAAGTCCCTGACCTTATACAAAATCAAGATATATTGGTGGAACAGCTCTTAACAATACATCAAACACCAAAGTTTATACTGAGGTCACTTGTAACTATCCCTCTATCATTCCTACGCTTCTGTCAATCACTCCCTGAATTGGTTGTAAAATGTTTCTATGTTCTCATTTGCAGCTCAGGTAATTGAAACATAAATCTGGAGTAGTAAGAGCAGAGTAAAATGTTATGAAAAGGTATGTTCGCTTTTTGGACTGTATCTGAGCACAGTGTTTCCCTGTTGTCTAGTGACAGATGTGCTGTGTTCTCAGACAAGATTAAAAGTAGCTAGTCCAATAAAGTCAGGTTTTTAAAAGCTTTTGGTTATTGTCTTTGTACTAGATTTGTGAGAGTCAAGTAATCTTTCTTCTTTTTTTTTTTTTCAAAATATGGTTAGAATACAGAAATATGTTCGACTAAGATTCTTTACTCTTTGTCAATAAGAAAAACTTGCAGTGCTAATACAGATATTTTAAGAGACAACAGAATGAGATTGATGTGTCTTTTCTATGGTGCTTAATTAGAATTCAGTAGAGATCTTATTAACACTAGGGAAGAAAAGTCTTCTAGAGGAAAATTTTAAGAAATTAATCATGAGGTGTGGAGAGGTTCGTTTCCTGGGTTTGTTTTTGACCGAGTGTGTATGTAATACTTGGCAGTGCATTAACTGTCTTTACTCGTATCCCTGTGAGGAAAATGGAACTGACAATATTTTGCCAAGGATTGAAAAATCATACACTCAACAAAAAAAAAAGATGGTATGCTGTATTCTATTGCTACTGTATATTAATACAAAAAGTAGTAGTAAGACCATTGCTCATGAAAATAAGTAATTCTTCCCGTTGCTAAAAAGCAACAAGATAGTTCACCACTTCAGCAGAAGTACTGACTGATGCTTCTGAAAAAGACTATTATCTTCAAAAAACTTGAAATCAATTCACTTGCTTATGAACCAGGAAACTCTTACAAATCTACAATCCAAAATAAGATTCATGTACTGTGGGCCAGGGAAAAACTTGCTCTCAGATTACTCAGTACCACATAATTACAGCTATTATTCATCGATTACACAGGAAATAAAACTGCTGAAGTTTGGCTCAAGAATTAGTTAAGAGTGCTGTGAGGAGACCTAAGCGCAATAGCAGCACAGGACAAAAAAAAAATGTTTGAATCTCTGTAGCTCCAAAGAATGAACTAAAAAAACCATACACTTTGCCTGTGGGTGCAAACTGCTGAAAATTCCAGTCCTCTGCTTTAGTTCTGTCAGCGAAAACCACATTTTTGCTCTTCTGTAAAATGCTACATACCCTAGGCTATCAAACACTGTAATAATGTATATCTTAAACTGTCCTATAAATGGAGTTCTTTAGAAGACTGGAACATAGAACTAGTGAGCAATGTATGTTTGGCTTGAAGGAGAGATCATCCAGGGAAAGAACAAAAATTATACCCCTAAACCCAAAGAATGAATATAGACAATGGTGGCCATTCCTGAAATCCTTACTTCACTTTTATTTCCTTTGAAAATAAAATTTCCTGCCAGGATGAAAATGGAAAAGGATTTCAGGGCTGGCCTTGAGGTGAGAAAGTGGCTGAATGTTTTCTTTTAGAAAAACAGAGGCTAGAAATGAGGCTCTTCAGTAACTTTTGTCATTTTCAAAAGGACGAAGCAGCCAAGAGTTCCCTTTGAACTTGAAGTGGGAGAAATGAGCCAGAACAGCCATAGTGAAACTCACATTTCTGTTGTCTAATAGTTCCATCATTAAAGATTCATGAAATTGATAAAAATAAAATAAAATAAATCCAAACATCTCTGTCACTTACAAGAAATATTTGAAATTCGGCCGGGGAAAAATTGAAGGAGGTTCCATTTCTTCACCCTGTTAAACTCCATCTCATTTTTGCCGAGACATAATAGACAGAAGACTGCTGTTTCCATCTGCTATTGCTTGCAGGCAGCACAAGGAAGTCACTACCATGTATTGTATTTATGGGATTTCTCAGCCTTGGAATATGTACCTTGCAAATTCAATACAGTTTTTGTTCACTATATTTTTGTAAGATATACACTTTTTTATTCACAACATAGATGGAAAAAGGCACAGGAAACAATACAGTTAATGTGTATTTCACTGAATTTGGCCTCTTGAGGAAAACAAGCAATGTCATTTTTGCCAGCAAAGTTCTGTTGAAACACAGATGTGTGTAGATATATCAGGAAAGTTAAACTGTGGGAACACACTCCATTTTCTTGGAAAAGGCAATAAAGAGAGATCATGTGCGATGTCTGCTACTTCAGACACCAAGTAGTGCTTGTAAACTCAAGAGTCTGTTTGTGGGATTTTTTTTTTCCCAGATCATCTGCTTTCATAAAACCTATTACCTTTCCCTGTAGGCTTTACGTTCTTTTTCTTCTTTCATGTACTTTTCAGAGTGACCTCCAACAACCATCACGAATACTTGGGTCTCCCAGCATGTGTCAGTCTTTTGAATACATTATTTGCTAACCAGGTTAAAGTGAACTCAGCTTTACATTATGTCAGACTTTAATAAGTGGACAACTGCTTCATAAGTGTCATTGAAATTCATTTATTTTTTTCTTCAAAAAAACATTTGAAGAGGGTGATAGAGCACCGGAACAGTCTGCCCAGAGAGGTTGTGGAATCTCATTCTCTGGAGACTTTCAAAAGCCGTCTGGATGTTTTCCTGTGTGACCTACTCTAAGTGATCCTGCTCCAGCAGGGTATTGGACTAGATGATCTTTTGAGGTCCCTTCCAACCCCCAACATTCTCTGAGTCTATGAGACTAATTTCCTAGATGACAATTTCTTGGATGTCCTCATTGCTGTTTTGCTTGGGTTTTGTTTGTTTTGGTTTTGTTTTGGTCTTCTATGTGGGTTTTTATTTGGTTTTTAATGCTGGATATCATCTTCAGGGGTATTTCATCTGAAGTGATAAGTACCTTTCACCTAGACCTTGTTGGAATGAAATGTTACTGCATGCAAGTGTGGTATCTAATTGATTGTAATGGGACCTTCAGCCAGAAGTGTTACATCACCCTGGCTGAGTGGCCTCTCCTGAAACATATATGGCTTATGAACCTTCATTTTTCACTTGTATATGGTAGGAATTTAGTGCTTGTGAAAAACATTGGATGAGGTAGCTTTGGTGCCTAAAGATTGCTACCCAACCAATGACTAAATTGCAACATTTTTGTGACTAAGGATGGTAAAGATCAGACGCATGTACATTTCTTTCCACAAAACATAGCTGGTCTCCTGCTATCACCCCCAGAGATAAGAATTTAGAATGTAGGCCTTCTCTTGATCTCCCTGCTGATAAAGCAAATTTAGGGTTTTAGTTTGTGCCCATCCAAAGCAATGGCAAAATATACCCAGCACAAAACCCTATCCCTATTTCTATGACTTGTAAAAATTAAAATGTTTTTCTTAAAAGGACACTTGCAGTAGAAGGCAGATTTCATTGCACTGGTAACCAGTTCTGTATCAGATTTTCAAGGGAAGGAATCAGAGCTGAATGATTCTTTGCAGCTACCTACCAAATCAGTCTTTACTATCAATTTTATTTTATTTGATCCTTATTTTTTAAAATCTGATATGACACTCTGTAAAGAAAAAAAAAAATCCATTTTCCTCTGGAAGTATTTTTTTACTTAAACTACTTTTATTTACACAAGTCTCCCTGCTGATGATTTGCTCTGGGGCTCTCCCTCCCTCTCTAGGCCCTTCATCTCTCAGGAGGCTGCCTTTTAATTAAATAGTTACTTTGTTTGGGATCTTTTTTATTATTTGTTTAAATGTTATTGTTTGTGCTTTGAATTGATCACCTCAGTACAATCTGAAGCTGAATATTTGCTGTGGCACGGAGCAGATTTCTCCTGCTATTGCCTCACGATAAAAGAATTTACACAAAGTGTAAATTAATTTTTCCTAAAGCTCAATGGCAACAAGATCAGATACTGTTTCTCTTTTTCTCACTTCCAGTTTCCATTTGCGTAGTAAATAGGTTTCCATTTATTTGGACTCATTTGAAAAGCACATTGTCATACAGACTGCCACAATGATCAACAAAACAAATGTGCCTTTGTCACTAGTGTTTCTTTGTAGATACCCTTCTAGCCATTAACAACAGGCTTAAACCAAGTCATAATATTTTAGCCCCAGTGCAATTTTCTTGTTCCTTCAAAGAAACACCTTTTACTCTTCAGCTAAAAGTGAATTGATACTTCCAACCATTCTGTGATGTAACTTTATCTCTTTTCATGGTCTTTTACCACTTTGCTCTCACTGACTTCTCAAAGCAAGAAATTTCTTTACATCTTTTATATGCATCTTTATAACTTCAGTTTTGCTGAAGTTATTGTTTCAGTTCTATAGAATAGTAAAAGAAGATAGAAATATTCTGTTCTCAGCAGAGGAGAAGACTGGCAGGAATGTCCAGGCACAAAAATACATGATCAGCACCCAGACCAAAATAGTCAGTGTTGATAACTTCTGATACCTCTAAAGCTTGTGCCTGGCTCTTATTCCTGCCTAGTGTTCCTCTGAGCCTTGATGTGTCTTGAAGCCCATTTCACTTTTCAAAAGAGGCTTTTAGCATGTGGTGATGGGCTGTGGTTTATTCAGAACTTCCTTAGCTCCTGAAATGAATTTGGATGAAAATCTGCACCCCTCTACATTCTGCTGCAAACCTTCCATTCAGATCTTAAATATGATAAAATTTCTCTATTTTCTGCATAGTTACTGGTGTTCAATTACGTGATGGTTATTATCAACAGAGCTGTAAATCTACCTGTAACTACAAAAATGCTGTCTGATATATCATGGTAAAAAACATATCATATGACACTGCAGCATCTACAGATGATTTTAAAAGACAATACCAAGGACTGGGAAGAGGTGAACAAAAAATTATTTCCTACAACAACCTATAGACCTCTCTCTTAACCTGCCCACTTGAATGTAAGGAAACAGGATTTTAGATTATCTGGACACCGAAAGATTTTTTTAGCTCTCTTCTAGCCAAAAGAATCTCTATCACTGTGAAGAGAAGCAGTGACAATTGCCTTCTGCCAGGATCTTCCCTTTGGGACTTACTGTCACTTACAAACTGCCTAGATTGTTTAGGTTTTGTGTTGTAGACCAGGCATGAATTTGTTGGTATTTTGGTGTCCTCTGTGGACGCTCTAAGAACACATTAGGCATTACTGAATGTAGCTGATGCTACTTGCATCAAAGGACTTCTGAATGCAGACATAATAGATGTTTATTATAAAGTACGTCTACAAATGCACAGTTCAGAGTAAAAGATATTACCAACAAGAAATGAAGTAATCGATATTTGAATCCCACCTGTATAATACCTTTGAATGTTATATCTATATCTACACATGAGGACAAAGCAGAGTGTTTCTTTCTTGCTTATTACAGCATTACATAGTAGCAAAGCATAAGGCTGTCTTATTTCTCCAGGGACCATAAAGACTATTGATAACTGACTTTTCTGGCAGCTTTGCTCATACTAAAACAAATGCAGAAGAGGTACATCCTGACTCCTGCTGCCACCAGGGCCCCTGGACAGCTGCTGAGGCTGGGAAGGAAGCACTGCTGGGTGATGGATCAAGGGCAGCCCTGATGGGCTGAACAGAACCATGCAATGCTGTTTCCTACTTCAATCCAAAAATATTTTCAGGGCCAGGTTATACTTTCCAGGCACAGCTAGTTCCCTCAACCTTAGCTATTAACCTGCACCAGCTGAAGTCAGACTTCTCACTGTCAAGATCATCTTGAGTGACACCATGATGCACATGCAGGACAGCCAGGTGATAAGGCCCAGTCAGAATGAGTTTATGAAAGGCAGGTCTTGCTTAGCTAACCTGACTCCCCTCTATGACAAGTAGACCTGCTCAGTGGCTAAGAAAAAGGCTGTGGATCTTGTCTACCTGGACTTTAGTAAGGCCTTTGACACCATTTCAAAGCTGCCCAGTGTAAAAGGACCTGGGGTATTGGTCAACATCTGGCTGAATATGAGCCAGCAGTGTGCCCAGGTGGTCAAGATGGCCAATGACATCCTGGCCTGTATGAGGAATCATGTGGCCAGCAGGACCAGGACAGTGATTGTCCCCCTGTACTCGACACTGGTGAGGCTGCACCTTGAATGCTGTGTTCAGTTTTGGGCCCTTCACTACAAGAAAGACATTGAGGTGCTGGAGTGTGTCCAGAGAAGGGCAATGAAGCTGGTGAAGGGTCTCAAGAACAAGTCTTATGAGGAGCAGCTGAGGGAACTGGGGTTGTTTAGCCTGGAGAAAATCAGGGTGAGGCTGAGGGGAGACCTCATTGTTCTCTACAGTTACCTGAAAGGAGGTTGTAGTAAGGTTAGGTTTTGGTATCTTCTCCTAAGTAACAAGTGATAGGACAAAAGGAAATGGTCTCAAGTTGTGCCAGGGGAGGTTTAGACTGGATATTAAGAAAATATTCTTTACTGAAAGGGTTGTAAAGCACCAGAACAGACTGCCCAGGGAAGTGGTGGAGTCACCATACCTGGATGTATGTAGATGAGATGCTTAGGGACATGGCTTAGTGGTGGACCTGGTACTGCTACATTAACAGTTATACTTAATGATCTTAAAGGTATTTTCCAATGTAAGTGATTCTATGATAATTACCTGTTCATGTGTAATGCCACATGTACAAAGCCCAGCACCCTCTTGGCCTTTTGTACCACCCAGTACATTCTTCAGTAGTTTCTTTGGGAAGGCTGAGGAATGCAAACCACTAAATGGTAATACCTTTCAGATGCCCTGAAGTTACAATAAAAGAAAATTGAACCATTTAAAAAGTCTTTAATAAAGTGACACAGTAATTAAATTCTAATTAACCAAAGGGATGGTTATTCCCTAGTTTTGTAGGCAGATGTGTAACTTGTGCTGTTGCTCCTAGTTCAGTTATAATGGTTTCAGTAATGTCAGTTCCACAATTTAGAAATCACATTACTGGCAAAAAATTGGGGGGTTATTGGGGAAAAGCAGCAGTTAATCTCTGAGACACTGACACTCGAATGTTCAGAAGCAAGCTGATACCACAGAGCTAATCTTATAATTAAATAACATTCAGAATACAGTCATTAATTTGAGATCAATACTTGCCCATTAAATCTTGCTCAGACTTTCCAACTACAATATAACCGAGTCTCTGGCTGTTGGGAGGGTTAGACAGTCCTGTGTGAGCTCCTGCACCTGCCACAGGGAGAGAGACTTCCAGAGCATCATTCGGGATCACAGTAGAGATGCCCCATTTCTAGACTTGATTATTTGCATCATGGGGAAACTCTGATGAAGTTTTTGAGGAAGTGTCCTCTGAACTCACAACAGAAGTGAGTGAGAGATTGTTTTTTATGTTTAAGCCAGAGTGTCTCATATGAAAGTCCCTAGGACACAGCTTCAAAAGAGGCAAACAAGGGGGAAATAAGATGAACTTAATCTTTTATTGCTTCAAGAGTCTGTCTGTTTAATAAGACTTATTCCCTGTACATTTAAAAAAATAATGTGATTAATATGGAGAACTGACATTCTGACCTATTCTAAAGTTCAGTAAGAAATGAGGGTTTTAAAGCAAATTGCCTATCTCTTCTGAAAGCTGGGATTGGCCAAACCACAATCAAAATATATCAAAATTTGCATCTCTGAAAAGGTTTACTGGAAAAAGGATGAAACCTGATGATTTCATATCAGTTTATTTTCAAAACCTCTCACATATCACTTCATGTTTAATCTTTAATTATATATTACACATTTAAAGTTTAGTGCAAGTTATTGAAAATCAATAAGGTTATAAATGTTGGATTGGTAATTACTGCATGACTTGTACAATATCTTATTTACATAATTAATTTACTGGCAACTTGCATTTTAATTAACCTAGAATGAGTGCTTCAATGAAATTGTAATTTAGTGTGTTAAATTGAAAAAGTTGTCAAATCTTGCACTTAGTCATGCAACTGTGAGTTTCATTGTCTATTCAGAAAGATTAAGAATTGTGCAATTAAGAAGATGAATTTAATCCTTGATTCTCAGTGTATTGTATAAATCTTTGGTTTTTTCCTGGTAAATTGCATTTAGAATGAGGTAATGATCAGAAATAGTGCCAAACTAATAAGTTTTGTTGACCAAATCTTCCCCTACAGTATTGTTATTCAATAGGTAAATGTGTCATAAAATACAACTAGAGGAAAAAAGCTGATGAAAAAATAGCCACCTTAACACATCTCTAAATGCTTTATGCTGACACTGAAACTATGAATAGAAGTAACAGAATCTTGTTATTCTGCTAGTAGAACTGTGAATATCAACTACTTGCTTCTTTTTATTATATAAACAGAAAGTTTAATTCCAGCATATGAAGATAGGTCTGGTAAACTCAATATCTAGATTTTCTATAACTCTGGGCACCAAAGATCATGTGGAATTACACAAGAAAAGTGGACTTAGCTCTTACAGGAGGAGAAACTTGAGTTAGATTTTTACTGACCTGCTTAAGCTGTAGCACTTTATCTATAAAAATCAAATATGCAAAATATCATTCCTCAACTATCTCTTACTGAGGGTCCTTTGTATATTAAATGGATTTTCCCAAAACTTTGATTTGATGTTAATGTCTATATTCTTGGAAAGAAATTTCCTAATTACTTTTCCCCAAAATTTGCAGTATAATATTGTTCAGAATACATTTTTTGGTGTTGATCTGAAAAATACCAAGAAGGCTATGCTATTGGTTTTTTGTTATCTGTGCACTGACATAATCAGTCCTTACAGAAAACCCATAAAAATGCAGTCTTATTTTTAGCCTTTCTATGCTTGTGAATATATTGACATAAATATTTAGGTAATGTTAATTAGTAGAAAGCAATTGCTTTATAACACATAAGAGAGCAGCTTTTCTGTCACGCTTAAGCAAAACAGACAAATGCAGTGCCTTTCACGTAATTTTCTGTGTAGTGGCTGAGACTTAGACAAAAGATATAATTTTCTTATTTCAAGGCACTTCTATGTCAGTGTATATCCCACAAGATATAATAGAATTTGTCTGCTACACTATTCATGCAGCACGTTGTCTGGCACAACATTCCCTCTAGACAGAAGGTGCTGACATATTAAAGAAACAAGCAACAAGCATTTGATCTTCTGTTTATATTGCTTTTCTCAGAAAAACAAGAGAGCGAATTCAACAGAGATTTGGTTGCCACTGTGCAAACATAGCTCTTGACCTGAGGGATAAGCTGGGATTTCATAGATTTAGTGTCTCAATAAATTTAAATACAGTGTAATCTTTAAAAAGAAAAAAAATCCAGAAAATAGGTTTTCACATTTTCAGTTCAGGTGCACGTCAATAATGTTGTTTTATAATCAGACATGATACATGGCATTTTAGCCTAGCAAATACGAGGTAGAATTTTTCAGAAGAGAAAAGAATATAAGCATTCCCCTAATGGCTTTCTTTCCTATAATCGAGAAAACGCTGCTTGAAGCATCAGAGCTAAGAGAGCTCTTAATATCAAACTGGCTTGCTATGGGAGTATGTATCTGACTGTCACAGATTGTGCTGGGAGTGAGAATATTAAGTTTATATGCAATAAGCTTCATGAAGTTCTATTTCCCTCTACCTTACCAGAATTTAACAAAATTATATAGTGGATGAAAGTGTTGTTAATCTCTTGTCTCCATACTTAAATCCTTAGACTGGGAATGAAAGTACTAAATAGATTTATTTTTGCAATGAGATACAGAGGCTATAACGCATTAGTATATTTTACTGATTTCAATATAGGCCTTACTTATATGAGGTGAAAGAACAGGAAAAATGGAGACAAACAAAAACATTAGCATATAACTTTGAAAAGAAGGGGAACTAATCTCTATTCCAGTCTGTAGAGTTCTGCAGTGAACTTCTCACCAATACCTGACAAAGTTAATTGAAACCTCTTTGTTAACTCTG
Source organism: Trogon surrucura (assembly GCA_020746105.1). NCBI lineage: Eukaryota > Metazoa > Chordata > Aves > Trogoniformes > Trogonidae > Trogon > Trogon surrucura. The sequence continues at coordinate 14,786,380 of CM036622.1, read as the reverse complement.
CGATTGCTCCTGTGAGTGGAAGTGTGACATGCATTTGGCAAATTACATAATTTGAAAGTTAAAAAAGGGGCTATTAAAAATCAAAGCCAGGGGTTCAGACACATAACCACAACTAGTAGTATTTAACTATCTAGCCACTCCACACTGAGGCAGAAGAACCGGGATTCTCCCAGATTGTTTAATGTTAAGGATTGTGCAGTTTAAATTCTTTCCCAGTGACAAAGCTAAGCTGCCGCATTACCTGTATGCGCATACAAAGCCACCTGGCTAACGAACAAAAGACCACACCTCAACTAAGGTATCCCAATGCGAGTGTGCGGTGGAGCCTCCCATGTTGCAGACATTCACAAACTCTTAAAAAGAGCTGAAAGTCTTTTTCTTCAGCAATAGCTGCAAAATTAAACTGTGACATGCAAGTTTTCATATTCTGTTTTTCCAATACACTTTGTGTCATCTCTTGTAATAGAGATAGTAAGTTCTCAGCATTGGTTCAGCCCCTTGGACCTCTGAGGATCATAAGAGACTATGTATTCACACAAGAAGGCCATCCATTTCTCTCAGACCTGCAAAAATCCTTCAGATGACAGTATCTTCCGATAATCTAGGTTGGATACAGATCAGTGCAGCAGTGAAGGCAGAGTCTATAGTCAATTCTTTAACAATGTGGTTTCTTTTAATACAGGATTGATATTTGTACTTGGGTTTAAATGAAATTAGATTTTTTTATTTCTTTTGAAGTTTACTACAGCAAGAATCATTTCTATTGTTTTATGCTACATCTCTTCTTTAATGTCTTTCTACTTACTAATAGCTCAATATTTCTATTCTATTTCTGTTCCTCATTTTCCTGGTACTTTGTACTGATCCATGTGTAAAATGGAGTTTCAGAGTAAGACGGACTAATAATTCTTCTATTTTAACACAGCATCCTGGTTGTGTAATTTATCCTATATCTAGCTAGCTAGCTATCTACACACAGCCATTATCTTGACTACACTCAGTGATTACAGAGAAATTGTGCTGTTTTGAAGCAATGGAAAATTGTATCCTAACTTCATCGCCGATGTTTTTTGTAAAAGAAACTTAAACATATTAGCATAATGTATTTAAAGTTAAAATCCTAAGCACGTGTTTGCAAAATGCAGAAAAAATTCAAATCTCTTCTCAATGACCATTTTCTTCCCTTTGGTATGTTGGATTTTAAAGCTAGCACTCAGGAACAATTGAACACTTACTGTGGGAAGTAAAACAAAAAAAAATTCATAATAATGAAATTAATCATAGTCCTTGCTTGGGGGAAAAAACAGTTTATCACTGGTGGAATAGGATAGACCACACCTGGGTTTCGGGGCCTTTCTGCACTACTAATCCACAGCTCAAAAGTTTACCATGGGGCTGAGCAAGACAGAAATTTGCATGTGATACTATGAGTTGCTTTGGGGATTTGAAAAGAAATCTGTAAAACCCAAAAATGTCTGAAATTAGAAGAAAATTGAACTCCATAGTTATCAATGTTTTAAAACCTTTTAGATAAGGAATCATTCCGTAAATTAGAGGTCGAGGCATCACTAAGCCCTGCACATTTGTCAAAAAGTAATTTTGGAATAGCAACAACTGGGGTAAAGTTTGGCACATCATTTGTTGGATGAATGATTAATTTTTATAAAAAGAAATCACATTTTTATCTATTTCAATGGCTGATACTCACTTGCAATTGTTTCCTAAAATAAGCAGATTAATATCTTCCTTGAAAATGGAAAAGTTTAGTATATTTTGGTTTGCAATTATAGCATTAAAGAATTTCTACCGTTGGCTATGTTTGCATCTTTTATGAACTTTTATTTATATGACAAGCCTGGTGCTATTCAATTGACTTTTCTGTTTAAAGGGAGTCAGTTCTTTCAGCAATTTTACTGGTAGTCCAAAACCTCAAAGTTGGAGGAATCTGGGATAACTTTAGTGTTGCACCTGTGCAGCTGTTCTGTGTGATCTCACCATGTCTCCCCACCTCACCACGGTCACTGTTGATGTATCAGGTGTATTTTCTCCTGTTCCAGGAAGAGGCTAGAAGATGGTTTGGCGTTGAGCAGACTTTAAAGAAGTTTCAAGACATCTAAAAATTATTCCACAGCTGCAGCAGCTCCTTAAAGGCCCACAATAAAACACAAAACATCTCTAGATACTTCAAAAATAGATATCGAAAAAGGAAGGCCCACTGTTTCATACTTATTCTATATTTGATGCTTTTATCTTAATTACAGCTATTTAGGGAGAGTTTCACTTTTCAAGGAAGCATTTAGTAAAATATATTCCTTAAAAAATATTGCAAGACTCAAAAGAAGAAGACTATCTTCCTGGCAAGGTCAATATATTTATTTTTTTTAACTTATAGCATTATACATAACTTTAATTAACTTCTGTCAATTTTAATCATGTGCAGGATAAACAGAAAGAAGTGAAAGCTGGCTAAACGTTATAAGTAGTATACTTTTCAGCTATAATCCTTGATACACACGAATTCATTGCATTTGTTAATTTTAAAATGCATTATTTTAGGATATTTTCCTACGAAGAAAAAATTGTGGGTTTATAAGCAACTGAATCATCTGAATGCCACTGGGGGAATTAATTTAGTTAATCTACAGATGCCTCTGTGTAAAACATCTAGTGCTGTGTACAAACAGTAAACAATAGAGGCTTTCTATTGTGGCTGTCTACTCAGTATGTGAGAATGGAATCTTTACTGAGTTTTAAGATAGGTTAAATAAAAAGACACTAGGAAACAATTTCAACTTCGTATGATTTTTGTATCTTCACCTAAAATTCCTGCAAAGATTATAAAATTGTTGTTACTGTATGATTATCGGATGACACTTTCTCTATTTGTGTCCACTCATTTTCAGGGTTTGAATTGAAGCACCATCTTGTTAGAAATTTTATTTTCACTTAAAAATTACATTTGCATGATTCAAAGGTAAGCTTCAAGTTCTTAAGAACTTTAAAAACACTTTATACAGCTGGTTCAAGTTATTATCTTCCTTATGTACTTTAGCACTTAAACACTGTAACAATTTTAGAAGCAGTTCCTTGCAAATAAGGGAAATGTCCTTTGCTTTCAACTACTATTTAAGAACTCATAGCCGTAAAATTTATTCCATTATGTGAAAATGCAGAAGGGTTGGTAGTTTTCACGAATAGTGCATTCCACACAGTTGTTTAAAAGGACACATTGACAAAATTGGGGCCTCCTATGGCTGCTTGGAAAGAATATCTGCAGACCAGTTGTCACATAATGCAGTCCAGGCTATGTACTCTCCTTCTGAAGCTCCTTGAATCGGTTTTTCAGTGAGTTTTTGGCAGTAAAGGATCTGGGCTCTGCAAGGTGTGCAAGCTCCATCCTCAAGGTCTTTGTCATGACCTTGTTTAGCTAGAATAAAGGTGCTGCTGCAAGACTAGCTCAGGAGAGCCACTATGAGTCAGAATCAAAACCTCTTCCTGTGTCCCCCAACCATTTTCAAAAGAAAATAAGTTTTAACAGGGCTATCCCTGATACCGCTCTTAAATATACGTTCTTTCTGTGTCAGCCAATCTATTAAAAAATCACCCTCTCCTCCATTTCCTCCTAGTTACAAGTTAAAGAGATGCTTTAGCCGTAAAACAAAGCTCTTCTTATACAATTACTTAGCAATGTACCAGCTGACAAAACTAAAAAACATGCCACAAAGTTCTTAAGCTTAGGGTTAATAAGATGCTTTAGCATGCATTAAAAACATCTCTATGTACCATGACTTGTCGTTTCTCAACATGTTATTATTGGCTTTGGTTTGGGAGTTACCAGGAGAATAAATTGAGTTATCTCAGCAACCATTGTGAGTAACGTTTCATTTTCTAACCTATCAAAATGCAAGGGGCAAAGGAAAAAAAAAATTTTCTTTGGACAGTCAAAATCTTGTTGTAAGGTAGAATAGCATTATGCTCATAGACATAATGACAAAACAAGTAGAATGATAATGAGTAGAGTCAGTATCTCTGCTGAGATACCTACTTCTTTGTCTCAACCAGAGAATCATTGACAGCATGTGCAGAACAAGAAGAGCTGTATTTTTAATTCCCCCAAAACTGTCAAGTCAGCCAGGTCACAACTCTGCATTTAATTAGATGAAATACCTTCAACTGGAAGCCACCTGCATATAGGTTAGAATATATGCAGCCTGCTCAGTTGCCAGCAGGTAATTTATTCTGTGAAAAGTACATTTCAGTTACAAACAAAACCCCCTACAATGCATCTATTGCGAAGTGTAGTTAATGTGTCATTCATACATAGTCACAAACAGCTTTAAAAGCACATTGATTCTGTTTATTTTTATTTGAACAATACTTGTATATTTGAACGTGTAGTTATTTCTTGAAATGACTGGGAAACAGCAATCAAGAGAAAGCGGTTGATTAGCAATTTAAAGCAAAGTAAAATGGAAACATTTTTCATATACTGTCAAGATTTATTCTAAGTGCCTCCCGTTAAAACAGTATTGCTTACAGTAGCAGGCTGCAGTGATTCACTGCCATATTATTATGCATTGCTGAGTAAAAGAGAAATCTATATTCAGTTGCATAAGATTTCAGTCTTTTTTTGTTGATGGCCTTTTCTTTGAACATAAGCTTTTTGTTGCACAAGACACCATAACCTATTAAAACATGAAACTTCTTGGACCGATGTCGAAGTCTCCTCCCCAAGGTCAGTGGAATTATACCAACCTGAGACCAGAGAGAAAGCAAGGCAACAAGACACTTAGTGTATTTTGAGGACTCAGACAATAGAATGTTCTAGTGATTAATTGTTTTCCAGATTGTGGCTTAACATTATGAGATTAATTTTTTTTTTAAATAAATTTCATGTATATGGTATATATATATATTTACATCCATGAAATACATAGAAATGCAGTTACTTATGAGGCTCTGTCATTAGAAAATTCTGGGTGACCATTGCAGAATTAGATATGTGATTGTGAAATAAATGGCAAATTTTTAAAATGGTGATTTTTTTTAACCTAGTAATTCTATATTCATTATGCAGGTCCCTATAAATAAGAAGACACTTGAAAAGATATTTGTTCAATAAACTGGTTTTATTCCTGAAAGTAATAATTATTTTTGAGGTGAAACCTCTTGTCAAGCCATCTTCATATAAGTGCCAATCACCTCTCATGAGATAGAAGACATTGAGCCAGTATAAAATCTGGGTTGTCTTTTCCCAAAATTTCGTATGTACTGCAAAAAGCAAAACTGAAGATGACTTAGAGGGCACCATTCCCAAATCGTAATAGATAGTTGCACTGAGGATAGTGTGGTATCTTGTATTTCATGCATGATATATGGAACCAAGACTTTGCTATGTTTCTTAATTACATATTTTTCAAAGTAGATTGAAGATGTCTGAGTACATTTTTAGATAAATATCTTTTTACTATCCTTATTTTGATAAATGCCTTTAAAACGACCAATTTGAAAGGACTTTGTTTCTATACTAATTGTAGCCATGTTTCTCCTTGCAAAGGATTACCATAGATGGTCAAAGGATCGTCACATAGAGCTGTTGTATCAGCTAAAATCTAGATCCTTCACATGCTCATAAATATTTTTAATTTTAAACATATAAACAGCTCCAGTATGCTTTTATGCTTGAAGCTGGCAGAATACTTAAAACATCACTGTGTGGGACTTACATATGATCCTAATGTGCTTTCTGTCATTTGAAATAATAAGGTAGAATTATCTGTCCAGCATCATGGTAGATGATCCAAAAATGAGTGCCAGAAACATAAAACATCAAAGATTTTGTACTGGTGTATATCATTAGCTGTACTGAAGAAAAAAATAATAGTTTTAAAAACCCTTCAAACAATCCTTTCAAAACGCCCACTGAAATTATAAGTACTTTGTGTATTTATATTTTAGAGACAAGTAAAAAAGAATTGTAATGTAAGTGAAGTGCATCAAACCAAATTATGTCAAATACCAAATCTCACACTCATCAGGGTTGTTATGTGGGGTCAGTAACCCTGTCTAAAATGAATTAAATATTGAAACAAACAATAATGGAACTTACTAGGACTAATCAACATGTTTTGAGTCTGTTCCGTGTCAGACCTTCTCCTCCTTCATTTTATGCGAAGGCATATAAATAACTGCTCATAATCTCTCTGACCAAAGCAGGGCTGTGACAAAGTGTCTGACACTGGCACTGAGATCTGATCCCAAGTGATGATCTGTAAAGCTGGTTGTTGCTCTGTTATGCTCAGATTTTTTGTACTGTAAAGTATGAAGCAACTAGAGGAAGGTCATCTAGTCAGATAGGTATCATTCAATTTTTACGTTACAAAAGTAGGTGAGATATTGCACCTGAAAAGCTTGAAGTAGAGAGTAATAAAAAAGATGATTCTGCTGAGGTTGCTTATGAGCGTATTGCAGCAAAAAGGTATCAAAATTTACCCACACTTCCTCCGTGCTAGAGCAGGGATCATAATTTTTGCTGACACATGCTGGTATCAGGAAACCAACTTGTATTTATCTGAAAAACATTTTCTTGAGAAGACATATTTATACTCAAGAAAAAGAAACCCTAAAAAAGGGTATGCAGATGGTTTCACTCAAGAGAATTTAATGTGGGCTCAGAGCATCTGTTCTGCGAAAACAACTGCTGAAGAGAATGGGATTATATGGGATTTGGCCTGTTGCCACAGGTGGCACGCTCTGATCTGGGTTACTGCGAAACATAAATGTGATATCTCTGGAACACTGGGGATGCCTCTGGAACCTACAACCCATGCAGCTTTCCACGGAGATTTTGGAAAAAAAAGCTCTTGAAACATCTGAAATTGAGACAGCTACAGTGTAAAGATGTTGATTTGTTTTTTTCATTTTGTAATTTTGTCTGATAAAGCCAAGGCTTGGTCCAGATTTTAGAAGCATTGAGTAGTTTGCTTTAGCTTGCGACTTTGTCTGTCCAGAGGGCTGATACCAGGGACCTCTGAGCTTGGTTATTTGTTCTGTCTTCCCTGGACACAAGGCTCCAGGATTAGGAAGCCAGCATCCTTACAAGAAATTGGTTAACCTAGCTTGAAATGGAGATTTTCAGGCCATATCTACATTTATGAGAAGAATAGTGCAGTAGGAAAAGATTTAGACAGTGAAAAAAATTGATTGTGTTTACTGAGCAATGGGGTGAGACAGGTTTGGAGAAAATGCTCCCCTGACCATTCTGGCCATGTGGATTGAGTGCCCACTGGGTGACTTTAGATGGCCTTCTGGAATGTGTCTTTGGCTTATCATAATCTGAAAATAAAACAATTTATGTGCTCCGCAATGTAAACCAAAATACGTTAGGTGAGGACAATTGGGAGATCTACTTCAAAAACTAATTCCTGATCTGACCTAAACACTGAAGGAGATGCATCTTCAGACTTAAACCATGGAATTAGTATCTAGTATTGGAGGGGTCTTATAGCAACCAGAACTATTTTCTTCTCTTCTCCAAATTGTATTATTGACTTCCCTGTCACACTGGACAGAGCATTTGGAGCAGAGCAAAAAGAGCTGTAACCTATTTCCAGTATTTCTGTTGATGTCCCATTCAAGTGCAACTGACCACAGTTCAACTAGCCTGGTTTAAAGTTTCCATATGAAAAGAAATTAAATGCTTTGCTTTTTCAGTTCTCCACCTTGAGTACTTTCAACTACTGAGGGTATTTGATGACTGCAAGTTGCAATATGTAACATTTAGGACAATTCTAGTCAACGTAAACACGCAGGAGTCTCCAAGAGCAACTCAGATGACGTAAGCCAGGTGCCTAATAAGTAATCTTTGTGTTCTTTTGATAAATGTTGGTACATAAACCCTTAGTTGTGATAATGATATAAATGTAGAGAATGAAATTTTAACTCTCTTTTCCACACACACAGAGGCTTCTGACTGCTAGCAATGCTGCCAACAGGTAAAAGGCCAAAACTCAAAATTGCGATTGAGAAACAGTAAATTTTGAAGAAAGTATACGGGAAAAACAATTATCATGGAACTCATGATCTTAAATAGAACAAGATGTATAAAGTCAGATTCTTTTTTTTTTTTTTTTTTTTTTTACAGTGTACCTGTTCATCCTGTTCTTTCCCTCAGCTGTGTGGACACATTATTATTCTCTTCTGCGTCAGTACCAAGTTTTTATTTAGATTAAATTCTGCCACATCCTCTATGCTTTTTTCAGTCCCACAAGATTATTCATTGCTACAAAGATCAATTCTAAAGAAAACATACAAAGCACCAGCAGGACAAATGCTCTACTAGAATGCACCACTTTCAGAGGATGTGAAATTTTGTTTCTAAAAAACTTGGCAGTGTCCTTATTTTCCACCTCAGTGATCTTCTTTAATCACTTCTTCTATTTGTGTATCTAGTTTTTCAGGGTTTTTTCCCCCCTCCTTAATCTCTTTTTCTTCTTCAACTCCTTCAGCTTGTGGCAATGGTACAGAATGCTGATAAGCAAGACTCATCTCCAGCCAGGTAATAATTTTGGGCACCAAACACTGGCTGAGCTTCTAAGGGAAATTTGCAAGCTGAACAAACCTTAAAAGTACAGTGAAAGCATTTAATATGCACTTGTTGCAGGTGCATTCACTGTTCAGCTTTTTTCTGTACTGAAAATTGTTCAGACAAGGATTTGCAACAGGCCTGATTGTGCCAAAGTTATATCCCGCACTCTTTCTCTATTTTAGCTAGTATTTTGGCCATATCAGCTGCACATTACAGTAATAAAACAGGCTTTATTGCACATGTGGAATGGTACAGCAGTGATACGCAATGCTGAACAAAGAGCTCTATTGTTACCATGTAATGTGAATCTCTACCTAACTAGTCACTAGGCAAAATCCTCAGCTGGAGTACATGCATGTAACTCCTGGGACATCAAGAGATCTCATGCTAGTGGGAGCTCAGACTTAACAATACATATGAAGAAGAGTGACTCTTCGTTGGCAGTCGCTTTTATGAAAAAACACATGCAAGAGTAAATGTTTGAAGAGGCTGGCTGTTGTAATCCTTTTTGCATTTGAAGTATAATTTAGGTAAACAGCTGATTATTGAAATCTCTAACTACCAGCTTTCTTGTAATCAAGTATTTAGAACTGTTAGCCTGGATTCATACTTTCAGCTCACGGGTAGGTGTAAATTGAACCCACAATGGGTATGTATGAAAACATAACCCTAAGTGTGCGTGTGCCTGTCTTTGCTTAGGGACTCAGAATTCCATTCTATGCTGATTTTTGATTTTATTGTTCAAGAATCACACTGATGAAAACCTGGATGTCTTGGGGGTCCCAAGTTGGTTTATTGTTATGATGGAAACATTTAACTAGGTTTATGGGAAAAAATAAAGAATGAATTTTGTGTGCAGAAACACACAAAATCTTTCAACACCGGTAATTTTCTGTTTTCCGAAGTCTTAATCTTTTGTTTGTGTTTATTACCACAACATGGAAGTTGCTTTATATCAGTCATTTCACTTTTTGTTTCACAAGCAAAACCACTATTTTGTTTTAGTAATGTGTTACAATGGAAAGTCAATTTTAAGGAAGAAGGTTGCCAATATGATAGATTGAGTGCTGGGACAAGTTTGACAGAGGTGATCTGTATTTTGCTTTCAACCTGCTTACACTGGGAATGGGGAACACAATTTGGAATTCAAATCTGTACCCAGCTTCTACCCTTAAGATCCTGCAGGTTTGTCGGTGGGACTATCACTTACAGACAATAAATCAATATTATACTTTCTCCTTCACCATCTTTCCAGTTCAGGAGAATGCATTTCAATTATAGGCCCTTCCAACTTGAAATATTCTGTTTCTATTATTTTATCAAGAGATACTGTTCTTCCAAACCCTAAGATTTCTCATACTGTTGGTAGTTAAGGAAAGGCTGATGACAGCGTATGTATTCATACTAATTTTACAGTCAGTGTATTTCAGGATTTAGAGATGGTGCCCAATAAAAACATTGTTTTCGATATAAACGTGGAATACAGGTATGATACTTTTTTTTTTTTTTGATCCTTGTGAAATGAAATTATGTTTCTATTTCAGGAGTATCTAAAAGGAAAAAAAAAAAGACGGGTTACTTGTAGTGTTCAATGCCAGATTGACAGCCTGTAGTAGCACTACACTTGAAAAGGAGATCCTTATTCAATAATGTTAGTGGTGGACATGGAAAAAATGTCTAAATTACGGGAAAATGCAGAGTCACATAGGCTACTTTGTACTTTTCTTAGTTACAAACTAATAACCAGGTAGAAGGGTGAGCTGGGCAGCCCAAGATTCTCCCAGTAAGAGCAAAGAAATGCACAAAATGTGCTAAGATGTGAACAGGAAGGCTCAGCCTGAAACCTTCTTGATGTAGGAATTAGTGTAGCTTTCCCTTTTCAGATGTAGACAAGTGAGATATGCACACGTTGAGGTAAATTTAAACTTTGATAAATATACTGCTTGGAACTTCGTTATGAATTTTGGGATTAGAAGCCCAAGAAATACTGTAGATAACAATTTACTAAGAAAAAAAAACCCCAACATTGCATTAGTGTTAGTCCTTCAATGTTTTTAGAATCTTAGAATTGTCAGGGTTGGAAGGGACCGTAAAGATCATCTAGTTCCAACCCCTCTGCCATAGGCAGGGACATCCCCCACTAGACCAGGTTGCCCAAAGCCCCATCCAGCCTGACCTTAAAAACTTCCGGGGATTCCTTCCTTTATCATGACTTTATGCTCTAATATGCTCCATCAGTAAATATATCTCAAACTTACATTGACACTACGTCTGAAACTTCTGAGAAACATAAAAAGTACCAGGAAAGTGTCTTTTTCCATCTAGTAGTGAGTATGCAGGGATACTTTCTGCTCAGAAGCAGGTGTGATGTTGCCAGCTGCTGAAGGGAGATGAAACGCTTGCATGGAACTGCAGAAGAGCCCCATGTAATTGCACTGTGTTTATCTACTGCAGTAGATCATTACAAAATAAGCAAAATTTAGGTAGGTGTACAGTTCTAACTTACTTAAACATCTGATTCTTCCATTTGGTCTCGCCTTATGTGTAGAAACTTTTTTTAACTTATTCTGCAGTTTCTCTATATTAGACATCTGTAGCGTGGTCTGGAAGAAAAAGCTGGAAGCAGATCCCTCTCCCAGATGCCATTTTCTGTCAGATTTTATAGCACTAATCAGATATGGCCACGCTGCCTTGTACCAGATAAATCATTACAGAGTCTGTCATTGCTGTTGAGGGATAACTGACCTATGAGCAACTGGAACCCCAGTGCTGGAGTGTATTTAGTTGTTGCTGTCCCCAGTCATGCTCCCTTGCCCTCTTTCAAGCTGTACATTCACATTGCCATTTCTGCTCTCTCAAGGCTGCACAGAAATGTCTTTCCTTAGGCAAAATTCAGTTAGATAGGTCATTTTCCTGCACAAGCAGACAATAGCACACTTCTCTCACTGCCTTGACATACAATGCATCTCCCAGGATCCTCTTACAGTTCTTTTATGGACTGCTAAGAATCTTTTTGGCCTTTTGTTGGCCGTGGCTTCATATTTTGTCTCTTGGCTTCATTTTGTCATTTGCTGGATTCTTGATAGGAATATGGGTTCTGTGTATTTTAGTACTTTTAACCACAAAGGGAATTTTACTATGTTTGAACTTGATAATTTTACATGAGCTCTTGTCATCAGTTTCCCTTCCAAGTTGATGTTGTTTCTATCATATTACAAGCTGCTATCTGAACAATCTTTTCCAAATTTGTAGTGTTCTTTTGTGGAAGTGTTTTACTAGCTGGCATAATTTCAAAGTGGGAAATTTTGAATTTTTTTCCACAGTAAATTATATACTCACCCTCCCTCTGAATTGCTGTGATTTTCTTTTCATCTAAAACAGCCAACATGTTATCACCAGCTAGATATTTAAAAATATTTCTTGGTCTACTAAATATAGATGAGGCAATGTCTGTCACTTATCTCTTTAAATTTGACCAGATTATCCACCTAAGTAACAGACATTCTCAAGTAAGTTCAAGCTTGATTCTGGCAGTTGTGTTGTAGATAGATGGCCGATGTATAGTGCTTTACTGGGATTTTATGTCTCTACAGGCTCTAACAAATATTGTGTTGCTAATGCTGTTCTAGCACAATGTGCTTTAATGTGTATTGTGCCTCTTTTGTTCTTTTTATTTCACAATTGATATGGCAAAATATTTTATTTTCAAGCTTTCACACTGAACTTTTTAATTGAACACAGACTGTGAAGACTCGAAGGAGTGTGGCAGACAATTTCTGTTTTCCTTTCAAACTGCCTAAATCACCCACGTGTTAGTTACAAAAGGGATTTGTGACATTTTCTTGAATAAGCTTGGTTACTTTCCCCATGGAATAACAGTCTTTAATCTTTTGCACCTTTGGCACTACCCTCCAAGCTGGCAGACCTTAGGTGAGGATGTACTGCCACGGAACAGGTACAGACAGTCTTTCTGGCTAAGCTATCATTACACTTTTGCTCAGATCTTCTACAAATTTGCAGTCTATGTCATGCAGATTGTCTTGTCTTGGGAGTCAAATGCCTTTTACTTTCCTGCAAGCCCTCAGCAGCCTTTCCTTTAGTTATGTATCACTAACATTAAGAGTAGTCTGCTAGATATAGCTTTTTGCCTCAGATCTGCAATATACTTATTTTCTGTCTGGATATAAATGACAGCAGAATGGATAGCATTCAAATACAATATTTTTTTTCACCATCTCATTGTTTTCTTAACATTGTTAAGACTCAAGTCATTTTCAGTTGGCTACATTACAAATGTTCCAGAGCCTCCTCTCCCACGGTGTATATAAACAGCTATTTTTGAGCCCTTTCTTATTTATCTACTCCTACAACTCTTGTGCAAGTGTTGCTTCCATTATCAGCAGTATTGCTAAGATAAAATGGGGTTGGGTTGCAGCCCTCCATGTATAAGAAAAAACGTTCTCCTGCCTGATGCTTTACATTGGCCTCATTTTCTTGTACTTCATGTACTCCTACCTCAGACAAACCCACCATTTCTCTCTTCACATAAACAGTGAATACAGCAAATGTCATGGTTTTTTTTCTACACTCTTGTACTCTTGGTTTGTTATGAAACAAGAACAAGACCAATCATGAAAACATGGAAAAGTAGTTCAATGTCAGACACAAGACAACCGTGGCACTTATGGAAAAGTTTGACACCCAGACTTTGAACTAATATTTGGGCCAAGCTGGAGAACTCTTCCAGAAAGGAGCTGTCCTTTGCACATAACTGATTTTATGTAGATAATAACACACTAATGACTTTTAAGACCTTTTGCTTTGCACACCTTCAGATCAAGCCGTATCCAGATTACTGTCTACTGTCTTCAGCATACTGCCTGCAGTCCACAGACTACAGCTTGATCACCAAAGGGGCTTGTTTTTTTTTCACTCATGAGGTGATTTTCCAGATCTTCTGGCCCCATAGAAAGACAACTATAACATTATTGTAAATGCTGCTACCATAAAGGGTAAAATACTGTATGGTAGTAAGGCCTCCCCTCCATGCTCCAGAGAGTTCAGTTGCCAGTTCACAGTGCAAATATCCATGTACTCACGACTCTTACAATCTGATAGTGGAAAAGGGCGATCTAGCTGCAGGCATTTTGCAATACAGCTGCCTGAGCAGGGCCATTAGATTACATCTAAAGTTGAAGGCAAAACAGTATTCTCAAACTCCCAGGTGCAGGAGCATTCCTAGTTACATCCCAACTCTCTTTTGACATGCACATGTATGAACCTGTCACCTTTAATCCTAGGCTGAAGTAAGACACTACACAGGTAGACGACATGCAGTTTATGATGTGCTTTAAGGTGTTCTTGATTTTTATGGAGACAAAGTCTAGTATTAACTGAGACTCAAAGAACAATTTAAATACCTTCTTAAGGTTTGGGGATCAAAAGTATAGGACAAATACCCTGAAACTTGGGCTGAGTGGGCCATACCGAGGCATCTATCACATTTACCTATAACATAAAACAAAAAATACCATTTTAAAATTATATTCAGAAATTATACTCTTTCCTAATGTACTGACAAGAGAATGAAAAATAAGATATCTCACTGGAGCCAGATAAAGCATACAGAATAGCATGAATTGGTCTTTGCCTGAAAAAAATGTAACACTTTTTTCTCTATAGCAATTGGAGTTGTTCAATTTTTGTTACAAAGCATTGGCTATAATAGGTGATTGAAAGTCAGATTATTGGTTATGAGAGAATATTTCGCTGAATATTATTCAAAGTGAAATTTCTTAGGGAGAGTTTTTTGTAAAAAGAAGTCATGAGAATACCTCCTTTTTGTTATTCTTCTGGGTTTTTATCCTTTATAATATATTTAACCCATCTTTTACTGCTGAAGGAGAACAAAAATGCCTTCAAGAGTTTAATATATTGCCAGTTGAATGCCCAGTTGAGCTACAAATTTTATGAGTCTTTGAAATTTCTGGTTGGTTTTATAGTACAGAGATTTCTTTAAGTCTCCCTCATGACTTCTTTCAGATAGTACGATAAACTTTGGTGTGCAATGTGGTTTTTTTCAGTTGAGTTTTTTCCTCACTTGAGCAGTCATTCAGAAATAAAAGCCTTCTACAGAAATAATCAAAATATTCAGCTGATCATGTTCAGAAAGAGCCTCATTCTTCTACGCAGTTATGCAATTACGGAGCATCTTGAATGATTGTCACTTAAAAGGGTTGTAACTTTCCTAGTTTATTAGAAACAGCTGGCAGATACATCAGAGACATCAATGGGATTGTTACTTTGAAGCAGATGTTAAACAGAATGGGGCAATAACAGCTGTTGCAATTAGAGGCATTGTGGGCACATCTCTGCACATCTCTGGATCAACAAGACAATGATCCAACCAAAGACCAGTCAGTAATACGTTATTTCTTCCAAATATTCAGGAAATTTAATCTCACATAACCAGTGTTAAGAACATACTTTTTCTTACAGCTCATGTAATTTCTGAGGTAGTCAAAAACTGAACGAGATCTCAAGTCTCACTTCAGCTTCCGATGAAACGTCACCCACAAAAATTATTTCTAAGTATCTATATCACATTGGTGAGTGTTACAGGGTGAGGAGAGAAGAGGTTTGCTAAGGTAGAACAACAGGTTCACTCAGCTCCTGGGAAGGTGGAGGTAGATGGGAGGTGGACTCACACAATGCATGGGTCCTGTGGGAAAATGTTTTCCTCACAGTTTGCACCTAAACTCCAAAGCAGACATGCCATTACATGACGTTCTCCAACCAACTTGTACAAATCTACTAATCTTTCCTGCAGCAGCATGACAAATACTTCCTCATTATTCAGCAACATTTTAAATTCATGGAGTCTTGCTAGAAAATGAAGGTAGATGACAAGCTTGTTCTCTAGAATCCCTGCAATCTCTTGTATAGAGGAGATGCTGAAACCAAGCTAGACTCTGAATGGCCAACTTATATTAGAAAATGACAACATGTTTTAGTCACTAATTAAATGCTTTATGGAAGTCCACCAGACTGGTAAAAAGACCAAGAAGTGGACATGAAAGAGTCAGAAATTAGGAAAATCTGATTCATAATTTCACAGCTGTGTGCCCTTTTCCCCTGAGGACCTTCACTAGCTGTGGCTGAGATTTCAATTCACGTGACTCAAATTCTCCTTATTTGAGTGTATTTCAGACAGATGCGGTTTTCACATATTTCAGTTAATCACATCAATGACTGGATCAGTCTATGTGAATTGAAAAAAGAGTTTAGGTGCTGAGGGAGGGGTTAGGACAACTTGACTAGAGCCAGAGGCATTCTTGTTGAACAGAACGTCTTTGTAATGAAAGTCTGTATGAGAAAAACACCAGTACGTAAGAGCTTGTTGATTACCTAGGCAAAATACATGTATCAGTGGATGTGAAGCCCAGAGATTGTCATTTCAAGTCAAGGCAACCAGAAGATGGAAAGCAACAAGTCAGGGAACATCTAGAGAAGTTGGATATGTAGTGGCAAAGGGAATCTCCAGAGGTTGCTTTAAGCGGTGCAGTGATAACAAGGCAACCATTATCTGTGAAAAAAAACACAGGGTGACTGGGGAAGGTCACTGACAGCCTGGAAACAGGCTGAATTTTCAACCATCTTTGAGAAAGAAAAGAAGGAGTGCACAGGGAATTACAGGTTGACCAGACTCCTCTCAGACCCTAGAAAGACCATGAAGTCTTTTCTCTGGGAATATATTCTCAGGCACATAAGGAAAAGAAGGTTACTAAAAATGGGCGGTAGCCCTCTACAGAGGGCAAACCATGGCTGGCCAAGCTGATGTGGTCAGTGGGTGTTCTACATACTTTCTTTGTCACACACTTCAAAGATCTGCAAAAAGTAGGCTTTCATGAAAAAGCAGATGCTAATGTCAGTGTTGTACAGCTGCACACCTCTTCCCACAAATCCCAGAAAGACTCACTACTCTTTGGCTGGGGTCTCCATTCAGACTGAGTGCTCTCTGAACTTGTGCCTGAGGGCTGATGCGACTGTTTCAGACAGTTGTAGTTTGGAGATATTAGAGTTAGCCACATAAATTACTGTATTAGTCTATTCGATGCCAAGCAAGGTGTAAGCAGTGAAGGGGGAATAAGTGTGCAACTCTGCAAGCCTGAAGGCATTCTGCCTGTGTTGGACAGAGGCACAGACAATCCCTCTATGGGAACAGAAAACGATATATACAGAGCATAAGAGATTGGCAGTTGGCCAATTTCTTTTCTTGATCTTGATACTGAGTATCACCAACCCATGATTTTCCAGATGTGCTGTCAGTTCCTCAGCCTTGTCAGATAATATCATAGAATATCATAGAATGGCCTGGGCTGGAAGGGACCTTAGAGATCATTTTAATCCAACCTCCCTGTTGTGGGCAGGGACGCCACCTCTCGACTAGGTCAGGCAACACATGAGAACCGAACGGGAATCGAATCCGCGACCTTTGGTGTTTCAAGCACCACGCTCAAACCACTGAGTTAAACCGGCCCTCAAATAAAATCCATTCCTTGTTTAAAACGTTAAAAATTATTTTAAAAGAAAAAAAAAGGTATATTCTGTGCATCCTTAATCTTCTGTATGTATTAGAGTGGATTCCCACCCTTCCAGTGAGGCTTGCACAGAGATCAGCCTAAGACACTGTGCAGATTTCTTGGGAATTGTACAGCATGGAGAAGTGTCAAACAAAGCATTTTGACTAGAATCCCATCAGTTTTAATGTTTTATTTATAATTAAAGAAGTGAACTGACTGCAATATTAAATCATAAATGTGTTTGTGATCTATTGAGCAGGAATGGCTGTCATATTTATTTATTGTTGCTGTTAGAGGAAGAGATAATAAAATCAAGATAATAGGATGAGAAGAGAGAATGGGATAAAAAAGTCAACTTTCATTTTCTTCTTCCTCAGGTAATCTTGTACTCACATTAGAATTTGATATTTGTGGAAGATGTGCATTTGCTATAGACACGTATTTACTGCTTATTTTCATTGTCTGGAGATAGGAGAGAAAAAAAAAGCTATCTTATGTTTAGGCTATAATTCATACTGTGATCATGCCTATAAGCTTTGGTGAAAAGTAGAGTGATTTTAGTGGGTGTTTTTTTTTGGGGGGGGGGGGAGGTTGCTCTTTTTCTTTTTAAACACAAAATGTTTTTAGTTTAATCAACTATTTAAGTAACATTTTTTTACTCCATGAGTAAAACTCCTTACCTTGCTGTCACTGCATCTACATGTTACCTCATGGGCTCTGGATAAAGTATTTTATACTTTCTTGTCTGCCCTGGCTGTTTTTCATCTTCCCTGAACCTTGCCATCCAAGCTCCAGCGCCCAGGGAGTCATCCTCTGGTTACTGTGTGAGGACTGTTACGTGCCAGACCCCAACAGTACTCTGGAACTGATGCTCTCAGCCACCAGGACGCGCTGGAAAGGCAACTGGGACACAATTGTCCCTCGGGCTCTGCTAGAGGTTGTCTTCATGAACCTCATGAGAGAAAACAAACAAACAGACAAAAAAAAACACCCAACAAACAAACAAAAAAAACCCACAAACAGGATATGTGTGATTTTTAAGACTTAGGCGTTAGACAAGAGCTTCTCCCTAGTGAAAGCTGACGACCTCACATCTTTCCGATGACCTTTCAGCATTACCAGACAGTGTGACAACGCTGCAACAGGTTCTTGTATCTACCATTACTCCTCATTTGGTACAGGCTTGTTTAAGCTGGCACATGCTGGACAGCATTACCCAAGGACTACATTTTCTGTTATCTACTGCTCATATCAACAGTTATTAATGAGGTTACACAATCTCCCTAAGTGCATATAAACTGCTGCTGTTCAAACAAACTGTTTACTGTTATTGCCACCATTAAGTTGTTTCCATAGTTCACATAATTCATGACTTACGGACCACAAATGACGGATAAAATTATGTATCTGGGTCATGTCTGCCACTGACCATGATATAACAGAGCATATAGATATTTTTAGGAAAAAAAGTCCCCAGTTCAACTGGCATCTGACTGAAATCAGCCTGTTCATCCATCATTAGTAACTTCTGCTCAAGCTGCACCTTGAAAAACTTCTCTGCGGGCAATAAACTGCACAGAGGGATACATACGATCTAAAGGAAAAATAAGCCTCTGAATCCACATCTTATACACATATCCACAGCATGAATAAGAAAGAGTATTTCCTCAAAAGCGGCTTTCTCTTCTTTCTTTTCTTTATAAGATACATGTGAAGAGACAGTTTCCCATCTTCATTTCAAGTGAACTATTTCTAACCTAAGAAAGAGAAAGCTTATCTTTATCACCAGGATGGTTAAATCCAATTCAAGTTTTGCATACCATGTTTTCAGCAGCCTGCAGTTCCTGTAGAAACAACCTTCATATCCGAGAGTGTACATTTTCTTTTACACACTTTTATTCCCTCTAAATTGTAGGGTTTTTAACTGGGAATACACAGTAATGCCAATTACTGACAATTGCAGCACTGTCTTTTGCTATGCTAGCAAATCTTTCCAGTAGTAAATCTGTCCAGAGAATGAATATTCTTTGGTTTTGTACCTGCTGTCCTCATTGCAAGTCTGTTTTAAGTATACATTAATTCTTGCAGATAACTTTGTTTTCAATGCAACCTTTGTTATTAGTTCCTGGAAACAAGGTCCTCCCTGCACTGCTGTGCCAGCACATTACCTTGTTATTTCAAATGTACAAAAAAAATGGTGATACCATGAGCACGTTTTCAGGATAACAAATGTAAATAAATTGGAAAATGAGACAAATTGTGTTCTTTGTCAAGATAACACTGATAACAGGAATGGGAAATAACATGCAGCCAGCTTTACTGCTGTCACAAGATTTTCTAGCTTTTTTTTTACATTCTTCAAGGTTATTATCTACTGATGCTGTAGTTACAAAACCAAATTTATCAGCTCAGCTGCAGTTTAGATACAGATATGACACATCATAGCTACCCATATGTGTTGGTCAGTACTTATCCAGAAAACAATTAAATGTTCCAATGATACATGTTTATTTAAAAAAAATAAGTTTACAGAGTTCTCTCTAGAAAGAGAGATAATTTCCAACATTTTAAAATCAACCTCTGACTTAAATATCACTATAACATGAAAACATGCCTACTCGAAAGACAAAACCTGATATGTAATTTTTTTCTAACTTGCTGAGCCTTACAGTGAGCCACTAAGACACTGCTCCCGCTCCCACATAACACTGGGAAGTTGTGCAGAACCCACAACAAATTTCCCTATGGCAGGAGAAGGTCAGTGTTAACATTAAAATTTGGAAACACCTCTGGCATAAAGCCCTGTAGTTATGTAATGAGGAAGACTTATATTTAAAAGTAAATCACTCCCTCTCAAGATTCATCCAATAATTATGCAGGCGTTTAATTATTAAGCACTCTGAGTAGTCCCACTGAAGTCAGTAACACTATTCATAATGCAGAAATTTAAGAGTGCTCATAATTCTTCAGGATGAGGTTTCTTATATCAAAATTATTGTAGAGAAATATAACTTTGAGTCCAATTATACTTATTTAGGTGTCCATCTTAAAGTATTGTTATAATTTTAACAGGTTAATATTTCTTAAAACGTAATTTTACCTCCGAGTTTCCTCATTTATAACACTTAGGTTTTGGGGACAGAGACTCCTTGTAATGCATTTTATCTTAAATTATTGATTTGCACTGTCAACCTTAGTTCCATTATCTACTCTGACATCTCTGATGCATAATTATGCAAGTTAATTAAACTCATGAGCAGGTATACTAGACATTTAAATTAATTTATGTGTGTTTTATATGCAGAGGAACATATTGTATACAGAACTAAAAATTACTAGCTAATCATATAGAAGTTCACATATTTATTAGAAGTATATTAAAGGAGCAGAATGAGATTAACATTAAAATCTCAATACTTTTCATAATATTTAAGACACTGGTTAGAGAATTCAAAATAACTGATATTTTTGACTCCCATCTTATACATTACAATAGGTGTTTGAACTTGAAACACAGTCTCAGTAGCCTAGCAGAATAATCAAAGAGCGTTACTACAAATATATATGTATATATATGTATATATTAGTTCCTCTTGTGCAAATCCATTATCTTTGTTAGGGTTTCATGGGTGCTTTCTGGGAAAAAAAATAAATCTCCCTGTTTCACTTTCATTCCCTTTATTCCTGCTTAATAGGAAACAGCATTTTCACCAATTTGATCAATTTCAGTCAGTTCCCAAAAAGCATGCTTTTTTTTTTGAACCAACATCTTACAACCTGTTTCAAACTACAGCAGTTATAAATTTCTCCAGAAAGAATTCCTACAGAATTCCAATTGCCACCCACCTGCTCTGCAGTGTTGGTAGTGAGATACAATAATGTATTGAGTCAAGAGACCTTGCAGGACACCTAAAGGGCAGTGGCATCATGGTCGCTGAATAGCTGCAACGTGCAATCTGCTGCAGAGGATGGGGTAGCCAAGGCAAGCAGATCTAAGTGGGGCTGGCAATAGGAGAACTATACTTGTTGTAGACTTTCTCTTGGAAAAATGCCAGAGACAAGGCAGAAGTACCTAATTGCTAAAGGCTATAAGCCACAGCCAATACCACAATAGCAGAAAATCTCTATTAGACAGGTAGCTTGTAACACCTGACAGCCTTTTAAAAGTCAGATGCCGGTATTTTTTTCACAAGAACAAAATTAAAAAGGATTTCTAAGTACATTCTACAGATCCCTGCTTTCAAATCAATACGTCATAGTAACTGAGATTGGTGAAGCCTCCCCAGCAAGGTGCTGAATCTAAAACCAGCCACCACTTGCACTCTGTAGTTCACGTTGCTAATTAGTGTCAAGTGTTTCTGTGTATGCATACACAGTTGAAGGATGATTGTAAACTATTGTACTACTATATGATTTATATTTAGTGCATAACTTTAACTTTTTGTAGTCTGAACCTTCAGCAAATGCTGTGCAAGATGTCTGGGACATGTAAGATTTATGAAAAATTCCTTTAGATGATCACAGAGACTGAAGATTTTATATTTTTTTTCAGAGAGGAGGAATTTAAAGCTTCTGCTGCTCACTGGAATACTTCAAGTCTTTTCAGTAAAATTTCCTGATTTAACGCCTACAAAGAATCTCTGCTTAGAGTGGCCAGATCCAAAATATTTGATCATAACAGCTAATACAGAAGTTGCATCTACCCTACCTCCAACCTACATTTTGAATACGCAAACCTGATGGGATATTTCAAAATAAAAATTAGGGTGTTCTTTACATCCAACATTTCAGGTCTTTTGTTCCACATGTGTGCAAGATCAATAACAGAGACAGCTCCAGCAAATAACACTTCACATTTCCTTTTCCTTGTTATATGCAATTTAAGATCTTACTTTAAATGTATATTTTCCTAGCTTCTCCTGACCACAAAATCAGCTTTCACTCTTTTTCACACAACTCAACTATCTGACCAAGCTGATAACACACCAGATAAATTACAGCATGATCAGAGGCGTGAACTTGTCCCACTTGCTCTTGTAAAGATTCAAACTTAAAAACCTAGTTGTAACATTTTAAACATTGACACTTCTCGACTTGCAGCCAAAGCAATAAAGAGAATATATTCCATTAAAATCAATGCTGTGAAATCTAGCCCTGGGTGTAGAATACGAACAAAAAGCAATGTCTTGATAAGTTTTAAATTGGTTTAGATGGGATGAGAATAAGCCTCGAAAGATTTAGCTTAAAATTCTCAGTGGTGTTTAGGTTTCTCACTCTTACTGAGGTGTCATTTTCCATAAGAGTTTAGAGTCCAGATACTCTAGAAAATTTTATGTCTCAATATAAGCTGAAGACTTGCAGGTGAAAAACAGGTAAACTTTGGCTGGAAATGGTACCGTTGCTCTGAGGAGGCCCAGACCATATTAACTCAGTTGAGTATCTTATAATTTTGGCTCCACCTTTTCTGGATAAATTTGACTCGCACCTAGAACAAGATCAAGTTTACCTGCAATTCATACCACGGTGGTTGTGCTGCATCTTCTGCATAAATGTAACATGTATTACAGCACTGTGTTAACTACAGTGACATTTTCCAGATTGGTGACATAACTTTGACCTAAGTGTTGCACCATTGCTCCTGGTCTTATCTTTTATTTTTGCATACATAAAATGAGAGGCTTTAGAAAGAAAGAACTCATTTACTTCATGTATATACACTGTGCTGCATAGTGGCCCTCCTGTATTAGCTGTCTGTAAGACATTACAGAAATAAATAAATAAATAACCCCAGAGCCTACTGTTCAACAGAGTGTAAAAGCAAAATATATTCATCTCCAATGTAGGGTATGAATGGGATGGTAGCAAAAGACATTTCTGAGAAGACTGACAGAATGTTTTCCCAGTTGTCATAAATGAGCCATGAGGAGGAGGGGATATAAAATGGAGAAACAACGTCAATTTGAAAGGAAATGTCTCTTTTAGAGTTCCACAGGAAATAATACTGTATAATGCAATGGACCAAAAAGTCACCTAAGTAGCATTATTCTAAATGCACAGTAATTAAATAAGAGACTATAAGGTCTTGTCTTTTAACTGACACTGCAATAGTAGAGGATATGTTCCCTCTGTGGCAACAGTAATCATCTACTGAAACCATTTGATAAATTTGTACTTTTAAATCCGTCCACCCACTCTTCCTAAAAAAGATGAATGTTTAGGAAGTCACAGTTAGATTTATGGTTGGATTCAATGATCTTAAAGGTCTTCTCCGACATAAATGATTCTACCATTCTCTGATTTTACACAACCAAGTGATTAAAATACAAACCAAAAAAAGTATTTACTTTACACAAAAATTAAGCCAAACTTCACATCTAATAATGTACTCCTAGGAATCAGGCCTAGTTTTTCATTACCAAGGTCGTCTTTGGAGCCCTCTAAAGGACCACTCTGTCTCATTTTATAGACACTGCAACAAACATCTCATGAACAGCTTAAAAAAAAGTGACCAAAATTCACTCTCAGCTGTTCTATTTGCTCAGGCCTCAGCCCATGTTAACCGAACATCCACAGTCTTACTGTCTTTAAATCTGAAATATCTATCAGTTTAAATTATATCCTTAGTTTGCACAGTGAAGGAAAGAGAAGTCATTTGGTTGTTGGAGTACAAAATGCTCTTGTTTGTGAAATGAAACAATGTCCACGTGAACTTACAGTAACAAGAAATAATTCGTGGTGCAATGCCATAACATCTGTCTCAAGAGAAGAGCATGGTGACAGCTAGATGGACAGCTAGTGAAGGCACCAAATCTGCATTAAAATGGAAAAAGTAACATCCAGGATTGCTTAAATTCAGGGATGTCTGAATCTATCTTGTCTTAAACATTACTGAGAAGTCATGCTCACCTAGCAGACACTCTCTATATGTCAGACCATCATTTATTGAAAGAAGAGAGGATGGTGAGTGCATGGCAATAGAATGGTGACAATGTTTTATATTGATATAGCACTTTATATCCATTAATATCAAAAAGCTTTGTGGATATTAGCTATTCAGGCCTCTTGACACCAGAATAGAACCAGATGAATTATTATTTCACTTTCTAGGCATACCTCTGTGTCATCTACATTTCCACACTGTTTAGATCGGTAGCGCATTTTTCAAGCGAGACTCCTGATCATCCTTATTTACTGTTTTATGGTCAATGTTGTGAAGTAGCCCTGGAGTGTTTGCACTGGGACCAGAAGAGGTGTTCCAGGAACACACTTAATCTGCTCTTGTAGCAGAGAGACATTCAGTTCTTGGATCTAGCAGTCCAAGGCAACTCCCCAACACATGAGCAAAATACACGTGCTGGGTCCTGAGCACTGCTTTATCCACCCAGCACAGCTCTGCAGACCTCTTCTAGCTCATTGCACCATTTGCTCATCCACATGCAGCTCACAAAGCTGACCCAGCTCACTTGTCCCAACCCAGTTGCTTTGACATGTCGTTGCCTCAGGAAGGACACGGCTTCTCCATGCTTGATGACAGAGACAGGCAAGTTGTTATTCATTATTTTCTAGTTCTTTTTTTTCCCTGTCATAATTTTCCACAAGTATACTACCAAAGAGACAACTGGTAAAGCGGTAGGAAGCAGCTCGTCTTTTTACTGTTTAAAATGCCATTTCCTCTGTGTCACTTTAGTTCTAAAACATGAGGTGTAAGGGTATAGAGAACACTGGTGTTTATCTTGAGTCTCGGCCTTTGTTTTGGATCAAAAATGCAACACCCAGGCCAAAGACAATACTAAACATTTACCACTGAGGTCACTGATCTGCCATTTGTTGCAGTGACAGATCCAATATTGTGCTTAGGGAAAAAAATTGGATGGCTGTTAATGCACTATTATAGGCACAGTTAGGAAATTGGCTGAGCACCAGGTAACTGTAAGAACTGGAGCTTATAGAACAAGTCCAAGAGTGTTTTAACTTGTGGCTTGACTGTTAACATGGGGAGAGCTTTTAGAATGTTAATTGATTTTTTTTTTTATAATAGCATAAACCATCTGTAGCTTTGAACTTAAATTTAACTTGTCTAATTAACTCTGATCCTTCGACTACAAGAACTGTCTGTCACACATCAATTTCTTCATTCTAATTTTGGTTCAGTTTGACGCATCATTCAAATCCCTGACCCCACCATAGCAAGGATTGAAATAACAATAGAATGATTCTAAGCGAAACGCTGTGTGAAGTGTAAGGAATTGAGTTTGGACCCATTCAGACAACACAGAAAGATCTGACATAGTACCTTCTGTTATACTGACCTGTTTGGGGAAGACAAATTATTCCATTTATCTGCGGATTATCTATGATTAATTACTAAGCCATGGCTTAACCCCCTTTTTTCCTGTGGAAAGTTGTCTTTTCAGCCATACACTGTACTTGGTGTCAGATTCTGAGAACTGTCAAAACATTGGCAAACCGTGCAAAAACCAGATCAAAATTACTGGGGGCCATGAGGTGGGGTAGATGAATACAAGGTGTGGAAGATATCCACTGACAGGATGATAAATCATTTAGCTCTGAAACAGAAGCAGACTTGCCAAAGGAAGAGGAATGTCAAGGTCGAGAAATCAAAGATAGGTTGTGAACAAAGCTATTACTGTGGTCATCATCATCATATTACTATGTGTGGGCAGGGAATGTAGGACTAATGGTTGCTGTGTAGAAAAAAGAACAACAAAACAAGGGATACTTTCGGCTGAACCCATTAATTGCTTTATCAGGGCCATACTAATATTTAGGCAGATACACTGGTGCATGTTTGATATTAATGTTAACTTGTAAAATAAATTACACTGAGTACTATAGAAGAAAATAATAATGTTCTGTTCTTACAAGAAAGGCAAAAAGATAGTCCTAATCTCCTGGGGAGGAATTATTTACATAGTTATTAATGCCTCTCCCTAGGAGTTAAAGAAGGATGTTAGATCTGTCAGTACCGGAGAGAATATCATTATTGGGCAGACACGTACTAGAAGTATTCCCACCTCATGTAACATGCAATGCAGTTTACAGAAAAAAACAAAAACACCCCACACCACATATTATCCCTCCATGCCTTGGATGATTACAAAGTTCTGTTCTGAAGGTGCAAAAAGCAGTCATGTGTCAAAGTGGCCGCAAAATCCCTTGTGAATTCTACAGTTCCAAGCACAGCCTGAAGATTTGAGTCTTCATATTGAAAACAATGTAAAACATACTACAGAGGAGAAAAGCTGGATTGCACCCTTTTAAAGAGTTGAGAGTTCTCAAAGTCCAAGAGGACTAAGGACTAAAAAGTGCATCAAGCCCTCAAAGGGTTCCTTTAATTCCAGAGGTTTTGCAATCTTATCTGATTTTCCAGCAACTTTAATTTTAATCAGAAGCAATGCTAAAATGGACATTGACATTGAGTCCTCCAGTAACACAGTAGACTGAGGGAGCAAACTGTAGTTACCGAGAAAAAGTGAAATTACTGCTACATGTAAACAAATGCAACTGATAGAGACTTTAATGAAATTTCACTAAAATAGGCATATAGTGAGCTGTGGCAGCCCCATTCATGAATGGTGTTTTATTAAGATAGTGTAACTCAGTCAAATCCATTAATGTGCCCAAAGTCTAAAAATCAAAGCATGCCACATGGTGAACAACAGACCAGGAGATTTGAATTCTAGTAAAAAATCCAACCAACCAACCAAACAAACAACAAACCAGGAATATTTCGAAATATTCGTGTTTCACATCAAGATGACAAGGTGATCTTGTTCTTACGTGTTTTGTTTTGTTTCTTCTCTCATGACAAATGAAACTGAGAATGATGTCTTTCATCACAGAATAATCAATAATTCAGTTGCCAAGCGTGAGACTGGAACGTGGAGCTGCTGGTTGATGATCCTGTACGGAATTAGGCAGAGCAGATATCTGAGCTTGCATTTTTCATACAAATGCATTATACATCCAAATAATTGGCACTTCTGGGACCACAGTGTTTACCTCTCAACAGAAATTCCCTTCCAGTACCAAGAAACTTTTCTTATTTAAAGCTTCATGCATTTGGTTTACTGAACTGATCTTTCTGACAAAACAAGGAAAAAGCCCATTTAATTTATAGTCAGTCCTACTGTGGCAACATTGTCTGTTCAAAAACAGAAAAGAGTTCAGAGGTATCAAATGTTCCACAGAAGACAGTCTTCCCTATATAGAAAGACTGAAAGGCTATATAAAAGGAAATTATTTCAGTAATTATTAAAAGGTGCCTGTTTTACAAGATGTGATCACACTTAGAACTATATTCAGCTGTGAAACCTATCATTTTCCAGCAAGATGTTTCTTCAGATTGTACAATTTCTATAAAGTCATCCATATCAACACATTGGGTCATTGCAGAGCATTTTGATTGTACAGGTAGAACTGAAAGGCAGATGAAAGCATTCATGAATATGTAGCTAGGAACATGAAATTAAAGTGGGCCTTCTAGTTTTACAAAGGCTTTAAGTGTTGCATTAAGGATCTGGCCCACATGCCATACATGAAATGAACCATTTGTGAATGGTTATTGTCTAAGCCACAGCTGATCACAAGCCATATGCATGAATAGCTTTTTCAAAAGAAAGTGATATTAAACATGCTGGGAAATTGCAACAGAATCATGAAAACTTTGCAATAAGTAAAGTGGGACCAAGAAGAAAGCACTACACTCATAAACCTTATATGACAGCATGGAACACACTAAGAATGACCAACCTTTACAGTTGCTGAATTTAGAGGATAATAAATAAAGGACTTTAGGGATCCTTTAAAAGATGGCTAGAGAAATAGTTTAAAAGGAGCATGAAACTGGAGACTCCTGTTTCTGTGATTTTGTAACAGCATCATCCTAGAGTACAAAATACACTGTACAGCTACAGAAAGTACTAGTGTTTCCAAAAGGATACATGGGAGAAGTTTTTCCTCCCCTGTGTACTACTGCATTATAAAGGAGCATAAAACTCTAAATAGCATGTGCTAAATCTTTATGTCATGAAATGACTTGTATTTTCTCATAAAGAACAGCCGAGGGGAATTTGGTTGATCTGTCCAAGCATATGCCTAATTTTGAACATCACATTGACTCCCCCATCCCCAGCAGCTTGCTGTACTTTTGGAAAAGGATGATATTACCATCTTACTATGTGGAAAGAAGAATTGTGCCAGAAGAGGGGACAAGGCCACACTTTTTATAAACCTTGTCAGTCAGTTCTGTGGCTGTCAGAAACAGATGGAGAATTCAGCATGGGGACAACTCAGGAATTTTAACCACGGTTATGCACAATGAATGGGGTAGTTTTATTGCCAGTAATTTAAACACATTGTCCATACTTTTGGTGATTTTAAAATTAGTCTTGGCTTGACTTCTAGCCACCATGCCTTTTACTAGCACAGCTTATATATGCACTTTACTAGTATTTGTACAACATAGACTTTGTCATAGCCAGCCTAAAAATGGAGGCTGAAAAACGTGACAGACAATGCACAGAAAAATATTTGCTACAGAATAGGGTACCAGTGTTTGGAATATTATCTGCAGCAGCAGTGGCAAATGTGGCAAACTACATGGACTGGGTTATGCAAAGCATTTTAATAACTTTATAGTTATATATAACATATATGTAATTTATAGCTATTATATGTATACACAAATATATATATTGTGCAATAATATGTTTATTACTGAAGCCTATGATGAATAATGATTTGAGCACCTCCCTAGAGTATTTGCACAGTTCTCAAGGGATCATCTTAAAACAAATCAGTGAAAATACATACTTATCCTGCAAGATCTGAATTTGCATTCTGATCATTAATAAATATGAAAAACAATTCACATATATTACAGGTTGAGCATTTAGAACATCAGTCCAAAGACAACTTTTCCAGATACGATAGCACAATTTGGGAGATACACAATGTTTTTTTGGTGCTTTATCTTACTCTTTGGGTTTAAAAATAACTGAGACAAAAGCACATACTTGTCAAAATTGCCACTAGAAATATTAGGAATATAGAATTAAGTGGGTGGCAACTAGTTACATCATAAAAGTAAATGAAATTCAACAAGGCTAAAGAGAATCTCCATCAGAAATGGACAGCTATGAGTGTATCAAGATCTGTTTTGAATATTTCATAGAAATAACAGCTACACATGTTTTCATGTGTGGTGCTGGAATGATTCTTCCTATTGCATTCAGGATACACGTAGTCTGAAAATTACAGAAAGGTTAGTTTGGAATTGTAAAAATTTTAAGTTCTATCCCAGAACATAAAATATTCTTTTTTTGCATTTTTTTTATGGCAAAAGGATTGATACACCAACAGAAGACACTGAAAGACATCAGTCAACACAATGCATCCCTAATATATTCTGTGTCATCACCTTAAGCATTTAATGATCCAATGGCAATCTGTGCGACGTATATTAAGCCTGATACAGATCACATCTGTCTAATTGTGGTGGATGCTCATCCTGGATCAAAGACTAAGAATTCTGTTGTTTGGGGTTTTTTTTGCTCAAATAGTGGATCTCTTTTGGCTTGGAGAGGAGGATGGGAAACTCTGGACAAATTGTGCAATGGGGGAAACTCCACCCAATCTATGTATGAAGCCTATCAACCACTTGTCAGAAGACAAAAAAAAAAAAAAGGAAAAAAAAAGTCAGACACGTCCCATCCACTCCTTAGTACTCTTCAAAAGGGGATTAGTGGAAAGATTTATTCCAGCATTCAAGCAAGTGGTCCATGCTATGACTCCAGCAAACACAAAATTGCAAATTTTGCATTAGCCTGCACAATGGCAGTGCATAATGGGGATGCTCTATGTTCATAAAAAGAAAAGAGATTGTGAAAATGGCCACAAACAGAGAAGTACAATGGAAGCAAGAAACTATAAAGAAGATTCATAGAATTCACTGTAACCTGAAATAACTGCATCGTGATAACATTAAGCAGAAATAGACATTCAGAGAGAAGGTATTTAAAATAGTTTCTGTGCATGTATTTAACTTGATGCTCTGGAACAAGCACACATGTAGAATATAATTAGCAGTCAGACATTCAGTCTGAACAAAAAGACTTGTGAAAACCCACCATTTTTGCTACAAATGTCCTAAAATTAGAGGGCAGAAAATGTTGCTAACAAAATTACCCTGGAAATCTTATACCTTGTTTCAAGTATTTTTTTGTTGACTAAAAACCATGTCTGGAAGAGTGATGCCATTAGCATGTCTCACCTTTAATCAGTACTATTTTACATATAAGTTATTACAGATTTTACTGTAAAACTTTTATATTAAAGGACAATCAGAATATAAAACAAGGAGAAGCATGCAGCACCTAGGAGTTGAATATAACTCTGAGTACTCAGAAGTGCTTCAGTGGGACTCCCTGCCTTCTGTAACCACCAGCACAACGTCAGCATCCATGAATCCTGACATGTCCACACACGGCTGGGAGTCAAAGGTTAGAAACCTGCAACCATCCTCCCAGTGACAGCAGCCTTCTCTGAATTTCCCCTGGTGATTGCCTGTCAGTCCTTCTCCAGCCTGCCTAAAAGTACTTAGAGAGGTGCAGAAGCCAGAAAATCTCCCCCTAAGAGTCCCAGTCAGTCCTTGCAGGAGGGCAGGGAGCAACAAGAGCTGCTCATCTGAGTCCATTCCCCAGATCTAAGAGTAGAAGACCAGGGAAGGGAAATTGCAGAGTGTTTTGGTTGCTGCCCTTATCTATCTCTTGTCCTGAAGTCTGAGACTAGTCCTGAAGTCTCTACCCTCTGGGTAGGAGCCCCGCTATGGTCTCTATCAGGCAGAAGGTTATGGTCCCAAAACTTGCCAAAACAGATATGAGAACCAAGACAGAGGTCCCACATAAATATACAGCTGTACAGGTCAGGGTCTTCAGGTATCGCCAGGGCCTGTCACTGGTAATGGGTAACAGCTATGAGAACTGCTGTATGCAGTGTGAACAGCTCAGCATGGTGGTGGAGCTGGGAGAAGTTGAATGGCTAAGGAACATCCAGGAAGCAGAACAAGAGAGAGATTGGTGGAGCCAGGCTCTGCCTTCTTTGAAACAGAAATGGGAGCATCCATTGGAAAATACCCTGGATCAGAAGGCTCCAGTATCCCTCCCCTGTCAGGCCAAAGGCAAAAGCATAAAAAATAAAAATGAGAGGAATGGAGGCAGGTTCATGCTCAGGACAGCAGACGAGCTTCCTCCTTGCCCACCTCACCCCTCCCAGGCACCTCTGTACAACAAGTATGATGCTCTGGCTGAGGAAGGCAAGCCAAATGAGGATGTGGATGAGAGGCATTCTGCACCAGAGGTGTCTCACTGATCCGTTAAGCCCACTGCCTGTATCACAACCACAGCCATAAGGAAGAAAAGAAGGGTTATGGTAGTAGGTGACTCAGTTCTGAGGGTCCAGTATGCTGGGTAGACCCTCAGCAAAGGGATGTATGCTGTCTCCCTGAAGCATGGGTTAGGGACATCACTAGGAAACCTCCTAGTCTGGTAAAGTCCTCAGACTGTTACCCATTAGTGGTCTTCCATGTAGGTGGAGATGAAACTGAAACCTGTAGTCCAAGAGCCATTAAAAGGGACTTCAGGGCCCCAGGACAGTCAGTGAGGGAATCTGGGGCACAGGTTATATTTTCATCTCTCCATTCAGTCATGGGCTACGACACTGGGAGATTAAGGCGAATCCAGTCTAACAACGCATGGCTCTGTGGCTGGCGTCACCGCCACAACTTCGGGTTCTTTGACAATGGGATGGCCTACGCAGCACCAGACTTGCTAGCCTCAAATGGGAGCCACCTTTCCCAAAGAGGGGAGAGAGTCTTTGCCCAAGAGATTTCAGGGCTGACCATCAGGGCTTTAAACTAGTTACAAAAGGGGAGGAGGATGACAGTGTCAGGCTTGTCTGTGACAAGTTGTGGGATGACACACCAGGGTTAGAGGGACAGGGTGGTATTAAAGGCCTTCAACTAGTTCCTCTGAGGCAAGTTGGAGATGCGGCAGCACAGTTAAAGTGTTGCAGACATGAACCAGGAACTCCTGAGGTAGTAGGGGCCAATGGGGAAACATCCATAGAACACTGAGAGAATTATGGGGTGTTCCACCGAGAAGGCGACATGGCCGACAGCCCAGCAAGTGCCTCTACACAAACACATGCAGCATGGGCAGCAAACAGGAGGAGTTAGAAATCTGTGTGCAGTCAAGCAGTTATGATCTGGCGACAATTACAGAGATATGGTGGGACAGCCCTAACATCCTGTGATTCATAAAAACACCACAGAGACATTCATGTGGTCGCAAGCAAGAGGAGTTCAGAAATAAGAAGGGAAGCCCAAACCTCAAAACCACCCCAGATTCTCAGACCTTAGTCATGTTTCAGATGGCGTTGCAGTTTCTGAGAAAGGCATGCTTAGCGTGGTTAGTACCTCTATCACCTGCAGGCTCATCTGTCTGGAAATCATCTGTTCAAGTATGTATCTCCCATAGGTTTAACATATTACAGGAAACCAAGACTTAAGATGATGAGACCAGTGAAAATATGGAATTGAAGGCAACAGGAGAGGTCTAATGGAGAGAGGTAAGGTAAGGACATAAACAGTCTGAAAGAGAATGCTCAAAAAGTACAGCAAAATCAAGCCAAACAGTAAAATCTGACATCATCACTCCTCTAAGCTCTGTTATTTTACTTTGCTGTTCCAAATTCATGCAACACTTCTCTTAAAATATATATTTTGAGAGTTTAAAAATTTCTGTGAAAGAATATTTGCCAGGTTTTCTAGCCTTTTTCTTCTTTTCTGCCTGTTTGGCTGTGACAACTCGTGTCATTTTCCTCTCTTTCAAAAGTGCCACAAAGGGTTCTTCTGCCCTAGTAAACTCTTAGCACTTTCTTTTAAAAACAGTTGTGGACTTTGTGTACCATCTTTCTGCCTGTCAAAACTATTTATTCTCAACGATGAATTAGAAATGACTGCCACTTGATATTTCATCACACTGTTGAACACACTGATTTTTGTTTGCTACTTAGTTTTCAGTAATTTATAGTTTTGCTATTTGTTCTCCAAAGCTTAATGATCTAAGGAGAAAATACTGTCTCTGAAGAAGGTGTGTAACCACACAGTTCTGAGAATAACAGATCATGCTTTGTTCTACAGCAATATTTTAAATTCACCAAATTCTCATGTATCTAGGCATACTAAAAGCAATGACTATATCTCACGTTAACTCAAACTCCATCAAAACACACAACCGTACGAGAAAACTTTTAGTCATAAATATTAACATTTTCCAAGAACATCTCCCAAGTAACGTTTCTGAGATCATCTAAGGCAGTCGCTTTGAACTTTTATTTGAAACAGCTTTGTTTTCCAAACAAACAGGTGCTGACAGAACATTGAAAAGTTATTAATCATAAACGTTGTAAAAGTTTAGTCATTAAACCTCTAAAACCATTTTTTTTTCCTTAAATACTTATCATAGAATCATAGAATCATAGAATGTTAGGGATTGGAAGGGACCTCGAAAGATCATCAAGTCCAATCCCCCTGCCAGAGCAGGAATGCCTAGATTATGCCCCACAGGAACGTGTCCAGGCAGGTCTTGAATGTCTCCAGAGAAGGAGACTCCACAGCCTCTCTGGGCAGCCTGTTCCAGGGCTCCATCACCCTCACTGAGAAGAAGTTTCTTCTCGAGTTTAAGCGGAACCTCTTATGTTCCAGTTTCAGCCCATTACCCCTTGTCCTATCAGTGGTTGTCACCGAGAAGAGCCTGGCTCCATCCTCGTGACACTCACCCTTTCTATATTTGTAAACATTAATGAGGTCACCCCTCAGTCTCCTCTTCTCCAAACTAAAGAGCCCCAGCTCCTTCAGTCTTTTCTCATAAGGGAGATGCTCCACTCCCTTCATCATCCTAGTTGCCCTGTGCTGGACTCTCTCCAGCACTTCCCTGTCTTTCTTGAACTGAGGGGCCCAGAACTGGACACAGTATTCCAGATGGGGTCTCACCAGGGCAGAGTAGAGGGGAAGGAGAACCTCTCTCGACCTACTAACCACCCTCCTTCTAATACACCCCAGGATGCCATTGGCCTTCCTGGCCACAAGGGCACAGTGCTGGCTCATGGTCATCCTGCTGTCCACCAAGACTCCCAGGTCCCTTTCCCCTGTGCTGCTCTCTAATAAGTCATTCCCCAACTTATACTGGAACCTGGGGTTGTTCCTACCCAGATGCAAGACCCTACATTTACCCTTGTTGTATTTCATTAATTTTTTCCCCGCCCAACACTCCAGCCTGTCCAGGTCTCGCTGGATGGCAGCACAGCCTTCTGGTGTGTCAGCCACTCCTCCCAGCTTGGTGTCATCAGCAGACTTGCTGATAGTACTCTCTAGTCCCTCATCCAAGTCATCGATGAATATATTGAATAATACTGGTCCCAGTACCGACCCTTGAGGCACTCCACTGGATACAGGTCTCCAACCAGACTCCGCCCCATTGACCACAACTCTTTGGCTTCTTCCCCTTAGCCAGTTCACAGTCCACCTCACTACCCGAGAGTCTAGACCACACTTCCTCAGTTTAGCAGCAAGGATGCTGTGGGAGACTGTGTCAAATGCTTTACTGAAGTCAAGGTAGACCACATCCACCACTCGGCCATCATCTATCCACCTTGTTATATCCTCATAAAAGGCTATGAGGTTAGTCAAGCATGACTTCCCTTTGGTGAAGCCATGTTGACTGTCTCTAATGACCCTCTTATCCCTGATATGCCTTGAGATGGCACCAAGGATAAGTCGTTCCATCACTTTCCCAGGGATGGAGGTGAGGCTGACCGGTCTAGAGTTACCCGGGTCCTCCTTCTTGCCCTTTTTGAAGACTGGAGTGACATTTGCTTCCCTCCAGTCCTCAGGCACCTCTCCCGTCTCCCAAGACTTGGCAAAGATGATGGAGAGTGGTCTAGCAATGACATCAGCCAGCTCCCTCAGCACCCGTGGATGCATCCCGTCTGGACCCATGGATTTATGGATGTCCAGATTGCTTAATTGGTCCCTAATCCAGTCCTCATCGACTAAAGCAAACTCCTCCACTGCCCTGACTTCCTGTGGGGCCTCAGGGGAACGGGGCTCCTCAGGACAGCCTCCGGCAGAGTAGACAGAGGCAAAGAAGGCATTCAGTAACTCTGCCTTCTCTGTATCATCTGTCACCAAGGCACCCACCTCATTCATCAGTGGGCCTACATTGCTTCTGGTGTTAGTTTTATCTGCCACGTATTTGAAAAAGCTCTTCCTGTTGTCCTTGACCCCTCTCACCAGGTTCAATTCTAGGGAGGCCTTTGCTTTCCTAGTTGCCTCCCTACACCCTCGGACAACAGCTTTATATTCTTCCCAAGTGGCCAGCCCTGCCTTCCAAGAGCTGTAAATTCTCCTCTTGCCCTTGAGCTTACCCAGCAGATCCCTGTTTAGCCACGCAGGTCTCCTGGCTCCCTTCCTTGACTTCCTACCTGTCAGGATGCTCTGATCTTGATCACGGTAGAAGCAGTCCCTGAACGCTAACCAACTATCTTGGGCCCCTTTACCTTCAAACAGCCTTGCCCATGGGATTTTCTCTAGTAATTGCTTGAAAAATCCAAAGTTTGCCTTATCCTCTTCTCTCAGACTGAACAGATGACTGGGCTTCCTGCTCTGAAACAGAGCAAGAATTTCATGAGGCAAAATGGAAACAATTGCTTAAATTTAAGATTTTATCTATGCAACTGTAATTATGTTTCTACAGGTTTCAAAAGAAATTACAGCTGTATATAAGCTCTCTTCTAAGACAAGTATTAAAAAAAAAAAGTTCCCACCCTTGCTATTACCAGTGTTGCTGAGTTGGCAGTGGTAACACTGAGAAAATCCTTCAACAACTTGCTTTACTCAAATGCCTGCATCAATAAAACTTCCTCAGCATGTGATTGATAATTGTTCCCCGGCACTGTTGTGGAGCAGGACTGATTAGAAGGGGATTAAAATTCCAGAAACTCTCTGAAGAGTGTCTCTGAGGTCTTCTTTTCAGTCTCTTTGCTGCAAAGCTGATATTAACATTGATGGAATTTAAATTTAGCTTTTTTTAGACTTTTCCTGGCATGACTAGCATCTAAGGCCTTACTGGAACCCCTTCAGAAAAGTGTCCGACTTACATCCAAGGCGTAACACAGCTGCAATTCAGGAACATACCTGAGCGTAGCATAGCTTGCTGGCTACAGCTGGAAGGAAAGTAGTCACAGAGCAATAGATCACTCTTGGGGACTGAGTGTGGGCCTGATTCAGCCTTCCCAAACTGCTCCCCAGCTCTGCATTCTGGCTCCAATTCTTTGAGCAAAGTCATTTTACAACCTTGTAAATAAGTCTGTTACTTAACTAATAAAACTAACAGTTTTTAATTGATCAGTTAAGAACTTGGTGTTATTTTTTTACCTTTTTTTTAAAAAATAAATCTAATTATGTGTACAAGAGCCATTTTATCTGAGGAAAAGCTTTTTTTTCTGTTTTTTTTTGGCTTGTGGTGTGTTTTGTTTTTTTGCTTTTATATCAAGGTCTACATGAAAATGGGAATGAAATTTAGTGATGAGTCAAACCGGATTGATCACTGAACTTTAAATTTGATTATGTCAAAGAAAATATATAAAAAGCAAATATTATTCTCAACTGGCTATGAATCGTGCACCCTGCAGAACTGTTCAAGAGCTGTTAAGACATCCACACTGGTAAATTAATCAGGCTGGACACCATTCCTATACAGTAATAGAAATGTTTAAGTGTAGGCTAGGCATCTGCTTGTGAAAAAGTTACAAATTACTTGGTCAAGATATTCAAAACTCACCTGGACCTGTTCTTGCATGACCTACTCTAGCTGATCCTGCTCTGGCAAGGGGATTGGACTAGATGATCTTTCAAGGTCCCTTCCAACTCCTAACATTCTGTGATTCAAGAGACAATCTGGTTGTGATAAGTACAACCCTAACAAAACTTCAGAAAGGAAAAAGAAAGAAGAAAATATAACAATTAATCTATGGGTTTACATCAGTTCATCTGAAAGCATAGAGCGTGACATTTTTGGAAATGTTTGGCTAAAGAAGAGCAGGAAAGTTTGAAATTATAGAGGCATACAGAAACCAATCACTCATCACAACTGAATAATTTTTAGTGTTGCGGCTTTTTTTCCCCCCAAAGAAAACCTGAAGCCTTAAAAGAAGGAAATATCAACAGGACACTATTACTGAAGCTTGTAACATCAAAAATATTCTCCTCTTGGTCATCTTACTTGATACCTCTTAAAAGTCAAATGCCAATATGAAGCAGGAACTTCTATCCCTCCTGCACAGCAGACATGTCTGAAAAAGTGATGAACCCTGGAGCAGTAACAGAATGGAGGCAGAGCCTGTTGTCAGCTACACTCTTTTGCACAGCTTTACTGAAACAGCTGAAAAGTATTGAGAGCAACTGCTCTTACATCTCAAGAAAAGAGATTCCACTTGCCAAATCAGAAAGCACATGTTGTTCTGCATAAAAATTAGGAATTTCTGTGCCTCTGTATGTTTGGTTTTTGGAAGAAAACAGTGAGGAGACGTAATGAGAGTACCCATGACATTTAAGGAAGCAGGTAAAGCTCTATCTGTTCTGCTAGATCGAGGTGCCATGGGCAATAGCATCCCAGACACAGAGTTCTAAAATAACAAAGAAGAGCAAATGTAACTAATAGTGACTTTGAATATGTTTTATACACTACTTGATTTTTGTGCATATGAGTGATCCCATTACCAGCATAAGAACTTGCAAGAATGGGGAAGAAACAGATCATTTGACAAAGTCAAAAGACACGCCACTTTTTTGTCCCTTGTATTTTAACTTGCCTTTCAAAGATGCTTTCATTGCCTTTTGGAAATTTTCTGAAAGGAATTTGGCTCACTCTTGTTTCACCAGAAATTTATGTATCTTAACTGCATCAGGAAAGGTTTAGGTTCGGTATCAGGAAGCACTTCCTCACAAAGAGAGTGATCAAACATTGGAACGCACTGCCCAGTGAAGGGGTGGAGTCATGGTGCTTGGAAACATTTAAGGTAAGGCTGGACGTGGCACTTAGTGCCGTGGTCTAGCTGTTGTGGTGGTGTTGGGACATAGGCTGGACTTGATGATCTCAGAGGTCTTTTCCAGCCTCAACAATTCTGTGATTCTGTGATTAAATAATTTCTTTTAAAATCAACGTGAAACTGCAGTGGCACACATGCTGAAAATTATGCTTAGTTTGCCATCATCCTTTTTTTTTTTTTTTCCTACACACATCTTTACTTAAAGAATAATTATGTGTTTAACAACATCTCATGACATCTTTCTTAATAAAAGAAAATCACTTGAAATCCACGCTTGCTTTCTTGATCCCAATGTGAAGTCTGGGCATAACTGCTGTACCAAAATTATTTTTATAGTAAGAAGCTCCAATGCCTGCCAACACACTACTTTTTCCTTCAGAAGGATGAGATGATGAAGAAGAGACAGAAAAGTCAAATGAGCAAACATTGAAATCAGTGGGAAAATGGATGTTTTAACATGGCAATTGAAAGCCACTATTTGTGGATTGCCTATATGTCACAGTTTCATATACGCTTTTATATAATTTGCCTTCTAAGTCAAAAGGAAGCAAGTAAAATACTCATAGGATCATAGAGTTATTAAAGTTCCTTTAACCTTTCCTTATATGTCAATTTCTCCAGTCCTCTGATAATCTTAGTGCATTTTCATTGGACCCTTTCCAATTTTTTGTCATCTCACCTGAACTGGGGGAAGCAAAACTGGACACCATAGCTATGGTGCAGCCTAACAAGTGTTGAGATTGGAATGAGCACATTCCTTGTTACACCGGCTGCACTCTTGCTCATGCAGTCCAGGACATGTTTTGCACTCATGGTTGCAAGGACACACTGCTGGCTTGTGCTCACCTTGCTGACCCCCAGGACCATTCCAGCAGAGCTTTCCCCAAGCACTCAGGTCCTAGGCTGTTGAGCTGCTTGAAATTTTTCTGTCCCAGCTGAAGAAGTTTACATTTATCTTTACTATGTCTCATATGGTTCTTGTTGGCTCAATACACCAGCTGCTGAGGTCTCTCTGAATAGTGGCTGTTCCTTCAGGACTATCTGTCTTTCCCCCAGGTCTGGTTGTCATGCACTAGCTTGCTGAGGGTTCATTCAATCCTGTCATCCAGGTCTTTTAAGATCTGATGGATAGTATTGGACACAATATTGTTCCCAAGAAACTCCGCTTATACCCAGGTGTCACAGTGTGTTTACTGGCCCAAAGTTTTAAGTTGCTCTATTCAGCAGCATTCCACACATCTATGGTCCACCTCTCTGTATATTACCTTCTTAAAGATGTTGTGGGAGACAGTGTCAAATACCTTGCTAAAATCAAGTTTATTTCAAGGTTGTTATGGTATTTCTTTGTTTGAGAGCACACAATCGTTTATCCTTGTTAGGTCTGTCTAGTCTGCCAAACCAGAAACAGTGATGTCTTTGGATTAGCATGCCCATATGCTGTGTATTGTCTTACCTGTTTTATTGCAATTGTAAAGCTAACAAATCAAAGAAACAAAAGAGAAGGTCCTCAGAATTTTTCTTCTTCCTCTCCAAAACATGGTCCTCTGAGACACCCTGATTTCCCAATGTTTTGTTTTTTTCAGTGAGCAGTCCCAGAGGTTTCTGGGGGTCAAGGCTTGTCTTAGAAAAAAGCTGGAATGGGAGCTGTGAGAAAATTCTCACTTGCAAAGTAAAGTGGAGGATTTGGGCCTTTCGCCAGTTCTGTGTGGGTACGATGATTTCAAGGCAATTTGCCATGTTTTCCTGCATAATTTTGAAGCAACAAAAATAGTTTTTGCATTACAAAAAAAAAAAGCAAGCAGCAACTCCAAATAGCTTCTCCAAGTCAAGAAGAGAATAAATAAGGCAACACTCAGAAAAGTAAATTTATCCCCACAGATGTTAAGCCCCTGAACCACCATCTATTTTATTTGGCTGTGCTTCCTGACCTGTGTTTTTCACCACTGAGTTAACTGCACTTCAGAACTTGTTAACGTGCTGTATGCTCACAGACCTCCAGACAAAGAAGAAACCATTAGGTCTCGCAGCATAGGGGCAAAACCTGGGTTTGTCTATCTTGAAAACCACTAATGTCTGCAGGAAAAACAGGCAGTCATAGACAATATCAAGAACCAGTGTGCAAAATTTTCACGTCATTCCTTCTCTCCTTTTCATAGTAATCCCTCTTTATTCTCATGTTTTACAACTTTCGCCCCGTGAGGCTGGAAAGAGCCTATCAAGAAGTCATGCCCCACTTCAGTTCCACTTTTATGTAGGCAAATGCAACACATTCCTGTGTTTGTTCTTTTTATTGAGCATTTTCTTTTTAAGGTGCATAGTAGAATCTTTCAGCCTGTCTTATATTTATTTAAAACCTATCAAAAGTTTTATGATTTTTTCAGATCTGTCATGTTTAATATCCCACGGTATTGACTACAATGTTACACACGCTCAGATATAACTCGGTACGATGATCCCATATGCCACAGCTGAAGCAGAATCTGTGCATCAACATCCTTTCTTATTTCGTATGTCAGCTTGCTTGAAATGTTTGCAGAGAACAGTTATTGGTGTAAGACACATTACCTTCATTGCACCAGCACATCTTTGCAAATCCATATCCAAAGGCAAAAATGTATCTTGATGTAAAAAACACAGGTTCATCTTTAACTAGTCCCATCCAACTAACACTTGTGTCCAGTACAAAACCAAGAGTGACATTTTTAAAAATGGATTCCTCTTTGCTTTTATTTGAATGTCAAGTTCTATTAAAATTTGATAACTAATTTTTCTCTTGTAACAGTTCCACCAGTGTGTCTGTCTTTTTGTCTGTGTTCCTTTGTAAGTGGGGAAGGATCAGACCCTTCCAAGTCAGTAATATTCCCAGAAAATGGTCAGAGCAAGACCATATTCCACAATAATTCCAATCACCCACCCCAGCAGCTTCAGTTCAGCGATTTTTAATTACACTGTCATTTCTCATGTTCAGACAAGATTCCGAGTCTGTGAAACTTGCTCCTGAGTATTGCCCTAATTTCAGCACTAGCCTACATTGCCAAGGATACAGAAGGAGAGGCAAAATATGCACAAAACATGCACAAACCCCCAATGGTTTCTGGTATTCTTTACAGTACTATTTACTGTGAGGCACATCAGATTTCTATCAGTACAGCCTGTGAGGTGCTGTCGCGATGGAAATGGTATCTTAAGCTTGACACACTCTAATTTCAAAATGAAAATAGCAGAAGCCACAACATATTGCTTCTTCAGATATTGTTCATTGCATTCGTTTATTGTGTGCGAAGAATGGACATTGGCTTTGCAAGTTGCTAAACTCTTTAATAAAACACAAGGAAGTGAAATACTCTCACTTGTTACACAAAGACTGCATAGGCAAAAGAGCACAGTAATATCTGCAGGCCATAATTCAATTAAAAATCTATGACTAAAAATATGGAAATG
Organism: Trogon surrucura; assembly: GCA_020746105.1. Classification (NCBI taxonomy): domain Eukaryota; kingdom Metazoa; phylum Chordata; class Aves; order Trogoniformes; family Trogonidae; genus Trogon; species Trogon surrucura. The sequence continues at coordinate 14,744,581 of CM036622.1, read as the reverse complement.
TTTTCAAGCATGAAATTTTGAGCACTTTCTTAACGCTATTTTGCAACAACCCCCATTTTCTCAGAATTCCTGAGTTCCACTATAGTTAACTATAGACAGTTAACACAAAATTCCAGGTCACTTCTGTCAGGTGTCTTCTTCATAGCAAAGTTAATTTGTGTATTAGAAGTAACGCTCGGATTCAAGCCTGGTATAATCCTGTCACAGAATGTTTTGGTTTGGCCTGGCCGGATTTTGGCGGCGGGGCGGGGGGAGCTGCAGGATGGCTTCTGTAAGAAGCTGCTAGAAGCTCCCCAAGATTGATTGAGCCAATGCCAGCCGGCTCCAAAGAGGGACCCGCTGCTGGCCAAGGCTGAGCCTATCAGTAAGGTGATAGCAGAGGGACGCCTCTGTGAAAACATATTTAAGAACGGGGAAAAAGGACTGCGCCACAACAGCTGGCACAGAGATGGAGGAGTGAGAATCTGTGCAGACACCAAGGTCAGTGAAGAAGGGGGCGGGGGGGGGAGGATGAACTCCAGGCGCCGGAGCAGAGAGAGTCCCCCGAGTCTGTGGTGAAGACCATGGTGAAGTGAGTTGTCCCCCTGCAGCCCATGGGCGGGGTGCAGATGTCCACCATGAGGATCACCGCACAGATGTCCACCGAGGATTCCACTCCGTGTGGGTGGATGCCTGAAGGGGGCTGTAGCCCGTGGGAAGCCCGCATCAGAGCAAGTCGCTGCCGGAACCTGTAGCCCATGGAAGAGAGGAATGCCCACGCTGGAGCAGGTTGGCCAGTGGGACTTTTGGGACGCTGCGGGGGACTCACGCTGGAGCAGTTTCCCCCGAAGGACTGCGCCTCAGACTCACGAGGGGTGGGCTGCCCCTCGTGAGGTGTCTCATGTTGGGCAGTTTGTGATGAATTGCCCTTCGTGGGATGACTCACGCCGGAGAAGAGAGCGTGAAGCTTGTCTCCCGTGAGAGGGACCCCACAATGGCCTGGGGAAGAGTGAAGAGTCCTCCCCCGGAGTGAAGAAGCGGTGAAACCAACGTCGGATGAACTGACCGTAACCCCCATTCCCTGTCCCCCTGCGCCGCTCGGGGGGAGGAGGTGGAGAAACCGGGATTGATGTTAAGCCTGGGAAGAAGGGAGGGATGGGGGGAAAGTGTTCTGTTTGTTAAGATCTGTTTGCTCTTTCTCGCTTCTCACTACTCCTCTTTGATTAGTTCTTTTAATAAACATACCTAATTTCCCTAAAATTGAGTCTGTTTTGCCCGGGACAGTAAATGAAAGTGATCTCCCTGTCCTTATCTCAAACCCTGAGCCCTTGAAAATATTTTCTCCCCCTGCCTAGCCGTGAAGGGAGAGTGAGAGAGCGGCTGTGCGGGTACCTGGCGGCCAGCCAGAGTCAAACCACAACACAGAGGCACCCACAAAAGAGACATGGAAGCTACTCAAAATGAAGATTTAGTCCATTGAGAAAACTATTCAACACCCCAACAGACTGAAGCATATTACAAATTCAGATGCCAGTTCAGAGTATAATATTACACGACTTAAATATTCCTAAGTTTCATGAATATTCCTGTTTACAAAGATGACAAAAAATGTGCAAACGCTCACTCGCAAAAGGAAAAAACCTCCCACTCAAGGGTACCACTCACTCACAGGGGTGAAGGACTCACTCAAATCTATATCCAGAAGTACAACTCACCAGAGGGTGATGGGAGGGTTCACTTGATCTGAGGACATTTCCATGTGCTCTATCCTGAACCTAGGGGAGAGTCTCCAACTACAAACCCACTACTCCGAAGAAAACCAGCTCCAAACTCCTCTCCTGAAGGGCCCCATTAGCACCCTCATGGAGTCTAACCTGTGGTCAATTCCAATTACCTGGAGGCAAGCACAAACAGGCAAGGTAAGCACCTGAAACAAAGTAGTCGGATTTTAACAGGCCATCATTTTCAGGTCTTTGAGAAGCCTTTCTCAGGACAGATGTAACTGCCACAAATCCACGTTAAGAAACCCCCTTAATTATGTGCAGTGCTGCTTTCAAGAAACAAAGCTCCCTTGGTAATGCAAATACAGACCAACTTCATGAAGGTGTTGCTGTTCACCAGGGCCTTCCCTCCTTAGAACGGCATGCTTTAAAATAACAGACATGTTCTCGTACCTGTCCACAGAAATCTTGGTACGTGGAGCTGTTCAGTGCATGTGTGAGGCTGCTCCAGCTGCTCAAGCCCTGGGCAAAGACAGGGGAAACAGCTGAAGTCTTTCATGTCAAGTCTGACCTTACAAGTTGCACCTGTGTTGCCAGCACTCCTGCAACCAGCCTCAGCCAGTCCTCATGCTTGTGAGGAGGATTAGGGTGTCAAGAAATTAAATTCAGTACTTGTCTTATTTTAAAATATGCTTTTCTTTCCTGAGGTATGCTTGTTGAGTGAGACAGTTCACTTGCTCCAAGCTGCACTGTGCTCTTGTAAATCCTTCCTTTGAGGAAGCCTGCTGTGCACCTGTATGTGTGGTCATTGCTGGGCACTGTCACACTGCTTTAACAGGCCTTTTTCTTCTGATCCGAGGTTAGAAAAACCTTTCATATGTATCTGTCAAGTGCATGTGCAACATTCAAGCTGCTGTAGTATTTTATTATTATTTACTACCCAAATGTTTGTGATTGGTGTGGCAGCAATATGTGCAATAATTTCCATTCCTTAAAATGCAGCAGGTGGCAGATGAGGATGTCCTTGAGCTGTACCCGAGTATACCTGCAGCAGACTGATGCAGACAGACTGCAAGCCTTTCTCACACTCACTTTTTAAGAATTAGCAAAATATTATAAATAGAAAAAGACTATTTTAAATGTCTTACCACTTCTGAGTAAGTATTTCCAGCATATTTCATGCACCCAAGAGTCTGCTTCTGTTTATGTCTCCCAGAATAGCAGAAAAATATTAAGCCAAGATTTGTTTTTATTACCTTTCAAAAAGGCACTAATGCTTGGTCTAAATTCCTACCTCAGTGTCTATTTAAATGATAGTTTTGAGCAGACTGTAACAGTGTGGGGGTTTTCAACGTATTTATAGCGGTTTCACTGCAAATTGCGCAGTGTTCAATGAATCCAGCTGACCAGATATTTAAACACAGATAAAGGAGACCCTGGAGAAGGTTTCACTATTAAAAGTATTGGATTAAAACTCCCCTTCATTATGAGCAATATTTCAACAATATGTAGGAAATGGACACACCAACAGTCATCTCAATTCAAGTTTCTCAGATATGTGTCAAAGACTAAAAAGCACTTCCTGACTGAATTCTGGCTTTCTGACTTAAGTTCCCACCTTCTCTGACTTTCTGAAATCAGTGGGTGGCTGGGTACTACAGCTTTATTACTTTTCTGAATTAAGAAAGGAAAAAGTTCTGCGGGAGAAAAAAGACAAAACCTCTTCTGTCAGGAATGCAGAAGGAGAAAGGAACTATAACAAAGGCCTTTTTCTTCCACTTCTTATCCTGAAAGAAAATTAAAGTACCTTATTACAGGACAAGAAGCCTGAGAAAGACCTGAACAAGCAAAGTGTATTGTGAATGTATAGCAAAATGCATAAATAAGTAATAACAAAAAACAGGCTCTATTTCTTCAGAAGTTCTTTTGCATGCTGTCTTTGACTCAGTAAAGCTATAAGTTCTTTCTTTGCTTTCTTAAAAGATTTTTTTAATACCATTTAAGAAAAAATAGCCAACTGTTGGAAGGTAGGAACTAATTATCCTTCTGTAAGCCAAAAATTTTCTTGAAAACAACAATAAAAACATTGTCTCTGAGCAGACTTTAAAAGAAATATCAGTGACCTTTTGCAAAAGCATGCCTAGATTAGAGTAGGATTCCACAGGGACAATGTAATAGCTGATGATTAAGGTAGTTACCACCAAATATGTGTCATTTTTGCAAAAGGAAAATATATCCCAGATGCCCCCTGATATAGCAGAACATTTCTGCAAATCGAGTATGAAAGCAAAGCTGTCAAAATAAATGCAACATTGTGTTCCAGGTGCAATCTCTGAATTTACAGCTAAAGCCTGACCAAGATGTTGGAGTTTTCAGCTTCTGGAGAATGACATCATTGCCCCCTTGACACAAAAGCTGCTCAGTTGCCCTTGGGAAATGCTCTCCCTGTAAAAGATACTCAGTTTCTTCAAGTTCTGTGGAAATGATGGAGGAGGAAACAAAAAGTTACCAGGGAGAAGCCTGGGAAGGCTCCAGTGACCCTCATGTTGTGTCCATCCCCAGTGTTGCATGCCTGGGAGAGACAATACTTCTCCAGTTTTGTAATATACATTTTTTAATCTGTTTTTGTTCTTTTATTTGTTTTAACTCCTCTTCCACCAGTCTTGAACATGTAGAGCTGTGGAGAAAATGAGAACTACATTAATCATCTGGTTCCTGTAGATTTGGTGCAAATTTTTGTGAATTGATGGGTTCCCAGGCAGACCATAGTTACCACTTAGGGGGAAAATGGCTTCCTAAAGAGAAGAGGAACAGGTGATCCTCAGTATCTGTAAATTGTACTTTCCTCCATCTGCTAGATGGGCATTTTTATGGGACAGAATAACCTAGTCTGGTTTATTAAGTCTTTCTGTCATTCACAATATTTAAGATTCACATTCTCACAAAGTAGAATTGATTGTATTGTTACATTAGTGTCTTTGAAGAATAATGCTATTAAATTTCGTAGCCTCACAGCTCAAAGACACTGCAGTGGACGAGAGAATCAGCTCCTCCATGATCAGTATTCTGATTTAAATTATTCAGTCTGACAACAATTTAGGCTGCTGCTGTGCTGAGTCCTCTGATCAATACCATCTTGCTGCTCTCTTTTTCTACTCCCATCTGCTATTTTCATCTTTTGCTCTTAGTTTTCCACTTGGATTGTAAAGTCCTTGAATCACAACTGTTGCTTTGTTCTTTCTTTGTAAAGAGCCTAAAGTAAATGAGTCCAGGTCTGTAACTAGCATGCCCAAATGGTTTGATAAAATAAATATGTCACAATTAGTACTGATGCTGCAGCTGTTATCAGACAGGTGATAAATGAATGGCAGTAAAGTTGTAATTTTTTTCTTTTTGTCACACACATATCCCACACATCTGCAAAAAGTGTTCTTGCTGCCACAGCTATAACTTTTGGAGAGATCCTGCCACTGGGCAGAAGGATAGTTTAAGCTTAACTGGGTCCACGGAGTTCCTACTGAGGCTGTCAGAAAGCTTTCTGGTAACCAGATGTTAGTAAAGAAGCTCCCTGTTAAGCTTGAACTTTCATTAAAGGGATACCACCAAAACCAGCCACTCTTCACTCATTGCAATTTTGTTCCATCCTAAAGCAAGATGAATGTAGCCCAAGAACCCAGAGGGGAAAAGGGCAGTTATAAATCAAAACACCACACCACCAGCCCTTTTGCTTCTACCAAAGGAAGATTTCACAAAAAAAAACCCCCTCTAACCATGAAACTATTCTCACAACTTTATGAAATTTATCTATTAGTCATCTGTATATTTTTTCTGATTCATTATTAGTAGGAGGCACTTAAGGTGAGCATATTTGCCTACATATTCTGAACCAAAACTTTATCACATTTTATCACATAAATTAGTGAAACAATAGTACACACCACTACACACACACATCTGCAAAGGCGCTCCGTAGTCTTTAGAAAAAGTCCTAAACTTCTACAGTATCAACATGACTAAGCACCACATGTCAGCTGGATCTTCCTATCTGATGTAAACTTAATCCAACTCCGATTCTCCCCAGCATCCCTCTCCTTCCTCCCCAGCCTGGCTTGGTGCCACTTGTTTATTTTCTCTGCTTCTACAAAGTGACAGCAGGAGGTCCTGTGGGGACCACCTATAGACTCTAACAGAGGTTGTGGCCCTAAGCAGTGCCGTGGAGAAGGTAATGGACTTTCATGAAAAAGTAAGGGGGAGGAGCAGCACCCTTTGCACAAAACTGAAAGTGTCATGTTTGATACAGTCCTGCGGAGATCTGCAGATCTGCCTCTTCTCACTGCCAAGGCAACTCTGGAGTGAATGCTGAGTGGGTAGCCAGATAATTCAAGCTGAAATGCCTGTGAATCCTCAGCCCTTCTCATGAGGCCATCAGAAGTTTACTGGCAATTTTGAACTGACAAAGACAATGCCCCGATGAGCCAAAGTAGTCCTCCCAGCTCTCTTCAAAAATAACATCAAACAGCCACTATATCAGTCATCAAGTAACAAGGTCAGGCAAATTGGGGAGGCTGGAAAAGGGGGATTTAACCAGGAGAGAAAGAAAGACCTCACCAATTATCCACGCCTTCCAAAATACTTTTGTCCTTTGTTCACAAAATAAATAGCCTTGAGACATCCGATTTAGGGGTTTTGGTAACTTACTGTAAGGATCACTATGACCAAGGCATATTCTGGAAGAATAATTGACTCACTATACTAGTGTTTTTCACCTCTTTTCTGTATATATAACTGGAAGCTAAGGTGAATGTTGGTTAACACCCATTCCTTTTGAGATATTGCACATTCGAGAGCTGTGTTTCTGTTAGCAAGAGTAGGTACACTTACTTGTTCTATATTTTAAGGCCTGTAAGGAGAGGTGCAGTGTGTCCTCTATCCCCTAAGGAAATCCAGACAAGGTCCTTTGTATAGGAAGCTCTTTTTTTCATTATAAAGTGTACAAAGGCTACTAAATGTATCAAAACGAGTTCTTTTATCTCTAATATAAAAGCAATTACTTCTTCATGCAGCAGAAGCCCATAGTATTCCTGCAGATGGTTTTTTCACTGGAGTCATGTCAATCCCTTACTGCCAAATGGTAAAGCCCACTTGGAAGTTAATGATGCATTTGGGGTTTTAATACTTTAGTGACAGAGGCAACTGTAATGAATCTCACCAAACTTCATTTCAGGGCATGAACCTGCTATTCAATGGGTTGGAAAAAGTCACCTTCAAGGCTGTCAAACTACTGAACTATATTTTGTTCCTTCTGATGCCATACACTGTCTTTTTTTTTCTTACCTTAGCTCCTCAAGATGCAGTTTTACCTCACACTGTATCACTGAAGTGTAGCAGTCTGTCAAAAGCTGAACAACACGCACAGCATTAATTGTTTCCAGATTCTAGTTCAGAACACTAGTCTAAAAATATTCCTATAGCAGAGGGGACTTTAATGAACTAAACATGGTCATGCACTAGATTACAGAATGCCACTTTCATTAGCTATATTGCAGCTGCAAAAAGATTTAGGGCGTCCCAAGGAATATACTCAGTTCTTCGATTCAGGCTGGTCAGATTTATTTGTGACTTCGTGGAAAAGGTTTAGTAGCAAGGAAAGAAACTGCATGATTTTTCTATACCCTTCTCCCTGCCTTTAAGCTACAGAATGCAATTTCAGGATGTATCGGCATAAATGTCTTTTTATTGGTTCCTGTAAGCTATAATGTATCCAAGATATGACTGCAGCAACCTGAAAAACAATTAGCATCTGGAAAGCAGTCTGTGACCACAAGATTGCTGCAGAAAATGAAGATTTAACATGCAGCCTCCCCTGAAATTAGTTGTCTTTGGGCCTGGCTTTTTTGTTCTTTTCTTCCTTTATTGATACCTTCAGGCAGAAAGAAATGGTGAGTTATCTGATCAGAATGTATGTAAAACTAGATAAATCCTGTGCAGCTTCCAAGTCCACCTGATTCGATGATGGAAGCACATTCAACTGTGTGTTTGTCAGAGATTCTGAACGATTTTGATAGCTGGTTAAATAATTTAAGAGGGGTCTGAGGTAATACAAAGGCAACAACAGACTCACAGTGCCATTTTTTAAACAGATGGCAAGGTTTAAATGACAAAACAAGTAAATACTTGTCTAGTTTGTAGAAGTATCGTAGCATACATACTGCAGGGAATATGGATTTTTTCCAAAGGCAGAGATATTTAACTGTGAAATGCTTAGAGAGGACTCTGTTGAAATATTTCACTAACAGCAAGTGAAGTTGAACTGGTGATGTGCTTACAAAGGTTCTGAAAGCCCAGGCAAGCACCTCAACACTAACTATTCAGCCCAAAACAAATCTGAAAGCTGCTTAATTTTCATAGTGTATTGTGATCCAGAGAATGTGACATGGGCTGCAAAAGGCTTGTATAGACTTGTTTGCGTATTTACCAGTGCATTTGCAAAATCTATTTTTTCTAAATCTATTATTTTGAATTTGCAGGCTCATGACAGGAAAAATATTGGAAGAGAAACACGGTTGAAACTACCCAGGATAACTCAGTGGGAAAAAAGTTCAACTCAACATCATTTCAAAACAAATTTAGAAATCGTTACATATTTCTCTGAAAATGGAGCAGGTTTATAATCTTTTTCACATTCATTTTACAGTGAAACCAACACGGGGTGGGAGGTTATTTTTGTTATAATGTGCACATGGCAGACTGCATTCATAATTCATTCCTATTGCACACGATGTAAATTTTGCTCAGTTTCTTTTGAGCACAGTGAGAGTAGTCTCGAGATGCATTTTGCCTTCTGGTAGTACAATGTTATGGAGTACTTCTCTATAGGGAAAACATGGGAACAAGTCAGCCATTTCTGTTTCCTGAGCAGAAAAAGAGCCATTTTTCCTCTTTTGGAATGAGAGATAGGGCATGGTGGGTTATTAACATCACACATCAAATTCTTCCCCTGTCAGTACCAAATGCAAGACGTGCATTCAGACATTTCAAAGTACTCAAAATCCCCCATCCCTGCCTCTACAAATGTTCCATTATTTTGTTGAATGAGTACAAAGAGATTTATGGCTTACACACTGCTTAATGGCCTCTACAGGTTATTCTATTTCAAGGACACAATGCTTTACAAAAAGTTTGAATTCTTCACATACCTCTTCTGTACAGGGCCTAATTTTGCACTGTTTGTCAACAATCGCTCGCCAAGTCCTCCCACGGTTGATCTAAATGCTCCCAGAGTGTCCATAAAGCCCCAGGCAGACATTCATTTTCCAAACTGTTTGTCAGCTGAAAGCATTACTTCTCCTTTGCTCTTTGTCTCTGACCTCTGTCAGAGGTTATCCTCCCAGCATTGCCAGCAAGAAGGAATCATACAAGGGACGTCTAACCTATTCAATGCAAAACTAGTCAGGGTTGACTTAATTAAATTGAGTATGAGCTAGGGTAGATTACATCGTTTGAGACTGATTTGGAGGTACTTACACCATACTGTCCAGCAGCAGGTCTGTGAGGGTTGTGCCTCCAGCTGGAGGACAGTGATGGACAACAGGTGTTAAATCTCAGCCCAGCATTGCTAGGCTTAGACTAGTCCATCAAGGTGCCAGCCCCAGGAAGGCACAGAGGAGTACTGGCTAGGGGCAGGAATAGTCACAAAATGCTCTGCTATGCCCATCCCAAAGGATATTTCATTCTTCCCATACAGTGATCTCAGAGTTATTTTGGTACTGAAATGATATCTTAAAAACATAACTCCACCTTGTCTTTCCATCTGTCCCATGCTGTGATAGAAAAGACAGGCAGTGGAGAGTTCTGGGTTTTGTTTTTTGTTTTGTTCTTAAACACAGAGGTGGTTAAGAGTTCATGAACGATTACCAGATGAAGACAGTCAGCATTTCACAAGCGATTTGAAAAAATAAATGCACTTATTCTCTTGTGTGCTTGTGAAAATTTACACAAAGGGAAAAAGAGGAAAGTGAGTGAATAAACTGCAAGTTGAGCGTTATCCTTTGGCATTACTGATGGATGTTATTAAAATGGAGGAGGGAATGGGTTATAACAAAACTGTACATGTAAAAGGGAGCTTAAAATAAACAGAAGTCACTATAATGAATATTATGAGCACACAGTCCAGTTAAATAATTGTTAGAACTTCTGTTTGAAGAAAAAGAGCCCAAGAGGGAAGGTCACTGCAGAAAATAATTCTTTGTAGTGCCCTCTAGACATTGGCTTGGTGATTGTTTACATTTGCTATTTCAGATTGAAACCATATTATAGACATTACCAGATAACAAAGAACAAACACAATGATAGAATGAGCAACATCTGAGTATATATTACGTTTTCTATGGTGAGTTTTCACAACGAACTCCCAACTTGTGCTGTTTACCAATTACATTCTGCAAATACAAATTTAAAGGTGAAAACATTTTACAAATTCTAGTACAATCCAAGCTTGTGACTGCACTTTGTTTAAAATAGACTGTTCCTCTTTTTTTTTTTCCAAAGATCAAAAATCTATTTGAAAGAAATTGCTAAAATAGAATAACATTACTATTAAATTCCTTTAAAATGCTGAAAGTGGCAGAAGCACAGAGAAAGCTGCTATCTTCTCAGAAAGATTCATACACATTCATTTTCAGCTTTTTCCTTTTTTTCTATCTTACTGTATTCTATGTAGAGTAAAAATTTGTTCTGTTACAAAGCTTATCTTTTTCACGTCAGCTTATACTGTCTGCTGTACTGCAAAATGCAGTCATGTTTCAGATTGAAATGGAAGTGTTTTTAGAAAAAAAACATAGCCAATTTACCTGCCCTTTGAGGTTCTTAATAACATTAGAAATATACATGCATCACAGCAAGGTCTCGGAAGAGTGACTTTGTTAAAAGACAATCATCAAATAAAGTATAGATTTTCAACAATCAAAGGATGAAAGTGCACTTACCCTTTGTGGCCGGGTTTGCATGTAATGACAAATTTCATCTCAAAGGGCTTGATCTGGCTGCCACTGAAATCAATGGCAAAACTTCCCTGTACTTTGGCAAAGAAAGGAACAGGTCAAAAAAGTTACATACTCATTTAGGACAAAATACTGTTTTCTGCAGATTTAATATAATCTGTTTTTTTCTTTACTTTTAACATCTAGTAGTTGAGTTGGTACCGGAGTAGAAAGGCCATTGGATTTCAGATCTTAACTCCTTTATGGTTTGTAAACATGAATGTCCAGACTTTAATGCATTTAGACTCACATCCCATGATTCTTGAACCTTTCTTGTTTAGACACCAAGTTATAATTAGAGCATGCTGATAATTTGAGGAAAAATTACAACATAAACCACTGGAATAATAAGCCCTAATATCATGTGACTGGTTCTAACACTGGGGAGACTGACCCATGGCACACCTGGGGTCAGGAAATCAGACTCTGGTCCTTTGCACTGGACTCCAGCTTGGTTAGTGAACTTCAACAGGGACAGAAAGGCAGGACTGGTAAATAGTTCAGAGATGAGACTATGCCTGTTTGGGTAGAATGTCTTTCTGATCTTCCCCACCCTGTTTGAAAACAGTTCTCTTTATTTCATGGGGCTATTGGCTGGGAAAATGTTTCTGACCCAGGTGTCAGTGTTTTCAGAGTTATAAGCTCTGTTTTTCAAAGAGGCCAGCTAGCAACGGCCAGGAATTTTCCACTCCTAGGTTGCACTCAAGGACTTGAGAGTTCTGCAGTACGTTTGGGTAACTGGCACTCTGTGAAGTAGGTATGTCGTTTGTAATTGAACAGATCACAATGAATGCATCAATTGACATTTTAGGCAATACTTTATACTGGACTCCAAGGTGAAAAAAGATACCTACTTTTTTTCGCTTTTTCTTTTTTTTCTTATCAGGTAAAAGATAAAATATTTAATAACAGAAATGGTAATCAAGAGTTTTGTAAGCAGAGCCATCTGCGCTCAGTCCCCTGTTGTCAGCTTGGAATTTTATCCCAGGATATCTTCCAAGAAATTGGATGGAGGCAGACTCAAGCATACCTTCCACTGGCAGAACTGGGCACTTGCTTTAGATGTTTTTTATTCTCCTAACTTGTCGGAATAGCAATTAACAGCAAGTAAAGCACATGTTAAATCTCCTCCTTTAATTCTATTCCCTCTCTGTTGTGTACAGTGAAAAAAGAAATGTTGCTTTTCTAGGCTTCTGTGGGACACTAAATCCTTTGTAGTGTAGATTCACCATATCTGATTTTTTTTCTGCCCATTTTGTTTCATTTTGCATCTGGACGTGCGTTTTACTCTACCCTTAAATTCTCCATCCTCAAACTTATTCATGATAATTAGAATGGGTTTAGTGTATACCAGGAATGAATTATGGCTTACTGCAGTATTTACAACGTTTTTTAAAAAATTCTTTACCAACACTTTGCCTATAATTGTTCTTAGTTCATCCTTGCTTACTTACATAGTAAGTAAAAGTGATATGAGAAAGTGACAAGAGAGAACAGGGTTTCTGAACTGTAGAGCCCCACTATGCACACCTTTAACTTCATGAGGTTCTGTGAGGGTCTTCAGTTGTCATTTCATGTATATATGTGCCTACCATTATTTTACATTATAGTTACACATTACTGATTATGTACAGGTAGAAAAACCGAGATACAAAGACCCTTTGCAGTTCTGCAAATAATTTTCAAGCTAATCTACCTTTTAAACTGCAGCTTCAGGAGTGTCATTAATGTGATTGCTTTTGCACTACATCTGGTGAGTGTACAGAGATGCCTCAAACAGCTCATTAACATCTCACATGAGGCTTGGAAGCAGCACAAACTTCAGACTAGTTTCATTTATCCGGCTTCTGAATAGGCAAATTAACCCATGCCAAGCCCCTTGCTGTTTAGGTGCAGATTATACCCTATCGGTACAATGGTAGCTCTGATATCTGAGATTTCCTTTCCAGGTTTCAATGTAAGCACAGATGGTATGACAAGGTGGATACCTAGGCCTACAAATGGCTACTGAGATTTTCTAGTGGCTTTCCATGACATAAATAAATGCTGGCAACACTGTCCTCAGATTGCAGGAGCTCAACCTCAGCAAAAAAAATGTCAAGCCAGCTTTGTCTAATAAAATTTATCAGCTTTTAATAACCAGTAGTCAAATTGATGAAGGGTGGTTTGTTAATGTTACTCAAGAAGCCTTTAGTTAGTATCTGCTTAGGGTTAAAATTTGTTTCATATTGGATCTCCTGCAATCTAGGGAGAATTATACAAAAAAGCATATAGAGATCTAAAATTATTCCAGATCTTTCTTGTTGCCAGTCTGTTAACACTTCTTGAAGCAAAGTAAAATTTGTTCAAAGATTAAAAGTTGGGACATGAAGAGTTAGGAAAGGGAGCAGTCTTTAAAGCAGTTCTTTCAAAAAAAAAGACTCACAGCTTACCATTTTTTTTTTGTGGATACATCAATAGTGTGATTCCATTCCTCTATGTCCAGTACCACACACATAACTTTCACTCTGCATGCCTCATTCTTACCTTAGCTGATCAATAATTTCAAAGTTACTAGATACATAATTGTGATTTAATTTTTGTAGTCTGGAATGTGTGTGAGCATTTTGTGTTTGTCTCGTGCAACAATTTTTTTTTATGTGAGGCATGGATGATGTGCAAAATGAATCCTACCTGGTCCTGAAAGAGATACTTGATGTCTTGTCCTGTTTTATGACTACTAGCTAGGAAAAAGCCATTACTGATTTAATACTCAAAGCTGTGTTCCGACATACATTAAGCAGACCTGCCATGCTAAGTTTATTTACTGGGAACTAAAGATGTGTGGTTGTTGGGTTTTTTTATTTATTTTTGAAGAGGCTTGTAGTTGGGTGAAAATAAAAACATACCCAGTTTAGATCCAGATCCAATTTCATCTGAATTCCCCACAGGTAGGAAACGAGGGAAGGTGCTAAATTTTTCAGATTATACCTTAACTCTCCTGGTTGAAAATGACACAGCAGCCTTCCAGCACTTCAAACAATTAGAATGGAGGTGAGGATCCAGGGGAAATAGGGAGTTGAGTGAGTCCAAGACGATAGACGGAGGTTAAATTGGACTGGACAGATAATCAGACTGGACTTGTAGTCCCTGCAGTCCTCCCGGAGGTAAAAGTCTACCCATAAACAAGACTACCAGAGCACAATTCTGTAAAGACCTATGATGATTAAGGTCAGATGAGGGACAAAAATTCAGGAGTAATGTGTACTAAGTTATCTTTTTTCAAGAAATTTCGTACACAGAACAAATTTTACCAGTGCTGCATTCACAAATTCAATCCAGAATGAAATATTAATTATTTCAGGGAAAGATACATGCTAAAACATCAAAAAAACTCACATGAAAATACATACTTTTACTCTATCTTATAAATTTACTATTTATTTTTGAGCATTAATATTTTTGCAGTAGCATGTCTCCTTTTTCATTTACTGCTGCTGCAAAACGTTGTATTTCATTCACTATGAGCACCGGAAACATAACGTTTATAAATCGGCAGAAAAGACTTTCATAAAAAGGACTATGAAATCACTCATCACTTACAGCACTTCTTATTTTCAAAGGGCTGCACAGACCTGAACAGCCAGATTGTAATTGACCCTAACTTGACTGCAGAGTGAGTGATGAAGATTTACCGCTTTAACAGATAGAGAAAATTGATGGGAGGCTGGGGGTGTGGATATGAAATGAATTGTACCTTCTTCACCCCCAGTACAGGGACAAGCAGAAGAGAACAGATGCAGACAGGAAGATATGTTCTGTCCACAGATACAGCACTTCAGTATTACAGAATCACAGAATCTTTTTTTTTCTCTGTGAAAAGTAAAGAATAAGAAAGACTGTGCTAGCCTGAGTCACATTTCCAGCCTTGGTGGTTTCACAGGACAAAATATCATATCTGAATCCAACAAATTAAGAAATAAACTGTAATGAACCACAAGAATTACTTGCTGTTCTCTATTACATACATAAATATATGCAGGAAACTCTGCTCCCTTCTCCTTTCTGAATACTCAGGTGATTCAAAGAGAAAACGGGGGGCGCTGACAGCTTGTGTTACTTCAGCATATCCATTCTCTGAAGTCCTCACTTCTCCAAAGCAGGAAATATGGATGTAAGATCCAGCATACTCCAACATTTCAAAGGCAGGTAATACAGCAGTCAGGTACCTGTCAGTGGCATCACACCTCTGTTCCACAGTGATAAGTGTTCACAAGTGCTTTGGCTCCATTCAGTTAAGAATTGGTATTGTGACCGCTGGTCTGGCTTGCTGGAGAAATTTTGAGAGTTGCTGTTGTTATAAAAGTGTCTTTGTGTAGTTTATACTTCTCTGGGAAGTATTGGATGGAAAGAAAACACATTCCACCATGCAACGCACCTAAGGTCAGAGAAATCAGGTGCCTGTTACTCCAAAACTTCCAGAGTGCCCTTTACAGGGGCAATAAAGTGTTTCTTCTGTTAGAGGCAGGGTCTACAGCTCTTCTCGCTGTGATCTCTGACTTGAACATGTAGCTGCTCACTTTCTCATATAGTTCTCCTCCTGTGCTTGAACTTCAAGCTTGTGGATAATATATGTTTTTCAGATAAAGTTCTTGGGTTTTTAAAGGACTGTAAGTGACACATGCCATCTAGGTAAGCATTAAACAACTGAGTGCTTTGAAGTGTTTCCAGTCTAGGCATCTTCCAAAGTCTCCAAATACTAAGAAATGAAGTCTTTTTGCTTTGAACTACATCTAGTGTCTTCAGTGTCTTGGGCATAGGAGAGGAAGGTAAGGTGATAATGAAATACATCTAGTGAAAATTCCTTGGAATTTAATCATTTTGCTCTATATCATCAAGGTATAATCAATTTGAAGGTGTTTAAATGATTGCACAAGTTTCAGGGCAACCGTTCGTGCAGCCCTTTAGAACAAGATTTTCAGGTGTTCTTAGCTTAGTCATATCTGATGAACAGACTGATCCCAAAAGCTTGTCCTTTTTTTTTTTTTTTTTTCCCTAGAGATACCAGTTGCTTTAGTGCATGATATTACTTATCCCAACAGCTCTTGCCTCCAGCTGAATGAGAACACACATTGTGCCCTGATGAGCTGCGTGGCTTGTCTAGGTAAAAACTATTCATTCACCTGCAGGGAACATGTTTATCTCTTCTTTTCTGGGCCACCATGCAATGGCCTCAATCTGGCATCCAATATGTCTATTCTGATGTTCCCACCACAGATTCCTCAATCTTAGGCTTCCATGTTCCCCACTTAACACAGCCAGGCTTCTCTTTAGGGAAGGCATAGTGCCTTAAATACCCTACAGATATTCCTAGAACATATTGTAGGAATTTTGTGTGTGAAATGTACATATTTGAAGGATAGGGAAACAAAACTCCTGGCACAATATACCAGAAACAAGCACAGAGACTGCCTCTTGGGTAAATTACCTGACTCTACAGAGATTATATTCTGCCATCCTCTAATTATCCATAGCCAAAATATTTTGACAGAAGAAGACTACAGCAATCTTTTCCTCAGCCACTATCTTGAGTCTCTAATCTGAATTGTTTCCTATTCAGTTCCTGGACTGTTGAAAGGCATCATGGAAATCAAATTTGAAATATATTGAAATTGATGATAAGTGAGCAGATAAAGGCAGTATTAAAAAAAAAATAAAGTGCATTTTTATTTATTTTTGATTGAGTTTGATATTACAGGCAGATCTTAGATATGTATCAGACAGGTAATTTATCTGAATGAAGCTCAGTGTTCTGGTCACAAGTGAGTTGTTCACATATAATCAAATACTGCAGGTACTGCACTATGCATCTGCGTTAATCAATGTCATTTCCTATCCTAGTCCATTGTAACAGGCTTGCTTTCTCCAAAACAATGGATCATTTAACATACAGTATGGTTACAATATCTGTCACAGTATGCCAGAACACACAGAAATATTATACCTGGACACAGGACTAAAGCCTAGTGCTTCAGAGTATCATCATAAATGCAGACCTCAGAAATCCTGTATCTGGTAATGGAAAAAATCCCCTACTGTCTTTTTTTTCTGTGCAATTTCTGAGACAATTAATAAAACAACTATTGATGATCAGCTGTCTTCCCTCCTCCCATGCTTGCTTGGACACATAAATCGTTTATCCTGGCACTTGCGCACTATCCATCCTGGCCCTCCCGCCAGAATATTCTCTCTCCAGACTAGCAGTGCTGTTTTGCAGAACATGCTCAATGTTAGGTGATCAGCAGGGGTTGTTAGCCCACAGGAAAGCAACACTGGAAAATGAGAATGGCCAAGAAGATCAGTTTAGCTGTCATAACCTTCCAGGCTTCTGATTCCTAACTGTCCTGGTTTAAGCTAAACAGAACCAATTGTGTTCGGTGATTTTACTTTTGAGCTCAGTCACTTCTAAGAGACTGCATTTTTTGAAGTTAACAGCATATTTTTGCGGACAGTGATAACTCCTGATGTTTACAGTTACTACCAGGGATTGGTGTGCAGAAAGGCTCTTGCAGATACTTGCTCCTATAATTACCGAAGTCACTTCTGCATCTTGTGTGCCATGCTGGGGGTGCTGGGGGTGCTGGGAAGTAAAAGGTTGCACCTCTGGCGAGGAACAAACAGGACAAGTGACCAACAAGCATATTGCATTCCATATCTGTCACATTCAGAATAAAGCAGGTTAAGCATTTTCTGCTTCTTTTGCTCTTCTTCAATGGCTGGACTCCATCCACTCTTCTACCTTTAGTCCTGATTCTGAGTTAGTGAATCCAGCTCCGGTGTTCAGTTCCCCTCTGCCGCTGAGCCTCAGGCTTCCCCTGTATCTGTCTGCTCTGCAGCATCAGTGGGGATTGCTCTCAGATGGGAGCTGGTTTTGATATTGGTTTGGTTTATATTTGTGTATAGTTCATTATTTTCATGATTTCCTTATTATTAGTATTATTGTTGTATTAAAGCTTTTATCGTTTTCTTTCCCAGTCCATAAGCCTCTCTGTCTCATTCCCTTTCCTTTCCCTTTTGAGGAGGGAGAAGGTTTAGAGAGCATCTGTCAGTGTTAGTGGCTGGTCCAGCCCTAACCCTTGACATTGACACAATCTTACCTATTCCAACACTTCAGTCCTATCTGGTGTTTCTATTACTGCAGAAATACTGAGGCAAAGAAGTATGATTTTTTTTTTTAAGACTATTTCTCCTACTAGCTCCATAATGGCAATCCACAGGCAGATTTTCTATTGTTCTAAAATCAAAACCCACTTACCAAATCCTGGAAAGAGCCTCGGGTCCCAAAAGTCTCACTAGTCAACGAGAGTTTTGTTGAAAGAGCGGGCATTTTTTCTGTCACTACAGGTGTAAATACCTCCCAAGCACCAAATAAGACAGAAGTCTGCAGGTTTCCATCAAAACACCTCTTTATTTTTAAAAAAGAGCTGCAAAAAAAGGTGAATGTGAAAACCTTAGTTCTTGGCCCGAGAGCACAACCTCTATTCTGGAGAGCTTTTCTTGTGGGGAGTGAAGCGATGGATGAAAAGTAAAAGCTGCAAGTCATCTGTGTGAGCTGACAAGAACACCTCCCAGCTGTGGACACAGAGCTTGCTTGCAAAGTAAATACTTAAGTAATAACACAGATATTTCCAAAGTCCAGCTGATTTCCAGAAAGTCCTACCATATGTTCACTGGTTCAAAGAGGGTGAAGTCTGAATTAGATGCCAAAAAAAGTCATCTGAGCTTGTCCAGAAGTGACTTGGAGTGTGACAAGACCCTTTTATCTCCTTTGGCAATAGTACCACAATAGTTATAAATACCTTTTCTTCTCTATCTGGTAGATAGGCTTCAATACATACTCTGTGATATATCCAGAGCAGCGTATACTAGTCTTCACTCAATATTTCTCAAGAAATGTGAGCATTTCAGTCTCCAAATCTGCCCCTTGGATAGTGGAGGTTGACTGTGGCAGTCACTTAAAACAGTGTGTCTGCAACCACAAGAAAATAAAGAAAAATGAAGCAATTAGCATATTTCTCAAATGATGCTGTTTAGTCACAAAGACTCAACATTTGACCTGCATAAAAATATAATGCTGACAGTGACTTCCAGGATCCAAGCATTTATCTTGTTTTTCGTATAACTGGGGAAGACTGAGCTCAACAGTCATCTCTTTTGCAGGGCCAAAAAACCAGTTCAGTTAACTCTGATTTCCACTTTCTAAAAACTCTTGAAGGGCTGAAAGGACCCAAATGAAAATGTCTTGTGATCCTCTGCTGTCATTGCAGCTGCAGTTAATATAAAATTGTGCTTCAATGTATTTTAATCATTGAGGCATGAACAATTTATTAAAAAGGGGCTAAGAAATGAAATCAACTTGACACTAGTAAGCCACCTTCTGCTTACCTGAATGGTCCCCTCTGAGCAGCAAAATGCTCAGTGTCCACCTGACACTCCTTGGGAGAGCAGCATCAGAGCAATAAGGAGCTGCTTCTGGAGGTGGGGATTTTAGTCAGCCATGAACTTCCTTCTGGGATTTTTTGTGCTGACGCTCAGAAGGGCATCCCAGACTCTGCTGCCCTGCTTCTCGGTGCAATGAGCCAGAATTGCACAGAATGACCCTGCTTTTAGGCAGCCCTACCCAGCTCCTCTGTCACAGTTGCTTTGAGGCCAGGAAGAGCTGAAGCTGTAGATGTGGAGGAGCCTCTGGGCAAGGGGATTTTCATCAAAATTAGAAACATCTAGTTCGTTTAGGCTATTGTGGCAGGGAACACTCTGAAGCTGTTTTGTTCAACTGCTTCACTGACCAGAAAAGTAAAGCAGTGGCAGAATCAAAATTAGCTTTTTTACTGCCTCTTTCATCTCAAAGACATGGGGCACACCTGTTCTTTTGAACACACCACACACACCTTTTAGCACCCTTGGTCTCCTCAGAGACCTAATCTCCTACTTAAGACAGTCTTAGATCATTCCCTTCTCTTTGATCATGCTTCTGTTCATTCAATATCTTCAAATATCTGCATACTATGTCAATATTGAGTCAGGGGAGTACAGTCAGAAAACATGTTCCTCATGGATCAAAGCATTTCTCCTGGCAAATAGAATAAGACCATTCAAAAAAGGAGACACTGGCTCTTTTGGGGCATTTGTATAGCCCAGTGGAACAGAAAGTTAGGTTCCTAACACATGGCATTTAGCATTACAGCAATAATGCTTAATTTTTTCACCCTTTTTTGTTAAAGAATTTTTGCTTTGCATCGAGAAAATGCTAAAAAAAGTCACTTGGAGTGTATGAGATCTATGAGAGCTGGGAAATGAGAGCTGGAAGGGAATACTGCATGTTTTGTAGAGGAATTAGCTTACACTCAGGATCATTTTGGAAAAAAAAATGCTGAGAATTTGCTTATTTTCTACTTCAATAAACTTTATTGACAGCAATACTGTTCTACCTCAATAAACTTATTTAATATTCAGGCCTATGCAGAACCTTTGCCCAAATCCAACATGTACCTGGTCTTATGTACACTTTTACTACAGCTGTCTGTCTGAGCAGGATGGCTCAAGGGATTATGAATTGCAAAGAAACATTGAGCGTAATGTTAATATTTGGTATCTTTCTGTGATGCACAGGAAAAACTCCCATGTTCACTTCCTAAATGCCTGTAAGTGATCATTTTTCCTTAGCAGAAGGAAACAGTGTAATGCAAAATGGTAGTACCCCTCACTGAGAACTCAAACAGCATTTAACACCAGAATCTAAGGCATGTGCACTGATTAATTAGTGTAAACAGTCCCTTTATATCATGGATTATCTGAATTTTTTTCCCTCCCCAGGCCTTAAAGAGCTGTACTTTAGTGATATTTATTACACATCTCTCTTCAAATTTTATAGGGATATATATACAAATGGCACCGTAAACAGTGAACAGAGCACAGTCTTGAGGCAAATAGAGGGTTTTCCATTTAACAGCAGGATACTTCTACTGAGGCAAAGTAGTCATTTCCCAATTATTATGTTAGCTCAAGATAAATATGAGTTAACAGAAGTATCCCGCTGCCAAACTCAAAACCAAAAGACAGAGATAACGTCTTGTCATGGAGATTTTCCTGCTGCTTAATTCTCCTGTCTGCTCCTGTGCAAACACTCACCTTTTTAATGAGGAAATGGTCTGTAAAGCTGCAAAAATGAAAAATGAGGTATATATTCAATTAGCTGTAGTACTGTTGGCATGCCACTTCAGGTCAGCTGGAAAGCTTTGAAAAGCAAGACGTTTGTAACTTAAAGGAGAAAATCTGAATGCAAACTCAGCTGGCTTAACTGTGAAGCTCTTTTGGCAAACCACTGCAAAACATAATTGAATGTAGCCCTCCTGGGAAGGAACCCTAATAAACTGGAGGACAACTTGTCTGCTAGCATTTTGATTTTGCCTTCACAGTGTTCAAGTTTTTGTGAGATTACAGTAGTAAGGCTCACTTACAGGAATGATTACCCTACGCAGTTATAGGTAAGGGCCTGTTTTATCCTCCCCCTGCAGCTCACATCCATCAAAGCAATGGCTTTCTATACACAGCCTGTTTTCCATGAGTTTATTTTCAAAGGGTGACCATCATTTTATGGGCACAGGCAACACATGAACAATTTACTCTGGCATTTTTTGTGCTTACAAGCCATACCACGAATACAAATGGGATGAGCTGCACACCTGACTGAGCGGCTGTTGTGCAGGCAGAAAGCAAAGACACATTTTAGCTGCTAGCCTGTGCTTGCACCTGCAGGAAAAATAGTTATGCCAGTGACATTGTGTATCTACACAGGAATAAAAGGTGAGGGACATGCAGTAAGGGAACCGTAAGGGAACATATGGTCCCAATTCAGTCTCCATGCCAATCTACAACCAGAATAATCTCCTGTAGCCAATATCCTTACAAGCACCTTATAAATACTAACTTTTTTCAGCCTTTTGTTTGCCAAATTCTAGGATATTTGTGCCAGCAACATCAACTCAGAAAAATACTGCAAGCTGTGGTCTGATTCAATGCAAATCTCATTTTTGCACAGCTTTTCCCATTTAAGGTAGATTATTGTACAAATGCAGAGAGTAAGACTCCTGACATTCTGTGACATGTTTTTAAGCTGGGTTCTCCCATTTCCCCCAATATAGCTACAGTCTTCATCTCTCAGAAAAATAGGCCCAACATGAGATAATCCCCTTTCCATGCTCAGTAACTCTTACAGCTCAGGAGATGATAGCACAGCAGAGCAGTTGCAATTTGTGTCAGGGTATAAGAAGCACAAGTACAGGCAAGACCTGAGAGAAGACACAAATCTTTTATATTAGGATTTGTTTCCACAGTCAGTTTAAATTAATCCCACACAGTCAGTCAGCTAGTGGGAAGCAAAACTTCAAATTTGGATTCCAGCTTGCCTGCAGATTCATGCTATGATATCCCACCATAAACTGTTACACATAATCAGATTGGACAATGTCTGAGAATGCTGCTCCTGGAAGGTATTCAGTATCATTTTACTCAGGAAAAGTCGACGACATTTTGATTTTAGGAAGAATGCATGAGGTTAAATAAATTCCCTCTTGCACATAGTGGTGGTAGAAGTTAACTTCTGGTTTAGCTCTTGACATGTCTTATATAGGTAATGGTTACTGACTGTTATGAGAGAGTGACACAGACACATTCAATTCAGGTTCAGTGAGGACCAGGTGCTTGGGTCTGATAAAACCTTCACTGGCACAGGCCAAAGGTAGGGAAAAAGAGTGACTCAGCCATCTTTCCCAACTTCAGGGCAGCTTTAGGCCACCGTGACCCCAGCAAAAGCGTGGTCATTCTCACAAGTCAGTCAAGGATTACTAAGAACACTGCACTTAAAAGCCTGAGTCAAAGCATGACTGAGCTGCATGAGGTAAGAATCAAGCCTACTTTTTTCTTCCCCTTTTCGTTCCTTTTTGTCTCTCCCAAACTATGTCCAAGGCATTCATCTTCTCTGAACTGCAATAACCTTCACTTTTCTTTGTTACTACTGAAATCCCTTTCAACAGCTCTGGTTTGTTTCCCACAAATTCTTACAATTCTATGCAGAATTAATCCAGTTATTTCAGCATTATTCCCTCTTTCATTTGTCCCAATTATGTTAATGACTATGAACATTCCAGCACTAAAAAAAGATACTTCTGAAGTGTTTCAGACAGTCTGGCACAGGAGTCCCTGAGGTAGTTTTAAATGCTGCAGATTTGGATTCACATTTTCCTGCCAGGGTTCAGCACTAAGAAAAAGTAAGATGAGCTGGCACAGACAACACTGACAGAGAACTGAAATTACTCTGTACTTGCTCAGGTAATGCCACAACTGCATCTGACAATGACTGTTTAATTCAGGATTACTTCATATGCATTTTTTTTTCACCAAAAAAAAAAAAAAAAAAGAAGAGACATTAGGACTGTATTCTATCTTGCTCATAAACCATAGGAGTCACAGGCTTACATATCTCATTGGTTTGGTTTTCATCCAGTCCTATTTTATATCCAGTTTTAGGAAATGGCTTAATAGTACCAGACTCCCTGCACTGACTACATTTACACTGTGTCATCATGCTTTACTGAGTGTGGAAGCAGAAATGAACTGCATTCTACATATAAATGTACTTGTTTAGAAAGGCATTTTAAGCGTATTTAATCAGAAAGCTAAAAGAGAAAGGAGTAGTTATGCTGCTTAGAAAGATCTTTAGTAAACTGCTTAAAAGTCAGATCTTTGAAGTCGTTGTCAAACAGGTTTACTTATTATTTAATAAATGTCTGTGAAGCTTATACTGCTTGCTAATACTCAGGCCATCACCTGGAAGACAGAATGGTTGGAACAATTCAGTAACAGGCAGTGTACTGTAAGATACCCTCTTCAAAAGAATAACAAAAAGCCAGAAAAATTCAACCAGCAGCAGCACAGAAGAAATACTATCATGGACAAGAATATGCTAAATAGAAGGGAACTGGCAATAAAGAAGCGAAGCAACCAAGCACAAGGTTGCAACCATTAGTCAGAAATTCCCACTCAAAACATGAGAGAAACCTCTCACTCACACATTTGATATTTCCAGAGCGGGCAACTGTTCAGGAGCCCTCTTGATTCTGAACGTAAGGCAACTAGGAAGCAGACCACAGATGGAATAGGTCAAGTCTATCTATAAGCCCAGCTGTGTTCTGCTGAAAACTCTGCAACCTCTCTATTGAAATCAGTGGATCTGTGCCAGTTTGCAGCAGCTGAAGGCCTGTCTTTGTCATTTCATACATCTTGAACACTAAGATCAAAACCAGATTTCATCATATGCTAAAACAAAAGCACTGACAAACAATTTAAAGAATTTAGTTCATATCCAAAGGGAAGTAAGGGTATAAAATCAACCTTTCATTTGGCAACTGGACATCCAGAGAAAACTATGAGCAAGCCATTCCACAGAAATGGTAACAATAACCAAAAATGTTTTAATTATCTCCAGTGGAACTAAGATCCTGAACTGAACATGGGTTAGTTAATTTAGTAGTAACATTCAGAGTCTGCCATCTCTCTCTGATTCATATAATACACTCCAAGGTATACAGACTAACTTAGCCTAAAAATCTCTGTTCTCTTGCAGTCACCTTCTACAGAGTTGGGGGAGGGAGGTGGTTTGGTTTCTCGTTGTTGTTATTTTTTACCACTTCATTCCAAGGAAACATTATTTGGTTTAAGGTTTCCTTATAAATATGAAACTTGAATCACATTCAACAGACTTTATGGATGTCAGTGAATGTTTTATAGGCAGATTTATGGCTTTTAATGGAACAATATAAAATTTGGCTGTTTTCTTCAGTTCTACATACCTTAAAGAGTCACAGGCCAAAATATGAAGATTCTGGATACTCTTTCTTTTGGGTAACAGTTTGTTAATACCCTAACTGCAAAACTCAAGAAAATGTTTCCTCTTCATTCGTAAAAAGGTGTTCAGATACTCTTGGGATGCTGCAGAGTTAAAAAACCCCAAAGTTCAAAATTAAATAAACAACACAAAAATGATATGATGTACTATGACATATCAAAGTGCAAATCCAGTACTGTCTCCTGTTTTCACCCATTCCCTTCACATTGACAAAAAAAAACAGATACATGTTATTAGAGGGCAGACGGTGCTATTGAACTAAAGGGAGAAGAGCGAATTTAAAAAAAACCAAAATCCTCCCCTTAGGATGTTCTAAGTAGCATCCCATTAAGCCTAGGCCAATTGCAGTTTCAGACATTATTGCTTAGGAATTATAACTTTATACCACAAAATGTTTCTTCTATTACTCATACAACAATGCATCACATTTCTAAAAACAATTCTGGATCAATGGTCAGCAAAGAACATCAAGAGGATTCAAAGGTGTATAATCAAGCTTTTATCTTCCTTTAGTAACTTCTAGGCAATTAATATTTCATGATATATACTAAGAGTGTTGGGGTTTTTTCTGAATTTATACCTAATGTAGAACTCTCCGCAGTGAAATATTTGCCAGTGGCAATCTCTTTCATACAATATTAGCATATCCGATTCTTCCCATGTGGGATGTTTCAGCATATAATATTAATTCACCATTAGGTAATGTACTCATTTTAGTAATCTCTTGTGTTCTCATTAATTAAAAACGTGGTAGAATCACTTGTAGTCTATTCCATTTTACTTTCCTTGCTTTGTTTTGGCTTCTTTTTTTTTTTGTTTCTTGCTTTTTTCTCCCTACTTTGTCTTCAGAGTGGTGCTATTTTTAATAGGAATCTTCTATCAATGCCTGTCCCATATTCAACTGTTACTCTCACACGTGGGTCCAACTGCTTCAGGCAGGATAGTCCTTTCCAATATAATCATGTATAATTGTAATATTTATATTTATGTAAATGTAATTGTAATGTAACAATAACTTTGTTTTGCTCTACGATTAGTTCTATTGACCTTTTCATCATAATAAAAATTTTGAAACTCATTTCAATTTCCTTTTTTCTCCTCAGAATTTATCATGAAATTTCTACAAAACTGCATTCTCACTGAAATTCTCAGGTGATTTCTACAAATTATTACCTGCTCACCTCCATATTATATAGATAATTGTGAGCTGTAATGTAAGCCTCCATTCTTTGATTCAGAAAATTAAATAATCAAGTGTGTGGGATGAATTACTGGAGAATAATTCTTCAGAAGGTTTTTCTACAAGTTTAGTTCTCAGCCTTGAGGAGCAAAAAAAAAAAAAAGGGACTCTAATGAAAGTTACAGACATAAAATAGTGCATGAACAAAGATATAAAACCTGTGTCCGCTCTCTTAGACTACAGACTACTATTTGATAGTACTGGCAAGAAGAGAGATTCTGGTAGTAACCTTCAAAGTTCTATCAGAATTTTTTTTAAAAAGGGTCAAAACAGTTTGGAACAGTTTATGCTAACAACTCTATTCCTTTCTACATTTAATGGCTTGTTTGTACAGCTTATTTTGCTATAGGTTTTATTTTCTCAATTTTTGACGACCAAACTTTATATCAGTGATCAAGGGACTGAATGTACTATTTTAAATATGAGCTTTAATAGAATAAAATAACATATTTGAAAGGCAAAATAATTATCAGATTAATATTTAATTTTCCCTCTAAAATGCCAGAATGCAAACTCCTTAGAGATAGTTTTATTTGTTAAAATATTTGTGCTTATTTTAATAGCATTTTTTTTCCTTTCAGTGTGCTTTTAAATCCAGATTCTGGCAAACTAATATCAAACAGGCTGTTTGTATTTATCTGAAAAGGAATTTTGAAGTTTATGTATTTATGACATATAAGTAGACAGGTCACCTTATGTTGCAGAGAAAAAACATGGTAGAACAAAACTTACAGAGGGACATAAAGAAAAATACACTGGCAAAATTGATTTTTCAACTGAAAGAAAACAGGATGAGAGACCAGATAGGAGACAGATGGAGAACAAAAAGAAAAGAAAGGAATGTAGTGTAAAAATAGTTGAGCCTGAAAACCCGAATAATCAGAGCCTGTATGCTTCAGATAAAGAAGCTGAGGCTTTAGAAGAGAAGAAAAATAATGTAAGTGGGTTAAAGAGAACCAGAAATAGGGAGGGTGAGAGGCCCACCGAAATTCAAGTTCAAAAACAGCAAGCCAGAACATCTCAGGGAAATTAATGTGAAACACAGGCATCCATTGGTCAGAATAAACCCAGGGAAGAAGTAATAACAGTATGTTCTTAGGAGAAATTGTGAGCAATACCCTAGCCAGGAATTTGCAAGGTAATATAACAGAGGGAGGACATAAAATCCAACTAACAAACAGAGGTAGCTAATCACAAAGTAGAGAGGAAACAGTTCCTTATCAATATGGTTTTGCTCCAACTGTATCTGGAATGTTTCATTAATTAAGGGTACTTTATGGCCAAAAATACATAAATGAAACCCAAGCCACTTACCAGGTTGATCTGGGCTGGTTTATGGGACTGAGAGGGACAGACTTCAAAGGAAAGATTAAATACATGCAGTCTGACTTAGATGCTTAGACATGGCTGGGGGGACTAAAGTAAGCAGGTACAAGAGTACAGTTCTTATAAGACAACCAGAGCAGATTCCAGATATCTAAACAATGTTTTAGAAAATTACCTGAATGGTATGATATTGTACAGACAGCAACACAAATTTTCTGCTCATAGCCCTCAATCTGGTTCCTATTTCAGCTCCATTAAAAACACTAAACTCTACTTGATCACCCTTCACAGGCAGCTCTTTCCCACCATCAGTAATCTGATGATATAAAAAAAAAAAAACCTAATAATTTTCCAAGGAAAGGAGGAGGTTTAGGGTGGAGGAAGACCCATAGACACAAATAGATATGGATAGCTTGGTAATTTTACTCGTGTACATTGAATCAGGAAGGTATTTGCTCAGGCCCCTCAAGCAGTTTCTCACAGGAGGTGGTCTCAAGGGCCTCTGAAGAACAACTCAGCCTTGTGTGAACACGTCTCAGAGTTTGAATGAGGCTGCACTGAATCAGCCAGGTTCAGCTCACCGTCACCATTCCTACTGTGCCATCCGCATGTCACAGCCTCCAGCTCAAAGCCCACGTGTTCCTGTTTGGCCTGAAGTCTATCCCTGTAAGGCAGCAAGACCACACTGGACTAGGAGCAACAGCAGTTACTTCAGTTCAGCGTTATTTTCCTGGGATCCAACTTTGCATAAGGAGCTGTTGCAGGTTGTCTGCCTCTGGCTCCCTGGGGCTGACCGTGCCTCTGCCGTATCTTGCAGCACAGCACGGTGCTGAGGCGCTGAGGCAGCTGTGGCACGGTCATGGCTGCCGCCGTGGAGGTGTGGACATCATCAGCTCAGCGTGTATTAGTCCACTGAACTGTTCCTGAGGTGGAAGTAGGTCATTTGAGACACAGTAACTGAAAAACAAGACTGTTATTGACTGTGTTGTCTAATGAATACAGCGGAAGACAGCTGACAGTCTCAGGAAAAAAAAGAATAAAATACACAAAACAAAACAACAACAACAAAACCAAAAAACCCCAACCAACAAAAAAAAAACAACAAACCCACACCACTTTTCAAATAGACACCAGAATTTTCTGAAGTTCACTTGGCAAACAGGTTTTGCTTGCCTCCACAATCTCAAAGAAATGGTTTGTATTTAGCGCTGCAAGTTACATTCTCTTAAAATATTGTTTGACATCTGAGAGTCAGATCCGCTAAATTCCTTCAGCAGACCTGCTGTTGGGGGTTGCAAATAACAATTCTCCATTAAAAAAAAAACACAACAAATAAACGAAAAACCAAAAACATGCACACAGACACACAAAAAAAACAGGAAGGAAGTTTATTCTATATGCATGGCTGTACAACCACACACCATATCATCAATACCATGTCCCTGAGCAGCTGAGAGTGACTGACATATCTTGGAATCTTAGTGAAACCCATCAGGGAATATTAGATTGGTAAAACATCTGGAAATCAAAAATCCATGGAGTTGTGCAATACTCAAGTGAGGACTGCTTCAATTCCCATTTTTGTCACACTTTCTTTATGTATTTTTCAAGTGCAGTTCTATCTTTAAAGCTAGCCCTGCCAAGCCTGCTGTCAGTGCAGTTTGGTTATTACCTGTTCCCAGATGATGCTATCAAGCTGACCTGTGGTGAGCTGTCAGTGTAAGCAGATTCCAATGTACAGTAGTTGAAATAATAAATGATAGGGGCTGTACACTAGAGAAAATTGTGATTATATCATCACTCCCGTGCCCATTAAGCTCAGCAATTTCTAGCTATTTGAAAAACTGAGATGTCATTTCTGCAATGTCTAAGTGTTTTATTGAATGTAATAAAATCCGCCATTTTAACAGTGATTGCTTCCCAGGACCTGCTCACAGAACTGTTATCTAAATAAACATTTCAGGAGGTCACTTACCTCTAACACACTTTTAATTCATAATGTGAAGTTACATTGTTTTGGAAATGACAAGCAGCCAGTGACTCATTTCTTTCTGTGTCTGCCAATGACCATGGCATCAGGATTTATACCAGGACAGTGTCCAAAGCCCACGAAGCGCCCAGGCTTCCAAATCTCTCACTTCTGGAGATCTTGCAAGAAATAGCTGTGAAACATTTCCACACACTCCTCCCACTCTTTGGACTAGCATAGGAGTGCAACAAAACTGAACTTTTAGCACTTCTACTGCAGCTGGAGAGTATGGTTACCTGAATTGTCTGAACTTTATCATTCAAAGACATATTTTGAAAGCTTTTTTATTTTTTTCTGGATTAGTTCTTCCTCCACGAAGTCTTCAAACAGATGATTAAATGTAGAATTGGGTTTCATGATGTATTTGTACCAGGACGTGCCACATAGCCATGGTAGAACTTGATATGGAACTGATGAGAGTCTCCCCACAAATTTCACTGTGCTTTGCATCAGATCCTTGAGAAAGGTCAAACCCCTCTTTTTCTTCTTAGTCCACTTTCTCTTTTAGTTTTGTTTCAGACAAGTCACAGAAAGATAACTCAGCCTTCCTGAAGTAAGGGAACCCAGGACCAGTAGCAAGGGAAAAGATCCTAATATAAAAATGCTTTTGGGGAGAAAACATAAAACTTCGCTTTCGCCTTTAGCCCAGAGGCACTTAATGAACCTGGGTGGAAAGTACTGTTTCTAATCAGTGAAATGTATGTTCAAGAACCATCTAAATGCTCACGAATGAGCTATGACTGTGAATTTACTGGAAATCTGGCTCAATGAAATAAAAAAAAAAAAAATCCAACCAAAAATCCAGAGCAGGAAACAAATGTAAACCAGCCCTACCAAGAAACAGATGATAGAAACACTGTGCAACAGAACAGAAAGGACATGTGCAGACTGCAGATACAAAATACACTTACATCTTTTTAAAACCAATTAAAAAGATGACAGAAATAATTCAATCAATGCTTGTAATTTACAAGGAAAGGATGCATATAAAAATGTTTGTGAGTGCTTGTGGGAGGGCACGTTTGCAAGCACTCTGTGGCAGCATTAGTTTGTTTATCTGAAGCTGAGGCACAGTAAAAGAGGCTTGAGCAATTTTTGATTTGAATCAAGATTTGGGGCTAAGACATCAACTATTTGATAATTGAGACTTCACTATCCCAACCATATTCACAAGGGAAGACCGTACATTTTAGAGAGACTAAAGAATAGTTGGATTATTTTTTTCTTTCTAATGGTATTGATTTCAGCAGAGTTCCTCCTAACGTATTGTCAATGAGAAAGTAGAAGCAAGTATCTTCTCTCTAGCTGCTGAAGACTCATATTTTTCACTAAAAAAAAAGGTGAATTGTGTCTATTACTTGAGATTAATTTTATTCTGACCTGTAAATCCTTGGTGCATTATGGGATTCTTTAGCTTCTTCTGTGTCTAAAAGTGCCATCAACTGAGAACCAAATTGCCACTGGTTTTAAGAAAATTATATTGAAAGGAATTTTTTTTTTTTTGCATCTTGCCAAGGCTCTGCTTTCCATGAGTTGTTGTATGCTGAACACTCTAATATGGTACTCATTCTAGGCCACATGGAAAATAGAAGCCCCAAACTTTTCTCTTTCTCCATTTTCTTGAGCTAATGTGGTAGCTCAGAAAAAGATAGAAAAGTAACATCAGCAACCAGAAGTTCCCCTCTTGTCTGTGTTATTTGCTGCTGATTTTCCAGATGAGTCCATAAGCATGGCCAAAAAGATTCACTCTTCTCTTCTTAGCCCAGATCTCCAGGTTATTTCAGGATATGAAGCAACGTACATGGTTGTCATGGTATATAGGAGTACTCTTTTTGTGCCATGACCTGGTCTGGATTTTTAATCTTGTGAAATGCTAGTACAAAGATTCCAGGGTAATCTCCCCCAGTCAGTATCCATGAGATTCTGGTGCTCTAGAAATGCTGAAGCTGTGAACAAATGATGGTGTGCAGAGCATCCTAAGACCACTCTTGAGATGGAACTAGATTTATACTTCTTTGTTCCCATTTTAGACTTAGTTTCTATTTTATCATCTTCCTTTACTTCAGTAAAAGTGTCAGTCTCCCTACTCACAGTCCCCCAAATAGCTCCATATATTTTGAAAGCTGAAATACCTTATGTTTGAATTTTACTGCATGGGGTAATAAACCTGAAGACTACATTTCATAAATACACAAAATAAACAGCTTCACAGTATAGCAGATTTAATCCTTCCTAAGGCCTGATTTAGGACAAAACTTACACAGAGACATAAGGACAAGTAATTGTGAAGTCTGGATGATGGAATTTGCAATGAGTCATTCCTCTAGTAAAA
Source organism: Trogon surrucura (assembly GCA_020746105.1). Classification (NCBI taxonomy): domain Eukaryota; kingdom Metazoa; phylum Chordata; class Aves; order Trogoniformes; family Trogonidae; genus Trogon; species Trogon surrucura. The sequence continues at coordinate 14,712,974 of CM036622.1, read as the reverse complement.
TGCTCTTCTACAAGTCCTAATAGTTTGTACCAGTCAATAATTTGTACCAGTAGAAAGTGAAGGAATACCACATTTGTGTGGGATGGAGATAATCTGGATATAAAATGAAAGATGGGCTTCATATTAAGTGACAGTTATGTATTAGATTGCATTTATTTTTTTCCTTCCCTCTTCAGCTACCCAAAAATCATTACCATGCTATTACTGTCTTTTTCTGAAGAGAAATCCCACTTCTTCCCCCTCACCTGTCTTCTCCTCCTCATCCAGCTTTCAAGTTAAAATACTGAGAAATGTTTAAAACATATCTTACCATTTATAAACACACTTGATTACAAAGAGCGCTGGAAGCAACCGTGCCAGACTGTAGCACATGTATTTGCTCACTAGTGCCACACACAGCTAGAGAAAGATCATAATATGTAATCCTGTTCTCTTGCTGGACAATTTGTTTGGCCCTGCCACAACGGCTCCATTGCTCTAAACTTCCAGGAAGAACCATTGCATCCCACCTTCGCGTCTGTGACATATGCTTTGGCAGAAGAGTCCTGCCAGAGGAAAAGGGAACACCTTGGCTCCCATCCGGCAAGCTCTTAGCACCAATGTGGATGCTGCTCTCAGAAATCCCAGCAGTGTAATAATTTAAGCGTTTTGCCTTCGAGAACATTAGCTGCACAAGCAAGTCAGGTTTATTGAGAAATTCAGTGGGATGTATGACAACGAGGAAAATGGATCCCCTGGCAAACTTTGAACAGGAAAAACAATCAAATTTGGTTGTGCTTTGCACAAGAAACACCCAGAATTAGAAATAATCCTAAACAGACCTGGACCTCCTTCTTTACCACTTGAAAAACTTGTCTGGGCCTAGGGCAGAGCTCCATGGAAGCTCATAAAGACATGCCTCTGCCTGGGGACTCTTTCTCCATATCTAATTGGCTTCCTCTGCTCCAACTGTTAAATAGGACTCTGATTGTGACCTTGGTCATCTTTAAACAGTTCCTCTTCTTGCCTTCCCGAATTTGTAGCTGGTGTTAACATGTTTTTTCTTGCTCTGGCTCTTCCCTTGCCCTGCTTGCTGTCTCTCAGCCTTCTGCATCATCCGAAAGAAGTTGAGGCAAAGGTCTAGCCACACTATTATTGTTCCTAGTTATTCATAGAAAAACACATTAATGGCATCTGCATGTCCTTCATACCAGGGACACAGAGCAAGCCCCTCCATAAGAAGATAAATTCTTTGAGAAAATCAAACCAGAGCCTTAAAATTTTGGAGACCAGTGTCCAAAGCTACCACTCCAGAGCTTCTCATTGTGTCTTCTACCCTCAATATTCACTTGACTTTTTATCTGAGGTGAATACCTGCTTTTTAAACATGGCATCTGTGTTTCAGACATCAGCATTCTTTATCTGTACTGACAGAGCAGGCAGAAGGAACAAAGACCAAAGAAACTAATCCTCAGCTAATGGGAGATGTCATGTCTCCACAAAATCAATTTGCTGAGGTGACAGCCTTTCTGTTGCTTTTGGTGAAAACCACAATACCATAGGTAATAGTTTCTCAGAGATAGATTACTGGTTGTTATATATGGAAATGAATCACACCATAACTGAAGGCATTTTAATGTTAGTATTTGAGGCTTTCAGTCTGTGGCCCTGTGAAGGAGATTTTCGTTGTGAGTTCCGGGACATAATCTGCAAGAAGCAAATGCACACATCTTGTATGCCAAAGATCTTTCCGTCATCAGACCTTTAAGGGACTGATTCTGTTTTCTGAAATAAATCTAGAGTGACATCTTCTGTCAAGTAAATTACAGTCTCATAAAACAAATGAGCATGGCAAACCCCTTTCATTCCTTCTTTTAACCTAATTTCAGTGCTACTGAAGCATTCATAGAGATTTCTACTTTCTAATGGCAGAGATCCTGAAATGCAGCATGCAAAGGACCAGTTAAGGACCTCATAAACCCAGGAGTAAAAAGGAAAAATAGTAGGTCATATTCAGAAAGGTTGTGAGTTCTTGCAAGACATCATCTTGCTGCTCCTCACACAGATGTAGCTGATCAGTTTAGAGTTTTTTTCTAGACTCTGTAAACTCATTTGCAGCATGCGTAAACTTCAGTAAATTGACCTATATGTTAAAAACTGAATAATGTCAAAGCTTTAGAAGAGTACAGCAAGAGAATCAATTAATGGGAGTCTATTCAGAAGTGTAAATTAAAATAGCTAACCTTAGTTACGTTATGTAGCTCCTTGACAGGTAAGTTATTATGTAGATTCAATTTCACACATGTATGGATAAACAGATATCAGTAGATATAAGTGAATCAAATTATGTAAGAATTTAATGTTTATTAAAAGGCCAAAGTATAATTTATATATAACCTCTGCCTTTGTCTTAGAATTGAATGTTTTAAACAAGTCCTTCAGAAGTCAATAATTAGTATTTGCTGAATCTCTACTTATACTTCTATCTTTTTGTGAGTTTGAGGAGTTTTTGTTGTGTTTTTTTTTTTTCATATTTCAGTTGCTGGATTCCTCTACACAGAATAAGTGGGGAGAGCTGCTATCTGGGCAGGTGGAACATACAGCCGCATGGCCACTCGTTCATCGCATGGCACACAGCAGGAAATCTCAAGGAGGACGCAGTCTCCTGAGCCTCCTAATATAGCTGCCTCCCAAAGCGTATTTGAAGGAAACACAGCAAATGCAGAAGCTAGACATTGCACTGTTGATGCACATCAGGATTAGAAAAAACATCTACTATATATCAGACATAACACACTATAAAAGATTAAGGTAATCTCTGTATGTCATGTCAAGAGAAGGAATTTAGGTTGATATGAGTTACTTCTACCTGTGATACCTTTAGGTTCTGCCTTCCCCACCTATTAAACTCTTGGCTCAGTTTATCTGCTTACACACTCCAACTTTTTGATTTAGAGCTGTGTTAGGTGAATACATCTCACTCCAAAACAAGCCCTGATGGCAGGAATATTATGCCATCCCTCTATATTGCATAAGGGATGACTGTCCTAATTTGGGGCTTGGAAAGGGAAAAACAATTAGTAAATCGTCTTGAATGAAGATATCCTGGGACAAATTCTGTAAAGTACTATGAGCTGGGAAATCCTTGGCCTTTCCACAGGCTGCTCAGCAGACAGGAAGAAGTCAAAGAATTCTTTTTTGCTGCCCAGGGTAGTACACAGAACTGCTGTGCTGGGTCCAAAGGAAGTTGGTGCCTGCAAACAACCAGCAGCACATACTTGGAGAAGAGATTAAGAACATGATAGGAGGAAAGTCACAGTTCCTTTAACCTTCTTTACCAGTTATCAAGGATTTCTAAAGGCAGATTATTAGCTTCTCTTTCAGTGCATTCCCATGAGGAGCGAAATTACTCCAATCAAAATAACACCTAAATGCTCATGCGAGGCCTAGACTTTCCAAGTATGCCTGGTTAGGAGACAGTTGAAGCTTTTCCAGTCAGGAAATTTATTCTCCCCACCCCCTCAAAGATGCTGATTCATCAAAACCAACACTTTTTCTAGCAGAAGGGCTTAGGGTTTTTTAAATTGTTTTTCTTCACTCTCTAGAAATATACTTTACAAATTATAAAAATATTTCCCAGGGGTGGAGGAGGGGTAAAGATTTTTTCTGCTTCAGAACAAGGTTTTAGTGGCTATTTTAATACTATTGTTATTGTTTTATTAAGCTTTCTACTGTTGCAACTGCTTATGTTAGAAAGTTAAATAAGGTATTTTGATGGATAAACAACACATTTCTTTTGAAATTTGATTTGATGAATGACTTTTGAAAATTAATTCTTTGTCTTAAACCAACATGATTTATACAATCCGTGAAAAATCTTCACAAGGTAGAAAAATTCTTCTGCAGATATAATCAAGCAGCAGCTTTTATGCATCTTTGCGTAATAATTTCTTCCCTTGTGTTTCTTTAAATTTGTTCCTCTCTGTCCTAAAGGCAGGCCTTATCCATATAATGTAGTTTAGTCCCCCCAAAAAATTGTGTTTCAAGTTTTCAAAGCTACAAGTTCGTGATTTAGTCTTGAAGAGAGCCTGGTCTAAGCAAGTTTTTTTAGACAGTTTCTTTAGTTAATAGTTAGTATCAGCTGCACAGGGTGTTGGTTCATTCAAAAACAGTGTCTAAAATAGATGGGATTAATTATCTTGAAGACTTGCCTATAGGCTGACTATAGTGCAAGCCAGATAACTACCTCAGACTAGATAAAGATGTTCTGGATATCTAAAACTCTATGAGATTAATGTCTTCTCTTGTTCCCAGCGAAATAAATGAAACCATGGAAGATTTATTAGCAGTGTTTAAGTCGAGTTAATATTTTTAAACCCCTAAACAATTTTAGATGTTTTTTCTGCTTTATATTTCTAATATTTGTTTCTCACTAACAACAAAAAAATACCCCAAACCTTTTCCTGAATCATTTGATTTTATTGTTTGAACTCAACATCACCAAGCAAATCTGACTGAGCTGTCACACTGTCATCACAGGACCATATGGGAACAAAAAGAGGAGAATATTGTTGTCCCCATTTTATGGGAGAAAACAGGAAGGCACACAGAGATGAAATGATGCTCCAGGTCTTCTAAACTTTTCAGAAATTATCAGTAGAAATACTAGATTGATGGTAAACTGTTATTAGAAACAGAAACTAAAACTAACTAGTAGCACAGAAGATATCCCCCCTATGCAAAGTCCCATAACCAAAGCATTCATGGATTCTTTTTCAGTACTGCTTATTTTCTAATTGTGAGTGATCTCTTAAATATGTACACCTGTTAAACATATTTATGTAGCAGATTATGTCAAAACAAAATTAACACAATTCTTAATAAATGCAAGCCTGTTTTTCTCCTTTCTTCTGAGCTCACCAACATAATGGGGAAAAACAACAATCTCTGTTAGAGAAATCAAGCATCTGTAATGTAGAGCCAAGCTAAAAGTAGCAGAAATAGTGTATTATATACTACTTTCTGTTCATCTTCCATGTCTAAGCTGTCAACCTTTCAGTCTCTGCTCTTTGAAAGAGAGCAGAACTGTCATTTAATAGTCAAGGGATATTAACAATGAAAGAACTATCATTTAAATAAAAATAAGAGTTGTGAAACTGATGTTGCAGCTGTCTGAACTCCAGTTAAGTTTTGTTTCATATGTCAGGCAATAACATTTCATTCATCGACTCCAAGACAGAGACAAATGATAAAATTCAACACGTCTTGCATTTAGACTTCTGGCAAGAAACCCGAGGCGAGCGGGTACATGGCAGGCTGCCCCAAATAACTGACACAAGGCAAGTGCTAGATTTAGCATGTCTTCTTTTGACAGCTGACCCAGCAGAACAGCACCTCACTGGGCTGCCAATCTTTTTTGTATCTCTGCTCTCTCGATTATAACGTCACATCCCATTTAGCACTCCAAATTCATGGTCGTTTACAGACACCACCCAAGATTAGGCAGTCAGCTAAAAGGAAATAACCATCTCATTGTCATTATTAGCCATCAAAGTTCTGAAACATTGTCATCTTGTGGCAGATTGACGACATAACAAGGGAAATAGCCACTTCTCCCTGGCCCTGGGGTAACCAGCATGCCTAGGGAGATTTTGGGCGCAAGGCACATGTGTGAATTGCTGCAGAGGAGTTTCCTAAGTGCCATAGTGTGGGCAGACTGAGACAAACTAAACCACAGCAGACTTACAGGGCAAGATTAGGTCTTTAGCTTGTAATGCTGTGTTTTGGAATCCCAGCGTAGGAATACTCATTAAATACAGAGCAATTTAGCCATTAGACCCACTCGCTTTTTCACTAACCTGAGGAATTACCAGCAGTTGCATATTTGTACCTCCTGCTTGGCTACCTACATAACTAACGAATAAAAACCAGACCTGACAGACATTAAAAGGTGAGCTATAGCAATCTAATACTAATAACTGCTGTACCACCCTAAAACTTTTTTGCTTGTTTTTAGGAGAGGTCCTACAGAAAGAAATTTGCCATCTCGGTTTTATAGTATCACATGCTTTACTCTAGAGCATCTGAAGGACATGCTAAACTCAGCACAGTTCTTCCCAGAGATTACACTGTGTGCACTCATTATCCGAGAGAACAGTGTGTCACCTTACCTTGAGTCATCACTGAGTCAGAGTTTTAGCTCTTCAAGCCTCAGTGTTATGACTTTCTACCCAAAGCTTCTGAATCATACAGAGGAAAAAGGAAAGGAGGACTACCAAATACAAAATACACAGACACCTATAGACATGCCCAAATTAAGGGCACATCTGTCAGGGTGGATGTAGACACAGCTGAGCCTAGAGAAGGAAATATTTGAACAAGCCCAGCAACATACCAATGCAAAGGATCTTAGAGTGAAGATCCAGATTTGTCAAATTTGAAGGTCCATATAAACATACCTCTTGATGTCTTCATCGCCTAAGAGAATCCAGGCTCCAGCAGCACGTGCATCTGCCTGCTCTCATCTCCAGCTCTTTATTAACAGATTTGTACTAGAAAACAGAGTTCATACAAATCCTCAAGCTCTTTCATGTGAAATCAAATGAGTGAGTTACACTAGAAATGATGTGACAGCATCTGGCTTAAAAGAAATACTTGAAGGTTTACTGTTTCCTGAAGAGTCAAGCCTGAGGCTGTCTGGTTCACTTTGGAATGTAAAATGTAGAATTACCATTTTCTTATATCGCCTGGTGGTGGACTGTGGATGAAGCCTCATGGAAGCTAATGATAGCCTCAAGATAAATATAAAGCGAATTTAGTGCCTAATTCTGACTGAAAGGAAAAAACAAGACCGACCAACGCAAATGCTAGTCAAATGAGTTGCTGAGCAATGTCAGCAGGGAGAAGTTCAGTAGTGAATAAAAGCAAATGGATATAGTTGGATTTTCAGTAGAGATATATGCAGGCATCTGTAAGCATAAACAGACACACAGAAATATCACAGACACAGAGAACAACAGAAAGTCAAGGGCAGCTAGTTGTCGTTTGACCCTGATCTGAAAGAAAGCCAGGAGAGCTTTGTGAGGAGAATGCAGACTGGAAAACAAAAGAGGATAGGAACCAAAAGAGAGAAAGCATTCTGCTCTTTGATTCTACTGCTTCAGGGAGACAGGTTTTAATGCACTTTTTCATTCATAAATATTATCAAAAGAAATAGTCTCCCCCCTAAAGATTTCCTCTCAACAGGTACAACCTGCAGAAACCTAAGTGTTTTCTGAAGGTTAGGGACTGCAAAAGGGAGGCATGCACCATATTTAGGCTCATATATGAAGGCTTCTAACCCACCTGTGGGATATAAGGCCACAGTTCTGCACTGACACATCCCAGATCTGGACTTCCCCAGATTGCTCAGCCACATGACCCCAACCCTGATTAGGCAGGCAGGCAAAGCTGTTTTATGCCACTTACAGGAGAGAAGAAAGTACCTGAATGTGAGTAACATCACAACTGGGCAGTCAGGTAATATCTGAGATGGCATAAAATCTAGTCCATAATTGCCTGACACAAAAATCTCTTGAGCATACTGGAACAATGAGGGTTACTTTGCACCAGTTCAGTGCCACACCATATGGCTATGACATTTTAAATCCTACATTGCATTTTCTAAAACTATATTTTCCATTCCTTGCTGCTGCAGCCTAAGGAATAAAAGAGCAGGGGAAACACTGCAAAGATAGCAGCCAGCTGAGAGGCAACATTAAAGCAGAAGTATGCCTCAAATCCAACCCCATAATGCGATTTATCGAATATAAATAGAGTAGCAGGAACAGAACCAAGGTGCCCCAAGCACTCCTGTGTCATGTTTATTATCTGGCATGATACACATTTATTTATTGCACATAGAACAGAAGCTTTAACAGAGGGAATGAGAACATCTTCAGTCTGCCCACAGTAGTTAATCCTGGGTTCAAATCACTTCAGAAAGATGAGGAAAGTTAGATCCTTCCCATCACCATCATAAAGTCTGAGTTATAATTAGTAGGTGAATGACTAAAACAAGAATGAGATAGAGACACAGAGACATGTCAGCACTTCCAGAGATGCTCCATGTGAAGCCCAGTACAATAAGGAGCACTGAGGCATGTTCACAAATCAGTCACAGAGGGAAGCTAGACAATTTATGAATCTAGCTCAGACCTTCAGGCATTTGGGGAGCTTCACTGTGAGAGTTCAGCACTTGTGTCCTTCAAGTACAACCAGTGTGAGGCAGCAGCTAAGCAAGACAACAAATCCAAAATTTGGGCCTACCTATTAAAAGCACCAGTGAGGAGGGTCATGAGCTCCAGCTGCTTTGGGGTAATAAGAACCCAATACCTGGATGAGAGTGCATGGCATAGAGCACCCTGTGAGAGGACCAGCATTTCCCCTCTAACAGTGCAAAATTGCACTGTGGATTCTTAGCTGTCATGGGTACCTTTCAGCATTGAGGCTGTGTGTTTGGGTAGGAGAAGGTGAATATGTAATACCATGCCACATAAATATCTCCAGTGTAAAGTCTGCCAAGATCAATAAAGTTTCACCCATGAAGGAATTTGACATACTATTATAATTCAAGGAGTTTCAGGACTAAGGGAAAGCAAAGGAGAATGTGTTTCTGCTTAAAGGATGGTCTAGGTATTATTTTTCTGAACCCTTTGTTACTCTATTTTTTGTCACACTCATGAGAGTCACACTCCTATAAATGCTGTCTCATATACTTTGAAGCATAAAAGGTGACCGGTCCCTACTTAGATGAATGAAAACAATGTTCTTTTCTAATCAGATTTTAAAGGAGATCGCTAATCAGCAATTTTTGAATGAGGAACAGTAGCCAGCTAATCCATATCCTGTGATACCTTCACCTTCCCTTTTACCTTCTCACTGCCATTGTTCACATGGTTATTTAGCTGATCAGATGCTGAAATGCTGACTTGGCATTTATTCAGGCTATGTAAGCATTTTTATGCAGACCAAGGGAAAACACCTAAACAGTACCAAAGCAAAGAGCAGATGCCTGCAGTTTATTTTCCTCGACTGAATTTCAATAGAATTTCCATGAGGTCCTCTTTGTATTCAAGTTATTACATTAGGGATCTGGGCTTGTGGTGGAGAATGACAGACGTTTGAGAAATTTGTCCAGCATTTGCAAATGACAAGCTTCCAGAACCAAGCAGAGAAAACAGTGGAGTGGTGGTCACCCTTACAGGACTGGAAAGAACACAGTGGACTGTTTTTGTGCTACTTTCAGCTGACAGTCTTCTCAGATAGCTCATCTGATGCAGCACAGGCAATTTCTGCATTAAGTCAAGGTTCTTTAAAGCATTTGGCCTTTAAACCATGTTCACTAAGTAACTTTGAGAGTTAATATTTTGGCTTATCTCGGAGGTGAATTGCAATGTCATTTACTTTAATCAATTCTGTTGAACAGTTGTCAGCTACTGCAGTCACACTGAGTCCTGAAAAAGTTAGGACACAGGCTTCGCTTCCCCTTCTAACTCTTCTTACACTATTTTCCCAAGGCATCAAAAGAGATAAAACCTTATTGTCTTCACTGGTCTCCAATGCTGGTAGGAAGGCCAAGAGGTCAGGGTTATATGAATGATCCTATCATTCCTCTAGAGAATAATACTACCAGTAGTAAAGGATAAGTTCTTCTCCCTTGGAAATCAAGTTGATATTTCCTAGTTAAAGATGTCCCTGCAGGGAGGTGGGACTAGATGACTAGATCCTTTCCAACACAACACATTCTATGATTCTATGTTTCTATGACTTGAAAGATGGCTGCTACCCTGGCTGCTCCAGCAATTACTGAAGTAGATTTGGTGTCTGGAATCTTTCAAAGGCAGCATGTCAAATGATATTTTACTTTCCAGGTTAGAAGTTAAGCACATAAGTATAAACTGAGCAAGAGCCAAGAGATGCTACCTTTAAAGCAGGCAAAATGCCATCTATCAACAGTGCTCAGCCTCTCTGGGAGGCAGTGGTTTCTGGCTCATGCTGAGTTCAGTGTCCCATGGGACTCAGAAACTGTAAATCATCAATATCTCCTCCGTGTGCTTGTCCTTCTCTGTGCAATTCAGAGTCTGGCACCCTGCAGTACTGATCCATGATGGAGACAGCCTCCATAGCTGAGAGATGTGGGCTTCTACAGTCTGATCTTTAAGAGGTAGGTGTGCAGGACAGGGAAGCTTCCCAGTGCAAATCCAGTATGAACCAAGGGAACCAAGCACGCTGGCACACAATCTATTGTGCATCCCCATAGTGTGTTACTCTCCAAGACTGTAGAACACAGAAGATGACCCTCCTTTGCCAGCCTGTGTTATGGTCAATCTGTTCTTCTGTCAAATGGCAATTTCTGAAGATCTGGTCCTTTTTTTTGTTTTTTTTTAATCTGGCCCCAGTGCCTCTTCTGTGGTATATCAGAATACCAGCCGCAGGAGAGCCAATGCCTTTCGTAATTACTATGGAAGAAGATGTGGAATAAATGCAGTTTCACAGTTATTCTCATTCCACAAACAGTACATGACAGCAAATTGCAGACCCTGTTGGAGGTTATTCTTCAGTCTGGTGCCATCAGGAGGAGCAGAGGTTGCACTGTGGCACTGCTGATCATACCAGCAGGGCAACTCACACTCCCCTTCTCAAAATCACCATGTTCTGCTTGTGATGACCACTCTTTAACAGAGAGGGAAGGCCAGTACTTCTGGAAATTCATAAGAATGACTTGAGGCACAACAACGAATCTAGCTGAGATGGTGTGGGTGAAGCCCTTTTCTAGAGGGATGGCATAAGCCGCCCAAAGGGAAATACAGTAATTGCAGGTGACATTTTACCTCACCAGCCTCCACACTCTCTGCTTTTCTGCCTCTTTCATTTGCCCTGATCTTTTGTAGGTATATCTATCATTTCCTGCCATTAAATACAGGGAAAAGTAGGTGCCTTTGAGGGCAAGGAAAAAGGACAAGGAACAGGGCATGTTGTTTGTTCAGAGTCCAGAACAACCTTCTTTTATTCTGGCACTAGCAGGCCCCCTAAAAATACATACTTATTCAGGTTAAAGAAAGAGAGTAATTCATCAACTTTTCCAATAAATTTTACTTGTCATCTGTCCAGGACATTGTAATTCAAATATTTTCCCCTCCTCATCTCAGACAGAGCTTTTACTCTCAAGTACTTGTTCAGGAAAAAGCTTTTTTTACTTTTACAAATATATGTATATTCATATGTATATGAACATACGAATATGAAGATGCAGAAGCATTATGCAGACGTTATGACAGACGGTGCACATTAGTCATCGTGCTTCTTTAGTCATGAGTGGTCATTAATAAAGCCTTTCAGTAGAATCTTTAAGCTTATTAAATACGGTGTTGTAATACATTTCCTACAGACTAGCCTACAGGTATCCTGATACAGTGGTAATCAAGAAATTCACAGCTGCAGTTAAATTATGCACCACTAAGAGAGGATGTGTGCATTTGAGACTGGGATCTCTATACTGCAGTGAAAGACTGGTCTCATTCCCAAAAACTTCATTCTAGTCAAAAACAGTGATGAGTGGTAGAAAGGAAGCACCATTAAGCACAGTGTGCATATGGGGAACAGCAATACAAAGCAAAGGACTTGCCCAAGACCACAGAGAAAGACAGGACTGATAACTGAACCCAAATGTCCTGAAATGCAGCCCAGTTGCCTTAATGCTAACTTTTTCCATTTTATGCTGTCCTCAGTTCTTTTCACTTTATTTGGCTATTATGGTGACAGCTGCCTTACAGAAACCTAAAATAGATGGAAAGCAAGTGTCAAGAATTTGTTGGACACAAAAGTAAGCAAAACATAAGAGATTTTCACTTTCTCCAGGGTGTACATCAGCTTGTCTGCTACCTTCATCATAAGAACCACACTACTTTGATAGCTTCCCTAGTCCTTTCTATAGATCACTTCCGTAACTGATAGTGTTACCGTGAAAAGCCATCTGCTGCTGAATTAACAATTAAACCAAAAATCAAACCCTTAGTCAGTGTGAACATCTATATTATTCAAGGATCCTGTTTATTATAAAAGTAATTCTACTTTGTAATGACCATGAAGATTAAAAATAAATTAGTCAAAACAATGACTTTACTGAACATTATACCCTCAGAAGGGACGAGTCTGAATTGTCATTACCAGAATAGCGTGCCTCAATCATTTTGAAAAAGGTTATGTTGTAAAACAGGAAGATCTGCACACATTTCATACAGCTTCATTTCACCTAATATTTTTCTTTGTAAATTCAAGAGCTGATGACACATACATGCTCCCATGCTTTCTTCATTAACAGGAGGCAGACCTTTTTCTTTTTCATCATACATTTCAGCTGAAGCCAAGCGTTCAAGTAGGACAGCAGAGAAAGGAAAGAAACAAGCAGCTTCACAAACCCACAAAAAGGCTTCTGCCTCTTCTGTGCACAGCACTAACCTTAAAACACAGCTGGTTAAAAAAAAACAGGTTCTTGTCCTGCCAACAGGCAGGAAAAGTTATGTGACTGCTCTCCACAGGTGTTCCCAGCAAGTGCAGTATTAAAGGCTTCACTGACCTGGAAGAAAGGAAGGCTCTGGCCGCAGAGCAGTGGAGCTCTGTGACCCTCTGTTCTGCACCTGGTTCCTCTGACTAAATGCTGGTACATGTAGGCTAGTTGCTGCAAATTTAATTGAGAGCAAATTAACTCATCCAAACTAGATGTCTCAAGTATAGCAACAAAAGCCCATCCTGAAATTGCTCTTTCTCCATTAAGCAGAAGAGTGCTTTTTGGCAGCTTGCTTAACTGAGAAGGTGTAAACCCAGTTGGACAATTCAGGGCCCAGCCTCTTCTTCAGGGTTTTACAGCAAGTAAGGTGTTTGTTAATTATGTGGTATTTCCACTATGGAAGTAAGTATAGGAAAGGAAGAAATGGACCTGTTAGAGCAGGTCCAGAGGAAGGCCACAAAAATGGTTAGAGAGCTGGAACAACTTTCCTATGAGGACAGGCTGGGAGAGCTGGGAGTGCTCACCTTGGAGAAGAGAATGATCTGAGGAAAACTTATTGCAGCCTTTCAATATTTAAAGACGGCTTATAGAAAAAAAAAGGATAGAGGTTTTTCTTTTTCTGAGATCTGTAGTAACGGAACAAGGGCAATGGTTTTAAAATGAAATAAAGATAGATTTAGATTAGAAATAAGGGAGAATTCCTTTATGATGGGAATGGTGAGACACTGGAGCAAGTTGCCCAGAGAAGTTGCAGATGACCTGTCATTCAAAGTGCTCAAAGTCAGGATGGACTTTGAGTAACCTAATTTAGTGGAGATGTTGCTGCCCATGGCAGGGTGGATGGAATAAGATCATCTTTAAAGTCCTTTCCAACTCAAACCAATCTACGATAAGATTATCAAAACAGACAAACATCTTCAAAATAACGTAAATTCAATAAAAAGTGATGGTCAAGAAAGCAGTCCCTTGGGGCCTGGATTTCTGATCTTTCATCCCAGTGTGCCTGCCCTCACCAGCTCCTCTCTTTGCTATATAAATATGCAGCATTGCTGCAGCATGTGGGACAGCTATTCATAGTATGACTTGCTTGCATTATTTCAGTTGCTATATATTCACATCTGATTGCCTTGCAACCCTGGATTTGTTTACACTTCTCTGGTATTGATATTATCAGTTGTGCATACGTACTTAAACACTATTTTAGTACAAGGCCACTTAAAGCCTTTCAAGCCAATCAGTGCCATTGAGAAGCCATAATTTACCGGCCATGGGAGACACGAAAATTTTGCCATCTGGAACTGAAGCAAGATATCTAAACAAGAACACTTTACCTTTATTTAAATAAGGACTAATCCCTGACACACCAATAATTATTTAGAAATCTTGGTCATCTCCCGTGAATGTGTTCTCTGTGTTTCGAGGACCCAGAAATGCAGCTGTGGTAACTTTTCCTTCTGTGGAGTGAATACGGTCCTGATCCACGCTTAGAGTTTGAACCCAGCTGCCCTGCCAGTATTGCCAGGAGCTCACACAGTAGAAGCAGAAAAATGTGGACCAAAAAACCTTGCAAACACTCCACATAAGGAAAAGGTGGATTCAGACCCCAGCCTTGTAGTGCTGAACAAAATGCTTTGGCCAATGTATCTGTTCACCGGCTAAATATCATCAAAACTATTTGAGATTTCTTTTGAAGACACAGCATATTTCAGTGGGGAAAAGCATTTGGTAAAGGTCAAAACATTTTATCTGCCACTTTCAAAACAAAATTTTTGGTTTAGACTGACAAGTTGCCCCAGCATTTACCTTTGGGTTTTTTCTTAAAAATATTTCTTAGATTAACTCCAATGAAATATTTTAAGATGAGCAACCTTCCCCCTAAAGAAATCATTTCGGGTCAATGTAAATGGAATTTTTTTCACCTAGTGAACTGAAAAATCAATTATTCCAACAGCCACTGCTGTGAGCAACTCAAGGCCAATGTGAAACCAAGAGACAAATTGGGACATAACTGACTGATCCTGCCATACTTCTCAGTATAGTGCTACCCACCTTTTTCCAACAGGTTCCCTGTTTAAGTTTCCATCTGAGTCACATCTCTTGCTCAAATCTTGCTAGGTTTGGTGCTAAAATACCAACTAAAAACCAACAAACAAAACAACACAAGAAGGAGTATGAAAAGGAAGAGCTCTGTCTCTGCCACTGGAAGCTAGAAAGAGTATAAATACATTTTAATGATTTAGTTAAATTAGAAGCCATTTTGAGAAATCATCTTATTAATGTTCCCTCCAAGGCCGGGTAGAGTAGGCAGGGAAGGAAGGACAGCAAAATACTCTTCACAGGATCATGACACAAATGCTAATACCTGTGCTCTCACACTCATTATTTTCCATGATTCTTAAAATACCAATTAATTTCTTATTTCAGAATATTTATTTCCATTCTCTGCCTACTCTAAAATAACCCCACTACATATTTATCCATTTTTAAATACTTCTTCAGATGTTTAACTTTCTCTTACCTCTTTTTTTTACCTCATTTATTATAACTGGCTTGGGAACAATTTAGAAGATATAATGCGTAACCTCAAGACACTTGATATCTGACTGCACTTATTTATATCACTGCAGGAAAACAGAAGCTTTGTTAATTTGCGAGTTCGCCCAAATCTAGCTAATTTGGTTAAAAATGTGTAAAAACATAGGTGGGAATACCAATCCTGTTAATTGATGAGATCTGCAGTTTTCTCCTCTTTCTGTACATAAGGTCAAATGAAAGTAATACAAAGTCCCATCAAACTCAAGATCCAATCTCTCACACAACAGGTCACCTAGTTCTGTGGGCACCAACATTTTGATAGTTATGGGAGGAAAAATCCATTTCTAATTTCATTTTCTCACTTCTCATTCTTTCCTTGTTTTTCTATAGCAAACCTTGGCTTGAATGTAGGTGCAGTAGCCTCACAAAGAGTAAAGATCTGTGCCTGGAAAGTGGTAGGATCACATGAAATTTGCCATCTGGCCATGGAGCATAAATGCATGATTAGGATCGTATTTGACCACCTATGACTCCTTTGCTTGGATGACTTTATAAATAGCTTTACATTCAGTGGAAAGATTATTAAGTAGTTTTCTTCCACAGTCTTGCTAAAGATGAAAATAATTTCATATTGAGGTGCCAAAATTAAGTAACCCATTATCACATGAGAACAGTATTTTCTTAGCATCATCAAAATTTTCAGTTTCCAGGTCTGAAATAATTTTTGTATTCCTAATTAAAAAAAAAAAATCTAAGGCCATTGAACAAGCTTTATGGAAGAGTAAAAGGAAAAAGGGAGTAAATTAATTTTCATTTATTTGAGGATCAATGCCTTTTGCCTTTAAGCAACACTACTTAAAAGTCAGTCTGTTGCTTGAGAGTAATGTGCTTTTTATTCTTTGGCATAACTCCAAGGCTTGCTACAACTACAAAGAACTGGAAAAAATAAAAACTAGTTCTGGTTCTTTCTAGTTTGTTTACTTCTGCATTTGCATGCACTCTGGGTATCTTCAGTTTCATTATTTTCCCTGTACCTGTGACTCTTTCACATTGCAAAAGCAGAACGAAAATCACGGTTTTAAAGCCCCAGAACTTGCAGAGCAATCACGGAGTAGGAATTTTATCTGATACTACTTTTAATGCTTTTTTTTATAAATGAATATATTTCAGGTTGATAGTCTCCCTTTAAATCCTTCTACTCTGATAATCTGTATTTCTGATTATCTTATGCATAAGTAACAGCTTGAATTTTTCAAAGCAAAACCTCATTTTCCTTCTTTCCGCAAAGTTTTGCAACATGCATTTTTGGGGATTTTCCCACTGATGTTGAGATGAGGATTTATATGACATTTCTAAGTTCTGCGAGTGACTTGATTTTTCTCTTCAAACACCCCAGGTACCTCGTCTGCTTTTAAGCATTCTCTTTCATGGCCCAGTTCAGCAAAAACATTTATCACAAGCTTAATCCTCAGCCAAATATATAAACATGTTAAGTTAATACGAATGCACGCCCTAAAGCTAACATCAAAATGTGTGACCATTCCATCTCCTCCTGACTTGAAAAGACCAGTAGTCCAGGTATTTTCAGAAAGGCAACATATTTCATTTAATCAAAAAAAAAAAAAAAAAGATATTTTTATTTCCCTGATCTTTCAGATCCTATAAAAACTAAAACTATTTCATAGAATCATAGAATCATAGGATGTTAGGGATTGGAAGGGACCTCGAAAGATCATCAAGTCCAATCCCCCTGCCAGAGCAGGAACGCCTAGACTATGCTACACAGGAACGTGTCCAGGCAGGTCTTGAATGTCTCCAGAGAAGGAGACTCCACAGCCTCTCTGGGCAGCCTGTTCCAGTGTTCCGTCACCCTCACTGAGAAGAAGTTTCTTCTCGAGTTTAAGCGGAACCTCTTATGTTCCAGTTTCAGCCCACTACCCCTTGTCCTATCAGTGGTTGTCACCGAGAAGAGCCTGGCTCCATCCTCGTGACACTCACCCTTTCTATATTTGTAAACATTAATGAGGTCACCCCTCAGCCTCCTCTTCTCCAAACTAAAGAGCCCCAGCTCCTTCAGTCTTTTCTCATAAGGGAGATGCTCCACTCCCTTAATCATCCTAGTTGCCCTGTGCTGGACTCTCTCCAGCACTTCCCTGTCTTTCTTGAACTGAGGGGCCCAGAACTGGACACAGTATTCCAGATGGGGTCTCACCAGGGCAGAGTAGAGGGGAAGGAGAACCTCTCTTGACCTACTAACCACCCCCCTTCTAATACACCCCAGGATGCCATTGGCCTTCCTGGCCACAAGGGCACACTGCTGGCTCATGGCCATCCTGCTGTCCACCAAGACTCCCAGGTCCCTTTCCCCTACACTACTCTCTAATAAGTCATTCCCCAACTTATACTGGAACCTGGGGTTGTTCCTACCCAGATGCAAGACCCTACATTTACCCTTGTTGTATTTCATTAATTTTTTCCCCGCCCAACACTCCAGCCTGTCCAGGTCTCGCTGGATGGCAGCACAGCCTGCTGGTGTGTCAGCCACTCCTCCCAGTTTGGTGTCATCAGCAAACTTGCTGATAGTACTCTCTAGTCCCTCATCCAAGTCATCGATGAATATATTGAATAATACTGGTCCCAGTACCGACCCTTGAGGCACTCCACTGGATACAGGTCTCCAACCAGACTCCGCCCCATTGACCACAACTCTTTGGCTTCTTCCCCTTAGCCAGTTCACAGTCCACCTCACTACCCGAGAGTCTAGACCACACTTCCTCAGTTTAGCAGCAAGGATGCTGTGGGAGACTGTGTCAAATGCTTTACTGAAGTCAAGGTAGACCACATCCACCGCTCGGCCATCATCTATCCACCTTGTTATATCCTCATAAAAGGCTATGAGGTTAGTCAAGCATGACTTCCCTTTGGTGAAGCCATGTTGACTGTCTCTAATGACCCTCTTATCCCTGATATGCCTTGAGATGGCACCAAGGATAAGTCGTTCCATCACTTTCCCAGGGATGGAGGTGAGGCTGACCGTCTATAGTTACCCGGGTCCTCCTTCTTGCCCTTTTTGAAGACTGGAGTGACATTTGCTTCCCTCCAGTCCTAAGGCACCTCTCCCCTCTCCCAAGACTTGGCAAAGATGATGGAGAGTGGTCTAGCAATGACATCAGCCAGCTCCCTCAGCACCCGTGGATGCATCCCGTCTGGACCCATGGATTTATGGATGTCCAGATTGCTTAATTGGTCCCTAACCCAGTCCTCATCGACTAAAGCAAACTCCTCCACTGCCCTGACTTCCTCTGGGGCCTCAGGGGAACGGGGCTCCTCAGGACAGCCTCTGGCAGAGTAGACAGAGACAAAGAAGGCATTCAGTAACTCTGCCTTCTCTGTATCATCTGTCACCAAGGCACCCACCTCATTCATCAGTGGGCCTACATTGCCTCTGGTGTTAGTTTTATCTGCCACGTATTTGAAAAAACTCTTCCTGTTGTCCTTGACCCCTCTCGCCAGGTTCAATTCTAGGGAGGCCTTTGCTTTCCTAGTTGCCTCCCTACATCCTCGGACAACAGCCTTATATTCTTCCCAAGTGGCCAGCCCTGCCTTCCAAGAGCTGTAAATTCTCCTCTTGCCCTTGAGCTTACCCAGCAGATCCCTGTTTAGCCACGCAGGTCTCCTGGCTCCCTTCCTTGACTTCCTACGTGTCGGGATGCTCTGATCTTGAGCACGGTAGAAGCAGTCCCTGAACGCTAACCAACTATCTTGGGCCCCTTTACCTTCAAACAGCCTTACCCATGGGATTTTCTCGAGTAATTGCTTGAAAAATCCAAAGTTTGCCTTGGCAAAGTCCAGGGTTGCAATTCTGCTTGCTATTTTGTTTCTGCTACATGAGATCCTTAACTCCACCATTTCATGGTCACTGCAGCCAAGGCAGCCCTCAACCTTTACTGCTTCAACCAGATCCTCCTTGTTAGCGAGGATGAGGTCCAGCAGTGCTCCTCTCCTAGTCGGCTCCTCCACCATTTGCAACAGAAAATTATCATTGATGCACTGGAGGAACCTCCTGGACTGTGGCTGACTGGCTGAGTTGTCCTTCCAGCAAATATCAGGGAAGTTAAAATCCCCCACGACAACCAGGGCCTGTGATTGTGAGACCGCTCTCAGCTGCCTGTAGAAGGCCTCATCAACTTCCTCACCCTGATCTGGTGGCCTGTAATAGACACCCACAACAGTATCTCTCCTGCCAGCCTGCCCCTTAATTCTAACCCATACACTCTCAACTTGCTCCTCCTCATCCATGCCTGGATGGTATTCAAGACATTGTAGTTGCTCTTTCACGTAAAGAGCGACTCCACCACCTCGCCTGGCTGGCCTGTCTTTCCTGAAAAGGACATAGCCACCCATGACCACATTCCAGTCATGTGAGCTGTCCCACCATGTCTCTGTAATTGCCACCAGATCATAATCTCCTGCCCGAACCCAGGTTTCTAGCTCCTTCTGCTTATTCCCCATGCTGCGTGCATTGGTGTATAAGCATTTCAGGGAGCAAGCTGAGCACACTGATCTCACCCTAGGGGGATGGAAGGCCACCCGGTCCTCATAATTTCTAGAGCACTGCCCCGCTGCAATCCCAGCTATAACCCCATCCCCCTTCATATCTAGTTTAAAGAACGCTCTATGAGTCCCGCCAGCTCATGACCAAGGATCCTTTTTTCCCTTTGTGTCATTTGAACCCCAGCTTGTTTCAGTAGATCAGGTGCCCTGTAGATCTCCCCATGGTTAAAAAATCCAAAGCTAGACCGCTGGCACCACCCCTTTAGCCAAGTGTTAATCTGCTGCACTTTGTCAAACCTTCCACTATTTTCCCTCATAATTGAAGGAATAGAGGCAAACACAACCTGTGCGCCTGATCCTTCTAGCATCCGCCCCAGTGCCCTAAAGTCCCTTTTGATTGCTTCTGGCTGTCTCTCTACTATCTCATCATTACCGATCTGCATAACCAAAAGCAGGTAATAGTCCGTGGGTTTGACCAGACCAGGAAGTTTCTTGCTAACATCCTTAACTCGGGCCCCAGGGAGGCAGCAGACTTCCCTGTGGGTCGGATCAGGGCGGCAGACAGGGCCCTCTGTTCCCCTCAAGAGGGAGTCTCCAATTACAATTACCCTCCTTTTTTTCTTAGATGAAGAAGTCCTAACGCGTGTATCCGAGTGACTCACCCTAGACAGCCCTATGGGTGAACCCTCCACTGACTCTTCCTTGGCCTGGCTCTCATTGTCTAGAGCCCCATACCTGTTTTGCAGGGGCAACCGGGCAGGTCAGGGAGGCCGAGCAGGGATTTTCCTTCCTCTCCTGGCAGGTACCTGCTTCCACTCTTCCCTATCCTTTAGGTCCCCCCCTTTTGCCTGATGGCCAGAGGTGGGGGGATATTCAGCTCTTTGCAGAGCTTGCTGCTCGCCATTCAGGACGTGACTCCACCGATCTGTCTCTCTCTCCGACTCCCTAATGCTCCTCAGCCTTTCTACTTCCTCCTTCAGTTCAGCCACCAGGCTGAGCAGATCGCTCACCTGGTCACATCGGACACAAGTGTCACTTCCACTACCCTCCATGGCCAGTGCCAGGCTCCAGCATTCTCTGCAGCCCGAGGCCTGAACACCCACATGTTTACGTGGGGCCTCTGTCTGGGTGCCCACAGCTTTTCTAACAACCATTGACCTGGTGGCAACCATAGTTGGCTCTGCAATACAAAGACTCTCCGGAAAGCTAAGCACGGAATAGTTTACAGGCCTTTCAAGTACTTGCCTTTTAACAAAGACTTACCCTTTTGTTCGGTGGGCAGAGACTAGTCCCTGCCCTCCCCAAGGCTTCTTATACCCTGAGGGCAGAGTTAGCAGCTGATCACCGTGTTTAAAATCGCCGGGCCGCTGAGGGTGGCTCCGCCCACGCTATCTCGGGTGTCCGCCCTGGAGCTGCCGGTGCGGCCTCAGGTGTGGCTGCTGTAGCCGGCTTAAAAAAAGCCCCCCAAAAGCTTTTTGCCAGCCTTTTTTTTGCTTAGATTCCTTCCCCAGTGCAGTCTTACCTGCTCTGAAGCTGGGCTCGACAGCAAAATGGTAACTATTGCCTCATTTCATATCAGAATAAAAAAAAATAGCTTTGGTGGTTTTGACAACTGAATCTTTTCATTTCTATTTGATGAAGAGAGCTCCATACTGAAAACCATGAAACTCAAAGGTACCACTGTTTAATGTGTTTGGATTTGCCATCCTTAGTAGTCAGAGCAGGCTGAGAATTTTCCAGCAAAATACCTCTCTGCTAGAAAACACTGTTTCATGGCTCAGATATGCTACTTTTAGAAGTCCCCGTCTCCCCTGTCTGCACCGGCAGGACCCAGCCCTTTGCTGTGCCCGTGGGACCATGAAAAGGAGGAACAAGTGCGAGTGAAGGAGAAAGGAGGACCAGCCAAGCCTGGTATTGGTGAGCAGGACTGAGAGATAAGGTTAACAGACGTTTTGGGAACCGGCTGCACTTCTAACAGCCAGCTGGACTGGACACCTGCAGCATTGAGCTAGTTTCAATGAAGCAGCACATTACGGTTCTAATTTCTTCATTCTTTTTTTCCTTATTTTGTCAGGATCACTGAAAAGATACTCCACACTAAATTATCTGCAAATTTCACCCTAGTGTTCTTCAATTTCTGTCACAGTTACTCCCTTGTAAAAGACATCAGCATTTTTTCACTGTAGATCCCATTTCGCAAAGCTTCACTCTTAAAAGTAACTTTTTTATGCTTAAAAAACATACATACAGTGATATAACCCGTACCTTTGTAAAGTACATTTGTAAATCTACAAACTTTTTCAGGTCCTAGCAAATTTTCTTTTTATTTCTACTAGAATCTCTCTTGGTGGTTTTTTTTTTTGACCTTTAGAAATGGAATATCACCATTGCTTACAGCGTCTTGAAATGCAGATGGCATTCCCATTTTAGGATGGGTTATTTGATGTTTGTATTTCAAGATCCTTGGGCAAGTCCCTGCCATTGCTTACAAAATGTTTTTGTAAAGTATATGTATATGTGTCTTGCTGAATAGTGGCTAATAGAGTTAAACATGGCACAGCGTTCGGAAACATTGCAAGCTCAGAAGTTTTCACAATAATACAAGAAAATAAATAAACAGAATGTTTTATGGCAGTGTACATTTATTGTACATCTATGTTTTGTGCTGATTGCGTTTATGTTACATTAGCATGAAATTCATGATGCTAAATGAGATTCAGTGCGTGTTGAGAAACAGTAACAATGATCTTTGAGAAAACCCAGAATATAAATTCCACAGTCCATTGTCAAAAATAACATTGTACTGTTCATATTTTTAAATGTGGTTTTCTAAAGGTATCTTGATTTCTTTTCAAGCCCTGTAAGCATCGCATAAAACAGTTTGTGCTGGTGAAATTACCTGGCAATGCCTGATGCTCTGTGATCATTTTTCCTGCAGTAGAGCTAGAAATTCAGAAATTCAGCAGTTAGCATCTGACGAGCTGTGCTTAATGATCATAAGCAGCAGTTCTAAGAATATATGCCTAGTCCTGCTAACTCAGTACCGTCCATCTCCACAGTAAAAAGGTTTCCCCATCTACAGCCTATTAGCTTGCAGTTAGCTTGATGGTAAAGTACCCATTGGACACTTGCATCACCTTTCCAGTGACGAAAGATTATTTCTTCATCTGCTTGAAGTAACGCTGTAAGTTTTCCAGACTGATCTGTGAGTCTGGGTGGCAATGAGACAACTGCTCCTTTTCTAGATATGAATGATTCATTTTAGAGCAGAAAGATTTAGTTTACCTTACATTGTGCAGTTTACAATGCATTGTTTGCACTGTGAGTTGTCTTGGGTCTTTTTTTGTTGAAAAATCAAAATGTCGTTATTTGCTATTTTACTTCAGCCTGCTGTATGTTTATGTGAAAAAAACGGATTAGAAGTAAATTAATTTTCTTTAGAAATAGAGGTGATGGGAATCTTACAAAATCCACCTTTTAGTGAAGCCAAATTTTAATTAAAATATTTTATATCTTCTATAAATACAAAATTCTTATTAAAGCATGTTAAGAAATTACCTCTTTTTTTTTCTGGAAAAACTAAAGAAGTACTATCATTTTAGGTTTTAGTTTAAAATATACCATCCAATATCAATGTATAAAGCCAAAGAATTTGAATTAGATTTAAAGTGCTTTGCTATTTTTTAAATATTAAATTTAATGCAAAAATAAAAGTGGAGTTGCAAGCATTTTGAGCAGCTCCTCAGAATGTAATAAAGTGAAAATATGCATTATTAAATCACTGAATCTGAGGCTAAGGCTTATAATTAACCATTGCTGTGCTTGTTGAACAGGGTTCCATGTGCAGAGAAGGAGTGCTAAACACCTTCTCAAAAAAACTTGGTTTTAGTCATAATAATTTCAATTTCTTAGTGCTTTTGCACCTGTGTGATCCCAGTTATAGAAGCAGCAATGTGCATAAACCTACTCAGGCATTCACAGAAGCATAGAATCTTTAAGGTTGGAAAAGACCTCTAAGATCAACTCCAACCGCAAACCCAACACTACCGTGACCACTAAACCATGTCCTGAAGTGCCACATCTACATGCTTTTTGGGAACCTCCAGGGATGATGAATTCACCACTTCTCTGGGCAGGCTGTTCCAATGCTTCACCACTTTTTCAATAAAGAAATTTTTCCTAATATCCAATCTAAACCTCCCCTGAGGTCACTTCCTCTCGTCCTATCACTAGTTACTTGGGAGAAGACACCAACATCCATCTCACTAAAATCTCCTCTCAGGTAGTTGTAGAGAGCAATGAGGTCTCCTCTCAGCCTGCTCTTCTCCAGACTAAACAAACCCAGTTCTCTCAGCTGCTACTCATAAGACACACTCTGCAGACTCCTCGCCAGCTTTGTTGCCCTACTCTGGACATGCTTGAGCACCTCAATGTCTTTCTTGTACTGCGGCACCCCAAACTAAACACAGTATTCAAGCTTCAGCCTCACCAGTGACAAGTACAAGAGTGTGATCACCATTAGTCCTACTGGACACACTATTTTTCATACCTGGCCACCTGGGCACACTGTTGCCTCATATTCAGCTGGCTGTCCACCAGCACTCCCAGATCGTTTTCTGCTGGGCAGCTTTCCAGCCACTCTTCCCCAAGCCTGTGGCATTGCATAGGGTTTTTGTGACCAAAGCGTAGGACCCAGCACTTGGCCATGTTGAACCTCATGCAATCAGCCTTGACTCATCAATCCAGCCTGTACAGATCCCTCTGCAGATCCTTCCTACCCTCGAGCAGATCAACACTCTCACCCAACTTGGTGTCACCGCCAAACTTGCTGAGGAAGCACTCAATTCCTTCATCCAGACCACTGATAAAGATACTAAACAAGACTGGCCCCAAAGCTGAGCCCTGGGAGATGCCACTTGTGACTGGCCACCAACTAGATTTAACTCTGTTCACCACAACTCTCTGGGCTTGGCCATCCAGCCAGTTTTTAACCCAGCCACGAGCTGCCAGCTTCTCTAGCAGAATGTTGTAGAAGACAGTGTCAAAGACTTTACTAAAGTCCAGATAGTCAACATCCACAGCCTTTCCCTCATCCACTAGGTCACAGAAGATTAGGTTGGTCAAGCAGGACCTGCCTTTCATGAATCTGATTTCAAATATATAGACTAGTTGAGCAGTTGAGTCTGAAGGATCTATTCTGACAAACTTTGCATCTGTATTCCTTGAAATGACCTCATGGCAACTGACATATTTACAGGGATCTGCCTACCCAGAATGGACAAGTTTGTTGCCATCTAATTCACTTGACAGAACCTATGTCTCATTTGGGATTTCCCTAAGGTCCCAGTAGGCAGAAGACATGCATGATATATGCTGTTTTCCTTTTCTGATCTTTTCTACTTTTCACCAATGTCAGAGGTATGATGCCGAGTTAGACAGACACTGTGTCTGACCCTGGACTGCTGTTTTTCCAGCAATCAGGATCAAGGCTCTCTTACTTCTGGTGTCCTGATACTTAGGCTCAACATTTGGTGTAGCTTACGCTGTACTTAAGTATGAAACTTAAGATGTTTCCCCTTAGTATTTGCATAAGAAAATTTCTTCCTGTATAAAAAGAATATCCTAAAGAACACACCAGTATGTAAACAGAATAGCTGATACACACATAAAATAACTACAGAGGCTTAAATTATGAAACTTCATGAAAATTTTTAGACAGAAGTGCCCCAGCACCCGCCTGCTATTTCTCTCATAGTGATATTGGACAGTTTGAAACACGAACTGAAAAAAGAAGCTCCATTCTTTACCTCATTAAAAGGCTTATTCCATCCATGTCATGCTCTCAGAGCCCAAACAAAACAAAAACACCCCAAAATAAAACCAAACCACAAAAAAACCTCACAACTAGAAAAGTTTAGAAATAAACTTTTAACCAGCCACACTGAAGGCAAAAGAAATGTTATAGTCGCAAAGCGTTCCAGATGAATTTCTGAAAGGCATCTTTAAAAGCCTTCTGAAACTTTCTTAGCTGCTGAGCTAAGCAGTCATCTAAGTAGGTTTCTGAAATTCTTTAATAGCAAACCAAAACCATTCCTATCTCCTGTGCAGCTGTCAGTCTCTCCTCCATGCCCTAACCCTGCTAAGATTGGCAACTGTCTTTTTATGAACATCAGAATTGCTTTAATGCTGCAATGCTCTAAGATACGGATTTTTCAGGTAATCTAGATCTGTCAAAATGTCCAAAACCAGTACATCATTCCATAATAATTTTTTATTTTGTGACTGTAATAGGCAATAAAATGTAGTGAAATATTTTGGTGTGAGAAGTCTAATTCAGTATAGCTTAATAAAGTCTAGATGATTCATCATGGCACATTATTTATCCACAGTAATTTACTAGGTAGATGTGTGAAATCCCTTGTAGTCAGTTGAAAAATATGTGCTGGACCATCTTTGGCTTTCTTTTTTTTTTTTTTAACCTATGTGGGGATATTTACTTTCCCCACAGCAATTGAACAGTAACCCAGCATTCAAACGATTGCAGGATTTCTGGTTAAAAAAAAGAAAAATGCTGGTTAATGCTGATAATTTTTACAATGCAGAGCTGAGAAAAGCTTTTAAACCACTGCTTTTTAAAATTAAAAAAAATCCTGTTGAAAGCACTCTAATGGTTAAATACACTTTGGGAATTTAAACTTTAGGATACAGATTTGAACAGTTAAAAAATTATTTACATGAATAGAAAAACCTAAGTAGGAAAATTTTAAAAACAATTTAAGTCAAACAACTGTAGCCTATGTGCTAAGACAAGCCCCACTAGTCTGAATATTGGAATGGAGTACTAATGGAAATTTATGAGAAGTGATCACAGAACAGTGCAAATGAAAATATTCTTAATTAACTGCATGAGAAAATATCATCATAAAGCCCTTGGAGTGTTTTCTGAAAACTTCATTACTGATGGTAAAGGCTGAAAACTTAAGGAAGAAAGTTATCGCCTGTCTCCCATAATCGAAGTATCTCTGGTGGTACCAACACAATGTGAGGCTCATCTGTGAGCAAAACACTGTCTCCCTGGAAACCGCTAGAATGTGTCACTTCATCTGATCCCAAAACGAGAGATAAGAAACAAGAAGTGTGAAATCCTTTGCTGGAGAGGTTAGCATTTTATTAACACCTGCAGTTTGATGTTTAGCACTACCTGGAACATATGATTTAGCTAATTGCTGCAAAAGGTATTGAATCTCCTTTACAGTTGCATCTGTCATGACTGAAGCCTTCCTTTTACTGTTATTTTCCTGCCTGTTTAACAAATTATAAACTTGAAAGAAAATTATGAGTATCTCCTTTGCATCATTTCCTTATTAACCCACTCTTTGCTTCACTAAAATTTACATGAACACTTTCCTGGAAGCAAACTTAATGTATTTATTCAATGCTACCGTTGGGACTTCATCAACATAACTGTTAGGTGTACTATAGGCATAGATCTAGGATTACTCAAAACAAAGCTACAGTAATAATTTTTATTAGGAACACCTCCTAAGCCAAAGCTGTAGAATAGGGACACTGATACATGAGCAAATCAGCCAGCGTGCATCACAACCAACAATATCTTTTTAAAGCTGCTCTGGGTTCTCCAATCTCACTAAAAATTAAGGCTTGCCAGGGAGCTTCTTGGTCTCCACACAAATATTTCTCCAAATTTAGACTGGAATTTCAGGCCACAATCAAAAAGTGAGGGAGAGAGCGAGCTGTGGGGCAGAAGTAGTCATGTGTAGGCTGATGCCTTTCAATTACACAGATGTTTCCACACTATGCAATCTCGGTCCATGCAAGGCAGTAGTGGAGGCTAAATCTAAAGAAACCTTAGATTTCTTGAATAAATTAGTGTGTGGAGAGAAAAGAGCAAAGTGAACACCAAGCTCTCAGCTATCACAGGTTGAATGTTTTATCCATTTTCTCTCTGATTGGGAGGCAAGATGTTTCAAAAGCCTTTAGTTTCCTATGGCTGTAGAGGGGGAAGGAAATTAACTTCTTTAGAAGATACATGAGCTTCTTCTCTAGAAAATACAAGAGCTTCATATCTAACTCAGTTATTTACTTAGTCAGAAGCAAGTTTTACTGACATGAACATGTTCCCCACCAGGCCTGTTGGGCATAAGCAGAACTCTGCAGTGAATACAATATTTGCGCATAAGACCTTTAGATTCTTCTAGAGTTTGCAGGTGAATGACAAATGAGGGAAGACTGCAGAAAGAGTGCCTGGACACTCTGTTTAAGAACTGGACTCCACACCTGCTTTCTCCCACACAGCACCAAGACAATGTTGGAAAAATGTCATTGATCACAGTGATCGACCACAGTGATTGATCACAGTGATTGATCACAGCTGCACCAATGATGACAGTTTGTTCATCCACCATCATGTATGTCTTTGAGTTGTGAATCTAGTCCACAAAAATGATGTAACTGTCAACGGATGGTGAGACATAAAAAGTTAGATAATATTAAGTGCTCTAGAAATAAACCAAAACATCAATTCATTTTTTATTAATTCAACATTAGGAAACTCCCCAAAGTGGAACGTTTCAATCTGGAACTGCCCATGCTTTGGTATCTCCATCTGTAGTACAAGAATATTACAAACGCTAGCCACAAGAATGACACAATACTACAACATAGCGTGTTACAAAAGTCAATTCACTAATAGTTAATAAGCCCTCGATCCATGCAGAAACCAATGTATTTTTCTCTAGAGGACAGTCTGAATGACATGTCAGAGGGCATGGGCCAAGTGTTAAGCAGTGAGGGTAAGGTGGAATGGTGAATGCCTCTGTTTAGAGATCACCTACACTGTGACGAGTGGGGATGGCTTTAAACAAAAGTATGTGATCATGAAATTAAAGAGAGTATTATCTCTATTACACTGCAGTCTTTAATATCATGATCATACAGTACTAATGTTACAAAACTAATTAAGACTTAATTTCAGTATTTCATAGCTTTCGAAAGGTAAGTTTGCAGTTCCTTCTGTATGTAATTATATATATAACTGAGACAATACCCTCTTTTGAGTCTCGATAGGAACGATTTCATAACGCAGCTCAGTAGATGAGGTTAGCTGTACAAAAGGAAGTACGGGAGAAAAGTGATGGAAAATGAAGGCAGAATGAAAAGCCTGATGACCATTCTTTTAAACGGTAATATATTTCTTAGATTTTGTTTCCTAAGGTTTTAGCAAAAACCTTTACAGAGACACTAGCCAGCAAAGACAGTGATATTATTATCAGAATATGAGACAGTCATCAACAAAGAGAAACCCAAACAATTATTAAAATATTACATCCTATTTCTCAAACAACTGACATTATTTTGGATGTTTCCATGCAAGAATATGGTATGTCATTCCCAGACTAATAACTTTTAAACTAATATTTTGCTATGCATCCTATTTTGCCTTCTGCTGTACTCTTTAATACTTAGATAAATGACTTGCCTTTTTAGCTTCTTTGGACTGTTTTATAATCTTTGCAGTGGAGTTAATCTGTGGCTCTGCATCTTACAATTACTGTCATTATTAGGTGATAGAGAAAATACTGAAGTGGCTAGTCTGACCAAATACTGACTGCGGATGGATTAAAAGGCATAGAGGAATTTCCTTGTATTCCTAGATGACATCAGAAATTGTAACTGTGACTTGTTTCTGAAAAGATTGGATCAGATGATCCTTCAATGCCCCTTACAACCTGCACTTTCTATGATTCTATAAAAAATAATTTATCAGAACAATGTATATTCCTATCAGAGTAACATTGTTTTTTAATAGAGCATATCATCATAGACAGAACTTTAATAAAGAATAACTCTCCTAGCCCACTACTAAAAAAAAAAGCTATTGAGGAGAGGATAAATAAGGACTTTTGCAAACAAACAGCAGAGAAGTGAGAAATTCAGCTAGTAACTAAGGTGACAATGAAAGGACACATGAATCAAAATCTGAAGAAACAGAAAGTAGGATTTATGGCATAAATATGTGAACAGCAATCTCAAGTCCTCTCGCAGCTCATACTCATATCTAAAAATGTAGCTGGAAACCCATGGTTATTAGCAGGAGGATATCACTTGTTGATTTTTGATTGCATAGTGTTTCTGCCTAGAAAGAACTAGTAGAGTGGCACAGTGCAAAATCTTCTGGAATTATTAGCAAATTTCTTTGTGGATGCTACTTCAGAATACCATTTTAGTTACTTTGATGAATCTGGAACAAAGAACAGAACAGCACTGCTAGTATGACGGATAATGTTGCATGAGATCTTTATGTTAAGTTTTTTTAAAGTTGCCAGTAATCTCTATGCCCTGAAGTTGTAAACCCTTAAGAATATAACTTACTCCAGCTGCAGCATTCTAATTCTGAAGGAAAGCAAAAGAACCTGGTATCTATTAATTTATATGATGAGTCCCTACAAGAACATTATACCGATTATAGCAGGATCATTTTCCTTCTTCACTGTCCCCCAAGCACACTTGCTTGCAGGAACTCCAGAAAATTAGATGCCTATAGCTCAAGTCTGTAGCAAATCCCCAAAGGGCCCCTTGCTGCCCAGCAGCAAAAATGTAAGCAGAGTTGATGGAGTTGTTATACAGCAGTGCCACAAAGGAGATGCTGTAATAAGATGTAATTCTTCCAAGAAACACTTCCCCATCCACTTGCAATTTGAATTCCTTAAGAATGCACCAGAGATACTAACAATATTGAAAGATTGGTGGGGACAAAACCACAAACACTGCCATTGGTGCCATGATGAAAGAGTTACTGAAAGAGGAAAAAGCAAAGTTTGAAATACCATGGGCTTCTGACATGGTCACAGTCAATCTCTGCTTGCCCCAGAGGTAAATAAAGCTTTGCTAGCTACAGAAACAGAACTCAAGCAACCCTTGTTCCTTGTGGTTATGTTTCTATTAAATCTGGGATTTTCTAGAAACAATTTTGTAGCTGAAGATTATACTGTTAGAAAGCAGCCCTGTCTGCTAAAATTCACTAACAATAATGATGTAAAAACCCCCAGCATTTGATGTAGTTGTTCTTTCCCACATGCTTCTCATATTTAAAAAGCAGTACTGAAAGAACAGCAACAAGAGTGTTACGAAAAGAGACAAATGAAGCGGTATAGGCAAAAGAGAACAGCTGCATTTTCAGTTGATGGGGTTTATTGCACTGAGGAGAATAGTAAAGTTGCTAAAGGAGAATAGAAAGAAAGAAGGAAAGGAGTAAAGAAAAGTTAAAGAAAAATAGAAAGAAAGAGGAAAAGGATATTGTACTCTAAAAGTATCAACCCAGTGCCGAAGTTTAGAAGCAAGTCTTAGAATCACACAGAATCACAGAATGTTGGGGGTTGGAAGGGACCTCAAAAGATCATCTAGTCCAGCCCCCCTGCCAGAGCAGGATCACCTACAGTAGATCGCACAGGAACATGTCCAGGTGGGTTTTGAATGTCTTCAGAGAAGGAGACTCCACAACCTCCCTGGGCAGCCTGTGCCAGGGCTCGGTCACCCTCACAGTGAAAAAGTTGTTCCCAATGTTTTTGTGGAACCTCCTATGTCCCAGCTTGTACCCATTGCCCCTTGTCCTGTCATTGGACATCACTGAAAGGAGCCTGGCTCCATCCTCCTGACACTCTCCATTGACATATTTATAAACACTTGATTTTGAAAGCTATGGATATTTACATTTCTTCAATTTCTAACGTTTCCTTACGTAAAACAGAACTTGTTTGTTCTCTAACTTTGCTGCCCTCCAACTATGTCTTTCTGCTGGAAGAGGGGGATTGAAATCAGATGATTGTAAAGGTCCCTCCCCACACAAACCATCCTATGATTCTGTGAGAAACCCAACCTATTGCCATTGGCAACAGGAGTAATACTAAGATTCTTCACTTCTTTCATTTTTCTATGCTAGTTCAGGGTTACCATTGTCAGTCTTCACAAGCTATCTCAGATAAGTGCAGCTGTCAGAGGAATAAAGCTTAGAAAATGCTACTGTATTCTTACAATTTCTGTTCTCCACCATATCTCACTGCCAAAATCTGCCTTGCCAGTCAGATTTTACTGGTGAAGCACGAGTGAAATAGGTCTTTGTGGCCCTGATGTTGCCTCAGTTCATTCAGAGAGGTGCAGAAAGTTTTGGACAATTGTGCACCACTGCTTTATATCATGACTAAAGTAATGGCAAAGAAGTCAGTTTCTCTGGGCACTTCATTCTGATATTTGGGATTCAAGACAGTGCTTTGGTTGTAACAGCTTCACAATATTTGCTCTATGTGCAGTCTATTAGTTTTGATGGTTTTCTTGGTTGAGTCCTTGTCCTCTACCATGCACTCCCTCATCACATCCTTTGTGCCAGCAGCATTCCTCCCACAGAGATTTTCAGGACTGCTCACTAGTGCCAAAGATCTGACTTCCAGCTTATGTCAAGATTTCCTAAGACCACAATAATTTCCCCCTGCCTAAACTGTCAGAGAGGAGTTGGCAGAACTCAGTAACAATTTTAATGCTCTTTTCTGAGGAATATATGATGCTCAAAATTCTATATCACATATAGTTTTTTATTAACTCAGGCTTTGCTTTTGGCTATGTGGCTTGTCATTAAGTACTTGCAGAGGTATGGGTCTGTTGCTGTGAATCAGTCTCATAGGCTAACAGAATCTTTGTGTTAGCCTGTTTCTTGTTGATAACAAGTTTGCTGTGATCTGAAGAAGAAATGCTGCGCATTCACAAGGTTAACCTGAAGCATATTTGATATTTTGCAGAATATTTTGAAATTTGAGTAGAAAAGGCAAAAGAAGGCTAGGAAAGCTGGTTTCCTCAAAAGTATGTCCCTCCCTGTACTTCAGGAGTAACCTGGAAAAAAGATAAGCTAAGGAAAGCATTACTTGCTGTAGGATGTTTTTCCAAACACATTATATCAGTTTCTGTTTGCTTACTTTCATTTCCATATGGTACCTCCTCCACTTTTCTAGAAATGTGAAATGCCATCCCAGGAAAATCTTGCTTTCTGCATGGGATAAAGGGAAGAAGAATAAACCAGTGGTGGTGACAAAGGAATACGGTGGTTATCACAGCTTTCATGGTTCCTATACAGGGTTTTAAAAGACAGTGTATTGAGTAGAAAAGGCAATAGCCTTCTAGTGAATATAAACCAACTAGTCTGGGTTTTACTAAATGCAAACAACTACTTCTTTGCAACCGGTATAGACCACACTGAATTAATTCGAGCAAGAACTTTCACAGAAACCTCTTTCGTTATGTCGTATCCAGAATCTGTTGTCCCAGCTGTCAGCAAATGCACTACAATGTAGTTCATTCTCACAGGCGATAGACTTTGAACCATGTCAAGGGCTGTGTCAGTCTACAGCATATATTTAAATCCTGCTTCAGACTCTATATGGCTCTGGTTATAACATGCTTTGAACATCAAGTGCAAGCAAAGCACAAAGAAGCTGTTATATTAGCCAGTCTAACTAACCACAACATTGATGTAGAGAATTATGACACTTACCAGTGAAGAGCAGAATATTGCAGTTGATCTGAATGTTGGCAAGCAAACTTTTTTCTTACACTCTTTTCTTTATCTATAGCAAAGGAAGAATAGTATGCTAAAAATAGTGGCTTAGTTGGTAAATAGGCTACCTCAGTTGGCGATATAGTATTGTAGATACAACTATGGGAAGGTGGAAAATAAGATTTAGCCTCACACTTTTTGTTATTTAGGTCATTATTTGGCTAAATCCTCTCATTTATGCCTACTGCTAAATGGCATGAAAGCTAATTTGAAGTTTATAATTGCACCTTCAAAATTCAGGAAGGCCTCCAAAAATAAGAGTCATTGTAGAGGAATTTCTTGTGGAGCAGAGGCGCGGTATTACTTTAAAGGTGTGGACAACCCAGCTTAGGCCTAAAGGAAGGCTCTGTCCTTGAAGCTGCCTCGGAACACGGGGAGGAGGAGGTTTTATCTGTTTTGTGAGAGCTTTGAGAGATGCTTGGCTGGAGGTGCTGGCCCCGGGGGGAGAAGGGGGGGCGAGAGCCGCTTGCATAGTGGAATGGGACTACCCAATAAAACACTGGCGCGTGTAAACCTGTAACTGACCAACTCTGTTAAGGGGCAGGTGCAGGGACACTGCTTAACTGTCTGTATTGAGCTGTCTGGAGCAATAAAGAGAGGATGACTTGTAGCCATATTGGTGTGATGGTCGTTAACTTGGCCGGCTCTCCGAAGGGGCCCTTCTAGAAGTCATACTGCTGAACTAGAAACACATATCAGAAGTCAAAAATACCTGAAAATCTCCAGATGAGATAAGAATTAAGAAAAGTGTTTCACCAAGATCTAAGTTCTGTTTAGACCAAGAGAAGTCATGGTGACCCTAAAAATGCTGATAGGCACAAGCAGATCTGCATGGGTTGCCAAAACAATGCAATATCTATTCTTTCACTTCCCTGTAGAGAGCTGTTTAGTGCTCAGTCAAAGGGTCATGAATGCTTTTGGACACTTTCCAGCCCTTCTGAAACATTCAGTTTTTTTTGTCAACTCTGGCTCCCTCTCCTGAGGCACAGAGCCAGCAGCTGTAAAGCACCAAGCACAGACAGGCACAGTAACAGCCCCCTCCAGCGTGGCAACTCTGGGTGTTCAGGAAGGAAAGCTTTTCACTCCCAGCCTCTCAGTGCAACTGCATTATGTCTGGCATCATTTGGTCACACATATATCGATTTTTTTCCTCTAATATAGAGTGATAGGGGAGAAAGTGCCTCTTGATTTTCAATATTTCAGCAAGTATTCTCTTAAAAGTGTAAGACATTTTAGATATCTGCCTTAATACCTGCTCCTAGAAGGAAAAGAAACCCCCTCAATTCCAAGAAAGTAGAACACTAAATTACACTATTTGCTCCAGAAAACTCAACTATATCTCATTTTTAATCAAATAATCAAAGCGACATTTGGACCTATCCAACAAACAGTGGGAGATTAAATAAAGCCATCAATGAAAAAATAAAAATATTTTCAACTTCTTTACATTTGTGGCTCATGAACTTCGTCACTACTTCTTTATTTCCACCTTTCTTCTTTTGCCAAGGTCACTCAGGACTCTGAAAATATTAAATCTTTTCTCACCTAGATGGGAGAGGTAGGACTTCAAAATATTACCCTCAAAAGTTCTTGATATTATTGAAAGAATCACTGTTAATGTGGGGTTTTTTATTAATTTGATATGAAAAGAACTGTGTGTATGAGTTTAGAATGGGAGTCACTGTTGCTGGTGTAATGGACACAGTCTGGGGACACAGAGAACTGAAGATTGAGCTGTTGGAATGCAAAATAAGTTCCTCTAAATATTGACAAAAGATAAAACAATCTCCTCACTTACTTTGAATTATTCCTCAAAAGTCAACTCATTTTGGCTATCTTTTCCTGCAGTCTGCTTCCAGAATCGTCTCTCCCTGGTAGCCAGACAAACCAATAAGCCATAGCACAATATTCTGTTTCAAAAATCCTGAAACACAGCTACAACACAGGGAAGTCTGCAATTCTAGATTCAACAAATCAAGCCAAACAATCAAACCAGGTAAAAATAATGTCAGCAGCCTCACAGTTTGAAATTAACAGCCTCTTTCCTACCTCTTCCTTTTTTGTTATTATTTATTTTTCATTTAGGAAAGAACACTGGAAAGGCAACACTGAGACGGATAGCCTGGAGCTTTAAAAGTGCTTATTACTTTGGGTTTACACAATGAGGAATTCATACCTAGTGACTTAATAGTCTTGATAGCATCATCAATCTTGCTAACAGAAAATGGCTAATCTACTTTAGCAGCAAGTTCATTAAAGGTTGGGTTTTTCTTTTTTTTTTTTTTTCCTCTAGAAGAGGAAGGAAGCCAAGATAAGGACCTTCCAGAGAGTATTTGCAAACTATAAGCAGGGTAATATGGCAATTCACAAGTAGGAAGGGAGAGAGGAATGGAAAAATCATAAATTCTTAAGAAAACATTATAGCACATAGATTAAAAAGGTTATTGCTTAGAAGATTGAAGAGCTTTACATGGAAGTGGCTGAGGCAGAATAAAATGGATATCTACAAAAAAATGAGATTCTAGGAGGAGAGTTAATGATGAAGTGCTGAGCTGGCAAGAGGCCAGCATTGTCCAGATTAGTTCAGTTGAGTAGGAGGGATAATGTCAGCTGACATGCTGGCAGCAAGAAAGGCCTAGGAGATGGATGGCAGCTTGAACACAGGCTGGTCCAGCAGTCAATGGAAAGCTCGTTGCAACGATCAGACTGATTATTCTGTCCACTGGGAATCGGGATACTTCAAGTAACTACAAAACCCACCTGTCAGGGAAACAGTTGGGAAAAGGGCAATCTCATCAACTAAAAATGCACATAACTGGTGACAGACCAGACATATCACCAATAGAGACAGCAGGCTGTACTTCCATCAGTGTTACACTAAAGTTAATACAGGGCAACTTTACTGACATCTTCAGAATTGGCTCCAGATTTACACAGAAACTAATGAATTCAGAGTATGGCCATATCAGAATTTGCTACCAAGTGCACAGGGAAGACTTTTATACAGAAAATCCACTGCTCTGCAAACAGCAATTGTAGTCAACATTTGGAGAATTTCATTCATGGGCTAGACATTCAGCCAAGGTAAACGAGCACATTTCCATGATGCCAGCATAGACTCCAGCCCCTTAATACCTTCCATGAGACAGTGGCAGTGTTTGCAGGACTGCAGTGTCTCCAAAGCAGATGCTGAAACAGCTTGCAAAACTACTAGGGTAACCACAGTATAAATATTACTTACTAATCTTCTAGACTGAAACTGAAAATCATCTTCCTGTGCATTACCAGACTCAGAGGTTTTCACAAGGGGAGCTAGAGGGTTTAGCCAGATGGGATGCTATCACGCCACAGACAGCAGACACCGGGAACCTGATGACACCTTGCCAAAGGACTCATGGGGAAAAATAAAAGTATTATGAAATGGATAGTAAGTGTGGAACTTAGACTTGGGTAAACAGAATCAGTTCTGTTCAGTGAATTTAATTTTCAGCTCAGTCTCATCTAAGAGACTACAGATTCTGAAGTTAACAGTGTGTTTTTGCAGACAGTGTCTGCTACTAGAAGTGATAAAACCTGAAGTTTACAGTTACTACCAGGGATTGGTGTGCAGAAAGGTTCTTACTGATACTTGCTCCTACAGTGACCAAGTACACTCCTGGATCTTGTGTGCCACACTGGGGGTGCCGGGAAGTAAAAAGGGTCACAAGGAAGTAAAAGGTTGCTCCTCCAGGAAGGAACTGACAGGACAGACAACCAACAAGAACTCTTTTAGTTTTCTTTTCAAACCCGTAATTCTCTCTGCCTCATTCTCTTTCCTTTCGGGGAGGGAGAAGTGTTAGAGAGCACCTGTCGGTGTTTAGTGGATGGCCTCGCCCAAACCCCTGACAATAATTATAACAACTCCCAGTAAGAGATAAAAGAACTGTTGTGGATATTGTGCCGTTAGAATAGGAATCAACTTTAGGGTGGGGACAGTGAGTCTAGGCATAAGTTGGTAAGCTGGGGACTTTCTGGTTTTGAAACTACTTTGAACAGAGGAAGAGTAGCCACCTGCAAGCTGGAATAAGAAATTAACTCATAGATCAGGACCTCCAAATCCACATCTAATGATCATGAGGAAAAGGAACTGTGCTCTGAAGTAATTCTCTGGAGGAATCTGAACAGGCTAATGACAAAAAGCTGACACACTTAATAATGCTCGACTACAGTGTTTGTAGAATAACTTTCCAAATAAACCAGGGATGGATGGAAAGATTATCAGAACTCATAAACAGACAATTACAATCTATAACACCATCAACACTCTATTTTTCTGTGGATAACATTCCATTTTAATTTTCCACTGACATTCTATGGACAGTGTCAAACGAACATTTAATTAGAGAAGGGTATCACTTAAACATTAATGCAAATCAATCCTTTCCACGACTGGCATGGTGGACAAATATCAAAAATGGACTGATTTCTTGTCTGTGTTTCAGTTCATATTTTAGAAACCAAATTAATAATTCCATCTTTGATGAGATCATCTTTCTCTGATGTCAAGTTCCAACATGCTAATTTGTGACGCTTTTTGTTGTTTATTATCATCACAGAATCACAGAATGCTAGGGATTGGAAGGGACCTCAAAAGATCATCAAGTCCAATCCCCCTGCCAGAGCAGGAACGCCTAGATTATGCTACACAGGAACGTGTCCAGGCAGGTCTTGAATGTCTCCAGAGAAGGAGACTCCACAGCCTCTCTGGGCAGCCTGTTCCAGTGTTCCGTCACCCTCACTGAGAAGAAGTTTCTTCTCCAGTTTAAGTGGAACCTCTTATGTTCCAGTTTCAGCCCATTACCCCTTGTCCTATCACTGGTTGTCACCGAGAAGAGCCTGGCTCCATCCTCGTGACACTCACCCTTGATATATTTGTAAACATTAATAAGGTCATTAATAAGGTCATCATGTTTAAGGTCAAAAAGACTCCTTTTGCTGTCTCACATAACTGCAAGTAAATTTACATTTTCAGGATCTGTTTGAAGTCTCATTCCACTCTATTATAACTTCACTGATGTCACTTTGACTTCTCAAACAATTACAGCAAAGCGTATTTCAGGAAACAAATTCTTCCCTGAGAAAATATCTGGTTGTTTCTTTAACTTCTGCAACAGAGGAACAAAGACATTCCTTAAATTACAATGTGGACATGAAATTTAATACATTCACAGTGCACCAGACTGGAAGATAAGAATCACTTCATACAAATTTCAGTTAACGATCTAGTTCATGAGAGTAGCTGATGGAATTATTTCTCCAACTCTCTCAAATTCTTGCATCCTAACTCTCAACCTCAAACTATTTACCCCCACCAATATCGCTTCTACCGTACTTTAGGAAATATTATAAACTGGTATAGCTCTAATCACATTAAAAGGAACGACATTTCCCTAGGTGGCAATTATTGTTAAAGCACTGACTACAGCTAGGTGCAACACAAGCCATCATACAGCAACGAGCAACAATTTTAAAACCTTTGGTTCAAGACAGGAAGTGAGAAATGGAAGTCACTGTTGTAATCAACAAGCAACCAGCTGCCTCACTTGGGTGCTGGAAGAGGTTAGAGGGCAATGCAGAAATCAATGTAATAGCAGCCAGAACAAATTTAGGAAAGCTTGTGAAGCATACTTAAAGAGGATGAAATGCAAGGAAGTGAAACTTTTATATTATTATTATTTTTATAACTCTGTGAAGGAGCTAAAGGATAAATGGTTTTTTTAAACTCCCTATGCAATCTGTCTGGCATTCTGTATCCTTCAAGAAGGCCAATCAGATAAAAACTCTGGAGGTAATTGAAGAATCTGTAATTCCATCGAATAAAGATTTTTTTTAAATTGGCCAGGCAATCATAATGCAGTAGAGGCAATAACTACATTTAAAGAAGAGGTATTAGGTGTTTTACTGAGATGCACCATTAAAGATTGTAGGTTTCAGTGCAGAGAACAGAGCAATCTAGATGAACAGGGCCAAAAAAAGTGAGACACTGCTGATTTCACCTTTCTCCATTTTTGAATGCATGCCCTTGAATAGTTACAGTTATGGTCCGTGAGATGTTAAGAATCA
Source organism: Trogon surrucura (assembly GCA_020746105.1). NCBI lineage: Eukaryota > Metazoa > Chordata > Aves > Trogoniformes > Trogonidae > Trogon > Trogon surrucura. Next base: position 14,673,636 of record CM036622.1, on the reverse strand, counting down.
GCAGTTTTCATGGATTTTATTAGTGCTGGGCTTCTCTGTTACTATGGTTGGTGAAAAATAATCTAGAGAAACAACAGAAACCCCTTCAAATACATAATAACTTCAAATTGGACACCTACATTTTTGGGGGCACCTCCTGAATTTGTTTCCTGGTGAAATGGTTTTGTTGTCAGTAAGGGAAGCAACATAATGCAAAATTCCCAAGGGCCTGTTTAGATTCAAGAGGAAAAGCAAGTCATTTTATTTCTATTAGATAACACATTGCTCATCTTTTGACTGTTTTCAAAAGTTACTCTAGTTTACATGTATTTACAAATCACTGTCACTTGGATTTACAATGCTATTCTTCAAACAGAAGATGCTTCGATGCTTAAATAAGACCAGTGACAAAACCAAGAATATTACTTTAATTTGCTAGAATAAGAGTGGAAGACTCTTCCATTCCTGGATGACTTCCATAAGTGTTCTGGAGGAAAAGTATGCAAAAGCAGATATGGTACACTTGTTTCACACCCCCCCCCCCCACAAAAAAAAAAAAATTACTTTAGAGAAGTCTGTCAAGCATTCATTTCTGTCTTAGTTTCATTTGTTCTGTCACTTTTGCCATCCAAGTATGACATCACAGCTTGTCAGAACAGTGTATCTTATGCCTAAGTCCTATCACGGAGCATTCACCTAAAATCAATGATTAATTTTATTCATAACAGAAAGCAATATAATATTTACATTTGTTCTCAGAAATTAAATTAGAAAAAAAAGAAATGTTATGATTTCTTAATAAGTAGAGTTAGTGCACAGTTGAGAAACATTAAATTAATTCCAGATTTGATAGCCTTTTGACAGGTAAGCACCGTGTCATTTGCATGTCAGTGAGATGTAGTGAAATTCCAGCCACTGAAACAGCATCCTCTGTTCCCCAGCTGCAGCACTATGGTCTTCAAATAGGCAGTAAACCTGGCTTGGAGGAAGTCCTGCTCCAAAAAATTTTGTCCCTGCAACAGCTTCTTGTTAAAATGCGATGTCATGGTAATCATGTCAAAGGCAGTAGAAAATTCTTGATGCAGCTTGCCTTCCACACTTACTGTCAGTTCTTGGTGGACTATTTAATCAGGACTAACAACAGGCTAAAGCTGGGAGTTGCCATGAAGAACGGTTATTCATCTCCAGGGAGTCTCTTCTCGGTTTTGGGTAGAAAGTCTTTGCTCTCAATGGTAGAAACAAGCAAGAGCTCCAACTCTTTTCCCCCTGTGGTTCAGCTTTGCTCTAGCACACAATGGGTAAGGTGAGCCAAAAGACAATTTGTTCTGCATTTTCGTTGGAGAAAAAGAAATTAAGGAAAAGAAATTAAGACTTCCATACTGTTTTTGCATGTGACCATAGGGATAGCAGAGGAAGGTTAGCAAGATTTATACCTACTGACCAACTCTTCAGATGTCATGTGAAGAAGGAGGTAGCTTAAGTGACTTTCTCAAGGTGAAATGATAATCAGATGACAACACTGAGCAGAAAACTCTAACTCTTGCTCTCCCCTCCTATTAGCGCATTTCTCTCCTAGGCACCCACTTTTGGATTTATCTAGAGGTAGAGTCATACCTACACTAGAAGAATATATAGAAGTAGCAATTTTAAAGTAGCTGGAAATCTATATCAGGCTCTTTCAGCTCCACCCAATAAGAAAATGACTCAGCACCAATGATCATAATCAGCCTTGGGACATGGCAATGTGCTCAAGGATACCTTACTCCCACCGAGACTGGATATCTTGAGGAAAAAAAGTAGATAATTGTTTTTGACAAGGACATGAACAACTGAAGGAGAATAACTTGAAGATGATTCTTAAAATATAACACAGACATTGTGTGGTGCATTTCAGATAACTAGTGTATGGAGAAGTTGAATTGGGAAGCTTATTTACTTTGAGTTTGGGTTAGCAACTTTCAGGAATACACTGAAACACCCAATAACTTCTTCAACCACTGCTACCATCTATTATTATAAATTTACTTTGAGGACCAGATAAAACATCATTCTACTTTTGTCCTTTTTTTCTTTATTTATTTTTGTTCCAGTTCAACTTGCATTTAAACTAAATGCCTTTCACTTCTAGCTCAGTTATATAAATGTAACTGAGACAAACAGTAACAAATATGTAATGATTAGTTGGTATTAAGCCTATTTTTAAAAGATACAGAATATTTTTAAAGTGTCATTAATTGATAATCATTAACTTGTGGATAAAGAAAAGTTAAGGTGTTAGTTATTTAAAGTCAGAATATAAAGTAATAGATAACTACATATTTTACATTCTCTCAGGTTGCTTGACTTCACCATATCATTTTATCACATGCCTGACACTTTAATTGGCTGCTACCAAGCAGATTGATATTTAGGCATTTTTAAGGAAGAGAGAAATACTAAGAAACAAAAAAAAACCATTAAAATAAAGTTAAATTAGAGTCAAAACTAGTTACTTCTGAAAATAAACAAACAACAACAAAAAAAAACAACAAAAAAAAAAACAAAAAAAAAAAACCATCCCTCCAGGGAGCACAGACTTATGCAGTGTTATAAAGACAGGAAACTTAGAGCCTAAGTTAATTTTAGAAGAAATCTAAACACGTCAAGGTAGAAAAATACACAGAAAACAATGCTATTTCTATTGTTTTGTGATTTCTTCTGTAGAAGCCACATGGGAAAATGGCAGTCAACCCAACTTTAAAATCCCACATAATAAAATGCAATCAATATGCATTGATCATAATCACATGGCTATTGCAAGAATTCAAGTTGCTCATTCCTATACATGGATGATTTAGAAATTGAGCTGCTCATTTCACTAATGACAATAAACATCCTTACATTTCATATTTTTTCCAAATATTTAGGCTCTGCAATCATAAGGCTCATTTCATCAAAGAACATTGAGTGTACACTGGGAAAAGGATCAGAAATCAAAACAACCAGATGGCTAGGAGGCCTTAATCAGGACCTTCTACAAAAAGGATCTCTCCCAAGAGATGCAAGGAAACAAAGCAGAGCACCAGAGAATCAGTGATCACAACAGGAAAAAGGAAAAGGTCAACACACAACACAGTAGAAACCCTTAAATGAATGACAATGCAATTCACACGAGAGAAGAGAGAGAACAACAAAGCAAAGGCGAGATCTCTGCAGTCATCCTGCCAGTGCTCAGAATTCTGGGGTCACTGTTGCCCTTGGAGATAAGTCTGGTTGGTGCTTTACTAGAAAACAACCTGCAGCTCAGAAGTGAGGAGAAAATATGTCTGAATATTGGAGGAGAGACAGAAATAATTAAATGGGTTGGCTTTTTCTAAACAAAAAAGCATCCAAATTGGGATCATAAATGCAGAAATTCCTACTCAGAATGGTTAATCTATGTGACCCTTACAAGGGCGATTTAGAGTTGCTATAAAAGTCCACTCTGCCCATTATCACACAGGGCACTTAGGGTGAAGCTTAAACGTAACAGGTATCTCCAGGCTCAGATTCAAAAAGTACACGAATATGATGACTGTAACACTTAGTTTGGGGACAACTGCAACAACTCTGCAACAAATTTTCCCTAAACTAGTGATAGGTAGTCTAAAACCTGTACAAATCTCTTATGGGAATGCAGAAACACACACGCACACACAAAAAAAAAAAAAAAAAAAAAAATCATTATTTTAGTAAGTTTCTCTGTGTTCTGCCAATGATAACTAACTTCACTCTCTAGCTCTTTGCCATTGCTTAAGCTTCCCCTAAAATGGTCATGGAACACATATGTTTTTGTCAAGCAGATGATAACATCCAGCTGGATGGTGTGTATGTGGGCAAGGTGGGGACAGACAGTATTGCATTAGTGGGCTACTACAACCTTGCAGCCACATAAGTAAGCCTGAAGGTCTAACTGGCTCAAAATGTATTCTGTTTGCTGCTATTCCTCCTCTCTAATATGTAAGTTTACCTGATTTTTCACTGCATTCAGCATATGCACAATGTGCCTGTAGGGCATTATATTTTATGTCCATGGGCACACAGTTTTGTGTGCATTAGAGCAAACCTGTGTTCGAAGCTTTTCTTGTCCTCTAGCAGAAATGACTTCTTGGCTCGGGATAGCCTGTCTCAGATGGTAGCAAGGCTCCTAGCTGATTCATTGCATGCATTGTAACTCAGCCCTTGCTATGAATACTCCAGCCTGACTGTTTTGCAAAGCAGGTTAAGATGATTATAAAGTACACACATATGTGTATATAAATATGTATATGTGTGTATATATATATATATGCTGTATACATGGACAAGTTAAAGGTAGGTAGTATGTTACAGTGAATGTTCCAGGTTTCATGGAGACTGAGGGCCAAATCCCCAACTGATGTAAACGCATATAGCTCAATGGATACTGATAAAAAGCTACTTTAACATTTCTTTCATCCACATCTTAAGACTTCGCCACACAAATGAATTAGTGGTATGAAGTTGAAGAGTTCAGTAAAAGTAGCAGCATATGCATTCTAATTATATGATTTTCTCACTACTTTTTAATCAGATGCAAGAGTGTGATACACTTTTTCAAAAGTGAGACTTGATTTTAAGTATCTGAGTTTTGGCAGTGTTCCTTTGTTCTTGTTTTAAAGACCTAGTCCCCTTCACTGTGCCTCATCTTGAATTTGCAAAGGCTCAGTGCTCCGAGTCACCAGTCGCTAGAAATGTAGGTCATACGGTTTTAGCTGTATTTCTCATTGTTCCAATTTGCTGAGAACTGACTCACTATGATGGCTGTTAAACTCCATTACTGCTAGAATGTCAACATTTAAAATATTTCTCTAAACTTAAACAAGATTTTGTGTTCCTACACCAGTGAATGTTCTGATTTCCTCTACTTTTAATATTACCTTTAATAAACTGCACTATCATAGTAATAAACCTGAAGTCTCAGAAGCTACCACATACTAAAAATAAATGTTCTGAGATGCTATTTTGCAGAATGGGATATGCAATACATTTTAGATCTCAATTTTGAAATTTTTATAAAAAACATACTGTAATACAAAATAAAACTTACTGTGTAAATTACCTGCTATCAAAATTTATTCTGCAATTTTGCTTTTAAATTATCCAAAATGAAATAGGTCTTCATATTAAATTGTAATATGACATTCTTCTTCTTGTAATATAGATGAAACTGTTGGCATAAAGAAAACAAAGCACTAAAACTCCTTTTTAACTGCTGTAGTGCACTATACTTTTCTACATTTGCATTGACGTTTATTTAAACTAGAGAACATGTATGGAATCACCAACTACATTTTAACTGTCTCATATTATATCAGAAGGGTATTTAAGAAGCAAACATAGTTAGAAGGAATGGAGGGAGGAAACTAGTGAGAAAGGAAAGCATAAAAGTGAAATACAAAAGTTTTTAAATAGTGGCAGCACGGAGACCCAGAGTTTCAAGTCCCTTTCCACTGTCACACAAAATCCTATATTTGAAGAACACCTAAAGTTGTAATTCAATGTTACTAATATTGTGCATCACTTTAAATAATTTAATTCTAAGAATATTATGTATCACAGTGACATTTCCATTAATCTTTCTTCTTCAGCTTTGAGATTGAAATAAGGAGCCCTCTTAAGTTAGATAACTGGACTGATACCTCATCTAACACAAGGGCAAAAATACTGCTGCTGAGCAAGAAATGCAAGTGTAAGGTCATCCATAGGGAAGATATACTTTTCATAAAGACCACAAAGATAAATTAAAATTAATTTATACTTTAAGGAAATATAAGGAGTTCAGAAAACACCAAATAATTCTACAGTAACTGGAAGAACTTTCTTAACTTTTAATCTGTTTAATAAGTAAGAAAGAAAACTCCTCTGACACTGGTTTTAGATCATAAGGCCACTGGATTGTATAAAGTAACAGTTCAAGTCATAGAATCATAGAATCATAGAATCATAGAATGTTAAGGATTGGAAGGGACCTCGAAAGATCATCAAGTCCAATCCCCCTGCCAGAGCAGGAATGCCTAGACTATGCCCCACAGGAACGTGTCCAGGCAGGTCTTGAATGTCTCCAGAGAAGGAGACTCCACAACCTCTCTGGGCAGCCTGTTCCAGTGTTCCGTCACCCTCACTGAGAAGAAGTTTCTTCTCGAGTTTAAGCGGAACCTCTTGTGTTCCAGTTTCAGCCCATTACCCCTTGTCCTATCAGTGGTTGTCACCGAGAAGAACCTGGCTCCATCCTCGTGACACTCACCCTTTCTATATTTGTAAACATTAATGAGGTCACCCCTCAGCCTCCTCTTCTCCAAACTAAAGAGCCCCAGCTCCTTCAGTCTTTTCTCATAAGGGAGATGCTCCACTCCCTTAATCATCCTAGTTGCCCTGTGCTGGACTCTCTCCAGCACTTCCCTGTCTTTCTTGAACTGAGGGGTCCAGAACTGGACACAATATTCCAGATGGGGTCTCACCAGGGCAGAGTAGAGGGGAAGGAGAACCTCTCTCGACCTACTAACCACCCCCCTTCTAATACACCCCAGGATGCCATTGGCCTTCCTGGCCACAAGGGCACAGTGCTGGCTCATGGTCATCCTGCTGTCCACCAAGACTCCCAGGTCCCTTTCCCCTACACTGCTCTCTAATAAGTCATTCCCCAACTTATACTGGAACCTGAGGTTGTTCCTACCCAGATGCAAGACCCTACATTTACCCTTGTTATATTTCATTAAATTTTTCCCCGCCCAACACTCCAGCCTGTCCAGGTCTCGCTGGATGGCAGCACAGCCTTCTGGTGTGTCAGCCACTCCTCCCAGCTTGGTGTCATCAGCAAACTTGCTGATAGTACTCTCTAGTCCCTCGTCCAAGTCATCGATGAATATATTGAATAATACTGGTCCCAGTACCGACCCTTGAGGGACTCCACTGGATATAGGCCTCCAACCAGACTCCGCCCCATTGACCACAGAACTATATCTGGATTGCAAAGACAAGGAGAGAAAATCCTTTGTGCTATGCTCTAGTCAAGCCATTACACGAAAGCAGAATACAAAACAGAGTCTTAAGGAATAGGTACAGTTTTGAAATGAAGTAATTGCACAAGACAGGAAAATTAGTAACAGCTGAAACGTGAATCTTAACTTCACCCTTATGTCTTGAACTACTCCTTTTCCACAAATACATTAGACATAATGAATAGATAACCTAGTGGTTGGGGGAGATGTGTCACAGGACCCCATTTTGCTGGAGCAGTATTGATAAGAAGTGGCAGTATTCATTTTGCAAGTGTTGTTAAAATGTGTTACTGTACAGGAGTCTTCTCTAAAGGCTCTGGTTACAGCAGTATAGCACAGATTTTTGCGTAGATTTGGCTTTACCTTCCATGTAAAGTAAGTTACACTGAAGCCTACAGTTTGAGACATGGTTTGGTTTCAAACTCCAGTAAAATTGAGGGAAGGAACCAAGAGTGACCTTATTCTACAGATATGCAATATCATGTCCTTCACTGGGGGAATGATGATGTAGGCTACTGATGAAGGGGAGCACACGAGGAAGTGGAAGCTTCACCCTTATTGTTGGACCACCATTTGGAAGGCGGAGACACCAGGTTCCATCCAAAAAATGAGATTTTCTCAGCAACCTTTGAAATTCTGCTACATTAAATCTGATTGCTGGTACATAGATTTGAAATGCAAATGTGGAAACAGCATAATTTCAAAATTCTGGCCCAAGCTGGCTGTAACTGAGGCATGTTTGCAGGGACACCTGCAGACCAGTTGCAAGGCAGGTGAAGGGCACAGTGGATCTGATTCCTTGCCTCTGAATGAGCTTTGATTCATTTTATATGGCACAGGGAGTGCTCCCAGATTCTTGATGAGTTTTCTATGTATGGAAAAATGAAGAAAGGGAGACAAAGAATTTTTATCACTAATGCCAGGAAGATTTCCATGAGATACAACCTGGTCAGCAGTGACTGCAAACAAGGATAGTTAACAGAGGAACATGTCAATATCAAAATCTATGCAGTTCTGGAAATACCCACAAAGATATTTAAGTACTGTGGGATTTAAGTATAGAGGTGCCTGGTTTTCACAGCACCTTCAGTGACAACAGGTGACTGGGGAAGGAGTATTGAACTGGGGAGTCTACTGTCCAGACTTATAGCTAAGGTGCATTTGGGAATGAAGACTTTATCTCCTTTCAACATTTCAATTTGCCAAATGGGTACAACAGTACACCAAAAACACAGAAATGATGGTAACAATTATCCACAGAAGAAATGTGATTTCTTAGTTTTAAAAAAAGAAATAAACAAAAAACTCCTTGGTATACAACAATTTCCTCCACCTTGGCCTGTATGTTCAACATCAGGTATGACCAGACTCACTAGAACTTTTTTCCTTACCAGGTTGTCAGTGCCTCTGGCATCCCTTAATGCTACTGGGCAAGAACCTTGGTATAAAGAATGCCTTCAGTGCAGTGCTGCAGTTAGATGGCTTATCTCTAACAACTTAAACACCAAGTCAGCATCTAAGTAAGCACTTTGTTTTGTTTTGTTTTGTTTTAAAAAAAAAATCCATTCAATGCAATTATATAATCAAATAGCTCTAGGAAGTACTACAGCATATTAAGATCCCCCACTGTTAGTACAAACGCAGACATTATCTCCCTATCCATTTAGAACAGATCCTAGTGAATCCATACATGCTTCTCCACTTCTCATATACTCTACTCGGAGGAAAAAAGAGGGGGGAAAATCCAACACAGCTGTTTTCAAAATATGTCTCTTTATCAGTGTCTTGTGTCTCTCCACCTGCCACACTGCCTGGCTGTGTATGAATCTCTGTCTTTTGGGCAGCTCACCAGCCTGGCTCATGGAGAGGCTGCACTGATGCAGAAGGACACTGCATCAGGCAGCATTGGCAGCACCTCCTGTGATGTTCTCCCAGACATGCAAGGTACAAGAGAGACAGTAGAGACTCTGCAACACAGCAACAAACACATTTGCAGCAAAATATGTCTGTGAAGCCAACTGACAATAATCAGCTGGAGGCTAGAAGGCCAGCAGGCAGCACATCATTAGCTATTACAGAACAGACATGTTTGATACTGTTGAGCAAAGGCATAAACTCTGTCAAATGCAGAACTGCTTTGCTAAGTAGCATTATATCCTACCTAATCCTATAGTATATTCAGGGGTCAGGAGCAGAAAAATAGTTTTCTTGAATGATGACAGGTTAACTTAGTTCTCTGTGAGATCTTTCTAATGTTAAGGGTTTTCTGGGGTTTGGTTGGTTGGGTTTTTTTACTGAAATACCAACCATCAATTTTAGTGAAGTAATTTGTTACTCTTCAGTGTGTAGCCATACAACAAACAATTTCAATATTATTGAGAGGATCTTTCTTTCTTATTTGTTTGTATCTTAAACACCCTCCATGGTTAAGGAAGAAACTGCAGCTCTGTATTTACAATAATATAATCCATAGAGGTTCTACCTTCTGTGAAGCTATATAATTAAAAGCAGTATTTCCATGATCACTGTCATGGATCCCCAACCACCTCTTAGTCAGCTGTTGGGGGAAAAATAAGAAAAATATTGGTGCAGCAAGTCTTTATAATTATAAAAATGCAAGTACTCACTACACAGAAATTTTCCTTTTGGCATTCAATCACGCTTGCAAAATGCTAATAGATTCAAATGGCATATAGTACAACAGCAGTGCAGCTTTCAACAGAAATATTGAGCAGCTGGTTATGTGGCCCCATGACTATTTCAGATTTGTTTACTTAAAATTGCAAACATGAAACAAGATTATGTCATTTTAAAAGGAGGTAGGCTTTTAAAGGCAGGTGCCAAGGGTCTCCTCTTGAAAGATTTTACAGTTACGCTTCTGAGCTCAGGAGAAAATAAAATGGAAATTTTTATTTTATTAAAATTCATTAAGTCTTACTTGCATTGCCTACAAATGTTTGTCTTTTGGTCACAGCACCCTAAAGGAGATTAATTTATGGTTTGGATTATAAGGAAGTGAGCCAAAATCTCCAGGCTCTGCCACCAACATCTTGAATGATCTTGTGAAAGTTACATCATCTCTTTGAATATTGGTTCTTTCACATAAGAAGGGGAGAGTGAGAGAAATAGCACTAACTTGCTCCTAGAAAGGTATTGAGATGCTAATGGTTTAATTAATGTTTTTAATTGTATTGAGAACCTCAAAGTGAAAGTGCCATACTAATGCAAATTACCTCCATTGTTAAGTGAAAGAATGAAGCTCCCTAAGACAAAGGCTGCACAATGCATTGTCCAAATAACAAAAGTCCAACTTCACTTGTTATATTAAATTGTTTAGAAGTGTCATCAAAATATCACGATAGAGAAAAAAATTAATGGAGCTCAAAAAGCCCACTCAAATCATATGGAACTACCTTACATTCATAGCTGGCAAACATGAAAAGTATAGAAATAGAAATTAATTTATTAAAATTAATATGCTAGAGCTTAGGTCACAGGGGTAAATAAATTGATGAAGAGTTACTCTACCGATTCTACACTTCTTTTTTCTGTCCAAAGTTTTAGGGTGGTAAGTAGGCTGGAAGAAGCAAGTCTTAATAGTAAGACTGCAAAATCCACTATCTCCCAGGATGTATTGGGTTTGCCTGGTCTGATAGAGCCAATACCAGCCGGCTCCAAAGAGGGACCCGCCGCTGGCCAAGGCTGAGCCTATCAGTAAGGTGATAGCAGAGGAACGCCTCTGTGAAAAACATATTTAAGAACGGGAAAAAGAACTGCGCCACAACAGCTGGCACAGAGATGGAGGAGTGAGAATCTGTGCAGACACCAAGGTCAGTGAGGAAAGAGGGGGAGGAGGATGAGCTCCAGGTGCCGGAGCAGAGAGTCCCCCGGGTCTGTGGTGAAGACCATGGCGAAGTGAGTTGTCCCCCTGCAGCCCATGGGCGGGGTGCAGATGTCCACCGTGGGGCAGAGGACTCCACGCCGTGTGAGTGGATGCTTAAAGGGGGCTGTAGCCTGTGGGAAGCCCGCATCAGAGCAAGTCGCTGCCGGAACCTGTAGCCCGTGGAAGAGAGGAATGCCCACGCTGGAGCAGGTTGGCTGGTGGGACTTTTGGGAAGCTGCGGGTGGCTCACGCTGGAGCAGTTTCCCCCGAAGGACTGCGCCTCAGACTCACGAGGGGTGGGCTGCCCCTCGTGAGGTGTCTCACGTCGGGCAGTTTGTGATGAATTGCCCTTCGTGGGACGACTCACGCGGAGAAGAGAGCGTGAAGCTTGTCTCCCGTGAGAGGGACCCCACAATGGCCCTGGGGAAGAGTGAAGAGTCCTCCCCCGGAATGAAGAAGTGGTGGAACCAACATCGGATGAACTGACAGCAGCCCCCATTCCCTGTCCCCCTGCGCTGCTCGGGGGGAGGAGGTGGAGAAACTGGGATTGATGTTAAGCCTGGGAGGAAGGGAGGGATGGAGGGAAGGTGTCTTGCTTTTAAGATCTGTTTCCTTTCTTATTTCTCACAACTCGTCTCTGATACGTTCTTTTAATAAATCCAATTAATTTCCCCAAAATTGAGTCTATTTTGCCCGGGATGGTAAATGAGAGTGATATCCCTGTCCTTATCTCAAACCTTGAGCCCTTTGATTTATTTTCTCCCCCTGTCTAGCAGAGAAGGGGGAGTGAGAGAGTGGCTGTGTGGGCACCTGGCTGCTGGCCAGGGTCAAACCTAGAACACAGGACCAGGATCCTTCTTTAACACCTCCTTGATGAGAGATGATCTAACTACAGACTGAAAAAAGAATGCACTTAGTATCATTGAGACTCCAATCTCCTTTGGGTAAGTCAGTCCTGTGAAACAGCTAGAATAGAAGGCTTCACCACCCTTTTTTTCTTTTACTTGCTTTTTTCTCCTCTTTTGGCACTCTGATCCTTCCATTTAGCCTACTGCAGCTGCTTTTCTTACTTACTTTTGTGACACTGCTGTGAGCTCCTCTCATGTTAGAAAGGCAGCTAAAAGCACAGTCCTAAGCACGTTGATATTTGATAGACTTCCCAGCAGCTGAGGAGACAAGGTGCTGTGCCTTTCTTTAACTGTAAGTTTTGTAGCATGAGTCAGAAACAGAAACTACGTTTTCAGTCTTAGCTATTCTTTTTTTCCCTGCTCAATCCTTCTTCTGTGTGTGTGTGTTACTTTGTCTTCAACAAATGCAACTGCAACAGCTCAAATCCCTAGTACCTGACTTCATCCGTCTTCCTCCAATAGTTTTCATCCTCGGTATCCTCTAAAAGATTGTCACATAAGATTTTCTAAAAGCATAACAAAACCAGCCTTTCTAGAAACAGGAAAGGGAATAATATCGGATGTTAATGTGAATTTTTTTCTTAATGCTTTGCAAACTCAAGTGAATTCTCCTGCCCCACAATTTTTTATGTCTTTACATAAAAACTTAACAACATTCAATCTTGTTTGCTAGGAGCATAAGTAGGCTGAAGCAGTGATCAGTATTGCATACTGATCACCATTTCACATTTTTTAGTGTCAAAGACAAATTAACCTCCTTAATTCATACTTTTCCAACAAGGTTATTAATAAGGCATTATCAGTAGACTCTAGTGAACAGAGCTGACAAACATTTCTGCATAGGACGTCTATATGTACACTTAGGTCTAGCACTCTCCTCTGTTGGGGGTAGTAGCTAATATTTATAGATTTCAGTGTTGCAGAAGACAACCCTATGTGTCATTGAACCTGGCTGGTAGTTACACAGTACTGTGAAGCACAGCTGCCATAGCCAACTTTGCTTACTCAGCATCACATGGAACTACATCTGAAGGAGGTTTACAGCTCTTCAAATAACTGGAGAATGCGTAAGAACTAAGGCATCCTTCCCCAAACTGCAGTGGAAAAAAACAAGAAATATTTTCTACCTTCCCCACTTGTCTGATGAAAGAAGATCTGTCCCACTCAGTTTTATTTCCTTCCTGCTTGACAGCTGAAATTGTTGGTGACAAATGCTGTTTGGAGAGCGTGATCTCTAAAATATCTCACAGTTTATGATTATTAGATATAAAATGTCAAATCCACAGCTTAATATGCCTATGTCATACTCCCTTCCTGCGATCTGCAAGGTCAGAGGATGGCCAGACTTAGAACCTCCAGGTTACGTCAGGCGATAATCTGAATGCACTGGCCCTTGAGATGTATTGCTCAAGGTACCTGCAGTGCTCCCCCTGGGCATAGCTCACCCAGTCTTCATGCCAGGGGAGCTCAGGATCACAGAGGATTAGGGACAGCAAATTTAAACACTAGGCTTTATAGATAGTTTTCATTAGGCAAACAAATTGCCCTGAATTTCAAAAGGAGGGGCCTTTGTGACAATAGAGAATTCTGCCAGGAATGACTGAGACAGAGCAATCATCTTTCTTGGAAAGAGGTGAAGGTGAAATCACTAAAAATAAGAGCAATACTAAGACAGGAGCATTTCAGGGGTGCGTCAGGGGGAAACCCTTGGTATATCCTATACTTTTATTTCATTTCTACTGTATTCAGAGCAGCGCAGTGTTTAAAATTGCACTTATATGATCAGCTTTAAAATACAGAAACACGACTGAGTTTTTGGATTGTTGTTACTTTTAAATCAGCTCATTTCCATTTCCATCAGTGCAGTTAATATTAATTTCAGATTTTTAGCACAAAAAGAATTATCATTCAAAAATTTTGCCACTTGTCCAAGGTTGCTTACACAAGAAAGAAAAACTCTTCAATTTCTTCCACAATTCTAAAGAAATTTAGAACAGTAAGACTGAACAATAGAAAAATAAATGATTTCTTTAAATGCATAGTTTGCACAGATTAAAGATATATATATATATCTTTTAATAGATAATATCTTTCATACAAAGAAACCATGTACAGCTTTCTGTGAATCTTCAGTCTTTCAACAATGCTTAAAATTTTATGAAATCTCATCTTTTTTTAAAAAAGATGTGTTTGAATAGGATCATAGTGACTGTTCATCTTAATGACATTGAGAAATCTTCTGGTAAAATGTGTATTTATGTGTTTATTTTGCCATGATAATTTTTAAATTAGGGTTACATTTGCAATAAAAAAGTGTCATCATATCTTTACTACAATTTAGTCTTCAGTGAGAATATACTGAACCATAAAGCTCAGCATATACCATAGAAATAGTTTTTAATTTCAGAAATGTGTTTTAAAACATATTAAACAGTATGAAGAAAGAAATGTAACAGCCACTGAAATATCCTTATAATTAATAAAGATTAATATTAATTACATATTAATTAATAAAAATTAATACCCTTATAATTAATGAACTTTAAAATACACCTTACTTAATGTACAAAATCTTTCTTCAATGTACTTCTAATAAAATGGAGATAACTTAGGGATTCATGCAGCTGAAGACTATGGAAATCATCATTGTGTGCATATAGTTCAAGATTTTTGTTCATTCAAACTACAGAAATAAACAGCTTCTGTAAGTCTTGCAGCAAATGAGAAAAAAATACAGTGAAGTTTTGTTACACAATTTTTCAAGGAAAAATATTAACTAAGCATAGGATTCTCTGTTGGTTTAGCAGCTTATGAAATGGGCAATTACCTGAAAGTGTATATTCATTATCATTTTAAGCCATTTGTTGATAGAGTAATATTTCTACAGTTAACACTATCATCTCCACTCATAAATAAAAACACTTCCAAGCTTAAGCCTCTTGACTTTAGCAGACTTTTTACTTTTCAAATATTCTTAAGAACAAGTACAATGACAACTGATGGTTTCATTTAAGCTGTGTGTATCAACAAAATTGTTACAATTTATTTATTTATATTTTAGGCATCCCGGGCCACAGAAAATAATTTACCTTTCCTCCATTATGCTTTTAAGTGTTTGTGTGGTTGCAAGAAGATATAATACACTATTTCTGGTACATGAAACTTCTGCTGTACCAAAATGTTTCCTTTCTTGGAAAACAGAGCAGCCTAATTTATTATCCCAATCAAGTGATCTAAGTGTTGGGGTTTGATGTGAGGTGATAGCTTAACATGTTTATGTTACTTCTGTAGCAGTAAGCAATTGTGCCTTGTGATGATGAAAAGTGTTGCTGATGACAAAGAGTTTCAAGGACTGTGTTCATAAAATTATATATTAGAATTATTTTTAGAGTCCAGTTCATTTGCATGCTTTTTTGTATCCGAGAGACCACTCTAGATATTTAAGAAACCTCTTCTGCAAAAACCGCAGTACACTTTATGGCTCTTACTGCTATGTTCACTGATTCAGGCAAAATCATTTCTCAGAGTGCAAAGAAATATTTTTGGAGTATGGTTATGACAGCCTTCTTAAAGACAAGAACAATCTTGCTAAACATGCACAAAGTCATACAGGTGTGGCAGAAATTTGCCTTGGCTAATCAAGGATCTCCCCACAACTCCAAGGCAAAATTACAGCAGAGGAGTGCTCTAGAGTCCCCTTCCAAACCAAATTGTTCTGTCATTCCATTCCATTTGTTAATGGAATATTAACCTCAAAGTCATTGCACAGTCACAAACCATGTGGGAGATAGTAAAATCAACCAGAAAACATAAACAATGCTAGGAATCAAAGACTTTTATTTCTTTATTCCTTCACGCTGTATACCGTACAGCAAGTACTCATATCAGAAATCAGTTACGAAAGGATGAATATATGAGCTAGTCCTAGCTACTCTTCTTCAAGGTAGTCTTGACAGTCTACCTGCTAGGTAGATCTTCCAGGCTATAACGTTTTAAAAACACATTTCAATTTTGAAAAAAAAAATCCTAAACAAACAATACCATGTGGGGTTATGAAACAATCTTCAGCAATGATAGATAAATAAATACTCTTAAAGCTGTGAGTATTCATAGCACTTCTCTTAGCTTCCCCCAGTTCTTTAACTCTGGACAATTTCCTCATCCTCCAAGCAGCTGTTTCACTTCAGTCAGAGGATTTTTTACCTTGTCCTTTCTCTAAGGGCACCTTCTGAGAACACTCCTGTGAAACAAATTAAGATGTTCTATCTCAAAAAGACACTCAAAAGAAGCTCAGAGACATATCAATCCTTTCTCCATCACCAGCACTTGGCTCCAAAGACCTCTCTTCTACAATCTTCTCAGCATAACAGAAAACCGTAACCACTTACAGTTTCCTCTATGGTTGATTGTTAATTTCCACATTGCTCCAGGAAGGTGTACACTCATAAATATTCAGCTGTTCCAGGTGGAAGTGGCTAGCTAGTATGTATATTATGACCTAAATCTTTTTAGTAAAACATAATGATGCGCACATGTGGAAAGTGTGCATAGTTGTTTACATAGTCATTAATTAAATTGTCCATAAGACTTATTCTTTCTACAGTATTTTCTTATTGACCTACAAATGCAGGAAAATATGTTTAAAGAATATTCATTTTTAATAATCAAAATCTAAAACGTGAAGCCACATCTCTGAATTACACTTCAGACAGGGTCCTCACTCTGCCTTCTTAGACCAGAAAGGGATTTTTCTGTGACCAGCTTTTTCTTAATACTCTGAAGTTTGAAATGGTTGCTACGCTGAAAACAGGATTGATACATACTGACAGCATTCTGTGAAGGTCTGATTAAATGATTCAGCTTTATTTACACTGAAAATAAATGACATAAAGGAAAGTCCTTTAAAATTAGGAAGAATTTCCACTTCAGGGTACAAATAAACCTAAACATTAGCAACAGTCCCTTAAAATAACCAATAACAGATAGTCTTGATTGAAAGAAGCTTCCTACAAAATTTCTTGTCAAAAGAAGCTCAGCTGTTAGTTGAAGAATTCAAGCGCAAATGCACTCCAGGCTCAGATCACACCAAAAGTCTGGGACAGTCCCTTTGAGCTGAGCTGTGAAGACTGGTGAGTATTCTGAGGAAGGTTCAAGAATATTTACAGAGTATTTTGAAGTTACTCTGAACACCCTAAAATGTACCATGTACCCTACACTGCAGGAGCCATTGTACTTTTTAAAAAATATTTAAATAGTGCAAAATAGCAAGAAAGCAGCACTCTCACCTCACCGTTAGGGCACTTTCCTTGGATCCAAACATACCTCAGTTCCCATCCTTGCTCCTGGGAATGCTCCTTCATAGAAATAAGACAGAGCCCACTGCAAATTGTCAGAGATTTCTCTGTGCACCTGATAGCCTGGCAGCTGGAAAATTAAGATCCACATTCCTGGTAGACTGCATAGAGAATTTAAATGTGATTTCTAGTCCCTTATCTACTGGACAGACTACTATGACATTTTCTTTCCGCAATTGATACTGCCGCTATATTAAACATAAATGACTGAAGAGCCTTAGGAGGACTAAAGATTTATTATTTAGATAAAATTTTTGCCCAGCACCAAATGCAAATCATAATGTTATGCATGTAACTCCTTGTTTTGTATCTGCAGTGAGTGGGCAAGAAGTCCCAGGTGGGGTGGTGGTGAGAAGTTATCATTCTGCAATGCTAATGCGTTGGTTCAGATTGCAGCCTCTAAGGGGAGGCTGTCTGAAAAGGCTAACTTACGTTTCTGCTAAGTCACATTGTTTTATTGCTGTCAAGAAGATAGAGGGATAGAATTATCAGACTCATGAATTATCAGGAAAACTGCCCACCTGCTTCTCATTTCAAAGGCTTTACTGATGAGCACTACTACATGCAGGATTAGATTTGATTTTCAAACACCCAGATGAAACAATCCAGGAAATTCAAATGGCGCCATTACCGCTTGGGCCAAGATGAAGAACTTAAGACTCCAAAGTCATTCTCAGCTGCAAGCAACCACCTACTGCAACAACAAGGTTGATAGGAGAACGAGTTGAACCGAGCAGCTATGTTATTTCTTATGGAAAAGTCCGGTAATCGGCTGTACCTGTTTTTAGTTTGGTTCTGGAATGTGGTTTTCCATAGTTCACTGGCTTCCCCTATTTGCATACTGGTATCAGAGTATAAAAATTGGAATTCTTTCAGGAGAAACAAAACTGGAACATGTGGTCTGTTTGTCTGCTAATGGCAGTTCGGGGAACAGTACAGAGCTATTCCGAGATAAATTCAGAAGAAATAGGCACAGTTCAAGCACCATTTCCTCAGCCACAACTATTTCACTTCTCAAGTCCTCTCTCAGTGTATTGCATTACTTGCTAATACAGTGTCATTATTGTTTTACATGTCTGTTGAGTTTCTATACTTCAAATTACCATTTTTTAAAGCCATTTTCATACATCCTGCTTTTTCTTTACATCAGATTTTTGAAAGCAATTTTGGAAGGCAAATTTGCAACAAGGCAAAACTCGCAAGAAAAATATTTGAACAGCATAATGTCACATAATTCCAAATTATAACGGCAGAAAAATATTGCCACAGTTTAAAGTGAGAAAAATAATCATTCCAGACTACAGGTTACCACATCAAATGGACGAGTAATCTCTTCTTATTTCCTCTAAACTTGACTTGGAAACAATGTGCTCAATATTGGCTATTTACTTTATCAAGAATTTTGTCATTGACTTCATTGAAAGTTCATTACTGGGACTACTGACATGAACTTAGGCAATAAAGTGCCAAATGAATGGCCAGGGTGGTACTTTCTTTGATAAATTTGATAGCTTTATTCTTAGAACCTAATTAAAATGAGGTGTCCTTCTGAAACACATGTCAGGGGTCTTGCTGAAGGAGCTACTTGCTGAAATCATAGAACCATAGAATCATAGAATGGCCTAGGCTGGAAGGGACCTTAGAGATGCAGCCTACACTACACAAGAGTTGAGAATAAATGTCAATGATAATTTCTTCTTGTTTTAAAGAATTTTTTTTTAAATCTACCAATGTGCAGTAAGGACAGTTGAAGAATACCATCTGAAGAGTAAATCCTATTCAATGTGAATAATTATTGGTTTTTCCCCAACAAGAAACTTGCTACATCAAGGAGGAGTGAAATGTTTTTAACAGTTTTTTTACAAAAAACAAGATTTGATACATACATATGGATGGAAATCAGTGTTTAACAACCTGGAAAACATGGTAAAGGAGATTGAGCAGCGGGAAGTAACATAATTGCCAATGTACCCTGCAGAATACTGGCATATTTCAGCAATAACCAACAATGCAGGAATGGTAGACTGAGGAAAATTAGGCCTTGAGCCAAAGACATAAAAAGGAAATATTACACAACTATGAAAGAAACTTCCATGAGGTAGCAGCTACTTGGATATTGGAGAAAAAACTCTAAAAACTTACTGAAGGAGAAAGTAACCCCTAGCAAAAACAAGGGTGAAAAAAACCCAACTATCGGAATCAGAAGTAGAAACAGTCTTCAGAAGGTAAGACATCCCTGCTGATCTTTTGCAATCTCTGCACTTGAGCCACAGATCAGCAGAAACTGAAAAGGTATAGAGCAGAAATATTTCATAGAATCATAGAATATCTTAGGTTGGAAGGGACTTCAGAGATCATCTAATTCAGCCTCTCTGCCGTGGGTAGCAATACCCTTAAACTAGACCAGGTTGCTCAAGGCCTCGTTCAAGCTGGCGTTGAACATCTCCAGGGAGGGGACATCCACAGCTTCTCTGGGCAATCTATTCCAGAGACTTTCTACCCTCCTACTGAAGAATTTCTTCTTAAGATCCAGCCTAAACCTATTCTCCTTCAATTTAAATCCATTTCCCCTTGCCCTATTGCTGGACACTCTTGTAAAAATTCTCTCTCCAGCCTTCCTGTAGGTTTCTTTCAGGTACTGGAAGGTAGTTACAAGGTTCCCCTGGAGTCTTCTCTTCTCCAGGCTGAACAACCCCAGCTCTCTCAGCCTACCCTTGTAGAAGAGGTGCTCTAGCCCCTCGATCACCTTTGTGGCCCCTCCTCTGAACTTGTTCCAACAGATCCATATTCCCCTTATGGCGGGGACACCAGAACTGAACGCAGTATTTGAGGAGGGTTCTTACAAGAGCAAAGTAATGTAGAGGAATTTCTTGTGGAGCAGAGGCACAGTATCCCTTTAAAAGGTTTGGACAACCCAGCTTAGGCCTAAATAAAGGTTCTGTCCTTGGAGCTGCCTTGGGGCACGAGGAGGAGGAGGTGCAGCTGTTTGTGAAGAGCCTTGCCGGGGGAAGAGTGGGGGCGAGAGCCGCCTGCATAGTTGAATGGCACTATCCAATAAAACGCTGGCGCGTGTAAACCTGTAACTGACCAACTCTGTTAAGGGGCAGGCACGTGGACACTGCTTAACTGTACAGATTGAACTGTCTGGAGCAATAAAGGGAGGACAACTTGTAGACATATTGGTGGGATGGTCGTTAACTTGGCCGGTTCTCCAAAAGTACCCTTCTTCAGAGTAAAGGAGGAGAATCACCTCTCTTGATCTTCTGGCCACACTCATCTCGATCCATCCCAGGATACAGTTGGCCTTCTGGGCTGCATGAGCGCACTGCCAGCTTATACTGAGTTTTTTATCTATCAACACCCCCAGGTCCTTCTCTTCATGGCTACTCTCAACCCACTCTGTATCCAGTTTATATTTGTGTCTGGGATTGGCCCAGGTGCAGGACCTTGCACTTGGACTTGTCGAACCTCATGCAGTTTGCACTGGCCCATTTCTCAAGCCTGTCAAGGTCCCTCTGGGTGGCATCCCTTCCCTTGGGTTGAGGCCATGGCACCACACAGCTTGGTGTCATCACCAAACTTGCTGAGGGTGCACTCAATGCCATTGTCCCTGTCACTGACAAAGATGCTGAACAGCACTGGACCCAGAAGAGACTCCCGAGGAAGTCCACTTGTCACTGGTCTCCAGGTGGACATTAAGCCATTGACCACAACTCTTTGAGTGAGACCCTCTAGCCAGTTCCTTATCCACAAAGTGGTCTGTCCATCAAGTCCATGTGTCTCCATTTTAGAGAGAAGGATGTCATGTGGGACAATGGCAAATGCCTTGCACTAGTCCAGGTAGATGACGTCAGCTGCTCTTCCGATATCAACCAGAGCTGTAACTTTGTCATAGAAGGCCACCAAATTAGTCAGGCACACTTTGCCCTTAGTGAAGCCATGTTGGCTGTCACCAGTCACCTCATTATTTTTCATGTACCTCATTCCTATTACCAGGAAGATTTGCTCCATGATTTTACCTGGCACAGAGGTGAGGCTGACTGGTCTATAGTCCCCTGGGTTCTCTTAGCTTCCTTTTTTTTGAAAATGGGGGTTATGTTCCCCTTTTCCAGTCTGTGGAAACTTCACCAGACTGCCACAACTTCTCAAATATGATGGCTAGTGGCCTAGCAACTTCAGCCAACAGTTTCTTCAGGACCTGTGGGTGTATCTCATCAGGTCTCATAGACTTGTGCTCCTTCAGGTTCTCTAGGTGTTCCCGGACCTGATCTGCTCCTACCCTGGGTGGTTCTTCACTCTTCCAGGCCCAGTCAATGCCCTCTGTGTCTTGGGTGGTGTGGCTCAAGTGGTTACCAGTGAAGACTGAAACAAAAAAGTCATTGAGTACTTCAGCCTTCTCTACGTCCTTGGTAACCGGGTCACTTGTATCACTCCAGAGAGGCCCCACATGCTCTCTTGTTTTTCTTTTTTCTTTCACATACCTGTAGAGTCCTTTTCTGTTATTTTTAATGTCCCTGGACAGATTTGATTCTAACAGGGCTTTAGCTTTTCTAACCTGGTTTCTAGTTGCACGAGCAATCTCCTTGTAATCATCGCAGGTTACCAGTCCTTTCTTCCACCCTTTATGGATTCCCCTTTTGTGTTTGATTTTGGCCACGAGCTCCTTGTTCATCCATATAGGTCTCCTGGCTTTTTTGCCAGATTTCTTCCTTTTAGAGACGCAGTGCCTTTGAGCTTGGAGGAAATGATCCTTGAAAGTCAAACAGCTTTCCTGTGCTCTCAACTCCTCCAGGGCTTTGTCCCATGGTACGCTACCAAGGAGATTCCTGAAAGTCAGCTCTTCCAAAGTCGAGGATTTCAAGTTTGTTGAGCGTCCCCTTCTTTGCTGTCCTTAGGATCTTAAATTCCACCATTTCCACATGTTTAAACTTGTTACACCTTTCCCCTGGTCACTTCTCATTTGCCACCACTGAAGGAAGAATATTGCTTAGACAGAGCTTTAGTCAGGTCTGGTCTCTGTATGTTCTTATTACCTCTCATCTTTAACCAAGCTGCTTTCCCTACAGCTTAATTGTGAAGGGCAAAGAGCGACTCAAGAAGTACCTAGCCAGAACCTCCATCATTTTTTATGCTAGTCTCAGAAGGAAAAGAAAATGGTTTATCTCAACTAGGGAAAGAGCATAGCTGCACTTTCCTAGCACAGCGTTTCTTTCTGAAGGTGAAGGAGTAAGTATTTCAACCTGTTTTACATTCTCTCTTTTTTCTGGTTCTCCGTTAAATTATGGAAACAAAGATGGCATATTAGTACATCTGGCAGGTCTAGATTGTCTTACAGTTCACTGGTGTAGATATCTGCTGCCATTCGACTAACGAGAAGCTGCCTAAGTTCCAATGGTTGGCAGTACTTCTAAGCAATAACGTCTGCTTCCCCAAACCAATGTTTGATTTCTGCATCTAAATCTCCGCTAACATGAACATCACGTTGACACTGGCCTGACAGCAACTGAACACACCATTTCCTTTTCAGTCAAGCATGCAGCTTAGTGAGCAGGTTGTAAGGCATAAAACTCCAGCAAAAATATTGGAGTAAAACCCGTTTCTCGCTCTGTCACACCCACGCTATATTTGCTCATCTGTTTTTCACAACCAAAGAGTGGCAACAAATTGACAAGAAAGTTGTGTCAATTTGCTCTGGTAAAATTGCAAATGGCAAAAATCTACTAATGGTTATTGGAACTGGCCGACACCCATCTCTTCCCGAGAGAATGTGGGCTTTGTACCCCCCAAAAGTAGTAAAATGGACTGTTTATAATGGTTGGCAGCAATAACATCCAGACCTTTATATCCAGCCATTTGGATTCATGTCAGCCTCTAATATTTTGAGAAATCGATCCACAGAACAATCTCAGGGTTGTGATTCAAAATAAATTGCATCGGGTATGTCTACCCAGATGGCTGGGTACCAGCACATAGCTGTTTTTGAGACCAGGCTGATGGATCATGCAGCCAATGAGCTTCCAAATGCAGGCTCAGAGAAATCTCAAGTGTCCTCTGGGGAACATGTCTGTCAGACTCCCAGAGTCAAGCTCCCTGCACAGAGACCGCAGGCAGTCCATGGGTGATCAGGCTGCTGAGAGGTGATGTCATGCAATAAGCTGCTCTAGAAACCATGTTTCCAGAACTAGATAAAAATAGCTACTGAGTTTGACAGAGACCAAGTAACATGACTGAATTAAAGGCAATTCCATAAACACTAGTAAAAGGTAAAAAAACTGGCTACAGCCTGCCTGCTTCAGTGGAGTAATAGCCCTAAGCAACATCTTAAGCATCCATTCCTAGGTTATATATTTATTTTGACAGTGTAGGTGTCAGAAGAGTTGCAAACACTTCTGTTAATTTGCCTAAAATTTAACAAAAAAAAAATCTTCTGTCTGGACATCACCTAACAAAAAGTTTCAGTCTCCATACTTTTTGAAAATAGAACTTTGCTAGAGGAAAAACATTCATGTATTTTCCAGAAAATGTCATAGTTCTCCTCACTTTTTGGTGCTCTGAAGACCACGACACTATTTTTACCACCTTATGAATTTTCCACAATGTTAATATACATCCACTTGACTTCAGGTTTTTCTGTTAGTTTTTGTTTGGTTCTAGATCCCCTATACATTTTTTGTTTCATTGCAATGTCATAAGTGATAGCAGTGGGAGAAAGACACTTGGGATTGTGTGGAAAAGAAAGAGGATTTTCTGAAGATTAAAGACACCTGGCTTGAATTTTTGGAAGGCTTAAATTTGAGGTTAACTCACAACAGTTTCAATTCTACCTCAAGCAGATGGAGAAATCATAAACCCAAATTGCTTATTACATCTTTCAAACTACAAACCAGGGCTAACTGCAGAGATTTGTATAGCATGTAACAGCAATGGATGGCAGAGCTGAGAATAAATGGAATCTGTATTGGAAGATACCTGGACAATTGCTGTTCATGCATTGTTTCTCAGTTGTCCTGTCCATGGGGAACTCCGTAAGAAATAGCATGAATAAATTTACTACACTGTTAGCTACCTTAAATAGTTTGCCTCATTGTGTTCCCCCCTGCGAAACAGCACATATTTTTTCTTCCATGAAAATAATGTATTCATTAATAAATCACCAAGGAGACAGCAGAACAGATTAAAGAAAATCCCCTTAGAAATACTCAAAATAATTGACACTTGCTGCTGTATTTATGGTGGGAAAGTCCATCATTCTGGCACTAATGTTGAAGTCAGGCATGATGGAGGGATTGCAATGCAAAGGTTGTCTATTACTTCTGAACAAGCATCCTGTAGAAAGGCTGAATTGCTGGCAAGAATGAGCATATCTTCCAGTCTCTTCTAATGACTCACACCATGGCTCACAGTGTCAGGTTGAATTGCCCTGCCAAGTCTTTCATTCTTCTCAGAGAAAAATGAAAACACAAAAGAAGGAACTTTCAAGGAAGATGGGGCAATTACAAAGGCAAAACACAAGTCCAGCAAAATGGCCAGTACTAACATCCATCAAACATCTATACTAAAGTTCCCATTTAAAATTTATCCAAATAAAAGTTAAAAAAATCCATTAGAAACAGTAACTAAAAGCTATTAACAGGCATGTGCACATGGGAAAAAAAACCCAGCAAAAAATCTGTCAGCCAACAACCACGTATAATTTGCATTACTACTGAAATTTTATTTCCTTCTGTTTCTTTTTTCAAAAACTAAAATCTTCAAACAAAATGGGGGTTTTTTTTGTTTGCTATTGATTTTAGGCTACTCCCACTAAATTTACACTTTTGTTATGCAGTTGTTTTAAAATATGTTGATTTAAAGCAGGGGTTAATGTAAAACACCAACTGTTACTTAGATATAATTGCATTTCCAGCACAAGCAGTGTCTTGATTTAAATGTTCTTTATAAATCTGTAGAAATCATAAGTGATGAATTTTTTATTGCTTGCACTTCTTAAGCAACCATGTATAAAGTCTCATATGCACTTACATTTCAACTATCTTAAATGTCTGAATCAGTCCTTACAAATTCTAAGTTCTCACCAGTTTTAAAGGAATTTCATTTGACATCAGTATATGACATGTTATTCTTCCCTCAAAGATTACATCTTGCAGAGTGGAAGCCATGCAGTAGACAACAGAATTTCCAGCCTAGCTGTCATTTTGGCTGCTAACTGATCTGAAGACCAAATGCAAAGTGAAAAAAAAGTGAAGTTGTTTGGAGGGAAAGGAAAAAGAAATAAAAAATGAAAAAAAAAAGCTAGAAACAAAAATGTTTGTTGGCATGCAACTTTTCAGTTTAGAGCATTTAACATACAGAGAAAATTTTATATGTTTACCCAAAGGTACAATTTAACCAATACTTCTTGATCACTAAAAGTGCTTAAAATATCAGCCGCTGGCAACTAAAACTTCCCAGTACAACCAAGAGCAAAGGGCATTTTCCTTTCTCTATTTCTTGCCTTCCTCAATTATAGGAAGCTGAAATGCAGTCTAAGGATAGATTTTCAACTAGGCTTCATCTTGGGACATAAACTTTATTTAATTCAAAACAAGGTGATATTCAGTAATGTATAAGTTATAATTTCCCACGGTTGGCACTTTTTTCCACAGCTTGTGTCACTTATCACCAGTCTCCTGAAACTGATGAAAAAGAGCTTATAACATTCTTCTGTGCTACAAACTGTTATCTCCAGTCAATATAATGAGCCTGAAACATATATAAGGGAAGAATATTGAAGATTATTTTTGTTAGCATTGAGTAACAAATTAATATTGCTGATTACTCTCTCCCTGTCCTCTCCAGCACAGGTATGCACAGTCCCCAAGTATACTCTGCTTAAACTCTAATAACTGTAATTTGGAATACTGATCAAATTACGCTTCAATATCAATTTTCTTTAAATATAATCTTTCTGGAGCCATTCATAAGTAGACTTATATATTAAAAAAAAAAAAAGAGAGGCAAAAAGTATTACTTCAAGGCCAGGTTCTGCCACTCACAGTCACAGCAAGCAGTACTTTATAATTAAAGTTCTGATAATGGTGATAAGAAAAGTAGCATTCAAGATTAAAGGGAGGAAAGAGCCGGGGAATCAATCCTAGTGAACAGGAAAATAGACAGACAATGCCTAAAAGAATTAGAGATGATATTTGCACTGTTAATTCAACACCATAAGAATGAGATGTATTTTCACCAGGGTAAATAACCAAAGGTTAGGGAAAAAGAAAATGGAGCCTCTAAGGGATGGTTACAATAATGAGGCCAGTACTAAAACCAGCCACAACCAGCATTAACCCTGGCATTTAGAAATAACAGGAAATGACTCTGGAATCTGGCAGATGTTTCCCAGAGAAAATATATCAAACACTGTAGGGATACTGAGGCTGAGCCAGAACAGGAATGTTTTAAGTCTGACATGAGGTAGTGGATGAGACAAGAGAGAAAATGAGTTTAGAAAGATGAATTTAAAACATCTTTGACAATTAAGGAAATGGCAAGTGTCATTGTGAAAGGTACTAGAGAACACAAACAAATATTAAGGATTACAGAGAGCTGTGCACATCTGATCTAGAGTGGTTACCTCATCCTTAATTAATAACTGTACTTCCACAACTCCCCAGCTGCAGCTGTACTGCAGCAGGGCATTTACAGGAGAAAAAAAGGGAATATACAAAAGTAGGAGGACACTCATCCTCTCGCTGGCATTGATCAGCATAGCAAGCTGCCTGGTGCAGAGGTCACATCAACAAGGAGGCTACAGAGATCATAGATTTATTATTTATTAATAATTATTAACAAACTTATTTTTTATATTTGGGTATTGTTGTTATTATTTACAAATGTATTATTTATGATTCATAAGCACCAAACATTCCCAGTTCCAGACTGAGTTATATCATGAACAAAGGCTGAAATGACAGGTTTTTCCATAGAAAGACATTACGGTTATATTTGTTCCTAAGGATCGATAAATTGTGTGTTTTACACTTTGCCACCTGACTAATATTACATGGACAGAGACTATTTAATATCTGTATTGATACCCTGCACACGTAGCGTACTACAGCCTACGCCTCCCTGCCAAGGCACGCTGGTGCTGCCTCTCACCGAGGGTAACACCATCACACAGCAAGGGGCTGAAGCTGTGGGAAGCAGTTTCTTCTTTTTGCTGCCTCCTGCACTTTCTGAGGTACACTTGGGTTATGAAAGAGCATTTACTTTTGGAACAAGTGTTTATTTGCATAGATTTTGATGATACTCAATGTTACTGGACCGTAAGTACTAACTATGTCTCCCATCTGGCAAATCAGCA
Source organism: Trogon surrucura (assembly GCA_020746105.1). NCBI lineage: Eukaryota > Metazoa > Chordata > Aves > Trogoniformes > Trogonidae > Trogon > Trogon surrucura. The sequence continues at coordinate 14,646,127 of CM036622.1, read as the reverse complement.
ATGAAACTGGAAAATGTGTGAGTGAGCAGGAGCTGAAGATACAACTCCAGAAGGATAAAAATAGTGGTAATGAGATGCAGAAACTTGTGAAGCAATGAGAAAGCAACTGACTCCTTAAATTGACTCAGGAACATTAACTCTTCCTCTGTAAAGAGTAAGAGAAGTTCTATACACCTGCTGAGCCAGAAGAATCAAGCTTTAGAAAAAAACTACAAAGAGGCTCAGCCTTAGAGAGCTAGGAAGTGACAGAAGTCACTGTCTGAATGACAGTTCCAGGCCAATCCCAACAAATTTCTAGGGGAAATTTTCTGTTTGCAGATGTCTCTCAAAGCCATCACCATTCAGAGAGCAACATCAGCACAAAGACTTAGCAGTCCAAGCAGGCATGAGAACCAGTACTGTGTTGTGGAGCTGCTATGACCAGGAGGTTTTCAGCCAAGCTAGATCAAGCAGTGCTCCTGGCCTTGTGTCAGAGAGCAAGCATAGTGGCTACTGCTTGCATCACTCTTGCAATAGTTATTTCAATTCATTGCAAATAAAGTGGATTTTGCTGCATGAAAATGAATTCCACATACCAAATTTCTGTCAGGTCAGACCTTTAGGTCAAGCCCATGTCTGTCACAAGTTCACATGTGCTTTCACACAGCTATAAAAACAAGTGTATATCACACAGTCTGAGTCCTTTAGAAAGCAATCAGTGCTTGGCTACTTTCACTCAAGCACAGCCGGGACTTTTGATTATTATTACTTTTTCTAAATGCCATTCTGTTCACGATGATACGATCGTTTTCTTTAGCCTTTCATTTTATGACAAGCAGTCATGCACAACCAACAAAAAGTAACTACACCTTCCCAGGTAGAGTCAGCGACTCAGCACCAGCTTGGATCAAGCTGGGCTGATGTTGATTGCCTCTTTTTGCAACACCCACACGGTATTTTCATACCACTTCCAATCACCACTGCAATTATAAGAATAGTGCAGCAGGTGAGGTATTTACCTAATGAGAGCACCAGACACTGGAGAAATTTTAGCTGAATGATTTTCACTCCTACAGAGAATATTACCTCTATGCAAGTTGGGGGAAGAAATCTGTCATGAGTCAAAATGAAGAAAAGTACTGAGATCAGTCAGAAGGAGAATTAGTCCTTGTGCAGTAATTGCTACCTTACAAAGAAAGAAACAGAAAATGCTCAGTCGTACAAGTACTGTAAAGTAAAATTCATTGATCATCCAAATTCCAGCACTCTAAGGAATATTTTTCAATTTGTAATCAGGTCTTTTTTTTTTCCTTGTGTGTTTTAGAAAACATCACAGATTTAAGTCACTGGAAGGGAGGTAAAGGGAAAATGGACAAGCATCGTTAGATGCCATTTGGAATGAACGTAAACTTGTCTTCTGGCATCAATGCAGTGGAGATTTTCATGTCCCCATATGGTTATTCTCCTGGCTGGAGCCTGTAGAGCAGATGTACAACACATGGAAAGGAAAGAAAATTATACTTAGATAACAAAATTAAAGCCAGAAAGTAAAGGAGAGAATTTCAGGAATCACTGAAGTGAGTACCTCCCAGGATACACTCTTTGGGTTATTTCTGCTTCCAAAAAGAGAAAGGAGAAAAATGACCCCACAAACCCTCCTGTAGTTTACGAAAATGGTGTGCTTTATGAAGAGAGCTCTGCTGCCAAAGTCCTGCTGCTCTGCAGAAATTTATCCATGGAGAGAAGGCTGAATGCCACTTATCCTTTTGTTTTTTCCTGACTCAAAATGGATGGAACACAGATTCTGTTTTCCATTCGAAATACATTAAATCTTCATTTAGGGATACTATTGAACGGTCATAAGAAGGACAGCTTCTCAGGGAATATCACTTCTTCACTGCCCTCTGACAACAAGCCTGGATTTGACAAGTGCACTTGATAGCAAAAATAGAGTTTCCAGCTAATAATAAGCTCCAGTAAATACAGCAACTGTGACCTTCCAAAGCTACGTCAGCTGCATATCTCTTCAGCTGTGCTCAGATCAGGAAATATTACGACTGTCTGTGCAGTGAACCATGCCTCTTTCAAGAGCATCTGTGGATTTTAAGTGATCCTTAAGCATTTTAGAAATGTAAAGCTAATTAAATTTATGAAAGGATTTCTCTTCACTCTTAATGGTAGATGCTTAACTACTTTTGTTAGCTGCTGAATTCCTTCTCAGCCAGAGATATTAGTGGGAAATCTGTAATGGTGTGCCAACTAGCATCCAGTTTGGTTAACCAAATTAGGGTTTTGTGGTTACCCAGCTATAAGTATACCTAATGGGACACCTGGAAAGCAAGCGCCTCATGGTAGTTTCAAGTCCCAGAAGGTGCTAAATAATGGATAAACTAGGGGCTGCTGCAGTCTGCAAAAATATCCAGATTGCAATAGCCTGAAAAGAAAGCTTGCAGCGCTACCAATTAATTTTCATTAGGTTTTGCTGTGATAAAAAAGTAGTCCCAGCAAACTAAGCTGTTACTTCTTTACAAAGGCTCTGCAGACAAATAGAAATTTTAAGGAGGAAGGGGGGGGGGAGGAGGGAAGGATACCCAATTTAAAGACAAATTGGGTTTTAGTAAATTATGGGTTAACACAATTGCCAGTTCCCAATTCTAGAGACCTGGATTCAAAGTAGGATGCAAATAAAGCAGCTCTGATAATTTCAGTCTGGTCCCTAATGTACATCTGTGTTTCATAAAATAATATCACTTAATTAGGCAGTGGTGAGGAGACATAAAGATCTGGAACACAAAGGAGGAACTTTGAGGTCATAAGAGCTGTACTTCTGTGATAATATACAAGCTGCAGATGACAACTGCAGAAATCTCATCAATTCCTGGTGATACAGAACCACCCTGCTCCTCCTTCCAGTATGAATTGCCAAGAGGTAACCTCACAGGGTTGTGATATGTTGCCATTTTTTAGAACTGGGCGAGTAATGCACAGCAAGTTGTTTACTGACTTCAGCTCTCCTTTCACTCTTCTTCTGCCCTCTCCTCCTTGTTTACTGTTGTAGAACACTTAGTAAACTGTTGTGTACAATTCCGACCTTCCTACTCTTCAAGAATAACAGATAAAAAGTAAAAGTAAAAAGTTTTACTTTCTTGGTTGCTTATTAATATTCGAAATGCATCTGACTGGTCATATATGTTCTGACATATCTGTTAACATCCTCGGGTACAAAGGTGACAAAGTACTTCTGTGAATTTGCAACTTTAAAAGTTGATGGTAAATTGCTGGTATTTCTACAGTATGTGAAGACTTCACATACTGCCCCCACCCCTCAAAAGAAAAAAAAAAAAAGTTGTTGGGGTTTTTTTGTTTCTCTTTTTGTTTACAAAGATGAAGAGAAAGGTCAAAGCCCTTGAATCACGTCAAACAAAAATGTCTGAGGAAGAAACAAGGTTTAAATTCACATCTCCTAGAGCCCAAGATTATAACTCAGTCATAAAATCACCTTTTTCAAACAATTCTGAAGATTTGCTTTTGTGTTCATAAAATATGTAGCTCACAATTTTGATGCAGACAACATAAATATCAGTAAGAGAATTAATATAGCTGAGAAAATATAAACAACTACATTTTGGTGGATTTATATTATACATAGAGTAATAAGTCAATATACTTGTTGAAATACCTGCATAAAACCCTGTTATGGTTCCTAAAGCCTTGGTTTTTTGAGCTCAGTTCAATTTACAACTGAAGCATATTCTATATGTAAGAAGGATTTCTAGAGAGAGGCTGAGAATCTTGAATCTGATTTAAACACAAGTCATGCCAAGACAAGGTATCGTCCAGATTCCGTCTAATAGTTTTACCTCTTTGAGGGCTATGCCTGATGTTCTAAGTGTGCATGAAGTAGGACAGGCCTAAAATTTATGGAAAATCTCAGTGAAGTAAGTTTAGTCAAAGGTTTGGCTTACGTCTTCTCTGCTTCAGAACTAGGATCCAAATCCTGAAAATGTCTTTTCTTCAGTTATCTCCTTTAGAAAGCTATTTTTATTTGGATATTACTGATAAGAAAGCATAAATATAGGAGAGATGGCATTACATTCCTTTCTGTCTTGCAGTTCAGTCTTTCTATAAGTAAACTCATGTCCTATAGCTTGTACTAACATATGCACTCTGCTACATTCCTTACCACGGTCTAATCTTGACTTTTACCTTCTGTGTCACATTCTTTTTAGTTTCTTCCTAAAATTCCATCTACAGACAAGAATGCAAAAAAATATTAGAATAGGGTGTTGGCAAAATTCTGAAGATGATAATGGCACATTCAAAATGCAGATTAAAACTTCCTTACAGCAGGAGCAGGGAGGTGACCATGTCCCTGTACTTGGCTTTGGTGAGGTCACACCTTGAGTACTGTGTCCAGTTTCAGGCCCCTCATACAGGAGGGACATCTTGATGCTGGAGAGGGTACAGAGGTGGGCTGTCAAGCTGGTAAAGGGCTTAGAAAATAAGTCTTATGAGGAAAGGCTGAGAGATCTGGGGCTGCTTAGCCTAGAGAAGATTGAGAGGAGACCTCATCGCTCTCTACAACTACCTGAAGGCAGGTTGTAAAGAGTCGGGAGTTGGTCTGTTCTCCCTAGTGAAGAGTGATAGGACAAGGCGAAATGGATTTAAATTGCGCCAGGGGAGGTCCAGGTTAGATATTAGGAAGAATTGCTATACTGAAATGGTTGTCAGACATTGGAACAGGCTGCCCAGGGAAGTGGTTGAGTCACCATCCCTGGAGGTGTTTAAGAGACGGGTGGATGTTGTGTTGAGGGGAATCATTTAGTGGGTTGGTAGGGCTGGGACAAAGGCTAATGATCTTCTAGGTTTCTTCCAGACGATACGATTCTATGGTTCTAACAAATGAAAATATTGCACTCATCACTAGGTAGCTCCACGAATAAAAAAGTAACAATCTCTCCTCCCTCCTCCATCTTGTTCTCTGTGCACAGATTGATTAGCAGTTTCCTTAAAAACTAAGTCTGGAAGAACTTAAGTCCATCCTCTAAGTTATCACAATGGAAAATATTCCCAGTGAAATGTCTGAACAGAGTTTTAAAGGTGTAATTATTCATATTTCTGGACTATATTTGAATAACTACTTGAAATGTTGTACAGTAAGCTTTAAATGAACCATTTTCTATGCCACTTAAAAGACTATGCTTGTATTTGTGTTGTTCATAGGTCAGAAACAGCCTTCAAAGAGTTGTACAAAGAAAACTTCATTTCATTAACACTTATAATAAAATTCTCATTAATTACTGTTCTGCTCAGAGAGCATGAAACTATTATTCAAAAGCCAGAAAACACAGAGACTTCATGACAGTTCAAACTCCAACTGCCTCGCAAAATGTGGTCTGGAACCTCGGATCTGGCTGAGGAGATGATACAAGTCAGGAAGAAATATTGCATTGATGGCCACTAGTGATCCCAAGCAGAATACTATATTAATGAAGAGTTGCCCCATGCAAAGGCTGTGATACAGAGTCTAGTTTAACCCATGTTTTACTAGTCAGTACAAGTTGGCCACCCAAGAAAAACCTGTTCATCTCGACCTTTATAGCGTAGTAGAAAACTTGTAATCACTCAAGGAGTTTCCTAGAAGAATATATTACTGGTTTGGATTTTCAAGGAAATATAAAACAATGGTCCAGAAGCAAGCTAACAAGATAAAGCCAGTGAGAGAATACATGCTTTTTTCCAATTTATGCTCTTCCCTTACTTCTTTGAGCTTACCTATTGTGATTTCAGGGAAATGTCTTAAATAAATATTCACCCATTAACCATCACACCAGAACAGTATTTTGTACCTCACAGAGAGAGGACCACAACTACTATCTCTGCTGATTACTCTTATGCATATTCTTGCATAAGAACTCTGGTCAGTATAGATGAAATATAATAGCTGTTCCTTGGTGCTCTGCTCCGGTATTGTAAGAGTTCCTCAGAGAGGAACTATTTCAGAGTGAACACATGGGAAAATTTACTCTGCTTTATTATGCCTCTTCACTCCCACAAAAAGGACTTCACGTTTGAAACTCTCCTCCAGCCTGTGCCCACTGGAGCTACATGGGATCATGCTCAGAGTCACTGGGAGGGAGAGAAAGAGCAGAGTAACAAGTTACGCCTGTCATGTGAGTCTAACAAATTGGTGGGAGAAGACAGATGGAGTGAATTATGTAGTTTAACATAAGTTAAGGTTTTGGGTCTATTAAGTAAAGCAATATATAATGTTTGTAAAAGGCTCAGGACTTTGTATTGGTGCATTCACATTTATTTAGATAGGGTAAGACTTCTCTACACATTTTTGCTTTTAAAACAGTTGCGAAAGAAGGTACATGAAGCCCTAGCTCCTGCAAACAAGATTTCCATTTGCTTTTGAGAATACTGTAGGACCTACAGCAAAAATCCAAACTGACTTATATTGACAGAGCAGCAAGATCCCCAGAAGTATTTTGCATATAACTTTTGGTGAGAATGAGAAAGGTAGATAAATAACTGCATGCAATCCCATAATCAATAACTGTTCTCTGAAAGAAAGCTGGACCAGCTAAGGAACAAATCCACCTTCATAAACGTTCATCACATTTTAAATGTACGGTAGCACGCAATTGCTAATTTATTCTTTTTGCTTTTCTATTGCTAAAATGATCAGACTGTGTGCTTCCGTGAATGGGAAGACTTTTGAAAAAGAAAAATTCAGTTTAGTTCAGATTGGTCATGGACTACTCCACTGCCAGTGCACTAACACTGCTTGTGAACCCTAGAGGATGAATCATTCTCAGCCTTAAGTAAATCAGGAATATTTTGGTGGGTTTAAAATCCTTGAAGAGACACCCTCAAAAACTACTGACAATCCTTCAGGTTTGTTTGGGTTTGGGGGGGCTTTTGGGGGCTTGTTTTGTTTTGTTTTTCTTGCCTGGAAGCTATAATGAGCTACTAAAAGCCATGATAACACAGAAAGATTGATCTTTGAGAGACTTCTTCGCCTCCACCTCCCTCAGAAATTTTACACAGAATCTCCAAAGCCTAGTGCAAGTCTTTCCTTCCATCCCTTGCCTGGATACCAAGGGTAACAAAGTGCTTTGCGGGCAGCCTAAAACAGACAAAACTAAACAAAGCCCAAACAGCCACCTAAGGATTAACTTTTCACCCCTCTCCAGTAGCATTAATACTGCCTCCACAAAAGCCAGTACACATAGGAGCTGCCAAGTGAGAAAGCTGTAAAATCATGATTCTCTTTCAAACCCCGTAGTTGTCATCCAGAGACCTTTATTTGTGTTCCTGGAATAACCAGAATCCAGGCACAAGCAATGCCAGAGACAGCATGTTGGGACATGCTGACAAAGAATCCCCCTCATTTACCTGCTCAAGGGCTTTGAAAGCAAGAGCTGTTTCCTTACTAGTGTTGAAATCACGTCAGCTAGCTCAGAATGGTTCCAGAAATGTGGATTCTTTCTCAGCTAATACTTAAATAAGGAAAATGTATTTCTAATAGTTGGAATAAAACCTGGCAATAGCTGCAAAAGCAGTGATGAGCATTCCTTCTCCAGAGAAGCAAGAAAAATGTTGCCAACTCATTTCTCACCTTTCAGTCCAGTGAATCCCACAGAGGTCAGCATAATTACCTTCCTGTTAATACCATGTAATGTAGCAGATAGAAACATTGGGGGGGGGGGGGGGGGGGGGGGGGGGATGGGGAGCAAGGCAGGGATGATGAATTTTTGAACAGAATCTTTTAAGTAAATCCTTAAGAAACCATACAGATTTTTTTTTATCCATGATTTTTACAATACAAATCATAGGACTATTACAGAATCACAGAATGTTAGAGGTTGGAAGGGACCTCAAAGATCATCCAGTCCAACCCCCCCGCCAGAGCAGGACCACCTACAGTAGAGCGCACAGGAACATGTCCAGGTGGGTTTTGAATGTCTCCAGAGAAGGAGATTCCACAACCTCTCTGGGCAGCCTGTGCCAGTGCTCGGTCACCCTCACAGTGAAAAAGTTTTTCCTCATATTTTTATGGAACCTCTTATGTTCCAGCTTCCACCCATTGCCCCTTGTCCTGTCAGTGGACACCACTGAAAAGAGCCTGGCTCCATCCTCCTGACATTCCCCCTTGACATATTTATAAACATTAATGAGGTCACCCCTCAGCCTCCTCTTCTCCAAGCTAAAGAGACCCAGCTCCTTCAGCCTTTCCTTATAAGGGAGATGCTCCACTCCCTTCATCATCTTTGTGGCTCTGCGCTAGACTCTCTCAAGCAGCTCCCTGTCCTTCTTGAACCGAGGGGCCCAGAACTGGACACAATATTCCAGATGTGGCCTCACCAGGGCAGAGTAGAGGGGCAGGAGGACCTCTCTTGACCTACTTGCTACTCCCCTTCTAATACACCCCAGGATGCCATTGGCCTTCTTGGCCACGAGAGCACACTGCTGGCTCATGGTCATCCTGCTGTCCGCTAGAACCCCCAGGTCCCTTTCCCCTGCGCTGCTCTCCAGCAGGGCAGTCCCCAACCTGTACTGGCACACGGGGTTATTCTTTCCCAAGTGCAAAACTCTACACTTGCCCTTGTTGAACTTCATAAGATTTCTCCCCGCCCAGCCCTCCAGCCTGTCCAGGTCTCTCTGAATGGCTGCACAGCCTTCTGGTGTGTCAACCACTCCTCCCAGCTTGGTGTCATCAAATTGTCTATACAATGCAACTCTGGCACAAGCAGAGACTTGACAAGCAGCAGTCTTGGAAGATAGGCCCTAAATAAAACAAAAATAGAAACTGTAATGTGAATAAAAATCTCTGATCCTCAGGGAATTAAGCTCCATCCAAAACTCAGTTGTGGAGTAAGAACAGCTTTAAATTTCTTTTTGCTCATTTGCATCTTAGCACTAAGATTCTGTCCAAGAATAATTAGCATAGGATACTTCAGAAAATGAAAATGTTTTTTAGTTCATGGATTGTCCTTCTCTTATCTTTGGATGATGAAAATAAATGCTCTATGCACTCCCTGGTTTCAGGATTTAGCTCTTTTCATCCATACGGATTATGCTTTTAAACAAAAATAGTTAATATATTTTTATTCATTTGCGTTTCTGGAAATAATATAGTGCAAAACTCTGCAGCCTGTGTACAAAACTGTTAGTCAACATAATTGAGAATTATTCTATCTAATTATAATTATTTATATGTTAAACCAGAATATTAGAAATCACCAAAGCCGAGTTCTACAAAAGGTGTGCTGGGGAGGAGTAATTCTAGCCTACTTCAAAACCTGTGTATCCAGCATTTGCCAGATGCACAAAGCTAAGCTAGTCAACAACAATATTGTTCGCTCCATCTCACTTTTCCAATAGATACTAATCACAAGAAATTCTTTAATTCTTGATCTCAACATCCTCCCATGGTATCTTTACCATTTTTTTGTGCTAGGAACACTGTATTCTGACACAAGGGGTAAACAGATACCTAACAGCATGTGAAGGACCTCGCCTGCCTGGTGCAGAATCTGAAAGATGTGGGGCAGAGGAAGCAATGGGTTGTGAGAAGATGGCAAGTGGCCTCACCACTGAGCAAAATGAGTGCTCCAACACTGGTTCCTGCTCTTGCCCCTGCCACAGCCATCCTACATTATGTCATTCTCCCAAAGGATGTTTCTTACCTTGTCACATCAGGGGTCTCATTGGAGACAGCCTGTGAACAGTCAATGGAGCTGCACATACACAGGATGCATGTGCAGGTGGAGATAAAGAAGTCAAGACCCTCCGGGTTTCTATCTGAGTTCCCACTATCAATCAACAGGGATCTTACTCTCTCTGCATTTCAGACACACAGCTTCCAGTGTAAGCTAATATTTGCTCATACCCTTTTTATGAGAATACACTGAAACATCTAAAAACACACTGAACACTGAGAAAACCAAGCTTTAAACAATTGAGTTCTGTTTGTTCCTGAATTCACCCATGTTGTTGGACAAGTTCTGTCAGTGCTGTGCACTGAGTGAGTTACAGATCCTTGGGAAATGAAAGTATAAGGCCCAGTGATTGAAGATTTTATTTTAACACAAGCACAACATGGGGATGAATGAAGATGGATGAGGGGATTTTAATACTTAAATTTCCTAATTCTTAAATGTTTGCCTTACAAAGTTAATAATTAATATAACTTTGAACATTTTAACATCCTTTTGTGGGTATATTCTGTATTTTAGTCAGTGATCTGGTATAAAGACTAATAGATTAACAATTTTTAATATATTTGTAATTATGTTTTTGAAACTGTTCTGAAAATATAATAAAACATTATAAAAAGAAAGTAATCTAGGTCATAAGTGATATAAACTAAAGAAGCAGAGGAATAAAAATTATTCAAACTTTCTGGCAATTGAGTTCCTTTTGCAAAGAAATCCATTCAATTCTAACACCTGTTAGATACCTTACTAGCTGGATGTCTAGTCTAAACCCTAATATTAGTTCCGAAAGCCCTATTACTTGTATCTGACTTAGCATAGTCCAGGTGTGAAGTTTTCCTTGACTTTGTGCATTCAAATAAGTTTATATCATGCCTAGAACAGCTCCAACACACAAAGATGTTACTACCTCTAAGCATACCCTTTGCTTCTCACTGCTGCATTGAGAGAAGTTGACCTTCAGCTTGACTGCTCTCTTATTTCTGAAAAATTAACCAAATTTACAACAACTAAGTGAAAAACACAGACTTTGTTGGAGGCAGAAGAGATGCCACTGTACTGGGGTTAGAACCACCTTGTCCAGTTGCCCATTAGGTCGAAGCAGAATGAAAACTCCATGCAGCAAACTCACAGATTCAGCCGGAAGACAGCAAGTGACAGCACTACCTCCAGCAAGGAGCTGCTAAAGTTTATTCCCATCGCCACTCTAACACACACACAGAGCAAGCAACAGACACGGAGCACTGAGGTTTTCACATAGTGAAGTGCCAGCACCAGGACCATGATGATCCTTGGGGGAGTTGTGAGCTTTGACTCCGTTATTAGCCTCTCAAGTCAGATGATTATCATTGAAGAAATTCTGATCTTATATCTGCAATAAACTTGCCTGAGAAGGAGAATGGGAATAAAATGGGATTTGATGGAGAGAAACAACATGAAGTGATACGTAAAGATGAGATGTCAGTAGAAGCTTGGCTGGTGTTAGAGAGGCGTTTGCGAAGGCTGCAGCACAACACCTGGACCTCCTCTACAATACCTCTGCGCAAGGATGATATGTTGACGAAACAGCTCCCTAGTCGTCAGTAACAGCCAGCAAGAGCAAAACTGAATCCATACTGTATTTGCTGTGGTACTCTTAAAGAAACAACCTCTCCGCTAGTATTCAAGAAATGGCCGTGTCTGAGAAATCCGTTAGTGACTGACACTGACAGATAATGAGTCTTTCACTGCTTGGTATGTGTGATATAAGTTTCACTTTCTTGATCTTGGATCAATCTCCATGAGGTCTGAAATCTCTTGGAAGAGTAATTATTTTTCTTAAACAGCAACCGTAGGAGTTATCTTTCCCTCTTTGAGGTACAAACTTATAGTCAGATGTTATCCGAGTGTCTGGATGGAATTTCTTATGGTGTGAAGCATTCCTGTTTCATTAAGAATCTAATATCCATTATGTGCAGTGCTTGTAAAAATTACTTCAATTCAAGCCACTTTGAAAAGCTTAACTACCACCTCAGTGACAAGATGACATGCACTGATGAAAGTCTAATGCAGCTCAGGTAAGGAATAGAGAGTAAGTTCAATACAACCAAGATTGTGCCATGGTTTAGCCTCAGAAATCAACCTTATCTCCTGGAAAGCAACACACACCAAAAAAAAACCCAAAAAACCCCAAACACACCAAAAAAATGAAAAAATGTCAAGAACCCAAACCCAAAAACCAACTAAAAAAAACCCCTGTGCACAATGAAACCCACAAGAACACAAAATAGATACAGTTTCAAGCTGCAGCTCAAAACACGAAACCAAGACCAGTTACAAATAATTTCTACAAATTTGTGAAGCTTCTGCTCAATTTCAGGTGGACATCAGAACATCTCTGGTTTCACAGGGAAATCCTTGTACTACTTCACTACTACTTAATTTTAAAATTAAGGCAGAGGACTGGCTTGGCACTCTGATACTATTGAAATTCAGAGTATTACCCTAACCACCTACTTCAAAATTGAGACATTTCACTTTTAGCAGTCTTTACTATTTTGTTTTTAAAAAAGATTAATAAAAAAGATTAATAAAAAGAAATTATAGATAAGATGGCATGCATGTCTTGCTGGTTTTGAAGGATCACAGCAGAATCAAAGCCTGTGCAACTAAGCAGAAAGTTTCTGCTTAATTTCTAAGCTCAAACAGCACACCCCCTGACTGGAGTCCTTGTCTGTTCTTCAGAGCATAGCCATGAACGCCAGCTAAAATCCTAAGCTCCCATAGCAAACTCTGTATAAAAATCAAAGAAAACAATATGATCAGGTCAGATTGTCTCTTTTCTAAGCAGACAGCCCCCATCTGTTTCCTGCCGGACAGGACCCCAATCTCTAAGTAATGTCAGAGCTTAGCTCCACTCAGTTGTGTCTGATTAACTTAATGAAGGAAGTCATTTCCAGATGGGACCCCAATTTAAATCCAAAAGCTATGCCACTGTTTGGCACATCAGGGCTTCCACATCACATACAGCACACCCTAAGGGATGGCAGCTTCTGTCAGGCAATACTTTACTAATACCCTACCGAGGTAGTCCATGCTGTTATTCAGAGTTTACACTTTACAGCTCCAAAGTTATACTAAAAAAAAAAAAAAAAAAAAAAAAAAAAAAAGAAAAAAAAAAGAGGAAAAAAAAGAAGAAACAAAGGAACAAGCTCCTGAACTTTGTGCCCCACCTTTCAAAACTTGAATATTTCACACTTGAGAAGGTTCTCTTAGAAGGATTTTTGTTCATTTTGCTTCCTCTATGTATCACAGAGATTTTGAAAAAGTAACTGATCCTCAGAGAAGATTTCTTTTTTTTTTTTTTTAAAGTGTCTGATGCACAAGAAACCTAGATTTCATGAAGTCCATGTTAGATAGTTTGTTTCTAGTAATTGTGAGTTTTAGACTACTTTTGCAATGAAGCTTTTCCCAGCTGGCTCACGTGCAGACCTCCACCCACTGAATGAACTGCAGCACTCTTCTATTGTTCCTGAGCTGCTTCCCAGAAGTGTCTAAAGGAAAAACGGGAAGCCTTGTAACAGTTTATGCAGCAGAGCAAGTTTCCATCAGGCATTATTAAAATACTTTTAGAACTATATTAAGATTTTTCTTTCCTATGAAAGCACTAAAAATATTGAAATCAATAGCTAAGAACACTCATGGAGGAAAAACAGTGGAGGCAGTCCAGCTGCTGAAATTATCATTGGAGTGAGGCAGTGAGAAAAAAAAGAAGTCTACATATTAAACTGTGTTGCTCAGCAGTAGGGACTCAAGGAAATATTATCGCATCCAATATAAGCCAAACTGTCCTCTGTGCTTTCAAAAGAGAGCTCTCACGTGTATTGCTGTTTGAGACATCCAGCTGTTTTATCATGGCGTCCTTGTTTGCCCGGAGGACTGTAGAGAGTGTGTTCTTGCTCAGGGCTGGGTGGCAGAAGAGCAACCGTGCATCCAAACAGCTTCCACCTCCCCACATCCCCACCTACTCTCCTAACTGTCTGCACTCCTCGACCACCCTGAAACTGTGATACTCAAACTCGCACGATACTGCAGAAAATGTAGGCCTCTGAGGTAAAGGACAAATGCCAAAAATTCAGTTATTGTAGCTTCTTTTGAAAACATTCACCAAATTTCACTATCTCCCTGCTTGACTGATCAGCTGAACATGATCTCCTCCAGGGAATTTTTGATAATAGTAATAACCCAGAGTTATTACTATAAATTCATTCATAGTTCACTGTTACACTAAATTCTGCTGAGCCACTGTTAGAGATATCAGGTGTTTAATACAGACCAGTCAATATTGAAGATATTGCAACTGAGGAATATTCAGCAAGGGAAGGATGAAAATGGTGTTGGCAAACAAACAGTGTCTACTGGCTAGTATCACCAACCATGGCCTATCTGAAATACCAGAGTTATTATCCTTTCTCTACCATAGATAATTTCTTTAAGAGCAGTGTCATATAGAACCAGTAATGGATTGTACAGAAAGCAAGAAATATTGGCTTATTTATCCTACTGGTTGAAGAAATTTATGTGACAAGAGAACATCAATGAGCCCTACAGAAAAAGCCTGTTTCCTAGATCACATTTTGACAGAGAATAGGCAGGCTGTGCAACAAGAAATAATAGCGCTTTAAACCTTCACACTTCAGAGCTGTATACCTGCAATATAATTTTGAAAATGCACAGGGCCTCACTGCAGAGCCTCAATTTTTTAAAAGTTAAGATTTTGCAGAGAATTCATAAGGGCTATGAGCACGTAACAGGTATGAGTAGTATGATAACAACAGCTAATTTTAATCTGTTAAAGATGCAAACAAGCATCCTTATGCTCTCTCCTCTGCTGTATGACACATTTGTCTTTTGAAAGCATCTGAATGATAACTGATTATAGTCCTCCAAACGCATCTTTAAGTTGTATTTTGTCACAACTGCTACTAACAAGTTGAAAAGATTAGCCTTTCAATGCTCTGACCCAAAGATCACAGAATCACGTTTGTGTTAACCAAAACCGGCTGTTTTGATGCGTCCTCCATCTACACGCCTCTCTTATACTTGGACTGTAAGCAGATGTGTCATGATCCACAACTGGGAATGGCTAGCTGTTACAATACAAGTAGAAATAGCATTATTACTATTATTAATATAATAATAACCATTCCATATATTAGATTAGTTTCCCTACTGGGGCAACCTCAGAAAAAGAATTCTTATCTCTACTTCAGAAACTACACAACCATTTCATGAGCACACCCTCACAAGAGAAATATGAATCATTCCGAGACATACATGGTGTGTATGAATATCACATTTTTGCATTTGGATTCCTGATTCATCTGACAGATGTGAGAAAATTCATGAAGTTAGACAAGTCCCAAGTGATTGCATGTGTGTGGATGCTGGAAAGCACAAGTTATTCCACCTACTTTGGCACTAAAAGTACTGAGCTCTTCTGGTCAACTGTTTGTTGTGATATAGTTACAGTTGTGCATTATTAGCAATACCACCTGTCCACATCCATTAAGCAGATTTTAAAGGCCTTATAATAATCGAGAGAAATGGTAGCTTACACTCTCGTATTTAATCCAATCTCTAATGCTTTGAAACCCTTTAAAAACAAATTAAAACCTCCCAGCAGGCTTCTGAGGTACCATGAATTACACAAGGATGTAGAAAGCCCTTTTAAAAATGACATACTCTAACAGAAACACCAAAATGTGAGACAGATGCTGAAATCATATGTTAAGTGCACACATATATATATTTTGCCATCATTGTATGGTACGCATTACAGCTTTGCTAACAAGCAATACGTGGACTGATTCTCCCTGCTAAAGTTTTTACTACCATACGATGTATCAATATCAATAGACTGACTACTCCTGATGTTCCCCTGTGCCAGAACTTGATGCAGCCTTCACTGAGATCCCTGGAAGTCCTCTTCCTGAGCATCCAGAACTTTAGGCAGGGTGCTTATGGACTCTGAGCCGAAAATTCAAGATGGCTGCATGGGGCAGTCTATATTTCACAGACATCATGTGCATCTCCTGACCCCTCCTGCACTGCCTCGGAGTCATTCCCTATAAAGTTCACAAGCATGGGGCTCATGCTGTGCAAGAAACAATTTGTTTTCAGTTAATGATCCTCACCATCAAACACACAATGGAACTCAATTTCCTAGTTCATTTCTTCTTTTCCCCTCTTCCTCTCTTCTGCTGTTTATTACCAGCAAATGTGATCATCGTGTTGAGTGCCAGATCTGTGGACCAGCTACAACGCTTATGCAGCACCCAGTACAGCGTGCCTTTGATCCTAATTTGGGACTGTCACTGTGTGAACACTTTTTGTAGTGTTGCTTTCTTTGAAATTCACAAATATATAACTCATGGCTTAAAATTAAATAGATGAAATTCATGATTAAACATCAGAATGAGTTATAATTGTATATAGGCAACGTCTCTACCTCTGACCTACAGGAGGTTCCTTCCCTCCCAGGCTCTCTGCATCTCCTTCTCATTACATTCAGTGTATGAAGATATATTATAACTAACTGCATTTTTACATGAGTACATTTCACATGTGTATAGGTGTACAGACCCAATGGTTATCACATGCTTCACAAAATGTGCCCAGTATTCTGCTCCAGAGGCACTTTAAATCCTTAAATTGAAGGAAAGTAGTCAATGTTGAAAAAAAAAGTTATGTTGTGTTTACCTGAAGTATTTCTTAAATTAGTCACTTTTAACTCTTTAGTACATTGCATAGGCTATTTGCCTTCATTTACACAGAGTATGTATCAGTCCTGTAAAAAATATGGGTTTTCCTCCTGACTGTCATTTGTTTCCTGAGTAACGACAGTAAAGTTACAAATTTATCCAGGCATCCATCTCCCCATTCGTAAACTGGCTAACTGCAGTTTACAAAACCATATGATGCCATGATTCATTATAGAGGCTGTAAGCTCCTTGGGGCAGGGAATGCCATTTCATCTTGCATTTATACGACAGCTAAGGAGGCAGATCTACCGAGGCGATGCCTAGGGAAGCTGCATGCCTCCTCCTCCTCCTCCCAGCCCATTAGCCAGCAGCACTCACTACCCTGCCAAATCCCACAGACCACCGACAGCTTGCTGAGGCTGGGCTGCTTGATGCTTAAGAGCCAGACAAATAGCACCATCAGCATTTCAGAAAAGGATGCTCTGCTTCTCCAAAAATGGACACCGATTACAAAATAATTCTTTTCTATTAAAAAAATGTAAAAGGCAGTTATTTTCCATGCTGTGTGATTCTAACAGATGGGTGATAAAAAGCATGAGAGAGAGAGTAGTTCTATTTCAGTGTCCTCCATTTAAAGCAGAAGCTTGCCACTTGGTAAAAGCAACTGCAAGGAAAACGTCTCTTACTGGAGGTCACTATGCTCTCTGAAAGGTACTGTGGTCGAATCATCATGATGTACATCCATCCAACACCCAGGTAGTATGTCACATTATTTTAAGGAATATGATTGGACTTTCTCAGCCAGTTGGATTTGCTGGTTCAGCAGTCTTATGACTAAAAACAGGGATGAAATACTTTCAGAGCCTGGTTTTAAATTACAAATCTACAAGGAGGCTGAATCTTGATTAAGAGACAGGCAGGCAGTTGTGTGCTAGTCTGATGTGCAATTTCCTATCATCCTGCTCAGTGAACCAGTAAGGTGAATGTAATCAAAAATGGTGTCTTGCTTGGAGAGTTTACAGCATGATAATTGTAGGAAATGAATACAAATTAAAGCATTTAAAAGGCAGACTCACTGCAGGTCACTGCAGCCAACACGCTGCCAGAGACTTTCTGCAAACAGAGATATCCACCACAAGATAAAAAAGTGGAGTTTAAACCTTCCAGATTTTTAAAAAAGGAAAATAAAAAAGAAATCAAAACAAAACAACCACAACAAACCACACACAGACACTTGTGCATCAAAATCACCACAGTGGTTAAATGGATGGTTTCACAGTTTGAGCCCAGTTCTGATCTCATTACACATTTTAACCCAGCTTGACTGATTTCACTTTGTTTTTCCAAATTTACAGCAAGAGGAAACAGACATCATTTAAAAACTGGTGACCCAGATATTCTAGAAATTTTCATCTGGCATGGCTCAGCTAAAACAGAGGTAGCTCATCAGCATATAGTTTCCAAAAATTTAGGGTTTATTTTTACAAAACTTACAGTTTCGGATTCAAAGGTATTTTAGCAAAACCATCCTTCATCGTACTGTAGCAGCTTTCATTAATTGCTATTATAGATTGACAAAGATAAAAACATTACATTACTTATTGAGTGAAAGCTTCAAGGAAAAAAAAAAATCTCCCTTCCCATCTGGCAGCTTCTGAGGCAAATATTTATACTTCTACTTCAAAAAAAAAGAGATTGCTCTAGATCCAGAATGAAGCTAAATTACTTCCTGTGAAGTATAAATATGCACTGCATAAAGCTGAAGTCAGACTAAGAAGATTTTCTGGGTTTCTATTTTAGATTTTTACACTACAAATTGTGCTGCATCTTTGCTGTGGGTCTATTTTTAAGAGACCCAGTAGAAATTAAGTCTCAGCAAAACAAAGTGTGCAATCATAGAAGCAATAAATGAGCCCTCTGGGAAGACAGAAGCAGGTGAGGATCACTTTGAGAGATTGGTATGATGAGCAGATCAGGTAGTGAGAATTTTTAAACAGTTTGACTCAACAATTGACATGGGACTTGTGACAAGAAAAGCGTATGTAATAACACGTTACTGACCCCTTGATGAATTTGTTCAATAGCAAAATTGCAAACTGGCTGAACAACTGGACTTTAACCTCATTTGTCTGTTTTGTTTTTTTTTAATAGGAGTAGATGAATAAGTAACAGCACTGAATTACTTTCAAATCTGCCGTCACACAGGGTTTTCAGAACAAGCTTCCAGACTGCTGAGCCTAAGGTCCACATGGACCGCAGACCATGCTCTCCTCTCACTGCTGAACCACCCCACCCCGTGAATCCCTACAATGTTCTGCAGCTTCTGCGGGACTATCCAAGCACCACCTCTTCAACAGGGCCGGGCTACGTAACAGCATAACAGGGGCTGTATCAGCTGTCTCTGTATAACACAGAGAAAGTTGAAATGTGTCATTCCTGAAATCTGATTGTTATAAACTATGGCGGTTTTGCTCCTGAAATCAGACAGGTACAGAAAAATTACTCAAGTGTTTCATTACCTTAATAGTTTCTTTTAGTTTGATTTTTATTTGGTGACAGTGGGAAAGGCCAGGAAAGTAGGATTAAGTACATTTCTTGCAGGCATTAGCTTGAAATCATGAGTGTAACTAATACCGTGGCATCTACGTGGACTTGCACAAAGATGAGACAAGGCATGTTATGCAAATGAAGTGGTTATTCTAAAATTTACTTTTCTGAAGACAGTCTTCAGCCCTTGGGCTAAGATCCCTCTTTCCTACACACCAGACATGGAGTTTAGTTGATTGTAAAATTTAACCTGATGCCCCTTTATTTGGAGCCCTGTTAAAAGCAGCTCTGGATCCAGCACCTGACACATGCCAGAGAACTGCTGACAAAGCGTTACTTGCTGCTTTTGATGTTTTTGCAGCCAGACCAAACCCTATGGCCACACCACCTTTTTATGAGAAAGGCAATTCCTCTACAATTAGAGGAGCTTCTCTTCTTTGCCTCCCCAAGACACAAACCTTTCCTTCTCCTGAGGAATAGACCTTTCCACCTGCCACTGCCACCAGTGCTGGGTCAAGTCAGGTTTGTAGCAGAAGTAGGTTCCAACTTTTCAGAAGTTGGCCCTTGAAACAAGAGCTGCTGCTGCCTCTGAAGTCTGCTGAACAGGAGAACACCAAGAAAGCTGGCAACTTATGAGAAACATTTTTTTAGTGAAATGTTGCCAATTTCTTGGCTACTCCCCCAGGAAAATACAATTAACTCATCTGTAATGAGAGCACTTACACACACTCAATTTAGTTGCAGCTTGCGTGCCACCTCCTACAGTCTCTGTCCCAGACTGTTGACTTGCATGGAACAAAAGACTGGCACTTGAAAACTTCTCCTAATTAGTGTTCCATGACTAAAGCAAAAATTAAGGGAGATAATTGTGTTAGTTATACTTTTGGGGGAAAGCATTTATAAGCTAGGCCTGACAAAGTGAGCGAAAAATCCCAAATGTCCAAATGCCCTAAGAACTTAAGGCGAGAGACTGAAGAGTTAAAAAAAAAAAAGAAATGAGGATTTGGGGAGAAAGGTTTATTTCTCAAATCAGCAGCAATTAAAAATGTTATCAGATCACTTAAATTTGACAGATCATCTTAAAGAGCTAAAATTATTTTCCAATCATGAAGATCTTGTTTTCACAAGTAGCCAAGAAGTACAAATGAGGCAGAATTAGAAGAAAGGATTCAGGATTTAATTTGGACCACAATCAGCAAGACAACCAATAGCCAGATTGACTCAGAGTGACTTTAGTAGGAAAAATCTTCCCTTGGTAGAAAACAAATAGGCTAGGAACTATTGGGGATCTGTGATAAGGCAAGACTGCTGGCATTTTGTTTAAGACAAACTGGTATTTAGTAAACACTATATCACTTTTTTTTGTTGGTTTGTGGGGTTTTGGCTTCGGTGTTTGGTTTTTTTTGGAGGGGTTTTGTGTTTGTGGTTTGTTGTTTGTTTTTTTTTTTTTAGTGACCCACGTGGTAAGGAATGATGGCAATTCCCATTATGGTTTCTGTGATATTTTAGGTTGAGGGTTTCAGACTTGCTGAACGCAGGGGTTCGCTTATCTGTTGTGCAGACCCAGAGAACGGAGGAAAACAAGGCCTACACAGAACCAGCCGAAGGAGGGAGTCTTGTAACGACAGGACGGCCCTGTTTTGGCTAAGGAGCAAGGCCGCACGGAAGACTAACGATGTGAACCATCTTGCACATAGATAAGTTGTTGCAAAATAAAATCCTGAAGGTCACAGGGGCCAGAGTGGAAATTTTTACCTTAATATCCCTATATGACTATAGTCACCCACTCTTCACTCAAATCATGCTGAATGCCACCCCGGGGAGGAGGCAGGGGTTGTGAAAGATAGTATATAAGGAGCATAGAGGGTAGGTGTCGTTGGGAGGAGAAGACCCCAGGAGAGGAAGAGGCGGTTGATGGGCTGTGCTCCTTCTCCTTCACCCAAGACAGGGACGCCTTCTTGGTAAGAATTGCACTTCCACCTTTTGGTGTGTAATACCCGGGATAGTATTTTGCTAGCATTAGTATCGTATATTAGCGCTATTGCAGAGAGTGAATTTATCAACGGCAACTCCGAACCTTGTATCTGTCGCTTCAATAAATTACTTATTGTTAGTTACCTTGCAAATTGTCTCAGTGCAAGTCCTTAAATGGGGCTCTGAAAATTCAGTGCAAGCCCTTAGTGGGGCTCTGAAAACTCAGTGCAAGTCCCTAACAGGGCTCTGAAACAAGCAAGTGCTTAGCTGGGGTACGTGCCTCTCACAGCCACATACCTTTCACGCGACAGTTTCTCCTCACAGCTTCATTCAGGAAAGGAGCTCTTGTTATTCCTGCCCCCAACACATTTGTTTGTCATTGCTGGTACCAAATATTTGTGGGCCTCTTACAAATCAACAAAAGGGGAATATTTATGTTAAGATACTTCTTGAGATTGTCAATCACAAAGAAGAGGTTTAGATCAAAAGATATGGAGAACACATATTTTTGTGAAAAGACTAGTTATTAATCATAGGTAGGACCTACAACATATGGTTAATTCAAAAGAGTACAAACAAGACCTCATCCACACTCAAATACTTTACAGAAAAAAAAAACAGCTAATCAGACAAAATCAGCACTTGTACATGGCAGAAACAGATAACTGAATCAGTAGCACTTATCTTCTCTCTAGAAAGAACAAACAGAAGAGGTTATATTTGAAGCCTCCCTACCCAAGAGGGAGTACAAGACATATATACAAAGATGTTTCCCAAGAGTGCGAGGAAGGACTACTGCCTATTGCAATGCAGAGTAGAGCTGCCACTTTGCTTCCATCCACTCAAGCAGGAAGTCAAGGTCTTCCCCATGACTGAAAATTAGTGCTAATGAAGAAACTTTACAGGAGAGCGGTTGTAGCTTTTACTCTCGGCTGGCCAGAGCCATGACCAGCCTTCACTCTGCGATGGGCTTTATTATGCAATGCTATAAAATGGGTCAGATTTCTTCTCCATCTCAGTTCTAGGCCTATTTCTGCAATAATACAGGTTTTCACTTTTTTCATCACTAGTGAATTCGCAGAGGCTATTTATATTGTATTTGTCTCAACAATGCCATACTTGATTTTGAATGTAATAATTGAATTGCCCTCTCTAGAATTGATTCAATAAAGTATTTAATCACATTTTTAGGTGCATCCTTTAGAACAATACTGAATCAGCTGCTTATCTTCTCCTGAATCAGGAGAAAAAAAATCACTGTTCATTCTGTGTCTCTTGCTCTGAAAGGAACAGGTGTGTTTCCATGACTGCTATGTGCTTGTGCAGTGATGCCAAGGCATGAATGAGAGACACAGTAGGAGTATCCACAGAGCATCAGGCTGGTAGCAAATAAGCTGCTCCAGATCTAGAAACAGTACTACACTGTGATGATCGCACCATAAAGTCATTGGCATCTCATTTTCTCTAGAAAAAAAAAAGACTCTAGGCACAGAAAAAGGAAAAAAAACCAACCCTATATTTGTTAGCTTCCCTTTTTTAAACAGAAAAGCTGGAAGCCACGCATGTGAATATATGGCATTTGTTTCACCACACCAGCAAAGCGCTGCCTCTTACAGTGACAAGCGTCATTAACAGACAGGGCTCATTAGCCTTGGAAGGTGAGTTGTATTTTGTTATGCCCTCTCTGAGGGCTCTTGTACTGCTCTAAGTTAAGATATAAATTTGGTTACCCCTAGCAGGACATTACACTGTGGGGGCACATACTGAAACCCCTGAATGCAGGTCATGCAATTACTGCTTTTGCAGGACACTCATGACAACTCCCTGTCTTGATGGTAAGGAGAATCATTTCCACAATGTATCACTAATGTAAATAGAAGAGGTGATGGATATTTCCCCACCCCCACAACAAGCACCAGTCAGAGAAACAGATTTTGAAGAGCTATGCATTCTAAATTGCACATATACATGCATGTATATTTTTCCTACTTCTGATAACAGAAAAAAAAGTTTTACATTTAGAAAAGAACCAAAACTCTTTATAACCTACCTCAAAGCCAGACCTTCAAAGCTTCTCAAACCTTTCCTGAAAATCTTCATCTACATGCAAATTCCTAGCTGCTAGGCAAGTATCATCCTGTGTGAACTTTTTTCATCAAAACCCCGTTTAAAATCATAGAATCATATAACAGTTTTGGTTGGAAGAGACCTTCAAGATCGAGGCCAACTTTTGTCCTAGCCCTATCAACACCACTAAACCATGTCCCTCAGCACAACATCTACCAGCCAAACACCTCCAGGGATGGTGACTCAACCACTTCCCTGGGCAGGGCTGTTCCAACGCCTGACAACGCAGACAACCCTCTCCATTTCTCTCTTAAAGGAGAAAGAGGTCAGATCAACATAATTAGCTCTGTCGTTATTTGTGCTTTCTCAGTTTCATAAGGATGGGACCACATTGCAAAATCGATATCCAAAACTCCCCTTTTGATGGGATGAGAACTGTACTATGCCAGCTTCCTAAGAGAAATCAGACCTTCTTTGGATTCAGGATTAACATGCACTTTCTTATCCGCTTCAGCTGTATATACAGCAGCTATCAGCTTAAACAGAAAGCAGATATGAGAACAGTTGTAGCCACAATACTAAGTGTCCACATTGAAGTACAAAACAATAAAGCTTTTTGAGGCTACCCAAGTGCCAGCACCTGGAATTTTGTACATAAATGCATACCAAGTACTGCAGAAGCACGTCTCCCCTCTGCTTCCTGCTCTCTACACCTAAACGCTCTGCACTCAATCTTCATGCTCAACTTTTTTAAAAAAAAAAAAAACAAATAAATGTGAAGATAATAATCAGGAATGGCAAAGCTTCTTCTGTTTGTGAGGGGTCTTTTGTGCTTTGCCAATGCCTTCCAGTGATCAGGACTGCTGTGGGCTCGACACTGGCAACAGATACTGCTCTGTCACAGGGCTAGAGGATACAGCAACAGAAACTCACTGAATTCCCCTCTCACACACAAACAGATGAATGAGCTGCAGAAATCCCACATTGTTTTCAGTCCAGAGAAGATACTTTTTGAATTATGTTGTTTCACTAGACTGTAAAAAGTACCCTGCTCACACACTTCCACATGTGACATAACCTGAAAAGCTTTCCCAAGCCAAGATCTCCTAGTCAGGATGTAACAGCCTGGCTCTACGTCTTGGGAACTAGACCTCTAGTCCAATATGTTGTGTCCCTGAATGTCTCACAGTGCAGCTGGTCACAGTTCCTAAAGGCTGTAAACACACAACTCAGCTGAAAAAAAGACCCTACCAACCCTAGGCACTATACCTTCAGGCAAATCAAAAGTAATTCCTATTCATTTCTAGAGTGCAATTATGCACAACTTGATCACTTTCTATTTCCTGTATGATAAATTTTTTCTCAAACTCCGGAAGCTCTGAAGCTTCCTATGGTTTATCTTGTTAATAACCCTTGGAGCTGATCCCCCTATATAGAGATGTAAATCCTGGACTTCTATCTAGCTTAATACAAGCGTATTAAAGCACTCAATTACATTCTTCCTCTAATATGAAAGAAGAAAATAAAAGAAGTCTAATTAAAAAGTTGTTAGGTACTTCTTCCTACCTCCCTCTAGTTAGTTTATTCCTTTGAAGACTATATGGTGTACCTTTACATGAGTTTTACACAAAGCACTAAAACAAGCACATTTCAGAACAGCATTACAGTAAACTTAAATCAACAAAGCACTCTCATTTTGAACAGTTCTACCTAATTTACATCAGCCAGAGATCCAGCACTTGAAACCATAACTCCACACCAAAGAAACAGAGACCGCTGGCCACTACCTTAGGGGGGGGGGGGGGGGGGGGAGGAAATCACGTCACTGCTCTTCCATCCAGATCAAGCTACTTCACAATGCTCCACCACTCTGCCCTGCACCACAGAAAACTCTGCTTCTCCAGCAAAGCCAGTTCTCTTACCGAAAACTGTAAAGTCACACCCATGCAGTAGCATTAAAGAAGCCATTGTTAAAACAAGAAATGCAAATCAATACCATTCTACTTCAGTATGTGGATTTGTTTACTTGTTTAAGAAGAAAAAAAAAAGTGCTTAGAAAGGCTAATGAGAAACATCTTTGTCACCATAATCTACTTCTTGCTCCTCAGCTGCCACATATCAGTGTTGCTCCACTAACTTGCATTTGACCTGCTTGACTTACACCACCTGTAGCTCTCACTCTTGCTGCTGAATGTGAAGTAAACTCATGTCTAGAGGCCAAACACTCAGCTGGATTCTATCAGTGTACTGCCTTCTTTGAAGTTCATGAAGCACATAGATTTACAGCAGCTGTGGGGTCTAGTCTTGAATTGTATGAGGTTTTAACTTCCAATGACTTACCAGGTATAAAGAGTGGTAACATTGGCAAGGATATAGTTTATAACGCTACATATCTGACTGCATGATAGTGTCTGATAATTATGCTCTGAGGTATATATACATAAACATGATACGAACAAATTTGCATTGATAGTTTGTCAAAACATTTTTCTGTATAATGACCAATGTGGTGAAAGAAATAATACAAAAGACAGTTTTTGTTTATGCCTGAAGTTTAGTTTCAGAATTCATCCTCTTGTTTCTGCTGAGATTTTTTTAAGACATTTAGCATTTGTGGAATGAACCCAAAAGATGCACATTTTGTTGCTGTAATCCAGTCAATGTTTGTCTAGCTAGAGCCAAGTTTACTGACATGCTTTCAGCTTAGAAAGTCTGTTTTATTTATTAAAGCCAAAATTGTAAATCTTGGCAGCCTGAAGTCAAGCACCAAAATCTATATTTAGGCTTTTATATAATTGGCCTATTTTCCACAGGCGATGAGGACCTGTAAACTTCAAAAGAAGTCAGCACCCACCCCTGAAAATCAGGTCACTTATCTGCACGGATATGTAACTGTCCACATTTGAAGGAAAGATGCCTTCACTTGTGAGACTTCAGTATATAAAGTGGCACTGTGTGCCCTATGAAGAACACTGAACACATCTTTTGAGAATTGTAATTCTTTCTGCAAGTCCTCTCACAAAAGCAATAACCTTCTAATTAAATGTATCATTGATTCCTTTCACCCAGATAGAATAGGATCCGTCTAGTGAATTGACTAATAACATATCAAAAGGGCCCCAGTGTTTTCACTCACTTTCTTCCCATTTAAACATTGTATAAATCTCAGGCATTGTCTCTGTGGTGGTTGTCCAGAGCTGGTTGTGGGGCTGAACAGATCATCTTCATTTGATCTGTACAGTAACATGTTAATTGCAGTGCTGAGATCTGCTTAAGGCATATTGATTACCAAATGACCTTCTGTAGTTCCTATTTCCCATGCTATCAGAACATGTAGTCAAAATCTTTAAAGGTGAGCAGAAATGTCTGCTAGAAGAGCTTTCATTTATTAGCAGTCTAGGACTAGGACAAAGGATGCTATTGCTAGGTTTATTGCTGCAATGTACTTGCTGCTGCTCTGCTCATCACTAAGCTTGTCATGAGAAACGCCCCTCTTTGCTGGTCCTAACACATTCCTTATCAATTTAGTTCCAATAGACCTATTGGCAAGACACAGAAGAGGCTCAGCAGGATTTGCACTGATGGTATTGCAAAGGTGCTCTCTGATTGCAGCAAGGACTCCATCTAGAACAGCAGCAGTAGCTTTCCTTTGCACTTTGGACAGATCTTCAGAGCATAAGCAGAGTTATCTTGGTTATCTGGAAACAAAATGAACAAAGATAAAACGCCTGAAAAGTGACCTAAATTAAGTTTCTTTGCTCTTTTTCCAATACTGTAAGCAAGTATTCTAGCATCTTAAAACCATCTTAAAACATGAAGTGTGAGGAACCACAAAAAGAAGGTATCTACAATCTTCTTGGCATAAGTCTACAGAAATAACTATTCTGCAGATATTTTATATGTTTGGAGTACATCTACAGGCTACTTGGCAATGAAACCTTGAGATCATATGTACCTATATATAATGCTGTTATTACAGTCCCTGAGAAGTTTCATCAGAAAACAGACTACATGCTTTATTATACTATTCTGATTACACTACACATCTGATAAAGGCCAAACAAGTCTCTGTCTCTGCAAAGATCTGACAGACAGAAATACTTCATAATACCTGAATTGTGGCACCTTTTCAAATGTACAATTTAGCTGCATTCCAAAACATATACAGAGCCAGACTGAATTGTAAAAGGAACTAAAAATCCATGTTTTTTTCCTGAGGCTGGAAGGTCCTTATTTTCTTTTTCTTACCATGAATTGATAGCATTGTTATTATTTAAACAAAGATGGAAAGCAATAATGTTTGGCTGTTTATTCCTTGAAGTAATTTGCTTTGAAAGAGAAATTATAGGATTTTGGTCTTCCAATGAAACTCTTTTTTGGATGCTGTCCTTGCAGCATCTCTTTTGACCTATTAAATGTATGCTAGTCCACCATGTAAATATTTGCAAATTATGAAGCACAAGATAAAAAATATTGTTAATATTTATACTAGAAATGCAGAGCACGCACGGATACTTATTGCATATTTACCACAGCACAGGAGAATTTATGGCTGCCTTAATAATGTGTACAGTATGTGCCCCCCAAAAGTTTACCATACACAAAAAGAGATCAGCGCTGCTGTAACCCCACTGAGTTCCATCCAATTTCACCGAGCTGAATATTTGTACACGGATGTAACTAAAAGCATTTGGTTTATCCCATCATTATTGCACTGACTCTTAGTGAAGCCCTCTGCTTTTATTGGAAGAGTTTCAAATTATAATCATTTTACTAACTTTTAATTGGCAGCCTTGGTTTGTAAGTAGCCCAGGACAGGAAAACTGGAGATGTTAGAAATCGCGGCTGAAATGCACTGGCAGGGAAGTATGGAAGGAGCTTATTTAAGCACCTGGCAAAGCCATATAGTCTTATAATTCAGTTTTATGAGTAAATGGTATCAACTCCTACAAACTCTTAGAGATTCATTTCCCAAGAGGTAGGCCAAGATTTGGACACATGCATAAATAATAGAAACTAAAGAGAAACATGATGTATAGTTGTTTTTTAGCCTCAGCATTTTCCTGGAAATAAGGAAATTAAACCAGTTTGCCATTCCCTATCCTAACTGAGCAGAGGAAATGGTGGCAGGATCTTTGGTCATTCAGAGAGGGAGAAAAGGATACAGTAAGGAAAATGCAGAGGAGCACTGATTTTTTTAATCTCCTGTCAGAGGATGATTGGCATTTAGAGTATTTGCAAGTACTTTGAATAGGAAGTTTCGTAACTCATTATTCATACTTGTAGCATTTCCCTCGGAAGGCTAATCAACTCGTAAATATGGTACTTCTCAACTAGTAAGTGACAGCCTGTAAGTCCAGCCTGTAAATGAGGCAAGAAACACCACCTCCCACTCGCAGCTCAGATCTATTCATTACAAGGCATAAAAAGTTTTGTAATTAAATAAAATTAATATGAAGTAAACTACTTGAGAGAATCTGGTGCAATTCGCTCTGCACTGAGAAAAGTGACCTTTTTAGTGCACTTGGTGTCTCAGCAAAGTCCACTGACTCAAATGGCATTATCTGTCACTAGACTTCAAAACTTCACTGACCTAATTGAGCTAAAAATTGGGTTCATAAGTGCACATTTTCCTCAATCATTTTAATTATGTTTCCTCTGCTGTGTCCATTGTGTCACATAAGGAAATGTATTCAAACTTCTTTGAGGTGAACTGCATCATGGATGCAATGAAGAAAAGACACTTGTAATGTAAAACCATATCAATTTAAAAATAAAGCAACACACATTTCTTTGCCTCTTAGACTGTACGTCCGTACATTTCCCAATGACTTCAGGGTTTCACCATCACCTCAGCAATTATTCATGTAACAAAGTGTTTGAAAAGGTACACGATTATATTCAACTTTCAAATCTCTCACATATTTCCTGGCAAAATCATGTGGGAATGGAAGAATAAAAGTTGTGCTGTATTTGCATTAGTGACATAAACATTCTCATTCTGAAAGTATAGCTAATTTTAATAATTATTATAATAAAATCACATATGTCACTTTTCCTGTTGTAATTGCTAATAAGACGTATCTGTGCCTATTGTTTAAGACACAACATGCCTTTGGTATTGACAGCATTCAGCTGGCACTTATTTAAAAGATGTTAACATGAAGAAATCTGGATAGATTGCAAAGCTAATTACATGGATAATTCCACTAATAAAAAAATACCTATCTCTTGGAGAGGATTTTTTGATATTTGTTGAGCCTTTCATGCTTTAGTAGAATAATGCTGTTTAGATACCTTAAAGTACCTATGCAGGCTATGTTAATAGCACTAATTTGATAATTTAATCTCTTCATTGAAGAAGAGTGCACACAGAATGGTATTACAAGAAAGTAGATATAAGTATCTTGCATTCAGACATATAATCGCAACAGACATCAAGTAAATTCTGCTGCCCATTTGCCTTTCTGATAGCACTTGATGTGCTATTCAAGCTGTGAAGTGTTTCTACCAGAAAGGAAAACCGAACCTTATTCATTTTGTCTTCGCCCATTCTTCTTCCTTGCTGTCTATGGGAAATCCACTGATACAATTCACCACAGTCAGGATAGAGCTATTTCCCACAAAGATCTCTATATTAGCCTAAAGAAAGCCAAAGACATTAAAATCCTGTTGAGCTCGAGGAAGTTAGTGTCCATTTGACAACTGTGTCTACTGCTAACAGGTATCGCATACTGCTGGACAACCGCATCACACTTGATGAAGGGATATAAGTCTGACAAGAATAAACCCTTGGAAACTTCTCATACCTACAGCTGTAACAGCAAGCTTTGGACAAATAAACTGCTTCAACAAACTTCTTAATATGCCATGAAAGGCAAAATCACAGGCTAGAGAGGTGGGTGTTGCAAAGTTGGTGGATTATGTTAGGGGAAATATTGTTAGTGTAGTAGGAAGAGGAAACAACAGTGGTTACCTCCAGTGAATGCATTGTCAATGAATGCAAAAAAAGTGAAGAGACTATCTTGTTAAAATTACAAGAGGCAGAGGCTATCACTTCATCTCTCCCTTAATGGAAATGCTTCATAAATAGACCTTTCCCTCAAACAACTTTCCTTGAGTAAATAATCCATATACTTTTTAATCAGTTTTTCTGCCCTTAGAGTGCTGAGCACATACTCCAAGTTCAATGCACAACAGATTACGGTAGCCTCAAGATAAGTGAGTGCAATTACTATATCAACATAGTATTAAAAAAGCATTAAAAGGACTATTCACACAGTGTGCTGTACAGTTCTTTGCAGTGACATATTTTTATTTTTAAGACATAAAACAATAATCCAGTAGATTATTAGTTCCATCACCCTTTTTTCCTCTCTAATTCCACATACATCTCGGAACATGGAAATTGCCCTTGGAAAGTTCTGATTCAGAAATCAGCTGTCTTTCAGATAGTGGGAGCTAAAAAAAAATTACTTTCCGTGTCTTTTAAAATGGATTTTTTTCTCTTGAGAATGGTGCTGCATATATAAAGAAATCTTTCATAACACTGAGATAGTTATGAACTGCATCTGGTATTAAAGATACAGGAGTTGTGTCTGAGGAGAGATGTGCATATCACTGCTGTGATATGAGTTGTGGCGTATCACTGACAAAGCGTGTTTTTAGCCAGCTCAGTCTGAAGGAAAACTAGACTAAGTTGGTTATGAAATTCTTTCTCTTAGACCAAAAACTGTATAAAATATCAGCTGTTAATGTCAAATAAGTTCTCCTTCACATGGTGTCATAGCTCATTCTTTAAAATATCAAGGCAAGGGAGGGCCCTACATTCCCTGTAAAAACACATAGGTATTGGCCAGATCTAATCAGCTAATCAGATCTAATCTGTTTTTCTGAGAGTTAGGATGCTTTTTTTTTAATGATTTCCTAAACATTTAATTCCACGTTGATTTCATGAATTCTCAGCTGCAGTTTTTGGAGCGGTTTGTTTTATGTTATAGCCCACTACAGTAAATTGTTATTCTGGATATTTTGTTGAATTCTAGCTTCCAGATACCATGCCCAGGTATACAAAAGAAGCCTTCATATTATAACTGTTTACAAAACAGTAAACAGTGGATTGTACTCTCTTAAAGGTTCAGCATCTATGGGGAAATACTTTTTGGTCATCTCTTAAGATACTGACATTTTCAAGTATATTAGTAGACATACAATAGATAAAATGAAAAGGCTTTAAAATAATAGAACATGATAAACTTCACCCTCTGCCTAGTCCCTTGCACTTTTTCTCTGCAACTATCTAAAGAGGGAAGGCTGAGAGAAGAGACAGCCTGTAAAATATCACTCCTGCTACTGACTTATTTCCTATGCTGATTTGTCCCAGTTCATTTTTTAAAAGCAAACCTGATTACCTCTTTCTACTTCCAAAGCACCACACAACACAGCAAAATGAAGCAAACAGAGGTGATGCGTGTAACTCATGCCTAACCTGCCAATTCATTCTGCTGCTTCTCAGTTAAAACAAGGCTAACTTTCTCCTGGTGTCTTAAAGGCATCCCCTGTCCTCCCGAAACAGCAAGAGAGGAAAGAGATCTAAACGATAGAGTGATTTCATACCTAGTCTTTATCTCCTCAGAACAACAATATTGTAAGAGGGCTATATTTTGAATCATGTCTTTAAATGAATAACGACCAGCAAATATGTAACAAGCCTTGTGAAACTAGCTTAAGTGTTGCTCTGAGGATGCTCCAGTGCAGGACAGCTCATTTTTTACTTCAAAATCATCAGGGTTGGGGAGGGGGAGTAGTTTGTTTATTTTGTTCTCCCTGATTTCTACCATTAACTCCAGTGAACAGACTCTTCCACAACACTGGTATGTCAAAACAAAATGCAAACTGGCAAAGCCATGCCGCCTTTCCCAAGGTACAAAGCTGCAATTTGGGGGGGAGCCCCAAAAAAGAGTCCCCTACAATTTTTTTAGTCCCTTCTAAAATTATCAGCCACTTTAAGCTGTTTATTAGTGTCAGTATCAGATTCCAAATCTATGAAGACAGACATATCAATCACATATAGCAATGATGACAGTAGCTGCAAATCAGGGGTAAGAGTATTAACTCCCACACATGGAAA
Source organism: Trogon surrucura (assembly GCA_020746105.1). Lineage (NCBI taxonomy): Eukaryota > Metazoa > Chordata > Aves > Trogoniformes > Trogonidae > Trogon > Trogon surrucura. Next base: position 14,613,962 of record CM036622.1, on the reverse strand, counting down.
AACATTTAACAAAGACAGCTGATTAACTTCTTTTCACACAGTCATTTATACTCCACTGTTGACTGCATTTCAAGAGTAATTTCCATTACTATAATAAGCATACTATAGTGACTTGCTAATAGGAACAGTTCACAGCCTCCTTGTAATATTATTATATTAAACACAAAAGGCAAGAAAGAGATTCTGCAGAAGATTCCAGGATCCTTTAGAAAATCTGTAGCAACAGCCATGACAAACTTTCAGAAGTGTGTGGGTATGTCCTATCTGCATAGACCTCATTATGGCAATTCACACAGGTCACCAGAGTCCACACCTTGTTCCCCAACTATTTTCTTTACCACATTTAACCTCTGTATGAATATCCTAATTCAGAGCGTTGGATCCCTCACTTGGCCCTGTTGCCGCTTGCTTTTCTATTATCCTTTCTCCAAGGCAAGAAGATACACTAGGTTGTTTTGACTGTGGAGGTGTTAGTATCTATGTTTTTAACATCCTTCTTGTAATGCATGAATGTCTGTGCAGGGATTTGTGAGAGTTTATTTTATTAGTCATGCATGATATTTATATCATTCTATGGCTCTTCCTGTGGTTTTCATATACTACAGTTCAAATTATTCAGAAAAATAGATGAACAGTTGGGAAAAAGTATGCAATTCTATGTCTGGCCTTTCTGTTTGAATACTGCCTGCTTTTCTTCCTGGCAAATGAGCTAGATAATTCTTTGCAGACTGTGTTCCAGAAACAGCTCATGAGGAAGAGCCCCTGTGTCAGATCCTGGAAGTCCTAATAAATCAGCATCTGAAAATGATAGTATGCAGAAATGTGGCATTCATGGGCCTTTACAGAGCTGCATGCAAAAGAATAATTTAGCTGTCAACTGTAACTTCACTCTCCCCAAGTTTCAACTAGTTGGAGTGCTCTTGACTGGTATTCTTTTTGACTGTTAAAGAAGATCATCACAAATTTTCCTTCATTTCATCACTGTAAAAGCACTCAAGGAAGCAATAGGACTCCCTTGAATATCTCTTGCCATCAACAATATCAAACAACTGAAAAGCTACTTTATATTTGAGCTTCCTCAAAGAGATTCCCCTGAGGCCAATAGCAGTCTTAGAAGTTGAACATGCTGTCATAAAATCTCCCCTACACTGTTTAAACTTTTTGCTATTGCAAGCCACATCAGTAGGTTATTGACAAGAGTGTGTTTTTTTCATACAAGGAGATCAAAGATGCTAATATTTGTACTGTGAATACAGCCATTGACAGTAACTGAATTCCAAGAAGGGAAAAAAAGGCTATATAAACCATTGCAAGAGTTACACTAAGATACAGCAAAAGCTAATGAAGACACACAAAAACTAGTAATCAATTCAGATCCCATAGACTTTAATATTTGATACAGAGTTTAGGGACAGAAGAAATTATTAAGTCATCCACTGTGACCACCCTTAATGTCCCAAGATTTTATATTTTGCTTAAAACTTAGAGAAGAAGGAAGAGAAAAAGGATAATGAAAAATGAATGGGTGAGTAGCAACGCATGTAAAGAAGGAAGGAGAATGAAAAATACATTGTGCTACTCAAAAATTATATTAAATTTCAAAGTTTTTTAGTTCACATTGAGAAGAGTAGTTTGACTTCGGAAGAAAAAAAACACTCTCTAAATTTATATCTTATTGCCTTGTAATACCAAATTTCCGTTCAAGACAGCACATCCTTTGGATTAGAAACTACTCTCATTGATTCAAACAGGTGTTATAAGGAATGGATTGTAAGTACCTCATTAATAACAATTACTAGTTCCTGAAGTTCTAGCCAGTTTCCCTATTTATTACGATATTAGTTAATAGTGCAAACATTTCTCTCTTAGCCTTCCTCAGCTCTTGCTGCCAGAAGCAAGAGAAAAGTTCTTCAAAGACGACAGTCCTGTGAATGAGGCATGCTTCATGTCCTGTAGAAATGCACCCGAGCAGCATCAACACCACAATCAGTGTCAGCAATACAAAAAGTGCATGAAAGTGTACGTCTTCTAAACTATTCTGGTTTTGAAATCTAATCTTATTTACATGCATGCCCAGATTATGAGAAAAGCACATTGTGGGGCATAGATCTAGCCAGAGCTATTAACTGTGTCTTATATGGGAAACAACCTTCAGGACTACCTCAACTGAGAGTTCATGAGATTACACAAAAGATTATTTTACAGGAAGAATATTTTTTTTAAAAAAATAAATTTTTACAGCAGTAGATTCACTCTGTCTTTTTAAAGTGCAGCTGTTAAGATAGTTACAGACCATTACACCCGTAATTGCCTATACACTGAAGTAGCCAGAACAATTCTAGTGCAGAAGCCATGCAGATTCAGTAGCAAGATACTATGTAAACTAGTTTACAACAGCACACAAATAGGCTTTATTATTGCTCTAGAGCAGATCTGAAGTTTGTTTTATCTGTGTAACTACAGGACTATATACATGTAAAAGTACAGACATGTCTTAAGGTAGCTAGGAGGAAATAGCCAAAGTTGTGCCTGAGGTACAATGTTCAAATAGTACACATAAAGACAGGTATATCTGTTTACAAAATATTTCCACATATGGTTGAATAACAAATGATACACCTTAACCCTGAAGACTTAGGGCTAGTATAAACTGTATCTCAGGCTGAATATTTAAACAAAAATAAAGCAAGGAGAGAACGGAGGAAAGAAATCAGCATTGCTAGGCAAGGGAATACAGCTGTTTCTGGACCCGATAAGCCAAAGATAAGAACTCCTGAAACACAAAAGAACCAAAACCTGAGGGACCCCTGAGATTCAGCCAATGTATTCATTAAAAATATTCACTTTTAGTGCAATACTGAGTTTACTAACAAATATAAAATCAGGTGGGCCATCTGGAGGCATTTCTTTTCCAAACAGTATAAAACAAGTCCCCACATAAAAAGGCAACTATTCTAGCCATGTCTGCATCCATTTGCATTCTATTTTGGGGACATACAGAACCCTGACGGTATGTCTCCTTTTACTTCTGTGCTAGAAGTTACAAAGCACTGACAGGAAATGAAGTGCCTGAGTCCTATTCAATGGCAAGTGGAAGCCTAACTCTTTAGTCTCTCTAAAATAACCAGGCTTACAGTCTTGATGGTTGAAGAATGCATTATTGTCTGAAGGCTGCTACTCTCACCCCCTCAAAATCATTATCGATTGCATTCATTCTTACCCTGAAAGTACCCTCAAGAGGAAATTTGACAGACATGTTGAATCACAAGTTTTGCAACTGTTTCCTGAGGAGTTCGCATTTTATAATTATTTGCATTAAAAATCTGTAAACACTACATAAACCTACCTACCATCATTTGATATCTAATGTTTTAAAAGTTTGGTGAATTCTACCTCATAGGCATCTGTTTAACATTAGCCTAAGGTGAATGCTGGTTACACACTGAGGAACTTGGCCTTTCCTCCTTACATTACACTTTCTAGAGCACTAACGTTTTCTCAGAGAACACTCCATTAAAATAAATCTCATATTTTGTCACTATCTTGTCATTTACCTCATGGTGGGAGAACAGTGATGCCAAATAGCTTACTGAGCTTTAATACGTTTGCTCACTAATATTGGCTTCATTTAACATATCCCTTGGTTCTTCTTTCTTAACACCGTCTGGTAAATTATCCTTTGCAAGGTTGGGTTCTTTCCTATTTTTTTGACCACTTTGATGCATGGCCATCCATCATGAGTCGGAAGCAATGTATCCACTAATGGAAGGCCCACTGCTTCCAGCCCAGTGAGCACATCATCCATCTTCTTGAGCGCACCACAACACTTCCACCCTTGGCCGCCTCCACTGGCAGTGGCTCTGCCCTGGCTGGAGCAGCTGTTCGAGGTACCCGGGGACCAGCATCGGGAGCTCCTGCTGCCCCAGTTACCTGCTGTGGGTAATCAACATTTCTGCCTCTAGATCTTTTCCATGTTCTCTCAGCTGGTCACAGGATTTATCAATTTATTTATTTTTTTATTTGCAGTTATGCCTGCTTCTGTGTTAGCTGCCCAGAAAATTCACTACAAAATAAAAAGGGAATATTCTGTAAAGCAGAATGCCCAAATGGTCACGCACACCCACAACTACATACTTGATAAATACTCTATTTTTCCTTTATCAAACTACAATAACTTCCCTGTTTCTTATGTTCCCATGCAAACCTCCACGGATCTCGTTTCAAAAAGCACCTTCCATTAATTGCAAACTCAATTAATGGCAAGTGCAACTGATGGCATATAGACATTCATCTATCTGACTGCACTCACAGAAGTCATTTAGTCTGAATGTTCCCCAGTAATCACAAAATCAATAGCCACCTTCTTTTAACAAGTTCCTCTGTATGTGGAAGCTCTTTAATAGCTTCCTCCATTTCATGTATCATTTCTCTGTGACTAACTAGTATATTTCTAATAGAAGAGTCTTTCCAAAATGAGATCTGATTTTATCTATTCCACAATAGCTACACTAACAGGGGTTTTTGCACCATTTCAGTGGGCCATAATAGTTTTTCCTTTTGTCTTCCAAGAGCCTCAGCACTTGTTCAAATGTACTGAAAAGTCCAAGTAATATGGCAATAGATGGCTCAGTGGGAGTTATCTGGAAAGAAACTTTGCAGAACACCAGTTCCTCAGAGTTCCATTTTAATGACATTATTAGTGTCTCTGTTAGACACACTATCCCCACTTCCTACTCTTGGTCACGGGGGATGCTAACCAAAATGTTAATACAATGATGCTGGCCTCAGAAGTAAACTTCTGAATTCACAATGTTTGAAAGCATCCAAACTTAGGCAAGAGGAGTTCGCTTATCCTGAATAAACGGCAGTAGAATCAGTGTTACTTTTGAATAACAAAGTCAACTACCTTTTAACTTAAACTGACTTTGAAAACTACTTTCTTACTCTTTTCACAACTGTAATTTTTCATTTCATCTCCTTATTGTTACTGCTCAGTAACTGTACTCTTTCAAATGAAGTAGAACTCTTCAATATTGCTGTATTAAGGGAAATTATAATAGCCTATTGACTGCAGTTTAGTCAATGATCCATTTGTTATTCTGTCTTAAAGGCTTCTGGAGTTCGTAAAAAAATGTATTTGATTATTTCAAAAGCCAATATAAGCACAAATGGGGGACTGCAATGAACTAAATCAGTTAAGATAATTAATGTAGTTGTGAAAACAGAGTATCAAGCTGCTCATTCCACTCATTACACCTTAGTCTAAACTGCTTTCCTAGGCCAACAGTCTGCACAGATAATCAGGTATAATCCCACAATAAGGCGTTTGTTGCTCCAGAGATCTTTAGCCTTAAATGTGGTGTTAGTGCACATTTTACATAGAGAAGGAACAGGGTAATAGCTGTCTAAAGTGACAGTGTTAACATTTAAAAGGTGAGACATGATACTTCATATATTTGGTAGTTGAAGCAGTTTTGTTGCTTATTTCACTTTAAATGTCAGGCACCCTGATCAGGAGACAACTAGAAGATAGACTATGCACAAAAATTTAGTATTTAATTGGCTCATCCAACCCCATAATACACCTCTGTTGTTTCCCACACCACTTTCTGATCCTGATTTTTTAGTATAATACAATTCTTTTTCTCCTAGTGTAAGAAGAATGAACATGAAGAGAGTTAAAAAACAAACTAATGGAAAAGTAATAAAGAATCAAGATACAAATCTTCACTTTCTCCTTAGAGTTTGATTTTACACGACCTCCAAGCACCAACATCCCACACGTACTATTGAGAGGCCGGTTTGGATAAAATCAGATGGACTAGTAGACTTATACAGAAGGCAGATGCAACATTCATTTAGGAGTCTCTGGTAGGCAAGTACTGGCAGAGGAAAACATGTACAACTAATCTTTCACCTTACCTCAGGAAGAACACCTCTCACTTACCATCAGGCACGCATTTCTATACCTCCTGCAGTCATTGCAGTCATACCATTCAGACTAAAACATGCAGAAAACATTTGGCTTTCAGACAAACAATGGGGGAGGCAAAGTGCTCACACACAGCATGGTCCTAAGCATTACCCATTGAGGCAGAGGCTAAAGCTTCCTTTCATGTTCCTGCCTCTTTAAAAAGCAACATGAAAACAGCAGTCCTGTCTCACTTCAGAAACTCAGGATTGCATTAGTTCATCCTAAAATAGCTCCAACTAATACTCATCTCACTTAAATGGTATTTCTTTTGTACTTGAAAATATGTCTTCTAGGCATCAAAGCTGTTTTAAAAAGCTATTCACCAAAATTCCTCTTTCTTTTTCACTGTGAATCAAATTCTTTCCTTGCCTCTCCTCCACCCTCCTTTCTGGACAAAGTAAAGCCCCATAATCTTTAATGCATTTTCACCCATGTAGGTTAGTCCTGCATCATTTCAGAATATTAATCTCTGAGTTAACTATATCTCCAGAATAACTTGAATTGAGTTTTCAAATTTCATTTTTCCCAAGGGTAGAAGGACTGTGCTGTTCAATGAAGTGATATAAGTATTAAGTTATATAAAATCTCATTTTAAACATGTTACATTGCTGTTTCTAAGTAGTCCTGAAACTAAATTGGCACAGAAGAATGTTTCAATTTCAGGTATTTATTTTCTCTAGCAGCACTATGTATGGTACAATAACTATCCATTAACACAACAAGCCAGCTTGTATAAAGACTTATTCAGACTCTGAATATTATTTACTTTGCCCACATATGGAAAATTTTTCATTTTCTTTTCATAAACTTGGGGCTTTTTGTTCATCTGTATGCATAAGAAACACATTTCCTACTCAGTCATAGAGGTTTTTTATGTACCTACTACACAGTGTCAGCCCACAGCCCATATTCTGCAGTAATGCTCTGCATTCAGTTTTCTGAACATCCTACGATGTGTTTTAAAAGAGAATGGAGGTGCTTTTAATCACCATTGTGTTCTTCCACAGTCTTATGTTTTTCTGCTTCCTCTATTCTAATGTCAAACTTCTTCCTCAGACATTCTAAACCTTCCCAGAATATGTTTTTGAGTATTTTAATGGCAACAAACCAGCACTGATATTTTGGGCCATGTTATCTGCCATATACTTCTAGCCTGTTTCCACTATGCTTAACAAGACTTCTCAATATCACCAAAGGGAGGTTAAGTTCCACTGAAGCAAAAAAAACTGGACTCAGCTACACTGGATAGTGGATCTGTACTTTCACTCTTTTTTAACTTCATTCTTTTTCTCCCCATTGGATGAATTTAGTTTGGTAGCTACTCCGGAAACTAACATGTACTAGAGGATTTCTATCCTGCAGTAAAGAAACGGCATCCCCACGTAGAAGTAGACAACTAGCACTGTTGCCCATCAGGAATTTCAGCTGTTATTAGCATTGCCCCAAAGACTATGAAGAAAGGTGAGAATTGTGGTGAAAGCTTCTCTCCTCTGGAAAACAGCTGGAAAGCATTAACTCACATCACACAATCTGAGTTGTAGCCATCAGGTAACATTCACACGTCATTATTGGAATTGAGACTCGTGTCTTTGTTGGTGCTGTAGGGGACAGAACAATTGTCAGAGGAAAGCAAAAGCAGGTAAAGTACTGGAGAGCAGCTGAAATAACAGCAACTCAAAACACCCTCCTATCAGATTTATAATGCACTATTTTCAACTCAACTGAATTCCTTTTGGTCTTGTATAATGAAAAGGAAACACCCAAATTATCTCTTAATTCACTGATTTCTGTCACATCCTTTCATTTTTTTTCTTTTTCTTGATTACAGTTCGAACATTTTTAGACTATTTTTATACAAAGCGATTTCCCTATGTCTCAATCATTTTTATGTTCTATATTTAGATCAACTATTTTTCCATCACTCCTACGAAGAATGACCAGACTTAATCACAGTATTCAAAATAAAAGTTTGTTTCTAAAAAGTATATAATGATATTGGAGCATTTTTAGGGATTTTTGCCTACTCTATTCACATTAGATCCAGTTTGTTGTTGTTCTGACTCACACTGTACACTGAACAGAGGATTTCATTGAGCCTTTAGGCAAAGGTTAGCAGAATCTCAAGGCTTTCAGTTAGTTCATAACACAAAATAAGCAATTCTTACCTAAAGCTGTCTTTCTCCCTAATTTCTCTTTGCAACATTCAGAAAGATTTCAACTCATTCATTTAGATTTTCCCTCTGATAACCTAACTCTAACTCTTGTATGATCTCTCTCAACTCTGTATTCATTACATCTTAAGCTTGGTGTACAGTCTCCTCAGCACTTTCCCAGAGGTACAGTTAAAGGACATGTGAAATTCAATACTTTGTACTCAATCAGTAAAAACAATCATTGCACATTGCCATATTGATACTTTTCTGGATTATTGGAATAGGGAGACTGCAACTTTGCCTATAAGATCACATTCTAGAATAACTTTGCAGGTATTTGAAGAATGGATCAACCTCCTTTACTTTTTTATAAAGAAATCAGTTCAGAGAAAACTTCTTAGGCACTACAGCAACAAATGCTATCAAACTATAGGTAAACTAAAAGAGAATTACACTATGTTAAGTCCCTATAAAGCTAGCTTTGTAAATAATTTTGTCCCTGCTTCTCTTCATAGATACAAAATTAGTTTGGTTTCTTAAACCTGGATTCATCCTTTCTCATTTTGGCCACTTATCTGAAGTATCGAAGCCTGAAGACTCTATAAGAGAGGAGACAATGGGATAATACTAAAAGGACAGTCCAGATACTAAGTAGCTGAATTGCCTTCAGACATGTCTATCAATCTTCTTCAATTACAGAGGTGCTTAAAGTAACTCAGCTCTTAACTCGGGCATTACAATTAAACGTCTGGAGTTAATTGTATTTAATATGTTTCTAAATCTGATTTAAGTCAGTGCAAAGGCCAAAGGATCCTTCTCTTGCTTTTACTGACTGTAGATCATCTCTCTGTCAATAATTCTCACTTTGCCGGGGGCAGTTTTCTCTCTATCCCATTTTGAAATTATCATGTCAAATTAATAAATGTTTTTGATATTTCCCTTCTATGCTATTGCAAGAACTGTAAAGTTTTTTTTCTACCCAACTAACAACCTTTCCCCTAGATACAGCATGTTAAACTTGGTCCAGGTTCTGTGTACTGGCACCTGAGAAGCCATATCAGTACATTTAGTTAGTGTCATCATCTTTTAAACATATGGTGCATATTATTCCTATAAAGCCCTTTTCTGATTTTGGTCTTGGCAATTATGTTAATTACAAATGCAACATGGCATGCTAGAAACTTTCAAAAAGAAGAAAAAAGAAAGCATCCCCAGGTTATTCATTTGAAGTCTGTTTTTCTTGAAATAACTAATTCAGAATATGAAAATGAAATAATTTGATTTGTAGTACAAATGTTCTTTCTTCTAAGACCCGAAATAAATCACCAAATGCTTTCAAAGCTGACATTTAAGTCATGAATTCAAGTCATTCCTAAGATTTATGGTCCATTAGAAAGACAGTTTCAATTCCCCATGCCCTTGCAAGATTTTAATGTATAGCTAGCGGAAAATGCATTTAAACAGTATGCTTTTCATAGCTACAATATCATTTATTGATAAGGTTATGCTCTTTTTTATTTGTTTATCTATATAAAGGCAGGCTGAGAAAAGTCTTGGCACTTGCATAAACCTATCAGATAGCATTTTTTCTAAAGAAATTAATAACTGGAACTCTGAAAAGTAACAGGGATAGTTCAAATGGCAGAAGATTTTATCTTAAATACAGCATTTGATGTATGCACAACCACATTAAAATCAAAATAAGACTAGCCTAACTCTCCCCCTCCTTATCTAGAAAGAAGGCTCCCTATGTGCCGCCTTGTTGTTCTCTAGGAGTGTTATCATAAGCCTATGGCAGGGACGACACGTGTTTCAAATACCCTGACAGCTGAATCTAGGAATGAATGGTAGAGAATATCTGACAATCTGTGGCCCTGTAACACTAGTAAGTCAAATCTTATTCCCCTACAGTTCTTTCCTTAGTGCCAGCATCTTGCTATGTGTATCAGTTAAATCAGAGGCAGGAAATATCTGGTTTACCTTCTGGAGTATTGTATTTCTACGTAGTCATAAAATGCACTGGTGATCTCATCCTTCCCATTGACAAGGAATCACACTTAAGTGTTTCTGTTCACTAATGTAAAATATTTGTATATAGCATTACAAGTATAAATAATGAACTAAAAGTTTGCTACATTAAAAGTACAAGGGATATAAATAAGATAATTAGGAGATTGGACAAGAGGTTCTCTTATTTTGAACTATAATTGCATTATCTTATGTTCAGCCAAACCTTACCTTCTCTAATGTCAACTGATCATCAGACAGCAGAAAAATTTTTCTTCCAAAGGCCTCTTAATTCCCCAAATGATGTACCTTTATTTTTATCAAATGTATCTCAGGAATAGAATTCAATCTCCAGACATTGTCTGAGATTTTTAGACTGACAAGTAAATGTATACTGAATTGTATTGGTGCCAAGTTAGATAGACTCTCTTTTAGCACTTAAAGAGTTTGCAGCTGTCAGTAGATTCTTATTCATTGGGAAAAAAAATTTTCCCTGAAACATCAATTAAATTTTGTAATATGTTACTCTATTTTTAGTCAAAGGAAGGAAAAAAAAAAAGTTAGTAGTTTTAATTAACCATGTTAAATTATATTTCTGTCTGAAATCAAAGGACGCAGTCTGGATTCAAATGACCAATCTCTCTTCCCTGATCAGGCAATGATACTGCTTCAGGATGACTTACCCTAGACATGCACTTCAACCTCATTCTCATTAAAGCACATGTTCTACCAATCCTCTTTAGCAGTCCAGATAAAACAGCATGCTGCTACCAGAGTTCAGCTTTCATGGTGGATATTCCTTCTCTTGAGTTCTACCTTTCTCTTAAAACAGGTTCTTTTAAAACAGGTTTGAGCAAACAGGAGCAAAATGCCGTTATTGAAACAGATCAGCCAAAAGCTGTGCTACTAGATTATGGATGTTCAAGTACAAAATCTGCTTTCTGGACTTTGAAGTAAAGTCACAAAATCCAGAAAGAACTTCACTTGTGAGCATCAACCCCTTCTTCTATGTTATCATCCATTGTCAACAGAAGTCAGGGTGAAAAACCAGACTTGCAAACATGAATATTCAGATTGGTAGTTATAAGCATCTGATCCTCAGCAGTTTGTTTACTTTTTAATGGTTCAAAATTTGTGAAGCACAACATGAAAACTCCCAGCACAGGGATATTCTTCTGGGATAAACAAATGTATTTGCATGAGGTTGTAACAAAAAGTACTATTCAAATATAATAATTGAACATTGTTTATGGTAATTTTTCGTTAATGCCTATTCTCAGTTGAATTAGCCTAGAATAGCATTTTGATCCTAGTTTAGCCTCTTTGCCATTCCAAGACAGTACATCAGAAAATAATTGCTCCTTCTGAGATAATGGAAATTTTCATACCGGCCTTTGACATTGGGTTTTAGCTTTGGTATTGCGGACTTAAATCATGGCTTTCTGCACCAAAACTAAAAAATGTTGTCTCCAGGGAAGATTCATCTGGCATGCTGGATACGTAATTCTTACTAACAAAATAACTGGCTTGGTAATATGTCCTCTGCATGGCTTTCAATAGGCATTGAGAAATCCTCGATCAATCAAAAAATGGCAAATAGCCATATATATATACATATATGTGTGTTAAATAATTTGTATTTGAAGCAATTGCAGTAATCTCACAATTCTGCTGGAAAACTACGGGTCTGGAGGGAGGTTTCTTTTCTTTTTTCTCTCTTTTTTTTCCAGCTAAAAGCTTTCCACCACTGCCTCAGAATGAGTTTTCCAGGTTTTATGTGATACCACAGGCTTGTTTTAAAACAATTTGTTCTCAACCAGTTCCAGATGTAGGTCCTTAGAGGTACCAAAGTGGCTGCTTTTCCTTTTCCACTCACCAGCTCCCAGTTCCTCCTGATAGCTTTATCTCCATTTTTTTCTTCCCCTCTGGCACCATCAATGACTCTTCTGAGGACTAAGGTCTTTGTCATGTATTTGATTAACGTAAGCATAAATAAAGTTAAAAAAATAAATTTTAAATTAAGCAGTTGAAATATTTTTTCAAATAAAACCAAATTATGCAAATGCATAACCACTGAGAAACAAATAAGGTTAAATGGGGGACTTTTTTAGATTCTTTCTTGTTCTCTTTCATTTCTTTTGCTGTTTCACTTTTAAGTAGGTGAGCTGCAATTGTATTTTTTTCCTGTAAAACCAGTGTTTAAAAGACCCAAGACAGCCTTCTGGAAAGCACTCTCTTTAATATACTTACTAAATCAGAGCATCTTTAACTTGTGAGTGATTCTGTAAACAGGCATTCATTTGCAAGGAGACCTCAGGATGGTGCCAACATGCTCTGAGAGGGGATGGTCAATGTCAGCAGGTGGAACCTGTTTCTAATCTGAAACTGTGCAGCATCTAAAGAACAATTAACAAAATCTGCAAGACTGAAAGGATCGTATTTATATTTGAACAAAAACATCCAGACAGTAGGACAAAGTAAGAAAGAAAAAATCCAAAACCACAATAAAAGATAACAAACAAAGAGGTTAAGAATGTTTTTCTTTCCTATAATAACCCAGGAATAAAGAGATGCTGCACACAGAACACACTGAAGAGAGAGAATTTAGTGGTTGGGCTTTATCGGTAGTCGTCTCCACTGAAATGAACAATCATACTTTTGTAGTACAGCAGCCAGTTGCTAGCAAAGAGAAATGCAAAGCCACATTAGAACAATTACTAAAACAGTAACATATAGCCTGCATGGCTTGATACTAAAGGCTTTCAGCTGGAAATATTACTGATATTGCTAGATTCATCTTGCTGTACTGACTGATGGATTGTTGGTGGAAGTGGGGCAATATATCTTTTGATCTGATGACTACTAATCCAACCACACCGTTCTCTTTGCCAGTACACTGCTTTGGAGCAGTGCTGTTGATAAGCCTCTTGAACTGACTAGTTACTTATCAAGTATTTCTACATCTAGTGCATTTATATAATCTGAGGTTTTAATTTACTAGAATATTTCTAAAAAGTAGTTACAGCAACAACCACTGTTATAGAGACGTCTGCTACATGGGATTGTTTGAGCTTCAAGGAAGGGGGAAATGATTTATTTAAGCACATAGGAAACATACCAGGCTGCAAAATGAAAAATGGTAGAATGAAGAACCACTTGATGGGACTTTAAAACCTGATTTTGCTGTCATGCCCACCTGACAACAACAAAAAGAAAAAAAATTTTTTTCTGTAGCTGCATCAAAATTCCAAATGTTCATTAGAAACATAAGTGAAGGAAATAAGGAGAGAAAATATCACAAAACATGTCTTATAGCAGAAATAACTCCTGGTTAGTCCAAGAATATTCTATGCAAGAATATAAATATCCTGGTCACAACATCCAAAAGCTAGAGTGAACCACAGTTCCCTCACATAACATTCTCAGGAGAGAGGAAAGTTCTACAACATATTCAATCTGTAAGAGATTTAATTAAGATTTTTCTCTAAGAAAGGGAGTGAGACAAGTCCCTAACCTCTTTACACCTCTGAAGTCCCACTCAACCTCTGCCCAAGAGGTTAAACAGGTACTTTGGAGGATATAAATGTCTTCAAAGGTTCAAAAAGAATCACCCATGATTGGGTGATACTCAAATCGCTCATCTAAAAATATCACTTGCAGCTCATTCAGTGTCTACCTTGACTGGCAGGACTGTTAAGTTACCATAGAGGCACAACTCATGCTGCCCATGTTACCGCCACCAGAGGATACACAAAGTGCAGATGACGGTTTCCTGGCTCAAAAAGCATTGCCTCTTACTCAAAAAATTCTAAAGTTTAAATCATCTTGACGGAAATGGGAACTGACTGCAGATGCAAAAATCAGTTCTTTGAGTACAGGAATTCATGGTGTCATGATACCCATTGTATGCAAAAGCAGTTGAGTCCATATCAATAACATGTATTTGGTGATCTCAGACGCTGATATTAAGAAAAATGGAAACTAACGTAAGCTGGATCTTCTGTGAGAAATAAGTTAAAATTGTTTTTTTTTAAAAAAAAAGTAGATTGTGATTCGGAATATTTCCCTAGAGGCCACAAAATTTCTGAATTTATGGTCAAGACGAGAGAAGGCATCAATTAAGAAGCTAGATGAAACATAGGAAAGAAAACAAAAATCTTGAAAAACATTATTTAGAAAATGGGATTATAAGAGCAATGAGTATAAATTAGGCAGTAGGAAGCACAACCACTAAGGAGGATAGTTTAAAGTCATCAGAAGCTGTGACCAGCACATTTTATGACAAAGGAAGATTCTTTTTTTATTACACTAAAAATTATAATTTCCTTAACAAATGTACTTGGACCTTATTAAATAAGCAAGGGCCAAGTGTTATTAATACAGAGACAGATTTTCAGTAAATATTTCTACTATGAGTTTTGCTTGCGGAAAGTAAATCATGTGTATACATAGTGGGTTTTTTTGAACCTATTGTGTTAGTAGCAAACCAGAATGTTAAAACAGAAGCAATTTAAAATTAATTTAATTCATAAACATTTGTGACTCAGTGAATCCAGATAACTCTCAACTAACAGCTAGAAAAGAACTGGTATAGAAGATGTCTGAGCAGTTGATGTGGATTTTCAATGAAACCAAAGGCTCATTTCCAGTACTTAGTGGTAAATTCCAGAGGACCAAGTTCAGAAAATAATCTGTGGGGGAATACCTGAAGTAATTACAGACTTTGTCATCCTGCGTTGATCCCAAAGAAAATAATGGAATAGCTGACAGGGTACTCAATTAAAAGACAGTAATACAACGAAGGACTAATTTAAATGCTCTTATATATAGCAGATCTCGCTCTAATTCAGTATCTTTATGAGATTACATTTTTGATTGATAAAGGTTAATAGTGTTACAGAATACACTTGGATCTCTGTAAGGCACAAGTAACTGCACAGCTCACAATATCCTGATTAATAAACTAGAACACCAGATCAGCATTGCATACACCAAATGGATTAAAGAGAGCCAAGGGTAGGTCTTGTTGATCTTCTTGGAAATCACCACTGGGGCTGTATTTCCAAGGGCACTGCCACAGAGCAGAGTTATTGGTCCCTAGCTATTTTTTGTAAATCAGTTGTGGGGAAGGAATTAAACTGACCCAAAGATTAAGGGAGTGGTAAATACAGAAGATAACAAGTCATTGAGACAGAACACCATAGATCACTTCACAAAACATAATGAACATTTAGGATGGTGTGAGTGAAGTGAAATTTTTTGGAGCATTCTGGGTAAGCCATATTAGCTCAAGTAAAATTCTGCTGCATTTTAGATCATATTTTGTACTAACCATTAGATAAGTTTTAACTCAACACACAAATGAAAATTAAGCTTCCAGGGGAATTTCTAGCATTGTATATCTAATAAAACCACGTCCCGAAGCCAGCGAGAAGAAATTATATTTGAAGCCATCAGACACTCAGAAGGGCACTTCTGAGTAGCAGTTTACTCAGTCTAGAAAATTGTAAACACACACGAAGAGCATTAAAATTAAAAAACAAATCTTACAGTCTCAGATGTGTCAAACCACAATAATGTGGTAAGGAAACGAGACCAAATAACTCAGGAAAAAAAAATCAACCAACCAAACAAAAAAACCCAAAACAAACAAAACCCTAACAAACTAACATTTCACATGTATGTTGGGGATCCAATATCACTAGTGAACATGACAGAACCAGAAGAGACAAGTCAGACACACAGTGCTGTTGAAGTGGAATAAAAGCCAGCCTTCAAATCTGCACAAACTTATTTTGCATTCAGAGTTGATGAAAGCCCTGAGAAGAGTCTGAGAATGCCCATGTTGTTGACAATCAGCTGGGCATGCTCACCTGAATACTGAAAGGAAAGCATAGCCACTATGTACTTGATTTGTATACTAACGCAGTGCAGTTATAGAACAAAATGATTTGACCTTATTTACACCACAAAATAGATTTGAATGCCTAGGCCTCTGAGCACCTTAGAATATTTAGAAATATGTAATAATGATGAAATAGGTCTCACAAACTGGAAGAATGCTACCTCAGACTTACAGGTATTTCACAGATAAATAAAAGTCACTTTGCCATCTTACCACAAGAAGATTCTGATCACGGGGAAAATATTTCCCCATATAATGGCTTTACAATTAAAAAAGCAACAAATATCAAATGAGAATTGAATACAATGCATTTTGATTACTCCATTAGAATCTGTACTATAAGCAAGTAGTCTTGTGAACAGCATGGAAGTACAATTATGATAAGAGCTAAATGCATATGCAGTGAACAGATCATTCCTGGAGACATTTTTTCATTTATTTATTTTTAACTTGCAGCCTTTGTTTCCACAGGAATCAATATTTCCTTGCAAAGTTAATGACTACTAGAACACATTAATGAGCTATGTTAATAGGCAATAATGACACTATTAATGTTTGTCACCCCTATATCTGTGAACTAGATTCAACAAAGAGAAAAAAAGTAGCATTACATTGATATGTAAATTGTAGAAAAATTATGAAATCCTGAGTGATTTCCCAACTTATATATTCTTAAGTTCCTTTTTACTTACTGTATCAAACAAAACAGTAAAACGTCAGCCTCAGTCACCTCTTTTGTAACTATGCAATATCAAAAATGCTACACACCCAAAAGTTTTGCAAGTCCATCTATGATTTTTTCTAAATATTATCAGTAATTACTTAACATCTCTCCTTAATTGAAAGCTTATGAAATTTTCCACTGGAAGCCTAATTTTTAGTACTGTGTTGCCTTCACTGAATAAAATATGCAAAAGAGGATAGATGCTTACCTCAGGCATAGTGGAAATCTAACTTTTCTGTATCAGGGGAAGGAGGTAAGCAATCTCCAGAGAAGGTGATTCAGAACACCTAGGCTTGATGCCTAAAATAAAGAGCAGAAATAACTTCCTATACATATGAACTTATCTATGTTGAATTCTCTGCTGAGACAAATTTTAAACTTCAATAAAGTAAAAGTGGGTTCAGTCTCCTTTTTTTCCCATCAGTAGGAGTCCCATGATTCCAAATCAATGTAAAACTAAAAATGTTCACCCTAATCTATGGTATCTACTTTTGCCAAAGATAATTTTGAAGTTAATTGTTGAAATTATTAAAAGTGATATTGCATAGAGATTACAAAATTACAAAATTCAAGCGTGTTGAATCTCATAGTCCTGAGAATTTTGCAGCAGTCAGACAGAACCATAAGACTTGTGTTTTAGGTTGCTAGCAATGGCAAGGAAAAGGCATAGTACGTCTGGGCTTCCCTTTGAGGAAACCAGTAAGCCTCACCTGAGCCAGGAAAACCATTTATAGTAACTTAAACAATAGTAACCTGTTAGCTAACTTTTTAACTGCACGCCAGCCAACATCTGTCTTAAACCACATTGCTTTCTTTTCCCTTATTCATAATTTATTACAAAGAGAAGCATACACTTCTAGCAGAAGGTAAGCAGCACATCAGTAATATAGTATTTGTCTGAGTTAAGCTCAGTAGCGTTCCTGTCATTTAACAGACAGCAGAAAATGAGCTTTGCACACATTCCAAAAGTAGGAAATTTAGGGCTTTTTGGCACAGGAAAGTTACTTCATCACAGTCCTCATGCCGGTGGAGACAGGCTGACAAAGGAGTTAAGGAGCTGGAAGTAGAAGAATCTTCAAAATTTTGCCTTGTCCACCTATCTGTGTTTGTGGAAGGTGAACAGACAGGTTTAATTCTGCCCCTAATAAATGGTTCAAAGTGAATACTAATGCACTGTCTACCTATAAATGTGCCAGTGAGGCTGCAGACTGGGGACAGGTTGCATAAAGACAGCAGGCTACCTTCCAATCTGCTCATTACAATGTCATATTTGTCTCCTAAACTATTTTCTGCAGGACAATAAAGGCAGTATTGGCAGATCTTCAGTGCATGGAGGAATAATTTTTTCAAAGGTTCCGGGAATTTTGGTTGGTAAGGAGCAGAAATATTGACAAGTTCTTCCAAAACAATTAAGCAGAAATATCTAAAGCACATCAGGCACCCTGAAGCTAAGCCTCAGGTTTGAAGTTTTATGTGTTCATAAAATTCCCTCCATGCTCACAGAAGTTTTACAAACTCCAACTGACTTCGCATGAAGATGATGTAGCCAGAGAGCCACATTCTTTCCAAAAATCTACCTACCCTTTTCTAACTGGTTCCAGAAGCCTTCTGACTCTCCATACATATGAGAGTTATATATAAAAAAATACTGTTTTCAAAAGCATTGATGTCTTGTGCACTGAACAGTCATATTTATTCTTAGAACCTGTGAATGGAAATACATTATGTAGTTTTGCAGTTCATGATTTTGTAAATTACTGACATGAAAAGTAAAGAGAGTTCAGGATAATATTTGAACAGCTCATTATCATATCTAGTTTTGAGAGTTTTTTAATCATCAAAAATGTTGAGATGGAACATTCCATTACCTTGTCATAGTGCAAATAGTTTATCGTTGGTTACTTTACTTTCTGGGTAAATCACTGAATTACCGCAATATTATATACCGTAAATATTTACATCAGAGATTAGGATACATCCTTCAATGCAGGTTATCTTGGATTTCTTCACATTTGAATACAAATTTGAGAAACAAATTAAAGCACATCAGAAAACATGTAGGTTAAAAGAGAATGTTAAAGGAAAATGCTTTGTTTAGTATTTATGTATATTTTCCTGTGTCAAAATGTAATTGAATTTGTTCAATTTGGGGGTATTACTTTGATGGAGAAGAGTAAAAATCATGCACATCTAGTGGAATCTGATGCTCTAGTCTTCACCAGAGGTTCTTGCATTAGCTTTCACACACAACATTGCAGATAGAAAACAAGTGAGGACAGAACACAGCCAACTGTATGCAGCAAGGAGCTGCAGGAGATAAAGATTTTCCTGCATCTGGTCCTGAACTCCGATCCTGTTTCACATAACTTGGAGCAGTGGCAGTCCACAGTGTTAGAATTCCTTACCATGCTCTTAGATGGAGGCATAACAAATGTGAGGCTGACTACTCTCTTCAACAAATCCTGTTTAGCTTCACTGATTTTCAAATTAGCACTTCTCTTTCCCCAAGAACCAGTGGAGCTCTGCTGGATGCTTCCCACCCACCACACCATGCTATGGTTTTCTACAGCTATTCTCACACTGTAACTCATCTTCTGTCTTTTACTTCCAAATGCAATACAAAGTTAAAAGAAGGAAATTGAATTTGATCTTTGCTGGAGTCCGTTTAATGCCAATAGAGTGTTAGAGAGAACTAGTAGGAGTAATCTTTAAAGTTCCATTGATCTGCTTGGCAAATTCTCAGTCACTTTTGACTTGGTGAGTCATTCAAGGTTTTCAATGCTCTTGGATATGTCTGAGATTCAAAATTCAGTGCAAAATACCTGATATTATATCACTATAGTTTTCTTAAGAAAATTTAAATTTCTTGTTGAGCTATACAATCAAGAACACAAGATACGAAGTTCCCTCATCTTCACTCATAACTAAGAAAAATTTGAAAACAGTAATTCACTTGTTAACAGTCTACATGCATAAGCATGGATAATGTGCCTGCCCATTATGTTACAACAGGTCAGTAAAAAGAACAATTTAAACCTTCTCTTCTAACACAAAGTGTTAGCAAGAAGTGATAACGCATTGTTAAAAAAAAAAAAAAAGAGGTTTCTCCCAAAACTTTACGTGAAGATTTTAAAATATTTATGGCACAAATTATTAGAACCATAAACTTTCATGTAGCCTATTGGAATTTCTTGAGTAGGTAGTGTGAGAAGACCACACAGAGCATCAAGAAAGAAGTTGTATAGGATATTAAAATATAATAAAAATTCAAGACTATGAGCTAGTCAGGATTACCTCCATAGTTAGCCGTAATTACTTTTTTAACACTAGGAGCTCTGTGAAATATGGTATAAAACCAAAACAGTGTCTTCATCTATCATTTTTTTGAAGCCCATCCAGAATATGAGCTTTTTGGAAAATGATCTTGAAATATTCATTTTTGCAGTTAGAGATTCATACTGAAATCACAATAGCATGAACAGTTTTGCAGCTGAAATCTTTACTTCATTGGTTGGCCTGACGGTTGACTTTTCTTTCCACTAGTTTTGCTTTGGTTTGGGGATCTTTTTAAAGCATATTAGAGAAACAGCCATAAGTAAAGATAAAATCATTCTCTTATAATGACTTCTGGAGTGAAGAGCACAAAGGTATGAAATAAGAGCTTTTTGTGGTAAAGGCAGGTTAAACTTGAGTATGCAACATCAAATTATGAAACAAGTTCCTATGATGTTCTTCTCTAAACGTAACTTGAAAAATACAAACCTCCAAATTCTAACTGCAGATGAGAAAATATTCAGCAACAAAAAAGCTGCTACCACCTGGGTCTATAAAATGAGCCCTTGGCCCCTAACAAATTCAAAATGAGAAGCTCTGACTGCGCCTTAACATCTCGCAAATTTGAAAGGAAGTGATTTCGCATGTTTCTGACACTGAAAAAATCTTATGCTAAAAATACCTTCACATGGTGAAGCAAAAGGGAAAGACATACATAAGATCAGGAAATTAAAGCATAACTAACAGATTAAATGGCATCTAGGAGCACTTCTCACATGTGCTCTGAGAAGACATTTGACTACCAGGGTAACTGGTAGTGACTTCATGCACAGAAACCTAAGGTTTGCCACATTTGCCTTCAAACTGTGTAGGGACATGTCAGTGTAAGAGATTAAAATATGTAGCTGAGAGTCAGTTTTGCTCATTGTTTTGCCACTAAGCCTCTAGGAAACCACGGGCAAGTCACAAAAGCTGACACATAGAGGGTTATTAATTTTAATAACCTGCTGTCCAGTTTAAGGCACTACTACTCACAAATGCATATGAGGCAGTATATCACCTCCAACTACAAAGCAAGGTCTTCACACCTTTTCCCTGGTTTGCCATCATAACTCTTTTTTGGAAACCGTGAGTGACTCCTTTATAACTCTGCTCTCCTGTGATTACTCTGATTTGTCTTTATTAGCATTTTAGGTATGTGCTATTGACAAATACAGCACTGATTAAATTAACATAGGACTAAAAATGCATTATATTAGCAAATACATGCCTGCACATTAATATGCAAAGGACAAAAGTTTGCAACACTGCTATGAGACGCCCCCAGCACATAGTAGCACTTAATGGCTTATATCAAGCCCAGAAATGGAAAAACTGCATAAAAGTCTGCTACAAGTTTGTCTACTTGCACAAGTTCTGAACCAAAACCTGTATATCTTTCATCTCAGGTGAAAGCACTTCAGCTGTTACTTATGCTTCACTGCACATCATTTAAACATATCTATAGATCAGCCAGCAAGGCCTTATCAATGCACACATTTTTGTTTTCTTTTAAATCAATTACATCGCAGAAGTTGACAGTTGAACTCATATCGCTACTATGTGACAACAAAAGCGTCTGACACAAAAGGAGAATCATTCACCAAAAGATAAGTAATGTTACATGGTTAGCAGTGCTGCGCAGTGAGTAAGAAGACTTTGATAAGCCTTTGATAAGCCAGTGCAAGAAGCAGAGATCATTCTGAACACATCCCATCCCATGTTTTTTCTCCTTTCTAGGTGACACCCAGTATTAGACCTTCATGCTAACAAAGTACACAAATTTAGCCTTGTTCAAGTATAGCCACATAAATGTTGAATAATTGCCAAATTCTGCCAAATAAACGAGCTCCCAGAACAAACAGTTTACGTCAGCTTTATACTGAATTTGAACTGACTGAAGAGAGCAGATGGTGCCAGTGCAGTGGGAGACAGGAGCAGCACAGGCAAGGCTGATCTACCATAAAGCCTCTGGGTTCACCTGTCAATGTTTTTTAAATGCACTTGAACTAGAAGAGGGAGACAGGTCGTGACTCTGTGCCACAGGACCGTGACATTTTTCATCAAGTGCTAGGATCTACAAGGGCAGATTTACATTGTCATGCAACCACAACTTTAGCTAAAAACTCTGCTGCCTTCATTCTCAAGTGATGTATTGGTAAGAAAAATAGCTGTTAGAGAGGAGAAGATTACAGAACAACACATCGGGGAGGATTCAGCACATGAGACGACAGAGGCTTGAATTGAAATACATAGCGTCTTATAGCTGGAGCAAGAGAGTCTATTTTTCTTGCTTTCTCGTCTTTTCCTCTACTATACTGAGCACCATATTTCTTCTCTGCCTTTGGCACCTTCCATAAATGTAAACCATCCTCTCTCTGTTCCTGCAATGGTATTTTACAAGATTGAAAATAAGAAATATGAAATTAAATTTCCACAGAAAGCTATCAAAATATCTTAGTATCACGTAGATATCTCTGCCTTAACATCCTGTTAGAGTAGCACATAAACTATATAAGGTATTGGCAGAAATGTGGGAGAGGGTGGTGTTATTTTATTCTCAAGGCATTATTTCTCCTTTCTATTTATGTTCAATTTATTACCATCCTTCCAGCAACCCACTTTTTTAAAGAGGACACCACTCTTCTGAGTCATTCAGGATGGTGACTTCAGCATGACTGCAAAGCTGTTAGATGACAAGAGCCTGTCTGTTCATCCTAAAACCAATTTCACTCTCTTCAGCTAAAAATCCTCATGACACTGCCCAGAGCTAACAAAACCTTAATTTCTTCTCTTGCTTGTAAGACTGGCCTTCTAACTGAGCAGGAGTACAAAACTTAAGCCTAGGAACGGAATGAGGGGATGGAATGAGATGGTGAAAGCCATAGTCATCCTTCAAGCACAGATCAATGGCCAAAATTCCCAGAGATCAAAGCCACAGGGGCTAAGCTTCTCCGACTCCTTTTGGCTTTACTGAAAACTGAAACACACTTAGCATATGGCAAAAGTAGGTCTCAAGTCTTTTCCACAGTGATCTGGGACGTCTCTAAACTATATGAGCATCTTTTATCTTTTATTTTATTGTTGATTTCTGGGATGTCTGCCATAGATATAGCTGTAGCATGCTTTTTTATTTAGTGTCAGAAAATGCACTTACTATCAGTGAAGAAACAATAATGCATTTTAAATTTTCCTAAAGTTTCAATGTCATTCCCAAGTAAGAGTTAATGGTTAAAGTATTATCTCCCCTTGAAACAGTAGCCTCAGCATAATTGCTGTAGACAACTGCCTGCAAATCAAGAGATGTGATATTGCTTAATTAGCACAGGTTATATGTTACCTGGAAATAGACAAATTTGCCTGGTTGAAATGTTGAAACAGAGATTTGTCTCCATTCACAAGAGCATATAATTACTAATTCCTTCAGAAATCCTCACTAGCACCCATCCACCAACCATGGTTCTTTGTCAGGCCATCTGGACCAAAGGAAACCCTGGAGCTGCTCAGTCCCAGCTTTCCCTCAAGTATTTTTTTTTTAAAAAACTAATTTGAAGACAGAGATTTGATTTCTTCAATGTTTTTACAGAGCGATGCTCTAGAAAGGCTGCTGCTGTTGGTGGTGTTCCGACAGCAAGCAAAAAGCATCATTTCTGTTGTTTCTTCTTCGTCTAAAGAAGTCACTTTTCCTGATCATGGAACTACTGTTATCCCTGTCAGCAAGCACTTGTCTTTGAGGTTACAGGTTTTTTTAAGTTACAGTTTTTTCTAAAGTGTAATTCTTTGTATTTGAAAATGACAGGTCAGCATCACATGATGGTTATGAGAGAGAGAGAGAAGCTTTAGCCATGTGAGTCAGCAAATACCTCTTCCCTCTACTGACCAAACAAGAACCCTTTGAAAAAAACAATCTAAAGGAAAATAAACTTTGGAAACCAAAACAGTCAACAAAAAGGATTTTTGTTCAAAATGTTAGAAACCACTCACTGACTTATTACCAGCTCAGCTCTTAGCAGCGGATACTGAATGATAGGAGATCTGGATCTTAACTGTGCCAAGCAGAAAGAAATCCTGTAGTTTCTGCCTGTCCCTCGCCTGAGCCTGATGATTTTCCACACATCCCAAAGATCTTTCCGTCTAAAGCCTGACTAGAATGCCTCTTCAAAAGCAGTAAAGCATCAACTGCAATTACATCACTTTTTGGTTTTTTTTCTTTGCACAGGACAGCAATGAGATAACATAAAAGGAGATGAATGAGGCCTGAACCCAAGAGATATTTCAGTGTCTGTGTGACATCCAAGCAGCATTCACTTTTAACCCTGAAGGAGGGATCCAGTCTTTTAAGGCACAACATGATGTACTGTCTTTGAAATTCAGTGGCTCGATACAAGTGCTGGTGAATTATGAAGTATTCAATAAAACAAAAACTTATACCATGGTGGTGTGTATTAGTGGTCCTGAGGACGCAATATATTAATGCATGCAAACTGACAACAACAGCTCAGGGAAAGATTGAGCACATGCAGCCTGAGATAAAGAAAAAAATTGCAGAGCTCAGCTTAATAACTACAGCAGGAGGCAGTCAGCCAGTAGAGTTCATATGAAATCTTCAGAACAACTTGTGTCAGACTGGAATTAGTATTAACTGCAGCCCAGGTGCAGGGTAACACAAAAGATCTCTTCACACAGTGGTTTCACTCCATCAACATTTCTTTCAAGATTATCAATACTACAAGCAGACCAGCAGAGTTAACCTTTTACGCTGAGGCTGACCCCAAAAGAACAAGCTACCTTTTTTAACTTGCCTCTCCTGTTTTCTTATTCATTTGCCGTAGACTGAGATCTTGCAAGATTTCACAAGCTAACTGAGGTTAGTTTGGGTCATTGGTTAGATGTGAGATCCAAGTCACTACACTCAGGGTCCTTCCCTTGAGATGCTACTAAAGGTGGGTCTGTAACAAAGTCATTCAGCTGAGGTCTGAACTTCCAAGATCTTGAGAGTGTTGTGATTGAGGGCTTTGGTGTGGACTTATCAGGTCCGATACAAACTGTCATTAGGGCATGAGGTTAAGGCCAGTGATACTGAAACCTCTCAACTACTTGGATTCATTAAAATTCTCACTGCTGTAAGGGCAATTTTTTCCATTAATACACAAAATCCCAATCATATGCAATGCTACAGAAATCATTAAAGATTACAGAATCAAAAAATATCAGGTTGGAAGGGACCTCAAGGATCATCTGGTCCAACTTTTCCTGGCAAAAGCAGTCTAGACAAGATGGCCCAGCATCCTGTCTAGTTGAAACTTAAAAATGACCAATGTTGGGGAATCCACCACTTCCCTGAGATTATTCCAATGGCTGATTATCTTTGTTATGAAAATTCTTCATCTTGTGTTTAATTGGTGTCTCCCCAGGAGTAACATGTAACCATTACCCCTCTTCTTTTTCATGTGACTCCTTGTAGAAAAGGAGTCTCTTTCTTCTTTGTAGACAGGTTTTAAATACTGGAACACGGCAATAAGCTCTCCCCTGAACCTTCTTCTCTCAAGGCTGAACAAACCCAGTTCTCTCAGCCTTTCCTCATATGGCAGCTTCCCAGTCTGATCATCTTTGTGGCCCTTCTCTGAACCTGCCCCAGTCTGTACACAACTTTTTTGTATAGCGGGGACCAAAACTCAACACAGTATTCCAAGTATGGCCTGACAAGTGCTGAGTAGAGTGGGATAACAACTTCTCTATCTCTGCTGGAAGTTTTCCAATTACTTCTCAAAACTGAGTAATGAATGCTACAATTCTATGTTGTGCTTTATGTATATTATTAACTTATGAGTTCCTTCGAGATCATTCTGGGTGAGTATATCTAGAGAAGTATAAATACTGTTATTTTCAAAAAATCCAGGTTTCTGTTAGGTCCTCACTAAAAAGAAATGTGATTTGTTGTTCAAAATCACCATTGGACTTGTATTTAAATCTTACAGTTTTAAAGTGACCCTGCCGGTTTTAATTCTATTAAAATAATAATGCAATGTAGTATAAAAATAATATATGGGTAGTACAAAGGCTTGAATAAAACAATTAATGAGATAGATTGCAACTTACTTTGTAGCATTAGAAGAAGTTTAGATGTTTTTTGTGTCAGATAAAGTAGAAATATTTATATTCTGTATTAAAAATAAAGCAAGGTTGCAAATACAAAAAAAAATGCACACTAGGGACTAATTATTCAGAAGCACATATCAGGAGTCTAACCAATATGTTTAGTACTTTATTTAAAAGTCTACAGTTGAAACTCATTTACTTTTTAGCTATTTCTTTTGCCTAAAATTATAATCAGTGTTAAAAATCAGTCATCAAGAAACTGATTCTGCATTAGGAAATACAAACTATTTAACTGAAATAAAGTTTTCCCATTCTTATGGACATACTGAAACAGTCTCAGACTGATAGCATAAGAAAGAAAGGTTGAAATAGAGAGATCCTTTGTGGTTTCTGGATAAAAAAAAAAAAAAAAAAAAAAAGTAAAGAATAAGAAAACCCCAAAAAAATCAACAGAAGCTAAGATTCTGCTGTCCATGACCTGTTTGCCTTTCAGATGTCAGAAAGTTCAAAGAATGAGGGAGAAAGTTTCTTTTAAACACTAGAGAATCCCACTGTCTTGGAAGTTTGGATTTATCAGTCTGGTTCAAATAAATAGGAAAGATATTTCAGATTCTTCTAGTCTGTAAAAAAACTGCTTTCCCTGAAGGTTTTCATCTTGTCTGGGTCATCTTGTTGAAGAAAATGTATAAAATAACAGTAACTGTCTAAGTTATGGACTGGTCTGTCCTTTAATGGAGTATCCTACATGTGTCAAAAATTAGCCTGTGACACAAGATACATTCAAACAAGCAATCTGAGAGAAGGGCCTTCCTCAGAAATGTAATTTTAAATACATGAAGGGCCCATCAGAGAAAATAGGTATATTTTCCTCTCTAACAATCTATTGTGCTTTGGGAAGTAAGGCCAAAAGGTAGAGGATACCAAGGGAAGGGCCACCATGGTTTTCCAGCCACATTCCTGTTCATTTGCCCTCCATGTGAAGTATAACAGGATAAGCACATGAAGCACGTAAAACTGGAAAGCTTAGGAATCCCGGAGTGCAGTTGAAGATATGCTCACTGCAGGGAGGTTGGACTAGATGACCTGCAAAGTCCCCTACAATCAACACATTCTATGAGTCTACATCCATGCTTGAAATAAAACAGTCTAGCGCCTCCTCAGGTTTGGCAGCTTCATTGCAACTCATTCCAAGTAACGTAAATTGCAGCTGAAATCATGATAAAGCTGAGAAAAGGCCCTGGCATAGTTAGTGGAAGTGGATATAGAGAGGAATGGCCCTGATGACAGATTCCACCACAAACTGAATTCTTATTTACAAAATACCTGAAGAAGAAGCCACCACTCTCCTGAAGTGGATGGGATATTTATTACTGACTTCAAAATAAAGCAGATCCTCATCGATTTGACACGTGTCTGTGCTGTCACTGACCTAAAACTGACATGCTTTATTTGAATCCACTGAAGCTCCAGAGTTTAACATCTGCCAAATCCTGTAACATAAATGAAACTCAGGAGTGGATTTTAAAAAAATTATAAGAGCTATTTTTAGAAACAGCTAGTTCTGTCTGCTGCCTTATAAATATATTGCTTGTTCCCAGAATAGGGAATTCCTTATCTCATTACCATAGCGTTGGTCTTTTAACTCTATTTAATATGCAGAGAGAAGAAGCAATTAGTTAATATTACTTTTTTGACACAATACTGCAACAGAGCAGATGCAGTTGCAGAAGATTTATGAATACAAAGTAGAAGAGCAGTAAGTTAGTAGGCACATGTCATTTAAGGCTGTCTTTTTTAACTCGACTGCATTACTGAGAACAGGAGAGGAAAATACATGTTACTAAACTGGTTAATATTTATATCCTACTATACGGTTCATTGGAATGAAGGGATCTCTGTATTCAAAATACCAGATGCTACAGGAGCAGCACTAGAAGGTAAAAAAACATGACTCAGATCATGTCATATACATATTCAGACATATGAAGCTTGGAATAGAAAATTCAAAATGTTTCTATCCTTGATGAAATGATATTATCATCTTTCTTTTATACATCTGTTTGGAGAGAGGATCCAATTACTACATGGTAGGAAGGAAGGTTGATGTGTTATTTTCTGCTACGCTGTAGCTAGGAGAGCTGACTTAGTGAAGTCAGTGCCATATTCTCATGTAGAAAAGACCTCTCTCTCCTATAAAGAAATCTTTACATTTCACATGCCGCCACTGAAATTTTCAAAACCAGTTGTAGCTGATATAATGCTTGCAGCAGAAACCCCAAAACTATGAGTCCTTGTCTGTTTCTCTGGGGCATTAACTTGCGCAGCCACAGATGATGGACTAAATACCAGCATTGTTAACTGCTTCACTGACAGAAAAGGAGGACCAGCAAGACTTCAGTGGTACATCCTGTGGAGATAACTCATTTTTTGAATAACAGTGCTATGTTTCCTTCCCACTCTTCAGGCTGGAGACCTGAATGGCAAGGTTTTGCCAACTTGACCTCTTCTTCTGTGCTGGGAGTACTGCAAAAGCCACTGTTTTTTTTCTGTTCAACTTGTTGAGTAAATTAGGATGCCCCATTTTCTCTTGTTCTGTGCCTCAGGATTGTGGATTTTGTGTCAGGAACAGTGCAAAGAGGAGTAGGGGAAAACAAAAACATTAGAAATTACAGCATCCTAACAGTGCCCTCAGGAAAAGAGTGGTAACCCAGGTGAATCTGACCATCCAAGCACTCTACACAAGGCATTTTTTTGGTTTTGCACTTGGAAAGTTTCATTAATAGCATTTTTCTTTAAAGAAAAGATTATTAAAATCTTACTGATAACATAGCAAAAATACTGTGAATTACCTTGCCCACAGTTACTAGAATATCTAGGGAGAGATTCCACGTCTCACAGAGCTCCAATCATAACCAAGAGCCCAAGATTTCGAGTATGTTTCATACCTCTTTTCTACCCCAATAATTTCCAGAGATTTTATTCTTTATACTTCCCTGTACTTACTTTCCAATACTCATTTCCAAGGTCAAAAAAAGTAAATCCATCCATTCCAGTTCCAAAGACTCACCACTTTATGCCTATAATCTGGCACATTATTTCAGAGGCCTAGTGAATCTGTACTGTAAGATCATACTGCAGTTGTGTTACAGGATGACATATTCTTTAGAGAATATTTGAAAGCAAGAAAGGAAAGGAGGGGTTACTCTTCAATTAGTTTCAAAATATATCTCAAAAACAGAGGTATCAGCAAAATAAATTGTGATAAATGTCTTATCGAAGCTGTGGACCCATTTTTTATGATGTTTAAAGGCTCTAGTTTTAAAATCTACCTTAAAAACAAGCTGAAGGAGAATGAATGGTCCTGGCTTTAACGGACACATGAGTCTTTCCTCTCTGCCGCATCATTGGGTTTAATTCAGCTCAGGTTGGTAAAGACCAGAAGTCATTACCAGTGGAATACCCTCAGCAGATACCTGTGAACCTTATTTAATGAGCTTAACATTCAGACAAGGCTCAGCACTTCCATAGACAAAATAATAATGAATTTGCTTAAGTACTAGTGAAGGGTATACTGCTTTCATAGAATCATAGAATCATTCAGGCTGGAAAAGACCTCTGGGATTATCGAGTTCAACCAACAACCCTGCTCTACAAAGCTCACCCCTAAACCATATCCCCCAACATCACATCTAAACAACCTTTAAACTCAGAACCAGCACAACCTGAAATAAAAAAATACAAGGTCATAGTGAGCAGGAAGGTCCAAATCCTGCTCAGACCCTTTAACAGTGAACAGCCATCTTTTACTAACAGTCTCCAGTTCAAACTATATCTTCAATCCACATTTAAAACTTTTATATGGAAGGCTATCAACAGAAGTTGTGACAGAATCATAAGTACAATATTACTGGATAGAGGATAAAAACTGTGTTGATTAATCCATCCTAACACCTTTAGGTAAATCAACTTTTTTTTTGGTTAAGTATACACAAATACCCTGAGTTGAGGCAAGCAACTAAGAAAAGAACTTTTTTAATTCACCTTTCATCACCTTTGGCTACACAAAAAAAATGTTCAGTGCAAGCCTCAGCAATTCCACAGTCGCTCAATTTACCAGTTTCATGTAAAATTTTATAAATTACTATTACTTGTCATAAGGCTGAGGCTGATTTATGGCCATTAGAAAAGGGTGATTGAAGAATTTCTTGGGAGACACACACACATCTGATTCATTTTAAATTAGATCAGTCTCTGTCAGTTTATACTCTGTAGAAGTGGACAGTGATCCTCAGGGTCTGCAAAGTCAGTGAAAGACAACCAGAGAAAAGGAAAACTGTTGTCACAAGGAATGAATTCTCTGCTTAAGGGTCAACACCTGTTTCAGAAAATGCTTAAAGGTCTGCAGGTGAAAAGATACTGACAACAAAGGTATTAGAATAATATTAATATAGGCTTTGGAGTCTCACAAATCTTGACATCAGTGTCCCATGTCCACAGACTTGTACTGCTGAAATGTTGCCAAGCTGGTGACTCTTTTCAAACTTGACAGTTAGTTGAAATCATCTTATTTTCAACAATATCCTTGCAGAGAAGATGGAAAGGGTATTCACTTCTTTATGGAGAAAGAAAATGAGAGCGCTCTACATTTCCAGTTTCCCAAGATTTCTAGCTCTTTGCAGCTGTGAGTTTCCAAATACGTTTACAATTTTTTTTTAAAAAAAAATTCCATCTAAAAAGCAATGTGTTGCTGAATCCACAGCATGATTCTGAAGGACTCATGCTGGTGGTCCTGCTGAACTCCTGTAGGGACAAATGGCTCCTGTCATCTTGGCACAAAGATGAGTTTTCTATCAGGTCTGTTGAGAATTAGAGATATGAATAGCTTCTGAATCTCTTCACTGCCATTAACATCCTACTCAACATCAACACTCTCAGTTTTGAAAGTGACAGGAATATATGTTTCCTCAGCAGACACAGGGATCTTACAGTCTGTGGGAAATATTATGTTTCTAAATGTGCATGTGTATAATATACAACATATTATGCATATATTTTAATATAATAAATGAGATACATGTGTGTCTGTGTATGTATAGACCTTCTTAAATTTAAAAAGAAAAAAAACAACACAAAAACTCAAATAAAAGGAAAATCCCTAACAGGGGAAGGGGTGGGAAACTTTCTTTTCTTGATATCAGCCCTATAATATTACTGCTTCAACTGCTAAACATTTTGATCACTGCCCAAGGGCATAGCACCTTCCTTTTCTTTAAGCAGCTCCATTTCTATCTTGCTTCCTAAGTCAAAAGTTCAGTGTAGGTCATTCTTTCAGTTATCACCCTTCTGTGACTTCCCTTCTGCACCTTCTGCATCAAGTTCACAATCCTCATCCTCAGGGCACAAGCTACTATCTGCTAACATCCAAATACTCACTCCCACTTTCTCTCTGTGTTTTACTTTCCTTCCACAAAAACAAAACACACACACACAAAACCAGTTCTTTACAATTTTGCCTGATAATTTTCATTTTTTTATGCCAATTACTTTCTCCTTTCTGTACCACCCTCAAGGTATTTTTCATTGAACTCCCAGTAAGGTATCTGTAGCAGCATTTTACCTGGTTCCATCGCAAGACCCTATCACAAGGGCTGGGCACACTTCGCCATGGCTGGCTAGAAGTACTCCATGCAAATGCAGAGTACACACTCTGTGGCATGTGCCAGGGTCTTAAATAGACATGCCTGTAGTCTTAGTAATGCAGGATTCTACTCCAACACCAGAAACAGGAGGTACAGTGACTCTTAACACTTGTCCTTAGGATGTATAACCAAAAAAAAAAAAAAAAAAAGTCATACCTTGTGGTGTCAGCTCATTCCCACTCTTTGTAGCATCATGCAGATAAGAGACTTGTCTGGCAGAGCAATAAGTTGGGCAGCCACACGCCCTACCAACCAGCTTGAGCAAAGGTAAATATGCACAACAGACACAGCAGGTTATTTAGAAGAATCCCACAATGCTTTCAGAGTACCCTGGTTATCAGGGAGAGATCGTGCAACAGCAGCTGTGCTGCACCATCCCTCCAGTTCAGGTTGTGAACTGGGGACACTCAATAGAACTTCTGTCAAATGGGATACATGCTGCTATATGACTTCTCATTGATTATTTGCTGCAAGGAACACATAGGCAGGCATGTTAACCATTTGTTACCATATATGTTACGTAAGTAGTTTTATTGATGTGTCATCCCTTCATTACAAAGTGTTACACTGACTGCACTTCCCATTCTAAACATTCAAAACAAATATTGCCATCCAGGTATCAAGAAACGCTCCATCTAATCCTATAACCACTCTCCTGCAAAAGTCATTTCTTCACTGTTTTGCTCACACAGGTGTTTGACACATTAAGCGATTATGATGGACTCTTCATTACTGACAATTTGTGGAGTTTAGCTGTTCATGGTTGAAGGCTGCATCTTAGATGTTAGGGCCAGCAGATGGGCTGCAGATGGTAGATCTGCTGCCCTGAATTTAATAGTTGTGTTAGAAGAAATTCTCCTGCTAGCTTGTAGCATGGTGGGAGTTTTGACTGTGATGTCTGAAGCATCAGGAGGTAATCTAACAGAAGCTGCAGTGACATAGAAAAACTAAAAAGCTGTGTCTCAGTAAAATTTTAGATTGTTTTAAAGTGGGAGACTCCCTCAGAATATCTTGTCACTGTTGCCTCAATAAAACAGCATATGATCCATTATGTATCACTTCTACTACCTAATCAAAGACAGTATGCTTATAACAACTAGATCTTACACTTCAAGTATTGATGCTTGTGCTTCTTGTAAATTAACAGACAACATCAAGACAGCCAGATGAGAGACCAAAGCAAAGTCCTGGGAGGTGAGTAAAGAAAGATAGGGAGGATGGAAAACATCCTCAACTTGTCTTTGGAAATTGCATATTTCCAAAGTGAATGTTACCCCAAAACACTCCTGTAAGTCAGAACCATGATAAATCGGGAGAGAAAAGTGAAAAACAAACAAATGAAAAAATCCCATCAAAAACAAGCAAACAAAAAGAAACTCCAGTATTTCAGCTGTGTTGTAGAAGAGTTGCATCACGAATCCCAACCCACTTTCAGGAATAAAGGAATACGAAGAGCCAGAATTTCCCTTTTTATTCCCAGAGCGGTGAAACTTGGCTTCTCATTCACACAAATGCTTGAGGTTAATTTAATATTCTTCCCTTTAGGAATTATCATTCTCTGTTGCACCAGAGTTCACTTTTTGCCATGTCAAGCTTTATCACTCCAGGAGTCCTTCTAAAGGAGGAGGAGACAAGCTTACAAGATGTCCAAATAAAATTCACACCACCAGTGAACCCTTTTTAACGCAAAGGCAACCTTTCTTTCCCATCCCTCGGGGCATGTTTCATGTTGTATTTTCCATTTCCAACCTCTCTCAAATCAGTAATTCCCATCCACCTGTTGATTCTCTTTAACATTATTTTCCACATATCATAAAAACCTCCGGGAAACCACAGAAATTCCTAGACATGCTGAAAACAATTGGGCCACCCCTACCAGATGCATGAGTGCATGGTGGAGAGAACGTGCTTCTGGATACAGACCCGTGATCAGTACACGTTTCTAGCCGTGCACATTTGAAGTACTTAAGTGGTGTGCAGATACGACTCCTCAGCAGTGGAATTGCTCAAAACGTGTAACACTGCCAGGTAAAAAGTGGTTCTCTCCACAGGCACTTCGTGCCTGCTCAGGAGGGCAGTTGTGCTCTACCACCTTAATTATGTCACTGAACCTTCCCACCCTGGCTCTCCCTTTGTGTCACACAGTCATCAGAAACAGAATCTTAAAAAAAAGCAATATTTATATCACTTACATCTCTTTCTCTACAGAGGTCAAGCCATGTCATCCATTTTTAAAATTTATGAGTCTCACAAATTCTGCCCCTTCCCCCATATTGAACAAACTCTGGGCAAACTTCACATAAAGGAGAAACACAGCACTATAAAAAAAAAGCCATCTGGAACCATATTTCCAAATTAGAAAACTATTTCCAATGGCAGCATGCTAAATAATAAAGAGATATAGCTGTTGGCCTCATATTTCACTTACAAATATTCTGATAGGAGTGCACAAGGCCCTTGGTAAAAGTACGGTTGCTTGCATTTACCTCTCCAAAGAAAACTCCAGAGGCAGCATCTGTTACCTAACCAGATCTTGCCTTTCATCCAGTTCTCCTGTTGGACCAGCCAAGGAGCAGGAAAATTTAACTAGCTGTGGTCAGAGGTACCTGTAGCTCCATCGGGCTAGAAGCCAGAACCCCTGCTCACCTCCTACTTCCACAGAGCTCTGCAAGCCTTGACGTGCCAGACCCTCCATGCTAAACACTTACCTGGCTCACAGGCTAGATATTACTTTTTCTTCTCCCTCTCTTCATTCTGAATCTGTGGCTTTCATGAATCTTTGCTTCAATCAGTTTTAGTTTTTTTAATAAACAGAACAATAGTCTTACAAAGGCCATATTGAAAGCTTGGGAAAATTCACATCAAAGCCAGTTAGGGGCCAGATGTTACTGAAATGGATTGCCAGCAAAACCGACCAGAGGCAAGAGTCCCATCCAGTTCTTAGAATCATGTGTTTGAATGTTAAACCTACACCTTCAGGCTCTCCATGACCTGGCAAAACAAAAGTGTGAGGGTATTTTGTCCAACGCATACTTTTTGTGTGTCTAACAGATAGATCCATGTGCAACACATACCTACATGTATTTTATGTAAGCACATTTAAACTGTATTCTAGAATATAAAGAAAGCAAAGCTCTTCTATCACGAAAAGCAGCAATTTTGCCCTCTGATATGGCCTCTGTTTACTAAGTTGCTAGGCAGTAACCTCATAGGAGAACACATTACATAAATGCACCTCAAATTTAAAGATACCATTATGTTTTAATGGGAGCTAAAATTATCATAATTATGAAATTTTGAGTCTTCCAAAGGAGTAGCAAGGACCTGTTGCTTTCAGATTCATATTTAATTTAGTCTTCCATAACTATACCACCAGGGTTTTTTGCATAAACACACGCATATACAGAAAGCCTTCAGTAAACTTTAAAACCCCTCTGCACTATTACAATGTGGTAAGCTCAAAAACAAAGTGTCAATGAGAATGAAACAAAACTTGTTTTTCTATGACACGTTTTATGCTCCAAGTATCCTAGAGCATTTTAAAATAAATGACTTGGAAATTTCTGGTGCAGTCAGGCAGCAGTCGTTAGTTCAAACTCAGGCCTGGATGTCAGAACTTGTTTTGTTAAATGGAGGAAAGTACTCGCCAAACCCAGAAGTCTCCTCCTCATTCTTTCCACAATGCCCATTGGCTCCTTAAATCTCACCTGGTGTAAGCAGAAGAGTTCAGCCTCGTATCTTATGTTGCCATGTGCAAAGAGATGCTCATAGACACTCTTATAAAAATATTGAAAAAGCGAACCAGTCCAAACTTTTCCACAACTTAGTTTCCACTATGAAAAACAGACAATACACTGCTCTTGTCAAGAGCACAATGCTCACACAGGGAACAAGTTTACAAGAATCTGTCCCCAAGAGACTTTCAATTCTTTGCATATCCAGCTAGTGACAATCCCACCTCGCATCAAAAATCACCAAACTTTGGGTTGGTCTCTTGGGTTTCTCCTGCCCGATGTACTAACACAGACTAAGAAATACTAATTTCTTGGGTACTTTTGCCTGCAGGAACGATACGCAGCTTTCAGTAATTTCCACACACCTGTGTACATAAACCCAGTTTTGGACTCTGGCTGTTTTGCTAAACAGTCTCTTCTAGCTGTACAAAAAATAGTGCTTTTATTTGTAGGTCAGACTTTCAAGCCTGTCTAAATATCCATTTCCAAACAACTGTTACAGAAAAGAGAGCAAGAACAGCAAACACTAAACCTAGTTGTATTTCTGAAAGTTGCAAGCTTTCCAAGGAATAATTTCCAAAAGCCGAAGGACAAGACTAAAGCACGGTAACGTTTCCTCTTCACCTTCCTCTAGAACATTCAATTTCATCCACATTAGGGTTCATATGGCCTGTCTGTTTTTTTCCAATTCCTCCAGAATTAATATCCTTCATTAGGCTAACTAACACTTCTCTAAAAAATAAAGATGGATTTAAAAATGCCCCCTGAGGCGAAAACGCCAGGAGAACTGTCAAACTATAGAGTTGAATGTAACAGAAATCCTGACATCAGACCAGCAGTAGCCAGATGGTGGAAAACAAAAATGGTGGAGGACACACTGCAGAAAAAGAAATAAGGGAAATCAGGATTTATTTTTTTTTAACCGGTGTAAATTCACTGACTTTGATCCAAAAGTTCCAAGGTAACATCAAGGTAAATGGAAGGCAATAAGCGGGGAGACAGTAGGATGACATGAGGCATATTCAAGGACCAGAGAAGCATGCCAAGTTTATCTTTCCTCTTACCACCGTGGTAAAGACTGCAGGACTGTCTAGGGAAGTGCAGAAGGTAAGAACGACTGTTCAGCAGGGCCACCAACACCTGCAGAGGAGCAAGCACAACACTTGACCTCATCACACACTAGGAAGGTATTACTAATTTGTTTACAAGCCATGTTCTGCTGCAATTCAGACAAGAAATAGGAGCAATTGAGCAAGCAGTTAAATGAGTGCCACTAGAATGCAGGCAGAAGAATCAAGCACTAAGGAGCTGGAAGAATGGGGGAGATACCGCCTGCCCCTCTCTTCACCCACGCACCACCTGCCTTTTCCTTCTGCTGTAGGGCTGCTGTAGCCAGCATTATGCTGACTCTTGTGTGACCCTCAGCAAAGCAGTACCTTGAAGAATTAAGAATGATCAGTGAAGACAAAAGAAAGCCCTACCTTTTCTTCCAGTCTTTATTTTTAGCCGTGCTTGTGCCCTTCACCCAGCCACTGTGTGAATAACAACAGCTGAAGGGTCACACTAAATGGCAGGTTGCTGTCTATCTGAAATGTGGCAGAACTGTTCATCACCTTGCCAAAAAGAAAAACCTTGAAGAGTTTGACCAACTCATTGAAGGGCTTGACCAACTGACCAGTGTCCCTGCTCTCTCTTGTCCCTGGTCTCTCTTGATCCCTGCCCATATTTGTGTAAGGAAAGAGTCCTCTGATTTCTCCTCACACCCTGCCAGCAGCAAGTCCTGCTTGCAAGCTGAATTGACTTGACCGTAGTTATACTGTTCTGCTGAAACAAGAACAATGATCAGCACAATAGCATTGTTAAAAATGTTCTAGGCTTCATAAAACCAATCACATCAGCTATAAAATGGTAGGTGATCATGACTGCTGCACTGCTCTGATCATAACTTAGTTTGACTTGTCTGGATGAAGAAACAAATTATACACAATCCCTTTCTTTTCTCCCATTACTGTGCAAAGTGATACAATGTCCTTATTCCTTGCTAGACTTCTGTTGCTATAAAGATAGTCTAATGATTTTTAAAAGATAAAAGATGAGATTTAGGGTTGAAAACTGACTGCATAGTGTAACAAGGTCTGTTAAAAAGCAGAACTAAGTAATATCCAGCAAATTGTTAAGGCTCATGAGGAAAGCAATGACACCCTGTATAGCTCAGCTGTCAGTAGAGAATGGATTGAGCAGCTCCATTTAAGACAATACCTGCATTTCTTGTCTAGGTAAGACTCTCTCTCTTCAAAATCACCGATAGTTCAGGATCAGGTCCTGAACATATGTTGTCTCAAAGGCTTACTTTGATATATAAACATAATTTTAATTCTCTCTTGTGTCATACACCTGTTTGCACTGCATAAGGCAAACACACCACTGAGAAGATCAGTCATTCAAGCAAGACTCTGCTTGATTTAGATCAGAAATTGAGTGATAGTATCACTCAGAGAAATGAGACAGATTCCAGTTCAGAGTGATGTGGACTCGTCAGCAAGGTCTGTCAGGGAGAGGATTTGGCTGCCACTGTGAGGGCTGCACAGATAACTGATTTTCCAGGAGGTTATCCAACTGCAGAAGAGAGACAACCAGGGCAACATGTTTTAGTCTTTATCAAAACAGATTTATTTTGTTTGCATTTTCCTTTTCCTTGCTGAAATTAAAAGCACTGGGGAAAAAAAAGTCTATATTAAATGGAACAGTCCAAGAGGTCCACAACTAAATGTGCTGATTTTTATGAACTGTCTAAAAAGGCAAAGGAAGTGTGCAGTGATATTTACAAAGCAACAGCAAGAAAATGTCTTTCCCTTCCACCCACAGTGAAGGAGGATCTGGCTCTGTTTTTTCTCCTTCCTGAAGAGACTTCAGTGAAAGCTTCTGTTGATGCAAATGTGGGTTCAGTCACCAGATTACAGCACAGGGTGGGAAAGAAGGGCAAGGAAGGAAAGTGAGCTTTCATCTCCCTTCTTACAAAGTTCTATTTTGTGTAAAGAATTTAACAATAACTGGAGTAGTAATGGCTACTTGATGTCCCCAATCCCATTCACCTCCAGTGTGGTCTTTCTCCTAATTAAAGAAACTTTACAATAAATTGGCTTTTCCCCCTAAATTATCAGGAACATTCATATGGTTTTCCACTTCCTACACCTTTGAGGTGACTTTTGAGTTACCTCAAACCCTAAATATTAAAGCTTTATTATCTAACAAAATGTGAAGCATACTAAATTCACCAGAAGTCAAAAAAGATAAAGCTATCCAATACCAGAAAATTTATGTGAAAATGTGATGTGGCAGACAGAGAAATACAGCTCAAGTACAAGACACCATTCCGAGTAGCTGTGTTTCTTACAGAAAGACTACATTCTTTTTTTACGAGTTGAAAATTTAATGAGAAGTAGAGCACTATTACTGTAGTAAGAGATAATCATAAAAGCCTCAGGTAGAGGGCCTGAGTATTAATAAGTTTTTTTAATTTAATAAGTTTGAGCTCCCTATATTCCACATGCAATAATTCAGGTATGCTAAGGTTCTAGATTCCTGAATGTAGGGACTTTGAAATTAAAGCCTTATCTTGTTGAGAAGTAATGAGCCATAACATTTGAATGACTGCAAGCTGCAGTGGCTAGCTTTGATGGTTCACAAGATGGTAAATCTCAGACCAGTCACTGATCCAGATGCAAATATTTTCAGTTCTGGGCCTTTGGGAAGGAAAACTGGACATGTTGACTTCACTACAATTTATGCTATATAAGAAACCAAATAATATAAAATAATATAAAAGGCTGGTTTAGCTCAGTGGGTTGAGCGTGGTGCTTGAAACACCAAAGGTTGCAGGTTCGATTCCCGTTCGGTT
Source organism: Trogon surrucura (assembly GCA_020746105.1). NCBI lineage: Eukaryota > Metazoa > Chordata > Aves > Trogoniformes > Trogonidae > Trogon > Trogon surrucura. The sequence continues at coordinate 14,574,457 of CM036622.1, read as the reverse complement.
CTCACGTGTGTTGCCTGACCTAGTTGAGAGGTGGCCCTGCCCACGACAGGGAGGTTGGATTAAAATGATCTCTAAGGTCTCTTCCAGCCTAGGCCATTCTATGATGATTCTATGATAAAACTTAAATTCCACAGTCAGATGAGCACGAGAAACATTTTTTTTTCATGGTCTGGTGCTTTAACGGTGATTTATTGCAATGATGCTCATTTGCAAGACACACTTCTGATGAAGATGTATTAGTAAAGAGGTTTATAAGCTTAATTGGGTGGTATAGATATCACAAAGACGTTCTGTTACAACAGTGATTTTTCAACAGCACATCATCTTCATGCTGAGAAACATTAAAATCTAAAATAAAATCTAAAACTAACCACAAGGGCCTAGGAAACAGGACTCCGTACTGTTCATCATTCACTACGGCATACCACCTTACAGTTCATAGTCTTAGTCTGGTGTAAAATGTTACAATGTGATTTGAAACATTACACCACTTGCAAAACTGCAGTGACTGAGCCCTCTCAATAGGAGATATTTTAACATGATTTGCTGTATTCTTTTACGGAATGAGTCCTCTGTAATAGTGCTTTCACAGTTTGCTGCTCCTGCATTGATCCTCTCAAAACTCATCCTGATTGATTGAATGTAAAAATCTGCTACACCACGCCACAGTCTTGTTGTCAGTGATACACAATATACAGATAGGCTTTGCAAAAGACACAACAGAACAGAGCAAACCAGGATGGGTAGAGGAATAGATCAAAGAAATTAAAAGTGTTCAAAGCTACAAGACTGCTCTCAGCAAGCTCAGCACACCCCAGATCTCTGAAGCACAGGCTACTACTACTACATAACTGTGAATTTTAAAAGAAAAGTAACTAAAATACACAACCTATCTTGGAATGTGTCCTTACCAGACAGAAGGCAAAAGGCATCTTGGGCTGCATTAGGCAAGGCACTACCAGCAGGCTGAGGGAGGTGATCCCTCCACTCTGCATAGCACTGGTGAGGCTTCACCTGGATTCCTGTGCCCAGTGCTGGGCTCCCCAGTACAAAAAAAATAAAGATATGGACATACTGGAAAGTCCAATGAAGGACCACTAAGATGATAAAGGGACTGGAGCATCTCTCCTATGAGGAGAGGCTGAGAGAGATGAGACTGTTCAGCCTGGAGAAGAATTAGGGAGGAGTCTCATCAATGTGTACAAATACCTGAAGGGAGGGTGCAAAGAGCATGCACACCTAAAGGGTGTAAAAAAGACGGTGATAGGCTATTTTCAGTGGTGCCCAGTAACAGGACAAGAAGCAATGTCCACAAACTGAAATGCTAAAACACAGTCTGAACATTAGGAAACATTTTGTTGTGAGGGTGACCAAGCACTGGCCCAGGTTGCCCAGGGAGGTTATGAAGCCTCCATCCGTGGAGACATTCAAAAGTCATCTGGACATGGTGCTGGGCAACTGGCTGTAGGTGGCTCTGCTTGAGCAGGGAGGTTGGACCAGATGACCTCTAAAAGGTGCTTTTCAACATCAACCATTCTGTGATTCTGTTATTCTGCAAACTGGAAGAAGTGCCACATCTCTTTCAAATATTTTGAAAAGTTCCATTTTTATTCTGCATTAAATAAAAAAAACTTGAGTAGTTTTTCGTTTGCTTGTTGTGGTGTTTTTTATTTCAGAATCTAGCCAGCTCTTCTATTAATGCCTGTAGACTGTAAACAGCTGATATTTGCATGTTTTGCCTCTTATCACATTTTTTTTAAGCCAAATACACTTTGTGAAACATGGCTGAACAAAAAAGGGTTCAAGCCTAGAACAGCCACAGTGACTGTGGAAGCCTTTCTTTCTAAGCCCAGTTTAGCAGTAAAACATCAAAATTCATCTGACTTGGTTTTGTTGGTTTTTTTTTAAAAAAAAAAACTCCATTACAGAAAAGATGAAGGATCTGGGTGCTTTCCTACCCACACATCCTAAGCACTTGCTCTACCACCCCACAAACCAACATGACACACACATCCCAAACACTCTGCCACAAATGTGCTTATGTGGGGTCCGGAAACGCATCATGTACAACTGTACCTGTCACTGCTAGGGCTTGTTTGAGACCTCTGCAAACTGCAGACAAGGACTTAAAGCCAGGTGACAGATCTCCCACACCCTGCTGTTACAGAAGACAACAGCTGAAGTCTCAGTTTAACAAATTAAGCACGTTTCTAGTTGACTTAAAATCTGTGCAGTTTTAATCTAAAAATTCAGCACTGATTAAGAATTTCCTTCTCCCCTCCCCCCTCCAGTCTGGACGTCTATTGCTGACTCTTATTCCAGCTGAGAACAGTAACTGGCACATCACCACCCACAGAGACTCTCTAATGTTCCAGGGGAAAGTTAATCACACTGTACCATCACACAAATCACAGCAGTTGGTCTCAGCACTAGTGAGGGCCAGACCTTGAGCTCCCAAGTCAACCTTTTTTTTTTTCCTCCATCTTTTGGCAATAGGACTATTTCATTCTTTCATTTCACCTATTAAGTCAGTTTGAGGCTTCATAATGGCCCATAAAACTACCATAACATAAAATCTCCAGTTTCTGTGCAGGAACACATGCTGCTGCCTTTCCTAGCTTCCTTTGCTATGATGTGCTCTACTTAGCCCACAGAATTTCAGAGAGAGATTGTATATGTAGACAAGCTACTCTATCATGGCAATGCAGCACCATGGAGGGTTAAATTCTTTGCTGTTTTTTCCCTGCCTATATTTTAATTTAATATAAATGAATGTATTTTGGGGGAAAACTCCTATTCAGTGTAAACATGAGGACATGCAAATACACACAAAAAATTTCTAGTCATATCTGCTCTGCTTATGTGTCTATGCCCAAAATATGTTGATGTCATGATATATAATAAATATCAAACAGCACCAGCTAAACAGAAGGGATATTTTTCCTTTTCCCAGGAGGCTACTGTTGACACCAAGCTCTTCTGAATCAGGAAAGCAATGATAGTCAGAAGGCAAGAGATGCTGCACCTCAAAAGCATCCAACCTTCTGAGCCCCCAAAATATCCCTTAACTATACTGAGAAGTGAGGATTCAGTTCCACTCACAATAAGAGAATGAACACATTAATCCAACAAAAAGAAAACATATACTATGGAATGACAGACAAGAAAAATTCTCCCATGGAAAACCTTTTGTGACATCAGACACTGCATGAGGTTTATGGCATTTCCCCAACAATAAAACAAAACTAACATCACATAACTTGCTGCAGCAAACTACTCCCTATCCTCCTAGTTTTCATTTTAGGTAAATGGATAAATTTAACCAGTTACCATCTCTACTTACAGCAGTTACCCAGCCAAAAACTAAAATCCTTCCTAAAATTCATTATCAGTTATGTAACCAATATTTAAAGTATTCCTAAAATTTTTATTTATCTAAACATCCTAAACATGAGCTCAATAAACACATTAAAATATTTAAAAGATGTATTAAACCAAAAATTTGGCTAATTTTTGTCCCTGGCCAGAGGATGCAGTTAACAGCATATCAGCCTGTGCGAGGTTATAACAGTGGCTTGTGTGAGACTAGTGTCTTCCAGATTTCTGTAGATTCTAGGTCTAATGTTTGCAGATTTGGAAGGCTGTTACAACTGGTCCTTCAGAGAAAGCTGCTTTTTCTTTTCATGTAAAATTAAGTCCCGGTACAATTTTCTGCTAGGACAGCCATTTAAAGAAAAACAAATAATACAGAAAGTAAAGTTTTACACTGTATATAGCCATTGAGGCACCATTTAGTTTTTCTTGTGATCTTGATTTATATATAACTTTCACGAGTGATGTCTTGCGATCACCAGGTAGAATTCAAAATCTCTGTCTTTCCTTAGCTCCAGCATGGATTGTACAACTCTGAGCTGGGAGACGTCTCATGAGAATCCAGTTCTACGTTTGTATGAGAATATCTGTTCCAATCCCCCAAAAGAGACCAATAAATTCAAAGCATTAAAATTTCCCGTTATAAGAAACTACTGCAATACAAAAGCAGTCTAATATTAAGATTTCAAAACAACAACAAAAAAGCACGACCAACTATAATTGAACAAGATCTAGTTAATATACATCTTCCATTTTTCTCCTTTAAAAGGAAGAAGAAAATTCTAATTTAGTGCCTGCTGCAGCATTTCATGGATCACTGGTGAATTTTAAGACACAAAATGGGTCAGTACTGACCTTAAGAAGAAGCTGTTATCAGCAAGACACTATTGTAACCAAGATGGGCAAAAGACAGAGAGGCAGAAATACAAATATTTTTGAGCTTAGAGTGCCGTAAGCAAGCATTAGCACAATGTGTAAGAAATAAGCAAGCATAGGTGAAGCTGGCAGGAGAGAAGGTCCCTCCGTAAGAATGTGAAAAGCATATAAAGTGTGCTGCCTCAGACCAACACCAAGTCTGGTCCTGGCACCGGACTCCCTGAACACTCTCAGTACGCAGCTGTCACCTGCACATTTCACACCGAGGGGTCTGGTACAGGCACCAGGTCAGGTACTCCTCAAAGGGACCAGAAAGGACAAGCACAGCCAAGAGTCACCCTGCTGTGGTGCTGTGACATTCCAGTGTCTGCTCTCACTTGTTTGAGCTTAGCCATGGGAACCACTGGGTTGGGTTTGCTGAGGTAGCTGCTTCCAAAACTTGGCAAAGAGTAAAAGCATCCCTGTATCTTTTTTGGTGGTTGACAGAGAACAGGCCATTTGTCCTCATGCAGATGAGGCAGCTGGAGTTGTCAAAACACGCCCCATAGGAAGGATGCTTTGTGTGGAATTACTGTTTTCAGGGAATAGAGCAGCCCAGGTTTCCACCTCCTCATAGGATTAAAGGTGAACCAAAGCTGTGACTTCCGTATTTCCGTATCATGCTTTCATGTATTTTGGAACCCATAGGCTGCAAGAAAGTAAACTACAAAGCACAATTTCAGCCTATATTTAAAAAAACAAAATAGTAGCTTTATTGCAGGTTAGCACCTAATATAAATCCCGAGGATTCAATATTCACAGTAAAATCCTATTTTTACAGTCCTGGATGCATCACTGGCCTTAAAATGCACACTCCCTCTGTGAGTCCACAGAGTACAGTTATCCTAAGTCAGGATGTGGATTTTTTCCATTTTGCAGTTTTTTTCCCCCAGTATAGATGCAGCCTGAATAACTTGCAATTCCATTAATACTAGGCACACAGATACAGATGTTCTCAATGGTTTCTACTAGAGACCATGTTTGGGAAACTGAGTGATTTCCTATCCCTAATCACCCCTGCTCAGTTGGGATTGAGGGAGGCAAGTCACCTTATAACAACAAGGTGACATTGGAGCTGACGACTATTTCCCTCTCGTTGTTATTCAGCCTGCTGGCTGTTTTACTGCTACCCAGGGTGAACTGGTCCCCTTACGCCCAGCTCTCAACAATTAAATGAGATATCAGTAATACAAACATTATGAGAACACACAATTTCTAGTTTTTTACCTGACTTCTAGTGGGACTGCAATCTGTTCACTGTTAACACCGATGACAGATAAAGTAGCAAGACACTCTGCCGCAACATATCTAGGAAAGGACATGCTCCTTCCCTACTTTCCCCCACTGCATGAGATAAAGATACATTACAGTGTTTTGCCATGTTGTGAAGCTGTGAACTGTCCATCATCAGAGGTCCTTAAGAACAGGCTGAAGGAACGTTTGTTAAGAATGGTATGGAGACAGAAAGATTCAGCTTTGTAGAAAGGTTTTGGATTTGATTGTGCTAGCCCTGGCCTACCAAGTCAATGTCACAAGCTGCAACATCTTCTTTAACAGTTACAATATTAAGCAGGAAAAAATTTAATTCACAAGCCGAAGCTGCATGTAGGAACTAGCTAATAATGTGTGTTTAAACAATAGTAAGCAAGGTCAGAGCTGGACTAAATATTCAGTAATCAGTGATTAGATTTTGTTGGTCGATCTCTTTAAAGGAGGTGATCGGACATGACCTCTTCCTTTTAGATTTAAGGTCTGCTCAGTCTGTCATTGTTGATCAAAGAGCTGACCTTGCTGCCAACACTGACATTCCCACATTGCTAATCTTGTTACATACAGTGAGCATCTAGTTGCTGGAAAACTTCAGAAGAGATCCAATCAAGCTGATGATTGCTTGGTTAATTAACAAGGTGCCAGACTGGTATTCCAGACTGGTTGCTTTCTGCATTCTTAGGGAAATCACTCTTAGCATTCAACTGAGAAAAAGCTGGCAAAAAAAGGACTCCATAAAGCTGAATTTCTATGGGGTAAATCTTGCCGTTTCCCTAGACAAGGGGAATGAAGGTTTTTTTCTCCTACAAGCAGAGGAAGAAAGTTGGCTTTGCCTTGTTGCATCCCACAAGGTGGAAGAAGGTGTTTTGTAAAGTGTCAAGCACAGGAATGACATCAGGGAAACTTTTAGCTATCTTAGAGCTCCAACTACTTGTCTCCAAACAGTTCATACATAGTGGGGAAAAAAATTTGTCTTTAAGTCATAAGGTCATATATTCATATTATCTACTACTTTTCCAGGAATTATATTTCTCTTAGGTTGCATGTTACTATAAAACCAGGTAATATTAGTCTTCATCCAACATTCTACAAAATTTTCTTGTAAGACTTTCTTTAGAGGGTGAAACAGTAATTCTTTCCCAGAGAAAATGTCCAGTCATGCACCAGGCACATTGCCCTGAGACGGTATCATTTTCAGAAGGCTGTGGTCTTGCCTTCATATCAAGTGTCATATTTTGAGAAACAAATTCTTTTCTTGATCTGTTTTTGAATGGTACAAAACTCTCTTTTAAAAAGTTCACAGGGTTAAGTTAGTCAGGGTTTAAGCTATACTTGGGAAAAAAAAAAAAAAAAAAAAAAAAATACAGAAAACCCCCACAGGGCTATACAAATTTTCAACCAACTCTATAGCTGCAGTAAGAAACAATTTAAACCACCACAGAAGTCTGTTTAGTTTGAGAAATTACACAAATTGTGTAGAAACTCTGCTCTTTTTTATTGGGGTACTTCAGGAATAATGCCAATTGAAACAACTCAGCTGTGACAATATAAAATTTGCATAATGGGATTTAGTTCCTTTATCTGTCTGGGATTTTTATATTGACTTTATCCGCAACATATGAGCATCTCTGGCAATCTGCTCTCATGCCTTTTCTAGATTCAAACTTACAGCATTTGCAGCAAATGTTTGGTGCACAACATGGATCCAGGTAGACAAACACACTTCAAGTGTCAGAGTAACCAGTTACACCAGCCTACTTTTTGGATTACCAGAATTTGTTATCTGAAGCAATTTTGTGAAGATACAACATGGTTGAAATGTCTCAGCTAGTCTTTCCAGTCTACCTGAAAGCATACAGTGAACACACTGTACACAGATACATTGTTCAGAAGCAGTCTTTTCTGTTTCTTTCAGAGTTTTCCTCTTTTTTCCATCACTTTCTTCAAATCAGGTTCCAAATTTCCTACCTCTGATAATCATATAATAATATTCAAGGCCAGACTTGGATAAAAGCAGAGTTCCAAGCAAGATTTAGAGGTCAATACTTTAAAAAAACAAAACAAAACAAATAAATCCAAACAAACAAACAAAAAGACAAAAAACAACTAACTCTTGTCTAAATGGTACATACAACGTTTGGGTATGGTTGTGCTTTTTAAGCAATCTTAAATACAAGAGAAAAAATATTTAGGAAACTTGCAATCCTGAAAATGAAAGTACTTCAACTTACATTAGGTTTTACACTCTGGTTCTTCATTAGCTGACTGACTGGTGCTGTTTTGTGTATTTCAGCAGTCAGTCTTTAAAAACATCACAAATAGAGGAGCTTATCTGCATTGAGCTCTCATGAAAACGTGTTTCACTTTAAGACCAAAAGAATGATAGCAACAAGTTTGGAATTAATTTATCAGAACTGAAACGATTGATACTCATGACATGCATAAGATAAAAATCAGATGGATATTTTGCTGATGTCCATATAAAACCAAGTAACACAAGTATCAAAAAGAAGGAAGAAAAGACACATTAGGCCCTTTTTAAAAAACAGTATTTCTCAGGTTGTAGCTACTGGCTTTGACGACAGCTAATTCCAACAGCAGAATTTGGGGAGAGTAGCATGGCTCACCACACCATAGCAACTTCTGCTTCACCAGCACACACATATGGCTAGAACATACTATTTGCAAAAGGTCAGAACTGATAACAGTTTGTCTTTTACAAGGCTGGTTTCTCCAAGACGAGCATCTCAACACAAAGGCACTCCCAGATTTCTCCTTTTAGGTATTTATTAAGAGACCAGTGGGGATCGGGACCCACCCATTAGCTCTGCCTACAGCAGCACATTCCCCCACTGGAGGTACATGAAGACACCTGGAGAGCACCTTCTCTGCAGCACTTCTGCACAGAGGTACCCATCCCACCTCTCATCACGAGCCATCATTGCTCTCCTCTGGGTCTCTGTTAGACATAAAGATAGGCGTGGCATGGCATCACATTTTTTTCTCCAGGTATGGTGATGATGTCATCAACTTCTGCATCTCAATCATTTAGTTGCACTAGTTTTTAAACCAAAGCACGTGTCGTATTACAAATGAGGACGGAAACTGTGAAAGGAAGTTGCTGGCCAGAGCAGCAGAGTTTGCAAGTGCAGAGATTACATGCTGTGTCATCCTTGGAAGGAAACGATTGTGAAAAACACTGATATTTTAATTTAGTCCAGAGAAGGTATTCATTTGAAGTCTAACACCACACAGCAGGATATGTGTTTACATCTGTAGAAGTATTTAGTCTTGTTAAAGAAAGGCAGAGTTATCTCAATAGACTGCTCTGAAAATCAAGACCCTAACTCCTTAGCACTCACGTAGTTATCTAGATGACACGCATATATATTAGTCCTAATTTCAAATGACAGAACCATAAAATATTGTTTAGCACTATATTCTTATTGTCTTAAAATAAAAGTTTTCTTCAGCACAAAATTAGGATCCCTCTATGGCTTGCAGTGAGGAAGCTTAAATTTATATTTTTTAATGAAATGAATTTTACAAATAAGTATTCATTTCAAACTTCTAAATAAATTTTCAAATTCATAATTTTAAAAATTAAATTTGGACATCTGAGAACACTTTCCATGAGAGCAAATTCAAAGGGCTTCAACGTGCATTTTTGTACACTCACTCTACAGAAGCACTAGAAGGAATAAAAAACCGGTCCTTAATTTACAAGTCTGTGGTATATTAAAAGACCCACTGTAAACTAATTCTTAAAAATAGAGAAATGCAAATATTTTGGGGTTTTATTCATTAATCCTTTTTAATTTTTTAGAAAGAGGTGAATAACATTTTTGGAGGGTAACATGAAGTGTTTGTGCCTGAACCCTACAGCTTACAAGGATCCCCCAAGATCCAGCACCTCAGCTACATCTCTCTTAACACTTTCCCTTCCATTTAGCCCCACAGGAACCCAAAGAGGCCAAGGAATTGGTTTTACCCACAGCCTAAAAACAGACAGCAGGTACTTCAGAGCCAGGTTGCCTGAAGTCTGTCCGTCTCCCACCCACAAGTCACTCTGTGGAGATAAAAGGACATGTCAAATGACATGAGAGTCTTATCAAAATAATGTGTTCAAACAGGAAGTAAAGCGAGTTTTCTGTCCCACAAAAAAACAAACTGGGAGGTAAAACCATTTGGCAACTTTCTCTTGAACATTTGTTTACTACCCAAGACACGGCTCTGTCTGGTGATTGCTGCTAGATACATATTTTTTAAACAATAAAAAACTGCCTAAAAATAATAAAGCTGGCCTGGACAGAAGTATTGATTTGATCATTTTATTCCTTCAGGAGTAGCCTGGGTTTAATCTATCAGTGCTCTGGTATTGGTATTTTTAATGCACTTATTTTTAGATACCTTAACACAGAATACATTGTTTTGAAAGTTATATCCCTGTGGGAACTACAAAAAGTCTAAAAGAAAAGAATACAACTATGCAAGAGTCCTTTGAATAATTTTCAACCCTGTAAGGTAGAAATCTGACTTCAAATTCAATGTCAAGTAGACTGCAGAGGACACTAGCAGTGAATCAACTCCAAGCCAACAAGTGAAGGTCTATCCAACATAAGGGGTTAAATGTGAGAAGTCTGAAGAGACAGATGCTTAGCTGAAAAAGTCACTGAATAAATATGAGGCAGACTGTAGCTTTCTGTTGACCTCCTAAGTGGTGGGGATTGGGAAGAAAAACAACAGGAATAAATTCAAACAAAATTAACTCCCGTAAAATAGTAAAATTATTCAGAAGGTGTGGAGGAATGTTAATGCTTTCAAACACATCCACCTTTCACGTTACCCTTGAACAACTAAAGTAAGGTCATGCACCATACAGGCACGCATCTGGAGTCTGCTTCTCTGAACAGTCCCTGTCTACTTGCCCCACACTAGCTGGAATCAATTCTCATGATCTTCTAGTTTGCAGTAAATCACTAATATCAACAGCAAGTGACCTAAAAGGCACGGCAGTCCCATCTCTATTATGGCCCTGGGAATAAGACAAGGTCCTGGAGAGGAGACCCTCCAAAGCTGCAGGCAATCCTGCAGGGGAAGCAACCTGAACAGTAAATTAGAAAAGCTCTGCAGATCAGAGCACCGGGAAACTCATCCGAGTTTCTATGCTAACCAAGAGGAAAAACACCAGAGAGGCTCAGTCCTCCTGAGCTCTGAAGAACTGGCCTAATTTCAGTAAATTGTTCTAATCCCAGTTTTGGGATCCTTCTTGAGAGTCACCCGCTGCAGCTCACATTTCTAAGCCTGAACACCCTCAGGCATTGTGTATAGGATGCTTTTAGTCCCACGTGGATTGAATGGCAGCTCGGGTCAGCATGCACATAACATGATCAGATCAAGGGAAAGTATCAGTCTGCTGAGCAACCCTACAAATCTTTAACAGCCTTCATGGCAAAGGCAGTTGGTCAGGCAAAAGCACTCCACAGACTGGATCTGAATCACAGGGCCAGCTGAAGCACACTGCCTTGTCAAGGCACACATGTGTGTATTAGGACAGACAATATGAGGGGGTAGAGGAAAATAAAAGCTAATTTATAGCCCCTGCTCTGAATGTTGTACAAAGGGCTCCACAACGTCTTCCCATGAAGGGATGGGTAGATAAATTTCTTTTCTCAAGCAGCTCAAGAATATCAAAGATACCTGTAAGTACTATAGTTAACTCGGCCATTCTGATATTAATTCCACATGTGAGATGAAGACTAAGCTTACCTTCACTCCCCTTTTATGTTTCTTTTTTAAAATGAGCTCTTACTGAAACATGCATTCACTACGAGAATAGAAGCGGGGAAAACACAGCTGAATGGCAGATTGTTTTATTTTCTTTAGGGGCTAGAAATTCATCACAGACCATCATTAAATATGTTTTCCAATCATGTTAACCTTTGGTTCCTGATATCATCCAAGACTCTGTCAGCATCTTAAGGGATGCTCTTAGCTAGATGTCTGACTGCACTCTCCTTTCATTTTCCCTCATCTTCTTTTCTTAGGTCTGCAAAATAGCGATGCCTCTATTGACTTTTGATAGAAGGAAAGCTTTTAGCTCTTTTCTTTAAGAACTCCATTCTCAATTCCCACTTAAATAAGCTAAGCCAAGACAGCAAGGTGGCTGAGTGTTGCTTAAGAAGCAGTGTTTTCTAAACGAGGAGTACAGCTAAGAAAGACCTATGCAAGAATAGATAGGGATCTATAAAAACTAGACTCCCCTAACAAAGTGAATTACAAGAAATCAAAATGTTTCTAGCAGAAAATGAAGCAAACGGCAAGAGGGAGAAAAGCCTGGTATATCATCAAGATGACCAAAGAGGCTGGAAGCGAAGAAGCAGTCAGTATTAACGGACGTCCTGCAAGAGGACAAAACCACGCTGTCTGAAGGCTCCGACGGACAGTGGTGCTGAGCCAGCACCGGGCTGGGCACCAGGAGGCGGCGGCTGCATCCGCGCTCTCCGCCGGGCTCTGACCCCGGTGGGGCACCGCCACCTGCCGGGTACACTGCCCTGCTGCATCCCGGCACCAAGGGGGCACGCAGCAGCGCGGTAATTAAAAAAAAAAAAAAAAAAAAAAAAAAAAAAAAACACGAAACAGATAGATAGATAAATAAATATGAAAAATAATTATCTCGTGACCCTGAATATTTTGCGGTTATGTCAGAAACTGGCTAGCTTGTAGCTTCAAATTTGAATTTTTGCTGCAGTCTGCTCTGGTCAGGCTGATAACAGCAGTCCTTTTCCAAAGAGTGAGCCTCTTAATAAAATTAGGAGGCAGCTCATTGTGTTCTGGCTTTTTGTAAAACTTCCCCGGTGTGCGTGTATATATATTTAAGTCCTTGACAAATTTGGACTCCACTGGAGCAGTAAGAAAGCTAAAGTCAAATTAATCAGAATAGATTCCCTAGATGAGACAGTCATTGCTGCTGAGCAAACCTTTAGGGAGAAAAGTTGTCCTTGAAAAATATTTGATGAAGCTGCTGCATTAAGAAAGGGGCTAAATCTATGAATAAAACAGCCACAGAGAGCTCCAGGGGCCCCATAGGCTCAGTTTGTTAAGCAGAGAGAGGCAGGGGAGAAACAGGAGAATGAAAGAGGCTGATATGAAGAATTTCATTGTATACAGCAACTCAAAACACCTCCAAACCCAGAGAAATCTAGAATTCTGTCCCACCAAGTCCAAGAATCAGAAAGAATGCTTTACCCCAAGGTATTCTTTGAGCTAGTCAAGGCATTGAGATTCCTTGGGTAGGTGACAAGGAAGGAGAAGTGAAGTTTCTTCCTAATCATATTCTGCAACACTGGTTTATCTGGGGGCTCTGGCTCTATTCCACAGCCAGAAACAGCAGCAGAGGTGCTTTCCAGGTCAGGATCCAGCCTGAGGATACCCATTCCTCCCACTCTGACCATCACTTTTGCTCAAAGGCAGTTCAGTGTGGGAGGAATCTTGTGCTATTTCTAATTCACATCAGAATTAGCTCACCTGCACTGAAGGCAGCACAAGGGGTCATGATGCAGTTAGAACAGGATATCAAGAAGCCTCCATCTTTTAGTCTCCCCCTGATAAACACACAAACAAACCTCCCTCTCCTCCCTTTACTTTAAACATTTCTGGAAAGCTCAGTTCCTGCACTTCTACATACAACACTCACCTGCAAATCTGACAGGCTGGAACGATTTGTCTGAGCAACTTGAAATCCATTAAATGAAGAACAATGCACTTGGCCTCATCAAAAGTGCAGCCAGACCAGTAACCTGTCTCCAGCTGACCAAGAGCAAAGTCAAGGAAGAGGACAAAGAACAATGCAAGTTTGCAGTGCCAGCCCTTCAGAGTGCTTCCTCATTCCCAGTGATTTGTAGTTCAGGGGCCTCGTGAACCAAAGGCAACATATCTGTGAACAGGGAGATTTTTTTTATTATTTTTTTTTTCTTATTCCCATGAGCTTGATCAATTACTTTAGAGATGCATATGAATTTTGAGTTTATGCAATAACCTGTGGCAAGGAGTTCTACTACTTGACTCTATTTTTCCCTACTTGTCACTTAGTTTAAGAGACATCTATCTTCTCAATTATCAGCCATCACTTTTCCAGACTGAAGTCCTCCCTTTTTATAGTTTCCTCATTTTCAATCATCCAGCCAAGTAACTGAAACAATCCCACACAACTTGCAGAACTAAACACACACCCCTGGTTACAAATCTCTAGTTGAAAGCAGAGCTGGAGATAAAAAAATGAAACAAATAAACAAAAAAAACCCACCAAACAAACACCTTTACAAGTGTTCAAGTGAAATGTAGTCTCAGTAAAGCAGTGCTGAATAACTACAGATTACAGCCATTTGTTTCTCCTTTGAGCAACTTAGACACAAGAACTAAACTTCATTACAATGAGTTCCCTTGATCCTAGAAGAAAAATACAAAATATTAGGAAAAAAAAAGGTGGCACTTTATGACTGGGGAAAGGTTTGAGGTAACCTGTCACTTAAGCAGTCACCTTGTTCTCAGCCTGTCATTACGATGTTTTGCACTGTAATAGTAACAATAATATGCTTTATCAGGGCATCAAAGTTTAAGTCTGGTCTGGCCAGTAAACTTTGACAGAAGCTCTCTCTGATTCCCCACTACCCTTCCAGGGGAGGATAACAGGAGAAACAGGGAGAGAGGCTTTAAGGTTGAAAAAGAAACTTGAAGCAATTTGATAAAAAAAGAATACTACTAACAGTGGGCATGCCAAATTATACACATACGGGAATGCAAATATGCTCAAATATACAAGAGAATACGTTAATACAGGACCCACATCTTCCAGATGACAAGGTCTTGAGCAGGAAAAGAAAGTCCCAGACTGGATTTGGCAGCAGATGGCAAGGTCTGAGCACAGAGTCCTCATGACAGCCCAAAAGAAACAGAAAAGGAGCTGTGCCTCTGCCACACACCGTGGGAGGCAGGGGCAGGCAACCTGCTCTGTTGAACAGTGCTTCTCTGCAGCGTGGAAACAGGAGAATTGGAACAGCAGCAGCATAGAGGGAGATGACAAAGAGTCAATGACAATCCTTATGGCACAACAGGCATCAAAACCAGACCTGGGCTCTTCTTAAGGGCCTTTTTATACTGAGCACCATGGGAAGATACACCATCATTGGTCTATTTGGGTCATCTGCCCCATCCTCTCCTCTCCATCGGCACAGCTGCCCCTCCTCCCCCACTGACTGTGCCAGGCAGCCCCAGAGAACTTTTGTCCTGGTGCTCTCAAACCAGGACACAGGAGGCATGTCAGCCTTCCTCTCACATAAGACAAATTACGTCCTCAGGGAAATACTATTTTTGTATCATCACTATGGGCATTAATAATTCCATTTTCTTTAGGATCAGCCCTTAAAGCTAGCTCTACTGTCTACACAGATCTTCAGTGCACAGTTCCCTGCAGAAATGTTGGTCCTCACTTTTATGAGTGCCATGACAAAGATGGCAGTGATGAATAATCACTGCCTGGGTGGCCCATACAGCACTAAGCACATGCACCCCCAAATTCTTGCTGAACCCAGCTAGCCACTATCACAGATGTCCTTTAGGACAGCAGGCAAAGCACCTCCCAGAGATCATTAGGCTGTTCAAAGAGAGTTATACTACTGCTAGTTTCACTGGGTGCTGTAGAGTACAGGCCTTTTTACAACTCAAACCATATATTAACACAATTCTTATTAGGGAGCAGACAGAGTATGTCGAGTGTTTAGGAAAAAAACAAACTTAATGGTACATTTGGTAGGCTGCATTCATCTCTAAATTAAATTTTTCCTATGACTCATGAAAAAAAAGTGTAACCTCGCACTCACCTTGGAAAGTGCTGGGACAAGTTGAGATGGTAGAAAGCCTCTCTGTCACTGTATCCTTTACTCTCTCACTGCTAGGCTCTTCCAAAAGACATTCTGGAGATGTAGGGAACTTACTTTTCAGCAACTGAAGTGATTAACTTAGTCATTAGAAAAACACACATTTTCACCTGATTAAGTCAGCCCACTTAACTGAATTTTCTTCATTTATTCTAAATCCTCCAGTAGATATCACTTTCATCTCATTCTGTGTCAAGAAAGCATCTTTGTCATTGTTCTCTAAGCAAGCAGAATGTGTAAAACTATTCAAGTTTGGTTGTGTTTTTTTTTTGGCAAAGACACTATGTAACCAAAGATCTGCATACCAATATTGTCAGATTGAAGCAGAGACAGGATCACCTGACATTTGGACAGGAATATTACCAGACATAATGGTTGGACTCTATGATCTTTGAGGTATTTTCCAGCCTAAATTATTCTATGATTCTATGTAGTTTACTACCAAGCACCTAAGTCAAACACATATACTGATTCAGGGTAGTATGAACAATTAAGTATCTGGATCAGTTCACCCAAAGACAGAACAATAACATGTTGTCCTGTCAGAGGTGTCATCCTGTAGAAACAGCAGAAAAATAAAGCTGTGGCTATTACTGATCTTGAAATTCTCCTACCACTCTTTTTGTAGGAATAGTGCCCTCTTGAAGCCTATTCAAGCCAAATTTTCTCCTGTGCAATTTAGCTGTTTTCCCTTCATCTAACAGCTTTGGTAAGTGTCAGGGGTAAGGGCTGGGCCGGCCACTAACACGGACAGACGCTCTCTAAACCCCTCCTCCCCCCCGCCAAAGGGGAAGAGAAGAGGGAATGAGGCAGAGAGACTTACGGGTGAGAGAAGAAAAAACTAGATCAGCTTTAATGAAAATAATGGAAATAGTGGTGAAAAGATAAAAGTAAAGAACTATATACAAATATAGATAGTAGCCCGATATCAAACCCAACTCCCTCCCCTGATAGCAATCCCCACTGGTGCTGCAGAGCAGGAGGCACTGGGGAAACCCCAGGCTCAGCGGTGGCGGGAGCTGGATACAGGGAGCTGGATTCAGGAACTCAGGATTAGGATCAAAAGCAGGAGGTCAGACAGAGCCCTCTCTGGACACCGGCCATTGCAGAAAAAGGGTGAAAAAGGCAAAAAGAGAACGAAACTCTCGTGATCACTCAATTTATACTAAATATGACATATATGGAATGGAATACTCTTGTTGGTCACCTGTCCTCTCTATTACCCCCCGGAGGTGCAACTTTTTACTTTCTTGTGTCGCCTCTTACTACTCGGCACCCCCAGCACGGCACACAAGAGCCAGCAGCGGCCTTGGTCACTATAAGTATGTGCAAGAGCCTTTCTGCATCCCAGTCCCAGGCAGTAATTGTAAACATCAGGTGTTATCACTGTTGGTAGCACACACTGTCTGCAAAAATATGCTGCTAACTTCAGAATGTGCAGCCTTTTAGGAGACACTAAACTGAAAAGTAAAAATCACTGAACAGAACTGGGTTTTTAGCTAAACACAGGACAGTGAGAATTAACACCTTCCCAATGCCTTTCTTTACTGGCTGTGCAACAGTGCCATACTATATGCTGCCCCTCAGCTATCCCACACACTGTGGGGCTTCAAGGGGGATTTTTAACTGTTATTTCAGTGCACTTATTCCCACATATGGTTTATAAAGCACTGTGAGATCCTAAGGGACGAAAGGTGCTATATAAATGCAAATTGTTACTGTTGTTATGCATGAACCATAGCCAGGTTTTAAACTAGACTGACTATGAAAAATGTCATTCCTTCTGACCTTTCCTGATGAGAACCACTACAATTAGAAAATCTCTAAGCTGTTTGGTCATAAAGACAAACTCCAGTTCTAATTTGTTGGAAGGTAATAGTTATACTGAAAGTGAGCAGATGAGTTAAGGGAATTAAAAAAAAATATTCCCTGACTTAAGGCAACACTGATAAGACACCAGCCTCCAGGCCAAGGAGTTCGGGCTTATTTTGGCCCTCTACTAGACTCTAGGACAACTGGGAGAAAATCTTCTCACGGTTCTGTGCTTACTCTCATCCTCTCTCATACACTATCTGCTTTGCCTATCTGTATGGTATGTGTCTATCTACATTGCAAACTGTCTGTAGCTCACTGTTTGTGCAGTGCTTACCCAAACTTCATCCTCCCAGTTTCCAAGTGAATAAAGCCAGTAAAGTAGCTGCGGCACCATCAGGTCCCCATGCAAACATATGTAAATCAAATAGTGCTAAAGGGAGAAGGAAAGTGGAAAGTGGGGCCATGGCCCTTCAGTTTCCTAGCTTCTTCCTCCCAAGTAAATCTTCAGATGCTTTACAGTGCTATTTTGAGAAAAAGTGAGCTAGCTGAGAGTTAATTAGCTGGGGTAGAGCATTGCATTAATATAGCTGTATTGCCTCAGGTGTAAGCTAGATTGCACAGCTCCAGCCTGGGAATGATGGCATGACTGCATGGGGCTTTGTAGAGTTGTCCTTAGCACTCACAAATAAAAAAAAAAAAATACAGAACTAAGAAACTGAGGGAGAAGTTCAATATCTGCCTTCACTTCTTATCTTGGAAGGGTCTTTAGTCAGTCCTAAAGATTTACAGCCTTTGACAGATCCTCTCCACTGGATGCTTATTGCTCTCCTATGCTATTATTCAGGTTGATATGGAGTAGCCTGTAGATCTGGAGTAGCCTGTGGATCCCTGCTGTTGGAGGGAGTTGAATATGGTCATCAAGAGACACCAGAGTAATTGTGTCATACCTGTTTGCCAACTATTGCCTGGTCTCTCACTGTGATGAGTGTTCTAATAGAAATCACAGCTTTACCCAGGTGTGATAACTGCAAAAAACAGGTGAAAATGATGGCAGTCATAGGTGGTAATAAAAGGAACATAGATGTCTCTCATGAAGTTTTACTATTGAAAGTACCTTTTTCCTATATTAGTGTCCATGGTACTACCAGGGTATTTTTAGTAGACATTTTATTTTGAAATAGGGTGATGACTGAGCAGTTAATACCAGGAGTTAGGACGATAGACTTTCAAATACATGAAGGTGCAAACCTTCTAAATCGAAATCCCTTAACAGTCAGCTTCAGCCCAGCCTAATTTCACGGGGAGTTACACACACTGTTGTAGAAGTCAGCAAGACTGCAGCAAAGCAGATGTTGGTTCATTTTGGTCCAGAGTAAGAACACAGTTCCTATTCAGCCTAACAGCCTATTCCCACTGCATTGATTCAACCTTCTCTGGACAACTCTTGTGGAGGAAATTATGAAGTGTGAAATTAATCTTGGAAAGACTGCAGAAACTAGTCACTCCATATTGGGCATAAATCCCTCTCATTCACAGATCTGCTTTTTGGTACTGGCACAAAGTGACTCTCGGTGTCTTAGACTTGCACAAAAATTGTACGCCAGACACTAAAGACCAAACACATTATGATCTTGTGATGATGATTTTTCCCCAGAGAAACAGTCACTTACCTCTTTGAGCAGTCCATAAGTGCTACCTCACACACAGTAGTGATTACTCTCTGACTAACTGTAAGAACTATCTGCAAGGCTACTTCTACCATGAAGCGCTATCTGGTAAAGCGATTTTCGCTGGAAACTTGGAAGCACCAAGAAAAGTACTGTGAGAAGATGCACACTTCAATCAGAAACTTTTTTCTTTTTTTGAAAGTAACAGAGAAAAGATACTTCTTGAATTCAAACCTACAAATGACCTCACTGGAAGACTGACTGTAGGTGGCTATGCTTTTACCAACAAGGAGAGAAGCAGCTGGGCCACAGATACAATCTGGGAAACCAGATCCATCCGACTTAAAAAGAAAGTAACTACAGAAAGCAGTTCTTGTAGAGTCCAGACTAGAATTAAGATATTAAAGTTAGCTTTCATTTTCAACTGGATAATAGTTAGAAGAGTCCCATTTACAAACTGACCAATATTAAAATTCCACACTGTTTTTACGAGCCTTTATCTAACTTCAAAGCAAGTCCAGTGACACAAGATCAACACTATTTTCAAATTAACAAGCATGTTAAAATAAATAAGTAAACTCTAAAGTAAAAAATTACAAGACATCTCAAAAATAAATTTTCAGCTTGTTTAGCTCCTGAATAACTCTCAGGTGATCAAGAAATTTTTCCACCCATTACAAGCTTATGCATATTACCCACAGATACAGGCAGAAAACTAGAATAAACACTAAGACACTCCGAGAAAAAGAAAAAAAAAACAACCAAAAAAAACCCTCATCAAATCCATTTCTTGCATTTCTCCATCATGAAAAAAAATAATCAGGATTCTCCCCAAAGACATGTCCTACACTTAGTGGAGAACATCTAAGCTACTTAACTCATAGCACCAGAGAAACCGTACACAATTTACTCTTGAGATTTTTTTTTTCAAAACATTGTTCCCTGAATGGCGTGCAGTTGAATTTCACTATATACCAAGGTGATGTACTTCAACAGACTCAATGACAATATAAAACTAATGCTGTTAAAGTTTCTTGCCATGTGTCACTCCATCAATATGTACTAACAGCGTATCTCACCACAAAACAGCAGGTTGCTTTATTATTAAGAAGTTTGACACACAGTTCTCTTGAGAGCATAGTTCATGTAGCCACTAAAAGCACATAGCTGAGCCAGAAACAAGTTTTTCTAGGAATTTTCATAAATAAGCACTTCCCTTATACATCATCTTCCTTTTTTCTCTGTTTTTCTCTTCTCAATGCTATTTTAAATGATTACACATTCAATCAAAATCTCATGTCATAAAAAGAAAAAAAAAGGGTATAAATTAGAAAAGTCAGAGGAGAAGATGACCAAAACAGAGAATTGTGAGGATACTTGCATTTCAGATGGTGAGACCATCTGTAGGTCCTTAGTTTTCAAAGTGAAGAATCAGTCTACCTGCATGTGACACAGCAGGTGTATCAATCACAGGCCTGATTCTGAAGACATAAACACATTTTATATTTCCTTAAATGGGATATGGAGAAGCAAACCACTGAATGCCTCCCGTTTCTCCTTTTCCATAAGAACACTATTTTTATTTATACTGATAGTAGGGGGGGAAGAAATATTTGTCTAGTCCAGGTCAAAACTGCTTCTTTTATTCCTCCACAGAATACGTGTTCTTCATTTTTGTTACTGACATGATGCAGAAAACACCCTTGTTCAGCATAGAAATCTATAGCCAATGTTTCTATGTGCTGACTGTAGCACACACCAATGACTGAGCTTAGTAAACACCTCTCTGATGGACAGGTTAATTTAAAACACAGTTTCAATTTGAGAGTCTCTAGTTCTGAGTTCTAACCTAAAGAAACAAGGATATTTTTATACTTCTTCGTTGTTTGAACCTGTATTAACTGTTCAAGATCACATATAATTCCACTGTATTGTTAGGAAAAAAAATTCCAAATGCCAAAAGGATTTACAGCTCCAGTGCCAAGAGCATACACGTTACTAGCTACTGAAACCCAGCTGGTGCATGGGTACTGGTTATGTCAAAGAGTAACTCAGACATCTCTGCCCTCAAGCTCCTGTCTTATTTATTCTCCTGTATCTTTCTCCTCTTTCACACATAAGTGCATAATTATTTTCACATCTACCAAAGAAAGCCCTCCCTTTTTACATACAGAAGTTTAGCACGTGTGCCTTAAGCTAATGCCTGTCCTTTCAGCAAAGACAAATCCAGAAATAATAACGTATGATAATGGTTACTGTAGCATGTATGTGATCCAAACAAAATCAGGGGCACACTCCGCTAGATCCTCTACAAACAGCAGATGATGGCCTCAGGTTCGAACTATATTAAGAGATGACTAAACAATATGGTTGTAGACTTCTGAATACACAGAAATAAAAGAGTTGCTAAAAAGTAAGGACTAAGTCAGGTGCAGAATGAAGGATAAAACCAGATCGACACAACTCTAATTCTAATACTTAAGGATGACCAATTTTCCACAGCAAAGAGGCTCATGACAAATAGGATTTGTACTTTTGTTAGGTATAGGGCACAGCTTGTGTTGGTAGCTGTAGGATGATATGCTGCTTCACAGCTCAGAAGGTGGGGCAGGTTGGAAATGTGTCATTTCTTCCTTTATGGGAAGCATTCTGACATTCTATGAAAATATCCTTCAATCAGAGCCATAAAGGTCATGGGAACTTATGCTGCAAAAACAGCAACATCTGACATGAGTGAGAAATTTACTGGTATTTTTCTTCACTTGAGTATCTTCTTCCTTTTTACTCTTTTTCTAATAGTGAACAGTTATTGCAAGTTGATGAATCTGATTGCGTGAGCACTATTTAATTTCTTGAACTGTTCTAGCTGACAAACAGCTGCTTGTAATGTGGGATTTAGAGACAAGTTTATTCTATCATAGAATGTAAATTACTTACATTTTACTCCCTCTTCCCTAAATAACCTTTTCATTGCCACGCCCCTCACCATCCCACAATCTCTTATAACAAAATGCCTTTACACAGAGTGAAGATCTTGCAGCCCAGAACACTGGGTCTTCTTGCTCCAGTGCTGAATAGATTTGTCATTCCTCTGTAAAGTTGTTAGCAACAGCAGCCATTCATGTGTTTTTCCCCCTCCCTAAATATCATACTTTACAAGTTATTCCATACATCAGGTTGTGTGAATATTACGGTATTGCCCTTAAAAGATTTATGTGTTCATGGCAAGAAGTGTGAAAATTATGTATTTCTTCATTTTATTACTCTTGCTGCATATTCCTAGTTGAAAGATGCTGGCTATTACCATGGTCTGTAAGACCATATATGACTGATATACCCTAGCTTGTTAAAGATTGATTGCAGTTATTCAACTGCATGACCTTAGCCCAAATAAAACATGTTAGGCAAGTCCTATGTAACACATAGCTGGATTTGCTGAAGCACCACAACACATTCTGTTGTTTGACCTATTAAAAAAAAAAAAAAAAAACAAACCTGAGCAGAGGAAGTGGGGAAGAGCAAAAAAGACAAGTAAATGCTTGCTGAAAAATATACAATCCAGGATGTAAGAGGCTCAAGAAAGAAAGGAACTGAAAAGCAGAAAATCAGGCTTCAAAGTGTAGTATATAAAATGGATAAAGATGTTGCTGTGAGTCAACAGCTGCCAGCCCAACTGAAGGGGGTAGCAGTGTCTGTACTACCAAAACCTTCTCCTACCCCCAAGATTTTATTTTAAGCCAGAAATAAAATCCTTTTATAATGCACTGTTGGGATTTCACAGCTGAAACAGTTCTGCCTCCTAACTTAAACCACTGTTGGATACATCTCTTCCCAATTTATCCTGGTCCATTTTGCTTTTAAGTACAACGTGCTAGCCTATGCTGTGCTAGTAGGATGCTTTGGGACAGCAGCATGGTTAACACAATGTCCTGTTTCACTGATTTTGAGAAATATAGCTTCTCATTCTTTCAGAGTCCTTAGCAAGAGAGAATCAAGATCTGTAAGTATTCCCTGTAGTAAATTGGTATCTGCTGCAGGTGCCACATTACAGCCCTACTGTCACAGATCACCTCCTCTCCCACTAAATTCCCCTCCAAATCTATGTAGTTATATCACAGCACAAAAATCCAGTAATTCATTTTAATTAAGGATGTTTGGGGTTTTTTCTGTCATTCGGGTGCATTTCTCATGGCTTGTCATAAAAAACAAAGGGGAAAAACAGAGACTACAGAACTGCAAATGGCAATTCAGTTCATCGCATTTGTGTTCATAAGCACTATGAAAAAGCAGGTGGCTTTGTTTCTAACTTTTTTTGGTGGATTTTTTTTTTCCCACTTAAGCTAGCAAACCAAAGATATATTTCAAAAAAAAATCAGGGTCTAGTCTTGATTTTAAGGACAAATTAAAATGTGTTTTCATGTAAAGAGGAGTGCATGTGTATGTGGACAAATACACAGTTATCTCTGCTGCTGCTTTGGAACTCAACAAGCACGTCCATGAATCTGCACTACAGAGGAGGAGCAGTCATGGAGAGCTCTCTTCCAGAACATCTAAACAGATACACTTGTGCCATAGTCTAGCTCCCCCAAGTCAGCAGCAAAACTCTAAGAGTTGCTGTTTTACCAATACACACTTTCCAGATCATAAAACTTACTTGTGATTCACTTCAAATCTTCTCTTCTGTTTTTATTTTGCAACTAGGTTTTTAACTTATTTTTACATCAACTATTGGTTATATACCCTGAAGTCTAGGACACAATTCTTCTCCTACAAAGATAAAAGCACCTGACAAAACTGGGATCTAACATTGTAAACTACAACTACACCACTGCGTAAGACCCAGTGTTGGCACTTGCTGAGCATCCTTATCTCCTTACACAGGTGGATGTGGTCCAAGGGTTTACACAGAGAATTCCAGTGTAAGGCACAGAAGCTGTTACGCAAACATTGGAGACATTCCCGCTGATGGGAAGAGTGGGAATGAGAGAGAAAAATGGGAAATGAAGGCAGCTGCACAATCCCATTGCTTTCTTTTTGCTTTCCATGTGGAAACAAGGTATTGGAGAGCTGGAGACCATCTGAAGTGCTGCATTAGGAATGCAGAAATTGTTACTTTTGGAGCAGGAAAGTTGAATTTCTGGTCTACACAGAGGAAGAAATGTGAGTGAAGGTCCCCTTACTAATTGCCTCGCCAGGAAGACTGCTCCTCATCACCACTAAAAGAACTTGTCAGTATAAATTTATAAAATGATTTGTAACTATTTAGAAGGAAATACTCCCAGGTCACCTTCAGGGAAAAAAGAAAAAGAACAAAAAAAAAAACCAAACAAAACCGAGGCCACCTGGTTTGGTTTTCAGCCACACTTTCTTTCACTACATTTAAACAAAAGTACCATTTTTGACAAGTGTCTTACTTGACATTTTATATCACTCGGGTCAGTCACACTGTATTTCCTAATGCAAAGTGACATGGGCAGCACTAAGCCAGAGTCGCCTGTCATGCTGTTGTGTTTGCAAGAAGAATTTCTATGAACTAGAATTTGGTTAAATTCAGAGACGAAAGTAAGTTTGCCTTAAAATGAACTTTTCCTTGTCTTTCAGGAGTGCAGATGCTACAGTGGAGCACATCTTTCTGTTCACCTGATAGGAAATAAATTATTCCCACAAAAGCAAAGGGGATACTGATTCTCCCCTCCGTTTAATCATTTTGTTTTGAGTGAGCGTCACAATCATTAATAATCTGCTCTGTTCAACTATAATTTACCAGATGTTCAACCAAAGCTTTAGAGAGCCAACAGATGAAATGGGACTGGAGCAGTAGCAGTATAAATTACCCTTCCAGTACCTAAGAGGTAATTGCAGAGAAGATGGAGGTACTCTCTGGTCCAGAAGGAAGCACAGTAACAGAGCAAGGAGCAACGTGCAGAATCTGGGAAATTTCATTAAAGTTCTTAGCTGTGAGAACAGCTAAACACGGAAAGATGTTGCTCAGAGAAGTAATGGGAGCTCCCTTGCTGGAAATATTCAAGATTTGGCTTCACAGGGCTCTGGTTAGCCTAGTCGAATGCCTTGATTTCAACTGCAGCTTGTACCAGATGATCTCCAGAAGATCTTTCCAAACAAAAGTCTTCCATCACTGCAGGATTCTAAATATTCAGTTGTGAAAAACATATGTTTAAAAAGGAAAAATAAGAGTCACTGTATGCTACTAGCTCCATGTGTTTATTTTTCAAGTATAGCATAACAATGCACACTAGCATGTTTCAGACACCTTTAAAAATAAAGTTGAAGCTTAAAAGTCACACTTTTATCATGAGTCAAGGCAAAAACTGTCACTCACTAAGGGTCTATACAGCATCTTGCACAACATTGTCCAAACATGCATAGCTATGGGCACAGCAGAATGCAACCATTTTTGTGCAAACTTCTTGCACAGCCCTTATCCTTATTTACAAACAAAAAAACAGTAATGAACCATATCCCAAAGGACTACTTAAAAACACAGCCAAGAAAACAGCAAGAAATCAAAGCTTCTGCTTAATTAATTCAACTTTTCCTGATACTTTCTGATCTGCTTACTGACACTTAACTAAAAGTGGTGTTTAGTTATAGAACCACATCACCAGAAACTTAAAAATATTGCCCTGTAATATGAACAAATAAATAACAGGGACATCAATAGAGATTCTGTATATAAAGCTGCTTAAGATTTTCCAGAGAAGTAACTTTATATAGAATGGGACCAGTCTACTGACAGGGCTGTCAGCAGACTTGGTCTGGTTTGAATATCAAAGCAACTGGGGTTTTTTAGTAACTAATTTGTTTCTCAAAAGTGGTTATTCAGTTGATCTAACATAATTCATGGACATGCATAGGAACTTGCAAATACTTCCAGTTAATTAAAAAAAACAAACAAACAAACAAACCCCCAAAACACACCACGCAAACATACTTACAAAGAAAATACATCTATCTATTTCCACACACCCCCCTTTCCTCTTGCCCCTGTATTTTCTGGGAGATTCTGTAACTCAGTTTTCAGAATAGTTATTTCCTCAGAGATTAAATTAAATACTTTGAGATGATTTGTTTTAACGATACTGAAGAAGTTATAAGATCCAAACCTCCTAATCAAATCTAGCAGTAGGTTTTCTCTAGGTCTTCTGCGACATTTCACCACATCTGTCTTCCCAAACAGGTGTTTTCCTAATTTTCAGGAAATAAAAAAATATTATTCTTGCACATATTACAGCTTTTCAAGTAGGAGGTACATATCTTTCGTTCTCCTAATATTCTTGCAGGTTCCTCTCCCTTACTCTTGCCCATCTCTACTCAATAGATCTTCATTACTCAACAATTTTCATCTTTTTTTGTCAAATATTTGGTGGTCATGCTAATGTTCTGTAGACAGTTCTTAAAAAGCCTGAAACAATAGCAAGATTTCTGCAAGCAAACATTACTGCACCAGTTAAGGTCGGATGCATGGTGGTGGAGTTTTTTGCATGGGTGGGGTTCTCCTTTTGTTTTTTTTTGTTTTTCAGCCATAACTCTTGGGAAATAATTAAGAATCCCATTCATGATGCTAGATTAGTCCTTGGCTGTTTCCCTGGCCATAGCTCTTTCTTTGGACAATTACACTACCAAATTAACAGGTTGAATAACCATGCTGTTGAATTAACCCATTAAATTTATTAAACATATTGTTACAAACATGCATAAATAGTGTAATTCAAGTGTTCAAGGAGGATTTAAAGGAAAAGAAATTGCAATTAGTTCCTGAAATTACAGGAGGAAAAACTGAGCTATTTTAGTGTAAGGGTCACATTATCCTTTCTCTAAGATGAACAGCCACATAGCGTTCATAATTTAAAGAACAGCTGAGATTTAAGAACATCACAGTGAATGTCTCCAATAGTCTTGCATGGAGGATCTTATTAACACTTTTGGCAGTCAGTAGAACTGCAAACAGATATATTTAGAGGCACATAAATTCAGGATAAGAAAAAAGGCTCAAGGTCAAGCCAGACATCAAAATTCGAATAAAGTCAAGCAGAGATTTTGAAGAATGATAGCAAACAGGGCTTACCCTGTCCTCTTCAGGGATCAGCTGTACTGACATGGAAACCCAAAGACAGTCCTGACTTGCAAATCCGCCTGTAACTTCTATTTTGACATACACAGATCCCCAAAAGTTCAAGTTTTGATCCAGTACAGATATTAGTCATATTTTATATAATCATTTCCAAAATGACTGTCTTGAAATGATAGATCAGAAAACCCACGACAGCTGTAAACCAGTCTCCTGTGGCTGTGTCACAAATTCATCAGAAAAATACCACCACTTGCTTTAAATGTGCACATACAAACACTCAATGGGTCCTTCCACAGAGATTACTGTACATGGTTGGTAAGTGTAACAACCTTTAAATTTTACTCAGATGTAGTAAACCAGAATAGTGACTGGGCTTTCCAAACCTTCAAAGCCTCCACTGGAATTACAGGTATATGTCACTCAACAAAAGCACATCCCTAGGCACCACATGGATATCATATGCTCTCTCTAAGTCAATGGAGACAGGCAAGCTCCTACAAAGGTCAAAATGAGTAACATCCAAAACAAACTCACAAGTTGAAATACCCTTTGATACAATCCTGCAGTCGCCTTTTTTCCTGGATGCAGAGGGTGCAAAGGAAGAACAGCCAGATACCTGTCCTGGCTGTCATCCTTCAGCAGCGGTACTGGCTTCCCATCCCAGTCACGAGTCATACCTTACTGACCTAGCAGATCTAGACTTGTTTCAATTTAGCATAGGGTCATTTAGGACTCTGCTGCATGCCCTTAGTTTCTTAGCACTGACAGGAAGACGTACAGAACTTTTTACAGCCCCAAAAGATATAAGAATGTCATTAAAAGGAACATAATATTAGACGCTTTAGTAGAACAGCAGAGGGAAAAAAATAAGCTCTTACTGTTTAATCAGCCCACTTAGCAGTTTGGATTTGTTTTATTATTCTAATTTTACTACTCTAATTTTATGAACATTCACCGTAACCCTCAGCTTGTTCAGATTCCTCCTCGAGTCCCAATGCATAACTGTTTGCTTAATACTTGAGGGATTAAGCCAGTGAGATTTAAACAATCTACTGCAGCTCTTTACAAGGTTACTTTTTAGTTTTACTAGAGCCTTACACATTTGATACATCAGGCAGCACTTGCTTCTAAAGTTTGCCCCAGGTCCTGACACAATGCCACAGCAGGTGAGTGAATTTAGCCAAAAGAGGTCTTACTGAACTCAAATCACAGGCTGCAGTGTTTGCAGGATCAAGGTTGAAGGTCTGCTATGATTTCACTGTACTGACAGGTTGTCAGAGACTCTGTCACAGAGGATGGGAGTTGAACAGTTGGTCTGAAAGACGCAAGAACAAAATTGTAAATTGAGGCTATGCAAACTGAAGAGAAATGTTTAAGTTCAGGCATCCTTCTTTGAATTTCCACTGACCTGGTGCTTGTGTTAAGTCTGCAAACGCATTAACACTCATGAAATGGAAGTGTGAAATAGTATCAGGACGATACTGCATCTTTGTGCATACTATGCTTTGATACAGGTAGCAACATAAGATACAAATTACTTGAGAACCAGAATTTCTGCATGATCATGTATGATTCACTTTCCAGAGCTCATCTAACCAAAGGTAATGGAAGTCAACCACGTTGTCAGTCATATAGACAGAAATGCAAACTTGTTAAACTGAAGTTAAAAACATTCAGTGATGACACCAGAATAGCTTGAACAAAACCTCAGACTTGCATAGATTCCATTTTCTCATTTTCCTGCATTTAAAAATTCTGGTTTGCTTCATGTATGGGAAATGTAATAAAAGCAGTTAGCAACATGATGTTAAGCTTCATTTGTGAACTGTTTGAGAAAAATCAGAATCCGTCCAGCCCATTAGTGAAATGAAAATTGTACAGGCAGAATTCCAGCACTTTTGAATAATTGAATCTAGATTTGTTCATTACAGGAACCTTCAGGGAACTGTAATGCAGATCCATGACACCAGCAGCTTTAATAGGGACAAAAATGTGAATTGGAAGATATTCTCAGAATTTTTCAGTGCTAAATTGCATGTTGCTTACAGACACTAAGTATATGCTCTTTATATCTCCTTACAGAGGAAGTTATTAACTTTATCCCACATTAGATACAAGCTGAAGAAAGTGGCAAATTTAAGCATAAGTGGTTTTGTCCACAAGGGCAGCAGCTGGGGTGGAAGACTCCTCCATGCCACCTCCAGGTACAGGGTTCTGAAGAGGCAATAACTGTGACAAAAAAAAAATATACCTACCAAGTATTGGTCACAGTTTGCTGCTGTAGGACAGATTGCTCCTCTGCCTGAGCCTATCTCCACTTCCTGCTCAATCCTGTCTCCAGTACTAGCAATATTCATGCCAGAAAAAAATAAAGAATCTGTCTTTTCTAGGCCTGTATGCTTGGGACAGGCTTTTAAAATCTTGTTGTCAAGTTATACCTCTCACTTAAGGTGTTTCTACAAATTTCACACAAAATTGGATGGAAAACACACTTTCAGGCAAAAACATTTGGATCTCTTTCTGTATTGCACCTTAGACAAATGATCTCATGTCTTAATTCCTCTCTGCCTTGACTCCTTCCATACTTTCCTCTCACCATGAAATCAGACCTCTTTCAAAGGTTAACATTTCCTTTGATGTGGGAGAAGTGCAGTGGGAGAAGAGCACAATTGGTATCACACCTCCTGCGTCCTCTCTCTTGGTTTTCTAGCTCATCATTAGGAAGGAAAGAGATATTTGAGACATGGCTGTGGTTACGCCACAAAAGCAACAAAATACCATCCTACACTTGTAAGCAAGTGGCTCTACATCCACAGGTAAATTTGGCCTTTTGGTAAATTTGGCAGACCATTCTCCAACCAGGAAGCTGCCAGAGTTTCTGCACTTTGAAACTATTACATAACGGAAATGACGGAGCAATCAAAATGCAAAGAGTTTTTACTGGTTGCGGCTTTCCATTATTTATAGCTTCATGTTCCTTTTGGGAAATGCCATCCCAAAATTAAACTTAATTTTAGTCTCCAAAATTAGGTAAGTCCTATGACTCAGTGGAGGAGAGAATGTTACACATGCACACTTCTAAATGGGGTGGGCAGTTTAGTCTATTAGAATTCATTAGAGACTGAGTCATAATTGTGAAACCAAATTTACTTAGGACGATAACCTTCAAGTGAAAATAAGTATGACAGTGAGACAGTTTTCCTTTCAACAAGAATTCAGGCACCCTCCAAGCTTTCTTAACTGTGATAATCCCTTCAAGTTCCTGCCTGGTAGGATTTAGGCTGCCTCCTCTGCTTTCATATATAAGAATGTTACCACATATGATACCTGCAAAAAAAAAGTCACATGAAATTGGTATTTGGCTTCCTGGAGTGTTTAGTCAGTATAACATCAAGACACTAATTATTCAGTCCCAGTCTAGTTAAGAAGTAAAATTAGAAAGGGACCACATACAAAAATAACATGAATAAGTGGAAACAGCTGAAGTAATTCCCTCTGCACGCAGCAAATAAAGCCTAATAATAATTTATTAAATCTAAATGTTAAATGTCAGTTGAAGATCTAAAACTAAAGTTTAATATTGGTAGTACTATTTCAAGAATGAGAAGCCTCGAGTACATCACTCTTGATTATAGATTACTAACTGTTGTTGAAACAAAAAATAGCTCTTAAAGAATAAAGTTGTTGTCTGTCAAGATCTCCTTAGTTTGTCAGGAGATGGCTGCACCCAACTACATGAGGGCATGGTTTGAGCACTTGCTCACTGCTCACAGGCTGAGTGCAACAGAGTTGGACTCTCCCAGTTCTGACTTTGGGAAGTACTGCAGGGAAAGGATAACTTTAATGGTAGAGTATTTCCATCAGTTCCGGTTCTTCTATGGGGTCATAGAAGTAATGATACTGAAGACAGGCTAGCTCAGTTTCAAACTTTAATAGCTACTGCAGAATGACAAGCACTTGCGTTTTGTTCTTTCCTGGCTGAGTGGTTGAGCAACGTGCAGTATTCATGTACACTCAGGTGACTCCGAATTTAATTTTGTCCCTAATGTATATAATTAACAATTAATACTGATGCTTCACAATTCATTTAAGCATACAGCAGTCCTCTGTTTTTCACAGCGACAGTTGTGTTCCAACTCAATTGGGACCCTCCCTAAATCTACCCTCTAATAGCTTGCTTAATTTTATTTTTGTATTCCACAGTCCTTGATAACAGCAAACTAATTTCTGTAACTCCATTTGATGAAAATGTGCTGATGGAACTCATATTTCACTTCATTGACTGTAATGAGCTATTTCATCAAACTGTCCATGTGACATTACTATAGAGAAAATGATAAATTTACTAATTTATTCACTAGAAATTTCATTGGAAATTTAAAAAGGAAAAGAAAAGAGCCATGAAGTGAGCTACATTAGACTTCCATCAAATGATATGTCAGGGTCTACACAAAACAAAAGCACTGACTACTGCTACACTTAATGGAGTGTAACCATTAATTATGTGTTGATTTATCACTGGGTTGGCTGAAACTCGGCAGAATAAAAATATGTACCATGATGCAGGTTTTCCTTGCAAATGTTTCAAGTCTTACCTACTCATCACACGGCACTACTGCCGTTAGAAATTAGTTTCATTCATACACTTCCTCCCCATCTGTGAGACCTCTTACCCACATTAGACACGCGAATTTGGATAAATTCAGCAGCTGACAACCAAATTATTGTGGCAAAGAAATGATTCCTCCAAAGATCATTTTTTTCCCCAAAGATTACTTGTATTTACCTCTTTTAAAAAGGAAGTATCTGCAACCTAGACTGTTGTGTAGGATGAAACAGTATTTTGGGACAACAGTAGGGAGTATGTAATCAGACTATTTATCTCATGTTAATATTAGGTCTGAAAATAGAGACAGTATCACATGGCCTGCATGGCTTATTTAAATTAGAAGTCCTCCACCTGCTATTACCGTTATGATCCATGTATTTGACTGGCCTGCCAGAGACCATCCCAAGCACCAGCCTGCAGAGCATACCGAGGGGAAAACCACAAAACCAACTAGGCACAATTACTAACATTCTTCCTTACTTTCCATTTTGTACCTACACAGGGGCTTTCTTAAGCTGTACTCAAACCTGTAGGACACTCCACCTGCAATATTAACTTCTTGCACTCGATAACTGTGGAAAAAGATTAAAAAATAATTTTAAACCACACCATTTTCATTACCTTCAAAGAAGTCTAAGAGCAATAACAACGTTGGAAATAAAATAATATTTCATATCATGAAAGATTAATTTATTAGACCTTTCTTATCCACATAGTTTTGTGAAAGCCATTTTACATAGAGAAGCATGGATGGGGTTGGTTTTTTAATTAAGTACAGAAAAAAAAAACTCCATGACACAAAGACTGTCACTTTCAAAACCCAGTTTCTTTGCTAGTCTAGCCTGATTGAAGGAAACTATGCCTGGAAGACTAAAATCCAAAACAAATGACTGCATAAAGAGCCAAAAAAACTATCTGCGTGGAATATCTTTTACTCAGTTAAGGATGTGCCAGCTCAACAGCAAGAGGGCTTATCTTTCTGCTCAGAACCTGAACATTTTAAGATACCCTACTCCCCACACAAAGCTGGTGACAGCCTGCTGAAAGCAGTGACT
Organism: Trogon surrucura; assembly: GCA_020746105.1. Lineage (NCBI taxonomy): Eukaryota > Metazoa > Chordata > Aves > Trogoniformes > Trogonidae > Trogon > Trogon surrucura. The sequence continues at coordinate 14,541,728 of CM036622.1, read as the reverse complement.
GAGAAGCAACCCTCTAGCTGCTGCACGTGGAATGTCTTCTTAGAATGTGTTACAAGGCAAGACTGCTTAATTTGCATGGTTTAAATCAAACCACAAACAAAACAATCCAATGATTCAACAATGATGTAAAAATCACACAGGATGTAAAAATTATACAGGCTCAGTATCAGAGATATAACACATAAAACACAATCAGAAATTTCCAAAATGTTAAAAATACCTACAAAATTCTAAGCATGCTATAGCTAATTCCAAGAGTTACAGTGTCACCTCCCCCACGTACATCCAGTGTTACATGCACACACCACCCTCTCACAGGGCTCGAGGGTGACAAGCCCTTAGCACTCTCCTCTGGGAACACACATTCTCCTACTTGCACCCACATCTTGCTGGAAAGATGGATACTCTTGCTTTGTGTGTACCCATGCGGCACTCTACAATCCCAACGCGGCTGAGAAGGCCCCCCAACAGGTTCACATACCCAGGTCCTTACTTTTTTTATGCTGTTCTGTGAGTGCAGTGGCTGAACTGCTCCAATGGGTGGGATGCTCTGCTAGGTCTACACAGAGGTTGTTATGCCAACGGATGACTTGTGGTAGTATCAAAATAGGTTTTGACTGCTGCTCTGTCCCCATTTCTGTCTCCCCTCCTGTCACAACTTTGCATGCTTCTTCTATACTTCTTTTCAAGCTGAACCATCCATTTACTTTAAAAGTTTCTTGGTTAGAGGGAGGGCGGGTCACGTGAGTACCCCAATGAGGTTACATCAACAAGTCTGAATGGGGAAGAAGGCATTGAAGAAGCTCCTTCTGCAAAGAAGGATTTGTCAATGTGGACATATTTTTACCCTCATGCATCTAAAGAGCATCCAGTCAGAAAAAGCTCATACTCCATCAGTGCAAAGTACAGAGCAAGCTCATCACTGATGGCACCTGACCAAGAAGATGGTGGCTTCCATTGCTACTGAACCACCTGCTGAACTACACTTACCCTGCTTGGATCAGGTGCCATCAGGTCTTTGCAGAAATCTAATTTAACCTCCCCCTTTGGCTCTACCTTTGATTAGTCCTCAAATTACCATAGCATTTAGACATATAAATGATCAGCATCTTGTTCTGCTAAAGTAGCTAGTCATTAGGAATATAACCTCCATAGATCCTCCAGAAGTACAAACTTTGCTCTAAAAGTAGGTAAACATTGAGGAATGGCAGCTGCTCTCTTTTTATGAGAGCAAGTATGTCACTCTCTAATTAAGATATATATAATTATATAGTCCTGAGCACATCAGGTGCCATCAGAGACTTCCTAAGAGATTTCGGTGTGATAGCCTGATTAGTAGTCCCTAGATTCGTATCCTGGAATTTGAAAACAGTAGGAAGATCCAAGAAATATCAATTTTAATGTTATTAGTAAAATTGACCCCATACTCATCTTCATGCACAATCATCAGTAACCACTATGCCAATCATACTTGTGCAGTATCTGTCCAAAGAGAAAAGTTCAGTTTCATCAGACTTTTCATCAAGCATAATTTGATTAAGCAGTCCCTGGTAAATCTGCAGTCTCCAGAACGCTACTGTATGGTCAATTGAATTTTCTTTGTTCCAGCCCCAGTTCAGTCTTTTTCTATTATATGGATTGATGTAGCAATCATCTATAAACATGAATATAGTCCCAGCACAATCAGGAACAAAACCAAAACAGTTTCTTCTGTCATGTAAAGGCATACTTTCAGCTCAGGCCAGACTATCTGATAGGATTTTGTCTGGAAAGCACGGAAGCAACTAGAAGAAGCAAGTGGCCTCCGAAAGTCACTTCTCCATGCTGTGGCACGAGAACAGAAGACACAAACTAACAGAGACACTAAAGACACTTTGGTCTTTTTCACCAAATATCTATATTTGGGAGCTCTTGCTGTAAAATGTTACTCTAGGTTTGATATTTTTTTCTCCTAGTGGAACCACAGTCCTAACAACAGTAAACAGAATGGGAACACAGCAGAAAGATCATAAGCCTCCCAGCTCAATAGTATCAACATTAAATATTTGATCAAGGCTGTTAAAATGGATATTAGTGCAAGTCTTCAAGGAAAACAAGAGTGTAAGTCATTTAACAGAAAGTACTTGTAAAACAGTTTTCAGAACCTGACTCTGGAAGCAGAGTAACTAAGCACTAGAGACAGCAGACTAGCCAAGCAGTTCCTCTTTCCCACTCTCTTTACACATGTTCCAACTCACATTCAACCCCACAGCAACATGGGTATCACCCATCTAAACCAATATGAAATCACCTATTTGTCACACCCTCAGAATATCCTCTGTCCACAGTCTCTCAGGCATCAACCATTGACATTATCATGATGTGTCCGTTTCTCATAGGAGCAAGGAGAATGATCCCAGAATCATTTTGTGGAGCAATGGGTTACTAATACAAGTAAAAATTGATCAAAGAAAAATTCACATAAAAAATAAACTCCTCAGGTATTCAATCAGCCATGTAAAACATACTTTTCGTAATTAAAAAAGCATAAGACACTTGAAGTTGAAGGACTATATAAAGTAGAGGCATATAGAAATGAATTATTAACAAATCGCATGATGAAAACTACATGCAGAATTTGAACTGCCAAGCTGTTGCCACTGGAATTGAAACAAACTGAAACTCAACTGAAGTGACCTAATAACATATACTGAATAAATACAGAGCCTGCTTAGGAAATAAGCAACCAGCCAGAACAGAACAGTGTTTAAGAATCACAAGAGTACTGTTCAACCCCAGAGAAACTACCAGTATTCAGTTCTATACTGAAATATCTTGTTTCACTTTAATTAGAACACAATTTACAAAGCACAGAAATTATTTCAAGTTATCAGTCAACATAAACCACATTCTTTCTAAGAGGAAATGAATTCTAAAACCACTAAGATCTGCCTACCTCTTGAAGCATGGGATTCAGCCAGTATTTCAAATTTAAGCTCCAGTTTCTAACACAATGCCAAAAAAAACTCCTGGCCAGCAGCCTTGAGAATAAAACATGCTTATCCACTGATGCAGTCACATTTTTGCTTTGAGTTGGCACAAATCATTCATTGGGTAGTTCAGAGACAAAGTTTGCAAGCCTAACCAAACAGTGTATTTCATCAGGTGATTTGGTACAGTCAACATGGCTTCACCAAGGGCAAATGGTGCCTGACAAACCTGGTGGCCTTCTATGAGAAGGTCACAACATCAATAGACAAGGGAAGAGCAACTGACATTTACTTGGACATGAGCAAAGCCTTTGACGCTGTCCCACATGACATCCTGGTCAGATTTGATGGATGGACAATTCAGTGGATAAAGAATTGGCTTGACGGATGCACCCAAAGAGTGGCTGTCAATGGGTCCATGTCCAAGTGGAAGCCAGTGACAAGTGGAGTCCCTCAAGGATCAGTACTGGGACCAGTCTCGTTCAACATCTTCGTCAGCGACATGGACAGTGGCATTGAGTGCACCCTCAGCAAGTTTGCTGACAATATCAAGCCGTGTGGGGCGGCCGATATGCTAGAGGGTAGGGATGTCATCCAGAGCAACCTTCGCAGGCTGGAAAGGTGGGCCCAGGCCAACCTCATGAAGTTCAACAACACCAAGTGCAAGGTCCTCCATCTGGGTCGGGGCAATCCCAAGCACCAATATAGGCTGGGCAGTGACTGGCTTGAGAGCAGCCCTGAAGAAAAGGACTTGGGGGTACTGATGGACAAGAAGCTCAACATGAGCCGTCAGTGCGCACTTGCAGCCCAGAAAGACAATCGTATCCTGGGCTGCATCAAGATGTGCGTGGCCAGCAGGTAAAGGGAGGTGATTCTCCCCCTCTACTCCACTCTTGTGAGACCTCACCTGGAGTACTGCGTCCAGCTCTGGAGCCCACAGCACAAGAAAGATATGGACATGCTGGAGCGTGTCCAGAGAAGGGCCACGAGGATGATCAGAGGGCTGGAGCACCTCTCCCGTGAAGACAGACTGAGAGAGTTGGGGTTGTTCAGTCTAGAGAAAAGAAGGCTCTGAGGAGACCTTATTGTGGCCTTCCAGTATCTCAAGGGGCCTACAAGAAAGCTGGTGAGGGGCTTTTTAGGATGTAAGATAGTGATAGGACTAGAGGGAATGGATTGAAACTAGAGATGGATGGGTTCAGATTGGATGTTAGGAAGAAGTTCTTCACCATGAGGGTGATGAGACACTGGAACAGGTTGCCCAGAGAGGTAGTGGAAGCCCCATCCCTGGAAGTGTTCAAGGCTGAGCTGGATGGGGCTCTGAGCAACATAGTCTAGTGGGGGATGTCCCTGCCCATGGTGGGGGGTTGGAATTAGATGACCGTTAAGGTCCCTTTCAATCCTGACAATTCTAAGATTCTATGATCAGCTCAAGAGAAACTTTTGTTGACATGGCAGTCCCTGTGGCACTGTAACTTATTTTGGTCCTGTTTGCATAGATAGGATCAAAACACTCATTATGGTCCTTGGAAGCCAACTACAACTTGTATGTTTGACATCCGTACGGAAAATACAAACAAATCAAGTTTTAAGAATGTTCCTAAAATTTCTAGAGTTGTCTTTCACAACAGAAAGGGAAATACATAAGCACTGTTTTCGACATCTAATCTAAGTGATACTTTAACAATGTCTAGGAGTCAGAAAGAATAAAAATTAACAGAATTTGATGAAAACACAACTTCTTTGGTAATTTCCCTCTTGCTAATATAACCTTAACAACATGAAAGTTTCTAACAAGATTCAGGTGACGCTTTCCCAGTACAGAAGGCCATCTCCTGTGCTCTCCTTCTTTGGTGATTGACACTTAATAACCTAGGGAATCTGAAGTGTATTAATGAGGAACAAAGTACGTGTTAAATTTTCTTTGATATCGTATTCATTTAAAGGCAATCCATTTAAAAGTTGTGGGTCTTCTTGATGGGCGTATAAAAAGGTTTGTTATATAGAGATTTTTCTCATTATTCACTTTCAGAGTTCATTTACTTTTGATTCATTTATTAATTCAAGCATACTTCATTGTTCTCAGAAAGAAAAAAAAAACCCCACATCATTTCATATACTTGGGCACATTTATGGTGAACGAGGAAAGAAAAAACCCAAGATGTAGAGTAACAATATGTAACACAAAAAAAAAAAAAGAATAAAATACTTTATTGATATTGCTCATTTCTCAGTCTTGTCTAATTTTTTTATCCTATAACAACAACATAGCTACTGACTGAATCCAGAAGGCTTCAGAAGAGAGTACTTCCACTTCATTCAGGGGAAAGGTAAGCTCTCATAACTGGCCCCAGCTACTGCAGTGATAATTGTGCTTCAGTAGACAGTGAATAGTTTTCAAAGATTCTGTTCATTAATTGAAATTTGAGGAGATTTTTTGCAGTACAAACCAGCAAGAACATTATTTCCAGTATGAACAAGCAGAAGGTATGAAGCCAAATTAACTACTCTTAAAGAAGAAAGGAAGGAACTAAGCAAGGCTCTGAATATTTACCAGCAAGAGAAAGGAAGAAACAGCAGGGAATAGCAAGCAACAAAAATTGTCTGAGTTACAATGGGATGCCTTACCTACACTGAAGAGAAATATTACAAAAGGTTAGAGAGGTTTTCTGGAATGAATCTTTAACATCTAAACACTTAAACTCACAAGCAGCATCATACAACTTCTTTTAGGCCTAAGGAGCTCCACTTCAAGACACCTGCAGAGTTCTGTTACTACCATAAGCACTGTGTTCTAAAATCTGCTTGTAACAAGTTGGGAGTCTTCTTACAGCCCAAACTACTTTCACCTCTGGTCAAATTTTACTCATTTTATTTATATCAAGGTTAGCACTTACCAGTCTTTTTATTTGGCTTATCTTTTTCTCCCCTCCGTAGCACATCCAGACTGATAATCTTGGTCCCCACCTCTAGTTTGTCTTACTAAACTAACCCAGGAGGTTCTTTAAGATATTTTAGCAACAGCTGACTGCATACAATATAACAAGGTCAAGTCCTCGCTACAGCTGAGGCAAGTAGTCCTGATGAGAAGCACTGCTCACCAGTCCAGGACTTCAGTTAACCCACCCATGCTGCCCGAGACAGACTCTGATTGTTGGCAAAGGAGGCAGTTACTGAGAGCTGTGAAAACGGTCATGATCCTCTACCTACTTCGTTTATGCCAGGCATCTGGAAAACCAAGCTGACTACTTTTTCTGAGGGAATGGCTGGGATATGCGGACTATTGGTTGGGCCAGCAAGTTAAATTAGCATGGCTGTTCCTCTGCCTTTTCCTCCTCTAGTTGACATTTTGTAACAAAAGCAACTTAGCAGCATAATGCTCAGCTTCAAGCAATAAAATAATTTCAGTCTATGATGATGAGATAGAATGTTAGGGGTTGGAAGACGATCTCTAGAGACCATTTGAGATACCTTGAGCTAGCACTGACACTGTCTTTGGGATCAGGACCACACTGCTGCGATGGACCGTTTTGTTCTGGCTGTTTCTGGGGTCTGCCAGCATGTCCCTAGTTTCCTTTTGTATGACATACTTTCCATAGAGCAGGCAAAAATCTGATTTGGTTAACAGATCCAGTAGGAAAACCATCATATCTCTGTGAAACTATATAAAGGACAGAACAGGAGCAGATATTAAACCCAAATAAGCCAAAATACTTTTCAAAATTTGAGGTACTGATGTAGTGGATTGTGCAGTGTTCCACAGTAGAGCTGCATGACTGAATTCCATCCATTAAATGAAACTCCTAAGGTCTTACTTGCTTTATTTTTAGCAATTTTAATTTTCTGTTTGTAGCTTACTACATGTTGAGACAAAAGGCAAAAGAGGACACGAGCGGTGGTTAGTTTTTTGTCATTGTCACTCTTTTTGGTAGGGATAATTGGAGGGTCTTTTTTCCCAGTTATAACTGTTGCTTTGAGAAGATAGTCAAATAATGATCCCCATAGCCATGGAATAAATCTTTTTTGTTAGGCTATGTTTTACCATTGGCATTTGGCCTTCCCGTGCAATTGCAGATCATCAAGCACAAAAAGTATTTGTCAGTCTATTAACTTTCCACTGGAATCCTCTATTATTGCTCACTTGAGTGTGCAGCCCAAGCTTTTTTGGGATCCAGCTGGTAGTCACTGAAGAGGAATTCCAACCTTTGCTCAGCCCTCCACTTTGTCAGTGGGTCCTAAATTACTAATGCAAAATCTATCAAGCCAAAAATGTCTGGACTATTCTCAGCCCAGTGCTGAAACATTTTAGAGAGTATGAGTAAAATCAATTCAGTCACTTGAGTTAAGCCAGCATGAAAAATAAACTGCACTTTCGCCATGTGTCCTGATTGAAATTTTCAAGCATGGAAATCTTAAAAATGGCTAATTCTCCACACATCAGTCCAGGTTGTTTTATAAATCCTCATAGAGGAAGGAAAAAATATTTATGGCGAATGAAAAATGGTTCAGTAATTGTAAAATTATAAACATTTAGTCATACATTTGTTTAAATTTTTTCTGAAATAAGGGATGAGTTAATGCTGCTCGAGTTTAGAGCTAATCAATTACCAATAATGCACCTTGGCGAGGTCTGTTTTAGTATACAATTAAAATGTGTGTGTATCACATTTTAAAAACACCTTTTCTTAAAAATAACAAATAACACTGATACAACATTAATGAAGAAATATCTACGATTCTAAGATATTCCCAGATATATGTTCTTCCTGCAGCAATAACTCTACCTTATTCAACACATTTAGTACTTACACTCACTTTCCTGCACTGTGTGAATGTTGATGTACTATTTTCTTCTTTTATTTAAACCACTATCTTGCATACAATACAAAGAAAGAATACAGTGGCCAAAACAAAAACCAATGATGTTACTGATGCGTCAGGGATAAGGATAGCCCCAGGAAGAAGGGCTGTGTAGGCAACAGGACTCTATTACCTACAAGTCAGGGTACACTAAGATTGCAAGTAACTGATTATGGAAAAAAGGGGAGGAAGCTTTGAGCCTTTGGACCCCTCTCCAGTAAATTGACACTTGCTCATACAGCACAGGAGCCAAAAATTTCTTGGAGCTCCATAGAATCAAATGGAAAGAGACACAACCTGCTTTAAGAACTTTCATCTTTGAGGATAATTGAGGGCAAGGGCAAATGAGATATCACATAAGTGGATCATTAAATGTGTGACAGTGCCTGTCCTCTTCGATGTATTTTATTTGAAGCCTGAGAAGGTAAAGTCAGGAGTTATGGCAGGTACAGGGTTAAAACAGTCAAAGAAGTATAAAAAAGAAAGTACGATAAAATATTTAGGTGAAACAAATGAAAACAGCTATGGTGCAGAGCATATGAGAAGATTAAAAGACTACAATCCCTTAAGGAAATACCATTACCAAAAATGCAAATCAGTGGAGAACACTGAGCTAAAGATTATTTTACTCTCACATTTTCCTAACTAATCTCTCAGCTGAAAGCTTGATCCATCTAGAATTAAAAGGTGCAAGAATTGCAGAAAAATGAAATAAAGATCTCAGAATTTGGTCTCTAATATTTTCACCTGATCTATTTTGCACATCATCACTAGAACACACCTTTGTGTTGGAAATGTGAAACATCTGTGTAGTAGTAGTCGGTATTGTTTTCATTAAGAGTAACTAATGTTCTTACAACTGTTTGAAACACTTTATTTGCCATGGTAGCAAGGTCAAAGACTTGCAGAAGTAAATTAATTGTAGCAGTGTTTCTCCTTGTTGAAAACACCTGCAGCTACTCCTGAGACCTGATGGTCAGTCACTAACCTAATCTGGGAAGCAACAATATGAAAGGTAATGATCTTACTAGAGAAATAATTTTGTTGCTTTTGAAGATTAGACTTTAAAAAATTAATAAATAAATAAACAACAAACCCCACCACCCTACAATAATATTTTAGCATAAGTAAAAACATCTAAATAACTATTAAGTCACTGTAGAATTAGCATCAGGAGATCAGTACCTCTAATGGTACATTACCACCTACATTTATGTCCTTATATTTTCTTTATTTCTTGGAGGTGCATGTGTTCAACTGCCCTAAACATCCCAGTGTTTCACAGCTTCATGTTTATGTTGCATGAAACACTTAGTGCCCTTTCTATACAGGTCTGTTTACAGGTCTAGCGAATCTGACTACAGCATAGGCCCTTCCCTGAATGGTGCCCACAACAATTCATGTAACAGTTGATATTGGTTGCGATTTGAGTCTATACGCTACAGAGCTAATACCTTGTTAGTCAATTTTGAAATGTTTCTCAACAAGAAAATACTTGCTGCCTCAGGCTATGTTTCAGACAATTTAAAGACAGATCAAGTATTAGGCTTTATTGATATTACATTGTTACTCTTTTCTTGAAAGTTCTCAACACTAATAAAAATAAATTGGATTCATTTTTAAACCATTTTGATATTTTTGCATAATTTTGAAGTCATCATGTCAAGCACCTACTTCCTGCGAAAATTAATACCAAAAAATCTTCATCTTGTTAACAATGTGAATAGATGACAAAAATGGTGAATCCTTCTACCTCTAGCAAAGCAGACGTTACTGGACATAAGGTCCATCTGCTACGTGAGAAACTAGGGGTAGGATGCCTGGCATATATCTTTCCCATGTGACTTGGTTTAGCAGGGATACTCTGATTTGCACAAGAATTTGCACCAATGCGCGGCAGCTGCCTCTTTTCAATCTAAATGTTTTTGTCACAACCCACTGCTTCTCACAGTAATTCTTTAGTAGTCAGTACGCTCAGAGTGGAAGAGAACAGAAACAAATTTTCCTTTACCTCAAGGGACTAAAACTTACTTTCCCAGGGAAGTTAATCACTTGGCTATAAGTTAAGGGAGAAGGAAATTCTCTATGCTGTTCTTGGTGTGGTCGTGCCACTGCGCAGCCAAGAGAACAAAGACTCCTTGAAAGGCAATGTTTCAGCAAGACTCTGTTGCTAAGGGTTAAAGCTTCTCACATTGCCCAGTCCAGTCAATCAGCCAGATTGCTAGTTTCCGTACTGAGAACAGATTCACTTTTTTTACTTCATCTCATACTTCTTCACAGTGACTTTTATAGGCTGGCAACCAGCAGACTTCCAGAATGGGCAAAAGCTGGTTGCACTTCGCTGCAATGGTGCATCACCCAGCAGCGCACAGACAGCACCACTGGAGTAAGGCCATGAAGCAGCCATGCCTGAGAACATGGTGTATCAAACCTCTTGGAATGTGACAGGACTGTTTTCAGTGAAATGCAATTTGTGAATCTAAATTGGGACTTTAATTTGTGGAATTATAAATATTGGGTAAATATCTAGATCCTTGGTCAACACAAGGATAGGGTATTCTAAATATCCTCACTTGCGTCTTTTCACAAGTGTAAAGATGAAAACAGAAGACAAACACAGGGCCCTAAAGACCCTCAACTAAACATACGTTTCCATCTGTTGTCCTTTCAGTTAATTCAACCCTTAACTTCAACAACTTCAGCTCAGTGCTAAATCTACAAAACACTGCTCTCACCTTACAAATACATTTATATGCCCCAATAATAGAGCATATACTGTGCACCCCGACACTTTATATTTCGTAAATAATTTGTGTTTAACATTAAACCTCCTTCTGCTTCTGATGCAGTTGCCTAGTTGCAAACGCAATGTCAGGTATTTTTATCTTGTGCAAGACTATGCTTCCATGACCAATTATAATCTAATTAAAGTCATTAATGTTTATGCCCTAGGGAAACATTCAGTTATTTGTAGGCATCCGAGTTTTTCCTCTGTTCCAATCCTTGTAATTTATGCTTTATTGAGCACTTCTAAATATCCACAAGTTATTTCACTGCCAGCCCAAAGCAGTGTCACCCTGTAGCCTACGGCACTGTTTTCAGTGCTTCTATTTAAGCTTAATTGAATAAAAATTAGTAATATATCTGTTAAAGTTTCAAAACTGGAGCTTCAGCTTTTGAAGCCACATTTTTCCTTATACCAAAGGATGTTCAAGATTTTCATACCATAAATGATGCTTTAATCAGAGTTCAAAACCCTCTACACCCTTCAAATGCAAGCAGATATCTAGGGTGAAAGAATACACTAGTGACTTCAAAACCTAGAGCACTACTATAACGCTCTATAAATAGTTTGGAGCTAGGAAGTATCAGCAGGCTAAAGATTTTAAGATAGTGTTGTAAAATTTCCTGTTACTTACCAATTACAGAGCCAATCTTTTAATCAATAAATGAATAATTTTTCATAAAGGACTAAGGTTTTCTTTTCAAAGTCATGCAAGTACTTCATTCATAGACATTAAAGCTAGCATGAAGGATTCCAGTGATTTAAGTAAGCTCTGGAGCAAGCTTCTGTGTCTCTCTTAGAGCCAGTACACTCAGGCCATGAGACAAAAGAAGGAAGGGTGCCATCATTGCCAAAGGGTGTCTCCAACAGCCTCCCAGGTTCTCTGGCTAGGATCTTTCCTACTTGGAACTGAGACTGTTTGGGCGCAAGGTGAAACAGCCTGTAAAAGAGCACATTATTTCATTTCAAGCAACCTAACGCAATTACTGCAGAGGGTGTGGGAAGTGATCTGTGCATATCATTCCTGTCAGCCTGAGGAAGGACTGTTGCTGATGGTCTGTGACAAGCAAAACATTTTCCCAGATGTGTCTATACTTCTCTATCATCAAAAATGTTCCCCATCACCACAGAGAACAAGGTATTTCAACAATAGTTACGAAAGAACTATCTTCTCATCCAATGCAATTCCAGATTTCAAACATTTTTCACTCCATGTTGGTGTGAAACCAAAACTTATTGAAGGTTTTCACAAAGAAAAAGTGTGCTTTCCCTGGCACTCCCACATCAGGTTCAACACATTGTACAATGTGGTCTAAACAAGGGATGGAAGGCTAAGCCTTCTTCTAACATATCATGAGCACCAGGCTCTCTTGGAGAGGATTTCATTCTCTATCACTGGAGCTGTTACATATATATGCTATCTATAAACACTCAAACATTTTGCTGCAGCCAGGAGTTGATCTGAGTTTATCTTTCTTCAGTATAAGGTCAAGATAGCTGTCCCAAACTAAGCTAAATATACTTCAGTTTGACAGTTAGTCATTTTACGACAAAAGTAATTTCATTCCCAACCAGTGGCAGTAATGCTTCTTTTGGAACAGGTTCTAAACAGCAATCAGCATGGCCAGTCCGAGCTTGTCTGAAATCTGCTCAGAACAGATTTAAGTAACATGACTAGAAAGTTAGAATACAGCCTCACCTGGTCTGTATTCTCCACAGACTGTTTTTGGTTTTTTTTTAGCTAAAGCGCTCTTTAGTAGGGGTCTGACATCCATACGGTAGAGTCCGATGATTAGAGGAGCACTTAATTGTGTCATTAACATGAAATGAATGGGACTTAAGCACATATTGTTACATATAAGTTGTCCCAAGTATGGATTAAGAAATTGTTGTTCCTTGGAAATTATTGGAATTTATTGGAATTTATTCTTGGAAATTATTCTTAATATGCGTACAATTAAGAAGAGCAGGCTGACGTTCTGTGGGGCTTTAGTCTCGATAGCATAAATATAATTTTGTCTGCAATGTTTCTAAAGCTGACTTGAGAAATATACAGAAATAGCTTTCTTTTTGCACGTTGTTCCACTTATCATTCCAGGAAAAAAGAGCAAAAGCTAAAATATTTTTTTCTCTATTTTCAACCTAGGAACACATCAAGCAATTCTGAACAGCTGAGTTAGTTGTATTACTCAGCAGAAGTGCTCATTAACATTTAAGCACACAAACCTCACATAGTTTAGGTTCTTTCAGCATACCTTGTTTAGTGTGCATGTCAGGACACTATAAGTTTAAACATTTCACTGAGAAGATTTAATTATCTGTGGCTACCATCATATATCTCCAGCCCACACTTTACTGTCCAGGCTATTAACTGAAAATTCCGAATACAACTACAAATGAAAATGGATTTATTTGATTAATGTGTGTATACAAGTGTGGGTTCTCTTGTGAACTATTCAAGTGTTGAATTTAATTGAGCTACAGCTGGTGCTGACTGTGTTTTCAGAGAGTAGGGATTTACTGACTGATTGACTGTCTCTCCTTCTTAACCTGGATGAAGATGCACTCAGTATGAAGTGAAATTTCCTTATAATACAAAACCACAGGGAAAATAGTAAAAAAGAGAAGAATAATAAACTGAATCGAAACAAGAGAACATAAAGACAAGTAGCTTATACGAAAGGAAGGAAACTAGGCATACCAGTCAGAAAATACATTAAATCAGGAATTTTATTTGTAAAACTCCAATTCAAACTGGGAGGAGGCGAGGAGAATAAATAAGAGCTACTATTCCAGTTACAATGCAAATCTCATTTGAAGAGGCAGAATAAATTAAATCAAATTAATAAACTTTTAAACTCCTTTAGCTGAGAACTTCTCTCCCTTGTTGCCAGAGTTAGATACAGCTGTTCAAATCGTATCACAAAGGGAAAGCAGAAAATCATCAAAAGAAACAAACTAAAAATTGTAAAATGTAATTCTTTAGAAAATCTCAGTAGTTCTGAATAATGTCCCTAATATGACTTTGTATGTAAAATCTAGGAAGTTTTAACACCACAATTTCCTGTTCTTTCTTGTTTTTTTCATATTAGGATAGGAACAGTTGCAAGAAGACTCTCTGCCAGGTTTGCCAGTATCTCAAGGGCTAGAAAATCCCAACTGTCATTTGATGTTCTTCTAAACATACCTGAGAGAGCTATGAGTAAAGATGTATAATGTGTGGGACTGTGGTGCCACCATATCACATTTGTTTTCTAACTTGTTTTTTAAAGTGAGGGTTTACCTTACTGTCCCACCTCTTTGAGAGTCCATTCCTTGCGAGAGCTTTATTCTGCCAATAAATGGCATGTTTGAATAAATGTGCCTGTGAGTGTTTCATTGATTCTGTCACTAAGGCTCCACCACCTGTCCATGCTCCTGCATTGGGGCACTCAGAACAATCTGTCACCCTCCACAGCAGTGCATATTGCCTGTGTGCTGTAGGGAGCCTGAAGTGACTTCCTTGGCAGCCATACACAAACCAAGCCTTTGGAGCCCAACACCATGCCCTCGGGTAACCTCTGTGAGACTGGTATCACACTGTCCAAAATGGGAGCCCTTTGAACAGCGGACAAGTGCCACGACTGCAGAGCGGGGCTCTGGCTGCTTTGCCTCCTGTAAGATCAGCTTCCCACCACTTGAGAGACTTAACAGGTGCAGAAAGGTTCCAGAAAGCCTTTGAGATGTTTCCAAGGCATCCACTTGTGCAGTCCATGCCACATTTATGAGAAGAAGTGGCCTGATGGCAGCTGTCTGGCACAGAAAGTGCACTGATACTTGGATTCGAGACACCTTCAGTGGAAACCCAGTGACAACAGTTGGCTGAAGAGTTGTACGATCTTTGATAAATGAAAAAGAACCGTCAATCTCGTAGGGTTAAAGAAACCCAATGGGTGCCTGGTGTCCATCAGCCCAAGGGGTGTGGCTTTTCCAGGCTCTGTGCAGGCCATGCTGTTACAATATCTACTCTTGCCTTTTTTGGCAGCAGGCTTAGTTGGGGCCAGCTCATGCTGTCTGTCTCTCATGACACCAGGCTCTGAGCTGCTAACTTCTCTAAACGCTGAAAGAGTTGGCAGACATGCTCTCAAAGCCACTTTCCATTATTTACCTGAAGTCCTGGCTAACTGGTGAGGTCCCAATGGACTGGAAGGTAGCAAATGTAACACCCATCTACAAGAAAGGCAGAAAGGAGGATCCGGGAAAGTACAGAATTGTCAGTCTGATCTCGGTACCAGGGAAGGTCATGGAGTGCCATTACATGCCATATAGAGGACAACCAGGGGATCAGGTCCAGTCAGCACGGGTTTATGAAAGGCAGGTCCTGCCTGACAAACCTGATCTCCTTCTATGACAAAATCTGTCCCACGCATACGGACAGAAAAGAAAAATTGTGAGGAAAGTTGTTAAGAGTTCTTTATAATCAGCAGAGTATAGAGGTGTTTAAAGCTAGCTATCCTCTCCTTTTTGTCTTCTAAGAATGCTCTGTTCTCTACACCAGAAATAAATTACGTGTCCTACACCATAATCCCATTTTATTCCAGGAAAATGAGATAGCCTTTGCTTCTACCAGCAAGTCCTTTACCTCTCCTGTGCTAGAGGCATTAATAGTAAAGCTATAAAACTTCTAATTCCTCTAAGAATTTACTGAAATTCCACATTTTTTTTTATCTTTCTCCAACATGTGATTTATAAATCCTGCATCTGAGACCTTCTATGCAAGCTATTTGTAAAGCACATTCCATTTGCAGAGTAATCTGGCTCCACCAAGTGACTAGTAGGATAGGTACAGTTACAAGAAGACTGTGCCAGTATCTCAAGGGCTAGAAAATCCCAACTGTCGTCTGATTCAGTGGGTCGTGGAAGGAGATGCGCTTCTAAATATACATAAGAGATATACAATATGTGGGACTGTGATGCCACTATGTCTCTAGGAATTCTGTCTTCTAACTTAGTTTTTAAAGCAAGGATCTATCTTTGAGAAGCTGGCTCTTGTGGTGGCTGATGGCATTCACCTGACCTCATACCACAGGGAAGAAAAGGGGAGAGAATACAGGACAGAGAAAGGGAAGGGAAATCCCTGCAGAGCGGCCCTCTGCCAAGAGCGGCAGCGTCCTCCTCTCAGTGGTACCCCCAGTGCATGATGCAGTGAAGACCACGGTGGCTACGAAGACGGTTTTTGCACTTTTTACCCTTCATACTGTCACAATCGTGCTGGCCATTTCACACAGGGCAAGAAACTCCCTGGCAACTCTGGCTGGGCAGGGACCAAGCTCCTCTACCTGGCTAATCTTAAACTCCTCTCCCGCAGTGTTACAGCTTCTGTCCTGTAACGCCAGTTGCTATATTCTGGTGCAGAGTGATGGCATATTCTGAAAGTATTTTAAACACTGCAGAATGAGGAAGATGAAGGCAGGGAGATACCATGCAAAGAGGGACAGTGAAAAAGAGATATGCAAACATTGAAAGATCCTGGGCTTAGCTTGTGAAAGCTCACAGGGGCAGGAAAAACAGATCTGCTGAAACTTGCAGCTACCACGAGGCAGTTGATAAGTTTCAAAAATCATTGTGAGTCAGCTGTAAATTTTACCATGAACTGTATGATTTCCTTTATAATCATTATTACTTGCAGCTTTGTTATTTTTTGTGAGGAAGATTATGGAAAGGCTGAGCAAGCTGTCTTTTGTTCTCAGAACAAAAGCTCAGAGTTCTACTTCAATTAATTATTAGCAGAGAAACCAATGAAATGGGTCAGCAGCTATTGGAAAGTATCATAAACCCAGGCATACGGATATGCACGTGCGCACACACATGGTGCATACAATTACAAATTAAGGTAATGTCTCTGACATTACAGTTCTCTGCCATTGCCCCTAGCTATAGAGGAGTATCTGAGCTATACAACAACACAGTATTTGTTTCACTTGTGTCGTCTCAGTTACATGTTCTGTTCCTTTGAAAAGACTGGATGAGGAGGAAGCCCACTCAAACCGATGGAAGATAACTCAGCATCTTCAAGGGAGAGAAAGTCAGAGGGACAAGAAGGTAGAATAGTCAGGAGATTCGCAGCAAAGAATAACCTGGCTCTGGAAAGACTGGAAAGCACTTTCTGAACAGGACTACATGAAAACTGCTGGCACTCAGCAGCTAAAATCCAGAATCTGTTTGCAAAGTGATGGCAGACAAGAACAGAAAAATGCATCAATCTTATTTCTGTTCTGTCACCTCAGGTTGCCTGAAGATTTTTGTATACAAAAAAAACAGAAATGCAACTTTTTATTTAAATTAAGTGTGGCTTCATTTTAGTTTAGATCTTTTTTTTTGTCTTTTGGGGGAGCTCATTATAAGATGAAAGTCTGAGGCATTTCCACATCAAAGCCGTGCTCCACTCTGCATCTTGTCACAGGAGGGAACAGACAACCTTGCAGACCAATAGAAGCTGCTGGTGTCCTAGATCCTAGTGTTATTCTGAGGAAGGGCAGGGGGTTGTAAATAAAATAACAAGGAAAATCACCTTTGGATCCAAAATGATTCCTTTGAAGAACATATTGAGGTGCTTCTTAAAGACACATTTTTGCTTAGATTCTTTGTCTTCTTGTGCTAATATGTCAGTGTACATCAAGGAAAAAAAACAAAAAATGACGACTTAATCTCCTTGCTGAGGATCAGGGGTAAAAAAAAAATCTTGCTGCTTTTTGGTTTGTGGTTTGTTTCGGGTTTTTTTCCCCAGATTTAGTCAGGTATTCTGTCCCTAGCGTTCTGGGAATTTATCCCTTTGGAGTTATAGACTCTGTATGATTTATAGACTTAATTATTTGGAAAAGTGATCCTTGGAATCTTGAACAAATAATGTTAATGTTACACTGGCAACACCAAATTCCTTTGGCCCATAAGAAGACACCCACTCTAGGGTTAAAACCGTATTTACCCCAAACCATAAACTGTCTGTCCAGCAAATAGCAGCTTAATCAGGGAGCAGAAAGGAAGGAAACAGGTAAGTAAAATACAGTGCAAACAAAAAGAGAAAAAATGTAGATCCTGGTAAAACCTGTGCTGAAGGCTGCACTGAAGGGAAGAAATACTCAGTTGAAACGTTTGGGCAACAAGCTGGTAATTTTACTTTCAAGTGTCACTTTGGTACAAGACTTCGGGACACACAAAAAAAAGCCAAAGCAAGTTTTCATGAGGCAACAGAGAGGTTACAATAAGCCACTACCAAGGCAGACACATCAAAACATCATCTTAAGCAAAAGGATTATGGAAATGCAGACTTCCTCAGTACATCCTTACTAGTAAGTACCTTCTGGTTGACTACAGAAGACCACAGGTTAAGACCTGAGCCTCTTTATCATCAAATAATCCACAGTCTGAAATTAAATTAAAATCACAGAATTAAAGTAGGTTGGCAACTGGGTAAGATGTGGTTGTTCAGTCTACAGGCAATCAGATATAATATGATGTGCATATTGAAATTCTATTTTATGTGTAGCAGTATCTCTCTCCCCCATTAATAGCACTTCTGTGTTTCTACATCTCTTTGACCAAAAAAAACGCCCAGATTCGCTATCAGTTCCTAGCTGGCCTAAGCTGACCAAGAGTGTGTGTGGGTTTTTATTTCCTTTTCCAACCGGGTCAGTAGTCAGCATACCTGATGAAAGTGAGTCAGTATCTGTAGAAATGAAACTAGGAAAGTCGGAAATAAGCAGATTTATCTAAATATACATAACAGGAATCTAGACAGACTCTCCTGTGACAGTCTGCATCTACTCTTTCCAAAACAAAAATGGTAGGAGAGATGCGTAGGAAGGTGACCGAATGTTGAGTGGGCTGTGTCTGTAATTTCTCTTTCTCTATATCACAGGCATAGTGAACTGTCATCTGAGCAACTCTGTTTAGATTTGTGCTTATTTCTTAGCAAACAATCTCTTCAATCTAATCTATCTCATGAAATTTCTATAAAATAGCTTTGTATTAAACCATTTTGAAAGTTTTCCATTAGGTCTTCTCCCAAGATTTTAATACTAGAGATTGTTGGCTTAACTACAGCAATAAACTTTCTAGGAACATACTGATTATATTAAAATTTGTTACATAATAGCTTAATTAATTTTTTTCAGTAATATTCAAGCATTTCACAATGTTTTTATTGTGATAAACACTATGCTCTATTTCTATTGATTTAAATATTGTTGATTGAAGAAAATTTAGTCACAGTATCTCACTTCTCAACTGTTCTTATACTTTAAAATGCTTGAATCGCACAAAATAATCTAAAAGAACCATAGAACATCCATTAAAAGTCTTTTTCAACATACTAATACTGTGTTTCCTCTTAATACAATCTCTAGCTCTTACCATACCTACTACATCTGCATATAAGTATAAAATATCAACAGTGGTATATTTTTATTCTGATTTCTCCCATAAAACTGAGGGTAAGTATTCTGAAAGGACAGAAAACCAGATGAAATTGTGGGAATGAAAAGCTGTAACACTGGACAATATAATACAGGTGCAAAGATAATAGAATGATAAAAGGCAGCAAGATACAGAGAAGCAGAAGTAGAAAAACGCGTAAAGATAACAGAGCTTGGAGAATTTTGCCACTGTTGTGCTTTTCTGTCAGTCAAAATCTTGTCACGTTTGAAGTTTACATCAGCAACAGCTCAGTTGCCTTTCTGTATCTCTTTACCACTGCCATGCCACTTACAGCTTTTGCTGGTGACAGTTTTGCTTCAGCTGCCCAAATAGACATCAGAATGGTAGTGGCAGGCTAAGTTATATAAACAACCCCAAACCTTATAAGCTATTTTCATGTCAAATGTTACTATGTTATTTTGGCCACACATTTATTACTTTTGTTGATCTTCATCAGTGCTCGTCTCTCGAGTCCCTCACTTCTTATGAAGAAACAGCAGCCTTAGCGTGAGCTGAGACACGTTATCAACAGAGGCACCAAATGACAGCTGGGGTGTACCGCTTTATTGTAGCACTGACCACTCTTTTTTTCTTCTCTCTGCTTTCTATCTGGTACCACAGCATTTCCCATAAGGTGTTTAAGTAATAAAATGACATTTCTTATTTTAATATGAGCAGCATACCTAGAGCAGAACCAAATGAATTACTACTGGGTAACAATGTTTGCTTCTTTGTATATACTTGGTTATAAATTATACTGTGCCTTCTCTCCATTGTTCTCTGTGGTGCACTGAAGTCATTAAAACATGCTTGTGCAGGACCTGTTGTGAGAGAACAAAGTGTCAATCTATATCTATGTCTTCTACCTATGAACAGTGATTAGCTCTTTGAAAGTCATTCACCCATGACTCAAACCCCTGAGAGCTGACTGCAGCAATACAACCCCAGCAGGAAGGAAAATTGCTTCTCCACACTTCATAAAAAATCCTCATTAACTGGATATTCTGATCTAGAAGCAGACCTGGTTGTGCAGATGTTTATTCCCTGTCCATCGCCAGTGTGCTCCAGCCAACGTGCATGTAGAATGCTGCTATTAATTTCTTCCATCTTCTATCCTTCATCGTGTTTTACCAGTGGCTTTAGGAGCCAGTAAGGATTGTATAGTACCCGCTTCTATAAGGCCTCAAATAAATACTTCTATTTAATGTGTGCATATAGTTGTGTTTAAACAGAAAGGTTAAAGAGATCAGTTTTAATTCCAGATTTGTGCACATAAGTCAAGACCCTCTCCATTGATACCACAGTACCTATAGAGAGAATGTAAGAGCAGGAAGCGGGTGGCACTCTCTTTCATCAGGATGCAGGCTTTCTGCATATTTCATTATACAGCTGATATTCACCTCTCACGTTATGACAGGTGTCTTAGCATTAATAAAAGCTACATTAAGATATGCTCTTGTATGCGTGAAAGAGGTTTTCTGCATTATGTCAGACAGTATCATCATCATCATCATAAAGATCCACTGTGTACACAGAAGAACACATTTTTGCTTTTGTCTCTTTTTGCTGCTATTCTGCTAGTGTCTCTCTGAGCTATTTATTCATCAGGAAAAAGTGAGTAAAAATTAGTGGAAAGCCACATATTTCTACAAACACTATAAGGAAAAAAACAGTTTTCTCAGTAAATATTCCACTAAATAGTTAAATACTACCTGGAAACCCAGAATCAATGATAAATCTCACTTCAGTAACATGAGACAGAGGCTGGTGTGAGATTTGGAGGCTGCGTATTTGACGGGGAAGAGGTTGCTTCTGGCCGCATGCTCTGTAACTAACGCTGCATGTTGGAGGAAGTCAGGGTTCTAGTCAACTGACAGACAGTATAATGAAATTAAGACACATACTCAGTGGAAATATTGAAAAAATGTTAAACATTGATATATATTTTATTGATTCATCATTCCTCCTTTGCTCATTATATTAACGTAGTTTCAAGATCTCAGAGTAGTGCCTGTATAGTTGTAATAGTGAAATGGGATTAAGACACCCTTCTGGGATTTGAGACCTTCCCTGGCACTGAAGGGAAACATTTTGTGGCTACTTGAATGAGCATATATCACAGTACTTATAATAAATTATGCCTGCAGGGGAAGGGGCAGATCCATCTGACCCATATTATAATCATTGCACATATTTTCCTCTCTGGAATCTCTCCCATGAATGGATCAAGATACTTATTAATCTTTCACCTCCTTACTCATATTAAATGCATTAATAATTGAAAACATTGTAGAATATATATGTACATCAAAAAGACACTGATACAATTAACATAGGTATGCTGATTTATATCTTATTAAATTTAGCTTAATGAAACACATGTTGTCTCATGCTTCAATTAACTCATACTTGTTTTCCTAACGCCTACCTTGGTTTAGTTGCAAGTGGAACAAAGTACTTTTGAGAAAGAAAAATATAAAAATTGTAAATACAAGGGGGTTATGGATAACTTAGAATAGATAATACACTAGTAATAACATATTCCAAAATAGAATTGTTCTGATCTTTAGCAGCTTATGGGTCTAATTTGATAAATCTTTCTGAAATATGAAAGAAATAGCACATATGGACATACATACAATAATGACATCTAGGTGATGTACACAATTCTTTTTAACCTTGCTGAAGGACAAATATCAATGGTCTGGTTGTCAAAATCTTTTCAGCTCATTATTTTTCCAGGATTTTCAGCCAAACTTGATCAAGTTAGCACAAGTCATTTTTGCTAAGTCTGTGTCAGCTCCTTCAAAAACTGTTTGTTGCTCTTCTGTTTTCAAGCAAGCAGTGCATGCATCAGCATCTTACAGACCCCACAGCTCTCACATACCACATATTCTTAGACTCCTGATATGACAGTTCCAAGCTGATGACAGCTACATGCGTCCTACTCAACACGGATTAGAACTGAACAGTTTGAAGGCAGTTCACAAATGAGCCATCTGATGGTCAAGGAGAAAAGCACGGCGAGGCAGCATGAGTGTGCAAGTCACAAGAAATGAGAACAAAGCTGACTCAGCAAGCCATAGCAGCGTAAATGATCTTCTCCAACTCCAAAGATAACAGAAGGCATCGCAGTGCTGCGAGCCACTAACCAGTCTCACTTTCCAGCTAAAGGAAAGAAAAACCTGATAGCATGCAAGAGCCACTTCTAAGGATGTCCTGTAACAGAGAACACTTTGCAGTAATTAATTTTGTATTACACAAAATAGTATATTTTTTATACTTTTTCTTTTGTCCTCATAGTATGCATTGCATTGCATACATTGTGGTTTCCACATCTGCATCTTGTTTTGATAGAGGTAATGAAATACAAGTGATATCTACTACCTTAACGTAACTGAGTTACTCTGATGGTTAAAATCAGATGGTATAAACATCATCACTGTGGCTGCCTGATGTAGGGCTGGACGTGGGGCAGCTGAAAAGATGAGTGGGGTATCTAAGTTGTGTATCTGGAGGCTATCCAGCCACCTGCATCAACAAAAGCTTGCCATCCATCACCATATCCTGGCTGCTCTTCTGTCCCCTACTGGTGATCATCAAAAATGAGTGAAAAAGTAGGTACAGTGAGTCCAACCATCTGTCCTTATAGAGCCATACAAATATCCTGTTACTGAAACCAGTAGGCATTTTAAAAATATTTTCCAGCAAGGACTGGATTATCAGTATCTCTCATAAGAGTCCACTAAAAAAGTTAAAATACCATTTATCTGAAGACTCTTATACTGGTAGCAACAAATGGAACTAATTAATATTCCATGGGACATTTCATATTTGATTACTTAGTTGGGAAAAAAACAACTTTCTAACTTTGAGCCCTTTACACAGGCCATTAACAGAATGTGTTGGACAGCAGCATGTAACACTCCACTCAGACTTGAACTCTCACGAGAAATATCTACAACATTCACAGTATCACAGCTCTGATTCCTATAATTTACTGTAATTATATGAAGTAACTCTTTCCTTGTAATGTAAGTCAGTAAATCCAAGATGAGAGCAAATCTTTTAATACTCCAACTCCAGTCACAGTAGCAGCTGGTTTGCCACATGAGTACACCCACTAGCAACAAACTAATAATCTAGAGCACCTCTGGCATCAATCACAGCATCAATCTCCATAAAGGAAAATGTGAAATTGCTTCCAGCAAAGAGTTAGCTGAACTAGAATAATCCACTACTAGGAATCCCACACTATAAATGAATAAAATAATACAGAAGGTGGAACCTGGAAATAACCCAACATAAATACAACTGTCTTGAGATGAGAATAAAAATGACACATCTCAGTAACAGTAAAAATATGATTATTAGGATATAAAAATTAAAAAATTAAACCCAAAAGATGATAAGCAGAAAGATCTCTAAGCGTTTCTGAAACAGGTGTAACAAAATCAATGTTGAAAAGCGTTCTTTTAAATCTTGATATAGGTATATTCAGGGGGGGGAAAAAAAGTAATTAAGAGTAGCACCTAGATAGCAATGAGAAAAGTACTTTTTTTCAATCAAAGCATGGTTCATTTAATCACAATCAGTGTATCCATGTCAAGCAAATGAATGACTACTGACTGAAAGACCTTACCAGCACTGCTGGAAACTACCAACTGCTACTTAGACAAATGCAAAACACCTCCTAGCTTTTAAGTGAGATAAAGTTTGTAGGGAAAGATATTACTTTTGCTTAGAATAGCTGGTGCTTAGCTAAAATAACAACACCAAACCAAACAACCCCCCAGGCCCCCAGAAACTGCGTTCAATGACATAATTTCACCTAATGTTTAGAAAGAGCTGTTTGCAAGGCTCCAGATGAGGCTGTTAGCTGCTGTGGAGTGGAGGAGTGTGCCCAATTATTGCCTCTAAAACAGTGAGAAGCTGGCAGGAAGAGAGGTTGTACAATATCAGAAATCCAGTGTTTCTACTAGGTACTTTTTCATCTTTTTTTCTTTTTTCCCTGCCATTTTTGGGAAGGTTGTTTGGAGGCTGGAAAGATGAGTTGGTAGGTGTTTGGTAGACTCAGTAAGCAGACAGAAAGAATCAAAAAAATGTAATGAGAAACCAAAACTGTGTTGCACCGGTTTTGTGTGACTCTACCAGCTGAGTAAGAGGGTTTAACTTACTTAATTTAGTCACAACTTTTCATGCAGCATCCTAAAGAAACTGATTCCTTTTGAAATGATCTCGTGTCTCAAAAAGGCATTGTTACACTGCATAAGGAACTGTGTTTGTGGGGCAATTCATTTGCTGACAAGAAATGCAACCCCAAGTTTATCAGCATCTACCGATGAAGTAAGAGAGTAAACTAAATTAGATTTATTTACACTACTGTAAAAACAACATAACAAGGCCAGCTATTCTGAGCTGGAGAAACAAAAAATACATAATCTTCCAAGGAGTGGGAAAGGGTAAGTGCATAGATATTATGGACTACAGTTTCTGTCACAATTTACATGAATTTTTCAAGTTTGAAATCAGCTTGCCATACCACATCCAAGCTGTAACAAAAAAAAAATCAAGCAGGTATGAATAGCTGTTAGAAAAAAAATGTAGTAGTAGCTACAAAACTTTAATTACTCAGATACAAGAATACCATTTTTTCTGTTAGTAGCCGATTTTTTCTCTTGTCCTATTGTAAAACAGTGCTTAATCAAAATTCAGCACTCCATGTTCAATATGGATAGATATTAACGCATAGTAATCTGTTACAGATTGTTACAATGTTATAATCAAAGAAAACACTGATAGGGTGGTAGGGAGGTGGGCAGTGGCCTCCAGCCTGGAACTCCCAGGGGGGAGGCTTCCCTCACGGCCAGGCCACCAGCCTCACCTCCACCATGCTGGTCCTACACCCATTGGCCTTGCCGTGTATAAACCTCACCAAGCAGCACTTATCATCATCTTATCAATGGGCCTTTAGAGCAATTTCCTTCATAAAAGGGTTTTAAACAGGTTTAACTCTGCAGCTATTACAGTATTCTCACTACAAGGTGCAACGGCAGCCGTTGGGACTGCTGTCCAAGAAGCAGCGCCCATGAAGAGTGGGAAGGGCTCATCTCGCTGCTACTACAAGAAGGGCTGCGCCTAAGTCGTGATTTTTACTCCTCCCTAAGTTTATTCCTCGTGATTTTTACCTCCTACTTTTGCTGTTTAATGAACAGCTGCCGTTCTGCCTCCGTGACATTCCACTCCAGCAGCTGAGGCAGTACTGGCGAACACACGGCCCGGGCCTGGCCCGGCAAACCCCGCCGGGTGCGGGAGCCCCGAGCCTGACTTCAGCCAGAGCCCCGCGGCGGCCCGGGGCGGGGCAGTCCCGGGCGGCCTGTGAGCCCGTTAACGGCCACGAAAACCTCGGCGACCGAGGCCAGCGTCCGCGCGCTGGGCCCTCCTCAGCTCGCGCCGGAAGGAGGGAAGGGCGGGGCGAGGACCGGCCTGCGCGCCGAGCTTCCGCTGCCGCTCCGAGGGCCCGGATGAAGGAGATGGCTGTGCCGTGACGTCACGCCAAGCCCACCAATGCGAGGGCGCGGCGCTGGTGTTTGAACGCCGGGGAGCCGGAGCGGAGCGTTCGGCCGCGCGCGGGCACGCTCTGCCCTTCCCGAGGCCGAGCGCGCGCGGGCGGCGGTTGGTGCCGTTGTTGGGCTGGGCCGCGGCCCTGCGGGAGCGGAACGGGTGGCCGGGACCGCTCCGCCTGCGCCTTCCCCAGACAGGTACGGCGGCTCGTTTGGTGGGTGGGGGCCGTGAAGGGGGTGCCCTTCGGTGTTAGGGGAGCCGAGGGCCCGCCCCCCAAGTGCCCCGCTGCTACTTGTAGTGCCCCGATGCGAGTGTTCAGGGGCCCGGGGCCGGTGTTGGCCGCGGACGCGGCGCGTTTTGCAGTTCAGGCCATGGGCGGTGCTGACAGTCGCCACGGTGCAAAAATTGTTTGGAAAATTGTCACGCAACTTAAAAATACCGTGAACTCTACTGTCGTTTCTCCGTTCCTTTTCTTTCTTTTTGGGGAGCGTTGTGCAAAACGGGCTTAATGAGTTCTTCACCCTTTATATTTCACAAGGTGGAAGATGGCCGAATCCTTGAAAAAGCCCTTCAAAGACAGTCTGAGCGATATAAAAGAACGAATGAAAGAGAAGAGAAATCAGAGATGGATGAGATTGATTAAAATTAGCCAGACCTCCAGTGTAAAATGTAAAAGAGCAAGTAAGATGCTTAGATATCTTAATAGTTTTCATATTTACTTTTTTTTTCTAAGCCAAGTAGAAATACTCACTGTTCTGTTGCAGCCAACAGCTCGAAACAAATGAAGAGCATCCAAGCAAACAACAGAGCGCTAGCCCAGGCTTTACAAGAAGAAAAGCTCAAACTGAGGGATGCCCAGGCTACCATCCTTTATTTAAGAAAAGAGTATCAAGATCTGAAGGCTCAGATGTTCGACTTGCAAAAAAATCTTAGGTTAAAGCAAGCCCAAGGACTTGTTGAGGTACTTCTTAATAATAACTAAATGATAGCTATGATCTTAAATGTTTTGAAAAAATAATATGTAAACCAAGTTTTTTGATATTTTCACCTGATCTTGTCATTAACTTTTTTTTTGCCTCTTGCTACTCTTTCTTCTTTAATTAAAATCTACCTTCTTTAAATTTTATGGGTTTTTTTAATCACAGTTGAAAGTACCTGATGCAGGTATCTTCAGGATTTAGTCATCTCTTAATACTGATGAGAAGTTATTACACTGGTAGTTGATACTGGAGTATGATCATTTCAGTGCTATTTTCCTTCTTTATTACATTAGAATCAACTGTCAGCCTTGAATGAGATAATTTCGAAAGTTTCTCAGAATTTACTGGACTCAATTGATCTCCTTGGCCCAGCGAAGAATTTGTGTTCCGTAGGTGCAGTAAGTATCTTTTTCTCTTGAGGGCCAGGGTGTCTGTTCATTCTTCCCTTTACTCCTTCCAGTATAGATGCACATAGTTTCTGAGACTTGAGCCTTAGTTTGGAGGTACAACTAGTCCCAAGGCTCCCAGTATGACATAGGGCCCACACTGAGTGTGGAACGTAGTTAGTTGGTGTAGGTTGTTAGTGGGGTTGAGGATCTGCAATGAGGAGGTATGGGCACCCTGGTTTACTATGGGTTTGTGTCTTGTTCCCTGCACCATCCTCACAGTTCCTTCCCCTGCCCACTCTCTGTAGGATTGGGCTGCTGATGAATGTGCTGACTTGCAGGAGCCAGCCAGAAAGAGGAGAGATAAGGGCCTCTTTGGCCCTTGTGTGGGTAACTTGGCTGTTGTCTAAAATTGGTATATGGTGCAAGCTTGTTTCAGCTATTTAGTCACGTTAAGATTTATTTTGTTGACAGGATCAGAGAGTGCTTTCTTCATTTCTTGAAAATAGTGCCAGTGTCATGGGACAAGTAAGTTCAGTGTAAGTATCTTGTATTAATACCTATTTTTGTTTGAAAGTTCTGTTACGGGAAGCTTAATTTGTGTGACTGGAAAAAGGGAAGAAATCCAATGCAATGAAGTAGTTTACGGTCATAAAATATATTGCTGTTCAGTAAAATAATACCCATTGGTATTTTCTCAAGAGGACCTTTACAGTGTGTTGATGGAGATGATCAAGTATCTCCCAATGGGCTGAAGACTGATGGTGAAAGAAATGAGCTGGCTCAATCTGCGTCAAAGATCTGTGAGGAATCTGACAACTCCATTTCCTTAATCAATACAGTTCCAGACAAAGGTAACTAAATCAGAGTATCAGACACTGCTCTGTTCCAAGTCAGAAAAAAATGTGTGGGTGTAAGTTTAAAATGTAACTATTGCTTTTGAAGCACCTGTCAAGTAATACTCCAAATCTCATCATAAATGTTACATATTAACATTAGCAACTGGTAAACTTTCTGAATGAAGATGCCTGGCAAAATGGGTGAGGAATTAGAAAGTGCTTTGTCTTCTATACACTTATATATCTAATTTCATTACCTACCAAACATTTCAACAGAGCAATGTCTTCTTTAGTCATGCATTATAATTTATTGAAGGACCAATTGTTAACAAAGCAAAACACTCGAGAAAATAAATGACCTGTAGGTCACTATTCCAAACAATGGTGTAGAGGAAAATCCTGATGTACTATTCTTAACTGCTTTCTGTCTGGAAGCTGTAGTTGGCAATCAAGGCAAGCTCTGTTCAATACAGCTTCCAGACGTGGAGAAAATTCTACAAGTAGTCTTAATTTTTGACAGGTTCAGAATTTGCAGAAAACCTTAACATGTTGCTATTATTTAGCTTTAATATGACTTTTTCTCTTCACTTACCAGGACGAACGTCAGATTTTGATCTGGATGACATGATAGGGTCAGAGCTGAAAAATGTTTTTTCAGGTGGGGAGGATGGGTTTGGTGACATGTTACCAAAAAGTGTGTTCACCAGACGTCGCTATTCAAAGATGAGAAATTGCAATGAACTTTGCACTAGTGTCTTGGACTGTTCAGAAGCACCTGAGCATTCTAAACAGGATGAAATTGGACTTGAGGAAAGCCTAGAGAAGTGTGCCACAGAAAACATCAATTTAGATATTTCTCCTTTGAAGGAAAACAAGGTAGACTCTGAGCCGGTGTTAAGGCAGACAGATTCTGAAACTGCACAGTTAAACAGTAATTGTCATCTTAAACAACGTGAGTGTAAAAGCAGAGGAGCCTCTGAATTAAAGAAAGAGAAGCAACAGAAGGGAAAACTGGAACGGCCTAAAAATACCTTAAGACAAAGTACAAAAAACAAACAGGGTAAAGAGGCTTCCAAAGAAAAGTTGGATTTCTTGGGTGGCTCCAGTGACGCTTATGACTTTCATTTTGAAGAGTCTGTCCATGTTACCCCTTTTCGACAAAAGAAGGTGGATGACACAGATACTGGTGTGGATGAAAAAGACAACTCATCTGAAACTAATAACATGGAGACAAGTGACACTGAAGAAGATTCAGATGATAGCCTTTATGAGCCTTACAAGGGTAAATCGAAAAAAAGGAAAAGTTCAATGGACAAGAAAGATACATCACCAGTCTACACAAGGCCAAGATCTAAAAGATGTTTGGCACGTGAGCTGAAACTCCATGATGAAAAAAAGACCGAAAGCAATAAATCAAGTGACAAGTCTATTAGTAAGTGTAGAAAGTGTTCCGTAATTAGTTTTGTTTCCTTGAGAGATAACGTTGTTTACAGGATTTAGGCTTTTTTTTTTTAAGTTATTTTAGTGTGGTTTTTTTAATATACACAAACAGAATAATGTTATAAAAATCATTATATTCATTCTTCTGCCATTTTTTCTTTAGCAGAAATTGGAATTCAAGTGTTTTAAAAGTGTTTTAAGAAATGAAACAGTGAATTAATACAGTATGTTTCAGATATATTTAAAGATGTATTAAAGCTGAGGAAAAAGTATAAATTGAGAAAGAAGTAGAATAACAAATCACGCTCTGCCTGGCACTGCTTAGTGTTTGTTTATTTTTCTAGATTAAAATCCTGAATATTTGTTGATCCTCTTATGTATTAGGTAGAAAGATGAACGGTTAGAGCTGAGAGTTACTTCATATCTAGTATGTTCACGGACTTTCTCTTTTAAACTAGCTTGCCTGACTTTTGTTAAGTGTGCCTAATTTCTTCCCAGGGCAGCCTTCTGAGCCATCTCGTGGTCATCTTTGTGATGTTACCAACACCACTTCGTTGCTCCCCAGCACTGAGAATGCATCTGTTCCAGCAAGTGAAGGACCACAATCTCCAAAACGCAAGCGAAGCTGTACTCTTAGTGTGAACTATAAAGAACCAAGTATCATAGGGTAGGTGTCTTACTTTCCAGGTTATATAAATTTCATGATATTCCATTAAATGGAGGTTTTGAAGGGATTATTTAAATATTAGAAATAAGTTCTTAGCAAAACATTTGAATCAAGGTCTGATGTTAGTAATACAAAAGAGTTCATGTGAAATTGAACTTAGTAGCTGAAGGATAATGTATGTGATGTGGGGAACAAAACTCAATTTTGCCTTTTTTTTCAAACAGGAAACTCAGGAGAGGAGATCCATTTACAGATACGGATTTTTTATTTTCTCCAATTTTCAAGCAGAAAAAAAAACACCATTCTCCTAGGAAAAAGTCTTTGTCAAAATACAACGAGAAATTTGTTGGTTGTCGTTGAGCTTTCCAGTTAAAATAGCAAAACCATGCTCGCTCCATCCTTCATCCAGGAAATTGTTGTTGGATAATATCTTACATGAATAGGCAGTTATTTCTATGTGTCTAATATTATGGATATAGAATTAAGGGGGTTTGGTTTTATTGCAGTGATGTTTTTAACGATATAGACAACACAGGACTGTTTTTGTACCCAGGGTGATTCCATTCAAACTTTTTTTAGAGGAGGCATCCCCAGATTCTGATCTGTGAATATATCAGAAACCTCTGGAGGAAAAGATGGTGGAAGTCATTTTATGGTTATACCCTGCTTGATCTCATAGCGGGTAGCATTTAAGATCAATTTTTCTTGTATTGGATTTTTTTGTTGTTTATTTTTTAATAACAATGTACAGATCTTGTTTATGTAATGGTTATAGTTTCATATTGAAGCTCATAATAAAAATCTTGGTGTTTGGAAACAGCTCCGAGTTGGCTGATGGTGTTCTTGCCAGGTTTCCTATTTTGCTTCAAGAGTGGCAATGTCAGCAAGCCCCTGTACTCCTTCCCCAGCTTCTGTGGCACAAGCATTGTTTGGAAGCTGAGTTGCCAGTTTGTAAGTTCATTAGCTGGAGCTCTCAAATGATCAGTTTAGGGTTGGCTGGTACTGCTAGGAATGCAAGTTATAATCAACTTAACCAGATGTGAACAAAGCCAATTTATCTGTGAAGGCTGGTGAAGAGTGCTCTGCTTTGGTGGAGTGTAAACTGCTGTTACCGGACTTCATCAGACTGCTGGCCATGCCCTTTGGTACCATGCCAGCCACTACGCCAGAGCACCAGTCCTATAGGCTGACTAGTAAGGTTTTGAGGTTGCAGAGTAGTCAAATGAGCTTTTCTTTGCTAGAGAAACATTTCAAAGGTAATGGATACATCAGTCCAAAGAGAAAAGCTACATCCAAACTAAATCATGGGGAAGTACGAACATACAGATTCTTCACTTGTCTCGCAAGATTGCTTTTGTTGCCTGTCTCACTTCAACAGGTGTAAGATCTCTCCCTCTGTAATAAAAATGTATAGTGTTATACTGGTAGTTTACATGATTCAACAGTAATAATAAAGGATGCAGCTGAGTGGAAATATTTGTTCACAACACAGCCTTTGGATGTTAGAACTGGAACTTAACCTTCCATTTGTATCCTAAAATTCTAGCTCTGGGAGTTACCATCTTCATTCTGTAACTCGTTAGTGCTATAACAATTTAAGCAGCATGATTTAACTTAATGTGCTCTTTCAGAAAAAAAGTCTGTAACAGCTGTTTATCAGGGACAGAAAAAAATAAGGTGATAGAGCAGGTGTGGTGGTTTTACATGATGTGGCACAGGACTAAATCTTAATGGATGGGGAAAAACCCAATAAATCTCTTCATAAGCTCTAAGTGTCGGGTATCAGACAGGGTCTGTTCATGGTATGCAAAATAAGTGTGCCATCTGAGTAACATCATGCTGAGAGCAGGTACGTACAAGCTTAACACGGGCACGAGTTTGCTCCTATGTACATTGTGTCCTGTGAAGAAAAGTCCTTAGTAAATAAAAATGATAAAACAGCATAAGCATGTTTGAGGTGAAAAATTACACTTTTGAACAGTCAAAGAAGTGTTTGAGATGTTGAGGAGACAGAAGTAACGCTGCTGTAGCTCAGCTTAGGCCACCATGCCCACAGCAAACTCGGGCTTTTGTTTTTTGCCTATTACTTCAGTGTACCTAGAAGATGCGCTAACTGCACTCACCATGCTCAGTTGTCAAGTTGCTTCAGTGTGTGTATTTGTACTGCAAGAACCAACTAATGAAAAAAGACACCAAAATAAAAAAGTTTTTGTACATATATAATTTAAAACTATTCTGTACCAGTACAATATATTAATTTTACAAATGTAAAGTTCATCAGCTGTTAAAGCATTTGCAAAACCACATATCCTACCGTAACTTTATTGCACAGTATCTATGAAAATATTAATTCTTAAATTAGAAAACAAATGTTTCAATATAGAAGAGACAATCTGATTGAAAGACAATAAGAAAATCTACTCTGAAAATAACAAAATTTCACAGGATACCAAGCGTAACAGGTGCATCTGTAGGCCCAATCTACAAAACAGGATTATAGCATCCAATACTGGCTATTAGGAAAAAAAATAAACTCACTGTACCTTTGTTATAGATCCAAATGTAGGTCAGACTAATCTCATACAAAACACTACGGCAAGTCTAGTGTTAACATTTTGGATACCTTGTGTACCACATTTACTACTTCAAGGTAGTTCCTGACATCTACTTGCTGAATCGACTTGTGATTTAACATTGCACAGGCGTTTTGCAGGAATATCTTTTGACACAGCACAGGATTGGGGGTTTTTCAGTCTTACAATAGCTATTGAATTTTACCAGTGTAACATCTGTAAATATAAAACACCAAGAATGAAAATTATAAATCTTTTTCACAAAAGCAATTATAATTTACAGTTACAAACTCTAATTAGAAAAGGTCAAGTGACAACTTTTGGCCTATACTGATCTCCAGTAGGAAGTTAGGTGTACCTCTTATATGTAGTGTAAGCAGCAAAATATATATATATTATATATATAAGTGCTCACTTTGAAGATATACTAACATGAGTTGTAAAATGTTAAGGTGTTCCTGGATCTAAACCATCACAGTTAATAAGCATTTACAATCAAGCTTGGTAGAAAATCCAGTTTACCACAGAGCCAAGTATATAAGCTAGAAGCTGTCATACGCTGACTTCTTTTGTATACAATAGTCTTATCTCTGCTGAATTATCTAGAGTTTATCAGTAAAGAGTAGTCAATAGGGTGGATCGTGAAGTGTATCAAAACCTTAACTCCACTAAGCCAATTGAAATTGTCCAGCACATGAGAATCAGATTCTCTAAAATTATTTTGGGTACTTATGTCCCGCATAAGCCAAGTCACCATGACATAACACATCTAGCCAGATTATTTTTTTTTAAATAGTGGTTACGAGATTAAAATTTGCAGGTAAAATATTTATCAAAACCCAAAATGAATAGAAAAACTTGCATCTATCAAAGATTACAAGCAGTCCTTTTTCAGAAGTGGCTGCTCTTCTCTCATAGTTTCTCAACCAGCTGAGTGTTTCTTTTAAAAAATAACATCTTATAAAAAGATTCTACAAAGAAACAAGTGTTTCAGAACACACACCCCACCTGTTGTTTTCCCTTACTATTTTCTTTTTTACTGGAAAAAAAAATAGTAAAACTATCAAATAGGTACTGCATTAGGTAAGCTATAACATCTGTTGTCTGGGAATTTTCTTCATCTTCCCAAACATGTGCAATTTCCCACATGTTTTGTGGGGTTTCTGAGGCTGTAGCTGATAAACTTATTATGAACATACGGTAATGGGCACACAAAAGAAATTCTCTGTAATTAAATACATTATAAAGCATTTTAATAAAATATTTTTTTAACTTCAATATAATACACATTTGCAAAACTAAAAGGGTTTTTAAAAGTGCTAAGTATTAAACAGAAGTTTCTTGAAACCTTAAAGTCCCACCACTCAGATATATAATGGCTTCCCTTGCCCATAAAGGAGGCACACTATTTGGTTGTAAAAACGACAGTGTCACTTGTCAATTAATCCAGCTTCTTTAATTTTTGTGTAGAAGAATTTCTCCAGTATATTGGCACATTTGTAGTATTCACTCTCGGGGGGGTTGTACTCTCTGCAATTTGTAAAGACTCGCTGCAAGTCTGCCATGAATAATTTCTTAGACACGTAGTACCTATTCTTGAGTCGCTCACTCATTGTTTTGAGATCTGTACAGAAGAAAAATAGATTAACAGCTTATGATTCAAATATTTTCTGTATACAATATCCCTCTAGACTGATTTGCCATTTAACGTGAACTGGCAAAGTTAGGATTTGGAATTCCTAAATACTTTAATATAAGGCACAGTCCCTTTTTTCAGCTTCAACAGCAACTGAGCCCCTGGAACTACAGGGTATTTCACTGGCAGAATGCTTTTGTGCAGATTTCATTTTTTCTTTTCTAAAACATGAACGCATCGTTCGTTTGCGTTCTCATACCTCTCTGAGTTTTCAATGGCCAGTAAGTGTCCCTAACTCCCCACTAACTGCTCTGTAAGGCGAAGCTGTCGCCTGCTGTGCCAGAGGAGGCCTTGGGAATGAGTAAGCAAAGAATTCAAACACCACAAAACATGTATATTAACCTCAAATCCTCGCTTCTGTGCAAACACAGCAGGGAAGAGACATCTGTCTATGTAGCTGCAGTAGTTGCAGCTTTGAAAAAAAAATTAAATTTATTCCATGCTCTACATGTATTTTAATTACATGTACAAAATTTATAGTTAGATCTCTCTTTTTAAGAGTCGTGCCAGAACAGATCTCTCCTGCTTTCAATGCATCATAGGAAAGCTTTACTTACAGAATGTTACGAAATGTTTTCCTTCATACTAAAATCAGTCATCCATAAAATACATGTATCAGCTCAATGTTCTTCACACAGTTGTGTTTCCAGTAATTTCTATCAGACATTTAAAAATTTTTTTACATTTTTACAAGTGTTCTACAAGTGAGTACAGGAATAGAAGCAGTGGGGTGTGTTGGATGCCTTGGCTTTTCTCACCTCAGGTGCTCTAACAACTATTTTTTTAGCAATGCTAGAGCCAGGCTTCAGCAGCACCTCTGTGGAACTGTAATAGAAACAGCTGAAATGGAGAAAACCTATGGCAACAACTATTGCAAAGGAAACAGAGACTAAAGGCCTCCAATACAAAGGAATTAAAACTTAAAATTTAAGGTTCAAAAATAAGGTTGTAGGTATTTTTTTTGTTTTATTTTTGGATTTGTTTGGTTTGAGGTTTTTTTTAAGAGAGATTTGACTTTGGTAAAAAAGAGAAAAATCCTGCCAAATTGGCAAGAGGGGATTATTTCAGAAAATTTTGATGGTTGCTCTGAAATACATCTTCCAATGATATAAAACTTGCCTTTCACTAGTGTTGCACAATATTTTGCAAAAGCAAAGGCTCATTCAGCTCCCATTAAGTCTGAAATGTAGGTGCCTACATCTACACTAGATGCACATAGTATAACCATAGTATCCAGAGCACTGGAACAGGCTGCCCAGGGAGGCTGTAGAGTCTCCTTCTCTGGAGACATTCAAGACCCACCTGGACACGTTCTGTGTGACCTACTCTAGGTGACCCTGCTCTTGCAGGAGTGTTGGACTAGATGATCTTTCGAGGTCTCTTCCAACCCCAAACATTCTGTGTTCCAAGTGAGCGGGCTGTTCAGCTCTCACTAAAACAAAAGTAGCCTGACTGGTCAGTTAAACTGTTCTCCTCTAACTACAGTGAAAGTTTGGCTCCACCTGAACTGGCAGTGGGAGCAGAAAGACAGCACAAGTTGATCATGATTCAAAATGCAGTTTAGTTGTGCTGGGTTCCCTAGCTGAAAAAACAAAGCAAAGATAAACCAAAGACCTCAGCTGAATCCTAAAACAAGGGCTGCTGCCCTCACCTCCAGTGTAATACACCTGAACAAGGAAAGGACAGATAACATTCCTCCCTTGGGTTTCCCAAGGCGGGCAGTTAGCTCTTTGTAACCCACGCTCACACTAAGCAGCCATCCAGATTTAGCCTGTGCTCAGCAAAGCAGACAAAGAAAACTGCTGCAGGAGAGTGTCAACATTCTTGTTCTTCATCGCTAGAAACTACATTTGTGTCAGGGGTACAGGAAGCTGGCTGCTGTTTTATAAAGCACACATCGATTTGCTATTTGGAAATAATAAGTTGAATACATAGGCATACACAGGCTAGGAGCCTATCCAGAGTAACAGGAACAAACACTTTCAGTCTCTGAGAAACTGGTTGATAGTAGCCTGCCACGAACTGTATTTCATCCTCTAATAACACTAAAAGGTACAAAAGTTGGAATCAGAAAGATGGAGGCGAGTACTGCATAAACAATGAAGGAGCAGCAGGATCCAGTTTTAAATCTATTGCAATACAAATCAAAACAAGTATCTGCTTAGAACAGCACTGAATCACCATTGAAATTACATGACCCAGCAGTCAAAAGCAAAGAAAAACGGCATCTCTGTACTTCCCTTTGCAAGTAATCCTGCATAAACAATGGCTGCATGATTTAAAAATTAAAATAGATAAAAACAGCACCTCAGACAACTTTGGCAGATCTAAAACACAAAGATAAAAGTTATCCTACATGAAGCATCTTCCTAAACTTAAATTGGAGCAAACTGTTAAGGCTTAATCAAAAAGTCCTGGTACTTTTGGAAAGGTTTTCTTGATGGGATTTCTTTACACAATGACCAGTTCACACAAGAACGTATCAGCACAACTCACATAAACCAGTTCAGTCCCAGAAGTTTCCAGATGACTGCACCATTTAAGAGCTTGCTAGGGCTCTCTAGGGCATACTAAGATTTCACATGTATACAGTATAGATGTTTCACAAAGGTCACAAAGCAGTCATGAATTTCAAATGACAGGATCATACTCTTGGCACTTCAGAGCCGAAAGCTATTCGGCTGCAAGTAATAGATATCTTTTAACATAAAACAATCAGATTACAATTTATCTGCTATGTCTCCAGCTATAAAGATTTTTAAACTCTATACTTAAAAAATGTTAATGGCATTACCCATGGGAAACCTTATAACTTCATAATATCCAGGAGCTTCTGTTCTCTTCACAGGTTCCATGAAGGGCCAAGCGCTTTGATGGCTCTTTGGTAAAGAAAAAAGTAAGGTATCTAATATGGAAACTCTATTTTGGAAACAATTTTAAAATCTTTACAGAAGGTAAACTAGAACTAGCACTCACCTTCACCTGCTGCAGGATCGTTTTCAATGTGCTGTAAAGTTGATCTGGATCCTTGGGCTCTTTACTTGAAAGAATTTATGAATACAAAAATTTTAGCTTGAATCCCTTATATTCATTCCTATGACATGCATCTTACCTAAAAGTAACTCCTAAGTTTAAAGCATTTTATGGAACAAATAATTTTATTTACAGAAAAAACCCTATGACCCACACCAACCAAACCTCGAAAAAAAAAAGTTCCCAAAGCTCATCCCTTGCAGATTATTTAACTATTTTCCAATGGATGAAAGGAAGCATTATAAATTACATTGTTTAAAGACTTTTCTCAAAGGAACCTCCAAACTGCTTCATCATTTCACTTTGTGCAGCACTTACCCTCTTTCTTTCCCGCTTGGTTTCCAGCCAGTCTCTCCTGCACACCAACAACATGAGAGATTACATGGGAACTACAGTAGGTCAAAACATTAACTCAGTTATTGCAGCTCTTAAAAGATAGACCATTTCAGCACTGCTGCAGTAAAATGGGTTTGTTTTAATAAAAGCTACTCCTAACAAATTACACAACCATACAGTCCACAGTCCCATTCAATTTCTTATGTGCTTCTTCCTCCAGGTTGCTGAGGAGACTCTAAAATATTCCTACATGAAACACATTTTTTCAATGATTCAGTACATATTTTACCACAACCTTTGTAAAGAATAACAATGTCAAAGTTTCTGAATTTGATTCTCTATGGACAGAGATTAAATTGCAGAATGGCACAGCTGAAATGTTCTAATGTTCTGATTCTGTTTTGTCCTGTAGGTGTGTGTTTATCACAGAACTCATCCTTGTACAGGGGTGCAGTGCCTAACAGCGGTGGCAGGGAGAAATTACTGACCACACATGATACAGATCAAACAAGGATCACATATAAATAAAATTACAGACATGAACATAAAAGAGGGTCAGCCTGGGATGCCTTAGGGAAGTCTCAAAGGCAGCAATTGTAATGGAAACAAGACAATTCTCATAGAAATCAAATCAGCAGATCAAAACAATTACTTTTAAATCAAAAAGAAGTAAGTGACTACATGAGTATTTCAAGTCTTTGATCTTTCTTGGGCTGTTATGCTTCTGTTTGCATTGAAAGAGATTGATACATACTAATTCCAGGAATGCTTTCTATAGGAATCTGCCGTACTCCATCTTTGAAGCAAGAAAGGCCAGGGTAAACTTTTCGTATCTGAGCTTGTTTCCTTTCTATGAGCTTTTTAATGATCTGTAACAAAGCAGGAGAGAAGACCAAAAATAATTGATTTGCTCAGAAGTAAACCAGAGGATTAATGTGAAACTGATGAACAGAAACACTCTCACTGTCTAATCTTATTGTCCTTATAGATGCCCTAAAGCCGGTAACAGGGATGAGCTACCTGGTGAACACTGATTCTTCAGATGAGGCTACCAAGTCTCCTGGCTGTTTATTTAGGCACAAATCTGGAAGAAAAGGAGCAATTGCTTCCTATATTAACCACAGACTGCACAGCTCATGGGAAGGTGGCAGCAGAGCTAAGGAAGGAAATTCCCTGGCTTTAATTCTAACAGCTGGTGCTTCTGAACTGCTTCAGCACAGCTGGTCAGAAATTTCAAGACTCATACTTACGGCACATATATATATATTTACATTCCAAAATGTTAAAAATACCTGTTCACTTTGATGTCTCCATATACCTGCAGGAGTTCCTTTGGTATCAGTCAGAGATACTCCTACGGAAGATTTTCTCTCGAGGAAATCAGAACGAAGCCATTTTTTGAAACTGAATCTACTCTGCTTGTAAATGCCAGGAAAGGCATTCCAGTTCTGGGGTACACTCAGTTCTGCTTTGAAATCTCATTACCTCAATTCTAAGTAATTTCCTTTGGTGTTCTTGATACACAGTTAGATGCTGATTTAAGCTTTGTGTGTCCTGAATATGTCGCTATCAAAATGACTTACTTTGTAACTGCAAGTAAACATACATGCAGCCATTCAGACCAGCACAGTTTGAGAGACTATTTTCTTTGGAAATAGTAAAGCTAGACATATTTTTGTTTTTAAAACCCTTCACCTTCCACACATAGATTTTTTTTCTCAAAGGAAGAGGAAAATGAAAAAAAGAACCACCAGATTTTCTCTAGAGGCTACAAACGTTAAGAGAAATACAGTATACAACAGCACCGTGGCCAGATTCCAGCGTAACATCAAAATACTTTCAAATTAATTATTAAATCGACTTTAAACCCTTCTTATAATTTAGGAACTTTTGGCTCTTTGTCATAAAAAAAAAATGCTGTTCAATCAGTAATACTGATTACTCACAGTTCAGCAGGTCACAAAGCTTTGCATAAAGGGATTTTTCATATTTTTTGAGTGTAAATGAACTGCAAATCAGGCAGTGCAAACTCACCAATGGTGGTCTGTGACCGGTACTTTGTGTTGGATGACATGGTCTTAGCAGCCATAGGCATATACTCTAATTCTTTAAATAAAAGCTTAGATCTTACAAAAAGCTTCACTTCTAAAAGGACAGGACTACTGTCATTGCAGGAGAATTGACAAAGCTGCAGAACAAATTAATCTCTCAAGATTTTGCTTAGTTGACAAAATTTAACTCCTTAAAATATTGGTACTTTTGAACACTTCTGTTATCATCAAGTTAGCAAAGTAGAATTTAACGCTTCACCTGCAAAAGTATGGAACTGGGACTTGGATGAAAGAATTTTTCTAACTAATAGAGGTATACATTCCAACGTTTTAAGTGCCAAAGCAGAGAGCTAGCCTGGCACTGACTGAATTGCTTCTAAACATCTAAATAGATCATCATGTCCAGTGTTTCATTTCAGCCCATACCTCTTTTTGCTTTTTAATGATGACAGAAAATTCCGTGTAGGGGATCCTTGGATTTAATTCACATCCCATTAATGTAGCACCCTCGTAATCTTTGATGTAGCCAACATATTTTGCTTTTGGTACTTTAATATCTTTGGAGAAACCCTGAAGAAGAAAAAACCCTCAAGTTGTCATGATGTTATTTTCCTTTTACATGTTATACCTGAAATGCTATAATGATTTAGAACCAAATTCATCATAATGTTAATATACAGACAATATAACAGAAAGAGTTACAGACCACAGTTCATAGTGTTGTGAACACCTTCTCATGGGAGTCACTTGATACAAGAATAGTTAACGATTTTACGTATAGGAAAAGAAGGAAGACAGGAAAGATGAAGAGATGTGGAAAAAAAATTTACCGTGGACATATTTCATGGATTTTTTAAACAATTTGCTGGTTCTGTAGTTGTTAGTCAGGAAAAGCTGATTTTCAGGTAAATGAGATGACAGTAATTTTATAGCCAGAAAAAAAAATATTTTTTTTACTGTTGTATTTCAAGTAAAAAAATTAAATAACAAATCCCATTAAAAGTTCCAAAGTTATATGACAGTCTGAATACAGTTCAAAAGTTAATCAAAAAACAAACCCACCAAAGAAGTAATCAAGATGATAAAGAGCAGTGTAGGATTCTCACTTTGGTTGCATTTTATTCCTCTGTGACAGTGGTATCTACGAAATCCCAGTAAAAATCAGGAATCCAGCCAAGACTTCTGCCTCACAATTTACCATCAAAGGCTTCAGACTTAGATGGAGACTGAACACCTTCAAACTGGGACATTTCAGGCATCAAAAGGGTCTGCACAGATCTGACAGTAGCATCACAAACCCAGCTTTTGTTCATTTTGAATGTGTGAAGAGCGACTCGTATCCGTTTTATGTACAGAATCACAGAAGAGCTAAGGTTGGAAGGGACTGTCCCCTCCCTTCTCAGAGCAGGGTCTCATCAGATCTAGTTGCTCAAGGCCATATCCAGTCTTGAAGACTACCAAGGACAGAGGCTCCACAACCCCTCTACACAACATTTTCCAGTATTTCACTGCACTTAAGACAAGAAGAAAAAAAATAATAATTCCTTCTCTCTCGTCACAGTTTCCCATGATTCAGCCTGCCTCCATTGTTAACTTCTGTGATACTCAGACCAAGTGATTTCTTCCATTGTCTTACCTGTTTTTTGAAGTAGCCGATAGCATATTCATCTGCATACGTGAGAAAGTTGAGAATGTTGTGTTTGATGTGGTACTCCTTCAGATGGTTCATGAGGTGAGTCCCATAACCCTGTGTGGAATACAAAAGGAAAAAGCCATTCAAAAGTCTTCGAGGACTGCACGTATTAGAAACTGTGGACCACAGTTTATCTCCGACGTTTTCAAAATGCAGTCTTTCCTCTAGACCCTGTTTTAAAGATTTTCTCATAACTAACTTGGTAAGGCATACTCGAACTATTTTCAGCCTTCTAACTCTGTGACCCAACAGTGAACATAAAATATCACAGCTTTGAGCGTCTGATTCACTTTTAATCGTAAAAAGACCACCTTATTCAGATAGGAATGCGAAGAGGCAAATTTTGAGAAATCGTCAACTGATGCAGCAAGACACCCCAAGGGCTAACAGAAGAACTGGTGCCTTGCATGTGCAACCTAGGAGGCACTCGGATGGGTCAGATCTATTTGCTCTATTATATTCTGAAAGGTTATTCCTAGAGAATCGCACACCTTAGGCAGCCTAACTCCTGTAGTGCAGTTAGTTGGTTTTAATAGAATGAATACACTTTTTATTAATTAGTCAGACTTAGAATAATTTAAGCATATTCTGTTAACGTTTGTGCTAGCTA
Source organism: Trogon surrucura (assembly GCA_020746105.1). Lineage (NCBI taxonomy): Eukaryota > Metazoa > Chordata > Aves > Trogoniformes > Trogonidae > Trogon > Trogon surrucura. Next base: position 14,499,792 of record CM036622.1, on the reverse strand, counting down.
CAACACTTGGGGTACTTTTATGACAGGCCACAGCCAATTGCAGGGGAATGCTCCTCTCTAACAGCAGAGTTGAACAAAATCCAATATAACCCTTGTCACAGGGTTTCAGTCCCACTGCATGACCCTTCCGCACCCAGAGCTCTTCCCTTCAAGGCAGGGCACACAGCTTCTGCATGTTCGACTGCTACGAACTCCGAATTAACCCCCATCTCAGCTCTAACAGTTTCAACTGAAAAACATAAAGCTACAGCACCATCTACAGACAAAATCCTGAATCAAATGGTCACAGTCACACCTACCTGTAACCCCCGAAGAAAGCAGGAGGAACTTCCCGTGTTCATAGTGCTCTATATTCTTTCAACACAGTCACCAATTCTCAACATTCGGAAAACATTTTGTGAAATTAACTCAAAAAAAAAGTGTGTATATGTGTGACCATGTGTGAAGCCAAACCAATTTTTTTAAATACCTCATTTTGATAGAAGTCACGTAACACCACAAGGCAATTGAACAAAAATTACTGTCACACACAAGCAATACTTACTTCACTCAACCGTGAGGTGTTACACCACACAGAGAGACAACTGCTGGAGACAGAGGAGTGAATAGTCCAAGAATGGGAAACTACTGGCCACTATTGTTGTGTTGAGAAAGACTGCATTTATGTATTTAATTAATTATAAGTAATTCTACTATTATGCGCATGATTCTAATGCGTATATTTATTTAGGTTTTGTGTCTTACATTCAGAATGACTGTATCTTTCAAACTCTTTTTCTCTTTGGCAAGTCGGCAACATATTCAATGTGACTTACAAAACTAGGAGCATAGGCAGTAGTAAATGGGACTCAAATACAGTTAATAAGCTCCAGTAGAGAATTATTTTTACCTTGACTTGCTCATTGGAAGTCACAGCACAGAAAACAATCTCCGTAAATCCTTGGGAGGGGAACATCCGGAAGCAGATACCTCCGATAACACGACCATCTTTTATTAATGCAAGGGTCTTGTGTTTCCTGAGCAGACAAAAATAACAGTCACGTTAATTCATGTACATAATGCATAAAGTGCCATTACCTTCTTTTTTTTCAGAAACTTGATTCGCTTATTTCCATGATGCTAATGCAATTGTATATGCCTCTGTTAATTTAGCTGCTTGTATTTACAGAAGAGTTGTTATTTTAACACCATACTTTGAATTTACCATAAAATTCATCATTCATGCAGCAAGGTCCTTGCCTTGCCAAGTACTACTAGATACCAGGGTAATGCCCAATAAATAAGAGCTGTATTGCTTTCATTGAACATATTGCTGACAGTTATGCCATTGCACATTTCTCTGGATGATTTTACCCCGATAAAGCAGAAATTAATGGAGTTACAAGACAGCAAGTCCTTTCTAAGGGATTCCTGTCTCCTTGCATGAATTCTCTACAGGCTAAGCTATCAGTTTCAAATGTAGCTGATGAAGCTAGAAATTATATTTCTTATTTATAATGACCCACTTCTAGTGGAATCAAGACTAGAATAAATATAATTTCTGTTGCTCTTACACTGACTGCCAGCAAAGACATAACAAGGTGTAATCTGAACTCTTGTGTCAAGGATTAAGAATTTTAATGTAACCCTCAAGGTTTGAAAAGACTTAGACCGCACCTGTTCTCTAGGTTATTCAATACATGCCATCATATAAATTGTATAAACAGTACAGTAAATTTACAGAAAATACCTTTTTGGGGGGAAAGGTTGGTGCCAAAAGTGAGTGCCTGCCAATAAAATATAGTCTGAAGAGTAGTTATATTTTATGTGCCACCATTCAAGGAAATTTTACACATTATGTATATTCTCTTCTTGTACTTATTTTGATACTTTTTATTTCTGGAATGACAGCAGCAATGTAGTAGCTTGAACTTTTAATTTTGTTTACTCATGTTTGATTTGTTCAAGCAACAAGATTGGCCTTTTTGGTAATAAGGACATTAAAGGTGATAGTAAGTAAGGCAACAGCTGAAAGAAATTAGGAAGACAACTGTTGGACTCCAGTATCTCACACTTGACATGAGTTTGTGTGTACTCACTATTCAGCGTAGGTCTCCAATGTGCAATCCCTGGAGATTCATCCAGGATGCTAGAGTACTCTGAGTTGTCCAGGTGACGTGTTTCACTTCCTTTGGATCAACTGTTTGCCTCAAGCACATAAAGGAGGGCATTTTCTTGCTGTAACAATATCCATACCTCTTTCTGAAGCATAGACCTCTCTCCAGACAGATATCTATACTCAAGAGCACTTAAACTACTAGCAGTTTCTCTCAGCCTTCTAAAAGAGTCTTTCCCAATCAGAAATATGGCAAAAGGCCATGAATCAGCATCACTACTTCAGAATTTTGCTTTGATGCTCAGTTATGAGGGAACCTGGCTTCTTCAACCAGCAGCCTCTGCTTGAGATGACAGTGCTGCTACGGCTCCTAAACCCAGACAAGGTTCTGGTGCCACTTCTCTGTCCCAACTGAGTGGTGCTTACCCACCCACAGGAGAGGTACAAGAGTCTGGACTGGTGCTGGCCCTCAGAAGACAAATGCTGTTCCCCTCTGAAGAACCCAGGAGAAGGCTCAAAGATCAGTCTCCAGGCACCAAAGTCCTGTCCAAGAGTCATAGAATCATAGAACAGTTTCAGTTGGAAGAGACCTTGAAGATCATCGAGGTCAATCTTTGTCCTAGTCCTACCAACACCACTAAACCACGTCCCTCAGCACAACATCTACCCATTGCTTAAACACCTCCAAGAATGGTGACTCAATCACCTCCCTGGGCAGCCTGTTCCAATGCCCAACAACCTTTCAGTAAGCAAATTTTTTCTAACATCCAACCTGAACCTCCTCGGTGCAACTTAAGGCCATTTCCCCTTGTCCTATCACTCACTGCTAGGAAGAACAGACCAATCCCTGTCTCACTACAACCTCCTGTCAGGTAGTTTCACAGAGCGATAAGGCCTCCCCTCAGTCTCCTTTTCTCCAGGCTAAATAACCCCAGAACTCTCAGCCGTTCCTCATATGAAACATATGACACACCTCGATGTCCTTCTTGTAGTGAGGGGCCCAAAACTGGACACAGTACTTGAGGTGAGGCCTCACCAAAGCTGAGTAGATGGGCACGATCACCTCCCTGCTCCTGCTGACAACACCATTCCTGAACAAGGCCAGGATGCCGTTGGCCTTCTTGGCCACCTGGGCACAATGCTGGTTTGTGTTCAGCCAGCTGGCCATCAACACTCCCAGGTCCCTCTCTGCCTGGCAGCTCCCCAGCCACTCCTCCCCAAGTCTGTAGCGCTGCCAGAGGCTGTTGTGGTCGAAGTGCAGAACCCGGCATTTGCCTTATTGAAACTCATGTAATGGGCCTTGGCCCAGCGATAAAGCCTGTCTAGAACTCTCTGTAGATCCTCCCTACCCTCAAGCAGATCGACACTTCCACCCAGTCTGGTGTCATCTGCACACTTACTAAGGGTGCACTCTATCCCCTTGTCCAAATCATTGATGAAAATGTTAAGCAGGACTGGGCCCATTACTGAGTCCTGGAGGACATCACTTGTGACCAGCTGCCAACTGGATTTCACTCCACTGACCACGAGTCTTTGGATTTGGCCATCTAACCACTTTTTTACCCAGCAAAGCATAAGCCCATCCAAGCAAAGAGCAGTCAATTTCTCTAGGAGAATGCTGTAGGCAACTGTGTCAAATGCCGTACTGAAGTCAAAGTAGACAACATCCACAGCCTTTCCTTCATCCAACAAGCAAGTCACCCTGTCATAGAAGGAGATCAGGTTTGTTAAACAGGACCTGCCCTTCAGAAACCCCTGCTGACTGGGCCTGACCACCTCGCTGTCCTGCACGTGCTGCATAACGGAACTCAGGATGATTTGCTCCATCAGCTTCCCTTGCACTGACGTCAAACTGACAAGCCTGTAATTTCCCAGATCATTCTTCCATCACTTCCAGTAGATGGATGTTATATTGGCTGACTTCCAGTTAGCTGGGACCTTCCCAGTCAGCCAGGACTGCTGATAAATGGTGGACAGTGGCTTGGTGAGCACCCCTGCCAGTTCTCTCGGCACTCTAGGATGAATCCCATCCGGCCCCATGGATTCATGCACATCGACGTGGAGCAGTAGGTCACTGACCACCTCCTCCTGGATTGTGGGTGGGACGCTTTGCTCCTGGCTCCTGTCTCTCGGCTTGGGGGGCTGGCTTCTCTCAGTAAAAGTGTTTCTATTACTAAAGACTGAGGCAAAGAAGGCATTAAGCATCTCAGCCTTATCCTCATCTTTGGTTACCATATTGTTTTCCTGGGTCTAGTAGGGGATGGAGGCTCTCCCTAGTCTTTCTTTTGTTGTTAATGTATTCATAGAAACTCTTCTTGCTGCCCTTTACCTTCAAAGCCAGATTAATTTCTAGCTGGGCTTTGGACCTCCTGATTATCTCCCTACATAACCTAACAATATTCTTGTACTCCCCAGCAGTGGGAACAGCACAGACCCAGCAGCAGCAGCATTTGCTGGCTCTAAGAAAGCCTTGCTGAGGGAATGTCGGTGAATTTAACAGCAGGTGAGATGGTTCCAGAAACGTCGTCTTAACTGCTGCTGCAATAATACTGGTCACAAAGAGAGGCTAATACCACTGGTGGTGGAGAAAGGCTCTTCCAGAAACCAGGCTGCATAGATGACTGCAGTCAGCTCAGTCAGACCTTCCTCAAGGTCTCTGTTGACAAACAACGAGTCCGCAGGCCTGCTCCACTGCATAATGGAGGCTATCAATGGGCAGAGATTGATTGAAAGCAGAAATTTTGTGAGAACACACTGGTCAAAGAAAAGCAGACTCTGTAGAAAACACAATGGTGGGAAAGTGGACGCTCCTGAGGAGAACCTCTCTTAGTGCTTGAGCAGCTGAGGTACAATTCAGTCAGGACACTAGGGTAGGTGGATACTGCCATCTGTGGATACTGCACTTGAAAGAGACACACTGCGTGTAGCCTGTGTTGTAGAGTTGTACCCAAAGTAGGACAGGAGACTTGCACTGATAAAGTAAAAAAGCAACATGCATGGGTGACAAATGATTTCTCCCGTGCTTACTTAAAAGTTGCTGTTATTCATAAACTGCACAAGTTCTTCTCATTGAACAACTTCACTCTCTGCTGCCATTTCGTTCACGATCTCCATACACAGAGGACAGAGCAGCCTACAAGTTAGTATGGGCCCAGAAACCACTAATAAGCACCATAATTACATTCCGATTTTTAGTTTTAACATTCGAAAGTACAAGACAGCTAGGAGCCTTCTCTGCAAGCCCGTGTTCCTGTACTGGTTTTGCATTGCCAGGTTTTGGTAGTGGTGGTGCTACTGGGGTGGCTACTGAGAGAAGCTGCTAAGAAGCCTCCCCCATGTCTGACAGAGCCAATGCCAGCCAGCTCCTAGATGGAACTGCCACTGGTCAAGGCCAAGCCCATCACCAACAGTGGTAGCACCTCTGCGATAATGTATTTAAGAAGGGGAAAAATTTGTTGGGCAACTGGTCAACTGTAGCCAGAGAGAGGAGTGAGAGAAACAACTCTGCAGAGACCAAGGTCAGTGAAGAAGGAGGGAGGAGATGTTCCAGGCACCAGAGCAGCAATTCCCCTGAAGCCCACAGTGAAGACCGCGGTGAGACAGGCTGTCCCCCTGCAGCCCATGGAAGTTAACAGTGGAGCAGTTGTCCACCAGCAGCCCATGAAATATCCCATGTTGGAGCAAACGGATGTGCCTGAAGTATGCTGTTACCCCGTGCGAACTCCATGTTGGAGCAGGTTTGCTGGCAAGACTTGTGACCCCATGGAAGACTCATGCTGGAGCAGTCTGTTTCTGAAGGACTACACCCCATGGAAGGGACCCACACTGGAGCAGTTTGTGAAGAACCTCTGCCTGCGGGAAGGACCCACCTTAGAGAAGTTTGTGGAGGACTGTCTCCCCACAGTGGAGCAGGAGAACAGTGCGAGAAGTCCCCCTGAGGAGGAAGGAGTGGCAGAGACATGTGATCAACCGACCACAATCCTAATTCCCTGTCCCCCTGCACCACTGGCAGGGAAGAGGTAGAGAAATCAGAAGTAAAGTTGAGCCTGGGAAAAAAAGGAGGGGTGAAGGGAAGGTGTCTGAAGATTTAGGTTTTATTTTCTCATCATCCTACTCCGATTTCATTCGTAACATATTAAACTAATTTCCCTGAGTCGAGTCTCTTTTGCCCATGATATGGCAATTGCTGAATGATCTCCCTTTTCTTATCCTGACCCATAAGCCTTTCATAATATTTTCTCTCCCCTGTTCCATTGAGGAAGGGGAATGACAGAGAGGCTTTTGGTGGGCATCTGGCACCCAGGCAGGGTCAAACAACAATCACAGTCCCACAAGAAGCCATCTGTTATTAATACAGCTGCCAAACTCCTCCCTAGTGGTACTCACGGATCAAAGACCAAGCGCGTGATGTACTCCTTCGGCATTCGAGGCAGTTGATGGGAGAACACATTCTGCAAACCAACCAGCCACATCATGATCTTCTTGTTGGGCTTCTGGTTGAGGGAGTTGCCAACCACGTGGAACTCAATCACCCCCCTGCGCTCCTCCAGCCTTGCTGCCTCATCCCGGGCTGAGTGCGCCGAAAGGAAGTTGGTCTGTGCCGCACAAGAGAAACAAAATCACATTGTGGAGATTTCACATCCTCTGATGGAACAGCCCTAATGTGCCAACAAATTAAACCCCCTCTTTTTTCCAAGCCATCTTTTTACAAAAATAGAGCTGTCAATTATCATCTTTTGGTTAGAAGAAGTGACACCATCAAACAAGTTGGATATAAGTCTACACTGCAGTCTGTAAAGGCTTATTCAAACTTGTTTTGGTGAGCATTAGGTAACAACAGCAATGGTTATGACTCAACAAGTTCCAACACCTCTTGAGGGACAGCACTCATCCAGCTGAAGGCTATGCCACTAAGTCTTCATATTTTCTTTAGTCTAGCCAGCTTGGACAGAAGTAGTGGATTTGCCTACACATACTGCAAATCACATATTTTAATGGTGTTGCAGGCAAAGTCATTTTTTTTTTTTCATTTTAGTAGTGCTTTCCACCATCTACGCCACTATTGTAAGAGCCTAAAAAGAACATTTTAATTCCTATTGAATTTGCTGTTAAATATCTAGCAATTGCACCCGGAGATGAAATTAATACAGACAATCTATTTTAACTTTTTTCAGTATCATGTTACAACGCCAAAATATCTCTGCATGCACATACTGTTTACTTTTCAGAGCAAAGTTTGGCTGCGGGGTTTATAGTCACTGCCAGCCCCAACAACCAGACTGGCACAGCATTTGTAGTATGTGGAGCCATCAGTCACAGTATATATTTAGAGTAAGAAATATAGGTGGTTCCAAATCTTCAGCAGTCTGTAGCTAAACCTTGGCAAATGAGCTGCTGGCAAAACACAGCCTAGTAAAGTGAACAGGAGGAAAAGACAGCCAAAAAAAAAAAAAGTGCAGTTCTGTACATGGCACAATTCTCCTTGTTTTTCTCTTTCAGGAGGAAAAAAGAGCAACTGTGGAAGACGGCACAAATAACTGTTTAGAACAGCCCTTCTGCTCTAAACAGAGGTTTTTAACATTGGATCTTTCAACTTGCTGCAATATTTGAACCGTATCTACCTTATGAGCTACATCTATGATTAACAATAAAAAGCATAATTTGGAACCGTTCTGTAACAAAAATATCTTGCAAAATAAACTCAGATTTACTTTTTTAATGTCCCTAGTTTCCAACTCTCTCTGCAACAGTACCCAAAGCATTAAAAAATATGTAGAACTATTCTTCATGTTAATGATGCATTTCATCAATATTTTTTGCTCACTTAATCATGCTCCTTGAAAGTCTATTTTTCTTATTGACAGCACAGTAAGTTTTGTGGACTCTTAGCTTATCGTACGCTATCCGTGTGGAACACTTATAAAAACAGACCATTTACAAACACACCATTTGCAACATCAAGCCTACGTATTTCTCACCTCTGGCCCAAGCATCGCTGCAGGATCTGTAATTGTTGACATTACTTCATTGATTAACTCGATAGGAATATCTCCCACAACCCTTGGTCTTTTGGAATCCTCCAGAGAATAGGGTTCATTATTTTTTCTCTTTTCTCCTACGAAACAAAAACAGGACAAACTAGAAACAAACAATCACAGACCAGTATGATCAAGTCTAGCACTTCTGTTATATTCCTTAGTCTGTATGCCAAGTTTAGTTTGGTTTTTGGGGTTTTTTTTAATCCCTACAGAAAGGGAGAAAAAGAAATCCAAACAATACTCATCATTGTTGCAATTTTATCTTTTTTTCTGGGATACTAGCATTACGCAGGATGAATACACCTCTCCTTCTCCTGTACCTCTATAAATTCACAGTGAAAGTATTTGCTTTTCCTTTTTGCTTCAACACCTCTGCAGTGAACATCTGTGCTGCTGTCTTGGAAAGACGGCGCTCAATACACAAATTATAGTGCATACTTCTGGATCCCATTTGGGGGTCCTGGAATTAAGTATACTTTACAGATTTCTTTCACCCTTTTTGTAAACCAAGCAGCACATACAGTCTCACATGTCCTACATATTTGGCTTAGAAAATCCACATAAATTTTCCAAATCAAAATATATTGTGTTAGTAACTAACTGCGGCGTTGGCTGTGGAACAACATGCAATATAGCAAAAGTGACTAGCTGAATTCTTGACAGAAAAGCCCACCAAGGACTAGAGGTACAAAAACACTGATAGAGTCAACTGCTGGCTTCAGTCCTTATCCAAGCAGCAAACTGTCAAATACTGGGAAATCATATAAACAGGAATATCACTCCATGGTTAACTTGTTCCTGTATTTCCTTCCCTAAAAATCTGCTACAGGTCAGAGCCAGGAGGCAAAATTTTGCCTTTGTGATCAGCACTTAGCAGTGAGATAAGTTAGTTTGGTTTTAGTTGGGTTTTTTTTTCCCCTAAGGAAAATCCACAATAGCTTTAAGATCTTCTTTCTAAAACAACCAGGTAGCTTAGGGCGCACTATGCCCACTAATTTACAGAAATGGTACAGATTGTTTTCCCACAGCTATAGCACTCTAAACATATGAGCATCAAGCTGTTTGTTCCCCTTTTCAGACTTTCAAGCAGTACAATTGTTTTCTTATCAATAGAATTTTATTGTTAACCTCCCTTCATTGTGGAAACTTCCATTCCTATTATTTATAAACTTCCATTCCTGTTATTTATTTCTGACTTTTAAAACAGTTATTCATATGTGAATGGACCTTCCTTCTTACTTCCCAAGGGATTAATTTCTTGCTTTAAAACAGATTTTTTTTTGAAGCAATTTGTCAAAAGCTTTCTGGAAATCCAAATAATCCACGAAACTCTTCCCAAATGTTCACCAGTTCCTTCACAGATATGTACAAGTCACGAGTTCTCCAAAAGGCACACCGAATTTCCATGCATCACATTATTCACACATTTATTCATTCCATTCTTATCAGTTTATTTTTGTTTCTTCTAATTGTCTGAAACAGGAGACTTACAACTGAGAGGTTCCTGAATGCTCTTAGAGTATCTTCAAAAGTAGTTTTGCACCTGTGGTGTTTCAATTCTGCAGTGCAAAGGGCAGTTCCAATGACAGCTCAACTACACAATTTATAAATTAGTTTGTCAATTCCATGTTTCTTTTCAAACTCTCAAAAACTATAATTTTTATAGTGACTAATTATTATTCACTTTATTGATCTGTAATAATAAAAAAAAAAAATAGTCTTCTAGTCATTCCCACTTTTAAGACTGTTTCCCAACTTGTTCCTCAAAGAAAGCTGCAGTTTAGGAGCTGCCTGAAGTTCCTGTGTAAAAAACCACTGAGGCTAAGAATTCATTTAGCTTTTTCTACTTCTTGAGGACTTACTTTACATAAGCTCATGATCATCTCTCTGACCTACAAACTCTCTTGACAGGCTCATTAATCCTGAGGTGTTTGAAAAGGGATTTATTAGGAGAATTTATGCATTAAACAATATTCTTTAAAAAAAAAATTTTCTTTTCTTTTTTACTTGACCTCATCCAGGTTTTAAATTTAACCAGGTTAGTGTGTTTGTACTTTTCTTTATTGCTCAAATGTATGTAATTTCAGTACCTTGAAAGACTAAAAAAAAAATAAAATAACTGCAACAGCCCCTTCTACTCTGTCTTTATTTAAAAGAGAACTTTTTCTATGGCTCATAAAACATATACTCCAAGTAAAGTGTTTTTCAACAGCTTCTGACACCAGCAAACATTTTCCCATTCTAATTTAGTTTAAACAAGCCTTTTTTTTTTTTTTCTTTGTCCCCTCAAATACAGTTGCGATTTCTGCTAGTTAAACATTACCATAGTGGAGAAAAAGTATGTGCATGTACGTCTTACAGCAAAACACCTCAAGGTCACTACTGCAGAACGAAGGCAATGGTCACCATATATTGCAACTACCAGTAACATCAACAGAAACCAAGGAGTAAGTCCCCCTCTTTGTTACCTAGGCTTGGGTCAAGGGCAGAAGAAACTTTGCAAGCAGGACTCATATTCCCACTGTTGGGCTGCTCGAGAGATGAAGGACTTGCACTGTATGAAACAGATCTTGCAACAGGAGGAGGATTGATAACTGCAATGGCACAGAAGACACACACACACAAACATCAGGACACGGAACCCATTAAGGTGCTGACTGAAGGACCCAACTTCACACCCACCACCCGAGAAGTAACAGCTAACATTGTGTAACAGAGCATAAAGTTTTATCTCAAAATATTTTTCTAAACTGCCTAACGAGGGACCGTATTACTGCTGGATGAAAGAGAGAGCAAATATCAGGCTTTATTATTCTGCAGTGCTGAGCACAAGCTAAGAAAACAAACTTCCTTCACATACCTGCCAAGCCTCCTGGCATTTAGCTTCATGAAAAGGTTTTTTGTAGGGTTTTACTGAAAAGCAAAATCTCATCATTCAGCTTCAGCTGTCCACTTTAACAGTGTTCAAAGACTGGCTGGACAATTCAAACTCAACAAAGGGAGAAGCTGTTGCAACAGTTAAGAGGATGAAACTATCATTTTAAAAGGCCACAGATTGAAATGTCTGTCTCTAGTATTCTTTTTTTTCTAAATGCTCATCCTAAATCATCCAGTTTTCATTTTTGCAGGCGGGCAGGGGGTTGAAGTGACAGCTCATAGACTGGACCCCTGCAGTCTTCCTCTTTGCGTGCCTTTGTGCTGGTGTCATCATCAGCAACAGCTCTTCTGTGCCAGATTCATGCCAAGATTCTGGTGTTTAAGAGGTGTACAACAAAATCAAGAAAAGCACATCATAGAATCAACTCTGAGAGCAATACAATTTTAGAGTTGCAATGAACTTGTGGCTAAGGTGTAATTCACCAGTTCATGGCGCAGACCAGGAATTTCTCACAAAAAAAAAGCCTATATCTGTCACTGTGGAATTTCTCTACCACTCTAGGAAATTCACTATCAGACAAAGCACCGATGATGATATTACCAACTGATAATCAATAATTGTTTCAAAATACTGAATTAAATACCTGAAAACTAAAAGTCAATTCCTGAGCTGCATAAATGGATTTTAAATACTTTCAAGTAGGAAGGAAGGGAAGAGTGAAAGAAAACAATCATCAATGTCTCCCTTCAATTTTATAGATGACTTAACACCTCTCCACCCTAAATGAGGAAAAGTGAATAAAGCTGTGGAATAGCCAACAGGGCATGTGAATAAGAAACAAGATAAGGGAACGTTATTAAAAAAAAAAACCACAAGAAAATCAAGTGCAAAGGCAATGGAACATCTGATGTGGAAGGTCCTTACACCCATACTGGTCTATAGTCGGAGGACTGACATGAGTCCTCACGGGAGGGGACCACTGTCCAGGCCAGTGACTCACTGACCATGCTCACCTGCTCACACTGAGTGCACTTGTGTTACCTGAATACTCCATCACTAATTGCAAATTACCTGTCTGGATTCCCAGCTGGCCAGTTCGGGAACTAGACACCATGAAATCCTGATCCCAAATGGGAGAATTCTGGCTGTACACTTCTTCTTCCAGCATCGACAGAAACCTTGGCACAAAATCAGGTGAAATATTAACTTGATAGGATCATTCAAAACATGTTCTTTTTCAGAATAAGCATTTGCAACTTCTAAAATTTAAAAGTATTTACCGACTCAGTAAGAAAATGCTGTTGGCCAATTCCTTTAAAAAAAAACAAAACAAAAGACCCACACAAAACCACAGGTCAGAGTACACATTAAGTACTTTAACTCAGTAGAGTGCTTCCACCTACGAAAATTTATAATTGATTTTAAGCAATATTTACCAAATTTGCAAATGCAGAAAGAAAAGAGTTACAAACTACTTTTACAGAGCAAAACCATGCACTAATAAGAAAGCTATGAGCTGACCGATGCCAAGGTATTTATGTTACACAAGGATGACAAAATACATCTATTTTGATAAACCAGTGTTCTGCAGATGCACTTGCTTTCTGCCTCTTAGAGATTTTTTTAAATCCTAGTGTTAGGTATAAACAATGCTCTTAGGAAAGGCATTCTTAGGAAGATATTTAATTCCTTCAAGTGTCCTACTGTAACATTTAACTGCACATTTGTACTTGCATAACAGTATTTTTAATCTTACTTTGGTACACTTACAGAAGCAGTGTGATTATAAACCTCTCTTAGTTTGATATGCGAGAGAAATTCCACAGATTAGACAACCCAGCACAGCTGCATTCACAGGGCTAATATACCAATTCCCTCTCAGAGGCAAGATAACTGCTTATCCTATGTTGCACAAAAGGGGTTTTCAGACCAGAAGTTGACACAGCACATTTTTACTCTCCAGAGTCATCTATATGTATAGAAACTGTCCAGCTGAAACCAACAGGACTGTTGAGTAAGACTTTCTTGAACATGATAAGGATTTTCAGGATCAAGTTCTATTCTTGTATTTTATATATAGGACATTTATACACAGGCACAGCAATGTGCAGTGTTTGCTGCTATCTATACAGCCGGTAACAGCTAAAAAGTTTGTAACAGCTACTTACCATTTGTGATGGAGCAGAAGCACAAATTAAACTTTACCCAAGGCTACATTTACAAGCAGCACAGAGACTCTGTGCTTAGACCCCTTGGTTATTATTTCCCAGTTATGCACAGATGTGACCTGTGGCTGCTCCCTTTGCCCAGGAATCATGGAATCATAGAATCATTAAGGTTGAAAAAGACCTCAAAGATCATCAAGTTCAACCATCAGCCCAACACTGGGACATGGTTTAGAGCTCATGGTCAAGTGCCACGTCTCCAAGGATGGTGATTCCACCACTTTCCTTGGCAGACTGTTCCAATGTTTCACCACTCTTTCAGTGAAGAAATTTTTCCTAACAGCCAGTCCTCCCCTGGCACAACTTGAGCCCATTTCCTCTCATCCTTTCACTAGTTACTTGGGAGAAGAGACCAACGCCCACCTCACTACAATCTCCTTTCAGATAGTTGCTGAGAACGATAAAGTCTCCACTGAGCCTCCACAAGTCTGAACAATCCCAGTTCCCTCAGCCACTCCTCATAAGACATGTTCTTCAGACCCCTCACCAGCTTCACTGCCCTTCTCTGGACACACTCCAGGCACCTCAATGTCTTTCTTGTATTTCAGCGCCCAAACCCACACACAGTATTCAAGATGCAGCCTCACCAGTGCCCAGTACAGGGGCACGATCACCTCCCTTCTCCTGCTGGCCACAATATTCCTCATACAGGCCAGGATACCGTTGGTCTTCTTGTTCACCTGGGCACACTGCTGGCTCATATTCAGCTGGCTGTCCACCAGCAGCCCTAGGTCCCTTTTTGCTGGGCAGCTTTTCCAGCCACTTCTCCCCAAGACTGCAGCATTGCATGGGGTTGTTGTAACTGAAGTGCAGGATCTGGCACTTGTTATTGTAAAACCTCACAAAACTGACCTTGGCCCATGGATCCAACCTGTCCAAATCCCTCTGCAGAGCCTCCCTACCCTCAAGCAGATCAACACTTCCACCCAACTTTTGGTGTCATCTGCAAACTTACTGAGGGTGCACTCAATCCCCTCATCCAGATCATTGATAAAGATATTAAACAAGACTGGCCTCAAAACCAAGCCCTGGGGGCTACCCACCAACTTGATTTAACTCCATTCAGCACAACTGTCTGGTGAATGGAGTTAAATCCATTTAACTGGAGGAAGGAGGTGCCAGGGCAGGCAGGAACCCTACGCTGATGCCAGGCACAGCTCCGTGCTCCGAACTACAGCTCCTCTGCAGAGTTCCGTCTGAGTAGCTCCAGCAGCAACGCAAATGCTTCAGACAAGTACAGCCCACAAAAGATTTAAAGCATAATTCGTATTTCCCACCGATCACCAGCAAACAGTGCTTGTCCTTCTTGTTTTCCCCAGCAGAATATTAAAAGGAACTGCAGAGGACAATAATGTTTTTCAAATTACTTATCTAGGCTGTAAAAGGCTGTGGAAAAACACAGGGGCGTATGCACATCTTCCTCTGCAAATCCCCTCCTTTATCACTGTGATGTTAAATTCTTTTTTACACCTATTTCAGGGCCAGATCACAATCCTATTTCCAGGTATACACAAACATTCCTATATCCATAGCAGGCTGCCCCAGAGACAGTTTGCAGTTTTCACAGTGGTAAAAGGCACTACTAATAATAGTAGGAGCAACAAATCCTGGCTCTACTCAGCTTTGGAAGGCTCATGTTTTTCATTCCCCTGAGCACTAAACCAGTCTCTAGCACCAGAGACTAGCTTGCATAGCATCAGTGCCACTAGTTCTCCCGGATGTTCAGTTCCTTCATTGTTAGGAGGGACAGACTTTTAAAATATGGGCTAGAGAGCCAAGCCACTCACCCAAAATAAGGACATTTTTGAAGTGATACACTATTTTAACAGAAAACAGATGATGAATGATCCTGTCATCACCACCACCCTTAGCTACCAGCAAAACATCTGAATTAAAGGACTCTCGAAGTTGAGCATGATTTGAGATAATTAATTATCCCACATATTTCAATATTGCTTTTTAATTGTAAGAGATATTCATCAATATTACAGTACTAGAACAGGCAGTCAGTATGAAATTCATGAGTTCGGGATTCGGTGATGCACTTTATACTGACTACTTGCTTCTTAGCCAAACGAACACATCTCTTCAGGGGGTGGGGTGACTACTTTGTTCCCTATTACAACGTTGAATTAAACTGAAATTCTTAGGTGTATATAAACTCCCATACATTTCCTTTTTTTACTGCTCTATCACAAAAGAAGAAGCAAGCATATTTTTTTTTTGATCTGGACCTAAGTTACTTCCAAGGACTACAGAAAAAGAAACTAAGTGACAATTATACCTGCTAATAGGCAATAAGCACAATTCCCCAGCAAGATGAAAAATCTTTTTGATAAGGTATATCCCTAGGACAAAGGAAAACAAGTGGCTGTGTACTTAAAATAGTTGCATATTACTGATTAACCTTGAATGCAGGTACATTGAGACCCCTTACTTTGGAAAATGGGTGAGGATTAGTGTTCGTTTCTCTTGAGGAAGCTTGTCTTTTTCTTGTCTGGCCTGCTCCAGCAGTTGCCGTCTCATTACAGTAAAAACAGAGCGAAGCAATGTCCTGCCGAAAACCTGGGTGGTTTCATACCGAGGTAGGCTGTCACAGAACTGAGGGACATTGCAATAACAAAGCCACCTGTAAAGGGGAAAAGAGACAGATAATTATCACCATCTAACGTATGAATTAATGCAATAAAACCACTATCTACATCATTTACAACACAGCTGAGAGCTATATGACTGTATAAATCAGTTGCACATCAAGTCTGGATAGAGTTAAGCAGCATTTATATTGCTTAGTTTTAAAAAAAATGTCAGCCAAGTACTTTTAAGTCTCCATATATTCTTTTTTCTCTGAAGTCTAGTTTTCGCAAAGTGCTCTTGTTTCAGACAATAACCATAGATCACAAAATTCGTGTTGACGGCAGGGATTCTCTCCACAGCTTATTTATCCAGCCTCCCATGTCTTCTGCCTGCAAATCCAAAGATCCTTAGCCTGGCCTATTTTCCCCTCTTTAAAGTTCTATATTTCCCCACATGGACACAAAAGGGGTGACACTTTTAACTAGCTCAATTCCCTATTCAACTGGACTCCCACTCCGGTCTCCTGCCAGCTGGCTTCTTCCCATTACACCCTGACCTGATACATTCATTTACCCATAACTCCCTCCATAATGAATTTTGCATGAAGAAGTACATAAGAAAATACAGCATGTCATGTCACTCTTCTTGGAAAAAGGATCATGGTACTGAGGAGGTAAACCAGGAGTACACTTGCTGTAAAGGTCATGATATCTATTAATTTTACAAACAAGACTTTGCAATCTGTGTGTAAGTGAACAGTCAACAGCATCTGTAGCTTTAGCAGAATCAGACCACAACCACTATGAAAGCTCCAACAACGAAAAGAAAATGTTAAAAATTGGATGCAAACAGATCGTGCTGGATCCTGAGCAGGTTTTCTCATCTAGACCCAAAGTACAGCCTCATCTCAAAATGCTTTCCCAAACTCTTGTATCTTAATCTTCACAAACACAGGAGTTTCAAAAGAGTTGTGAGAGAGAGTTGTTCCCAGACCTCTGCTCCCTGCTCTTGGCTGATAAGGCACACCTCTCGGAACACAACGATGCATGTGGAACTCCCAATATGGTCTCACTCAAATCACCAGGTTTTCAGACGAAGTCGGTGACTGCAGGAATTCACGAAGTGCACCCATGGCACAGAGCGGCTTCCTCGGCACCCCAAGAAGTGCCTCAAACACCGCAGAGTAAACAATGACCAGTTAGATCATATGGACAAAGGTAGCATTTTGGGCCAGAGGAGGAACAACGAGGAACCTCCTCTGCAGGGAGGAACATTGGAGGAACCACAACTGACAAACTGCTTAACAACAAAAGACACCAACCAGAGCTAAAGCGAGCTATTGATTTGTAACAAAAAGTTGACTCCAAACAACCCTGGTTGTCTGACATCTGTATCACAAATAAACGGAAGCCAAAGACCCATCAGACGTGGTCATAGGAGCCCCATGGAAGATCAGTAACTGTGCTTTATGCCAGACGGTTTTTTGACATGATAGGTCATCTGAGAGCATCCTGGTCAGACACAGATACAGCACAGTCTGCTGCATCATCAGTCACAGCCTCAACTCATACTGGGCTTTGCTGTTCTCCTTCGTGGAGCCAAGGTTTGTCAGAGGAAAGGCCACCAGAGCAGTGGGGAGAAGGCAGTGCTCACCCTCAGCGTGTCCCTGGCCGTTAACAGAGACGTTAGGGAACTGCTGCTTGCCCTCACACACTCCACCTTAACCGTCACCTGCAGCAGCAGGACCCTTCACCGCTGTCACTGTGCCAGCTGAAAAGGGCATTGCACTACTGTTACGAGAAAAGCAAAACTGAGAGAGACACAGCTTTTCATCCTAGCTCTTCTTCCTCCAGTGACTGAGTTATTTCTTTGACTTCTGACAATGCATTAAAAGGTCATAACAAGAACTATCATTTTAAGGAATATAATAATATTTATTCACCATTTAGCATTCTAGCACATACAAAATTATTTTAATCCTCCAAATCTTCTAGAATCATAGAATACCTTTAATATCACTGAGTCCAACTATTAACCTAACGCTGCAAAACCTACCACTAAACAATATCCCTAAGCACCTCATCTACATGTCTTAAATACTTCCAGGGATGGTGACTCCACCAGCTCCCTAGGCAGCTTGTTCCAACGCTTAACAACCCTTTCTGTAAAGAAGTTTTTCCTAATGTCCAATCTAAACCTCCCCTGGTGCAACTGGAGCCCATTTCCTCTTGTCCTATCACCTGTTACTTAAGAGTAACATCTTCCATGAATTGGTTTAAAACTGTGACACTTCATGATTAACATTATCTTCTTTCTTTTTTTTAAGTCAAATAACAAATTGTCTGAATATTTAGTACATGAAATTAGGATCTTACATGAGGCTCACATCTTAAGAAGACTGAGAACAACTTTCCCAACACAGGATGTGCAAAAGTGTTGTAAGAGGCAGTTGTTCACGCCTTCTACTCCCTGTTCTTGGCTGATAAAGTACACTTCTGAAAACAGAAGGATGCTTGTGACACTGATATAGCCTCACTAAAACCTCAGGTTTTCATATAACCTCCACAACTGCAAAAATTCATAAGGTGCACCTATGGCGCACAGGTACTAATGTATTCGTGAGGCACGCACATGTCACATTTCTAAGACTTGTAACAAGCAAAACAGTGTTACCTGGTATAATTCACTTTATACCCTGCAATATCATCATTGGGCGATCTTAGTCTTCGCTGAGAAGGTGTCTCTAGGTGCCAGTAGTTAATGCGGTTCAGAAACATTTTAGCCAGTTCCACTATTGTTTGCCTTTCCTTTGAGGGTAAGTGGCTAAACTTGTACTGCACAAAATTATTCACACCCTTAAAACAGAAGAAAATTATGTTAATTATTTAGACATCATTTTTGTAGGAGTGTCTTCACATATTCCTCAATTTATGTTTATTAACCCTGAACTTAGATTATATGAGAAAGAAGACAAATACTGGAGATCATGAACACCTTGCTCAGCTACTTGTGTATCTACCACAAGTTGGTTAGCCAGTACACAGCTGCATGCACATCCAGATGTTTTTATTCTATCCATCTCCAGCAGCTGACTTAAAGGGAGAGAAGAAAAACTCTTTACTTTTTCTTGCTTCTCAGAGTAAAAAACATTGTCAGGGAACAGAGAAAGATCCAGTAGGGTTTATTCTAGATGGTCACATCCACACAAGATTTTGCTGAAAATCACACCACAGGAAAATTAAGTATCACCTATAAATGCCTCCAGCTAATTTTCAATAGCAGACAAGGGCTTGTGGAGTTCTAGATAAGTTTGTGTCTACACATCACATAATTTCTTCAAGAAGTGTCAGTATTTCACAATTATGTCCCTTCGTTGCACTTTGTATACTTGTCAAGTGCTAGGGCTGGGCCAGCCCCTAAACAAACGACAGATGCTTCCTAATAACCCAAAGGGGAAAGGAAAAGGGAAAACAGCAGGGAGGCTTATGGATTGAAAAAGAAAACTAAAACAGCTTTAATGAAACAATAATAGTACTAATAAGAAAATAAGGAAAATAATAAAATATATGCAAAATCAATAGCAAACTCAACTCCTCCCCTCCGACAGCAAAACCCCACTGATGCTGCAGAGCAGGTGGCACCGGGGAAGCCCCAGGCTCAGCAGCAGAGGGGAACCTGATACAGGAGCTGGATTCAGGAACTCAGGATCAGGATCAAAGGCAGAAGATCAGACAGAGTCCTTCTTGGATGCCGACCATTGAAGAACAGACCTTAACCCCCACAATCCCTCAGCTTTATATTGAATGAGACGTATATGGACTGGAATACTCTGGTTGGTCATCTGTCCTGTCTGTTACTCACCAGAGGAGCAACCTTGTGATGCTTCTTATCTCCTCAGCACCCCCAGTGTGGCACACAAGATCCAGCAGTGGCCTTAGTCACTATAATGCAAGTATCAAGAGCGTTTCTGCATACCAGCCCCTGGTATTAACTGTAACCATCAGGTATTACCACTTCTAGTAGCAGACCCTGTCTGCAGAAACATGCTGCTACCTTCAGAAAGTGCAGCTTCTTAGAAGAGACAGAGCTGAAAAGTAAAGCAACTGAACAGAATTGGCTCTCTTTAGCTCAAAACAGGATAATACTATCCACTTTAAAAAAAACTACTGAAGGTAGTTGAAATGTGTGACTAGAAGTGTTGCAATACATATATATTATAAATCAATTCTGATACTGCTGCTTAGCAAATAATTTTGTGTGATTGAGTTGCTGAATTGCTAAACAGAGAACTGAAAATATCAGTCTATTTTTAGGGAAAATTATTTATAAACAAACTGTAAGAAAAATTCCCCTTTCATCTCCACACTTTACTTTCTTAAGCAAATTGAATAGTATGAAGAACCTGACAAAATGTTATATTGCCCAGAAACTTTTTAATGGTATATTTTAAGCACTAGGAGCAAACTGATATTACATACACTTATTCTTCGGTTGTATTCAAACTAGGAACTTCCCAGAAATTCAGCAATCAAGTGGTTTTATTTTCATAAAATATAAGAAGTGAGAGTTGCAAGGAAATAATTGCTACATATAACAGTCTTCACACTTAAACTATCGTGTTTACAATAGAGCATCCATTCATCCACTGACAGGAAAACACTGAGCTCCTGTTTCAGTGAGGTATGCAAGCCTCCTCACAGTCTCACTGGAGCCAATGTCCACTTGTGTGCCAAAAATGCATTTTCAGGAGTTTGCTTAACCAAAGTCTGAATTTGTCATATGTTCTTTATCCACTGAGAGTTACAAAAGCCTCAGCTATTCTTCGGTTTCAGCTTTGTTTTCTGTTGTGTACCCTTTGAAAGAGAAGGCTATGATCTCACTAAATTGGATTGTTACATTTTCAGTGATTTACAGGAGAGAAGTGTCATTTCAATATTGGATTTCAAAACTTCAACAGCATTTTTCATCACTTGAAACAGACAGATTAGAACTGCCACACATAGAAGTAGTATTTTATGTTTGTTCTCTAAAACCACAAAAAACGTCAGTTTCATTATAGCATAAGATGAATGATGAGAGAAGTCAAATAATGTAACTATTGTACCAACGCTAGAGAAGCAGCAGAAGTCTCCTACAGACCTCTGCTTTGTCCCAAGTAATACACAGAACCATCTGCAAAATGCTTAAACTACTGTTTTCAAAAACAGTGCCTACATTTACCAAAAAAAAAAACAAAAAAAAAATCCAAAATCCAAACCAAACAAAACCCCCAAAACACACCAAATCAGAAAGTCTCCACATGAACCAAATCCATGTTTTGTCTGCTTACCTGTTCAATGCTAGGTTTCTCAAATGGAGGACTTTCCAAGGATCCTTCCACTACAGGTTTTCCCATCTGTAAAATGCACTTCCTCAAAAGCTGTTAAAAGCACACAAATTTTTTAGAATTAGCATATTTGCATGCATAGGGTCAATGGCAGTCACAGGTGCACAGCATCCTGCAAGCAGTGTTGAACATCTTCTGGCTATATATCCACTTGTTTAGTCATCCAAACTTATAGATAGATAAATTTCATTGTCAATTCACCTTGTTTGAAATGCATGTAAGAGGCTTCTCTGAGCAAATGTAGGCAGCTAAATTAGCTTTTAGGTCAAGTGACTTTTCCCTACGTGTAACTGAAGAGGCTTGTGCAATTTATACACGGGACTCGGGGGTCAATTCCTCAATCACCTGGATGACTTTTGAAGTAAGACGAAGTACAGTGCAAGAACCAGAACGTCCAGCCCACTGTTGGCCAGTCAAGCATCGCACTAGAGAGAAAAAGTCTCACCAGACAAAGCCAATACATGCATGAAGGGCAGCAAAATTGGCTTATATGAGAAATAGGTTTACATGAGAGAATGAAAACCCTGAGAAGATAACTACACAAGTTCAGCTTACTTTGAATAGGTAGAAATAAACTTGCTTGGTGTCTGCATCTTCTTCTTTGTGGACACAAGTGAACAAATACTCCACATCCAATACAATCCCCAGGAGCCTATTCATTTCTTCTTCAGACACATTCTCCAGGTGAGAAACGTGAGCAGCTAAATGAAATAAAAATTTGAACCTATGAAAAGCCTACCAAGAGAACCAACAGCACAAGTATCCCCCAAGATATCTCAAACTAAGCCATAATGTTAAAGGCACTAATCCTATAATAAACAATTACAACAGAACATCTTATCAGAGGTAACTGAAACACGCATCACATCAGGGCAATTTGTGAGTGTAGTCCCAGGGTGGTAACTCCCGCAGCAGGGGAATGACAGCTGCTTGGAATCACAGGGTCTGTTAACACTTAAAGCAGATCACACAAGTCCTGTCTGTAGTGATATGTTGCAGTATCCAAATAACTACGTACGTTTTTGTTCGAGAGCTCTGCTTTTGAAACAAAGTTCCTTGACTAAATAAAACCATAATTTCCACAAATTAGGTAACCCAGGTGTCAATGCAAGTCGCACTTTATTCTGTGAAGAAAAAAAGCACAAACTGCTCCGTAAATAAACTTTTTGTTTTAAAGTGGACATTATTGGCCGAGTTTTACTGTCATACCAGGTAAGTCCAAACTATGCTTTGTGCACACTGTAGTAACAATGCTTTTGCAAATTGTACATGCTTATTTGTTCAGAAGTTCACAAAAAAAATCTTTCAATATATCATAATTTCCAAGTCACTAACTCTCTTTTATCATCTCCAAAGGTAAATATAGTTCCACATTTGTCATTATCAAAAGTCTAAGGTTTGTACACATGAAGAGAGACATTCATTACAAGCTGGTTTGAACAAGCGGTCTCAGGAAGAGAGAGGGTAATTTAAAACAAAAACTCGATTCCCAGACAGAAGATATTTGCATTACAAAAAGCAATGATCTTCACTGACTCTAGGCCAATGTACATTGTATGCATATCCCTTTCCCTGAAAGGACAAGAAATACCCTTTTAAAGAAAAGAAAAATTATTAAAAAGGTTTGGACATATTAGTTTTTCTGTATTTTAATAGCTTTTATAAATAATTGCTTATTGGACAATTATTCTATTATCTGAGACATGCCAATGTGATTAGGACTGGTAAGAAATTTTCTACAGAAATATGACTCCTTAGTGAAGGAGGAAATGAGAAAAAATAATACTTGACTTGAAAACGATCATATTTATTGGCCATCCAGCAAAAATTGTTTGGTTTGGGGAGTTTGCTATGACAACTGCCAAAACATTTAAGTTCAATAAATGTATGCAACTTCAAGTAAAAAAAGACACTGTACCTCAGAACATTAAAAAGATGATAATTGTTTCCATTTAAATGAACATTTACAATACAGTGTCTTAAGTTCTGAGCATATACTCAGAACTGTAAGAGGAATGGCCATCATGAGCCTTCTTTAAGAACAAATATTCAGCATTCAGCAGAATAAAATCATTTCATTTCTATCCCTGAGCCAGATACGAAGTTTTAATATTCCCAGCTGTCTGTTCCGATCTTGTAAAATAAATACCCTCCTAGACAAGCATTGCATTAGAAATTGATAACATACCAAAGAAATCTTGCACTCAAATCACAAATTAATAAAATATCAGCACAAGAATCCATTTCCATGCAGTTTCCATAACAATACTGAAAGTTACCTTGACTACTTCGGGGCTGTATTCAAACATTTTATTGAACTAGAGAACCATTACCCATACAGTGAATCTACAAGTAACATAAGTGTATGGCCAGCATGTATTTATTACCGCTTATCATTCACTTTAGAGTCACCAATCTTTGTACATCAGCCCAACAAACTATTTCTTCAATGCTCACAACCCATTCCAAAATTCTTGTGGCCATTAATAAACCTTTCATTAAAATCAAAGTTTCAGTACACTGACATTAAAAACTGCATTACTCTTGCCTAGAGTTACAGAGTTCCATTCATCTGCATTGCCCGACTGATACCCTCTTCCTCAACAGCTGTTACGCTTGCAAAAGAAATAATAAAAATAAATAAATTTTTAAAAGTTACACGTATAGGTTGTTACAGCACACAGAAGCAGCAAGCAGAAAGAGCACGGCCAATGCAATTATACAAAGATCTGAAAAATATCAAGTTAATTATTTCAGCTGTGCAACTTCAATAAACACGTATCCGAATGTACGAATTACAAGCAGCAAGGAAACAGATTAATGAGGAATGTGTCCACAGTCTATCTCAAAATCAGTGTGTATATAAAAAAACTAGTAATGTAGACAGGACAGGCAAACCAAGAAACACCCAAATATGCTACATGAAGGTGCTCAGCAGGAACTGAAAATATTGCTGCAAAAAAAAAAGAAACTGAGTGTGTATGTAGCATACTAACACGTTAATGAACTAGTTTGAAAAGTGTCACAAGACTGAAAATGTTTACTAACAGGAAAATGCACCCTGTAACATAGGAGAAACCAATCAAACATAAGAGAGGTAGCACCTGGTCTTGAGGCTGGTGGAGAGTGAATTCTCTTTGCACTTAATTCAGTCACCACTTCACAGTGTTATGGTAGTGACACAACACATTGCCCAAATATGCATAAAAACCCAGTACTGAGCCAAGTTGTGGAGCTGAGCCACAAATAAAAGAATACAAGTTGTAGGTAAGTAAACAGAAATAAGCTCAGTAAGCTAATATGTACCACCAAATGGATTCATGCACCACTACATGGGTTTATGCACCAAAAACCGCACTGGCTTGAAGTTTGAACCATACCCTCAAAAACAGATGCCTCAGCAAGACGAATTTCTAGAATTACTTTTGGAAGAAAATAATTTTTACAAACGTGCAAAACCCCTGAACATCCTACATTTTATACCAGGTATGGCTTTAACCAGTACAGTACATTGCTATTTCAATGGCTCTCTGAGGAAGTAAAAATTAAGCACAGATGATAACCTGAAGCCTACACACCTTGTGGTGAGTCCGGTTATAAAGGCATTCAGCAGGAAAGCACTAATTTAGAGGAAATGAATAGAAGAATTATCTTGGAAAACATTTCAGCTATTTCAAATGAAATACCATTCTTGTAAGCTGGAGTTAGAACAATAAGAAACTCTACTTTTTCTAAAAACAATTTTAAGTAAAAATATAGTTTGCTCCATAAGGTACACTTTCCATACTGGTTTTCCAGTATCAGTTCTCCCTAGTTCCCTAGCTAACAAGCTATCTAAGATTTTTAATAGACCTGAACCTTTAGAAGAGCTGAGTTTTTCTACAAAATACCTAGCATCCACAAATCCTGCTGTAGAACCGGGAACTGACAGACACAACATCTTCTAAGATTTATAGGGGAAAAAAAAAACAAATAAAACAAAACGAAAAATAAAACAAACAAAAAACCCAACAAAAACCCCACACCATTCTTTCTTCAAAGGCCAGGAACGAAAGGGATGGTTAACACAAGCTACCCTAACCAAAAGCAGCACAGAGAAGCCGCGTGATGAAAGGTTGAAACTAACTTGGCTACAGCAACCAAACTTTCTGCGATACTGTGCATTTGTTAATCTTCTCCTGCAAGCAAACCCAGAGATCTGGGATATCAGAAAAGGAAAAAAAATCTGATGAAACGCCCAGAAATAGATCAAATGTAACAAAAATATAAAAAGAAAAGAGAGTAGAAATAGAAGTAAAACTCTGATAAAATAACAAAGTATTCGAGACAAAGTAAAATATTATTTTCAAAAGTAAAAAACCCAAATGATCCATTGTAAAGGTTTTAGATTTCCTGTCCTAAGTTTTCGACATCAACAAAAATTAACTAGCAAGTGCTTCTTTTCAATTAGTTCTGAATTTTAGTTTAGTTTTTATTCAGTATTTGCTAACGTATATGGAAAAAGTCAAAAGCAAAAATTCTTAAAAAAATAATATGGTGATTCAACACTTTTTCAGGCTATGTGGAAAAAAAACCCAAAAAACAATATTTAACATTGGATTTTGAGCAGTTGCTTCCAAGATACAGAAGCAGTCTGCACAACAAATTAAGACAATGCCAAGATGTACAACCCCAGTGTTATTGTCTGTAACACAGAAAAGGCACAGTTCTTTTTGCAGGTAAGACTACCTGCTTTAGCAATGTTCAAGAATATCTTACATATAGTTTATAGTAAGAAAACATAATACAGCCTATAGGGGAGAGTCATACGCATTGTAGCTGACAGATAAAACAACGTGAAGTTAATGCCTATGTTACACAAAGTATTAAAATTATTACGGGTAGCTTAACAGCACTTTTGCATTTTAACTTAGAATGTCTGGGCTGTTAGAAGTTGTACCTTAGGTCAATTTCTTCAAGACTCATTTCAGGACATTTCTGATCTGTTTCAATATAAGTTATCAACATTTACGTCCAGTCGTAACCCCCCATTTCACAGAACCACAGAACGTTTTGGGATGGAAGGGACCTTTAAAGGTCATGGGGTCCAACCTCTCCTGCAAGCCCATGAGCTGTGGTCTCGGTCTTGGTGGCGTCTTGGTTTTGGCCTCAAAAGAGCAGAGCTCGCAGGCGGGGGAAAGGCGAAGCTTACCCAGCGCGTGGCTGCAGCTGCGGCAGGGCTCGGCCAGGCTGACCCCCGCCTGCTGCAGCTCTGCCCGGGGCGGCGTGGGAGGCGGGTTGGGGTTCTTCCAGCCGTTGCATTTACAGGATTCCTCAGCCTGAAATCAAAGCAAAAGGGGATATCGATCAACATCGTCAAGTGTAGGAGCTTGCTGAAACGGCTATTTCTAAAGCAATGAAAAGGAACGTTATTAATCACAAGCTGTTTTGATGTTTCAGGGGGCATTTCAGGTCGTTCTTTTTTCTTGTTGTTGTTGCCTTGTTTGTCTTTGCTTTTTTATGTGACACAGCTAGACTTCTATTTTCTAGAAATAAACAGAAATGGAATAGTGTCCCAAACAGAGAGATAAACACAGTTCTGGTAAGCAAACTGTGCTCAGAAAAAGGCAATTCCTTTACAGAAAGCCCTCACTCTAGTGAAAGAAGTACCAAAACATCTATTGGTATATCAACACGTACAGATCCTTCCATCAAGATAGTTTCAATGATTTAAATAGAAACAGGTTATCTAACATGGAACACATTTATCACTGCCTTATCAGCTGTACCAGCACCAAGGAATCATGCAACTAAAACCAAGCCCGTGGCAACCTAAGCAGGGTTCACAAAATACTGAAATAAGCTAACACTGGACTACTGGAGAATGCTGTCCAAGGCAAGGTTTGGCTGCAAAAGTAACAAATGTCAAAGACTGCGAGTTTACCAATGGCACCTGCTGCTTACTCTGTAAAGTCTATTTATGTTCACCGGGTGTGAAACAGCACCGGCAGACTGCAGCTGAAAGGGGTGACCACGTAGGGAGCAGTTGTGACTCTGGCAGTCATGTTTTCAATCATTCCATTTGAGTACCTAGTCTCGTTATCCAAACAGCAGCTTTAAAGGAGGGGATTTTCTTCTGCATATCCAAATATCTCTTACATCTTCATTATTTTGATGGTAAAGTACTTCTAACATCATTCATACCCTTATCCGAAGATCTAATTGGAAGGTAGGCCTGCTTTTCAACTCTTCAGAGCTATCTGTGCACTGGGCTGTAACAAGAAACTCATGAATTTGCACTGCCAAGACCTCAGTGAGGAAAGTATGCCAACTGCTGCGTAATATTTATGACTGAAACCACCTTAGTGGGAAAAATCACGATGATAATATATCCAGGGCTAATGTGTCATTTTTCAAAACCAATTCTGAATGTATTTAATGCAACATATTTCAGGAATCTGTTTTATTTTCCTTTTATGTTTTCAAGTCCCATCTTAACTAAGGAAGAAGCACGCAGGAAAAGCAGACAGGATCACAGCCTTCCAGCTCCTAAGACTGACAGCTTTGCATATCGATGGCAAATTGTTCTTCCAACTAGTTTCAATGTTCAGCAACCCAAGCACCAAGAAAACTGCTGCCTGCAGTCTGCTGAGCACCACATGATGTTTTTACCATCTCTAAAGCTTAAGCATTTATCCGGCTGGGCTCCTGGCCCTGGGTGCCACGGCCACTGTCTGCACCAGGGGCAATCTGGCAGGTACGATGGGGTGTGGACAGCTTTTTCAGCAGCTGGAGCCACCAGCATGACTCAAAAATCCACCTGCAAGTGCCCAGCAAAACCACTTTCACGTACTTCCCGTGGAAAAGGGACAATCTGAACCCCTTGGCTCTCTAAACTCGCTGCGTGGGTGCAGACTGCCCGCCACCCCGCGTCTTTATAATGTGGCACCAGGGAGATTTCAGTATGAAATGAGGAAAAGATTAAAACAATTTCTTTTTTAAGGTCTCATAAAACGCAGTCTGGGTGGATTTATGGTGAATTTTACGTTATTTTTGTAGCACGTTTTCTATGAGTAATGTGATTGGCAGAGAAGTGAAGAGGGCCCGATTTGATTTTACAGCAGAAACTGTCTCTTATAGTTTCACATGCACTGAGCCAGTTCTAATTTTGTTTATTAGACAGACCTACAGGGCCTCTTAAAATTTAATGACTACAAAAAAAGATCAGTGTTTGAGTGACACCTGCAAACGAAGGATTGCGCTGGTGAGGGGACTTTGGACATCTGTGAGATTATATGAAACCCCACTTCCAGTTGGTATCTCGAGCCAGACAAAACCGGTGCCAAATAAGCCATCCCCATTTGCTTCGTGGGAGAGACAACATCGCCATGGAAGTTTTTGCAATTAAGGACAGAGAAACTGTCACAGAAAAAACTGTTAGAAGACGAGGTTATTGCTGAAGAAAAATCAAGAGATGACCATAAAGTAATCTCAAACAAAAATTGATCAAATACTATTTTAGGGAAGTAAGATCTTATCATTCCCATGCATCTGTCCAGACAAGTGTTCAACGCTGTAAATTACTGACATGGTAACATGCTTATCATTAATTGCCTTAAAACATGCCACAATGGAACATGTCCAGAAAAAAAACCTCAAATTAGGCACAAGCTTTCTGAGAATTTTTCCCCAAGCTGAAGCACTATTTCACAGAAGCTCACCACACAATGTTTACTATCAAGCCTAAGAACTATAAACAGTGAGTAACTACACCAACTTTAGTGTCACACGATAATTAACAGCAAAGATGCAAACAAACAGATGCACGAATCGTGATAACAGCTCAGTTAAACTGCCAGAAATAAATATCAACCCACCCACAGAAGACTAAAAAGAGCATGTTCAACAGCAGATTTTTTCTGCCCTCAGTAGTATTTCCTTGCCAGATCTTTTTGAAGCAGCTGTTAATTTGTATTGTTCAAATTATTCCAGAGACCTTTCTCAAACAACTACAAGGGTGGGTTTTCCTTAATCTCTCTATAAAACACCAGGATCAGCATAAATGTTCTGTTAGCCAAGGGGAAACATAACCCAAAAAAGGCCCTCTTTAAAACGAAGCTTTCACTGTAGATGTTGACAGTGCAACTATTTCGCAGTGAATACGCAACGCGCATTCCTCAGTGGCTTAAAAAGCTGAGTTGTTTTAAGTCTTCCACAGCATTTTGTTCGTTGAATCCTTTCTTTGACTATCTTCAGCTTTTTCCTTTTTTCCCTTTTTTTTTTTTCTGTAATGTCACTCATCTGCTTTTCATTAGAAAATAAAGTATGACTTCACCTCCGCAAAAACTTAATTTAAGATGAAAACAGATTTGAAGGGAGGAAGGAAAAGAAGCATTTGAACTAGTACATCCAGTCCTTGGAGCCTTGTTTTCTGGGACATCTGCAGAGCTGTGATAAAGCCACTGAAGAAAGTTGGTGACTTCTGCCTTACTGAAGCCTGGAAAGTAACAACTGACATCTTTGCGTGCTGGGGATCACAAAAACTGCACCTTCACTGGCACTTTATAATAAAACTGGATGAGTGCAATATAATAAAAAGACATAATTACACACTGTGTCCTGTACACCTCTCCTCCCTCCAAAAAAAAAAAAAGTGACTGAAATTATATTGTACAATGTAAAATGTACATAATTTCAATCACTTTTTTGCGCCTTCCATGTTAGGTGGAAGCATTACAACGTGGAAAATCAAACTGTCCACATCTCTGGGCAGTTAAAACTGCAACTGTGGATAAACCAAAGTTACTCTTACCTTTAAAACACTGAATAAATGGGTAGCGGGTCAAAAATGGACAGTGAAAAAATACATCACATTTTAACACACACTGTTAGTATTTTTATTTAAAAAGGTAGCACCTGAAAGCTACAACATTGCACATCTCAGGCACTTTTAAGTGGGTTTCAGGTATCTAAATAATAATGAATAAATGAAGAATGTTACAGAAACTTACGGACTAAACTCTTTCTCCACTTTCTGGATAGTGAAATGAGCAGAGGAATGTGCAGACTTCAAGCTAACTTAATTCACTAACTGCAAAGTAAAAGATCCCAACAATTTTAAAACTGAGTTTGAAAACAGCTGTTTTGTTGTGTGCTCTTTCCAACTCAAGAAATCATATAGGTTGCCCTGCTTGGTAACTGAGATGCAAAGCAGACTCCACAGATTATATATACACAACACTACAGATATTTCTATTTCCATCAAGTATAATAATTACCCTAGAAAAAATATCTTTCCTCCCAACACAAAAACCACATAAAATACCCTGTAATTTTTTTCCTGTAAGCAATAACCTCATATTGATGTTTTTAACAAAGAACATCACACAAAACATAACAAATACATTGATGAATTTAAAATACATGTTTTTGCTACTCAATTGTCCAGTACCTAGCAACCAGACAGTTAGACACTGCTGGGAGAGCCACGCATATATATCTGGAAATGAGCTGACCCATTTGTCTTTAACAATACAGAATAATCAGTTCAATGTTCAGCTCTAAGTGCACGTTCTTCATTTTTTGATCAATCCAAGTTTTCTATTCCCTCTATTTTCCATCTACACTTACAGAATACATGCAGACTAGCACATAAAGCTTTTACTAATCATAGGGGACCAATTCTCACTTTGTAAAGGTAATGGTAGATTTCCTACTTAAAGATAATTTAATTGGGCCTGTAAGACATTGTAAAACAGATTAACCCCACCATGAAAATGAGCATAATTGTCCTGTATCTCTCCTACACCCTTCTGCAGAAAACAACTTTAGTATATTTCCAATTGAGCTTTAAGGAGCTATACAGAGCCCAGCAGGAACATGGCCAAGTCTTAATCTGCCTTAGAAAAGTCAAGAAAAAAAATATTTCATTGCAGAAACAGTGGCACATATTTACCCTAACAAGTCTTGTTTATGTGTAGGAGCCAAAAAAACTCCACAGAGGTCATTCTAGGACGAGAAGCAGGAAGAAGTGCCTCTGCCAAGGGTCAGTAGTGGGTCTGGGGCTGGCAACCCAGATTTCACTTGAACCTCTGCCACTCACTCACCTGCCACAGGCCCTTGGCTCCATCATCTCATCATCACCCTTCTCACCCTTCGTCTGTTTTGTTAATCTAAAGAACAAAGTCTTTCTTCAAGGAGATATTACTCCCTGCTACTTGTGCAAATGCTTTAGGCTACTAGGCTCTTACTGTGTTTATAAGCATTCAGGCACTACTATAAGGTACATATATATATATATGAGAAATAAACAATTTTACAGAAAATTTACTGTACTAAAATAGTACATATTTCAACTTGTTTATAAGAAAAATTCCCAGTGGGACTGGAGAGAGGGAGTTGTATTTTCACATACTGTAAACTGATAGAGGGGGGAAAAAAATAAATGAGGAGACTTCATCCTATATCTTTATTAAATACATTTATGTGTGTAAGTTGCACAGTGTTGCTTTTATATAAAAATGCTGCAAGGCTGCATGTCTAATGCTCAGTTACACACTGGACAAAACCAAAACGATGTATGCAGCCATTCATACGCGCACAGATATAGTGCTGTGCCAAATACAAAATCCTGCACAGCTTGCAGCAGTACTGTGCACTTCCAAAAGTCATGAAAACTCCGTCAACTCCTAACATATATCTTACTGTTCAGAATGCGCTTTCCCATCTCCAGGCTTGAGCACTTGAGAAGAATTTTTACACAAAAGAGCCTGTTCTCTCCCTCCCACCCAAACCTTTTCTCACAGGGCAAAAAGTCAAGCAGAGCAGCTCAACAGCTACAACTCTCCTGTCCCAACTCTTTATCAGCAAAAAGAAACAAACCCCACATTTCTCTAGCCTGGGCAGCAGCTCCCTAAACTTCCCTCTCGTTGTGCTCGGAATATACGCACACTGAAGATGCCTTTGGCAGCAGTCCTTGTCCATGTTTCCCATGAGGGGATTGTTGAAGGAGGATCAGAAGGTCTGTCTTGGGGACTGAGCACCCTACCTCAGAGCAGCACCTTCTACCCTTTTCTGCTCAGCACTGCTGCTGTCAGCAGCGAGACTCACCCTCCACAGGGCCACCAACCTCTCCACCTTCTTGTGTTGCTCCTCCTCATCCCTAGCGAACACACATTCCCTGCCAGCATCTCTGAGGTTAAGTTCCTAATAAATTCTGTGTGCCGAATTTTGCAATGAATTTTACGTGGGAGAAAGTGATCAACGCTAAGGATGCCATTGTATATTTTCTGCACTCCAACTTCTACAGCTTTAAGTAGATTTACACAAGACTCATACATTGCAACTACTCAAGCACAAATGTCCCCTTCAGAGATGGTGGGAGTATTCACCTTCTCTCACCCTTTCACACTCGCACACAGAAATGTGTTGCAACTTCTCTTCCTCTTATTTCAAGGGGAAGAGAAGTTGCAACCCAAAGAAAGAAAAAGTTCAAAGTTATACTCTGTTCTGCTACAGTTTCTTGCAAACCACTTAAAAAGCAAGCAGTATCCTTTCGGAACTCCTGCCAGGTGCTTTGGGAGAAAAAGAGCACATTCTGCCACCCTCCGCCATCCTTCCCCCTCTTTCCCATGGGAGAAGCCACTTGATTAGTTTACAAGGAGTTTCCCGTCTGTCCACTTGCTGCTGTTTTGAGACCTCAAAGCAAGCTGCCTGCCACTGAACTCCTGAAGAGAAGTAAAGCAGCAAAAGTAGGTTTTGCATTTTAATCCAAACACAGAGCAGTGTTCAGTGCTGTGGTTCTGCCTAGATCCTGGAGGGAGAAAGAGGTCCTGGGGTTCCCCCAGCCACAGGTCCACGCCACGCTGAGGCACACACCCAGGACTTCTCACAGAAGAGGGCCAGCACGGACACCCCACAGCAGAGTACCAGCAGCATGGGCTGTCACCACACTGTGCCCCACCAAGAGAGCCCTGTGAGAGGGAAAGAAGTGCTGGCAGCAGGCCGCAGTGTGCCCCACACTCCTCCCAAATGGCGCTCGTCTCCCTTATAATGAGGCACCTGTGGCAGCGCACGTGTGGGGCTGGAGAGGCCCCAAGAAAGCAAAGGGGTTGGGAGAAGACAAGGCTGCCTGCGCTTCCTCACAGCAGAGCTGCCTCTGCGAGGCAAAGCACCTCAGGAGAAAGCTTTTGTCCTTGCAAAGACCATCTGGAAGTACACCAGGGGAAGAAAAAAGAACTGACTGCGGAAGACAAAAGCAATTCACACACACACTCCTAACAGCCCCTGAACACCTCGCCCACCCCACAGCCACATTCATTTTACAGCAAGTCTTGGTAACATTAAAATATGGGCATGCAAAGCGGCTTCAGCACTGTGAGAGCTTCAAACCATGCCCACAGCCTGGATTGAAGGCCCCAAATTTCAAGTACACCAGCTGCCCTTCTAACTTACTGGCACTGGTGTAATCTTTCAACATCCCACGTATGCACCAAGGATGAAGTGGAGGTGCCTGCACATTTGGAAACAACTAAGAAACTGAAACATGTGTGGCTTCCTTAATTTGCCCTTACATGACAGCACTGCTTCATGCCTTCAGCACCCAGTTGAGCTCTTCACACCACCAGACAGGATGGAGCTATGCTATGATGCTTCCTTGTGTAAGTTAGCATTTAGTTTGGTCTTTCGCTTAACACCTGCCCTTTCCAGGCTCCGAAGTGAGGCTACAGAGAAAATAAGATGCACATTTCTCACAAACAACACTGAAAGCGTTATCAGGGGACTTGACAAGAGCACAGTTACTCTCTTAGAGCTACAAGGATGATAAAGGGACTTGAACATCTCTCCTACGAAGACAGATTGAGAGAACGGGGGCTGTCTAGCCTTGAAAGAAGACAGTTGAGAAGGGATCTTATTAACATACAAATATCTGAGGGGTGGGTGTCAAGGGGAAGGAGACAATCTTTTCTCAGTGGTGCCCAGTAACAGAACAAGAAATAACGGGTTTAAGTTAGAACATAGGAAGTTCCACCTCAACATGAGGAGAAGCTTCTTTACTGTGAAGGTGACAGAGCCCTGGCCCAGGCTGCCCAGAGAGGTTGTGGAGTCTCCTTCTCTGGAGACTTTCAAACCCTGCCTGGACACGTTCCTGTGTGACCTGCTCTGGCAGGAGGGCTGTACTGGATAATCTTTAGAGGTCCGTTGCAACCCCTGACATTCTATGAGTCTATGTACATGTCAGACCTGCTGTGCATCCAGGAATCGCCCTGACAGCAGCAGCAGCGCAGCCCAGGGCCCCAGCTCCTCTGGTCCCCCTTCGTACCCCTCATGTGAGCACACGCACGCATGACAAGGCCACTTGTCACCAAATTCCAACGGCGGGAGCAAAAGCTCAGCCCAATCTTCCACTAGGCAAGTACTGCTTCTCCCACTGCAAAATAAAATGCAGGTGGTGGGAAAGTGCTTGTGGAGGGAAACTCGGGGCAGCTCTCCTGAACAGGAGAGGCAAGAGCCGGGAAAGGCAAGAGCTGCCCGCCGGGGCAGGGTGCAGGTGGACGTCGGTGACCGCTGCCGGCCCGGGCGACCGGACACCGGGACGGTTCTACATGACCGGCAGGGACACTACTTTCCCAAACCGGGAGGCCGCGCCCCTTCGCTTCTGATCAGAAGCGGCCGGCGACGGTGCTGGCGCAGGCAAGCGGCTTTCGCGATGTCAACATCTCCGCGCTGAGAGGCCGCTGCCGCCAGGCAGCTCCCGCCCGGGGCCGGGGACGCGCTCCCCCGGGCCGGGACCGGGACTGGGGAGGGCCGCTCCCCTCGCCCCCAGCCCCCCCGGGCAGGCGGCTGTCCCCGCGGGCAGATGCAGCAGCGCTGTTAACCCGGCGCTCAACGCCGGCACCAGGAGCCGCCCCGCCCGCCACCGCCGCCTCCCGCGGAAGGACGGACGGACAGACGGACGCCAGGGACAGGCACCTCCGCTGCCGGCCGGCTCGGGCGGGAGAAAGGCGGCGCTGCCGCCGCCGTCCCCTCTTCGGCGCGTTTAGGATTTATTTTTGCCACCGGTGGCCGGAAAGCTGCGGGGGGGGAGCGGGATCCACCGGCACCGCCAGAGCCGCCACTTCCGCGGAGAGCGCCGGGCGGCAGCCGGGCCGCCTCCTCCGCCCGCCACGGCCCTTCCCCACCGCCCCCCTCCCTCCCGTCAATCCCCACCCTCCGTGGGCGGGTGGGCGCCCGCGGCCGGGTACCTTGCAAGCGGAGTAGACGCCCAGCTTCTCCAGCTTCTTGGCCCGCGGCGCGGCGCGCAGCTGCGCCTTCTTCCCCGCCGTGCGCGCCGAGCCGGGCCCCCCCGGGGCTCTCGGCGGCGCTGCGGGCCGGGCCCCCGGCAGCCACCCCCCCGGCGGCCGGGGAGCCCTGCTGCGGCCCGCCGCCTCCCGTCACCCCGGCCCCGCCGCCAGGCTCCGCCATGCCCGCGGCGCGGCGGCAGCCGCCCGTCCGGCCGCCCGGCGCGGTGCGCCCGGCCCTAGACCCTCCCCTTCGCCGCCGGCTGCTCCCCGGGGGAGGGGGGGCGGGAGGAGGGACCCGCCGCTCCGCGGGCAGCTCCTGCCCCGCCGGGCGGGCGGGAGAGGGGGGGGCCGGTACCCGCCTCCCGCCGCTGCGCACCGCCGGGAGCTCGCCCGCGCCCCTGCGCAGGGGCTGGGGGGGCGGAGGCGTCCGCCCCCGCGGGAAAGGGGGGTGGCGGCAGCAGCAGCCGCTGCCTGCGGGAGCCGCTACGGAGCCAACCCGGCCCCTCCGGGAGGCTGCGGGGAAAGTTGCCTTAGGAAGAGGTGGTGTCGCCGGCTGCGGGCCCCCCGCCGAGCTCGGCGGTGGCAGCGCGGAGCGGCCGTAGCCCTGGCTCCCCCGCGGTCAGCCCGGGGTGCCGCCGCAGCCTCCGT
The DNA here is from genome assembly GCA_020746105.1 of Trogon surrucura. NCBI lineage: Eukaryota > Metazoa > Chordata > Aves > Trogoniformes > Trogonidae > Trogon > Trogon surrucura. The sequence continues at coordinate 14,463,684 of CM036622.1, read as the reverse complement.
TCCCCCTCGCAGCAGCAGCACTTTGACTTGACCTTTGCGTTAACCAACTTTGCAGACGCTTTTAAAGGATTCATCCGCCCTCAACATTGTATCTTGACTGTTTCCTAATCCAATATATAAATGCCAGTCAGTTTTAAATACAGGAATATTCCAAAACTCTGTGTTCAGTCCTGGAATCATAGTTTGGGGGCTTTTGTTTAAGGGTTTGTTTGTTTGGTTTTTGTCCAGGGACAAGTGTTAACAGCGGGTCAATTTATGTCTTAAAGGGATTACCTTTTAATTCTAAAATTAAGCAAATGATCCCTCCCCAGAAGCTGCGCTCTACGCAGCGAGTGCTTCGGGTTCCAGGCGGTTCCGCTCCGCCGCACGTATGTAAAACCGCGGTTGGGCTGTGAGAAACCGCAAATGGCAATTCTATAGCGCGGCCCCGCGGTTTAAAAGGTTGGGATTGAGCCCGGGTGTCTGCGTGAGATCCTCGGCTCTTTGATGTGTCAAACTGAAGCAGCAGCGTTAGGCTGGAAGGGAATCCCGGAGAATAAAGAGCTCTGGAATATGCTGGGCCTCGTTAATTTGCACGGGGCGAGCAAAAGGTGCCTCCGGACTTCTGTAGAGTTTGGAGCAGAATTTGGGAAGGGGGGGATGTGGGTGTGTAAGAACACTTTCCCTGTGGTCCCCCTTCTCAGGTCCCGGGGATACTTTCACGCATAAGGTTGGCGCATCCATTAAATGATGGGGGGGGGGCACGGGATGAAACGCTCTAGTATTTCCATGAATAAAGGGGTCTGGCTTTGCTGGCTTTGTGTTCTTGGTTGGTGTTTTGTTTGGGGTTTTTTGTTGGTTTTTTTCTGAGCTGAGGTTTTAAAATTGACGAAGAGAGGTCAGGACCTGCACCCCCGGCCCCCCACCGCGGGGTCGTTTTGAGCTTTTTTTAATTTATTTTTTTTTCCCCAGCAGCTGTGACAGCGACCAGTAAGATGGCTGCTGCCATCCCCGGTGCTTTAAGACCGACTGTTAAGGCGGAGGAAACGCTGCCCTCAGGCTTCGCAGAAAATTAAAAGGGGAGAAAAAATACATTTTAAAAAAAATCCATTATGTGTTAAATTTGAGAATCGTTTTGTTTGGTTGGTTGTTTTGTTTTTTTTTCCCTAAGGGTCTGAAACACGTTTTAAAATAACAGATAGCCGCTGCACGCTAACAGCCACCTAAGAGCCTCTTTGCTTGCATTTTGTTTTTTGATGCCGGTAAATTTCTACTTTCCTTTCAGACTTGAAAATGAAACTGTTACTGCTTAGTTTCACTTTCAGCTTTCCCCGGCAAAGAGTACATCTGGAACAACATATTGGCTCCTATGGACCACTTAATCTTCATGCCTCAACAGAGACTCACAGCTTTTTTTTCTAGGAGCTGCTGTAGCTTTTACATTCCTCAATATGGGGGGGGGGGGGGGGGGGGGGGGGGGTGTGGTATGTTTTTTTTTCTTTTTTAATGACCAGTTCCTCCTTTAAACGGTAAGCTACTGATATTTAACCCAGTGTTAAGTCTGCACACCCACATATAAATGAATTACAAGTTTCAGTTCTGAAAATACTTCTACTATTTTCCCACAGGTGAATAATTCCACTGGAAGTTATTAAGGCCACTCAGCGTGCATTTAAATTTGAGGCTGCACAGGTGGGTGCTCACAGGATCACAGCTCAGGTGAATGACCTTATTCTTCAAGCTCTTTAAAAGCCTAAAAAGTTTTTGCTTTTGCTGAAGTAAAATCAAAGATGAAAATTGTTACAAAGTGGATACTGATTTTGGTTAAATGTCCAAAGATTTTTTTACATTTAATGGTGTGTTTATGAGGGTCTAATGGGAAAAACACTGCTATATTGCACACAGTAAGAAACTCATTATATAAAGGCACAAAGTACTTTTTACTGTAGTTCCTTCTTGAATACTCTAAAGCATGTCTGCTTTACAATACTGTCTCTTTTTTTTTTTTTTCCTTTTTATCTTGCTGCTCATTAGATAACCAGAACAGTAAGTCTACCAGCCTGTGGCTACGGATACAGTTACTATAGTAACATTTATAAACACTAATTTCACTACACATGCACAACTACTGCCTGCTACTGCAGAGGAGCAGCTTAGAAAGAAATCACTATCTTCGAATAGGTAAGTCTTTCACTTTTTTAACTTTAAGCCTTGTTTAAATCATTGCTCTTATTCTAACTTTGCCTAAATATATTGTTTTAAAATAAAATTTAAAACAAAGTGGACTTGGTCTTAAACTGCTCCAGTGACAGGTAACATACTATAGTCACAATTTTGGCAAGAAACGAATGAAAAGATCATTTGCTGGCTGGAAACATGGAATTGAAATATGGGCTGTATTGACTTGTGGTGGTTTCAGTGAACGTAATTTGGCTATGACAGGTTACGCTGTATTAGGAAAACCCAAAACATTTATGCTTTGACATATGAGTGTAGACATGTCATCCTCAATTTCATTGTATCCAGGCTGGCCTTTTCCGTTGACTGAATTTACAAGCAAGTACATGCTAATTTCCTGATTGTGGTGCATGCGTAACTCCATCTGAGCACAACTCTGTTGCTTATTTTCCATCGTTAAACATTCACTACGAAGATACTAAATTGTCAAACTCAAAGCATTACCTGAAAAACCCTCACCTCGTTTTTCCCATCCGTGTCCTTCGGGGCATGTCAATGGGTTTGCACAAGCTGACCTGACTCTGAGGCTGCCGTTCAGTGCTGGGGGCAGCCGCCTGCCTGTGCTGCGCCGCTCCCAAACACAGGTGTGTAGCTGGCTGACTTCAGAAAAACTACTCATCTGCATCAAATTAAGCAAGCCAGGGGCTGGATAAGACACGTGTGCCAGCTCCTGTGATTCTCAGGCCTCTCCTGGGCTGCTGATAGCCCTGAGGAGGTGCCTGCTCAGAGCCAATGCTCCCTGGAAAAGTGTACCTCATGTTCCTTGCTCTCTCCTGAATTCATTGTGGACACCCGACAGGCTAAAATGCAAGAGCATGCATTTTGTCCCATCAAAGGAGGTTTTAATATTATTGATGCCAAGTCACAAAAGAGGAAAATGCAGTTTAGGGTGTGCCTGACACCTGGTTATTACCTAGTTGTCATTTAGGGCTTTTGGGGCCTATCTTGGTCATGTAAATTAAGGAATGACTCAACTAATAGCAGCCTAATACTGAATGCTACCTCTCTGAGAGGCATCTCCCAGCCCACGGCTGAGTTCCATCCTTAACCCTTGTCCCTGTCTCTCAGTCTAACTGGATAGAGCATGCCTGCCCCAGCCCTGTCTCCCTCTCTTTCTGTTCAAGATGAGACTTTCTTCCTGGTCTCCCACCTGTTTTTATTCTTGCCATCCAATGCAAATGTGAAAAGCGGAGCTCTTGTCCCCTCAGCAATTTCTCCAAGTATAAAATCCTATTGTGTACTTTCATTAGTGCATTCCTCGTGAGTGAAGCGGCCTTCCTCTTGGCCACCATACATTCAGGACACTATCACTATTTTATGAATCACTAGAAGTATTAACAGTACAAAAGTTTTGTTCATTGTGCTGCCTCTACCATCTTGTCAGCTTCCCATGGCTCTTACATGTGACTTTAATAATGCAGATGGAAGACCTTCCCACTAGGCCTTTGTCTGTTTTAGGGAACCTCACACCCCAATTATCCAGATTTTAAAGGAAAAAATCCAGGGAAAAGAATGGAGAAAATGTTAATGCAACACTCACAGCTGTTTTAGTTTTTCTTGTTAGTGATGGAGCATTTGGTAGCTTTTATTCACTTCTTACCCAGAGGATGCTCTTCTATACTGCAGAGTTCTGATTTGATGCAAGCCAAGTGAGAAAACTAAAAAGCTGGGCTCACACAGCACAGGACATTTACTGCCTTTGCCAGTACAACGTGAAGTGTGTGTGCCAAGTTCAGAAGGTGCTTGTTAAAAGTTATTTAGCCATCTACAGTCATTGCATAGGCTTATGCTGTGTTATTTCATGGTAGTGACAGCTCCAGATTGATTCATGCAAACACAGGATGTACTGTCTGTTTCACCCTCAGCTTTTCTTTCTCGTGCCTACCCACAAGTTGGCTGCTTTTTTGTTGTTGTATTTTTTTGTTTGTTTAGGGTTGGTTGGTTTTTTGTTTTTTTTTTTTTGTGCATGTGTTGTTGCTTATTCCTTTCCCTAATACCTTTTTCTCTTCTTCCTGCTAATTAGTACACAGCAGAGATCCTCACAACGCTCTGGGACCTGCTCAGTGTACTTTTACTGCCTGTGCTTTGACGTTCTGCTAACCACCCCATCGCCATGTAGGGCAGGTCTGTGGGTGCTGGCAGCCTTACAAACCCCTGGGCGACTGGCACAGGCTCAGCTGGCAGCAGCTGGGATGGAAGGGGCCTCCTTTCTGATACCTGCACCTGAGTAGCTGCTGCACTGCACTCTTGGTATGACACCAATTTAGGTAGTAATATCCCACATAGAAAATCAGTTTTGTTTCTGTAAGGTGAAGCTCCACTGGCCTAAGCACATTTGATTATGCAAGCCCCTGCCTGGGTCTTCATACCTGTGTGGGAGACCACCTCGAGATCCTATGAATTATGGAAAAAAACATGAGTACCTCTGTTAGACCACAGATATTAAACATGTAAAAAACCTCCATTTAGACTAACCATAGCTGTGATGTGTATAGCTGGTAAAAGCAGAGGAACCCCAGGAGTGCAGCAGTAACCCCAGATGTGGGTTTGTGGGGCAAAGGAGGCAGGGTGTTGCTGGGAGGAGAGTGCAGGAGGCACAGCTACATTATCTTCACTTGTCTTCTGCCACTGCTTTCTCTTTGTGGATCCCCAAAATCTCATGTGCCCCCCTTCCATGCCAAGCTCAGCAGGTTTGCCATCCCCAGACGATGCTTTGCAGCTTCTTCACACCATGCAGGCACGCAGGGTTATCAGCTGCTGCCTCAGCCCCACCAAGACAGATGCAGCTACCAAGAAGAGGTGCAAAATAACAGGAGCGTAGAAAGAGCTAGTTTTGCAATTTTTTTGCTACTCCCATTTCCCAGTTCAATGCTTCCTCCCAGCTGAGGAACTGCACCTCTGTCCAAGCAGACAGTGTCACAATTCTCACTTAAGACGACCTAATGATGGGGACTCTTCCCACTTTATACGATGATATAAAACCAGTTGGCCTGGAATCCCAGGATTCTGGTTTTGGACAACACTTAGGAAGATAAATAAGGAGACTAATTACCTTAATTTATTCCATAATTATTTTAATTATTAATCACTTCCGTCTTTCTTGCCTATTACAAGGTCTAGGGGTGGGAGTGTTCCTAATTCCCAAAGGCAGGCTCTGCCCCCGGCATGCTCCTGTGATTCACCGGGTTCATCTTTATCTCTTCCCACACCTTTCATAACAAGACTTCCTTGAAGCTGCACCATTGCTTCTGGGTATACAGTAAGTAGGGTACTACACATGCCTGAGTTGACTCACTTGGGAGCGAATGCATTGTTCCTTCTGCAGCATTCCCTCTGCTGACAGTTTTGGAGACTGAGGGCCAGCCCTGCCAAAAGGGGTGGAAGGTGTAGGGCATTGCTGCTGGGTTATCAGAGAGGTTTGTCTTTTCAGGTGGAGAGTTTTTCAGGGGTCTTATATGCATTTAATAAATGAAGTTTTTCACATAAGATATAAGCTCTTCACTGCTTCAGCCAAAGGTAACCACGTCAAACTGGGACCTGGTAAGGCAGCCCCTGCGTGCATGATGGTGCTTGCCTGTGCCATGACTTGGGCTGTGCCACAGGGCAGCGCTGTCAAGCTGCACCACAGCAAATGCCACGGCCCCCTGGCCACCCATGGTGGCTCTTTCACAGAGGCCAGTCCTGGTGATGCAGAATCGCCACCATGGCTTCTGTACACATATGTGATGATGCATTTGCCAACAATTTTCCAGGGGAGGTGCCCCTACCAAACTGTGTTGACAGGTGGAACAAAGAGAAGTTGGTCAGGAGGAGTGGAGCAGGGCTGAACACGTGAAGGTAATGATGCTGTATCATGGCATTACAGGCACAGGGCAAAGGGGTGACTGAGACGGAAGCGCTGGCTGAGGCATGAGCAGAGCAAAGGCATGGCAAGAAGTGAGGACAAAGGAAAGCCTGCCTACAGGAGCAGGTCCTCTCATTCAGCAAGAATTTGCAGCAATGCAGCCTGTTTATATGTATTAGCTGATAATATTGTGATGAGAAGCTCAGCAATGCTCTGAGCTCCATTTTATATTACACAGCCCTTCCCTGCCTCCTCCTATCGCCCACAGGCGGGCAAGGCATCGTCTCGGTGCTGGTTTCAGCATCCATAATCATCACGGTTTTCTCAGGCTACAAATATGCAGCAAATAATAAGAAAAAAAAAGTCCCATGGATGAAGGAGTTCAGGACTAGAGATTGTGTAAGTTACGTGCTGACTGTTACAAAGGTAAGTGAGGAAGAAGCACAATCTGGGTGGAGACAGGAACTATGTGTGTCAGAGGGAGATGACTGCATATGGGACTCTGCTGCTTGGATACAAATCAGATCCTGGGTCCTGAAAACTCAAATAGTGACATCTTCGCTAATTAAAAAATGAGATTGTAGTGCCAAACTACAGAAACAAAAAGTAATTGTGCCTTGCTCTATGAACAGCAACTCCAACTGCCACAGCTAGAGGGTTTCCAGAAATATGAGGTTCACTCAGGTGATGGTCTCCTCTGTCATATGAGCCCGTGGCCTGCAGCCTCATTCTCCGTCTCTGCTCTGCCCTTTTTACAGGCAGGGCAGCACACAGCAGAGGTGAAGCAGCCTCCCTTCACTAGTACCAGGACTAAGCACTGACCAAGAGGCTTTTTGCTGTGACGCAAACAGTTAATATGATTTTTGCCCTTAAAAACACATACAATCTTAAGCTGTGGTTCACTCCCTACTCTTCTACACCTTTTTTTTTTTTAATCTACTTCTATTTTCATCTCAGAACACTAAACACTGCTGGATTTTGGCTCCCTGAATAGGCACAGGGAAGCTGCAGTGAGCTAGAAAGCTGAATTTTATCTTTCGCTCTCCAAGTCTGAGAACGCTTTAGCTTCATGTCTCATGCTGTCAGTATCTCACTGTTCTCCTTTAACCTGACAGCAAAAACTTGCAAGTCTGTCTGTTCCCAATGAGGCAAATGCAAGGAGAGAAGGAAATACAGACTAATCTTTTCTACTTCATAAGAGATCAACACAGGAAATGTTACCTTTTTAATTTCATTTTTATGAGATTTTCAGCTATTAACATAAGTAGTGTATCTCTACTAAAAAAAAATTAACATCAAGGCTGCCCTTTTAATGATTATGAACAAAATGATTGCAACTGAAGAGTTGTAGCATATCTTGTTGTTCTACATGAATTATCATGTACATTATTCTGGTTATTTTCACATTGTAGTAAAGTAGGACTGTTCTGGTGCTCCAAAGCCACACCCACTTACAGAGATATAAATACCTGTACAGTATGTTTGTTACAAATTAAGTTTACTGAGGTCAAACTAACATTTTGTTGAAAGTTCTCAATTTCCTGTCTCTAATCCAAGGGCTTTTATATGTACTAAATGTAAAATGAGTTCATATTTAAAAGGCTGATGAAAAGCAGCTTACCAGATTTTCTGTATATATTAATCCTAATTTTTCACACGCTTGAGTGCGTCATCACGATGACAGCAGTGAAAAGGCTCATGTAACCTTCCAGTCTCAAATTCAGACTATGCAGAATGAAGGAAAAGGGATCTGCGCAAGCACATCTTTCCCTGCTATTTTAATCACTCTTTACCTTGCCCTAACGAAGTGGGGCAGCATTTCCAAAGGAGGCTGATGCTCGCCTCTGGCAGAGACATGGACTTTCCCATAAACCGGTCCTACAGCAGACTGAGGCCACCTGCAAGCTGCCCTCTGCAAGGACAAGGTACACTACAGTGTCCCAAGGGTTTTAAGTGGTATCACCCTCTACCAGAGAGATCAATTATAAAATGCTAAAAAGGAAAATCTACCTCAGCTGATCGGAGGCATTCAACTCCTTAAGTCGTATTAAGATTAACTGGAGCTGGAGGAGGTCAGGGCTTTGCCTTTTAATGCTCCCGTAATTCTCAAATGGCTGAAGGAATTTTGTCAAAAAACCGACACTGCAGGAAAAAAGTGCATGCCTTGAAAAGTGAATCACAGAAATGCTTATAAGCCAGAGATGAGGAACAGAAATAAGGAGAAAGGAGAATGTGCTTCCCAGCTGAAATGCTGGGAGAGCTAACAGTTGCAAAATAGTTCCTTTAAGGTGTGGCTGTATCAAGTTTAAAGACAGCGCCCCAGAAAGTGGACGAGATTGAAGCAAGATGAAGTTACCAAAGGCTACTCTTGTAGTGATGCTGTGGAATATTACTGCTGCCAAACCCCCGCCACTTGCACTGGTGCTGGATTAACTTACAGCAGTTAACAATGACCACTGAAAGTCAGAAATCCCAGCAGAGAATACAATCAAATCCTCCAACACAAGCATTTTTTGCCAACATTTCTCATCCATTCACACATAAACACCAAACACTAAATAAATAAAACTTCATTAACTTAATAAACACTATGTTTTCATACTTAAGATGATGTACAGGCCAGCAAGCTGAGCTTCTCATGCGGTATCGGACTTTGTGTTATAGGCCTGTACATGTATGTTGGGTGCTGACCTAGGGGAAGAGGATGTTATGCAAGCAGCTGTAAGGCTCAGCTGCATATCACCTTACAGAGTACAGCAGCTATTCAGAATACTTCTGATTTCATCTGATTTCTACGCTATATTGGTACTTTCTCTGTATGTTATATACATGTTTTCTTACCCATTCCAAATTATTAGTGCTGCAGAATTATTAGCGCAGCTACAAATAAGGCTGCCTCATGTTTCTGGTAACCTAACTCTGCCAGATATTAACTGTTCCTACCGATTTTTTTTCCCAACCTGAAGCAGAATCATTTGAAAAACTTCCAGGTAATATGGTTTAGCTGTTTCTGAGAATATGATTTGAAAAATACATTGTTTTGCTTGTATTAAACCAAAATTCTAATAACTAATTTATAGAGAAGCTCCGAGACTGACAAGTTTTAAAGTAAGGCTTGGAAATTTGGACAAGACAGCATCAGCAGTCCACCTTTTGTCAGTTCTTGTGAATCAGAGCAAGTTATACAATGCTTAAAAAAGAAGCACCAGTTTGCTGGTGCTGTGCGGAAACGTGCCAGGGTGTAGGTGCCAAATTCAGTCTGAATTCTCCATCAGGGAGATTCCCTAGGACTTGTGCTACAGCTTTGACTCCTGGATTCGTAGCACCAGGTGCCAGACCCCAGAATAGCAAAAGGACATTGAAGAAGGAGTCCGAGCTGGCGAAGAAGTAGAGACTGCAGTGGGAGAAAGGAGGTGCACAGGGACAGGAGAAAGATAATTAGTTTTGGCTGGAGAACGGATAGGCTTGTGCTGACTATACCCTACGACATCCTTGCAGGACCTGGCCTCGATTCCATTTTCAGCCTCGCTGCTCTTCTGTGAGCTCCGCCGCGAAGCACATCTCTCCTTCCATCCTGACAGCGGGCAAACAGAGAGGATGTGCTGCTGCTTGCAGGTCTTGCAGCTCAAGGAGCAGGGGTGTTTGCTTAAACCTAAAAGCTCCAACACTGCTTGGCCTATTTGATTATACTTTTGCTCTTCATTATGCTTTCTTGAGCTAGAAACTGACACATTTAAAATCCATCCTACGTTTAAGGAACATGGAACATTGCAAAATCTAGCTCTTGTAAGCAAGAAAAACAATAGAATAAAGTGTAATTTATCTTCTGTGTGCCTCAATACAATGGTATAAAATATTTTTTTTCCAGTCAATTCCTAAAGGACTTGTAACTAGAACTGCTGGCAATGAGAGTAAATTTGATTGAAGAGACACACCAGTGCTTCTGGCCTTGTTTTGTATCTCCCATGCAATATTGGCAGGATTTTTTTTATCTTAATCTCAAATTGCCTTTCTTTTTTCCCCATCTCCAAGTAGGAATTACACTCCACTACCATGTCTGGAAATTGATGAATAGATGAGAAAAGCTGATGAGAAACTATCTCATATTTACAGTTCTAAGAGTGATGGCACAGAGCTATGCACTGATTCACAAGGAAGAAACAACGGAGATCTCACTAGGTACAGAATAATTTATGTCATCAATTCTGTATTTCCAAACTTTTCCCTTCTTGAATTTGCCATGTTACTGATTTTTAACAGTTATTAGTTGCAACTTCTATATAATATCACATAAGTTTTCTAGTTTGTGCATTAGTGCACAATGATGCAATTCAGAGTTTGTAAGCGTGAGAGCAAGGCTTCGGAAAATGTAGTGTCACCTAATGCTGAAATATTGAAGTACAGAAATATGAAAACCCTGTAACATATTCAACTCCTTTATAGAATGACATGGGAGGAAGAGTCACAAAACAAAACAAACCCACCTGATGTTGAATGTTCCAGAGACAAGGAAGATCAGCTGGAGAAGGTCGCAATTGCACCCATGAATGATGATTCCAAGCACATTTCAATTTTTTGCTCTGCCTGTCAACAAACAATACATCCATGCCGCCTTCTTTGTCATAAAAAAACCCACAAAGCCCTAACTTTGCTAGGCTTTGATAGCGCACAAACGAATACTGACAAGAAAACACTTTTAGCTCAGAGACAGAAACTAATTTCGAAACTTGTCAAGATTCCTAAATGTTCTGAGAGACATAAGCAGAAGATTGATTATTCATTTGAATTCCTTATGAATAATCACACTCCTACATCACGTTGTGATCTTGCCAATATTAACAACCCTAGCAGTTTTAAACTAACTAATTCTCTAATAAAAGCATTATCAATTTGCCAAGATAAAAATTCCGCATGGCGGGGAGACATGGAAGACAGATTTATTGTGCTCGACAACTATGGAAACAGGTCAGACACGTGTTTTCTGGGGCTGGTTGATGGCTCTCATGGTGCGACAGCTGCAGAAACAGTTGCAGCAGAGCTTCCACTTCTGTTTCTTGACCAGCTTGCTCAAACAGATTCCTCCTACAAGAAGAGTAAGGATGAACAGCAGATTCTAGATTCTTTCGCCACAGTAATCAGGGAAGATTACAAGGAAAAAGAGAAGATTTTCTCTGATAAACCAGGCAATGATGAGACTGATAAGGCCAATACTTACGAATGGATTCATAAAGCATTTGCCAAGTCCTTCTGGAGGATGGATCGACTTCTACGACTGGGGAGGAATGAAGTTTCCAGAGTTCGCTGGAGCGGCTGTTCTGCTGTTACATGTTTGGTGGAAAGACTCCCTGCTGAAGGGACAGATGGCGCTGAGGAGGAAGACAGACAACGTTTTGAAAATGACGCACAGAGTCCATCACACAGAACAGCCAAAGGTGCTGCTGGGTTACTGCATGTCGCCAATGTAGGTATGTATGTGCCATACCAGGATTTCTATTTCTCTGCCTAATAAAAAGAGAAAAAAAAAATAAAGCTAATCTAGAGATATGTTGGCAATAGATATCCAGAGATAAAAAGCTGCAATTGCTTTAACTTAATGTGAAGAAGACATGATGAATTCCCTTGCAACTGATACTGGTATCAGGCAGAATGTCTCAGGCTTATCTAGTAAGTACCTTCAATACAATATTTAGTTAAAGCAACAAAGTCAATTTACTAACACAGAAGACAGAGTTCAACATTTCACAATACACAAATGACCTCTCTAAGTGTAGCAGAGACAGCTGTTAATTTTATTTTTTTTTTAAAACGAGGTTTCAGGTGTCACCCTTTTAGGGCAGACAATCATAAATCTTCTGAAACATGCTTAAGACATTGGCTTTATTAATTTGTTTCACAGACAAGTGGCACCACATTCTGCTAGCAGCAAAATAAAAACATGATCTGTGGGGATCATCTGAATTACTAATATCTAAAATACGAATTGGTTGTTATTCCCTGTTATAAAAGATCTGTTCAGACCAGTTTTCGTATGGAGAACCCTGCTTTGCGTTGCTGTAGTGTAGAAAATAAGTTATTTACTCCAATGAGGAACACTGCTCCATCCCTCAAGCTTCCCCATCCAGCCCAGGAAACACTAGGCAAAGCTCTTGCAATTCTTCACAACTCATTGTATCTTCCCATTCAGTGATTTTCGTTACCAGTTAAGTTCTCTTGTGTACATCAGGCAGCAGTAAGATTACAAGCAAAATGCTTGCTTTCTCATAAAGGGGTACATAGGAATTACATGTGTATATATATATATATATAAAAGCTGTTAATAGTTTCAAAGCAATTTGTGTCTACAGTTACATTCTCTAGCATCTTCCAGTCCTTGAAGCATGTGCCCAGCACTGCATCAGTAAAGAGCGTGCTAACACTGCAACTTCCCATCACCAGGGGCACTCTTCCCTCCTCAGATGAGTGTGTTCACAAAACTTGTAAGACTCATTTCCTTCATATGAAATTTGTCTGAAATTGATCAAGGGGTTCAAAGAGCCGCAGGGAAAAGGAAAATCTTGAGAGGCTTCATTTCTTCAGGAGGCAAAAAAAGCACCCAACAAACCAGAACCACCACCCCCAAACCAAAACCATTGCACATTTGGAAAAACTTATCACAGTAAAAAAAAAAAAATAAATCAAACATATTTTTGCTTTAACACAATCTTCTGCCAGTCTGAGGAACACTATAAACTAACTTGAACAGACACCGTCAGAGAAACAAGTAGCAGTGGTGTACCTCCTCTCTTGCCCCATCTCCATTCTCCCGATACCTGTTGCTATAGCCACGCTTTCTCTACCTCTGACACACAGTTTTGCAGCTACCAGAACTCTACTGTTACTGACATAAAAACTGGTAGTTTAGCACTAGCTTGGACACTCTTGCAGGAGATGTGTATGTCACACTTTTCATGGAATACAGGAGTAACTCACAGAAAGGTTGTAATGTTTTCAGAGCTAACATTTTCATTTTCATTTTATTGGGGAAGAAGCCCATTTTTATGACAATGAACTTGAGAGGTAGGATGAAGGTAGGAAAATTTGGTAGAGAACTCACTTGACCTAAGTTTTCTCGTTCTAGTCACCTGCCTCCATCCTTCCCTCCCAGATGAGGTTTTATGCTGGCTGCAATTAAAGATACTGTAAACTCAAGCTCTGCTAATGAGTTAGGGCTTGAAGCTGATGAGATACTTAAAGACTTCTATGATTTCTGAACCAGTGCTAAATACACGTTTATTTAATCTAATACATTTAATTTTCCACCAAATGAATCGCATGAAAAAAATATTCGTACAATATCAAGCTTCATTTCCCCCCCAGGAATGCATTCTTACAGAGGCACAGACATGTTCCTTCAGCACCAGGTAAGCAACTGCAGAGGATGGCTAGGTATGAGGAGCAGGAGATGGCGGCATTGGCCAGCTCTTGTCTTCTTCATTTAGTCCAACACTGATAGGTCAGCTGGTGTGTGTTGATTCTTTTGCCCTGACTCTTTTGCAGACGAGATTTGCATCCGAAAGCAATTAGATTTTACTCTTTCTTGAAATCAAATTGTTCCACATGGCTTATTTGCTAGGCTTATAGCTGGTGGTCTTATTCCGAGGGTTCAAGGAAATTTTAGACAATCTTCTAGCTCTCCATGGAAACTGGAGGCAGGAGGAGAAAGTAAGCGAAAACTGTCACATAACATAAGGCATCTATGTTCTGTGATCAATAAAAAAGGTGTATCCTTCAGATTGATAGTCCAAATTGCCTTCTAGAGGAATCTGCCTTCACACAAGACTACACTTCGCTGTCTCCTACACTAGACAATGCCAATATTTCCAAGAAATACAACTACTGTATAAGCAGCACCTATTTATAAACATTTCCCAGAGATCTGTGCCCTAGTCTACCCAGACAGTATCAAAAATACAATACAAATGAAAGCACTGCAGCCAGCTTAGTGCCTGGAAAGCTACCCCACTCCAGTTTCTTCCACATGACCTGACTTTGCCCTTATGCCAACACATAGGCGAAGTGATTGGTCTGCTCCCAACACAAAAAATGATCCTCTCCCAGCACAGCCATAGAAGATGTCACTACATTTCAGAGATTCTTTGCTTTACTCTCTGCATTCAAGTCTGACAAGAGCAGTCACCTGCAGTGCTGCAACCTCCAACACATTTTGTCCTCAACATGCAGACTTGAAAATTGTTGAGGGAAAGGTGAAGTACGTTTTTCTACTAAAGGAAAGAAGTTAATCCTCAACTTATCACGATGACTGTGAGAACTCTTGCTCCCTTGGGTCCTTTAACTGAGGAAGAGATTTAAGGCATCATGTTACTAAACTGTAAACCATATGCAACGTCCAACTATTTTCAGGTACTAGAAATGTAATACTGCCACAAACAGTCCAAGTCTGAAACTTCTTGATGAGCTCATTCAGCAATATCTTGAAAGCACACACTTTAATAGGAAAGAAAAATAAACCAAACCAACAGAAGAGTGTTTGAGAAAAATATACACTCTTTTAAAAAACTGTTTCTATCAGACTGCACTTTGAACTGAATGAAACATCACTTAAGACTCCTCATACGAGTTTAACTGCAGTCAGAAGCATAAGGTTTTGGAATAGCCTTCTAAAAACAGGAGTGGAAAAAAAACCCACTGAAAACTTTGCTGTAAAATAGAACCAGATTCACTGATGAACATACTGCTGCCTGGGGCAGTAGGCAAGTGAACTATGACCTCACTTTCCCCCCTCACTCTTTAGCAAAAGGCTGTTAACGCAACAGCAGTATCTTCAAAATAATCAGTACGCTACATTTCAAAATATTACCTTATTTCAATTTTAGGTAATGCACATGCAGTCTTATGTAAGAATGGAAAGAGTCACTGCCTCTCGAGAGAGCACAGCACTTCTAACATCAGTGAGAGAAAACGTGTACTTCAGAGTGGGGGAAACATCAGCACCAACGAACCGGACGGCTTAGTAGAGGGGTACCTGAGAACTACAAGGGGCCTTGGACATCATGGAGATCCAGTACTGAAAAGATCTGTTATACCCGTACCCCACACCGTATCAGTCCCTATTGATGATACCTGTCCATTTCTTATTTTAGCTTCTAACGGGCTTTGGGAGGTTTTGGATCACAATGAAGTACTTGCATTAACTCTGACAACATTCACTCATTATTTGAGAATGTATGAAAGCATTCAGCAAAACAGAACTTCTCCGAATGCGTGTCAGTATTTGATGCCCCTCACTGAAGACAATTTAAATGACTCGGAGGCGATTAACGATCTGCAAGATGGAGCAGGGGTATTCTGTTACAATAAAGATGTTTTTCTCACTGACTCAAAAGGCAACCTGGAACAAAAAAAGCCAAAAAATTCTAGGAGGGACTATTTGCAAAGTGAAGATGGAGTTCCTAAGGAAACTGATGACCACAAAAATCCATCTGATCCAAAACTGTCTCTTTTCAGTCACAACGGGCTAAATTCACGGAATAGAGAGATAGAGCAGTCTGATTCCAGCACACAAGGTGGCTCTGAAGAACTACAACCGTTTGAGGACAGAAAAATTAATCTACGTTATAGTTTTCAGCTACATCCTTCAGAGCAAGAAGAAACAAACACGGACACTTTCTGTGCAACGGGTCCAAGTCACGACCACAAACAGCTGAAAGAGAACGTACTGGCGATACACTCTAAAGATATAAAACAGCCCTCAAAAGACACAAAAGCGTGCCTACCTAAATATGACTTGGGCCCACAACTGGCAGAAAAAACAGACTCAGAGATACTTTACGACACACCTATAAGTTACCCTGGTCAAGAACTGCTAAAGACTGTTTCACCAGTGGGTTCTACACCACCACCACAGTTTGAAGAGGACACAATACCAAACTCATCCAGTCATGAATCACAAACTGCAGGAAGCAGTAGCGTTACCTCCGAGATGCTCTACAACAACACAGCAAGCTACATCAGTGAACAACTGGTACGGACTGCATTAGCTGCAGGTTCAAGGGATAATATTACTGTTTTGATTGTACTTCTAAATGGATGTGATAAGATACCCAATTACCTTAACGTTTAAGAATTTATCATAGGATAACCAGAGTGTCACAGTACATATAGTACCAGCTTATATTTAGCTGTGTCATGTATTTACTTGTAATCATCTTAAATGATGACCCATATAGTAAATCAGACGTCTAGAACTGTGCAAATGCAGTGAAACCTTCTGAAACTCTCAATAAAAAAACAGTAATAAATATTTTTTTAAACCACTTTATTCAAACCTGAGCACCTCAATATAAAACTAAACACTGGTGAACTGCCATTTTCCTTGCTAAACCCAGATTACTGCAAATTTAAAATCTGCACAAGTAAGTTTCTGCTATCAGTTCAACATTTAAATAGACTAATTCATCTCTTCTGACACACTTGGTAGATTTCATATAATGAAAATAACTAAAAGAATTAGTGCAATATACTGGACAGATCAAAATAAAATGTACTTTGGAAAACAAAGTTGCAAAGTTCATTACTGACGGACAGCAGTACTTATGTTACAGATACAGGAGCATCATTTATTACTGTTCTATCCATAAAGGAAGAACTTAGAACCCCCTTTGATTAGAGAGGAAAAAAGTTAGCTTTAAGTAACTGTACATTCTGTATACCTTTAAGCAACTCTTAAATATTACAGAAAGTATTAAACAAATGTAGACTACAATGCAGAGTACCTATTTACAGTACATTAATATCCAAATTTAAAATCAAGTTGGATGTACATAATCGTTAGTGCACTATTTTTTTTTTCCTTAGGGGAAAGATTTAAACTGTAATGGCCAGCAAAGATCAAAACCAAGAAAGAAGTCACAGACACTGAGTTTGTTGTGGTTTTACTTGAATTGCTCTTACAGTTTGTAGAGGGAAAAAAAATAAGCCCAAGTTGTAACGTTACTGGTCTGTACCCTCTGAACAGATTAGAAACAAAGTAAAACTTGATTTATCACTAATTTCTTTAGATAACTGAGTTGACATAATTTACATACAGTGTACCAACTAAAACTGCACTTTCCTGCAAGCATAGGGTTCTTAAAATTTTTAATCCAAGTATTATTTGTAATTAAATTATTAAACTATGGAATGTATAACTAAACAGTAGACACCTGCAGAAACAACTGCTTGCATCAATACTGTGGATAAGTAAGTAATTTTTAGACCCTGTTTCTAAAAAGGTTTTGAAGCACAACTGAGAATGATGAAAAGTCTCAATTCTATTTATTATAACAGTAATCAGTATTGAGCCTACAGGAACTGGCCAATTAGGTCCACGGAAAGCAGTTCTACACCCCTACTGCAAAGTGATTTTTAAAACCTTTCAACTGAAGGAAGTTTATTCCGATTCCATCTCTCCTCTACTGCTGAAACATTACAGCCAGTGGTGGATACATGCATGTTAAAATTTCTAGGTCAAAAGAAAACTCTGTATCATGAACTTGACTATTATCATAAGTCTCTTTGCTGTCTGGAAGCTGTACTGGGCCAGGTTAAGCACTCCAATTCCATGGTTATTAACAGTTAGGAAGCAGAAGAATATTCAGAACAGTTTAAAGCAATTGATGTTTTAGTTACTACAACATTGACTCTTGGGTGATTGCGTGGGTTCAGTAAGATCTACTCCTCTTCCTCTGGCAGAGTTGGCTCCTGCATTCTGTGGTTCGTTCTTGGGCAATTTTTTTGCTATAAAATCAATAGGAAATAAGAGTTAAAACAGACTGCACCAAGATTAAATCACCTGAGTTACACAAACAGTCAGCACTATATAAGCATATTGATATAATCGCTATGAAATCTGATTTGATTCAGTGTGTTGTGAAGAAGTGTCTTAGCTTCTATTACCAATCAACTACCTTATCTATGATTTTCAAGAGTGAAATGCATTAGAAACTTGAGCGGTAAAACGTATCCGCACAGGTGTGCTGCGCCAGGAAACAATGGCTCTTGTGGGAATCCGCCTACACAGAACAGGCTTTAAGACCAGGACATTAGTGCCAAGAGACACACAAAGATTTAAAAGGCACAAAACATGAGACAGAAATGGGTCAAACTACTGTCCAGCTACCTAGCCAGAATAAGCATTTACATACAACATACAAAATGGTCCTCAGCACTGGATCAAGCCTCTCTTTTCAAGCTGTCTCTTCTCTCCAAGTCTTATGAGTCAGCTGAGTGTGGTAATATCTGTGCTGTCATTACAGTTCCAGGCTACCTCCTCAGTCCAGACACGAAAAATAAAGGTGACAAATGTTACCCTTCTGAATAGTAGCTGCTCCGAGCTTTCTCTCCATCTGAAAATTGCTAAGTTCTATACAAAAGGGCCTCCATGGGTCTGTCTTGCCCACGTTACCAGGACTCAACCACCATCCCTGTTCTACAGCTTGGCTACATGCTTCAAATCCAAAGCCAGCTTTTTAAAGCACAACTTCTCCTAAAAGGAATGAAATGCAAGTGTAACAGCTGCAAATCCAGCAGACTACACATCAACAGAGGTGGTGTGGTGTTGGATAATCTCCGGGTACTAGGTAATCTCACCTAGACACCCTCTCCCACAAGAACTTGGATCACACGGTCTTCTGAGGTCCCTTCCAACTTGAGCTGTCCTGTAACTCTGTGACAAAGCTGCTGAGACAGCACACAGGGACAAAGCACCAACAGAAAAATGCCTTCAGAGCATTGTTGTTTTGGATTCTAGACACATTCTAGTACAATTAACATGACTTGTTAACTGCAGGTTCTGAACAAGCTTTAAGAGCAGTCAATTTACAAGCAGTTGTAGCTTGCATACCTCAATTCTGTCCATGTTCTCATTTTTAATTTTCTCCCGTTTTTGAAGATCATATTTACACATGGCCCTGAGAACTGCATCTAGGGTGTGCAAAAGGCCACTCTAATTTCTATTCAATGCTTATATCCTCATCAAGATCTCCTTTGAGGGTCCACTGTTGCACAGATCTTGCTCTGACACACTGACAAAGCTGAATTCCACCCACTGATGTGAAAGAATACTGACATGGACAACTAACCTTGCAGACAAAATATCCCAGGTACTAATTTGGCATTATTTTCTCAGATTTACTTTGCATACTTTAATAAAACATGGAGGCAAGAATTATTGTTGATATAACAAATTAAAAACTTAGTTTGGCAGGATTATTTTTTTCCTTTTTAAAAAATAAATTCTTTAAAAGTGCAGTTTGCATATTAAGATTTCACCAGAACAGTGTTTCCACTCAGTTATGTACCACCGTCCCGTTCCTCCCTCACTCTTCCAGTATTTATAGTTAACATGAAGCAAGTACTTGTTATAAAGTGTTGCTATAGTGATAATTTAATCTGCATCTGCTGCAAGTTCGAAGCACGCCACAAATTAACTTCTGCTTTACTGACTTGGAAAACAGAAGATAAGAGCTCTTTCTAAACATTTTGCACTGTAGTGCAAAACACAGAACAAATTTAACAATGTTATTTGACACTATACATTACTATTCCCAGCAGGAGAGCAATTACTGTGATTAAGGTTATCAGTAAACAGGTTGATGACCAGCCTAAAACTGCACACTTTCTTTCTCCTTCACTTTCAAGATTTTATTAACAAAGACATATACTTTTTTTGTCTAACAAAGGAATTCACAATTTTCATAGTAATTTATAATTACTATTACAGCTTTAAAGAAATTCCTAAGATTGTCAGTGCTAAAAATGTATTAGTAAAGATACTGTCCGCATGAAGTGTCTTTTTCCTAAACTTTGACATAAAACTTTAGCACACATTACGATTTCCAGCACAACTTTTATATTTCAGACAGATGCACTTTAAATGTAAACAAAATTCTAACACAAATGTATTTAGTAAATATGTTATTTACTTTAAAAAATATTCGTTTTAGTTTAAGTCCATTATTATTCTCTCATTTTGAAATGTTTCCAGCTTCAGTTACCATTGTCTCATAGAAGGTACGTTACTCGAGGTTCTGCACATATCCAAGGCAGTGTGGAATCTGCTGCCAACAACATATCATCAAAGGCACACATTTACACACTCTCACATTCTTCCACTATTTTGATTAAAAGGCGTCAAGTACATCCCACGATAAAGAAAAGCCATGTAAAACTTTTTATGGTTACATATACCATGGGAAAGGTTTTTTTGTACTACAGCTTAAACTTGGAATTTGAAGCAGTAAGTTTTCATTATGGAATCAAAACAGTTACACAGAACTTGCTGACAGAATTCAAAAGTAACTTCACTTGGCTACTCCAAGTTAATCCAAGTCTTTTGGTGCTTGACAGAAGACCTGTGCAACTGTGCTTCAAGTAAGTTTATCTGACTTCTGAACATCAAAAAGCATCTGAAAGGGCTTAAGGGAACCTCAGTGCAAGTAATTTAGGTGAAAATTTGGGTTACAAAGATTGCAATAGTATATATCTCACAAAAACAGTTCCCCTGAATTCTCAGTTTGTTCATGAACTCACCAATTGCCATGAATATTTCATTTACATTCATAGATGTTTTGGCAGATGTCTCCATGAACAATAAACTGTTATCATCTGCATAAGCTTGTGCTTCCTGAAAGTTAAAGTAAGAATGTATTACTTCACTACAAAATAATAAACATCAAATCAGACAATCATTACACGTTGTACTTTTATTGTTATTAAGGAACAACTTCTACATCATTTTGAAAGAAAGTCTGATGAAACATTCATGTGACAATGTGTTATTCATCAGCCGTGAAATTACAGTTTTGTCAAGTAGTTATTCAGAACTGCAATCTGAAAAATCCTTACTAATCTTAAAAATATCTGTTTGAGGAAAAAAATCTCAGGCAAAACTAAATAATATACGAAAAAACTTATTAAAAAGCCAACTCTGATTGAGGACACTGGCTGTGATAACAAGAATAAATAAGCTACAGAAAGTGCCATCAAATGCCAGAAAGTCTATTATTATCCTGGAAGGAAGGCAGTTTGTGAACTATCTTGAACCTTCCAACCATTGAGGCAAATGGATCAGAAACTTCCTTATCCTGACAGGAATTTATAATTATAAAGACAAATAAGCAGTATTAAATATCTCGCCATGTTATCTTCATTGTCTGTCTGAAGTTGCCTATTTTTGCCATTTCCTGTCAGCCAATTCAGCTGAGAATCCTCAGATCCTTATGATTATGTAACTGCCTTTGCATTCAATATGAAATCTGCAAAAACCCAAACTACAAAATACCTATAATGAAAAAAATAGCCTACAGCATTCTATATTCACTTAAGTGACACCTAAGAGCTATGTAACTATATCTGAGATAACCAAGTAACAAATACCTAGAAATCTAAGATGTTCTTTGCAATGAGAAAGTATTGTCAAGCCTGGAATGAGCCCATAAACCCACATTAACAAACCCAATCATTTGAAAAATATTAAGATTGTAATGGTACAAAAAAAAATAGTAAAAGGGTTCTATTTTGGTACTGAAATTTGAATAAGTTTTTTGACTGCTTGCATGTATGAATACCACAGGTTTTCAAACACCACAAAGGCCTTCTGTCACATAGCTTTATGTTGCAATTGCCATGGAAGTACAAAACTAGAAAACTGTGCTGTTGAATTCCAGCGGGAAAATGCCTAAAACTCTGCTAACCTTCATAGTTTCACTTCTGCAACTCACAAAAAGATTCACTACTATACACAGTAGTTTCTCTCCCAGTGACACCAAATGCAGATTAAAACTGTAAAAGAATTAATGACTACTAAACATGATCCTAATTCAAGCTCAGTCTACCGTGAATGAACCAGAACCATCTGTAGTAAGTTTTATTTGCTTTGGAAGCTATTTTCTGATGACTTGGTTAAATTTTCGAGAAGATAAAATATAGCAGAAAGACTACAGGTATATCCACTAAACCAAAAAAGAATGCCATGAAAAGCACATTTAAAACTTGAACACCATTTCAACAGTATAGGTTAAGCAAGTTAAGCATATCAATCAGCTTTGTATCATATGATATCCAAAATCCTCCTGCTGACAAGCCAGCAGTAACTCAGCGCAAACCGCTCTCATCCATTGCAACTCTAGCTACTGGTAATTTCAGGTAAGAGACAGGAGGAGGTCACATCAAAGAACAGCAATTCAATTAGCCTCAAAGATACACAAATAAATTAGTTATTCCTCAAAGTCAAACAATTATTCAAAAAAGTCTATTGCTACATATTCATTGCACAAGAACCGATTTTTCGGTAGCAGCGTAACTTGGTCTCAGTTGACGTTTATATTTAACTGCATGACCTCTATAACAACTAGCTAGGTTATACATATAATCTGCTCTTAGGTTTATTTTCTATTTCAACAAAATGCTATTTCTATACACAGAAGTTATATACATACCTGGAAATCCACAGCTCTTTTGTTAGCTAGATCAGCTTTGTTTCCTGCTAAAGCTATTACAATGTTGGGACTTGCTTGTCGCTGAAGTTCTTTGACCCAATTTTTCGCTCTGGCAAAGGACTCCTGTTAATGATTGCAAAATGATGAAACTGAGTTTTATCATCCTTTTGTACTCACCTATTATCCAATCGCTGTTATCTATACATTTCAAGCAAAAGGCCAATGCAAGGCTGCTACCTTTGTCCAAAGGCACACACTAACTTGGCAACTGAGCTTTTAAAATGAAACATTCCTACCTTAGTGCTCTAATGTGCTTAATTGGGATAATGCTGAAAAAGTAAGTAAAGATAAGAAGATCTTGACCAAAGAGTAAGGAAAGAGAAGTGCTTAAGAGAGAAAAATTGGAATTTTTCTTTCTCCTCAGGAAGAAACCAGTTTATGAACAGCTACACTTTCTAATTACTGAGCACTATTCATTATGGTACAGGGTTTCTGGGTTTTTTGAGGATTTTGGTTTTTAAAGTCTCATTGTACCAAACCCAAGTGAAACTTACCTGATCTAAGCTCAAACGAAATCAAGTAACCTCAGGTTTTGCTCTCAATAGCTTGTGCTGCCATTCCAATCCTCACACATAACTTCACAGAATCAGTGTTAGGGATTAGAAGGGACCTCAAAAGGTCATCTAGTCCAATCCCTTGCCAGAGCAGGATCACCCAGAGTAGATTGCACAGGAACACGTCCAGGCAGGTTTTACGTGTCTCCAGAGAAGGAGACTCTGCAATCTCCCTGGGCAGCCTGTGCCAGTGCTCTGCCACCCTCACAGTGAAAAAGTTGTTCCCAATGTTTTTGTGGAACCTCTTGTGTTCCAGCTTGTACTCATTGCCCCTTGTCCTGTCATTGGACATCACTGAAAAGAGCCTGTTTCCCTCCTTCTGACACTCACCCTTGACATATTTATAAACATTAATGAGGTCACCCCTCAGCCTCCTCTTCTCCAAGCTAAAGAGACCCAGCTCCTTCAGCCTTTCCTTATAAGGGAGATGTTCCACTCTCTCCAGCATCTTTGTGACTCTGCACTGGACTTTTCAAACATTTCCCTGTCCCCCTTGAACTGAACTGGACACAATATTCCAGATGTGGCCTCACCAGGGCAGAGCAGAGGGGGAGAAGGACCTCTCTCAACCTACTAGCCACCCCTCTTCTAATACACCCCAGGATGCCATTGGCCTTCTTGGCCATGAGGGCACAGTGCTGGCTCATGGTCATCCTGCTGACCATGCAACTTGCAACAACATGAAAATAATCAGAAATAACCACCACCGGCAACGTAGTGAGAGTAACAGCTCAATTCTGATCAACTGATTGAAAGGTGGCTTTGAGACACTTGTACAATCGAATTTGCTTTCCTTCATTCTCTTTTTAAAATTAAATAGAAAACCCTACAAGTGGTCTTTCAGCAAGAAAAATTTTACAGACACAATTTAACATTACACAGTCCAATATGAAATGAGCAATTTGATCTAGTGAAAGACGTCCCTGCCCATGGCAGGGAGGTCGGACTTGGTGATATTTAAAGGCACTTCCAACCCAAACCTATGATGCTATGAAACAATGAAGAAAAATGAAAGAAATATCAATACAAGACTGCTAACTTTCAAATCTTCCTTGTGCCTCCTGAATATAGCACTTACCTCATTTGTAATGTCGTATACCACTATAGCTGCTTGTGCTCCTCTGTAGTACATGGGCGCTAAACTGTGGTACCGCTCTTGCCCAGCTGTATCCCAAATTTCAAATTTTACCGTTGTATCGTCGAGACATACAGTCTGGGTTAGAAAAGCAGCTACAAAAGAGACAGAGGTGCTGAAACCACAGGTCTGCTTATATCTCTATATTCATACACAATCATGTTCACAGAGATATAAATATGATTTCTATAAACAATTCAACCCTATTAAAATATAGTACGTTTGAAGCAAGCATGAATTGATAGATCCTAACAACGACTAACACAGAATAATTATTTAACAACCAGTCTTTCCTCAAGAAAGCAGTAATTGGAAATAATTTTTTTTTTTTTGTAATAGTGAATCTTAGTAATCACAAGCCTTCTCTTAAGTTTTCTAGATAAATTTTTTTCTGCTTCAACAGACTATACAGAGTACCACTAACAGCATCCCATCATGCTACAATCCAATAGTTCAGGTATTTAAAGTTCTGCACATTTACATTACTTGACTAGTGTTTTAAAGCCCTGATCTGCAGCTCCTGAGAACTCCACCTTAGATCACGAGTACAGAAGAAAATATCACTTCTGAAGTTCTTGTTCTTAAAGCAGTCATATTTTTGACTTTGCAAGAGATCTCAAGAATTAATTTCAGCATAACGTTGACAGGCTGCAGTTTCAGGGAAGCTTGCATCCATTGCCACAACAGATGAATGCTTTACCATAATAATGGTCTTCTAATTGCAGAAAACAGAAAGTAACTTATTTCAAGTCTTCAAAATGTTACTCCTAGTAAAGATTTTCCATTCAAATTAAGGTACATATTAGAAACATGGAGGTGAGCACCCAGACAATATAGAAATCTGTATTATAAAAACTAAGGTAGAATTTGAAGAATTTCTTGGGGAGAGGCAACAAAACAAACACTATTGAAAAGCAAGATTTCCTTCTACTGGTTTGTCTTAACCCTTTAACTCAGCCATCTGTTCTACTTTATTACACACAACTATTACACTGGCCTGACAAGCTGCCCTGATTACCTCCTTTATAGTCATGTTTGCCCAGCTATAGTACATACATACACAACAGAAAATGCAACAATTCCTGCCATTTAAGGTTTGAGCAATCCAGCATAAATGCTTGGAGCCATTTTTCCAGACATGACAGACATTTAGTGAAATACTGTGGGCTGGCTTGCCCTTGCTCCTTCCACAAACAAACAACAAAATAATGAAATTTTACAACCCTCTGCTTGGATGATACGTAAAGGGAAGTTCCTTACTTGGCTGAATTGGAAACTCTCATCACTACATATACTGATAGGCTGTGGCCGATTTAAATTGAGTGCCTGAAGAGGTACTGACCCATAACTCGTGCATACCCCAGATGTTACCCTGTCTCACGTACTCAAAGACATCATAAGCCTATGAATCATTCCAAACCTGCTGGAACTTTCAACCCAACTTCTTACGGCAAACCAAACGCAAGTCAATCTTGCTTTATAAAGGACACTGTAACTACCATAGAGAAGCTGACTAGTTAAGCGGTCAGGCGTTTCTGCTTCAGGGGTATTAGCATCCATCACAGATGAGTAGACACGCTGGAGAAGGCAAAGGCTTTGATGTTCCAATGTTAAATCACCATAAATCTCTCTAAATGCTAAATATCCAAGCACTGGTAAAACAGGTTCTTCTTTTGTAGCTCCCTATGCAGTCCAGAACCAAATTATAGAGGAAAAAAAACCAAAACACATATCCTGCATCAGAGTAAGGGTTTCCTCCTCAGAACCAGTGCAATATTATATTTCTCCGAAGGCAGAGAACAAGGTCTTAAACAAGTGGAATTTGAAGTTTAAAGACATAATTCTGTTCAACAGAAGAATGTACCTATACTCCATAAATGATGAGATGTACTTAGGAAGAGAATTAAAACAAGGGTTTTATTCTATGACATCCTCTTGTTTTTGTTGACAGGAACATTTCAACTGCCATAAAATGCCAGTTAATTTCTGCAAACAAGGCAAATTCTATCTTGCAAGGTCACAGTCAGTTGACAATCAACTGTGTTAATTATCTGAATGCCTATCATCCTTAATAGCCATACTTTTGTCTTAGGCAACTAAAGATATTGCTACACCAGTCTGAAGTGGCAAAGCCTAATTATCAAACACACCATCACCATCCAACATGTCTGCCTTGAACTGCACTCTTTCAGATATTTTTATTCAGATTCATAACGCACATAAGCCTCTCTTTGTTACAAGTCCCTTCTGTATACAAAGAAAATTATGCCTTAGGCAACTACAAGCTACAAAGTTAGACAGTTTTCTCTATAGAAAACTTTTTCCGATTCCCAACTTTGCTACGTTTAGTATCTCTCATCTGTATTACACGGCATTTCCTTGTTTCTGTTTTATGCAGAAGACCCACAAGTTAATACAGAGACTACATTAAACTCTGCATATTTGAACTTGAACTTCAAGTCTCATTTAGCCTTTGTATAGATTTTAAACACTGTAACAGGGTAGCAGGGTTTGTGTTATCCCTAGTTCTACCCAGATGCTAACCAAGAAAAAACAAAAAGGAGGTTAAACAAATTGGAGATTGCTGTAATTGAACAATGAATTTCACTTAACTTTAAAGGTGGTTTTTTTTTTTTAAACTAAAAACCACATTGACATTGGAAAGTTAATCCACTACAGGTCTTTGAGAACGCTCCCCGTATGAGCACAAAGCTGTAAATGATAATACAGAAACTTTTCATGCTAACATTTATCTCAAAGTCATTACAAAATGCACAAAGCCAAAAGTGAGCGTCAGTAAGAGTGCTAAAGGAGAACAAAAGTGGCTCTCCATTTATGCTGACAGGTACAGAAAATACATGTAAAAGCTAGAAATAGTGTAAAAATGATGCAGTGAAATTCAGCTTGTATTTATTGTCATAAGATTCGTAAATATTTAACACTTCAATGACTGATCATGTGTAAAGACATACAGACCACTGAAAGGGTTTCACATAAATATTACAACGAAACAGACTGACATGCAGCAACAGCAACTACTAGAGAATATATATCAATCCATAAAATCCATATCTTGTCATATCTTGTTTAAGTCTGTATGCTATTAGATAGCTCCAGAATAAGTTTAAATTTATCCAAGGAGGAATACAGCCCAAAGGACAAACAACTTCAACCTATAATATTACACCCCACCCAAGGGGGTAGGACAAAATCTGTTTACAGTTAAACAGATTTTTTTTTTCAATTCTAGTAGCCAGCACCTGCTTTATTTGAAGTCACAAAATGTAAAAACAGCACATTAAATTCTGTGATTACTAACAAAGAAAAGCATATCCAGAAATGTAGCAATTTCTCCCAGATCAAAAGCAAAGCCAGGATGCACAAATAAAAACACAATCTTTTTCAAAGATGCAGCACTTCGTTTTCATAGAAGCTACATTCTCAATTCATATTAAGCAGTTATTTCATGCATTACACACACAACACAAAATAGCCACGCACCCACAAACAAAACGTAACATGAAGCCCTGTTTTCAAAACTATGTAGTTCAAGCATGCATTTGCTTTCTCCACTTGATACTGATGCTTACTAAAGCCTTGTGTCAACTACAACTTGTAGCTTAGAAAGTTATAATTCTCATTTACAAAAAATAGGGCTCAAATTTGGTCCTTGTTGCCAATGACCCATCCTAGAAGTGCCAGTGCATTCAAGGTTGTCAATGGCAAGGACAATACAAGCTCGACGTGAAACAAATCAGCAGGATAATTTTCTCACCTCCAATTGTACTTTCTTGAAACTCGTGAAACTGTCCTTTTACAAAACGAAGCACCAAACTTGATTTGCCAACTGCAGACTCTCCTAAAAGTACTAGTTTGAACTGGCAAATTTTATTTGCAGCATTTGGCCCATTGGGTCTTGTTGCTCCTCGATTAGCCATGCCCAAATTAGAAAGAAGTCCTTTGTTTCAAGCTCTTGAAAGCAAGTTCCAGGATTCAGATCTCAGTGGCACTTCTACCAGTAACAACCTGTTTATGAAAAGACAGCGAGTGGCATTAGATTTACAAACAAAGTAAAAAAAATACATCTAATTCACTAATAAAACATGGATTACATACAACCTGCCCAAATATTTACCAAGAAGTCAACAGTCCACAGTATGGCTACCGTCACTGTTATATCAATTACAGACAAATTCTATGAAAAATGAACCAGTTTCATCATCAATGTCTAGTCTTCCCACGAAAGCTTCAAATTAGGATATTAAAACCCAATTGTTTCTTCTTGCAAGACTTATTTCTTAACATATCAAGACTAAAGTACAACACAACAGATCCAGATTTGCACATTAGTGCTAAAGTATCAAATTATAAGAAACATTTTTCTCATGATTTTGCTATTGCTAAGCAATATTCCAAAGTCAGCAACACTAAACAATGCTATAAAATTGAGCAAATTGGGAAAGCTCAATCACCACATCAAGTTCTTTGCCAGTATACTTTGTCAATTTGCTTCTATCATGTATATCAACTGTAAGTTCCTTAAAAGCACAGATCTTGATGTAGAAATCATTAATATCTTCCCTAGTCAACAACTGTACTTTGAGCAGCAACAATACAAAGCCTTCTGTATCTAGAAAAATGAATTGTCTTGATCAGTAAGAATTTCAGATCACCTTGTGCAAGCCACCAGATAACTATCATATGATAATAAATTATTTCCAATACTAACACATGTCCTAGTAGATCAATATTCACAGCAGAGTTCTTTAAGTATAAACAGTGCATTCTTTAGTCCACCTACTCTTCCTAATTTTTTTTTCAAACTCCTTTAAAAAACCCCTAAAACCACAAACTCACAATATTAATATGGACAGGGAAGCCTTTAGACTCTGCTAGTATCACCTTTGAGCTTAAGACTTACGCTTTTACACACTTAACAGTAGAGATTAAATCTTTTTGCAGGTAGGCATTACTGTATGGAAGACTGGCATGATAATTTTATGCATTCTCTTTTCTTCCAGTTCCCAAAACTAAATTCCCTGTGAGACCATAGGAAACACACCCTAAGCAGTAGTCATTCAGCTCTCAGTGAAAGAAACATCTGCTTCTGTAGTTCTGTTAAAAAACCAAACAAGAGAAAACTCACCCCAAAACCAAACAGAGAAAAAAAAAGAAATCAAACCCAGACTGTAGCTTTGTCCTACTCCAGTTGATCATTTACATGAATTGTGCATACTTTGTGCAAATACAGCTTTTCTAGCACCTAGGATGCAAACAAATTAGTCTAGTGCACATTCTCCTAATGCAGAAAATGGCTTTAGTACATATGTTGTAAAAAAGGTAAGAAAATATACTACTTGCAAATGATTTCTTGCTCTTTCTTCCTTCTGGTAGGACAGCCACATTTTAAATCAAGCAGTAATCTTTAGTCATCTTCCCATTTCAAACCAATTAACATTTGATGGAGCATTCCAGCTACACACCTGGCTCAGACACTACGGCTTCACTCTCCCTCCTAACTCTCCCTTTTGTAAACATAGTCCTGAAGAATCTTCTTTTCTGGAAGAAAAATAGCAGAAGCCTACCCTCCATTAAGACACTCCCTTACAAATTAGTTTTCATGCAATAAATGAGATATTTTAGCATTATTTATCCACTAACATAACAGTTGGGGAAAAAACCAGCTATTTCTCACTAAACAGAACTTGAATATAGCTCTTGGAAAAAACTATTTTCAACATCTTTAAATACAATCTTATTTGCTTGCATTGCTCCTTTTCCCTCATGTCTCAAAATAAATTAGCTTCTACCAGGTAGTAATTTCAATCTTGTATTCAACCCTGCCTGTCCTGAATTTGTGTCCTGTTTGACTACTACATCTTTAAATCAAGAGATTATTAATTGCACAACACGATCTAGTAACTAAAAGACTTTAACCGTAAGTTCTTACAAATATGTGAAACTGTACCAGAGTGAAAAAAGTTTCTATGAAGCAAAAAATCAAGACCCCATTTATCTCACTACCGTTATTAAGAACCGTGATAACTGCATACTAAAATACTTACTAATTAAATTAATTTTGATTTAGTACTTTAGAATATAGGAATGGGTCCAGTTATTTTAAAAATACCAGTTCATCCTTAGAGCATAAAACAACTCATAACACAGCTGGTGTGTTGGTTCTCAGGCAAGACTCCTTTCCCCGCACGTGCTGCTTCAGAAGTTGTGGAACAATTTGGATAAAAACAGATCAGAGAAAGCAGCAAGGCACAGTCAAAATACAGGTAACTCAGAATACTGTTAGCCATTTGTTTATCTTTTCCTTTCAAGAAGTACGGAAGACAAGTTATTTCTGCTTTAAAATTAAATGCACCTCTGTGTTGTAGCATTCTACTGTTTGGATAACCATGAAATAATTTAATCTTAATCCATCCCAGGTTCTTCTGGACTCTGTAGCATTAATAAAGCTACGAGGACTACATCCAATGACCATGCGAGTTAGAACCCTTTGGAATAAGTCACCTCCAGATAACACACAACAAGGTAATTAACCCACTGCACTGGTTGCTACAATTACTTTTTTGCTTGCTGTTTCCCATATTGAGAGCAAAAGGAGGTACGACAGAAAACCAGGCAAGACTGATTTAACTCACACAATATCTATTTATTTCAACTGGCCATTTACAGCTTTCAGTTATTCAGATTTACATCACTTAAAAACCAGTAATTACTATCCCTTGCAAAACGCCTTCAGAAGCCAAAGCTGAAACAGGTTGTCAAGAAAAATACCTAATTCAGTTTTTATAGGTACCCAAGCTACAGAAACTGTAGTTATCAGAGAACCTCAAAGTTTACATCCTTATAACACTCCTCGCCAGAAATCACTGTAGATCCTCAGATACCATGTACAAAAATAACCAGATGTGAAGCTGACAGAGATCCCACTACCTGCGAAGAAGGCCATCAAGTCCCAGAAATATAATGCAAACATCATTCACTCAGTAATCACATCATTATATCTAATAACTTGATAATAAAATCTACTCCAGTCAATAGTTCGAGATAAAAAAAAGCAAGGCTGAAAGCCTGACAGAGCACATCCAGATGATTTTGATACATTAAAAAGTCACTAACATCTTCTGTAAGTGTATATGGAAATCATCATCTTTTGACATTTCAGATCACACTGAAACTGTTCAGTAAGTTCACAACATGGCAGCAAATATGAAAAAGGAAAATACTTTCTTAACCTGAAGAGAAGCAGCACTACAGTTTGACACAGCCACTACAGAATCTTTTCGGCCTGTTCCTTTCACATTTGTATGCTGAACATAGTGCATCATAAGGATTTAACAGTAATTTCAACACTAGACGCCACATATACTCCAAGCCTCAGGTGACACTCATTCTCTAGTTCATCTGCAAAATACTAGCCTTGAAAACTGTAAAAAAGCACCACACAAGAGAGGAATATTATATTCACTACATTATCCTACACATACACTGCAAATTCAAGTCATCTTTGACACATCATTTTCAAGCCAATTCTGAACATTTACTTCAAGAGCTCAGCAGCCATACCTATGCACCCTTAGCTTTGGTGAAAAGTCCCAGGAATAGACCCACCAACACCCTCCCCCCCATTTTAGTACGTTAAGCAAACTCTGCCTTCAGTATGTTTGGAACATGTGAGGAAAGAAAACCATGATAAGCCATTTTCATTCATCTACACAAAAGCAAGTACACAACTGTTTCGCTTGAATCAAGCTCTTAAACTGGTAAGTATCGAAGTTATGTAAGGAAACTATTTTTATATAAATCTGCTGAGGAAAATACTGAAGAGAATTTCTTAGATGGATGCTTTCATATATTAAAAAAAAAGGGAAAACCTGCCTTATTTCTTAATTTAATGTGAGAACATCATCTAGGCATTCCTGCTCTGGCAGGGGGATTGGACTTGATGATCTTTCGAGGTCCCTTCCAATCCCTAACATTCTGTGATTCTATGATATATTAAAAGGCAAGGCCCATTTTGCAGTCTTGGGCACTACAAATATATAGGGACTTTCACTCTTGTCATGATTATCCCTCAAAGGCATATCAGCTCCATGCTGAAATGCCAGAACAATAAAGTTTGGAGCGTATTATTAGGGAAGTACTCTAGTTAACCTTACCAAGTAATTTACCAGATGCTGAGTATTCTCATCACTCTATAAGAGAAATTTATATGCTGCTAGATAGTCTTAGAGTTTTATTTATGAAAGAGTCATAAGTATTTTAATAATTACCACACAAAATTTATTATGCTCGAGTGTACAAAATATCAACAGCCATAGCCAATAGCTACAAACTCACAATTTAGTGGCATAATTCAGTCATGTAAGCATTCAGAGCAATGTCTATTTTAAACTACAAGGAAGCAAATACAAAAGTATCAAAACAACACTAGTGACAAAAGCCAGTCCACTGAAGAGATTAAGACAGCTAACACTGTTCTACAATGAATGTGATTATGTGCATTATCAGACACAAAGACCACAACAAAAATTCATTATAAAATTAAAACTGAAACATTCTGCCACTTTTATATATCTGAGCAAATTACACTGTTTCTTACCATGAACATACTTAGCACTGTAGTAATTTCTAATAAAGTTTTTCATACTACATGAACAGAAATAGCTCATGTAACACTGAGGTTGCAACCATTATCTACTTAAATTTTTTTCATACAGGACTATCTTGAATGTTTTAAAAAGCATTATTTAAACCCCCTTACTTATTAGGCACTCCTAGTAATCAAGTGCTTTGTTATTCCAAGTCTGGCAGAATTAGTGCAACATCTTACTGCAGTGTTCAAGACAGTGAGACCTACAACTACCTAAACACTTGTCACACGTAAGCCAGTTTACACTGAAACATAATGAGACAGTAAGTTAAACAAGGGAATCAACACAGTCACTGCAAAAAAACTTAGCCTTCCAATTAAATAATCATCTCATAAGTTCATACGAATGATGCACAACAACTGCTTTCAGATAAACTGATTTATCATACAGGAAACGTAAGTAATTAAGCCTGTACTATCTTTGTCTCTAGCCAGCTCACTTCAGCCCATATTTACCTTTTCCTTGATATTTCTTAGAGTAACAATACAGGCATGCAATCTAGCCTGTCACTATCAAATTGGGGGAAAAAAAAAAAAAGATGCCATGCTTGTTACTTGGTCTGAACATTTCATGGAAGAAGATGATTAATTTCAGCTCCTTAAGTAGCTGCTCAGCATCTTTTCCATCCCTATACTCTGAAAGAGTCAAAAGGTAGAAAAAAAAAAAATCATTGAAAATGCTGAGATTAGCCTTTCATAGACCTATTGTTTGGAACAATTTGATAGTTCTTAAGCAAATCAGCTCTGCTCTAAAATATTAAGAGAGCATTTGTTAAAATATTAAGAGAGCATTAGATTTGTTCCTCCACCATACTCAAGTTCTACATCTAGTTCCAATTAGGCTTTATGTGGAGCACACCCAGTATACCAGGCCTGTCATGATCCCGCAGATGGCGACGCGTTATCCGAATATTTTACTTTCCACCTTATTCGCCATCCCTCCTCCAGCCGCAAGTGAAAGGGAAAGCGAGGGACCGTCACCCAGTCTCGCCTTCCATATCGCACGAGCAACTCCAAAGGAACAACCCTGCCCTTGTCGCCGGACCCAGACACTGATAACTCGCTGCGAGGGGAGGATCCCCGTGCTCTCCTCGCCGCGGTCCCGGGCCCAGCCCCTCCAACTCCGTCGCCGCTGCCATCTCCCCTCCCCCGCGCCTCCCTTCCAGGCACAGGAATAAGGGGAAGTGGGAAAACCGGGGGCGCCATTTTGAGACGGGAAGGGAGAGACCAGCCTCTCCCTCCCGCACGCCGGGCTGCCCACCTCGGCGGCCAGTACCGCGGCCCACCGATCCCGCAGTGCCGACGGCGATGCCCGGGGAGGCGGCCGCCGGCAGGGGCCTGAACAACAGACGCAGACCCCGTCGCCCCCTCGCCGCCTGGACCCCACCACCCCCCGCCGCCTCCTCACCTGGCCAGGCCGCGGCGGCCGTTCGCAGGGGAGGGGGAAGAGGGGGAGAAGGGCGGCGGCGCGGCGTCGTCTGTCTGTCTGTCTGTCTGTCCGTCCGTCCGTCGGGCGCTGGCGGGCGAGCCGGGCAGGGTGGGCGGAGGAGGGGTAAGAGGGGAGGCGGCTCCTCGGCGGGGCGCGGGAGAGGGGTGGGGGCGAGGGGCGGGGGCGCAGCCGTGCCTCACCCAGCCCGTGGCCGCCGCCGACTTCCGCCGCCGCCTCTTCCCCGACCAAAACACACACGCACGCACGCACACGTACTTCCGCCGCTGCCGCCACGTCACGGCCCGCACGCGGCATGCTCTTCCGGTTCGCCCGCGCGTCATATGACTCCCTTTCTCTCCCACGTTTTCCCCTTCCTCCTTTTGTTTCCTCTCCGGCTCGCGCCCTCTTGCCCGGCCGTCACCATGGGAACGCGCGAGGAGGGGGCGCTCCCGCCCTCACCTCCTTGTAACGGTCGCCACGTGCCCGCCCGGGCGGAGGCCTCTGGGAGGAGCGCGAGGCGGGCTGGGCCGCTGTCTGACGGAGGAGGGGGCGGGGTGGGTGGGTCCGTCAGCCCCGCCCCGCCCGGTGTTTTGTAGCCGGGTAAGTGCCGGGAGCGACTCGGTCCCTGCGGAGGTGTCCGGGCGGCGGGGTGGAGAACTTGTCGGTGTGGATCTGTGGGCTGTCTGGTATCTCCTGCTTCTCATAGAATCACAGAGTGTGTTGGACTGGAAGGGACCTTTAAAGGCCGTCTAGTCCAACCCCGAGCAGGGACATCTGTAACTAGATCAGGTTGCCCAGAGCCCCATCAAGCCTGACCTTGAATGTCTCCAGGGATGGGGCCTCCACCACGTCTCTGGGCAGTGTTTCAGCACCCTCATCCTAAAGAACTTCCTGATGTCTCCCCCTCTACTCCACTCTCGTGAGACCCCACCTGGAGTACTGCGTCCAGCTCTGGAGCCCACAGCACAAGAAAGATACGGATGTGCTGGAGCCTGTCCAGAGAAGGGCCACAAGGATGATCAGAGGGCTGGAGCACCTCTGCTGTGAAGACAGACTGAGAGAGTTGGGGCTGTTCAGTCTGGAGAAAAGAAGGCTCCACGAAGACCTTATTGTGGCCTTCCAGTATCTCAAGGGGGCCTGAAATAAAGCCGGTGAGGGGCTTTCTAGGATGTCAGGTAGTGGTAGGACTAGAGGGAATGGATTAAAGCTAGAGATAGATCAGTTCAGATTGGATGTTAGGAAGAGCTCCTTCACCATGAGGGTGGTTGAGACACTGGCACAGGTTGCCCAGAGAGGTGGTGGAAGCCCCATCCCTGGACGTTTTTAAGGCCAGGCTGGATGGGGCTCTGGGCAGCCTGATGTAGTGGGGGATGTCCCTGCCCATGGTGAGGAGGTTGGAACTAGATAATCTTTAAGGTCCCTTCCAACCCTGACAATTCTAAGATTCTGTGATTCTATGTCCAGTCTAAATCTACCCTGCTCCAGTTTAAAACAATTACCTCAGTCCATTTGCAACACCAAGCGTCTTCCATACCTGTCCTCTCAGGACTGTGGGTGCAGTGCAGCCTGAGGAGGCCACTGGGGTGCTGGGGATGGGAGCTGGCAAAAAGTCCTGGTTTAATGCTCTGAGAGAATCAGTTTCCAAAGCTATTAGTCAAATGAGTTGAAAGAAGGAACTACGCAGAAAAATCTGAATTACGATTGGCAATTTACTGGTCTCTTTTTTTTTTTTTTTGTTGGGAGAGTGCTAAAATGTAAGAGAGTATGTCGTTAACAGAACAAGTCTTGATGTGAATATAGTGTGACTTAATACATGCAAATGTTAAATAACACACCTTGTTCTAGAGATTCTTAGACATACATCATTGGTTTGGCCTATTACAGATGTATTTTGTGAAGCCTTTGTAAGCCTGCATGTCTTTTTTATGTCTATAATTGTGGAAGAATGCTGAAAAAATTTGAGATAATTCAAGGAGGGCCTTTAAGAATGGTTAAAAGACTGGAAAACTTGCCTCACACTAGAAGATGGAAAGATGTGCTGACCTTGTAAGAGAGAAGGGTAAGGATCACCTGGTCATAGATTGTAAGTGAGCTGGGTAGGAAACAGAACAATGATTAGAAGTGTTTCTTTGGTCTAGGACATTTAACAAGGTCTAATAGTTGGCATTTGAAGGAAATAAAAAACGGAACTAGTAAGACATTTAATAAGTTTATTAATGGAATTCAATCATAGGTACTTTAACAGAGATTGTTGAGATACTACATCACTGGAAATACTGGACCAAGATTTCATGTATTGTGTACTCAGAATATGCTTTAGTTCAACCACATATATTTAATTGAAGGAAAAAATAAGTTGGGAAAAGCCTATGGTCAGTGTTATTCTAGATCTGAGGCTCCATTATGGCACTCATTCATAAAGTATATGACTTCAGCGTTAGTTGTCCAGTCAGTTCTCTTGATAATGTAGGTTTATCTTCTCTTCTTGTTGCTGCTGCTTTAGAAATATGCTGATATCGGAAAGAAAAGTATAATCAATAATGTCACGGCCTTTTTTTTTTTTTTAATCATCTCCATTTTTTAGTGCTGCTTTAGAAATATATCACTATTTGTAAAATATTGTAGCTGATGGTCTTATACAATGAGGAAAATCAACAGATCTCATGTCTGCTTTTGTCTTTTCCTTTTTTTGGGGGTCTTTTTTTCCCTTACCTAATATGGACGTGCGAATACTTTAAAAATAACTCAAGATAATGGAATAAAAGCAGACTGTTCTTCTTCTTGTAATCTTCTTCAATTCTTCTTTTCCATGTATTTTTCCATTGTCAGATTGGTCTGAGAGTAATAATTGCACCATTCGGCTCTACTGAGTAAAAGTTAATTCCTTATATAAATGCTTTTTGTAGGTTCAATATCTAACTTTAAAAAAAATGAAAAAGACATGGCGGGCTTATACATCACCAGGGATGTATAACGCCAGACTAGCTCCAGAGAAACGTGTTTGAAAGTATGCAAGTTTTCTGAGCTGTGAGTTTGTTGAAGCTTGCAGTAAAGACTCCCTTTCAGAATATTTGTAAGAGTTACCCTAATGCAACTGCTTGTTTACCATAACCCTCTTGACTGGTTTCAGTATGCGCAGCTGGACTGCAGGATTTGCTGAGCAAAACATCAGAATCTTGATAAACAAATGTCTTTTGCTAGAGATGTTATGAGCATGCATCTGAGCACCAGTCAGCATCCAACTGGCAGCTGCTCGATGGCTTGCTCGCTCACTCGCCTCTCTGCGGTGGGACGGAGAATTGAATAGGAAGAACAAAAGGAAAGAACTTGTGGGTCAAACTAAAGTCAGTTTAATAGGTGAAGGAAAGAAGAGGAGGGAAAGGCAATACAAAGGGGATTACTATCTCCCACAAGCAGACCAGTGTCTTGGAAGCCAGCTCCTTGTTCTTCTACTTCAAATTTTTATTGCTGAGGATGGTGCTGTATTATATGGAATATCCCTTTGATCAGTTTGGGTCAGTTGTCCTGATTGTTTTCCCTTCCCAAATCTCTTGCCCACCCCCAGCATACCCCTGGGTGGGGTCGATGACAAAGTGGGGAAAAAGAGAAAACCTTGACTCCATTGAAGCACTGTTCAGCTGTAGCTGAAGTATTGCTGTTACCAGCATGGTCTTAGTGACAGATCCAAAGCACAGGACCACACAGGCTGCTATGAAGAAAATTAACTCCATCTCAGCCAGGCCTGCTACATACATGAACAGTTTTGGATGAAAAAAGTGAAAATGCACTTTAAATCTTTAGAATGACTGGGATTTAAAATCAATTTATAGATTAAATGCTCATGTCACATGTGGCATTTCATGTTTCACTTAATTTACTCAAATGAAGAGCCACTGATGGAAGGTATGATCCTAGTTCCTAGTCCATTTCTGTTTCCATCTGCAAGCTTACACCACTTGAGTCAAATTGTCATATCCTGCAGTTGCAGAGTGAGTTGGATCAACCACTGATGATATGCAAAAATTATTCACCAGAAGACAGTTTTGTAGTGGCTCTGAACCAACTCACCTGTGGCTGCAGGCTGACTAGACCTAGTGCAGATGAGAGTACAGCAATATGACTTCAGAGAAGATGAAGAGCCAAGAACCACATTTGGCAGTGAAATTTGTTTACGTGTAATGTGAAACTGCACGCTCAGTTTACACAAGAAGAATCAGAGAAAGTATAAAACATAATGCAGCAGCATTCAGAAAAAAAGAACCATAACATTCCTTATGTAGGGAGTCGGATATTTTATCTTTCTAATACAAATAAATACTTTCTAAAATCAGAATAATTTTTCAGATTAGCAAATGTATCTGAAATTCAAGGTTGAATGGGATTTTTGATACAGAAATTGTATCGTGATATAGTTGCACGAGGGACAAAAGTGATAAAGAATGTATTGCTTTCACCTGAGAGATTAGACAATTTTTGTCTTGATCCTTTGAGCAGACTTAAGATACATTGCAGTCGGCCATTCTCCTGAAACTGGTCACCTAAATGCAAATCTCACATGCTTTTTGTCTGTTAGGTATATAGGCAGGCAATGTTTTGGGTTATGCAGTAGATCCATGCTTGGATCCTGCTTGTACTTGGATCTTACTCTGAGGCTC
This sequence comes from Trogon surrucura, assembly GCA_020746105.1. Lineage (NCBI taxonomy): Eukaryota > Metazoa > Chordata > Aves > Trogoniformes > Trogonidae > Trogon > Trogon surrucura. The sequence goes on along the minus strand of CM036622.1, from coordinate 14,424,647 downwards.
AGGTCCTACAACAGCAGAGCTGTGATACAGGTGTGCTGCTAGAAGGCATGTGCTATATGCATCAGGTTGCTGCTGGCTAACTGACTCCCAGCTCTATATAGTACATCTCTTTTGCTTTGTGAAACTCCCAAATGGTTCACAGCTGGTTGACACTAAAATATGGGCTCAGGAAACAGGGACAGGAAAGATTCACTGTGAAAGTGTGAAATAGAGGCAGGAGAGCGTGCAAAAGTAATCAAATGACTGAGTTCCAGTTACTGTGTTTTGGGCTTGACAGGTCTTTGTTAGTGGTGAAGACTCTGTTGTAGTCTGGACAAATAGGTAAGAAAAGCTCTGAAATCACACAGATAGCCCTATCAGTGATCATGTTTTCATATTTTACATCATCTTGAGTCACACATCAAATACCAAAAAGTGAAACTGTGTTGGATGGTGCTAACCAAAAAAAATTATGGTAGTGGATCATGATTTCACTAGATGGATTTCTATCTATTTCAGCATTTCTCTGCAGTTTAATAATATGCTCTGTTCAGTCTTTCTGTATTTAAATTTGACTCTAGATACATAGTAATAAATGGAAGTTGAAGGACCTGCAGAATCTCTTTATTCTGTTTGCACTTCCCAAATTTTTTTTTTCTATGCCCATCTGCTATAGTATCCTTTTTTTCCTGTACATTTTGTCTGTACATCTATTGTTTTGGTCATATCATAGCACATAGAGTGCAGTCATTTTCTGTCTGTAAACAAGTTGAATAAAATCCATGAAAGTAACCAGGCAACAAAACCAGCAAAGTGTATCAGCATGGCTAATGTCGTTCAAGAGGTTCCCAAAATTTGCAGCATTTTACCTCAAGTTCTTGGGCCTTCAGAGACCTTAAGAAATTTACAAGCAGTACGTTGACTGCCATCTATGCAAGCACCATGGTCAGAATAAGAACTGTGTTGCAAAACATGAGGTCTTTGTGCTTCATAAAGAAAGTAAAATGCAGAGGTTTAGGCAGTTTCTGTTCCTCAGTTTTACCCTGAACAAGACAGAAAAAGGCACTATATTCTGAGAATTGGATGTCAGCAAATAGCGGTAGCTTTCAAATGACAAGTACTGTGAGGTATAAAAGTATTGCTGTAGAACGGAATATTTTGTTCAGCTTTTTCCATAACAGATTTCTCTAGAGATCTGATTCTTTTTTTTAACATAGGAGATGACAAATTCATGCTGAAATCAAGAAAGTTTTGATTTTTTTTTCTAAATAGTGTTCAATTTTTTTTTTTGTTAGTTCATCAACTTATCTTTAAAATTTACAGATCCTTCCTACCCTGCAAATATTCTTCCTGCACACCAAATAACTTTCAATCTCAGATAAATATGACACTGAGTCCTGAAGTGAGCAGAATTACAGGAAGAGGAGGCAGCTCTTTCATTGGATACACTACGTGGAACTTCGAGTTCACATTCTGTATCTGCGTTGTGAATTTAGGAAAACACCTAGAAAAGAACGGTAAGAAACTCTAATTTTTACTGCCGTATATCTACCCATGAGATGCTGAGAATGCACTTAGGCTGGCTTTTGCCAGGATGAATCCTATATACTTTTAAGGCAATTTGTATGAATGGAAAATCTTTCCAAATTCATCCACTACTACTTTGGTTTCATTTCTGTGACTTCAAGATTCACATTTTTAAGAATATTACTTTTTTTTTTCTGACAGGGGCTCAAAATATGGATGCAGTTTTACAGCTTAACAATAGAGGTGATTTTATATAGGAGGTGAAAGAGATGTATTTACCTTTTTGCTAGCAAGTTTTCTACAACTTGCTACAGAAATTTATAATAGAAGTGGCTCCTGCAGATAAAAATGGTTTCCTGCTTTCTTTGGCACCTGGATGCATCTCTTGTGGAAAGCAGCCAGTGAGGCATCTCCCTTTTTCCAGAAATTTATGAGTAAATGAGAGAATTTCTAAGAGCAGGTTTTCGGTATGAGAAGGTTTAGGATCTGCTTCCAAGAGATGTGTGAAAGACAACTAAGAGAAGCTTGTATATTGTTAGGGGGTTTCAAATTATTTTGTAGGGACCTGCAGTTCTGCTGAAATAGAGGCAAAACACAGAAGGCTGAGGACTTGTGCTCTACTTTTTTTTTTTTCTGCAGTAGGCATTCTTTCTACACGGCCATATCCTATTTTTCTACCCTTGACACAACCCACTCCCATTGGGGCCGAGTGCATTCTTTCAGTTAGCAAGTGTGGCCACCTACTGGGGAAAAGCCAGTGTAAAAATAAATCGGAAATAACATATAAAAATGGTAATACCTTGAGCATAGGCAGATGGGCAGCTACAAATATAACAAATAACAAGAATAAAAATTCAAGTCCCAGCTTCCTGTGCCCTACTGTTACTATATAATTTTTGCGATGGTATACTTTGCTCTTCCTCTGTGTAAATAGTTCCTTCTTCTTCTGACAGCTTTATCCTTACCCAGTTAATCCTTTCAATCAGATCAAATTCATCCCTGAAATCTAACACCTGCAGTTTTGTTTGAAAGACAATAGAGCCTTTACTAGACAGAAATTTCACCTGAAGGATGAACAGATCACAAGGCAAGACATAATTAATAATTGTATTTATTAAACTACCAACAATTACTGCTTTATTTGGCACAGCACTCTAACCTTTAAGTAACAGCAAATATGATTGAAATGTGAAATTAAATGAACATGTTAAGGATTTACAAGAGCTTCTTCAATTCCAAAGTAATTGTGGACATTCCATATTAGTGGTGGGGTGCAGCCATGTCTATGGCAGAAAAACTTTTGAAAAAGGGCTCCAGCAACTGCTACGGCTAGATAGTAGCTGATGATACCATATGCTACTCAGAGAAGATTAAACTGCATTCACACGTGCTGGAAGCTGGATAATGGTACTACTGGCATGTCCTGTCGGTGTCTCCAACAGCTGGAGCAGGTAGCGAGGCAGCCCTGCCACCCGCTGGCCCAGTCCATCAGAGAGCTGTCGTTGGCCGAGCTTCTTATCTTCCATTTGTGGGAAAGAGTCCTGAGAATTCAGTTTTAATTTAGCTTCCTTAATTTTAAATCCTTATCAAACAAATGTTAGAGCTGAGAATAAAATGGCAACAGCTGGTAATGTTTGTTAATTAATTATGGCTAAGGTCTGTATGTTTATCTGAAATTGGTTTTGCTGTCATAGGACTACAGAGAATGGAGCAGGATGTGATTAAATTTAGATATTTTGCTGGGAAGAAGGGGAGAGCTTGCTAAATGTCGCCTGAGAGTAGAAGTCTTTGTAAGAGCTTTGTAAGAGTTGAGGGGCTTTTAAACAGCCATGAGACTTGTTCAGTGTTACCCATGCAGCTTTTCTGAAATAATCCGCCTCTGTTTCTAAAAGGTGAGTACAGTGGTTTAAATATAAGATGTGTTGACTCGTCTCAGACAGCAATAAGAGCATTCATGTATTCTGATTTATGGGTGGTGCTGATAGGGCTTCTCTCAGTGTCCATGTGTAGGTGGGAGTTGCCAGTTTCCCTAGAGGAACAGCGGCGATATAAAATACTTTGTTAATATGTTTGTAAATGTGACAACACTTGTGAAAGGAGCTGCATTTTTTTATTAGAATAATCAACAAAGATTTAAAATTCAATCAGACTTTTGACCACATCAGACCTTCTGTCAGTCCAAAGAAGGCTCAGCCTGCCTGTCTTGAAAGCTGGTGGATTTTCATGTGCATTAATAATCGGTCTAAGAAACGTCGAGCCTCTGCCGTTAGACTTCGGTTATTTTCTTACATTGTGACGGATCCGAAATGACCTGAGTTCATTTTTTACCCTGGTGTTCTCTGGGGGATGTAAGGGTGGTTGCAGGGCCTGGAGAAGAGGAGGCTGAGAGGTGACCTCATTAATGCTCATAAATATGTAAAGGGTGAGTGTCAGGAGGACGGAGCCAGGCTCTTCTCAATGACGTCCAAGGAGCAATGGGTGCAAGCTGGAACATAGGAGGTTCCACAAAAACATTAGGAAAAGCTTTTTCACGTGAGGGTGACAGCCCTGGCACAGGCTGCCCAGGGAGGTTGTGGAGTCTCCTTCTCTGGAGACATTCAAAACCCGCCCGGACGCCTTCCTACGTGACCCGCCCCGGGTGACCCTGCTCTGGCAGAGGGGCTGGACTGGATGATCTCTCGAGGTCCCTTCCGGCCCCAACGTTCTGTGATTCTGCGAGGCGGGAGGACGCGGGGCGCGAGGGGGGCCGCCCCCCTTCACGAGCGCTCCCGTGGCGGCCTGCAGGGGCCGCGCTCGCGCCGGCAGCTGCCGTTACCAAGCGCGCGGCGTAAACGGTGGCCGGTGGCACGCGCCGCCATGGCGGGGCAGGCGCGGCCCGGCGGCCAGGGGAGGCTCCTCGGCGGGATCGGCCGGCGGCTGGCCGTGAGTGCCCTCGCCGGAGGGGTCTCGCCGGTCCGTGGGGCTTTCTGGGGCTGCGGTCTCGCCGAGGAAAGAGGCTGTAGGAGCCGTAGCGTGCGGGGCAGGCAGGCTCCCCCTCAAAAAAAAAAAAATAACAAATGCGTGTGGCTCCTTTCCCCTTTTATCAAAGCGGGGAGAGGTAGACAACGTCTTGTGCAAGGTCACGTCAGACCCCGCTTTGACCAGCTGTGCAATTAGTACGATGTGTTTGCTCTTGCCTTACTTTTTGATTGTGTCGTTTAGGTTGGAAAGTCGCTTCCCGCCGGTGATACAGCTGCCGGGTGCCTCACTGAAGTGTTACCCAGGGTGAGTCGGTTTTTCAGATGCTTCTTGTGAAACTTTTGCAGTGATCTCCTCCTAGTTACTGTGCTTTCAGATGGACCCTAAAAAAAAAGAAAACTGGTGAAACCTCGGTCATTTTTTCTACAACCCTTCTCTTCAAAAACTGGGTTTTTAATGTTGTTTTTTTTTGTCACGTGGAATCATAAAGAATAGCTGGTAGGATTGTAAAACACTTCTAAAAGTGGTGGGTTTTTTTTTGCCTTGTATGTGTTACAAAATTCACCATGTGTGCTTACATGGGACTAAATACGATTGTTTGAGACAGTTTTTCTCTGGTAATACCATTATAGTGATTATTGTTAGGAATAACTTTTTTTCATGGAGGGCCTTCTTTATCAAGGATGTTCCTTGGAACTGTGCTTCCCACTGGCCCTTCTCCATGCCCCTCAAGAGTCAGACAGTACTGAGATGCAAACAGATCACTTAAATAGCAATTTTCCCCTCGTAGTTAAAATTTCTGAAGTTTCTTTATTGATGGTGGAGTAGTGAATCAGGTTAAAGGTTTCTGAAGTTGATAAACACAATGTCTACTTTTCATGAAGTATATGTGAAGAAGCTGTTGCCCATCTTAAAGATGGAAACTGATAGTTGAAAGCTAGTAAGTCTGTCTTTACTTCTGTTGCTGGTTTGATGAAATTTAGCCGGGACTATGTTGATTGTATGCTCAGAATACATCTGCAGGTGCGTACGCACATGTTACTGCCCTAAAACATCCTCATGTTTTGTTCTTACTTCTGTGGAACCACACTGAAATAGCGGCAGTGCATTTTTTTTTTTCATTCACCTGGTGTAAGATTATTTTTGCTTTGCCTTACATATAGCCTATTACTCCAACTACAGTTCAAAAGTTTCGAAATACAACAAATCCAGCTCCTGGTGTTGAAAGAATATTCTACGGCAGAGCAAATGATCCTGATATTGCAGCTCACTTGACGCATGGTATAAAGTCACGTCCTTCACCCAGCGTAAGAATGATTCTTTTTTATTTTTGTTTAAGAATGCACCGCTTAAGAATGTCCTTCATAAGAGCAACTGGTTTCTTCAGAGTCAGGGACAAAGGAATGTAGCTGAGTGGTTTACACTGCAGCACTTCACTGCTGTTGTGGATTATCTGAATTCTGAGGTCAATTCATAGGCTTTAGTTGTTATGACTGAAACAGGAAAACACTTGAAGTTCACTGACTTTTATCAGTGACTTAACTTTCGCAATGACAAATGAATTATTCATTGAATTTCGACATTTTAAGTTGATGAACAAATTTTGCTGCTTTCGTCTTTACTGATTACAGAGGTAAAACCTGTTGAACTCTTAGCAAAAGAACTGCTATTTGAGAATGTTTATAATTCAGTGTAATTATTATGTATTTTTTCTTACCTTTGGGTTGAAACGGATTTTGTTAGCTAGAAAGTGGTGTTTTGGATATGGCAGACTTTTGTGTGTGTTCTTCAGAAATTATTTCTGTAATCTAATCAAACAACTGAAGAGATCATTGGTGATTTTATCACATAATTATTGTTCAAATCTATAAAAATAACAGTTCTGTTAGTAAAATAGACTTTTATTATGCATTTCATCAGCTGGGCTTGTAAATTATTAGTTCTCAATTTTAAAAATTAAGAAGTTGAGGCAAAGGTGAGTTTGGGTCGCAAAAATAAGTCTTCAGGTTGAATAAGTCTTCAGGTAAATCCTGATATTACAGAGCGTTGAGTAGGATATTTGTTAGGCATACCCAAAATGAAAAACAATTGGGTTCTTGATGTCCCACCTCAGAAGTTCTGTGTTGAATGGAATGATTTGTTTAGCTTGTACTGTCTGTTGAAGGCTGTTGCACTTTGTATTATTAATTAAATATTACCTGGAGAAAGCGTTGGAATCTTAGTGAGTTCACTAGACGTAGGTTTGGATCAATTGCATTTTTTATTACTTTTTTTCAGTATTTCTTTATTTAGTGTTCAGTAAGCATCTAATAAGAAACCCTTTCTTGAGTCCCCGTTACTTTGATGGGTAGCCTGAAAAAAAACAAATTACTTGGGAAGATGAAAATACATTTGATCAAAATACAAAAAATACTTTCTGACATTTTTAAAACTTTTTATTTTCCTTGTAGTCGACCTCAATTTACGAGTAACTTCTATTGACCCAATCCTAGCATTCACACTGAGAAAAAATATTGTCCAACCTATTTCTAAACTTTGAAAACCCTGCTGAAGTAATTTCTGTTGATCTGTGTTTTAGGATGCCATATTAGTGTCTATCTTGAAATACTATCTTTAAATTCCGCATCGGCAGCTGTTTAGAGAATACATAGTCCGAACTGTTAGACAATAGATGTCTTTACTCGTAAGCACCAGGAAACTTCATTCCAAAGATGTTATAAGGATAACATTTTCACACTTAAGTTTTGGTCATAATATGATTTGACTATAGTGTCTAGTATATGCTAAGAACAGAAAGTTCACAGCCTGAAATTTTGTAAATTAACAAGTGGAAAAAACTCTCATAAAAATAAAAAGTTCTGTCTCACAATATCTATTTTATTTAGCTGGAGATTTAGTGTAGCATTGATTATTAGTGGTCTTCTCTCAAAATGCAATTTTGTTTGGCAGCATGATAGATAAAGTTATGTCAGTGTACTCATATCAGATCTCACTAGAACACTTAATGATCAAACTTCTATTCGTGTGTGTGAGGCAGTAACCATTCTGATGTGTCAATGATTAAATTTTGCTGGTTTTCCTGCTTCTTGTGTTGTTTGTGATGTCTTCAGGCAGCTTCACTGATAAATCCAGTTCCCAAATCTAATTTTCAACAAAAAATACAAGACAAAAAAGAATCAATCTACTTGAGTAATCGTCAGGCACCCTTGGGCAGATCACACGATCAGTCTTCTATGTTACCTGAGGGTTTGGATATAATTAATACTACATTTGGAACAAAAGTCATCAAAGGTAGGAAAATCTATTGTTAAAACATATTTCTTCTAAATACAAGATGAGCTGCCATTCAGCATTTAGCACACATTCTTCCAGCAATTCCAACTTAATAAGTTACAGCAGTTGTCGGAAGGCATAAAAATGTACTAGTAATTATCAGTTACCATGAAGAAACAAGCAACTGAGAACATTTGGTAACTAGTAGCAGTTTTGGCTCTATTCCAGATCTGTCTTTGTAGATTTCCTTGGAGAACTGTTTAGGTATCTGACAACTTACCTTTTTTCCCCAACTATTCTAAATGTCCAGTAAAATATATTACTTTGTCCTGTGAATCTTTCCTCCATAGACTGGAGCAAATTACTTACATGTTGAGCACAGAGCTCCTTTGCAACAGTGATGTTCATCTCAATTTCTGAGATTTTTTTTTTTCCTACTTAATGTCATTAAGCTGTAAAATTCTTATAGATTGACTAGAAATATGGTAAATATCATTTGTCCCACAGTATTAGCATCTTCTCTGACAAGATACTGTTTAAAATTAAGAAGCAACCAAACAAAACACCCAGCCCACTTACCTCTCCCAACCATATGTTTATTCCTTACTTTCCAGATGATCCAGCTGGAGAGCTTATAAATCCACCAAAAACTTTTGAGGAAGTAGATAAGAAAGCCAGAGAAGGACATGATCTGTATGTTGTGTCACACTGTGATTATTATGTGGGTAAGTTCAAAGGCTGATAAGAAACCATGTAAGAAGTTCTACTATTAATAAAAGTAATTGTTCTGCTTTGTGTCTTAAACACATGCACTGCTTTTATGAGATATGAACTGTTACTTTTAACTAATGTATTAATATATATAAATTCTTTTTAAAAGTAATAATTTGAACAAAATACATGTAACTGAGAGAGCATGACTTGTTTCTAGAACTGTAGATCACTTTGTCGTGGGTGTATTAGTATAAGAACATAATGAAAGAGTTGGAAAACTGATCTATTTTGGGAGCTATTTGAAAAGCAAAGCATTTCCAGGAAACCAGAGACTCGTAGATGTCCTGATTGCTTTTTGAGTTTGGCAATGTCTCTGCGCCACTAAGAGCAATTTCAGGCTTAAAGCCACAGACACTGAGCCCAACTCATTCCAGTATTTTCGCCTCTGGTTCCTCTCCTTTATCACGATCCAAAGAGAATTTCAGGGCAGCTGGACTGTCAGTGTCGTGCTCTGGTTACAAGGAATTTCAAGCCACTGGCTGGCTCTGGAATGCAGGTTCCTCAGCCGACAATATCCTGTCTGTGTGCCTGTCCCACAGCCTGTGTTTCTGGGCCTCCACTGCTTCAGCTTCTGGGGCCTGTAGTTGTGTGAGGTGGTCTCCTCTGGGATGGTTACTCTTGATCTCATAAAGTTTGCACAGGAGCAGTGTGACAAATAGCACTCTGAAATGCAGTGCATGTATTACTTTTGCAGCCACTTCTGTTTTCCTCGGTTCTGTCATTTCCACTTAAGGTGAGAGACTTATATTGCTGCTCTACAAGATGAGCATTATAATAAAATTGCTTGTTGTGCTAGTACCAACAGTTTTGTAGACCAAGCATGTAAGAAACTGCAATACAGATATTTCAGTTGTAATAATGTAAATTTTATATGGAGGCAGGTACGTAGAAGTGAAATTATAGTAGTGTTCTTTCACTGAGAAATACTGCTATAAGTGCTATTGGTATAAACTGGCCAAACTTGTAATCTTATTTCCCCTCTTCCCCACCTTTCATAGGTGTTTTTGTGGAATTATTAATTATCTGTTTCTGGCTTCTTTCTAACTTATATCCACAAGATCATGGAGAGGCCAAGCCAAAAACAGCAAAAAAAAGTCAACTGTGTGCCTCAGTTTTAAACAATAACCTAGTCATTCCACGGTTCCATAGAGACAGAGTAAGCCCTTATTAGAAAGCATGCAGTGAGTAATATTTTTGAAAGTTCCAATTCCCATTCTTTTCAAAAGGGGGTTGTGAAGAGCTTGAAGAAACAGAATGATGTTTTTTGTATGTGACAAGAAACGTGCTTGTGGCTCACGTAGAGCACCAATGTGATAATCTTGTATGTTGAAACTTCATTTTATAGGCAAGACTGGCTAGTTAGATTCATGAACCGTAGGATAATATCATGTTTGCAGTGAAGTCAGTGGCAACATTTCCAGTGATGTCAGTATAGCCAGAATATATCTGAAAGTGCAGCACCTCAAACCCTTTTTTTCCTTTTAGCTTTTTTTCATTAACAAATAGCAGATTAAATGATACATGTCTCTGCTCAGGAGCAGACATTACGAAGTGATATGTTTGCCTGACCCTCACTACTTTGTCTACCTGGTATTTTTCCATTAATTCTGTTGGGCTTGTCTCTAGTCAGATGTAGATTGGCATCCAACTACTTTTACACTGAAGCAATTTTTGCTTTATATTTTACCTTTTATCTTCACTTTTGACAATGAGTTTATTCCTAACTACTTAATAAATATGAGAAATGCAAATTGAACAGAAATGTTTAATTAGTTATTTGCTTTTGTTTCTTCATTGTTTCATCTTAAGAATGAAGATACTAAATTTTTCTTCCGGAAGTGTTTTGTACAGATTGAAATGCTTACTTTTTCCACAGGGGAAGCAATAAATAGGAAGTATGACTCACCAAACTTCAGCAAGTCTTTTGTTTATGGAAAAAAAACTCCGCACTTTAAAGATGGGCGATATGTATCCAAATCCTTAAATTGGCCTTATGATCCTCAGTAAGTAGCAGTGAGTTAACTAATTAAGTAGTGGTATGAGTTCTCAAGAAGAGTGACTCGTCATATTTGGATATAATTTTACATCTCACGATCCCATCCTTAGCTCTATTGAACTGAAAAGTAAATGCAAGGAGTAATTTTCAGAGTAGTTCATCCAAATCAGTTCTGCTGTAGTATAACAGCACTTGGCGTGCCTTCAGCATTACATAAAGACACCTTTGATTTTAAATAGCAAGATTTTTCAGTTATTAAACTTGTCTTGCAGACGAATTGCTGTTTTCTTCTAAGACATAATAATATTAAATGTTATTGAAATATTGGTGAGTGTGGTTAAGCAAATAGGCGTAAGAGTTATTTTCATAATATGTAGGAAGAGAGCAGCGACAAATTCTGTAAAAACAAAGTGATAATTTTGAGGAAACATTTGAACCTCAGCTTGGAAAAATCCTTGATCCGTAAGTAAGCAATGACACCTTCCAGGAACAGAGTTCACTTACATTTGCCAAGTCTCCAATATCTTTTTCTGTCTTGGGTAAAAATTCTAGCTGTGCACTCAGCACTTCCACTGCAACACTTAGTTACAGAAAGAAACTTTCTACTTGCTCTAATTAGGTTGATAAGTATGCAGGTTACTAATGAGGGCTGTATTGTGTCCATGTGGCAAAGTTAAGTCTTACTGTTTAAATGGTGCATATCTGAATTGATCAAATTTGCACCAAGCAAATTACAAGCACACTGTAACACATTTTTAAATTTGTTTTAAACTTTTTTCTTTTCCCTGCCTTTTGCAGTTAAGAAGGTTTGAAAGAACTGAAATGTCTTACCTGTTGTTTGGGGATTTGACCATTTTACTTATTCTGACACTACTTTTAGTCATCTTTGTTTCATCACCTGTGTTCTCACTTCATTACTTCTTTGGAAAAGGATGTGGAACTAAATGTGCTATTATCTAGCAGCATGTATCGGTCTCAGTTGAATCATTCCCATGCTTCATAAACCTCAGGTGATCTGGAACAGCTTTTTAATTTTACAAAACAGAGCTTATGACGGGCTACAGTAGTTCTGAGTGTGGTGACGATCCAGCTGTGCTACAAATCTAGGGTTCCTGAGTGTGTGTAAAGACTGTCTTGGCAGATGATGTAGATTTCTGCAAAGTTGTATCTGACTAACAACATTATCGACTTTAGTAGCAAAATTTAACAGGCTTAAGTGCTCAGACCCATCACTAATGTTACAAGATAGATACAAGCTGACCTAATTTTATTTAGTGGTTTTTACACCATCCACATCTTATGTGTAATATGAAAATGATAAGAGGAAAATACACTTAGCAGGTTTTAGATTAGAGTGCTTCCATCTCTGTGTGGGTCATTTTGTTTGTTTTGTATTTTAGAACAAAGCACCGATTCTCTTTTCAATTTTGGTGATTTCTGATTCATGTAACAATTTTAATAATTAAACATAGAGATAAAATGAACATTGCATCTTTTTCAAATTAAGAAATAAACAGTTCTTTAATGTCACCAAAATGTTAATTTTCTAGTAAGTAAAACCAGGCCAAGTTTTCTAGATTAATATTGGCTTGGTTGCTGGTTTTGGTAGATGCAAAATTGCATGTGAAAAAGCAGAGATGTGATTAAATTTTCCACTTTACCCAATAGTAGTTTAACGGAGATATTATTTCAGCTGGAGATCTGGTTTATCCTAAACAATCCTGTTATTTAACTAGTATGTTATAAGGATTTTTGCTCAATCATTTCTGTCACTGTCTCAGGAAAAAAATATTTTAGTGTAGAATGTTTTTATTTTAAATAAGTGCTAAAAAAGTTGATGTTTACATTGGGTGGTGTTATATTACAAACAGCAGATGTTCTGAACAGATGGGATGCTTTTCTGGAATGACAACTTTGAGCAAAGTACTGATAAACAAATTTCAGGTGAACCATATGTATCACCCGTTAACTATATAACACAACAATTTTTATTTTTTTAATAATAGCACAGGATTTATTTTGGCTATCAGTAAACTATTTTACAGTTAACAAAGAAATGTGCTTATTTGACAGTGTAGCAGAAACTCGGAATGTTTCCCTAGACCGTACATTTGGAATGGTAATCCATCGAGATGGATGTGGTAAGTTCAGGGGCAGAATAAAATCATGAAACTATGCTGAAGTAATTATTGTTGATTGTGCAGTATATAATTTTCCTAAATCTTAGAGATGAGATACAAAAATTTATCAGTAACAGTAAATTTTTGGAGGCAAAATCTGAGAAGTATTGAAATTGCTAGTGGGGGAAAAAAAAAGGATGTCAGAAATAAAGAAACTTTAGGTTTTGGATGATTGTGTTGAGTTTCTTTGTGGTATTTTTTTTTTTAAGCCTCTCCATCTGAATATTGACAAAATGCGAAATGGCAGAAAACTCATATTGACATCAAAGCGACAAATTTGAAATGGATCTTTAAAATCAGTTATGTGTTTTTCCATCACTTTTCTCTCAATGATTTTTCCATCACTTCTATAAGTGTAGAAATCACAAGAAGACTAATAAAGTTTGGAAGGTAGCAGGGAGACAGAAAAAAATTACAATAAAAGATTGCTAGTTTTCATTATGACAAAATTTTGAAAGCTAATTAACTCAAATATTGGTGTTTTAACATTATGTTTTAGAATACGTAGCTATGGAATACAGTGAATACTTGGGCAGCAAAATCTGTAAATGGCTCAAAGTTATTTAATTAGTCAAGACCAGAGAAAGCTTGTTCAAATTCTGCATAAACTTTTATATATGCTTTGCTATGTAGTGTAATAAAGTTATTTTTTAAAATGTGTAGATAAGCTTGTTCTATAAGAAATAGTAGAAAGAACTGAATAAAAAAAAATAATTATTGTCCTGGTTTGAGATAAACAGCTCTAACCCTTGACAATGATTAACGAGTAGAAAACAATGCATGTACATTGCTGTTAGGGGGATTAGGTGAGTTACTCCTATTTGTTATTGTACTCGGAATGTATTACTTGCACTCTAGAAGGTGACCTTGATGTCCTGAGGACTTAGACAAAGACTGTGTCTCAGTGTGCAAAAGTGTTTAAAAATACTAATAAAGTTAGGATATGGATAAAATGAGAAGAGTAACACAAAAGTAGTACATTGCCTTTCTAGAAATCAATGGCATATAATGATATGAAATATTGCGTCGACTTTCCTGTTGTTTTTTGTAAGATATCTTGAAATACAACAGACTGGAAGTGATGGATTGATAATATATGTTCTTCTCAACTATGTGGACATTGAGTAACTCTTACCTGTCAGAAGCTTTTGGAAGCAGTGGACAGATTTGTGAATCTACACTAAGAAGTTTAAAATTTTTTTTTATGTTAGCTGCATGTGCATAGAGAAATCATCATATGGGCCATTTGGTCTTTTAACGAAATGGACATATTACATGCACAGCACTGCTGAAAATCAGCACCTTGATACTGAAATTCTCCTTTTCCTTAAGACTGTAACGCATTTTAAAAAAAGTCTGTTTTCTGTATATGCACAACTAATTCAGGAAATGTTTATTTTTATAGGAGTTGGTGATCTTCTTTGCTGCCGCTTTCCATGTGAATTCCCCCATGGTAAAGACAGAGAAAGAATTGTCTTGACTGTGGTTCGGCAAAGTTTGAAGAAAGATAACTATGAGAATTTTGACATGTTACTGGAAGCATTCAGGCATTATGATAAGGTTAGTGCTTTGAAAAAACATAAATGTAAAGGAACATGTGACATTAGGGCTGTTGTGCTGTAGAGATAAAGACATGAAGAAACATAAGCATAGCGAGATAAATATTGGTGAATGCTATAAAGGCAAGGTAGCTTCATAATTGCTGTTTGTTTAATCTACTGTGATATGCTGTGGAATTAAACACGACAGTATTTGGAGCCTTTCATAACAATATTTGGAATATCCAAATTAACAGCAAGCAGGGGACATGAGCATGAATAATCTTAGCATTTTCTGCTCTTAAAAATTTGGTATATCTTCTTAAGAAGAGCAGTTGAAGGGAATATGTTCATGTTTTTGTCCAAGCTGTACTTTTGCACTGAGGCACCAAGCATCAGAATTTCAGATCTTTTCCTCTTTTTTGGAAAAAAATGTCTAATTGACATTTAAATATATATACATTAATTGTAATGTATAGAATGATCAATGCCTTATTTTCAAAAGAAAGCTTGGTATTGCCTGAACATTTATGATTAGATTATTATCTTGTCAAAATACTCTGTTACACTCTTTACTGCATTATTTAAGTTAAAAATTATTTATTGACACTTTAATGTTCATATTTTCAATTTCTAAATTATTCAGGGTTTCTTTATGTACTAAGCAATGTTACTCTTCCAAACTGGTGTGCCTCGTGCTATATATATATATTTATATATGTGCATGTATGTGTATACACATATGTGTATGTGTTTGTTTTGGTGGAGCCTTTTAATAACAGCTGTTACAACAACTGTTTTGTTTTATTTTATTTATAATAGGATGGTGATGGAAAGATAGACAAGGACAACCTTCGAAAGACCGTTTTTCAGCTTAATCTGAATCTAGATGATGAGCTCCTGGATTCCTTATTTGACTGTTGTGATTTGGATAAAGATGGTCTGATTAATTATCTGGACTTTGTAAACTTTCTCAACTGGAAAGACAAAATGGCTGTTAAAGAGTTTGAAGAAAAAATAATTACAAAAGGTAGATGATTTAATAAGGGGGAATTGTGGAGATGATCCTGTTCCTAGAACAGCTATTGAAAGGCCATTCCTGTTGTCGGCCAGGTGTTCCTTTAGAAGGGTCAGATTCAGAGAGTGCATTTAGTCCTTGCCTACCACCAGCAGAGCTTCAGAAATAAATGTATTTCAGAATCCTGGAGTTCTGTGTTGCTTGTTGAGAATGTCCCAGAAATCAGGAGAAATTAAAAAATCTCTTAGAAACATTATCAAAAATGCGGATTGTTACCTATTTTATAATTTTTCAAGGAATCAAACAATGGTTTTTACCCCTTAGTCAATAACATGCTGGTAATAAACCCTGGCTATACTGCAACTTTTGTTTACAGGGAAAAAACCAGATGCTTCTGTTCTACCTGAAGACAAAAACATAAATGATGAGCCACTGCTGAAGCAGGAAGATCTTATGTTAAAACAACTGGGAAGCTCAGAAAAGATGCCAAAAATGCTTACAAGATCAACGGATCCTGTATTTGCAAGTTATCGAACAACTTCTTCTCAGTATAATGCTGTCGTAGGTGGTCTCCCAACAACCCGTAAGTACAGTGGACTGTACTTCTCACTCCTGAGCATTATGTAAGACAAAATCAGGAACAAGTTTACAAAGTACTACTATGGATTCTACTAAAGTACAGCAGTGAATTAATTTATCTAAACTAAATTTGTTTAAGGTTGTGGCTTGGAGGTTGACATGGCTTGGATTTTTGGCACAGTTAATCCATGCAGAAGATGAAAGTTAATCTAGATGTCTTTGAGAAATTATGCCAGTAATTTTAGGAGAATTATATCTTCTTGTAATCACCTAAAATTGTTTTAGGAAGTACTGGATAAGTACTAGAATATTACTACAGGATTTCCTGTTGTCGTGCTTCATTAAGTAGATGAAGTTAGGAATTCTAAAAAAAAGACAAGGATGAAAATGGTATAACTTGTTATTGGACATATGTGAGATGAAATGTCACATGTTCTTATTTCATACAAAATGTTTTTTCCTCCCTGGCACTACCTTTACAAACAGGGTTTTCCGTGCTAAGTGTTGATTGATTCCCACAGGTTATCCAGTGTGTGGTGTTCCATCTATTCGTTCAGATATTCCTGCTCCTCAAATTCACGGTATCAGTGACAGAACTAATTATGGTGACCAGGCCAGTGCTTATGAGTTATTGTTCCCTTCTATCTTCAGTGAAAAAGGAGTATATGAAAGAGACTTTTTAAAGAGAAGGCCAAAGGCAGAGGTATAGTGCATTTTTTCAAAATATTTTTCCAAGACAAATGTATCTCTAGCCATGTGGGAAAGAAAAGTCATGTTATCAAAATAAATGGATCGTACAATTCATTGTTGCAACATGACCATCTTTTTTATGTCCATTCGGCTATCTGAAAAATGTGTACTTTTCACATTTGAAACTGTTCATAAAGATGGTAGATATTAATTTTGTCCAACTTCACTAAATTATATAATGAAGTACATCAGGTTCTTGCAACTCATATGCTTAAATGCTCCGTGGAACAAGGGTTGGTAATTAATTTAGGGCTTAAGAGTCTATGACTCATCATTTTTGCAATGTGAGAAGAACAAAGCAGTAGTGAAATTTCCGTCCTTGCACATACTCAAATTTCTGAGCAAGGTCCCAAGCAACATGGTTTAATGGTAGAGTTAGCCCTGCTTTGATTATGGGATTGGATTGATGATCTCCAGAGATCTCTTCCCACCTACGTTATTCTGTGATTCTGTGAGGAGATGTCTTTAAAAGCTCCACAAGAAGATTTTTACAGGTGTGTAGAACTAGTTTCTATCACAGAGGGATGTTCAGTGGAAAATTTTATCCAAGCCGACTCTCCTCAAACAAACTTGCAGGTTTTACTAATGGTAAATTCAGCGAACTGCTTGAATATAACTTTTAAGTGCTCTGGTGAGTCATGGTTGTAGGCTCAGATCTACAAAGAACTTATGCAGTGGTAGAGGACATAGGGAGTCACACACGATATTTCTGAAGAGAGGATGTGAGACTCTAGGACTTAGCTGAGGACGCTGTGATTTTTTTTAATCTGATACCTCTGGGGACTGCTACTGCTCTGTTATCCCATAGCCCAGAGTTCTTCCCACAGAAATACAAAAACAACTGTGCCTCTTCAGTATTGTTTACTCTTTTGCTTGAACATTTGTATGCATTTTCTAGTGAAAAAATATTAAGAGATGACTTCATTACCTGAAATACAATTTATGAGACAATTGTAACAAAGTGTGAAATTCCAATCTAGAATGAAAAAAGATGCCTTGACAACCTCTCCCTCTCTACTAGTCAATATATTAAATATTCATTCACTTTGAAAGTGGATCTGGAACTTGCATATATATTTTACAGAAAAGAATGTTGCTAGTTAGTGGCTGGAAATGTAAAAAGTGTGGTCCATATCCATAAAACAGCTTGTCAGATTGTTGTGTACATGAGCATTTACCATTTTATAATCTAGCACTGAAGCAGGAAATACATGCATGCAGAATATAGCTAACAGTAAATAGAATTCATGCTTCATTGAGAAGCCCATTATACCTGTCAAGCACTAAATAGAACTCTTCTCTGAAGTTATAAGGTGGCCTAAGATGACATACTCCATTGTAGACTATGCACGCTATACAGAATTCAGTACAAAACCACCTCTGACTGTGTTAAATTACCCTACACTCCTAAAATGACACTGTTTCAGTATTTAGTGATGGTCTTTATTTTGATATGGAGTATTAATAATTTCAAACATGTAATAGCTAATTAAATTATTATAGGGAAGCCCAGAGTCGTTTAATGCTACCGGTTTTTGTATTGGCCTGTAGAAATGAAAGCAAATTCTGACTATAAAGCAGTTGCATGAGGTGACTCTTCATGTTACCAAGGAGCAAAATAGTTGTAGGGCCTGCTGTTTTCTTCACTGGAATTAATCCTAGTCCACGGAAGAGACTAGAAGTCATGTAACTGAGTAATAGTGTGGAATTTGTATTAAACGTTATCATACTGATAATAGATAAGGGTCAGTTTAATCCTGTCTGCACGCTTGTTAGTCTGTGGTTTAGTTTGTGATCGTTTTATGGCTGTTGATCCAGGATAGTGGTATTGTAATATGGAGAAGTCAGGTTATGAGACCATGTAGTCCTCATCCAGGATACAGTGGTATCCTGTAATAGAATATTGCTTTTAGTTTAACTTCTAAATTTCATGAGCTTGTTGAAGACATTAAATCAAATCTGGTTTATTTTCTTCAGGAGTAATGTTATTGATTCAACTGAAACAACAGCTATGCTTAAAGAAACACATTTTAGTCCATGTTTTCCTCCTGTAGTTTCAGCTGGCATAAACTGTCATAAATTTATTGGCTAAGATGAAGCTGTGGATCAGGCCTACATTTGTACAAAAGACAGTTTTAGAGGAAGATGGCAAACAAGGTTGATTTGACTGTGTATAAAGGTCTTACTTTATCAAAGCATGCATAAAATCTCCAGAGCATAAATATAATGCACATGCACACACACGGTACAAGTGGAGAAGCCAAACGTTTGCTAATACTAAGAAAAGCACAAATCATGTCAATATTCTTCTAAAGGCACCTTGCTCTAATGAGTCAGCAGGTCAATGTAATGAGGCATGAAGCAGGAAGCATCCAAGTGAGAAAATACGGGAAAAAAATTTCTGCTGAATTACTCTGGTGTAAAACTGTAGCAAGACCCAAAGTTGATATGAACCATTTCATTTTAGTCACTTCACCCACTCATCTATACCAATTGAAGATCTTCTATATTCTTTCTGTGAAATGCAGACAAGAATGCAATCTGATTTATGTCAGTAACTGCAAACAGTAAAAATAAAATGGATAAACAGGAGCTGTCTTACGGCTTTTAAAAAATCTTTACTTTTCCCTGAATATTCTATGTTTGATTTTTCCAATGTCAAAGTTGCATCAAGATTACTTTATCAACTAAAGACAATTTTGTATACCACAGCTTTAATTCCAGTAAGATTCAGATTTATTTAAATAGGAACTTCTTTGGTTAAGGATGCAGGATACAGCCTGTAGATGTTACTTAACAGTGGGAAAGTGTTCTTTGGCAGGCAGAGATTGCTAATATATGTAACACCCAGACTATGTATAGTTTGAAGAAAATACTGACCTGAATTACATCAATTGTGTTATTTTGTAGATTGCACAAATTCTTCACAATGTTGGTGTGGATATTTCAGACGAAGGGTTTGAAGAGATATGGAAGCAAGCCTGTATGAAACATCAGAAGGAGGAGGCTTGTGTAGAAAGCATCAGGAATGTAATGGATGAGATACACGGATCACACACAAAAACCAGATGCTAAATCTAATCTTTGGGAATTGAATTTCATTTGACATCAGTTATAATTCTGATACTGAATACAATAGACACTTTCAATAAAAAGAGTACTTACAGAACTGGAATTCACTGTCTGTTGTCTTTCTTGCAGTTAGTAGATGTCCATAGGAATAAACGAGGATACGGCATGTTTGTAGGTGCAGTGAAAATATTCATCTTACATTCTTTATATGTTTTACAGTGTTTCTAAGTTTAAATAATAATACTTTGTGCATAGACATGTTTTCCATTTTTGAATTTGTTTTTTTCCCTTTATAAATGAAAGGACACTTTTGAAAGTACTTAACATAAATGATTCAGATATGCAGAACCTCTTAAAGATTATTATCATAGAATGGCATCTTGCCTTGCTTCTACCATTCCATAATTTCTTGTTAGCAACATGGTAGCTAAAAGAGATTTGGTTATTTTAAGCTATTCGACATGTCTAATAATTTGTGTGAGAAAGTGCTCTACAAGTAAGATACTAAGGAAACTACATAGTCGTGGGTGTGGGATCTAAAGTGTTGTCATGACATAGATGCCCTAAGAACCAATGGATTAAGAAATGCAAATTAAATGCCCAATAGTGTGTCAGAGGGGTCATATTCTTTATGCGAGCTTATGACTATTAGGTAATTGTATTCAGCTTTCACAAACAAGAAAAAGGAATGGATATTTAGAGATGCATGTGCACATTACATAAAAACAGGCTAGGTAGTCAGGAAAGTTTGGGAAGGCTTACAGAGAACTAACTGCTCAGCTGTGACTAAGGCAATTTCTTGGGATCTTCATAAATGAAAACCACTTGAGGATCATTATGGAAATGTCAATGAGTATATATGAAGTCCAGTAACAATAAATAAAGGAAGGCAAGTAATAATAAAATCTTCAGCTGCTAATTGGAATGTTCTCTTTTCACCTGTAGTACTGAGCTTGGTATGAAACAAGTGGACATTGTTCAATATTGACAATGAGAATGATTACTTTTAGACTTTTTCAAATTAATTAGAAAAATCTTTGTCCAATGTAAACTTAACAGACAGGATTTCCGGAAAAATATAACTTTGTTGCCTATTGGTGCTTTAAATACCTTAGTAAGATTTGGAGAATATTGCCAATCAAAAGTTTTGCTGAGTTGTACAATATAGGTAAAGGTTCTATATATCTTAAATATTAGGAATGAGTGTGTAATGCCAGCTTGGCATTTCATTGTCGTGCTTTACTGACATGATTGTTAAGATTCTTCTTTTGGTAGTGTTCTAAGAGCTTGTAATTTACTAGCTTGTTACGTGAGATCCACAAGCCAGGCCCTTTTGCACATTATTATTGTAGCATTAATAGTAGCTGGTTTACATCAAATAGAAAAGATTTACTTTCTAGTATCTCCAGGGAGCAGGTGGTGGAAATACTGCCTGATCAAGTCAGCTTCTTTCCTGCTGTGAAAGTTGTTAATGTGCTGCTCTTGCCTTGCCTTGCCTTACCATCCTTCTGTAACTCTGTGCGTGCACTGGAAAGCATGCAGGAAGCAGCCTGTGACTGTGCCAAGTGAAATTGTGACACAAAGATGAATACACTGTTGATTTCAACTGAATTTATTATGTCGGGATTTCACTATCTCCAATGAAAATCTCTAAAGCTCCTCGTCTGCTCATATAAGGTGGTAGGGAAGAACTTTTGTTGCGGTGCAATTTCAAAAGCATTGAACAGAATTACTTAAAAATACTGGCTTTCTCTTTCAATAGAAAATTTTAGATGAAAGATTTGAGCTTCAGGAAAAAAAATAATTTCAAGAGGTGTGTGTGTGTGTATATATAAGATCTGTTGTGTTCAGAAGCTGGAAGTTCTGTGTACCATATTTTTTGAATCTACTGTAAAGGTGACCACTTCCATTCCTTTCAGTAGAATCTTTTCCTTTGTCAGTGAAATGGAATTAGTGTTGTTCTTGGGCAGTCTGCTAAATAAGTCCAGAATAAAGAAGGCTGATAAATTCTAGTTTAATGGTTTTTGCCAGTATGTTTCTCAGCACAGTCTAAAGATTTGCTTTTGAGCTTGGGTTTGAAATGAACTGGAAGTGGTGTTCATCAAAACTTAGCTCTTATGAAGCTTTAAAGGATTAATCACTGAACAGAACTGTAAATTCTACTTGCAGGTGCCTGTTTTTCATCACAGTATATGTAGGAGGCCCCTAAAGATTTAATTGCTCTGACACAGACAGCTACTACTGTGGTTTCCCAATCCTTTTGTTTCCTTTTGTTAAATGGTTTATGCACATGGAGTCTTTCTGCAGATTTTTATATTTAATTTCTGTTTGACTTCCGAACATGTGAAATCAATGACATATTTATAGGCTTTAGAGCTGCAAGTTGTTATGTAGTTTTTATTGTTCCCATACTATGTTCCAATGGACAAAAAGTAAAAGCTTACTTTCTTCTATATTGTAGCGTGATTGCATTTATCTAGATACAGAGTTGATCTGGCAGTGCTAGATTAACAGTTGGACTTGATGAACTTAAAGGTCTTTTTGAACCTAAATGATTCTATGATTCAATACCTGAAAACAGTTACCTGTAAGAGATAAGGCTGAAGATTTGAATGTGCAGAATTATTTGTTATTTGGTCTATGTTTCTGGATCTTAATCTTTGAATGTGACTATTAGCACAGATGAGTGTATGGCTAACTTGACTTACTTGGAAGTGACTTCTGCTATGTAAAGCAGATGTTGGACTTGATTATTTTTTTTACTGTTGTCTAACGGAAAAATTCATCTGTACAGTGACTTGTATTTGAGATGTTGGAAGCTCCAGCCTATTGTCTTCCATAGAAGAAGATTTGAACAATCATCCGTGATTATACAAATAAATTTGGACTTTGCCTTAATATTATTAGTATATAATGTATGTCTTAAAAAGATTATGTATTTTTTTCAGTAAATTAAGAATTGCTGGTTTTCAGTGATTTACCTGACTCAAGCAAATTTCCTAGTCCTGGAACTCATTCTTAGAAGTGAATGGCCAGTTTTGTTTTGTTGGTTGTTTTGATTTTTAAAAAACTGTATGTAATTATTTGAGTGCTAAAGAGAATGCTAATAATCCTTCATGCTAAGAAGAACACTTCAAGTGGATGTCTAAGTAGAAACGGAGGTACTGCGGCAAAGTGCCCAGAAATCCGATTTAAGCCTTCATCTTACCAACCGATATGAATAGGTTGGACGGATTTGGAATGGCTTATGCAGCCTAATTAGTTGGTGTTTGCCATTAGAAGGTATTTCTTTGGAAACTAGCTCTTTGCATTTGACAGTCTGTCATTGGGCACCATCTGCCTGCGTGGTTTGACCTTGCTGAAAGACCAAAATGTTTTTTTAGAAGATGGGTATGAGTTTATGCATGCCAAAGAACCACCAAATGCTGCATGGTTGAGTAGTTGGTATAGGATTTATATTTCTTTATTACTCTAAGACTATTAATTCTGAAAATGCCAGCATAAGTTATACAAACCTTAAGAAATATATTGGCATCTTTCATCGGAATTAATCTGCAAAGGGAGGGGTAATTAAAACAGTCGTCACTATGTTCTGACATGCTAAGATAGGTGCTTGTTGGTTTCTACCAAATATGCGTGGCCTCTGAGCAGTTTGTGCATTTTGAGTCCACACTTGTGACTTCTAAATGTCACATCCATTGAAAATTTGTATTCCTCGGGACACAAGTACGTGCAGCTGTGTTCTGAAAGTAGGAAATTAGATAGTAAATTCCATGTTGTCAAAGCGCACTCCACCTTCCAGTGCCTAGATGTATAGGAAAGTGGCAAAACTGAGACCTAATCTGAAAAAAAGAGAAGTTCCTGGGTATCACTGTCAGATTTTTTTCATATGGCTCTTGCATTGTGCATCTTAGAAAAAGAAATAATCTTGGTGTGGTATATGCTTGCTAGATAAGGTTCTACCACACAATCAGGTCAAAAGCAGACAGAGTAGCTTAAGAACACATACTTTGAGAAATAGCTTTTTTCTAAGTCTTAAAGTTTTCTGCAGCTTGTAGAAAATGTCAAGTATTTCTTTGAATCTGAGGTGGAACAAAGGACTGAAATAAGACTAAAAGGGTTTTAAAATAGTACCAGTTAATCATGGGGTGATTTTGTTTTCTCAGCAGATTTCAACAGATTATAGACGTAGGCAATCCCATATTACTAAGTGTGTCCCCCTCAGTGAGTGACAAGGCTGAATGCACAACAAAATTTAGGGCTATTTTTTGCTGGTGAGCGATGAATATAGCCTAAGAATGCACAGAGTATCTGTACAGGGCAGCCCAAAGGTTCTGTGTAGCCCAGTGTCCCATCAGGCAGTGGTCAAAAACCTTAGGGAGAAGTAGCAGATCAGAGCTGGCCTTAGGATGTTTCTCCTCAGCAGTCTCCCAGTGCTTCAACCACTTGAACTTCAGGTGACTTGAGAGGAAGGAAGGACCTTTCTGCAAAGTGTTTATTTTGCTCATATTCACTCACCTTAAACAAGTTTCTCTTCATGAACTTACCCAGTTTGCCTTTGAAACTTTGTGATGCTCTACCCTGTGCAACATCTTTTGGCAAGGAGTGCCATAGCTTTAGCCATACACTGAACAGGAAAATCTAGCTCCTTCGCTTGTTTCAAACCTCCTTTCTGATGGCTTCATGTGGTGTAATATAATTACTTTCTTTGAAGAAACAACAAACAAACCAATTTTTAGTTACCATCAGTGACACAGATATTTACATACCTTTGTCATTCTAAGTCCTTGCCAGGGACTGCTTGCCTGGTTATTGCCTGTAGAGACATTAATCCAAAGTGTTCTTTTGTTGGCATATTACTTTTCTCTGATTTTTTTCTGATTCTGCAGCACATTTTCTGAGATACAGTGAACATGGCTTTGTAAGTGGCAGATGGGAACTTTGTCTGTCAGTTTATTTTGCCTAATAACAGTATTAGGAACAATTGCTATATTTCCAATATGGAGACAGGGGCAGTTTCAAAGACGTTTTCTGTGACTGTAGGACAGCCAGCACAGACTGAGTCCGCAAGGCACTGCTGAGTGCAGCAACCTTGTGATACGTAGTTAGTTGTATGGTTAATGCATAGTCCCCATGACATGCTTTGCTCTTATAAATACACTGAGTAAAGTAGATTTGATTCCAGTTCACACGTTGTTGTGAGAACAGAATTTGGTTCAGTTTATACACCTGGACAGACTATGTGTTTTCTTTCATAAAATGCTTTGGATTAAAGATGAAACCTAAGATTAAACAGGTTTTGTGTTAATAAATACCCTGTTTCAATACCGTGGTACATACCACAAGGTAAACTGTTAAGCTGCTAGCTAGAGACATTTATTCTACTGAGATGTAATTCTTCTTCTGTGTAAATTCCGCAAAAGAATCTAGCTCCCTCTTACATCTGTAATAGGCCTAGATCAGTGCACAAGCTCGTGCTAACCCTAGGAAAATAAAGATCAGGTTCAGGCTGTTAGCTTTCTTAAATGCCAGGTCTCTTGATCTAGGGCCAAAGCTAATGCTATCTGCCAGTGCTCTTTATGTTGTTCAGTGCCAGTGGGGGTGTAGAATAATGCTATCTCTGTACTTATTGGTCTTCTTATTCCAGTGGATTTATATGGGTAACAAAACAACGCTTGTACAATGATTTAAAGTGCAGCACTGCTGAAAGCAGAACGTGAATGGATTCCAGACTTCTGATCTCTTTTGAAGGCCTTATTTGCACCTTCTTTAGAACGGAAAGCAGTACAAAGAATTTCTGAGGAAAAAAACACACTAATGATTAATTACTTCATTTGATCTGGACTTAAATTACAGTTAAAATAGTAATATGAATCATAGGTGGGTTGGTTTTGGTTTTTTAAGTCTGCTTTTGCCCTCCTTCTACAGACAGAGAAACAAAGACTCACACTGGCGGTTTTTTGGACAAGTGTTCAATGTGTTAGTAGCTGTGTAGCCATCTATTGAAGACAGTAGGTAACTGTCCCTGCATACATGTAGGCATATAATTGTCTGTCACAGACCTGGTTTTTTTTTTCTAATTTAATCACACAGGTGGTTGAGTAAGCTAGTTAACCCTTGTTAAGCCATCAGTTAACCCTTGTTAAGCCATCAGTTAACCCTTGTTAAACCATCATCAATGTTTAATACATCCTTGCTTAAGATAATACAGTTCACCTCTACAGCTGCTTTGACATGAAACTTAATGCCACTAACAGATGGATGAGCTTGGGACCAAAAGCTTAGATATCATAACAGCTATTTATCCCTTGAATAATAGCTATTGTTTCTTAAAAGTTGGGGATTTTATATTGCTGGAAACAATAGCAGGAGCCTGCATATGTTGTCACAGAAAGTACTAGTACTTCGTCACTGACTCATTTTTTGCTTCAAGCCATCTCCCACCATTTATTGTGTTTGCCAGCTTTTCAGTTCAGACGATTTGCTTAGGGATAATATTGAGGATAGTGAGAACACATAGCCTAATAGTGTTTGCAGGTGGTCAGAGATGTGCTAACAATGCTCCAGTGTCATGATTATTGGCCTTATTATTTGAGAACAAGAAGAACTCGGAGGTTATTGAATAAAATGCTGCATGACAAACATTTGTTCATAAAACTAGACATGTTTCAGATGAGTGATGATTGTTTCCCTTTCTACTGCTTCTTCACTGGAAAATTAGGCAAGCAGAGTGCTATCCTGAAAAGAGCTTTACATGAATTGGAAAGCTTTGCGCCTTGGGGCTTGAAAAATGTCAAACGTCATGTCAAATTCTCCCTCTGGTAAACCGGTTAACAGAAGCGGTGGGGGAAAAAGACCCTGTTTGGAATAAAAGGAAAAGAAGCTAATGGTTTGTATCCTGTTATGCAGTTTATGTGTATTATTCTTTTTCGGGGTGCAAAAAAAAGAAGTAGGGAAACAGTCTTTATTCCACTGAAGAAAGCAGAAGAAACACAATAAGAAAATAGAAGAAAATAGGAGAAAATAGGGAAATAGAAATGAGTAACATTTGAAAAGACTTTTTTTTTTTTTTCTTTACAAAGAGAAGGAAAACTTGCATCAAAATGACTTCATTTTTCATTGATATAAGTACAAAAGTCTGAAGGGACTTTTCGGTCAGCTCCATCTGTTTCTGCCAAAGAGCCTACATGGAAAAAAAAAGCTGTGATTCTCTAAAGGGAAATGCCTGAAAGTACATTTACCCTTTCTTGAAATACAGCGGAGAGTTTGTGAGAAAGGATGTATTGTACCTGCCTATTGACTAGTAGTCATTCTTCAATATTAAATGAGGACTTGAAATGTTGAGAGAAATGGTGTGTATTGGATTGTACGGCAGCGGTGTGCCAGGACAGTGTGTGCCTGGGTCCCGAGCGTGTGCAATATGCAGCACCTTTTATGGAATGACTCTTAATACGGAATGGTTATGCTATAGACCATGTCTAGCTACCCTTTGTAGGATCCAAGTCCAATTATAAATTCTTTTAGTTAAACAGAAAATAAACATCAGAATTTAGAAGTATCTGGAGGTTACAGCTGGGTTATTGCATACATAATAGCAAAATAATTTTAACAAATAACTTTAGTTACCCAGAAGCTCTTAAACTGAAAAGCAAGTCTTGATTTTCTGTGTAGTCCTTTTCAAGTAGGAAGTGCTCATTTCTGACACAGAGGACACATGAAATACTCGGACAATGTTTTATTATCCCAAGAGGTACAGGAGGAAACATTTCCTGTTAGGCAAATTATTATTTCGTGGAGAAAGGTGGAGGAAATGAGGGAAGGAACAATATGAGTGGTGGGAAAGAAATTTCTACAGAACATGTTTTTTCCCACCTTATATTAAATCACATCAGAATTTTCCACAGAGGGGATTTCTTTCTGTTAGTCACCTAAAAGGCAACTAAAGGCAATAAAATGATGACTGTCTCCTTATTCCATTCTTACTCTTGTTCTTGATATGTTGAAGAAACACTGACAAGACCCACAATACTTCTTAGAAATATCACTCATTATAAACTAGAATAATTTAGTCTGACGATTCTTTATTTGGAATGACTGTAGAAATATGCTCATAAATCATTGTTCTTCCTTAAGCTGCTAGCAGTGCAATAGAAATACGGTATTTTATTGTTCTCTTTTACTTCCCTGAAAACTGTAGGAATATCAATAATTATCACTTTATTGAGTGACTGCTGGTGAAGCGATGTAAGAAAATACTTACCTTAAATATTTTGTAGTGCTTCATACAAATGGGAGGATGTGTTCTATTGCTTCAGCTCCATTCTCCTGGAGAATTGAGAGCTGCAACCACTTCTTGTATTTCTGGCAAGAAACCCATTTGTTTGAATTTCTGGATGTCATTCACATCCTTAATTTCAAGATTCCAACCTAATATTGTTATTCTGGGATTGTGAGTTGTCCAAAATGTTTTCACCCAACATTCAAGAGTACATTTAACTATAAAAGTGATGATTGAGATATATATTTATGAGGTAGGATAATTGGTGATATTAAGTACAAAATGTCTATTCCAGTCTTTTCAAAGACTAAGGGAAGACTTAGGACTGCTTTGATGCGTGGGTTAAGCCCATGAGCTGGGTGGGAAGCTTCCAGGCCCAGGGCTTACTTTACCTTCTCAGTCCCTGGCCTTTATTTGTTCCTTCCACGTGTGTGTCCATTACATCAACAGGTGGGAAAGAGTAGTTTTCCTCGAGATTAATTTACTTGTGAGTTTGATTTACTACATTTTTCATTTTTAACCAAAGGCCTTGCTTTTCTGTAGTGTGATGTTGGCTCAACATTTTGCTCTAAATGATTCATGTGACGGAAACCTGTTTATTTGTACTAGGTGGCAGCAGAAAGAGTGGGAGGGAATCCCTGTCCGTGAGATAAAATTTAAAAGTTTAAATTCCGTTATCCGTTGCTGTGGCTTTTTAATATTGGGGTTTTTTGTTTTGGTTTTTTTTTTTCCCCTTTAACAGCCGCGGTTTCCCGGCCGTGCCCTGTTCAGAGGAGCCATTCCGCCGGCAGGCGGCGCTCCGCCATTTCCACACGGGCAAGGAGCGGCGGCCGCGGGGCCGGCCCGGCCGGGTGGGGTCGCAGGGCGCTGCCGGGGCCTTGTCGGGCTCTGCCGGGGCCTGCCGGGCCTTGCTGGGGTCGCGCCCGCCTGTGCCGCGGCAGCAGCGCCACCGAGGGGCTGCAGCGCCGGGGCAGTGGCTGTTGAGCGACAGGGTTGCTTAACGCTGTATTTTCCAAAGTGAATAGTGCACAGAGTAAACGATGCCCCTTTCTGTGTGGTGAATTTTAGGGGAGAACACTAGTTTGGGAATCTGTAATATCGTGTGTTTGTTCAGGTCTGCGTAGACTTGTTCTCTGAGACAGATGAAATTCAGTAACGCCGCGGTGCTGCAGTGGGGGGATGCCGAGGGTCAGGGCCAGGCTGATCGCTGGCAGGTGGGCCCTGGCCCCCCTCCCTCCCCAAAGGGGAAAGGAAAGGGAATGAGGCAGAGAGACTTACGGATTGGGAAAGAAAGCTAAAACAGCTTTAATAAAACAGTTGTAATAATGAAATGTATACAAATACCTACAAAACCAATATCGAAACGATTTCCCCCCCAGTAGCAATTTCCACTGATGCTGCAGAGCCGGGGAAGCCCCAGGCCCGGCGGCAGAGGGCAGCTGGGTACCGGCGCTGGGTTCGGGAACCGGGGATCAAAGGCAGAAGAACAGACGTAGTCCTCCTTGGACACTGGCTGCTGAAGAAGAGCGCTTAACCCTCATGATGCCCCATGACGTATAGGGAATGCAGTACTCTTGTTGGTCACCTGTCCTGTCCATTCCTCCCCAGAGGTGCAACCTTTTACTTCCTCGTGACCACTTTATTCCTGGCACCCCCAGCGTGGCACAAAAGGTCCAGCAGGGACTGGTCACTATAGGAATAATTATCAGCAAGAACCTTTCTGCATACCAGTCCCTGGCAGTAACTATAAATGTCAGGCTTTATTACTTCCAGTAGCAGACACTGTCTGTAAAAACCTGCTGTTAAGAAGAGACTGAGCTGAAAAGTCAAACCACTGAAGAGAATTGGTTCTCTTTAGCTTAAACCAGGAGAATAAATAAATATCATACTTGCTCCCCCGCTATACATCTGTGTTACTAAACATGGGGTTTGTAGTGTTTGTATGACTTGATTTGAGCATACAAATTTAAGCAGGTAACAGATTGTTAGTCAAGTTCAGTAAGTATTAAGCCAATATGCAAATACTTATGCAGATAAACCTTAGAATATTTTTCTGTTTGTATCTATAGTAGCCTCAGTTCATAGCTGAGAGATCTGCAGGAAGCATATTTTTTCATTGATGCAAACAATAATGAAAAATTATATTAAAAAATCTTGTCCGTTTAATGGTAAGTTTGTGATTTGACATATGTAGCAGCTGTGGTGGATGGTTGGTATGTAGCAGCCATGGTGAATGGCAGTTAAAATGGAAAAAAGGAGAAATCCTTAAAGGACCTACAAAATCCACAGAATATTTTGTGGTAGTATTGCAATAACAATTTACAATAACCTTATAATTATGAGAAAATATTAATTAGTGAGTGCATATATTAGAAAAATATGAATGTTCTGGGTGTTAATATACAGATTTTCATCAATCAAAAGGTTGTTTTTTTTTCTTTAAGCATCTAGAATAGAAGTACTCTTGGAGTTAAAGGATGGAAAAATTATTTTTAAAAATTTTAAATGACTATTTATATCTTACTACTGATACCCCTGATAAGAAACATGTTTTGAATTAAGGATTTGGCCGCATAACACTTTAATATGGGGGTTTCGGCAGTGATTTACTTAGTCTGTTGCTCAAACACATACTGGTTATGTGTTTTCTGTTTGACTCTCATATCCTCTCAATGCTAAGCTTGCTTCATGGTAAAATATACTCCAGTTCACCCTGTAACAGATTCACTCTAAATATCTGCCCCCAGGACCTGATGCAGAGCAGGGTAGGAGAGCTGGGGAATGTCACATTTCCAGCTCTTGAGTGTGAGCTATATTAAAACCTATCAGTCTTTCTTTGTAGAAAGCAAAATGAAACCGAAACAAATTGAGCTGAAAATCAATGAAATTGTTCCTGTGTTAAGCAGAACCTGAAAGTATATAATATTTTCTCTAAAACCCTCATGTGACAAATTTGTTTTTCAAATAAAAACCTAGACTCAAAGCCAAAAGACATCTTTCTGTGAGGCTTAGAGTTGGGGGAAGGAAATATAAAAACTCCCCTGTGTTCAAAAGGTCTATATTTTTTTTTATTTATTTATAAGTACTGGAGTTTTAACCTGCTTTCATTTCATTTTCTTGACCACTTGAATTACTTTTAAGAGGTCTGATCTTTCAAAGGATAGGCTATCAGCATTTTCTAAAAGCAAAGGCCGTTAAATTTCCACAGAGTAACTAGAAATGTGGGCACTCACAGGCAAGAGTAATATGCTTTACCCATAATCTTCCAGTGATTCATGCTCTAACTGTGTTACAGGGTTCCAGTTTTTCTGAATTGAACTTCTGCTTTAAAAGAAATTAATAGGAAGCTAGTCCAAAATTGGTTATGGCACTCTTGTCTCTTGACGGAGAAATAGAGCCAACATCTCCACTTGCACATTACTTTTTCTGATTGAGTCCTAATACTGATGTCAGGTCACCTGATGGATTTTTTTGGGGTGGTTTTTTTTGTTTGTTTTTTGTTTTGTTTTGTTTTTCTTAACATTTTCTTAAAGGTTGGTGGAAATTCTAAAATTTTATCTGAAAGAGCAACTACAGCTGTAAGACTATTTTGATTCGGTTTGAATCTATCCATAGGGGGCTGAATGGGAATCATGCTTTGCTTGCAGAAGCGTATCCTTTCCAGGGCCATCCAACAGCAAAATGTTGCAGCCCATGCGAAGAAGTCTCTGTGTTAACAAAAGCTCTTGCCACTGTCACTGCTGCAGAAAGGGATGAGAGCGGCACCGAAGTTGCTGACAGCTGCACATCAGCCTGTGGACAAATGGTACATGGTCCGACCATTGCACAAGTCACTCAAGCCATGTTCCATACTTTGTTCAATGGCTTGTATGTGGAAATGAAATTATTTAATTAAGACCTATTCACCTACCCACTGTTTTCTTATGGCAGTTGAAAATTATTTAATATGCTAAGTATAACTGATTAGGTTAAACGAAAATTATTTTTGTGGAACTAGCAAAATTGTGTCTTTCACAAATTTGTGCTGTTGAGTTCATTCACTGCCAAAGCTTTCATTTGTCTGTAATCTTAGAACTCCGAACTGATGCTGAATTTTAGTTCTTCCCGTACTCTGCAGACTCTCACTCCTGACATCTATCCCAAAGTTCATACTATGGTCTCATGATAAAGGCTTCTCTTTACAAGTCTTCACTTTCAAACTACTCTGGTACTTTCCCTTTGCTTTCTCTCTTGGAGCCATGATCTTACTGTCTTACTGAAGACTTTTCTTCTTCGTTCCTTAAGTCTGTCTTGCATCAGATTCCTTTGTATTGTCCTCTGAAAGTATTCTAAAGCACCTCTTCCCTAACTTCTTTAACATAATCTTCTTTATCTTCCACTGTATCATCTCCTCACCTCTTTGTTCTATTTAAAGTGATACAAATGAAATCACTATACAATGGTTGCACACTGAACAATGTTCCACTGTTCATTTTTGTGTCTATCTCTGACCCCTTTGATCCTTTCTGTGAAGTTTAAGTGTATCTTATTGTCAATGAGGCTAACCCAGTCTGGTAGTTTGCTCTTTTTACCTCTCTCTGATCCTTTACTCTTTTCTCTGCTTGTGTTACCCTTTTGTCTAATGCTCCCACTACTATTTTTCTGCCTTTCGCCATCATATTCTTGACACAAAACCTATCTTACTGTGTAGCAAATGGATTCCTTCACTACACTTGGATCCTTCTCTATACTTAGATCCCTCCTTGAAAGACAAATACATCTGTTGCTGTTCAGCACTGAAATATTTTAAAAATACCTGAAGTACTTTTGATAAAGAGACCTCTGCTCCAGGAGCTGCACGTGCCCCTATGTGTGTGTCATGTATGTTGAGAGATCCTTGAGGAAGGCGGTGGACCTTTCTCTGTGGATAGACATGGATGGTGGCAAAAGTCAAGTGCCAGAATAAATCTTGAAAATATTTGGGATCTGAACTTTACAGATCTTTTCAGTCTTAATATAAAACTACAGGTGGGACAGGGTTCTAAACCATGAGGACAGGTTTTTTTAGTTGCATACAGGAAAGAGAGAAGTTGCTGCCTCTCACAGATGCTTACCTTGATGCTTTCAGTTAAATCCCCGAATCAGGGTGAGTCAAGAGGCCTACTTCAAAAGTGCAAAGAGACCCAGTTTGCTAGTAAGCTACGTGCGGCTGCAAATCCCAGCTCCCAGTAACCAGAAATGCCCAAATTCAGGGGAAAATAGTAGTGAGATATGCTGCCAACCATTTCTGCAGAAAGCAGTATTTTTTATCTCTTATTATCCAGCTCTGTAATTAATATTGAATTTGGAAAAGTAAAGTTAAATTAGACTTGTGACCCTGAAAAATTTGGCAAATTCTGGCACTGTTTTCTTACAGAAATTTTAAAGTACAGGACATTCATGGAGGGTATTTCTTCAAAAATTAGTAGACACACATGTGTATGTACTCCTGCAAAGGAAAAAACTTAGAAATGAGTGTCTCATTGTCACTGTTGACATTACAAACGATATATACTTTGACCACAAAGGAACAAAATAGAATGATGTTTTATATGATTTAGTGAAAACAAATACCAGTTTTAAGTTACATTAATAATAGGGCACTGATCTGAAATTTCCAGTTTCAGAACGTTTGCTCTTCTCTACTTGGGACAGCAAGTTTCTGTGTGTGTGTGCACATGTATGAGAGTTGGCAAAGAAGATTTCACCTCTTAGCTATGACTTATCATTACTTCTGTTACCTGCTGTATCCCCATCATTCATCCTGTGAAAGTGAAGCAAGATAGTGCAGAAAGGATTCTTCCATTGCCTGGGCTTCCTGATTCTGAAAATGCTGAATCAAATTCTGCCAGTTTGTTAAGGATCATTTTTGGGGGTTGATTCTATGGGCTATGACAGTTCTGCCGCTGAGCATTGACCTTTAACGTCACTTATGTAAGTATAAAGCAGAAAAATCTCCACATAGATACAAAGGTGAATATCTAATGCAAGGAGAAACAAGAGTCTATGTGTAGACTGAAATAAGTATTCGTATAACTAAGCACAAGTGGTATTGAGCCGAAATCTGAGAAAATGTATGTGTTATTAGATGTGAGTAGAGTGGAGCTTAGTTGCAGATGGTGCCAAAGCCGGCATTTCTCCCTGCTTACTGTGGCTTTTGGACTAAACACAATGATGAAGTAGTATAAAGTATGTTGAATTGTGTCCTGAAAGTGGGTGCCAAAATAGTGAATTAATTAATTGAGCTCATGCTTTTGTAGTAGCTGCTGGAGTGACTGATGCTTCTCGTATCTTGAGGGTGGTTAAACTATGGGACATGTGAGGCCCTCATTGATCTTGATTTGTGAAGAATGTATTTTCTTTGTCTAATACTCTGATGTATATTTTTATGTGATTTGACACACAAAACATTGAATGAGCAAGACATCTGTGCCCATGAAAAAGAGGGAGAAAATGATTATTTTTCAAAAAAGATTTGTGGCTAATTTCTCCAAAGAAAGGAATAAAGAAATGCCAGAAACCCAGTGGAAGCTTCTAGATGTTTGTGCTTGTTTCATCTACATTAAAATACTTCGGAGCAACATCTGCTCTTGAGATCTCTGCATGGCATTTCCTTTAGCTTTTAGCTACCCAAACACAGCGAGCAGCATCAACAGATGCAGTGGACTAAAATTAGTATTGATCCACAGGTGTAAGTGCTGTTCTGATACAACCTCGGGAAGCTATTTCTATTTTAATTTCTTTAATACCTATTTTGTTTCCCATGTAACTGCAATTATACTACTTTGCTTGTAGCTTTCCAATCAACTTTTTCTAAGTTTCTTTTAGAAATCCAGGGTTAAACA
The DNA here is from genome assembly GCA_020746105.1 of Trogon surrucura. NCBI lineage: Eukaryota > Metazoa > Chordata > Aves > Trogoniformes > Trogonidae > Trogon > Trogon surrucura. The sequence goes on along the minus strand of CM036622.1, from coordinate 14,389,862 downwards.
AGCCTATGGGCTAGCTGCAGTACTTGATGCTGTGTCTAGCCACTTCCATTTTTACTGTATTGTTCTTATTTACTTTCATTGTTCTTCAATGCTGCATGCTTTAACTCAAATACAACATGTTTTTGTACTTAAATTACTCATTCACTAGTTGCTAGATAAGGTGAAATTGCCAGGAAATATCTTCTCTGTAAGTTTTTTTGTATTCTTATAGACAGATGTTGTTGCTAAATCTTCACAATTTTAAATAATAGTCAAAGCTGTATTTACTATTGTTTTAAAGCCTTAAAAAAATTTGTTCAGTGGTCTATATGTCTGGGGTTGATGCATGTATAAGAGGTAAAAAAAACCCATTAAATGGACAAGATTTAGTAATTCAAATATACTAAAGTATACTGCATTTATATTCTAGTTGCTCAAATTTAACTATGAAATTTAGAACAAAATATCTAAATTAGGAAATTTAGAACACTAACAGTGTAGAGAAATCAGTAATTTTCAGCATAATTTTGTGTTATAAGGCTCTAATTTTTATTTTTACTTTTTTTGTTATGTCAAGATAAATCTTTACTTTGATAAATACATAATCTCACAAAATTGATCTAAACTCAAAGGGGAATTTAGTAGAGCATATGTCTTTTTTCCCATGAAACAATTTTTTCCATAGTGATAATTGTGTTCAGGTATTACCTGTGACTGTGTAAAGGGATACAAGGAGAGATTGTACTGAAATGTATTAGTAAAATGGGAAAGAAGGAAAGAATTGATACAGGAGTAGAGAAATGGATTCAGTCTTTTTTGTCCACAAATTACATGTGCCAAAGTGTAGCCAACAGTTAAAGAAGCACAAAATATTTTATCTGTATCTCACTTCTTCATATCTAGTCAGGGAAATGGAGACCGAGAATGGGCAGTGTTGGACCAACTTTGGTGGATGAGAACTCTAAAAGGGAAGTAAACCTGCTTACTTAGCATGTTTTGGTAGCTCCTTGTCACTTTCAAAAAGTGGCTTGGTCTTTTTATAGAGCAGCCACCCTGATTAATAGAAATTATTGCACACTTCTCCTGCTTTAGAGCAACCTTACCTTCTGTTCTCTAAGCCCCCATATTCCTCTCCACTCTCTTTTGTTCTTTCTGCCAGGCAGGTGTACTTTGATTGCACTGAGACATTGTGTCAGCGTTTGAATAGCCTGCCCTCAGCCTGAAAGGGAATAGGGTGAAGTCTTTCACCTCGGAAGAGTCACGGCTGCTTGCATTAACTGAAAATAACACTCAGATGAGAAAATGAATACAAGAAAAAAAACTTTCCCACTTGTTTCTCCGTTGCACAGTTAAGTTCGGATTGTGTTCAGCAGTTGTCACCAATGTCTCCCAGTGTTCTGTTTCTGTGGAGAAAAGGGTGGAGAACTCCCAGTCTGTGTGGGATGTTAGAACTAGCTTTGTGCTTTCCTTGGGTCTGCTGATTTGGCCGTTTTGTGGTGGGATCCCAGCTAATACTGCAGTGATTTTGTGTTGAGATGCATCAAAAAGAGGTATGTGATGGCCTTCTCAGTGTTGTTAGCTCTTGTGGCATCCGCGTGGTTTGTTTGCTTTTGTTGAAGCTGTACTCTCGGAGATATACGAAAATTTTACTTCTGCCTTTTTGTTTTTCTTTAAGTAAAAGATTTTTGAATTCTTACAGCTTGAAAGGGTTACTAGAATGTACTATATAGATAGAGGATGGAGCTATTTTTCCTAATTCCTAGGAATAATTATTGATGTCTTTATAAAATATACCATGATGTTTTTCAAATCAGGCAAATAACCCTTGAAACTGGGATATACAAGTAAGGTCAGGGCCTGGAACTTGAGGCTAGAGTACGCATATCTCTTTGTTTCTCCTTTCCTGATGGGACTTAAGCAGCTGCCCTAACAAACATCAAAACAGACTTTATCAAAAATTGTTTGTTCTGTTTGTTCTCCTCAGAAGTTTTGTTTGTTTACTGTCAGTGTTTCAGAAACTCTTCTTTCGAAGCACCCTGTTCTCTGCAACCTTGTGCCCTCAGTGGCAGTACAAAGTGCTGCTAGCCAGGTTTCATGTGGGTTTTTATCTGCTTCATATTTTCATACGTGTGTGAATTATTATATGATGTTCAGAACCGTGCAGAGAAGGACCCTCTTATCTAAAATAGTCACTATATACAGATCTCTAAAGTTATCTGAACTTTCCTTATGGTGGCACTTTGCTTTAATTACCTACGTAGATATTCTTAGTGTACATACCTGAAAGGTAACTGCTTTCTGTTAAAATGAAAGCAAAGCAAGCTACCTTTCCAGGTGGCACAGGGCAGTAGGAGTAACTTGTCAGTAAAATGCAGCACAGCTGTGGTGGTGTAGCTTCAGATCGCCTGGAAAAACTTGTCTAGCTTGGTAGAAAACAGAGCCAGATAACAAACTAGAAGTTTTGGACCCCATCCTGTCTGATGTGCGAAAGCAATGCTGGTAGTAATCTATTAAAGATCTACCTTAAGTGTGTGATGCTGGTCAGCTGCAGCGATGCTGGTTATAAATAGGCTTTATACTAAGAAAAGTGTCAGAAAGATGAGAGCAGGGCTAACCTTCAAAACTAGGTAAAAACAAAAGCATGAGAATTGCGGTACAAATGCTGATTATGGCTTGATTGGTGCAAAATGACACTGCTGTCCTCAGTGGTATCCTGGATGAGGAATTCAGCTGTACAGAACAATGACTATGATTTTCAGTGCTATTTTTAGAGCTGGAGGATGTGTGACAACTCATTATTTAGTGCCTAGGAGCTTAGTGTCCGGTCCCCATATGTTTAGGAGATTTGAGTACTGGTTATTCAGCTTAAGAAAATGGAGTATAATTCTTGAAGCAAATGGCTACATTGGCTTTTTATAAACTGTTGAAAACATTCATATCAGGAAAACAGTGAACCTGTTATGAATAAATGTATACAGAACAGAAGGTACTCAGACTTTTTTTTAGCTAGTAATGATGAGGAAACAGTAAACACATGAATAAAAGGTGATTGCAGAGCATTCTGTAGATGTGATTGCAGAAATTCAGCTGGAACACTCCATAATTATTTTAATTTTGTCCTTATACCATCAGACATTTCTCACCAGGAATAAATGCTTAGAGTAATGTTACTAACTGCATTAGGTTTTAAATTCACGTATACTGAATATTTTTCCCTCTTTCAGTTTAAAGGGAAAAAATAGTATTACTATTGGCTTCTCTAGACTCTTTGTTATTTTATACCTCTTTTCCCAGTATGAGGGAGGCAGAGAATGAAAGTGGTTCCCAAATACTCAGTCTGAAGTGTTGTACCTGTTCTTGCAACAAGCTTCCTCAAAATGAGCAACTGTAACTATATATTTTATATTTTCATTTTTTCCCTTTCTTTTTTTCAATCAGAAGAAAAGAAGATTAGAAATCCTGTCTTGTAATTTTGTTGTGTTGAATTCTGTTCTCAATTTTTGGCTGTTGCTAGTTTTCATTTGATGCTTCAGAGGAAAAATGATGTCGTACTGCTGCAATAAAACTTGTGATTTGACAGTTCTTTCTTTGTGTCCCATGAGGCAGAAGAGAGTAGGATGAAATGTCTTATTCCCCTTTCATTGCACACAGGTGCACAGGAATGACAGGCAGCTGTTGCTTCGTGCAAAGAAATCTGCTCTAAGGGCAGGGCTGCTGCACCTTGCCCATCAAGGAATAATCCCTGTATCCTTCCTTCAGATTCTACAGATGTTAGTTATGCACAATGGTTCCTAAACCTCTGGACTGTGTCTTTGTACCCACGTCAGTGCCAAGGAGCCGACCCCTTTCAAAACCATTTCCTGCATGAGTGACACTATGAAGAGAACACCGTGACTACTTTCTATTTTTCCCCAGCGCTTACGCATATTTATGTCTGTTAGAAAGTTAGCTCTGATAAAACTAACCAAAGTTTACGAAAGAGAAAGCTGGCAAAAGGCATTGCTCCTCTAAAATGGAGGAGGTTGTATGGATGGGAAGCAGTGGTGTTAACTAATGCACTGCTTAAACAGCATTGTGAGGTGTGCTTTTTTCTTTTTTTTAACTAGAAATGTCTTGGATATTTCAGTCGTCACAATTAAAATATTAACTGAACTTCTGACGTTCCTTCAGGTATTTATCCTCTCCTCATAGCTTGGAGTCAAAGCTACTGTTTCCTAAATCTTCCTAGACCTTTTTACATTTATACTCAAGATATAAAATCTGCCTAATGTTTCAAAGGTGTTTCGGTAATTAAAACGCTACTGAAAAAAACACCGAGAAATGATCACGTGCTATGTGTATTGTGTTGCTATCTGAAAACAATATACCTTGAATAAAATTATCAACTCTGTGTGGGGTTTTCAGAGTAGCCAGGTGGTTGAGCAAGAATACTTTAAGGAACTGAAATTGTTCCTCTTCTCCATTTTTCTCCCTTCGTCTAAAGATTGGTGCAGTAAGAGAATGAACCGATCTGGTGAAAATTACAAAATTTTTTTGTGTTTGAAGCTGTTAACAAAGAAAAGAGCAACTGCAATGTAATAATCTACTGCTATTGAGGAAGTGAGGAGAAAGTGAATAATCTCGGCTTGTCTCCCCTACTAAGTTCAAAAATCAGAATATTACTTAGATTGACAATTAAGCCACTATATTATCATTATGTTTCATGTACCATAGTATATGATTTGAAGTTCCCAAATATGTTAGCCAAAACCTGTTTAAAACTTTGCTCTTGGAGAAAGGAGATCATAGAATCATAGAATGGCCTGGGCTGGAAGGGACCTTAGAGATCATTTTAATCCAACCTCCCTGTTGTGGGCAGGGACGCCTCTCGACTAGGTCAGACAACACGTGAGAACCGAACAGGAATCGAACCCGCGACCTTTGGTGTTTCAAGCACCACGCTCAACCCACTGAGCTAAACTGGCCCTCATGAGAGTAAAAAGCTAAATTAAAAAAGAAAAACAACAAATTGCTTCAATGTTAAACAGATTTAGAATGGTATTTTGCGTTTCTTTTAATACCTGATTTGCCTTAGACACGTGCAATAATTTCTCAGGACAAACTGAAATGCTCTAAATGAACATTAGAAAGGTTGTCTGCTCCAGAAGTGTTTTGTTTGCTTGCATGGCCTTCAGAGTGCTTTAGGAGCTTTACAGGGAGCTGTTGAAGAGGGAGCTTCCTTGAAGAGCTTGCAGTGTATTGACGGCAGCAAGTGGTGGCCACGGACTGGTGGTGGTGCTGCCTTTTCAGTGGTGTGGCCTGAGACCCATGTTCTTGTTAAGGACTGTGGGCGTGTTGTAAGGGTGGAGGTCAGTAGGTATATCATGCAGAAGTTACTTTTGAGAAGTCTTGTGGTTTGCTCAGCAGCCTCAGGAGAGAATAAGGCACAGAGTCATTTAGGTTGGCAAAGACCTTTAATGTCATTGAGTCCAACCATAAGCCTAAAACTGTCGAGTCCACTGCTCATCAAGACAGTCCAGGTGCTAGAAATCACAAAATACTAGAGTGATACTGTGGTGATCTATCTCTAGTTTGCAATTTTTTTCTTTCTTTCGTGTGGTTGTATTTGCCACTGAAACAGAACTTTTACAAGCGGAGAAAAATGTAAACTTTGCCAGGGCTTTCGGCAGCCTGCCACAAATTTTCTACAAAAAAAATGCAGTTAAAACTAAAGTATGTGCAAGCAGTAGCATTTGCTTAGTGATGCTCTTTTCTAAGTCAGAAGGATGGTGTTTGTTTGTGGGATTTTTTTGTTGGTTGTTTGTTTTAATACAGAGTTCACCTCTGCAGGGCTAGGTTGAATACAAAGTTCTTTGTGAAAAAAAGATTTCTGGTTGAACTGCACAATCTTTTTCTTGAACTAAATGATATGAGTAAGAATAAGAAACAAAACTGCTATTCTTCCAACTACCTCTTCTCTCCATGTATATTACCAACAAGTCTTTGGGTAAGCTGTTGAAGAATTCCAGTTGCCTTTGTTTGCTTTACTATGCTGCCAGTATGTTTTTTCCCTTCATCTTATAGTCTTTGGTTACTTGAACAGCCCCTTTCTAAAATAAATGGATGCACTTTTGTTTGTAGTGGCCTTTTTAATAATGAGGCAGGTATAAAAAGAATGCATTATGTTCTTCTCTAACCTAGATTTGTACAAATGTCTTGTTAAATATTACAAAGTTACCTAGATTCTGATAAGAGTTCTGCATTTTGACTTTCTTATGTTGATTCTTTAAGCCAATATAGGACCAAAAAAAAGCCCCAGAATTTTTCATAGTATTTTGATGTGTTCTTCATTAAAGTCAAAACACAGACTTTTATTTTTGTAATAGGAAAAGAAGTGTTACACTTGGTAGCATTTCCGGTAAAACATACCTAAAAACCCCAAAACATCCAGCTCTGAACAGAACCTATAGAAACAAAAGGGAACCTATGGAGGGCAAAAGAGAACAAAAAACTCTTTGACCATAGTTAACAGCTAGTAGTTTCAATGCACCACAAATGTCTGGTAAGTAGGCAGCTACAGTAGTTAAGTGGGTCCCTTTAGCGATGCCCATGCCTTCCCCAGTGGAAGAGGAGGAACTTGTGTACTTGTAACTCAGTGATTGCACATCAGTGTAAATTGATGTTGCCTGTGGGTCTCTGACTAAAACAGTATGCCATAAACTGGGACAACTGAGGCCTGAGTGCTTCTTTTTTTTTTCATTCCTACTATAAGGGCAGTAACTGCAAGGAGAGGCTTGTGGGATGAACAGCTGCAGATATTAACAAAAGAAACCACCACAATCATGTTTAGCCATTTGTTGCATCTGTAATATTCATATTTCTGCTCTTCAGCAGGAAAGGTAGATGGATATTAACATGTATCAAACATATCTTCACAGGGCTGTGGAAACTTTTCAACCACTATTATTAAAATTTTTCAGAATATTCACAGAGAAATTCTACTAAGAACCACAACAAAAATGAGTAATGGTTGTGATTGTCTTTTAAATAAAATTCTTTTAAGTATGAGGCGGTTCCAGGAAATGGGAAAAAAAAGCTAAGGTCTCTTCAGCACTTAAACAATATAGACTAAATAACCTAAGGGCTTGTCGCCTGGACACTGATACCACGCAGGATGATTGAGACTATACTGGGATGCAATCAGACAGTAATGTTAGCAAACCTAATGCCAATCAGCATGGTGCTACAGGGGGCATGTTGCCTCTTGTATTTTCTTTTGAATTACATTAGAAATGCTAAATGAGGTGGTCTTCACTGAGATTTACGTATGACAGAGAGCTTGGATGCACTGTGAATTTCCTTGCAGGAGCATACATGCAGACAGCAGATGTGAAGCAAATTAGAATGATGCCAGCCCATATAAAAGTATCTGTAAATGTGGAAGTATCCAGTTATGTGGATATTTGCTAATGGAATAATCTGAATTCGAACTTTTTTTTTTTTTTAAATGAGGGTTGTGGATGTTTAAAATCATTGCTGTTTAACCTGTGGAGGAGAAAATAACAAAAGCTGGTACCGTGCGCTTCTGAAATGGAGAGTGCAGAGTTCTTGAAAACAGTGAGATTTTAGGATGCAGTGTGTTAGCAGTAATCATTGCTTAAATATTTTTGGAGAGCAAATACATGTGCCACACTGACATAGCCGATTTAGCTCAGTGGTTTGAGCGTGGTGCTTGAAATACCAAAGGTCACGGGTTTGATTCCCGTTCAGTTCTCACGTGTTGCCTGACCTAGTCGAGAGGTGGCATCCCTGCCCACAACAGGGAGGTTGAATTAAAATGATCTCTAAGGTCCCTTCCAGCCCAGGCCATTCTATGATAGAGGTCTTCTCGTTTATATGTCTGTATATGTGTTCATAGAAGCATCAGGGGCCAATATCAAATTTTCTCTTTATAAAGACGTCAATGTTTTATTAGTGTATGTGTTGTGAATTGCCTTTTCCCTAGAGTGTATGTGTAAGACACAGATCACCAGCATTATTAAGAATGCCTTTATTCATTAGACAGTAATTAGTAGGTAACTGTTTAAATAAAGCATGCATTTATTTGCTGATGCATCTTACTGCTATGTTCACTCCTAGCACCCTTGGTGGAGCCACAGCTGATGAGCCAAGCCCAGCTGTGGGCACACTGCCCACAGAGAGATGTGGTTGTATGCCCCAGGGGCTGCCAGGCAGCTCCTTGGACAGTCCTTGGTTCCAGCAGGCTGTGGGTATCCCTCAGGATTTGTCTCTATGGGGTTTGCACAGCTCCTTGCTGATGCTAGGATCTGCAAGCTGAGCAGGAACTTGTGGCCTGAGTTTGTCATTCTTGGCAGATTCAACAGGACCATCAGTCTCTGGAGCTTATCAGTCCTTGGGAGATGATCACACGTTACCTTCGTGCAGAAGCAATGGGAAAGGAGGCACGAATTATTTGCTTTCCAAAGTCTTCAGCTGCACCATGTGTTTCATCCGCCTTTGAAAATTCAGCACCACCTTTCTAAACAACTTTTATTGTGTTTAGAAACCCCCTCCCACCCCCCCCCCCCCCGAAGCTTCAGAGCCCTTAACTGACACTTGAGCAAAACACAGTATTTTGTTGTGGCTTTTGTCAATCAACAACAAAAATTCATAGATGCCACTGGCAAATTGGTGATCTAATTTATGTCGTTATATTTATGCTAAGAGCCACAAAAGCTTTTAGAAATATTGAAGCTGTAGCAGATGGAACATTTTTCAGAGAATGAGCAAAAAAAGAAAAGCTTCATGCTTACTGAGATTGTTGACTCGTTGTTTGAAGGAAAACGTCTCAGTTATACATTACCTGTCAGTCTTTCCTCTCTGTATGTTAGTTGTTCTTTTTAAAAAAATTTTGTTCCAGATTCTCAGTCTTGTCTCAAAATTGATTTTTGAGTGGTTATTACTTGCAGGCTGCCAAATAATGATAATCCATCGAAAGCGGTGTGAATAAGGTTGGTAGTATCCTAAATGGGACTACCTAAAAGAAATCTCTTAAAAATCTATGGCAGCTGATGCATGTAGGATCAGATTTGTTAGTTCTTTGTGGACTGGGTAAAACCTCACCAAAAGTGGTAGGTGTCATGACTTTTTGGAAGTTGTTAAACCCTTTTTTAGTGGTTTCAGTTACTTTATTCTAAATTTATCATCAAACATAGGGGACTGAAATCCTGGCCGGAAACAGACCTGTGTGGGTTTTGTTTTGATGACAAGTAACACAGAGGAGCTGCAGAAAATGAAGTGTACAGTCAAACAAGCTGTAGAAATGGTCCTCGGAAAAATATTGAGAATGACTTTTGGGTAAGTGCTGTCTGGAAAAGCTCTTGGAACTAAGGAAAAATAAATTGTAACATGCATCTTTTTCCCTAAATGTGGAATAATTTGGGCTCTGATACATATGTTTTTTTATGAATGTATTGCATGAAGGAAATGACTGTACATAAACATCTTCCTCTAGGGAGAGGTGTGAGGGAGGTAGGAGTTATTTTCTGAAAACAATACAAATAAACTTTTGTGCAGCTCTTAAATAGATCAGATATGTCTGAGCTTTTCAAAAAATTGCAGGAGAAAAGGTGAAGAAAATTGTTTTACCCCGTACCTCAGAGAAGTAATAGTAACTTTTGGATAATATGTTACATATCTAGATTTATTCAGTATATAATGACCATAAATGTCTTCAACAGAGCATTGATGTTTTAAGCTTTCACAAAGATCAGTGAAGTTTAATTAGATCTTTCTTAGTTATGAAGCTGGGTTATACAACTGCAGCACAAGAGTCAGTTGAAAATATAGACAGCTTGTAAAAAATGTGAAAATCACGAGGCATGGTTTAACCTACCTTGAAAATACTTGCTTTATTACAATTTGAAGTGCAGGTGACAAACTGCAAAGATTAAGAAGTTGGTTTTACAGAAAACAAATACAGGCTTCCTCCATAATCTTCCACAAGCTGATGTGGAAAATGCTGGTATTGCTTGTGGCTGGTTGAATGCATCTTTGCTTAAGTATTTATGATTACTGTTATAATTAGTGTATCCAGAGGTATTGTTATAAACCATACTACGTGGAAGCAAATTGCTGATACCAGTGGACAGAGCAACGTGAAACCACTTGAACACTTGTAAAGGGTCCTACTGCTTGGAGAAGACTCAGCTGAAGAAGACAACCCCGAGGCCTTACAGTGCCACGAGGAGGGCCGTGCTTCATTACCTGGGTCACTACTGTGGCCGTCAGGCAGTGGCAGGAGCAGCTGCAGCACCACTCGCTGTCTGCCCTCCCTCATACCTTCTGACCTGCTGGGAATGCAGCACCTGCCCGTGCCAGGCATGAGTGCCAGCTACTGCGGTGATGAAATGATGGGTGACAGTTTGCGACAGGTGACAGTCACAACCAGTGGACCAAACGGGAGCTGCTGCTTACAGGAGAGATGACGGGCAGGCAGGAAGCAGCAGATGATGAGGCTGCCCTGATAGGCAGCTTCGCAGAAAATGCATCTGTGTCACTTTAAGAAGAAAAAAAAAAATCCATCAAACCAAACCCTAAAAGCAACAAAAAAACCTCACCCCAGAATTGACTTAAAGGTAAATCTCTGCCTCTTTCTGTAACAGGATTGATAATGTTTTCTCCTTCTGCTTTCTGTAATAAGTGACCAGTTTCATCAGGCCTCTGTTCTCTTTTCCTGACCTAAAGTTGACTGCAAACCTAAATGTTTTACGATGTATTTAGTAGCATGTGGTGCAAATCTGAATTAGAATTTTTTGATGGAAACAGGACCATAAGCCCTTTTGCATGCAACTAAGTGTTGAATGTTTAATTAATAAAAATCCTCAGAATGTCAACTGCCTTTCCAAAAACAGTCTTTAAAAAAAGCAACAAACCACCCAACATTAAGTATGAAGGGGGGTTGGGGGTTTTTGTTTGTTTGTTTTTGGTTTTGGGGTTTTTGTTTTGTTTTTTTTTCCAAGAAGGACATGAAGAGAGAGGAAATACTGAGCAGGTGATTCATACCTAAGTGGCATTGAAGTGGATTAAATACATACAGGAGTTCTCACAGCTCAGGTCTTAAATTCCGGAGGCCAAACATGTCGCGGCGATAAATGTGAGAGCTCTGTGGCAATTGATTAAATTATTACTTCTGATGTCCAGGGTGGATTTAACTGTTAAGAACACGGAGGTAATGCTCTGTTACCCTCCAGTGGGGTGTGTTAGTCATTCTGTGAATGGTGTTTGGCTGCTTTTGACTTTGCCTGAAATGAGATGGGTGAAGATGTCTGTGGTTTGGCCGTAACACAGAAGCATCTGTGCACAGCACCAAGTGAGACCAGTGAGTAGGGACAAGGGAAGGGGCCACATCTATCTTCCTCCTGAATAAATCCATGCCTGTGTGAAAGAAACTCTCTGAAATCCTGCAGATTGGATCTGCTTCCAACAGGAAAGAGCTGGTGATAAAAGAAAATAATCCTTGACTTTTGATGGCTTGATCGGAATTTGTGCAAAACAAACAGCAAAACATCAAGTGCACCTAAAAGGCAAAATAGATATTTTCTGCTGGCTGACATTTGTTTTTATTTTCTTTTATTAGAATGGCTTTAAACATTCATTTGCTCAGGATTTTGAGTGACATTATGTGTGCATTTCATGTGTCTGTAAGAAGAGAGGAAAACTTTGAGATTTGTTACCTTTTTTTTTTTTTAAATTGTGATAGGTAAACTTTAACACTTTTGCCCAAGATTAACTCAGTAATGTCCTCATAGGGGTAGAGGCTCTGGTACTCCTAAAGGAAAGATGGATTGTTGAAGTTACATGTGCTCAAACTAAACACAGGGCCATAAAAGTTTCTTCAGCATCACGGTTGCACACATTTCCAGATTAAACCATGATTTTCCAGTGTCTGAGAATGGTCTGGCTAATTTAATGACTCGTTGAAGTGGGTTATGCATGAGTAGCTACAAAACTAGCAGTACAATAGACTTGTTTTCCAAATATTTTCCTTCCAGTTGGGAATATGGCTGTCACATTTCTGATGCGACTTCCTTTCTCACCTGTGTTGATATTTCCTGTGTTTAAATCTGAAAAAAAAATGGAGTCACGCATTGAAAAGATTGTGAGTGATTCATAATTGCTCTTATATTTATAGCTAGGGTGATTTTTATCTACTTTTTGCTCTCTGCAGTTTAGAGATGGTGGGGTGGGGAGACATTAGATGCTCAGATTACTGCTCACTGTTGTTGTGATGTATTACAGACATTAAGAAGTTGCAATTAGAGCTAATAAATTCTTCTACTAAAGAATGCTGTTTCGTTCACATTTTGCTGTGGCTCAGGTTACTGAACCTCTACTGAGGAGATTTGGGCCTCTGGAAAATGGGTAGACTTCACAGTAACATGCTAAAAGACTTGGGGGACTTGAGAGAGGTCTTCACAACGTCCCACACTAGCTTGGTGGGGTATCTGTGATGGATGTTCTGCTGTGGAGACCTGCAGTAATGCAACTAAGAACTGGGATTGTGTACCCTGGAGAAAAGGAGGCTGAGGGGAGACCTTAGCACTTTATATAACCAGCTGAAACAGGGTTGGAGAGAGGAGGGGGTCTGCTTTTTCTCCCTAGTAGCAAACAGTAGGACTAGAGGAAATGGCTGTAAATTGTTCCGGGGAGGTTTAGGCTGGATATAGGGAAGAAGTTCTTCAATCAAAGGGTCATTGGGCATTGGAACAGGCTGCCGAGAGAGGTGGTTGAGTTGCCATCCCTGGAGGTTTTTAAGAAACGTGTTGATCAGATGCTTAGGGACATGGTTTAGTGGTGATCTGACAGTGCTAGATTAATGGTTGGACTCGGTATCAAAGGTCTCTTCCAACCAAAGAGATTCTGTGATTCTGTAACTAAGGTCTGAGGGAATATTACCAGGATGTTATTTTTCCACATTCCTCCTACAAAAGTTTTCTTGAAAGGTGTCTGTGGCAAATGAGTCATAGAAGGAATGGCCAAAATGAAAGGGCAACTCTGAGCCCTCAGGCTTATTTCTGAAAAATCGTCTCTGTCATCAGTGGTTCAGTTTTGTAGGTTTAAAAAGAACAGGTTGGCTGTTGTTTCCTGGTCCTCCAGCTGAGGTTGTTATACGCAGGAAGTGTGGGGACAGTGGGTGGGTTTTAGCTGGTTGTTTTGTTTGTTGGTTTTGTTGGTTTTGGGTTTTTTTTTGGTGGTGAGGGGGGAAGACTGTGAGATATTTTTGGGTGTGAGGGGCTTTTTTGTTGTTTATTTGTTTTGAGGAATGTGGTATTCCTTTAAGGGATTGTGATCCTGGAAGTCTGTTTTGCCCAAGAGGATTGCTTTCCTTTCAGGCTAAGACAAGGGTGTGACTTTCCCTAAAAAGTGGTGGAATCTAAATTATAAACTGAGGAAAGACTCTCTTGATGTAGTACCTCTGGTCTCCAGAAGAGTCAGTGCTTGTTCAAACACATTTTTATTCTAAGTAGTTGATCTGTACAGTTATGTTAAGTGAGTGATTTGGGAGGCCTCACGGCTCTTAAGTTCACTCCCCTATGGGAGTAAATGAAGCCCAATGAGATGTTCCAATAGATGAGGGCAATGGAGAGAAAAGACCTGAACCATGAATAAAGAGTGGTCTAGAAGTATTTGTGTACAACGTAATTTCAATTTTAAATGTGTTCTCTCCCACTTTTTAATTGTACTATGCTATCAACCAGTAAATACTACAATTCTGTTTTTGTAGAATTTGACAGGCTCATTATGCCTTCCTAAAGGAAGAAAAAGCTTGCTTCTAGTGTTTTATTTAAATACTGTGGAGTTTCTTCATGCTTGGAATTTATGCCAAAATACAGTGACTAATTATAAGTGTGATGTAATGAATGAACAGTTAAATTACAACTTGTTTTTCTGTGATGTAACTAATCTTAATTTACTCTCCTTGTGCTGAGTAACGACCAGTGTAACTTTGTACTCTGTAGAGACTGTGATTAGGATCTTGTGATTTTCTGTAAACCTTGCTCTTGCGATGTATCATAAAAGCTATTAAAATATTAGTATTAAAATTACATAAAGCCATGCTATCTAACAAAATTTCAAGACTCACAATTGAACTTCCTCAGAAAAATCACTTGAACTGGAGGGGGAAGATGAAGAAGGTAAACTCCCCGTTTTGTCAGAGTCCTCCTCAACCACTGGCAAGTGTAGAGTAGGGCAACAGGCCCTGTAGGATGAGGAAGCAGGTTTGCTGAGACCCAGGCTAGAAGTGCTGAGGCTTGTTTGTTGGGGAGGGCAGAGCAGCAGATAATGGGAGAGAACAGGGATGGATGTAACATGCAGCACACATGTCCAGGTGGATTTCATAATGTGCTTGGGCATTTGACCTTGTAGGGTCTGGAAGGTGTTAAGAAGAAAATATGTCGTGCCCAGGTCCAGGCAGTAGTGAAGCTGAAGGTGTCTTCCCACGGGCACAAACACATTTATACGTGTCCGGCTGCACAGGTCATGGACAAGCATTCACAGTGCTCAGTGTCAGCACAGGCGGCACCGACGGCCTCATCCTGCTCTGGGCTCTGGCTGGGTAGGATGGAGATCTGCTAGTGGGGATCTGGCCATCAGGATGAAGCTGTTTCTCCCTGCCTGCCCTTCTCTTGATAGCGTTTGCAGGCCCATGGCATCTGGGATTCTGGGCTGGGGAGGGAGCAGGACTGGGATTTCAGAGAGAGCTTCTGGGAACGAGTATGGATTTTACCATTTCCTTTAAAAAGAAAAACAGCAAGAAAAATCTCATCAGTGGGGCTACAATTCTCATTTCTTGTAACGATCGGAGGGTTGGTAACTGTGAAGCTGTGGCTGGCATCTCTTGCAGGTTCATAAAAGAAGTAGGAAGGGTGGCTGCAGGAGCTCCATCCCATCAGGCTCACTGGTACTTGAGGACCAGAGCTGGGGCTTTCCTAGGTGAGTGCTCTGCCCTCTAGGCTCTTATGCAGAAAGTGAACAGAAGGAATGGGAATAATAGCTAATAGCACCTGGCTGGAGGCAGACATAATTTTCTTGTTTCCGTGTGATTTTCTAGCAGGTTCCTATTCTAAGAAGACAGGGTTGCTGCCTGCTAGTTCCTGCATTTGGTCAATGGATGAAAAAAGTGCTTAAGTTAGGCAGATTGAAGTTATTCATAGAAAGGTGGAAAGAAACCTGCCTCTCTGCTGACATCCTACACCCCTCAGGCAGTGAGCATCGGGCAGACTGGGTTAGCCCTACTGCCATCTGTTAGATAGGCTGGGTTCACCTGCATGTGCTTTGGGGGGCGGTGTCGTTGTTTGGGTTTTTTGTTTTGTTTGTTTGTGGTTTGTTTTGTTTTTTTTTTTAACATATCCGGAGACCTGTTTTAAATAGTATTTGGCTGTCCCAGCACCTGTGAGGAGAGCAAGAGTGCTCTAGTCACCATTTGAAAGACTTTTTGTTCTGTTCCAGTTAGCCAGTAAAACTGGTGCTTTTTTTTTGCAGCCACAAAGAGTCAAAATGAAGACAGTAGGAGGTAAAAACTGTGCAGGACTGTTTCTGCCCGCTGTGAGTGGTTATCTCAATCCTGCTCCACATCCCAGCACTCACTGCATTTCACTCTCTTTTCTGGCACTGCAACATAAGCCTCAACTGTCTGTAAAGAGTTGAGCCCTGAAAAGACTTTGTGTCCTAAGATCAGGTTCCTGGGGAGTCTATTTGTCATCAAAGGCTTTTCTGCAACAAAGGCAGCTGATCTTTGAAAATGTGTGGTAGGATTTCCCTCCCCCCACCCTTTGTGAAGGGCCGTTCCCTAGGATTGAAGGTGTTGCTCTCCCGTGTGCTTCACAGAGAGTCAATTAACGTTGATTTCTTTGACTTCTGTTCTTTTTTTTTTTTTTTTTCACAGCTCTTTCTTCAGATTGCAAAATAAAAAATTGGATGAGTCATCCTTTCAGCTTTCCCATCCTTATTTTACCTGCTACTTTTACAGCTCATAATAAACTGTAGGGACTCGTTAATATTTCTAATAGGGAGAAAGGACACTGCTATGACAAAACAATAATAAGTGGTGCTCGCTTTCATGGGGTAAGTTCCACCAATTGTGTAATTCCCAGAAAATCATCAATAATTTAATTGATACTAGACATATAATTTAATTGGATTTAACTGCTTACCAGGTCCACTGCTATGTGCTTGTTATTTTCCACATTAAGTCTTTTTTGAAGTAGCAGTTAACTGTACAAATTTATTAGCATTGCTGAATTTTAGGTCATTTGACCTAAAGCAATGTGGATAGCTGCCTATAGAAAATACCCAAGCAATTTCTTCTTTTTGTGAGAATAGAGCGGTGGTGTGGGTGGTAATAAATATTAAATATTTTTAATTTTTTATTAAAAAAAGAACCAAAGAAAAAAAAACTCCCAACCAAACATGCACTTTCTAACAGTATTCATTATAATTTAATTGGAAGTTTGCCAAGATGAATACATTAAGCACTGTGTTGCACTAAAGGCAAGGGTTAGATTCATCCCTGCTTCACTTCCAATGGACTGTGGAGTTACGCCAAGAGTGAATTTGGCATGCTTTCCACGTTTTTCTTGAGTCTATTTGATGGGATGATACTCAAGAGTTTAAGATATGAGTTTATGTAGCAGATTGGAGAGAAAAGTACATCTGTGTTACTTCTGACTCCTGAGAAAATTCTGTAGCTTCCATTTTGGGTTTCCTTTCTAAACATCTATGTAAATAAATGCGTTCTTTTCTGGGAGCTTTTGTTAGGCAGGGGGAAGCCTTACTGCTGCAGTGAAGGGACTGCACATAACCCTGTAATAGTCATTCTGTACCAAGAAGTGCACTGTGGAGAAAGTGGTCTCCTAAGGCTGTGAATCCATAGCAAAGCTCCTTCATGCTTAACCTTTGAAACAAGTTATGGTTCATTTATAGCAGTAATATGCTCAGCAAAATTTTGATTTGCATCCACAACTTCTAATCTGAAGAGCCATGGGAGCCTTGTGATGGGTATAAGAGACTTAACGAAAGGCTGAGACTGTCTAAACAACAAAGGAGATCCTGCTCTTGTCAAGCAGTGTGGTTTCACAGCAGGGCATTTGGCTAAGATGCAGAAAATTTTGGGTTCCGGCCAAACAGCAACTCTATGATGTTAAGAGAATCCCTTCCTGTGTGCTTCATTTACCTTTCTGAAAATCTGTGATAACGTCTCTTATATGATCATGAGCTTCAGAGGTTAAAATCAAGATAAAACCAGATGTAACCAGTAGAATATCCACTTGCAGTACTTTATGCGTTGCAGCCTGTTGCTTTGGACATAGACAGATATGTTATGTTTCATTGTTTAATTCCTTGGCTTAGAAAGATCAAATATTATAGTTAAGAGTCAATGTTGTGCATGTTTAGCAAAACACTCTCTGATTTGGAGCTCACAGGCTATGTGATTTGTCTAGCAGTTTCTTTTGAACAGTTTTAGTCAACTGCTTCTCCGTCCTTTTTTCTTCCTTCTGTGATAGATCTGGGACTTTTTTTCCCCACAGATGCACTTTCTGGCATCTCCTGAAACTCAACTCCCAAAAAAACCCTTGAGTTTATTGATTTGAATTAGAGATCAAAGTTGAAATGACTCAATCTATACCTTCTTTCTATATCTATTCTGCTTGAAGGTAGGCTTAAAATTGTGTTTTACTTTTCAGGCTCAGGTTTGGACTTTATTCTTTCTGTATGGATTTGAAATTTTAAGAGGGTAGGAACATTTTTGTATTGTTTAAAAACTTTCAACATGATTGAGGTACATCTCCAGAAGACGAAAATATTCATTTGTCCTCAAATTACAATCTTTTAAAGGGAATGAAGGAGCCTCTTCCTTCTTTTATTTTCATTTTCCCTATCCCTCGTCAAGCAGGTTGTGAGTAATTAACATACAGTATTTTGGAGACAAGGTCTTTTTAAATTTAATTCTCACTTGTTCCACTGCTGCAAAAAATAGTGCACAGACTTCTTTACCTTTTCAGAATTCTTTGAAGGAGACTTCTTTTTCTGGCAGTTCTACTGTGCTCACAAAAATGTTTTGAAGTCAACATTTAACTTCAGGTACCTTGTCTCTTTGCCAGGGGTTTCCAGTATGCCTTCTCCTGGCTACTCCCGGTGGCTTTTCTTCTCAGTCCCATGTCAGGGGCAATCATGCTCATTCTTTTCATGCATCTCAATTTTTCTTCCTTTCCTTACCCTTTGCATTTCCTTCCCTCCTTCCCAAAGGTAGGCAGTCACTCCTCTAATTTCTCCTTTTCCACTTCTTAATTTCTGGATTCTACCTTCTCTTATGCTTAGGCAAAGCATCCTTCACACTGTTTCCTTTTTCTATTGCTGCTTGCAATTTCTCCCCATCTATGGTCACGGTTACAGTTCAGAACATGTCCTGTCTGATTTCTCAGCTTATCATTTGAATTCCTCCTGCTGTTACATCTCCTTTGGTACTGCTCATCCTTCTATACCTGATAGATCACGCCGTTCTGCCACCTCCAGTTCATTAGCATCTGTCCAACAACCTGCTCGTTTGGGAGCGTCTGTGCCGTAGGACACAGCACCATGTAAGGAGAGGTAATGACCTCCCCGAGGCCCTGTCCTGCTTCTTCTCTTTGTGTCTGACTCTACACCTAAATCAGTATACCCGACACAAATCCAGACTCCCTCTGTCAGAAATGATCAAAGCCATCATAATCCTTCTCTAATGATGAGATAGAGTATTTACATGCTCACCCCTGATCTTTACATAAGTGGCTACGTTTTTCAGAGTTTTCTCTCATTAAATGGCTTTTGCAAGCTACAGGTTGTCAGAATAAGTAGGACAGCAGTTTCTGGCACCATTTGTTAGGGTCTTCTGCCTTGAATAGCATCCTTAAAAGAACCGGCACAGATATTTATGTTATCTTTGGCTGCTGCTCACTCAGAACTGTGCGCAGCAAAATTTTGGGGGCAAAGGGAATGGATTAGGGGAAGAAAATCTGGTATTGTGGGTTTTTTTTAAACAATTTACGCAGTTTTTGTAGCAGTGTTTGCATTTATCCTCATGTTCTAGGGCTTTTGTGATCACCCGATCACGTAAGTCTCAATGTGAGTTGCTGGAGGAGGAGAATGCTTGTTGGAAGTCATGGGTTTACATGTACCTGGATACAGGTAGAAGTATGTTGATTCTCAGAACTTGCCATATTTCCTTAAAATGTAGCAGCTCATAAGGCAAAACTCTTGCAAAATTCAGTTTGCTTTCAGCCAAGTTACTCAACTGCCCTTTAATAGAATCAAGTCTCTGAGTCATGGTTGTCCTCAGGATCATACCACACTCAGCAGCTGTGTGTATGTGTAATAGGTTCAGAAAATCCTCCTGCTTACCTGAACTTGAAAGTCAAATGTTTTTCTCATGAAACAAAACGAGTTCTCTGAGTTTTGAATAAAATGCAAGAAGTAGTTTTGTATTGTGATGGCGTAGTGGTTTTGTACTCTCCTTTATAGGTACATTGAAGGACACTCAAGATCCAGGGGCAGATGAACTTAGTTCACATCTTTTGGTTGTCTGAGTCACAACAGACCAGACTGCCAGATTACTCATTTAAATGGGGATTAAAACCTTATTTTCTTCCTGAGTTTGCTAAATATTTGATACAAAATGAACTAGAGAAAGTTCAACCCAGAAATACTATGTGTTTTGTGGCAAGAATATGTACTTGGAAAGAGAGATCTGAATCAATTTCCCACTTTAATCCAGTGAATTTTGTAAACGCTGAGTGAAAGTATGTGAGAGGATATCTCCAGAGCACTGCATTTCCATTCAGCTAGAATTATTCCTGACCTGGACTTGATGATTATTCTTGCAAATAGCTCAGAATCTGCTGTCTGTATTTTTTGAGGGATAGATTGTTTTCTAAACCAGTTGTTTATCCTTAAGCATTTCAGTTTGCAGTATAGACAGTTCTGTGTGAAGCACTAGCAGTTTCTCAGCTGCAACAAAGATCTTATGCACAATTTTTCATACTGATGTCAGTATGGCATCGTGGTTGATTGAGTTGGTGATGTTATAGATTTTTAAGATTTTGTCCATTTCATTCTGTTGTCTTTTTAAACCAGTTGGCTTTTCTGTTTTTTTTTAAACTGTCTTAAAAACATTTTGCAACCAGAGTAAGATCCCTTTTATTACATTAATTTTCTATTGCAGGAACTTATTATATTTTAATAAGGTCTAGAATTCACTAAAGCATAATCCTACTGTAGAATCACAGAGACTTGGGTAGTAACACTTCCTTGTTGCATATTACTTCCAAAAATATGCTTCTGGAGAAAAAAATAATGTCCCACTACCTGAAAATGAACAGTGGCTTGTAATGCTGTTTCAGAGTTTTCAGTGTATAGTGGTACAAAATTCCTTAGGTATAAGCCAGCATCTCTTTAGGTGGTTAGAGGCTTTCACCTTTCAAAGCACATAAGCAAGTTTAGTGTTATCTACTGTTCGCATATTCTGTTGTCTCTCCTGGTTTCATAGTGACTGAAAACGTTATAAAGCTCTTCACACCTTTTGTTGTGCATGGATAAACTCCTGTGAGGAAAAGCTACTTGACACAGGAATTTTTAATAAAAAACCTATTGCTTAAAAAAAAAGGGGGGGAGGGGAGGCTAGTAAAAAAAAAAAGTAACTACCAAGGAAAGACTAGGAAATGCAGGTTCAGTATTGATGACAAGATAACTGTAAAGAGAGACTGTCAGAGTGGAGTATATTTATAGAAAATATACGTCAGGAGCATAATGCGCTGAATGGAAGAAGAAATTCTTGTGCTGATAATGCAACTATATATATAGTTTTTCTTCTGTGCTCTGTAAGGTTTTTGTGGCTTTTTTAAAAAAAGTGGATTTATTTCTTGTGAAAGTTGATATAAGGACATTAGAAATAAGAACCCTTTGACTACCTACAAATGGGACAGCAGATAGCAATGAAGTAATATCATGGTCAAGCTTCCTCTGTTAATACTCTAGAATCTTTTTTTTAAAGGTACCATGTTACAGATGAAACCTTGTGAGTTTTACACACTCATTTTACAGTTCCAGCATTTCAGCGTGTCCATGAAGAATGGCTCTGTCTCAAAGCATTCCCATTTCCTCTGCTAGACCCCAAGGCTTAGATGATCTCTAGAGGTCCCTTCCAACCCCTAGCATTCTATGATTCTATGGCTTTGGAGAAACAACATCTTGCAGCATTCATAGTGGTGACTAAAGAAAAGTTTAAAGTTTGAAGGCAATTGTGATCTGTTTTGTACATGTCTGCTTGATTTTGGAGGTCTTGGAGGGTTTAAAGAAAGCTAAGTGGAGTACTAAGCTGCTCTCCTCTTCCTTCTGAGACCCTAATAAAGGGCAGATGCAGAGGGGTGAAGTCACTGTACGCTGTCTCTAAAATAACTTGAAGGTATTCCACCAGTTCAATCTCTGACCTGAAGGCTCAGTCATCTTCTAGGAATTGAATTCATTATGGAACATTGTTAAGCTTTAAGGACAACAAATTACTTTTGGATTTAAAGAAAAAAAAATATTCAGCATTTTTTCTTCCATAAATCTCTCTTATATGGCCTACATCTTTAAGTACTGGTTTGGTTACAAAATATAATCTATATTTTCCCTCTTTCTGTTCAGCCAGGTTAATGCTCATGTTTGGAGGGGTTTTTTGCTTTAATTATTGTAGTGGCATGAATTACTCTTAACAACATGATGTTTTTTATTATGCCTATTGTGATAAATTAGTATAAAACATACTATCAGTGTTCTATGCTGCAGTCAGCTTTGCAGTGAGTGGGTGATCGAGAGGATGGTGGAAGAGCTATTTTACAACTGAAGTTGCCAAGGAAGTATGAAAATTACCTATGAAGACATTCGATAACACCTGGAGCCAGATGTTCCTTCCCCACTTTACATATCGCTGTCTTCAATGATGAAGTTTCCGTCGGTGTCTGTAGTGCATGAGCTGACATTGTGACTGGGAAGTTCTTGATCCACATGGCTGGCTGTGCTCAAATTATTGAAATACTGGCCTCAATTTTTTCTTCCTCATTGTAGGTTCAGCAAAAAAAAAAAAAAAAGAAAAAAGATTACTTGCTATTTTGCTAGATGTGTTGGGAATTTAGAGGACTATTTTAATTGACGGCCTGCCATTACGTAGGGTATTTGATGTAAAACACAAAGCTAAAATGCAAAGCAGAAATTATTGGAAGTTGGAAATTTGACAATTGTGTTTTCTGATGGAGTTTTAGACTTGACAGGGAAGAAAATGTCAGCCATTTTAAGTATAGGGTTTTTGGATCCCATATGTAAATTGTTGTTATGTGCCTCAGAGTTTTTTGCAGGTGGTATTCCTGTTCCATGTTATCGTGACGTATCTGTTAGGTGTCTTCTCTGGGGTTATGGAAGTGCTGTGGTTCAAGTGCACCTTACAATGAGGAAGAAGATTGTGTCTTAAACCTGAGTTGAGGCAAGTTGGCATACTAAGAAGAGGACAAGACTCAAAAAAATGATCTTTTGTTTTTCTTTTAAAGAGCAACACTCTGGGTGGTGAAGCAGTGTGGTAGGAAAGTGTAAAGAAATGGAACTGGACCCTATGAATATCACAAAATAGGAGACCTTTTATATGTCTTTCAGTGAGTCTAAATGCAGTATTAATCCAATATATTCTTAAATTTTAATCTACTGATATTCATCAGCAGTAGAGGAAATCAAAAAGCTGATTCTCAGGGGTAAGTCATCTGGAGTGCTTACATTTCTGTGGAGGAAAATTGTTCCCACAAACATTCTCAGGCAGCAGTGAAAGGTTAGTAAAGGTAGCGTGAGGATAGCAGTTGAACAAAGAACAACCTCTAAAGCTAGAATTAAAGTTAAGAGTAGCTGAGCAAAGCACTATTTCAAACTTATTGGTACTCAAGTCCTTCAAGATACTGTTTGAAAGAGAAACAAAGTAACTGTGTTTGTGCTCTTTCAGGGCTCTTATTCATTTATTCTGGGTCAGTATTAATGGTTAATTGACAAATTGCTGTTTTCAAATGGAAATGATTGTGTGAGGATAAAAGCTACAGCTGGACTGTCATGAGGGATCCATAGGTGTTCAGTATTCCTTGGTGTCAAAGAGTTGTATGGGAAGGGGTGGATGAGTGAATCGTTCAGGTGTTGTGGAAACATGTTATGAAAGGAATTGGCAAGTTGTTGTCACTCAAGTCAGCCAGGTAGTCAAGCCTGATGAATGGAACCTGAACAGGGAAAGAGGTAATCATAGAATCATAGAATGGCCTGGGCTGGAAGGGACCTTAGAGATCATTTTAATCCAACCTCCCTGTTGTGGGCAGGGATGCCACCTCTCGACTAGGTCTGGCAACACATGAGAACCGAACGGGAATCAAACCCGCGACCTTTGGTGTTTCAAGCACCATGCTCAACCCACTGAGCTAAACCGGCCCTCAAGGAAAAGAATAAAATCCAAACTACTCAGAAAGAGGAAAAATAAGATAAATGAGCATGTAAAGGAGTATTCAAGAACCTGAGAAAGAGAAGCCAAAGGCAAGAAAAGTAGGAGGAGCAAGCTTTAGGTTTGTTGTATTAAATAGTCAAAGAGTGCAGGTGAAGCAATCGCTTCTAAATAAGCAGAAACAAAGTTTGTCTGATGTGATCAAAGAGGACACAAAAGCAGCACAGAAATAGATACAAATGGGAAAATAAGTCCACTTAATCATCAAGGATTTTTTGACCTTTGAGCAAAAGAGAAAATACCACTGCAGAATCCTTCACAAAGACATAGTGTGGTATAGCTTATTGAAATACTAAATGATATTTGTGTACTGCTGTAATATTGGAATTTTTAATATCTGTAGAATCACACACTGTACGAATTACTAAGCATCGGTATTTCTGTAATACTTATGTAGTCTCCTGCCCTGTTCAGTATCATGTTCTTCTCTGAGCTGTATGTACCCAGGGCAATGCATTTTACAATACACAGACCTTCTGCTCTACTTGTAGGGAGGAGCAGAGAGAAGAGAGCTGGAGATGAGCCATGTTCACTCTCTTCTCTCTCTTCTTCCTGTTTTCTGTCCAGGCAAGAGCCCTCTCTGTGCTACACCAGCGACAAAGCAGATAAATGCTCCGTTCATGGGATCTGATTTGGGGTGAGAGGAGGAAGAAGGGAGCTGTTTGTTTCACGGGAGGGGTGAGAACCGGGTGCCTCAGAGAGCAGCATGCCTCTGGCAGTGAAGAATTTTGGGGGACAAATTCCATCTTCTTCCTCCTCTCTCATCCTTTCTTTCTGCCCACAGTGTCAGGTTAGATATCAAACAGGGGATTAGAGGTCACAAAGAGAGAAGCTTACATTTACACCTTCTTCCATCCCTCAACTATCCTAAAAGTTAAACAGTATTACAACAGTTTTATTTTAGTATCCATATGGCAGAATATTTAGATGTTGGTCTTGGGGAATTCCCTTAGTGAACTGAGACTCCTGGAGTAAATCTGACTGTTGAATTTAAAGTAAATTGGCAGGAGAGGGGATGAAGTGGGCAGAGTGATAGGTAATAGGAGCCTCGTGCCCATCTGGGAACAGATGTGTTCTGCTATGTGTGTTTTGGCAGTTGCATGTCATATCATCCATTCTCCTCTTCAGGCCACTGAAGCAGAAGTGAGGGGAAGAAATACACAGCTTGGCAAACCACTAAAAATAGAGATTGAAATGAGTTAATATTGAAGTTGCTTCTTTTTTAATTTTTTTTTATTTCTAGAGAAAAGTTACTTGAATAGTCAATATAAATGCTAGGCATGAACATTAATCTGTGAAAATTAAAGGTTTTAGTGACTGGAAAATATTTTTTTGTTTCACTTAGTGTATTTTACTTCTCTAAAATTCTTTGCCTCTTGTATTTTTCATGGGTGCTGAATTGTTTCTCTCTATTGTTTTTGTAGCAAATCTGACTTTGAAAGTGCCATACAGGTGAAGATCAAAATTAGTTTAGGCTTCCAGGACTGATACCTTCCACTCTTAGAAAGACTGGAATTTATGCATAAAATCTAAGCAGTTCATTTCACAGGTGAAAAAAGAATCAGAATACAATTACACAATGTTTCATTAGAAAATTGAAAAGTCATTTAATTGTCATTCTTTTACTTTCTTTTCCTTAACATTTTTTGAAACCTGCAATTTCTGGTAGCTTTTTTTTCTTCCCTCTCCCTTGAATAGAATGTAATGGTTATTTTTCCGTTTTTGATGTTGGCATTAGAAAAGCACAGACAATTGCATGTAAACCTCAGACCTCTATCTTTGTCTGGATAAAACACATGGATTATGCTAAAATATTCATCTGCCCCATGCAATGAATGATAATTCCCTGCAATTTCTGAAGTGTAGGATATGGTATGAGGCATGAGGATTTGTCTGCTCATTTGCTCTAAACGAGCTTTTATTTCTCTTCCAGTACATTGTTAGTTTCCTTTTCCATTTTAAGTGTTGGAGGATGATATTTCAGGTGCCCAGCATTGATTGTCAATGAAAGTTCATTCCATTGGTCAGTTCACAAGGAAATTTTGGTATGTAAGTGTAGATGTGTCAAATTAACCTCATAAACAACTGTTCAGGAAAGGGATGTACGATAAAACCAGCATGAATTTGCTGATTAAGTTAATGTGTTTCATGTTTTTCTTCAGTTTTGCAATGGCTTTCTATCATTCCAGAAGCCAGACAGGAAAGGTGATCACTTTGACTGGCAAAATCAAATGGCGTCTTTTCTAATGTTGTGAATTTTGGTAACTTTTCTGTTTGGATCATGTTAAATAACACATAGTGATATGAAGGTATATCTTAAAATGGTTTATTAGTTTGGGGATTAATTTTGGTTACTTGAGAGAAGTGAAATCTGCTTCTGTCACCCTATTTCTCTGTCCTTATGTCATCACTGTGGGCTTTAAACTTGTTTATATGGGAAGAGGAACAAAAGAAAAATCAGTTTTGTTTTGTTTGTTTGTTGATTTTTAAGTGACCAGCTAAAAGTACAGAATTCTAGGTAGTGGTGAGATCACAACTTTCCCCACGGTGGGCCACACCTGTATTTGGCTTAGGGGCAGTTATTACTTGGACAGAAGTGGGATGTTCCTACATTAGGAGCTGGATCCCATCAAAGAATTGTAAAGCTTCCTCTGGAGAGAAGTGTGGAGACACTGATGGTGCCTTGTGGCTGTGACACCAGCCCACCAGTCAGCACCAGCTCTTCCTTTCTGTAACTACTTGTGACTTCTCAGTGGAAAAAGTAGGATGAGTGGCATTGGCACAGGTGTGTCTCCAAGAATATCACACAGCACCCCTGCTTCTCTTGCGAGCAAACCAGACCTTTGGTCCTCAAAATAAGGCTGCTTTGAGATTCACTCATATTAAAGGCCTGAATGAGTGGCTTTAAATATGGTTCAAATGCTTCTGATCTTACTGTATAGAAATTGATTAAATGGCATTAAATCAATGGTTTAACCATAGCCTTTCTTAGAGCCTCATGTCTATGTACTTCAGTATTTAAGTGTCCGTTATTCCTCCAGAGCCCTGGGATGGTAATGTACAATTTCCTAAGCATATGCAGTTTTGGGATACAAAAATATTCTGTGTAGTTAGTTCATCTCTATGTGCTGGGTGGAACTGGGACAGGAAGTACTGGATAAATACGTTGCCTTTTATTTTATGGGCTCATCCATCTGAAACACACAACTTTACTTTTTCAGTTTGTATTTTTCTGTGAAAAGTGTTAAACCACTCTCGGAAAAGTTTATTGAATGCTTCTTCATTTTGACTTATGGTATGACAGACAGGAATATGTTTTCAGTAACTAGGAAACAACATACTAAACATAGGACTGGTGAAGATTCTCCCAAAGAAAGACTGTATTCACAGGAATATTACCAGCTCTCTGTCTGTGTGCGTGTATATATTTATATTTCTTTTTTTTTTTCCTTACCTAAAATAAAAACCTGCTGGCAGAATTTTATGTTCCAAAATATAATGTTACTGTTTCTAAAGAGTCTAAATGTTTAGCCTCTTATTTTGTGAATTGTTAAGCTGAATGCATCAGATGCTTTTTGGAGTAAATCATGTATTTCTGTATGTGTCAGACTTCAACACACCACAAGTGATCAGTTCTGCTCTACACAATATAAGGACTTGGCTATTAAAAAAATGGTCTATATATTTTTGTGAAAGAATGCAACATCATTTAATGCTTTACAGTTTTACGGGTAAAGACTGTGCACAGAACTAGTGAAATGGCTCAACAGAATTTGTATTTTTTTGGGATAGAAGTTATATCATTATTATTTCAGCCTTCATTTAAAAGGTGTTCTTTACACGCTTTCCCCCCAATACGTAATACACATTACTCTCATGCTCTCAAAGCAAAATACAAACAAAAACCCCCAACCCTAAAACCCCTCAATCTTCAGGGTTTATTTATGTATTTGTTTATTTGCTTAGGAGGGCAGAGAACTAAGAATAGAAATTTTCATTACAAGCATTGTGGAGCTATCCAGCACTTTAACAAAGCAATTGCTGGTGCTTTGGAAGGGCTTTTCTTTATTCAGGTGTTTAGTGCTGCAGCAGTCAGGAAAAGGACAATGGTAGTTTTTTTAGTAGCTTGGAAAATAGTAACAATGGCTATTGTAGTGTGTAGCAGTGGTCCTTAACTGCCAGTCTAACATAGCTAAACACTTATTAAAAGCACAAGAAGATGTGTTTTTTTCTTCCATTTTAAGCAGTTTCCATAATCCTCTATTAGTTTTTGGTGTGATGTGTCAGAAGATTTTTTGTTATTGTAGTGATGAATATCTCATCTTGTGGTGATGGCTGAAATCTTTCTAGTTGATAGGGTAAAACCTAGAAGGGTCTTGAAGATCTTAAAATCCTTTTATGACTGGAAACCGTATTCCCTTTTTCTTTTAATAACTACATATTGAATGTCCTCTTCAAAGTGGTTAGCTATTTGAATTAGAGGTTGCAGTCTGATCCTGCAATTTTGTCAAGGAAAACTTGGTTAAAGCGGTTTTAGCTTTCTCTGATTTATGTAATGTCTTCCTGGTTTGGAATTAGCAAGGACTATCACAATTTTTTTTTTCCTTCAGCAAACATATTACGGTATATCTCCATTGTAATTATAGACTTTTGTCTGAAGTTCTACCTTTCTGTTGCTCTGTGAATGGCCACAGAAACAGGATGCTGTGGCCGTGGGGGACTTACTAAGTATGGGTCTATAAGTATTTAATAATTGCATAGAAGAGAACAAATATGAAACATGTTTTTAAGAAATCCATCATGGAATATCTTATTCCAGCTCTTAAAGCCAAATCAGGATATCTTAAAGCCAAATCAGGAAAAGAATTTCTTCTGAGAATAGAAAATTAATTTTCAAATTCTTATTCTAAATAAAACATGAATTTTGGGGGCCCAATTGAGAGTTTTAACTATTAGGAAGTAATGGAAAATGAGACTGCATTTAACAGATTTTTTTTTTCCAAATTTCCTTCAGCTTTTTTTAATTGGCTCATTTTAAAATGCTTTAAGCAATAGTGGTGCTAGATACACTTTTCATTTAAGTTAGCAGAAGTAGCCAACTAAAACCCCTAAATTTTTATTTATTTTTTTTTAATTGGAAGCGAATGGAGGGATACATTGCTCATAGACAGGGAGTCCTAGTTTGTCTTACTGTGTTGAAGATCAACCCAAGAGATCTTCCAGCAGTGGAACTCACTTGCAAATTACATGGCACTAGCATGTTAAAGGAAAAATGTCTAAATAGTGCTCTTCAGTGAAATAGGAGAATTTGGTTTAATCTTTGCTACGCTTTATAAAAATAAAGGCCTGAACATGACTTACATGTCTTATGTTACATCTGTCTAACATGAGGACAAGGAAAAACAGTGAAGAACTTCAGACCAGTAACTGAGGTATGATTTTTGGCAAGTTTTTTTAATTGCTTTTTATCTTTATTAACACTAACCATAGTAAATGAGGTCAGGTGCTTAGTAAATGAGAGACAAATATTATCACTACTGTCATCTACCCATATGGGAAAAGTTGAGGGAAACTTAGGAGGACCTTCCTCTATATGAAGGTTGTCAAGTGATTGTGGAATACTGGTCAGTCAGAGCAACGTTCCAGTAAAGCTGACTGGATACTGTTGGAGCAAGAGCTGTAAGGATTAGAGAATTTTCACGTGCTCAGCTGATGAGGTTCCGTGGCTCAGAGTGGGAACTTGGCTCAATGTTTAAGAAAAGATCCATGTTTTAAGTAGAGGGAGGGTTGGCTGATGACGAACTCTTTCAGTTTTGCATAAAATATTTTTTTCAAACAGCGTATTGCCTTTTCCCCAAATGAATCATATCGGAGATACTCTGTTGATGGAACAAAGGGTTCAAACAGTTAGGGAAATAGTCATCAAATCAATACTAAAGTTTGTATACAAAGTCAGCATCAGACAGTGATTTACAAGTCAGACATAAAAGAAATCATTCGGGTAGGAGGAATCTGCTCATTAAGGGTGTCTGTATGAGCTTTTCAGTGATACAATTAGTAACTGCATTCTAAACCTTTGTTTACAGAAGCAAGAAAGGTGGTGGGTTTCTTTCTCTCACTCTTCTAGGTTCTTAGAGTGAACAGCTCCCTTGCTATAGCACTATAAAGCATCTGCACTGGATTGGGTGTCTCTGTTAAAAAGAAGTGTGGGGAAAAAATCCTCTATCTCTGGAGTGGATTAGTAACTGTTACACAGAATAAGTACTTACATGTGTACATAGAATCATAGAACAATTCAGACTGGAAAAGACCCTTGGGATCATCAAGTCCAACAATTAACCCTACTCTACAAGTTCACCCCTAAACCATATCACCCAACTAAGTTGTCTAAGCGACACTTAAACACATCCAGGGATGGCGACTCAACCACCTCCCTAGGCAGTCTATTCCAGTGTCTGACCACTCTTTCTGTGAAGAATTTCTTCCATATGTCCAGTCTAAACTTGCCCTGTTGCAACTTGAAACCATTTCCCCTCATTCTGTCCCTAATTACCTGTGAGATCAGCACCAACCTGTCTACAATGTCCTTTCAAGTAATTGTAGAGCATGATGAGGTCCCCCCTCAGCCTTCTCTTTGTCAAACTGAACAGTCCCAGCTCCCTCAATCGCTCCTTGTAAGATCTATTCTCCAGGCCCTTCACCAGATTTGTTGCCTTCTTCTGCACTCGCTCCAACACGAGTGGATATTATTAGGTACATATGTGTTATATGCCACATACATGATGATGCTAGGGAGACGTGAGAGTGAGCAGAGTGACTGTCTATAGTGAGCTTGTTACACATTCTGTCCCTAGTCGTGACAAGCCTTTATACTCAGAATATACAGTCAAATCTCTGTAACTCTCCTGAACAATTGCAGTTGCATGATGTCTTGAACAAGTTTATACAAAACAATGCTACCCTAAAAATCCGCAGAAAGCAAGATATTCAAACTATAAAGTTTTTTAAAAGGAGTGTTGAGTAAAGAAATAGTTGCTTCAGGCTGGATAGGCTAAAGCAGAGATTGCTGCTCTTTGCTTCTCTGTGTCTCTATTAAGCCACATTATATAATGTCATATCTCTTTGAAAATCAGCCTAGCAAACACAGGGTGAGAATATACAGGACAGCTGGCTGGAGCACGAATGAAAAAGACATAACCCCTAGCTCTGTACTTAACTGATGTATTTCTACAAGAAAATGTTAAGAGAAAAAAAAGCTTGCATTGCTGCACACATCACTTCTGTCCTTCTTTTGTGCAGCTTTTGATGAGCTGTAATTGTGTTTCTGGCATTCACAGTGAAGCACATTAATTTTTCTTCTAAGTCTTTTGAAATTCAATAGAAAAATATGCAAATAGTTCAAGAGGAAGCATGTAATTCAAAAGAGGTGTTAGGTGATTTTTATTTTTTTTTCCTTTAACTGGAAGAATAGAAACTTCATTGTCTTTTCAGGACTACTTTATTCATCATGATAAATCCCAAACCTTGAAATTTAATTTTTCCAAATCCTGATGAGATTCTGTTGTTTTAGTGTGTGTGGAAGGGAAAAAGGATTCCTATTGCTGTTTTATTATTTAATTGTGCACATTCCTCTATGATGAAATGGGTTGTTCCCTTACAAATGAAACCATCATGGTGATCTTAACTTTTTTAGTCAGCAATATGGGAAGGACATTAACTCTGCTCTTACAATTCCTTTGTGAATAAATCTGCTACTGTATCTCAGGGATGTCAGGGGTCCAGTGTGTGATCAAGTGAATCTTCAGAAGTTAGATTTGTGAGTGCCTTCATTATAGTCTGGGGAGACATATATGCTTGTTAAGACCTATACACCAAGCTGTTCACAGGCTGAGAAAATTCACTTTCCCAAAGTATGACATAAAATCGTCTTCAATTTATGTGACAACAGAATATGCTGTGGATGACCTTTCAGAAAGGTTAAGTATGCTATGTATGAGCTATCCTTCTGGGTACCATCCACCTGAGTTTGCAGAAGGACCATTTAATTCCCTCACACTGTATGCATGAATAAGTCAGACGCATGTAGGATGTCCCACTGATGACAGGCAAGATTCACATGCGTGGTACTTGGAACGCCTATCACCTCTCTTGGTTTGGATCACTGACTGAGAAGTAATTCTGATAACTACCCTGCTTTCTATTGTCTAGTCTTGAGGTATTCTGCATAAACTTTAGGTAGATCAGGCAATGGGACTAAGAATGTTTTATTCACTGGAGCTCATGGCTATTAAATGGAAATTGCTTTGGATTCTAAAGGGACTTTCGGGCCATTCTTTGAGAGAAAACTTCTACTGAGGGAATGGTGTGTTCCAATACAGGCAGCTTTGCTGTAGAGAGTCCTGTGAGATAACGGGAAGGAACTTGCAGAAGTGGGAGGAGAGTGTGTTGGTTGGACGCTTGTTGCTTTCTAGAATTTCTAGAAAATCCAGAATCTGACACCCTAGAAGTGTCATTCCTGTGAGGCATAAAGTGTATACAAACTGCACAGTGGGGTGGCTTAAATAATGCTCCAATAATTAACACTGTGGCATTAGAACATTTCTGACGAGTTTTCTTAAGTGAGGTCTTCCAGCACTCCAGTTGAAATTCTGATTCCAACCTGAATGAGGACTTTTTTTTTCCCCTCCCCACTTTTTGGTGGCATGGCACATGGATGAGATGAGTAATGGAAAAAGACCCTATAAACAAACCAGCCCACAAAACCTTGCCCTTTGTGTAACTGTCACCATAGAGGAGGGTATATATCTGTTGAAACTCCCTTTACCTTAGATTTAGCTTGATGACAATGTAAATGCATATTGAAATCTATTGCTTGCTGTTGATCTGCTGTGAACAGAAGATCAGGCCTTCATGAAGGGATTGGCCTCTTTTTCTCTGTGAGCTTCTCGAAGTTACTCAGTATTACATGATCATGAGTACTGTCCTGATTGCCTTTGCTTTGATTTTCCAGCTGGGTTCCAACAGCTGACTTTTCCAGAATAACTTGGCAGCGGGAAACAGAGAACAGTCCTATGGCCAGCCTCCCACTTACCTGCAGAGAGCATCCCGCTGGAACACTCTTATGAAATTAGGTGAGAAAGGGAGATAAAGACATGGTAGCACCATAAATTGTTGCTGATAGTCGTTTTAATATCTTGCAGCATTGACCTAGGAGCAAGATATTACCTACCAGCTGTACAGTGCTAAGTACAGAATAGAAACACCCAGGCATGGTTACTGTGGAGAAAACACCTTGTGCTAACTTGCTCTCCTGTGGGAACTTCTGTTGCTAAAGCTTTGACAAGAATGGAGCGATTAAGTCCATGAGGCTCAAGCGAATATTGCTCATCAAGTTGTACTTTATGTATACTTGTCCTGTTGTATTTGACCTGCATTCGCCCCCCAGGGGCTACTGAGGGGTAAGGTGTTACTTCTTAAGCAGCTGCAATGACAGCCACTGTGGCTGCCTGGTGAGCTGATAACGTGAGGGGAAAGCAAACACCAAGCTGGGGAAAGGAACGAGGCTCAGGATGTGTCAGCAAGGTGCCCCCTACATTAGGGAGGGAAGCAATGAACCTTTCCGCTTGTCACATCCTTCAGGGTGCATGGCCTTGAACTGCTTGTTCTAGCCCTGTCCTCACCCTTTGAGTTGCTTTTAGTTACAGGAAATGTGTGCCTGGTGTATTTGTGCAACTGGGGATAGGTGTACATTTCCGATAAAGTCTGCTAGGTGTGTATGGGAAATACTGAAAAATTACTAATACTTGTAAAAGGTTTTTAGCCATAATGTGCTTTTAGTCTGCCTCTCCTTAGAGATGAGGTTCTGTGGATGATGGTTTTGGAAGTAGAAGAGGCCTAAGAGGTTTCTGACCTCAGTTACTCTTTCCCGTCCTTGCACTGGAGTTATAGAAAAATAACTGATGGTGGA
Source organism: Trogon surrucura (assembly GCA_020746105.1). Lineage (NCBI taxonomy): Eukaryota > Metazoa > Chordata > Aves > Trogoniformes > Trogonidae > Trogon > Trogon surrucura. The sequence goes on along the minus strand of CM036622.1, from coordinate 14,356,338 downwards.
GAGATATGGTAAACTGAACTCAAATATAGAAAGTGTTTTAAAAGTATTGTTTTCATGCAGAGAATGGAAGGGAAGGGGATATATTATTCCAATGACTAGATTCTTTCTGTGCTATTTGGGGAGTGAATAATGAGCAGAAATACCATGTTGACACCTCCCTAATTTAGCTTTCAAAAGAAAACATTCATGGAACCACAGCTTAAATTTGTTCTTTATTTGTGCAAGCAAGCTTTGCTGTTTATCCTGGAGCTGCTAATTAACAGCTTATAGCTATCTTCAGTCTTTTTATGCTAACCGCAAGTGTGTCCCTTTAAGCTTACTGTTGTGTGTTCACCTGTTTGAAAAAATACTTTGAAAAAATACGTATTGACTGGATTGCATTGTCTTGTTGCTTATTGGTTCCTGTATATTGTGGCTATACATGTGTGTATTTTCAAGTACATCAATCTGAAAATTAGATCCTGCAGTAGTTCCAAATATTGAAATTTAATGGTTGATAGTTCAAAGTTTGGTTTTGCCAGAGTACTGTGATATTTTGATACGAGGCCTGTGCAATTTGTCTTGGGCTGGCTAGTCTTCAAAGCAAAACTGGTAGGGTTGTTTGTTTGTGGTTTTTTTTTTTTTAGAAAACACTGAGGAAACCCCAAGTGCACATAGTAACTGCAGAGCATAAGGTCCTTTGCAATGTGCAGTTCAGTTCAGAACCTTGCAGGTGACATTTTAAAATTGAAAGGTTTCAGAAAATAGATGTTTTCAAAAGTGAAAGAGAAGGACAGTGGCTTCACCTTTGTTGTACTTTAATGCATGTACCAGTGCCAGGACAATAAAGCTAATCCTCTGGCATCTCCATGGTCATGTTCATAGAATCATAGAATCATAGAATGTTAGGGATTGGAAGGGACCTCGAAAGATCATCAAGTCCAATGCCCCTGCCAGAGCAGGAATGCCTAGACTATGCTACACAGGAACATGTCCAGGCAGGTCTTGAATGCCTCCAGAGAAGGAGACTCCACAACCTCTCTGGGCAGCCTGTTCCAGTGCTCCGTCACCCTCACTGAGAAGAAGTTTCTTCTCGAGTTTAAGCGGAACCTCTTATGTTCCAGTTTCAGCCCATTACCCCTTGTCCTATCAGTGGTTGTCACCGAGAAGAGCCTGGCTCCATCCTTGTGACACTCCCCCTTGATATATTTGTAAACATTAATGAGGTCACCCCTCAGCCTCCTCTTCTCCAAACTAAAGAGCCCCAGCTCCTTCAGTCTTTTCTCATAAGGGAGATGCTCCACTCCCTTAATCATCCTAGTTGCCCTGTGCTGGACTCTCTCCAGCACTTCCCTGTCTTTCTTGAACTGAGGGGCCCAGAACTGGACACAATATTCCAGATGGGGTCTCACCAGGGCAGAGTAGAGGGGAAGGAGAACCTCTCTCGACCTACTAACCACCCCCCTTCTAATACACCCCAGGATGCCATTGGCCTTCCTGGCCACAAGGGCACAGTGCTGGCTCATGGTCATCCTGCTGTCCACCAAGACTCCCAGGTCCCTTTCCCCTGTGCTGCTCTCTAATAAGTCATTCCCCAACTTATACTGGAACCTGGGGTTGTTCCTACCCAGATGCAAGACCCTACACTTACCCTTGTTGTATTTCATTAAATTTTTCCCCGCCCAACCCTCCAGCCTGTCCAGGTCTCGCTGGATGGCAGCACAGCCTTCTGGTGTGTCAGCCACTCCTCCCAGCTTGGTGTCATCAGCAGACTTGCTAATAGTACTCTCTAGTCCCTCATCCAAGTCATCGATGAATATATTGAATAATACTGGTCCCAGTACCGGCCCTTGAGGCACTCCACTGGATACAGGCCTCCAACCAGACTCTGTCCCATTGACCACAACTCTTTGGCTTCTTCCCCTTAGCCAGTTCACAGTCCACCTCACTACCCGAGAGTCTAGACCACACTTCCTCAGTTTAGCAGCAAGGATGCTGTGGGAGACTGTGTCAAATGCTTTACTGAAGTCAAGGTAGACCACATCCACCGCTCTGCCATCATCTATCCACCTTGTTATATCCTCATAAAAGGCTATGAGGTTAGTCAAGCACAACTTCCCCTTGGTGAAGCCATGTTGACTGTCTCTAATGACCCTCTTATCCCTGATATGCCTTGAGATGGCACCAAGGATAAGTCGTTCCATCACTTTCCCAGGGATGGTGGTGAGGCTGACCGGTCTATAGTTACCCGGGTCCTCCTTCTTGCCCTTTTTGAAGACTGCAGTGACATTTGCTTCCCTCCAGTCCTCAGGCACCTCTCCCGTCTCCCAAGACTTGGCAAAGATGATGGAGAGTGGTCTAGCAATGACATCAGCCAGCTCCCTCAGCACCCGTGGATGCATCCCGTCTGGACCCATGGATTTATGGATGTCCAGATTGCTTAATTGGTCCCTAACCCAGTCCTCATCGACTAAAGCAAACTCCTCCACTGCCCTGACTTCCTGTGGGGCCTCAGGGAAACGGGGCTCCTCAGGACAGCCTCCGGCAGAGTAGACAGAGGCAAAGAAGGCATTCAGTAACTCTGCCTTCTCTGTATCATCTGTCACCAAGGCACCCACCTCATTCATCAGTGGGCCTACATTGCCTCTGGTGTTAGTTTTATCTGCCACATATTTGAAAAAGCTCTTCCTGTTGTCCTTGACCCCTCTCGCCAGGTTCAATTCAAGGGAGGCCTTTGCTTTCCTAGTTGCCTCCCTACATCCTTGGACAACAGCCTTATATTCTTCCCAAGTGGCCAGCCCTGCCTTCCAAGAGCTGTAAATTCTCCTCTTGCCCTTGAGCTTACCCAGCAGATCCCTGTTTAGCCATGCAGGTCTCCTGGCTCCCTTCCTTGACTTCCTACGTGTCGGGATGCTCTGATCTTGAGCACGGTAGAAGCAGTCCCTGAACGCTAACCAATTATCTTGGGCCCCTTTACCTTCAAACAGCCTTGCCCATGGGATTTTCTCGAGTAATTGCTTGAAAAATCCAAAGTTTGCCTTGGCAAAGTCCAGGGTTGCAATTCTGCTTGCTATTTTGTTTCTGCTACATGAGATCCTGAACTCCACAATTTCATGGTCACTGCAGCCAAGGCAGCCCTCAACCTTTACTGCTTCAACCAGATCCTCCTTGTTAGCGAGGATGAGGTCCAGCAGTGCTCCTCTCCTAGTCGGCTCCTCCACCATTTGCATCAGAAAATTATCATCGATGCACTGGAGGAACCTCCTGGACTGTGGCTGACTGGCTGAGTTGTCCTTCCAGCAAATATCAGGGAAGTTAAAATCCCCCACGACAACCAGGGCCTGTGATTGTGAGACCGCTCTCAGCTGCCTGTAGAAGGCCTCATCAACTTCCTCACCCTGATCTGGTGGCCTGTAATAGACACCCACAACAGTATCTCTCCTGCCAGCCTGCCCCTTAATTCTAACCCATACACTCTCAACTTGCTCCTCCTCATCCATGCCTGGATGGTATTCAAGACATTGTAGTTGCTCTTTCACGTAAAGAGCGACTCCACCACCTCGCCCGGCTGGCCTGTCTTTCCTGAAAAGGACATAGCCACCCATGACCACATTCCAGTCATGTGAGCTGTCCCACCATGTCTCTGTAATTGCCACCAGATCATAATCTCCTGCCCGAACCCAGGTTTCTAGCTCCTCCTGCTTATTCCCCATGCTGCGTGCATTGGTGTATAAGCATTTCAGGGAGCAAGCTGAGCACACTGATCTCACCCTAGGGGGATGGGAGGCCACCCGGTCCTCATAATTTCTAGAGCACTGCCCCGCTGCAATCCCAGCTATAACCCCATCCCCCTTCATATCTAGTTTAAAGAACGCTCTATGAGTCCCGCCAGCTCGTGACCAAGGATCCTTTTTTCCCTTTGTGTCATTTGAACCCCAGCTTGTTTCAGTAGATCAGGTGCCCTGTAGATCTCCCCATGGTTAAAAAATCCAAAGCTAGACCGCTGGCACCACCCCTTTAGCCAAGTATTAATCTGCTGCACTTTGTCAAACCTACCACTATTTTCCCTCATAATTGAAGGAATAGAGGCAAACACAACCTGTGCGCCTGATCCTTCTAGCATCCGCCCCAGTGCCCTAAAGTCCCTTTTGATTGCTTCTGGCCGTCTCTCTACTATCTCATCATTACCGATCTGCATAACCAAAAGCGGGTAATAGTCCGTGGGTTTGACCAGACCAGGAAGTTTCTTGCTAACATCCTTAACTCGGGCCCCAGGGAGGCAGCAGACTTCCCTGTGGGTCGGATCAGGGCGGCAGACAGGGCCCTCTGTTCCCCTCAGGAGGGAGTCTCCAATTACGATTACCCTCCTTTTTTTCTTAGATGAAGAAGTCCTAACGCGTGTATCCGAGTGACTCACCCTAGACAGCCCTATGGGTGAACCCTCCACTGACTCTTCCTCGGCCTGGCTCTCATTGTCTAGAGCCCCATACCTGTTTTGCAGGGGCAACCGGGCAGGTGAGGGAGGCCGGGCAGGGATTTTCCTTCCTCTCCTGGCAGGTACCTGCTTCCACTCTTCCCTATCCTTTAGGTCCCCCCCTTTTGCCTGATGGCCAGAGGTGGGGGGATATTCAGCTCTTTGCAGAGCTTGCTGCTCGCCATTCAGGACGTGACTCCACCGATCTGTCTCTCTCTCCGACTCCCTAATGCTCCTCAGCCTTTCTACCTCCTCCTTCAGTTCAACCACCAGGCTGAGCAGATCGCTCACCTGGTCACATCGGACACAAGTGTCACTTCCACTACCCTCCATGGCCAGTGCCAGGCTCCAGCATTCTCTGCAGCCCGAGGCCTGAACACCCACATGCTTACATGGGGCCTCTGTCTGGGTGCCCACAGTTTTTCTAACAACCATTGACCTGGTGGCAACCATAGTTGGCTCTACAATACAAAGACTCTCCGGAAAGCTATGCGCGGAATAGTTTACAGGCCTTTCAAGTACTTGCCTTTTAACAAAGACTTACCCTTCTAGGCCTTTTGTTCGGTGGGCAGAGACTAGTCCCCGCCCTCCCCAAGGCTTCTTATACCCTGAGGGCAGGGTTAACAGCTGATCACCGTGTTTAAAATCGCCGGGCCGCTGAGGGTGGCTCCGCCCACGCTATCTCGGGTGTCCGCCCTGGAGCTGCCGGTGCGGCCTCAGGTGTGGTTGCTGTAGCCGGCTTAAAAAAAAGCCCCCCAAAAGCTTTTTGCCAGCCTTTTTTTTGCTTAGATTCCTTCCCCAGTACAGTCTTACCTGCTCTGAAGCTGGGCTCGACAGCAAAATGGCCTTTACCTCCTGATCACCGTCACAGAGGTTTTTCTATTAAAACTACTAAAACAGTAAAACTTGGGATGGACAAAAGTTACAAAGTTATATTTGATATGTGGATATGTCAGTCGACTTCTGTGCTTGGCATTTGATTTGTTGCCGTCTACAGAGGAGGAGGAAGGTTTTTGCACACCTGATCATTTCGGGAAGCTTTGTTGTAGTTACCTTTCTATGTAAGAAGTGTAAAAACTGTAAGTAAGACTGTAGTGATTGTTTTGGTGAAGGCAAACAGATCTTGAACAAGATAATGGCAGCTCTTACAGGGAAGTGGGGAGGTGGGAAAGGATAGGAAAACTTGACTAACTGGGCTTTCTTTTATAGAAAGACAAATAAACTTACCAAACCCAAGGCTGTTACTTGTGAATGGGAGTACAAGCAGAGAGTTCATACCCCATTTCAGTGAAAGAGTGGGATCTAAAGAGTTTGGCACGATCCTTTGTTGCTGTCTCCCCTTTTCACTGGCTCTTGCTCTCTGCTCATTCTCACTGATTCCAGCTTTCACTAGCCTGCCTCAGGAAGGGATTTCCCTTGGCATTCTACTTTAATAAAACAGAAATCAAAGTTCCTGTGTTTACATAAATTTATTGTCAGCTTCCAGGCTTGTCTTACTATGCCTGTAGTTCAAAATGAATTGTTGTACATTATTAGCTGTTTGAGAATACTGTGGAGTGGTTTTTTTTTTTTTAATCTACTGCAATTTCATCTGATAAAAATCTTTATCTGTTCAATGCATAGTCATGGTATAAAGGGGGGAATTTATCCTTTCCCCTGACATAGAGGGAAGACAGAAGGAGAAAGTTGAAAGTGGAAAAATTACTCTGACCTCCTGTGTAAACTGAAATTTTATATCACTGGTAATTGCTTTCAAAACCCTAGAAAAGGCAATGTTGCTGTAACTATGGCATTCTGCAATATAGCAGCATCCCCTTCACTTTTACTCCTTCCAAGTGTATCACAGAATCATGGATTCATAGAATGGCTTGAGTTGGAAGGCACCTTAAAGTTCATCTAGTTCCAACCCCCCTGCCATGAGCAGGGACACCTCCCACTAGACCAGGTTGCTCAAAGCAACTGACCTTGAACACTTCCAGGAAGGGGCCATCCACAACTTCTCTGGGCGACCTGTTCCGGTGTCTCACCACCCTCATAGTAAAGAACTTCTTCCTAGTGTTTAATCTAAATCCAACTTGCTCCTGTTTAAAACCATTGCCCCTCATCCTATCACCACGTCCTTCTTCAGCTTTCCTGCAGGCCACCTTGAGGTACTGGAAGGCTGCTACAAGGTCTCCCTGGAGCCTTTTCTCCTCCAGCCTGAACAACCCCAGCTCCTCCAGCCTGTCTTCATAGGGGAGGTTGTAGAGGAATTTCTTGTGGAGCAGAGGTGCGGTATAACTTTAAAAGCGTGGACAACCCAGCTTAGGCCTAAACAGAGGCTCTGTCCTTGAAGCTGCCTTGGAACACGGGGAGGAGGAGGTTTTATCTGTTTTGTGAAGAGCCTTGCCAGGGGGAGAAAGGGGGGGTGAGAGCCGCTTGCATAGTGGAATGGCACTACCCAATAAAACGCTGGCGCGTGTGAACCTGTAACTGACCAACTCGGTTAAGGGGCAGGCGCGGGGACACTGCTGAACTGTATATATTGAGCTGTCCGGAGCAATAAAGGGAGAACTACTTGAAGCCATATCGGTGGGATTCTTCTTCGTCTTGACCGGCTCTCCGACGGGACCCTCTTCAGGAGGTGTTCCAGCCCTCTGATCATCTTTGTGGCCCTCCTCTGGACCCTCTCTAACAGATACATGTCCTTCTTGTGTACGGTGCTTTAGAGTTGGATGCAGGACTGACTCCAGGTGGTGTCTCACAATAGCATTTGGTCTCCACTTTGTGGGCTGTGTGAACCACTGTTCAGGACTGCTGTTTGTCTGCTGAAATTCTTGGAGTTTTACTGAAAGTCTCTATGTGGTGGTGCCTTCCCTGGGAGAGAATCTGGGGTAGAAACAACAAGAATGTTGTTGGGGTGGCGAGTGTGAGTGGAAGTATCTCATGCTCATAGAGAGAAGCTTGAAAAGATCATCCTGATGCATCTTATGTATTACATTCTGAAAACAGATTTCTCCCCCTCAACCCTGAAACAACTTGTGAGTGTGTTTCCTAAACAAGTCTAGTAAGTTTAAGTGAATTGTTCTTGATACTTGAGCAACTGGATTTATAATATGATATTGCAGAGAAATACGTAGCCTAGTTTAATAATATAGGGCTGTCTAAGTAGATTACATGGCTTTCACATGGTTCTGCTTTTCAGTGCCAGTAAGGTAGAGCCAGACGTATCCGGGAGCACAGCATAGGTGAAACAGACTCTTGAGTCTTCTCCTAAAGTGGTTGTAAATCTACTTATTGTTCATACAGCTCTAAACACTTTTTTGTCTCTAAAGAGGAAAGAGTGTTGTTTACACTGAAATTTGCTGCATCGAACTAAGCAGAATTTGTCTCTTAATTTGTACACCTACATAATCCCTGCAGAGAGGGAGGTGCTCCCAGTTGTTCTCTGGGGGTGCTTATCTTCCTCTATTGATTGAGAGATGGGGGGAGGGCAATCTTCCCCTACATTTAATTGCAAAGAGGTGAATATTTCCCTTCTCCTCTGGCCCCCATGCTGATGGGGGAGGGGAGAATTGATTTCCAGACCTAGAAAAATATGTGAAAGCATGTGGTGTTTTAAACAACAAAGAGAAGAGCTGTTGTGGAGAGCAGGCAAAATACCATGTGTTGGAAATGGTAAAGCTTGTGGAGGGAACAGTAGGGACCTGAATGAAGCAGCCTTGAATGCCATTCCACTGCTGAGGTATAAACTGGAAGACGGAGTAGGAGCCAATTTTCTTATCTCAACAGCATAAGCCTTGTAATCAAGGCTGTTCTCATTTTTTATTGTCACTTGTACTGTCAACCGGGTTAGTGTTCCTGCACAGAAAATGTTTGCATTTACCTTCATGTTTGTGTCTGGATTTAGAGGTGCTTACACACACCTAGCCTAGGCTTTGGTCACTGTCTCTGATTACAGGCTCCTTTTTAGTACTCACAATGTTCTTCCAGAGGGGTCATCAGGAATGTTTTGCACTCCAGAAAAGACTTTACTTTTATTTAGAGCCCTTAAGTAAAAGGCTTTATTTTTATTCAGAGCCCTGAACTCCCTCCTCTAGCAATGGGAAAAAAATGATCCATCTGCTGATCTTTGGATCAAGAGGGACTTGTTCGCTGCTTTTTGCTGGTATGATGGGAAAAAGGTCAGTCTGATTCTAGAAATGGAAATTAATTGGTATACATGTTCTTAATGAAAGCGCACACACACTTGCTGTTTATGGCCACTATTTAAAACTCTGTAAAAATATTTGTCTGCTACTAGAAGTGATAACGCCTGACATTTATATTTACTGCCAGGGACTGGGGTGCAGAAAGGCTCTTGCTTGTCCTTGCTCCTATAGAAACCAAGATCACTGCTAAATCTTGTGTACCATGTTGAGGGTGCTGGGAAGTAAAAGGGTCGCAAGGAAGTAAAAAGGTCACACCTCCAGTGAGGAGCAGACAGGACAGGCAACTCAAACCCGATCAACAAGAGTGTTCCATTCCGTATACATCATATTCAGTAAAAAGCTGAGTGATCATGGGGGTTAAGCTCTCTTGCTCCTGCTCTTCTTCAGTGGCTAACGTCTGAGGAGGACTCCATCCAATCTTCTGCCCTTGATCCTGATTTCCAAATATCCAGGTCCTGTGTCTGGTTCCCCTCTGCTGCTGAGCCTGGGACTTTCCCAGTATCTGCCTGCTCTGCAGCACCAGTGGTGATTGGTATTGGGGAGGTAATGGGTTCAGTACTGGGTTTGTATATATTTGCATAGATTTTCATTATTTTTCATTATTTCCTTATTAGTATTATTATTGTTACATTATATTAGTTTTAGTTTTCTTTTCCAACACATAAGTTGATCTCTCTTATTCCTTTTCCCTTCCCCTTTAGGGAATGAGAATGGTTATTAGAGAGCATCTGTCAGTCATTTAGTGGCCAGCCCTAACCTTTGAAAATGTGGAAGTTTGGGACCATTTTAAAATCTATTTAAAATGCAACATGTAGTAGGATGCTTCCTCTATAATGTTAAGAAAATGTCTTTACCTTTTGGATAAAAGCTATGGGTATTATCTTGATGATGTTTTTTCACTGTCATCTTATTAACATGACATGTTTAGGAAGCTTGTAATTTGTATCAGCCAATGTTTATTTCTTGAGAGCAGTAGCGTCACACCAATCTAATTTCTTTCAGTGACAAAATAACAGACCTTTTGGATAGGAAAAAGAAACAGATGTTGTGTATCTTTGGTAGAGCTTTGTTACTGATTTGCACAACATTCTCATGAGCAAACCAATACATTTAAATGTAACTAGTAAAAAAAAAACTTATGAATTTCAATCGTATAAGGACAGAATGGATGAGTAAACAAAGTAGGATGCTTCAGGGATCTTTCCTATCTGAGATAAAATTCAGTGTTTTCATCCATTACTAATATGATAAAATAGAGGATACTCCCTCAATTTTACACTCCATTGTAACCACAGGAACAACTGTGCAGGCAGCAGTTCAGTTAAAAAAATGTGAGAGGTAGTATGGATCAAAAGCTGAACAGAAGCTAACAGCGTAACACAGTTATCAGAGGGCAGAGGTAAATGAAATTAAAGAGTTTAAAAAATATGAAATAATTCTAAACATCATAGTTTGAACGTGGTGGCAAGTTTTGTTTAAGAGGAGAACCAACTGGGTAAGAAGACCAAAAGTCATAGGAAAGAAGGAAAAAGTTATCACAACATAGAACAATCAGCAAGGAAAGACGGATATGAAATTGCTCTAATATACTGAAAATGAGACCCGAGAAGAGACATAAGCCTTGAAATGTTTTAAGGCTGCCTATAAAGAGAGAGAACAATTTATCTTCATGTTTAAAGGACAAGAACTGATGAGCTTAGGCTGCAACAAAGAGTATTAAGCATCAGGAAAATCCTTCTAAATTTAAGTATAGCAAAGTCTGAATGAATTGTCTGGAAAGTAGTGGATTATCAACAGGAAATTTTGAAGAATAAGCTGGACAAATGTCTGTCAGGAAGGCATAGGATCACAGAAGAACCAGATGTTCTCATTTTTTGGGGATGTGTGATATGCATGTGTGTGAATGTCAGTTATATTCAACTCACAATGAATAAATGGAGAACCATTTACCAAAGTTTGTAACGCCCATTGCAGGACAATGACATGGAAAACTCCTGGCATTACTACCAGAACTAATCTGCTAGAGGTGTTGTACACAAATGTCTTTACTGAAACTATTGTTCCCAACTCTTGTTGCTTCTGTCATTGCTTTTAACATTTACATCTTTGTCAGGCGGATAGTAATGATGATCTCTTGCCACCCTTCAAATATCTCAAGGGTATGCTATTCTCCAAGGCAACAAGCTGTTAGTCTGGCTCCACTGATTGTCAGACTGTGATTTATAGTGAATAATAATAACATGAAACTTTTTGGGGATTAGTCTTAAATAGCATGACTATTTTCAAAATGCAAACACAAGCCCTTCAAGCCTGGAAGTGAAGTCAAACAATGTTTTGGGAATGTCAACTCTCCGACTGAAAGAGAGTTGTAAAATTGTTTTCATCATTATTCTATGTTTTTTTTTTTTTTTTGTTATTGCTGTGTGCTTCTAAAATGTTCTGAGGTTCAGCTGTCTAAAAAGAGTGACCTGTGCTATTCAGTATGGAGGCATTTGGGAAACATGGCAGTGCAGAATGCGTTGCCTGAGTAGCTCCTTACCAGATGGGTGGTAAAGTTGGGGAAGCAGTCAGAAAAGCAAGGAAAACCTTCTTTAGCTTTTTCTGAAAGATACATCAAAAATAATAGCTTCTTGGAACATCTTGCTTTTAAACAAATAGAAGTTTCTGAATGTAGGAAGGACCTTTTGTCAACTGGGCTTATTCTACCATTGAAATTATCATCTTAGCAAGTGGGATACTGACTTGGTATCCTGGAGAGACAACCAGGTGTAAAGCAATTTACTCATATCATTGTAGGCCAGGTCTGCAGCCAAGGTGCAAAGATAACAAACTGTAAGCTTCCCCCAGTTGTTGGAATTAACCACTGTACAGGATGCCATTGAACAATGGTGTGCAGCCCAACTGTATGGCCTTGATTTTAGACTTTTGAACCTTTCCTTACCCACCTGTGACAGTATTTGTGTCACCCAGACAGCAGTGAACAAGGTGATTTAGGTGCTGCCTGAACACCAGGGCCTATTAGGAGTTTTCCTTAGGTTTTCGGAGAATGCACAGCATTTCTTTATTTGCTTGTTCGAAGCTACGCTGGATCACTTGGTTGATTTGAAATAATCTTCACCCTAATGGAGTTTAAAAAAAGGTTTATAAAAGCTGAAATTTCCCAATAGTGTGAGAACAGTCTCACAATAGTTATGTTGTATATTCATTTCACTGGATCTGTGTTGCCCTACTGTAACTCAAATCCTTGCTTAATTTTGTTTTTACTTTCAGTTTTATTGCAAGGATTATTATGCCTGAACATACCTCCCGCACCTCTGCAGCAATCTGTTTGATCTATTTTGAACGATTGTCTTTTTCAAATATTATTTCGACTCATCAACATGCTTAAAGTACATGTCTTTTCACAGATGACATTGTGCCATCTGGTACTCTGTTCAGACAATAAATGCCCCCTTTGTTTAATCTCACTTCAAAATTTGCTTTTTAATGTCTGACCACTATTCTTTCATCCCCACCTAATTTCCTTTTTCTCTGTGTAGTGAACCATTCACGTAAAAACAACAACCGATAACCAAAAAAGAATTAATTTACAATATGTGAGTATGTGAGACCAATTCCTTATTTTGACTATCTTCTTGAATAAGTATTTGATTTAAGCTACTTCAAGTTGACTCTGTAAATTGATTTATCAATCAAAAAAGAACCCCAACCTAATTTTACCACTGTTGAGAAGCACGCACGAACTCCGAGATGGTGGAAAATGGAATTCACTTTATTGCAAGCAGGCACACATATTTATACCTTCTAGCACGAAGCACTATTTTTGGGTTACAAACAAGAGATCAGACTATACAGCCAGGGTTGTTATTAGCTCATGTACTCCTTCAATCACTCTGTTATCATACAGGGAAAACAGACTTTGCCAGGTCTGTTTTGATCATACTCTCCCGTTCACTCCCATGCACATCTTGTGTATAAGAAGCACCTTATCTGTTCATTCTCACGGGCAAGCTCTCAACACGAGCTGTACTTGGCTGGTCAGGGTCTCTTTTCATAATTAAGAAGCAAGAGTTATGCACTTGTTTAGGAAAGAGCTCAAGGACGAAAGTCTTAACTCTGCAACGCAGTGCTGCCAGCACAGCTAACTAAAATGTAGGGTATCCACATACCACCCCACTGGTTTACTTTTTTTTTTTTTTTTTTAAAGCAATCATATGAAGTATCAGCATAGCTAATGTATGGACCATCTCTTGTTAGTATTAATTTGGAGTTGTTGGAAGAGGCAACAGAAACACAAACTAGAGGCATCCAAGGTCACATATAACACCCCAAAGCCATGAGGATGTTCAAAGTGAGTCATTGTGCTCAAAAGTGAATGAATATTTCAGCGTAAATGAAGCAGAGCTTACAACATTTTCATTTACAGCTGCAATATAATAAAGTCATTTTAACAAGTACACAAACTGTGCTGGAAAACAGCAGCATGCCTGTGACTGTGAAAAAGCTTTCATTATAAATGGTGACTTACTCTGACCCTGTGTATTTACCTGTCAGGGAAGGACCATGACACCCCAGTCCTTCTGACTGCACTTTAGCATAATTTCAAGAGCAGCTTTTCTTCTAGCAGAGAGATCCAGAAGCCAAGCATTTCTTTTGGGTTCCTGGGCTAGGTCTTTCAGAGATTAATTTAAGTACCTGTCATCTCAGATGATTATATTTTAGTAGTCAAAGGGATACTTAAGTAACTATAGAACCTGTAAAAGATATTTTGGAAAACTATTTGAGTTAACATTTGCTTTTAATGGAAAATTATTTGGAAGCCTCACTTTTATACATTGTTTATACATTGTTTGAAGATAACGGTAATGGATCAAACACCAACATCACTTATTATTGTTTTCTTATAACTAAAAGAACATATAAAAGATCAACTCATTCTGTAGGGGGAGAGCTGTTCTACTCCAGGCTAAATGCAGAATAAAAAAACCAAACCCCTTTGCCCTGACATAACTTTGTCTGGTTGCACATACGTGACTGAGCAATCTGAGTCTTGGATACACACCACATGGCTGTCAGTTGCAGAATCCCCTGGTGCATGTATTTTTTGGCAAGCAGCAGCAGCAGAGTGCTGAAGGCCAGTAAAATTATGTCTTAGATATATACTTGGTGAATACGAATCAAAGCTGAACTATTACTCCCTGCTGTGGAGTGGCTTCATTAATGAAGCAAAAGCATTGGAAACCTCTCCTTTGGCATCACCTTGGAATATCTTTATCTTCTCTTTCATTTAAAACAAACAAAACAACTTCATTTCCAGTTAACTGTGTGGTTAACCTGTAACTTTACTCCTTTGGGAATTTGCCACACATTAAAAATGTTGAGTTCTTGCTTTTTGGAATAGACCAAAAATCACTTTCTCATAAAAGAACTCTCTTTCCTATACAGAAAAGTGCAAAAATAGGTAACTCTCATTTCATAAATGCTCCACAGCCCTTTTTTCTTTTTTTAATGAAAGATTAGTGAGTGGAAGTTTTGTTGATTAGGGTTTGTTTTTTTTTTTACTGTTGTCTGCTAGAAAGAATGTAATGACAATACAGAGAAAGAGGTGCTTGGTGTTGTGATTTGTGTGTGTAAATGTGTTACAACATTTTACGGTTTTTCTGAGGTCATATAAAGTTGGGTGAAGAATTCTGTGAATTTGCTGCCTTGAGCTCTTCGACAGAAAATCAACTTCTGTAGAACAAATCAAAAAGGCTGCATCACCTCTTCTGTACCTCCCAGAAACGGAGCTTAAAAGTGCAGCTACTTAACAAGCTGCTTGTGTAAATAACTGCTCAGAAGGAAAGAACTGATCTTTGGAGAAGTATTTTGACATTTTTGGTAGTCTTTGATAATAAAAGCTGAAATGCTTTTCTAAATGGACTTTTACATTGTATATTCTTCTAATTCTCTCTATGACTCTCTTTTCTTGTTTTTTCAAATGTTACAGAGTCTGTAAATTCATGTTAGACAAAAATAAGAGCAAAAAAACCGCAAACAACAAACAACCGTGAACAAACCCACAGCCTCCTGTACGTCAGGAAACATTTCAATGCCACAGATAAATACAACTTTACAATCTTTCCACTTGCAAGGGCTTGTTTAAGTCTTAACGAATGCAGTGTGCTAGTGTATATTATGGAATAAGTTTCCAAATAATAACAGAAAATTAGGTTGCTGTTCCCATATGACGCTAACAAGTTGCATTGTAGAGGAGGCTCTAGAATGAAGTGTTTATCTAAAATTTAATTTAGGGCTGAAAATCTGTGCTCTGTTCTTTGTCATCAATTTGTCCTGCACTCTCCATTTTAATTGTTCTGTGATGATCTTTGAAAATACAGCTGTCATGAGAATGCCAGATAAACAGAAGTAAGTGATGCACTAATCAATAGAGGATGCTGAGGACATTGGCATCCTTTACAGAAGCTCATGTTCCATTTCAATCAAATATGCCATCACAACACCCATACATTTACAACACCTTCATCAAAAGTCAATGCTTACACCTGTGACAGACAATTAGACCATCCCGCTGAGCCCACTTACACTGACACAGAACTCAGGAGTGGATGAAATCACCAAGTGGTAATAAGCATATAGTTTTATTTGTTCATAATATATTGATTGGGGAAAAGCATAGCTGTGGAAATTCAATATGCCTGTATGCTGTTGTACCAGCTGGACAAATGCATTTAGGGTCTTCTCATTACTATAATTGCAACAGAAATCTCTTTTAGAAGACCACCACAGCTACCATGTAAGTGGCTGTTAAACTTAGCAGAGCAGCACCAATTTGTTACTTCTCAGCAGCATCGGTTCTCCTACACAAAACAACCCAACAAAACACTAGCAGAAAGGCTCTCCTAGATGGTTAGTTCTGTAGATACGTTTAACTAATAATACATTTAACTAAAAAATATAATATATAAACCATTAGGCAGTCTGTTCCAGAAAGGGAAAGAAATAACAGACCTACAGTCACATTTGCCAGAACAGGTGTATTCTAGTAGCATGTAAACCCAGTATTGTGGCAGATTCAATTTGCCTGATTAGAAACATTTCAGATTTGGAAGACATCTCATGCACCCAAGGTAAACAGAACTGTTGACAGTGGAAGTGACCCTCATAGAACAGCTATAGAAGAGGGTGAAGTTGGAACAGAATGTGTTATGAGCCTGGAGGTTGTTCAGTTTTATAGTACGCTTCTCAACTTCTAGTGAGCATGCTACAGATACTTGTGAAATAAGAGTTGATGGCTTCAAAAAGAATGCAGCTGAGGAAGCGAGTTTTGCTGTAGGCTTGCTCTTATGTATTTGTGGCAGTATCAAGATGAATCACTTATAACACAAAGCTTTCTTCAAAATAATCATTCTTTTAAAGATTTTCCAACTCTGTTCGTGCTTGGATCCCTATAATAGCGAGAGCAAAAAACCTGCCATACTGCAATGACATGGTGCATGCTAACTATTTGGGAAAAAGTTATTGAAAAAATGTCTCATAATGAAGAAGGGATTGTACTCTAGAAGAGAGTTTCATGATACTTTAAAATAGTGAATTTTCTCTTCAGAAGGTAGTCATACTTTATACCTAGAGATTATCTTGAAAATAAAGGCTGATGTTTAGAACAGCCTCTCTTATGTAGATTGTAGACATTTTCAGTTGTGAATTAGAAGGGCAAAAGGGAAACTCAGAAAACTGTCTTAGGTGACAGTTTCCCTGCTCAAGGAAAGAACATAATTAAAATTTTCATTATTTTACTTTTTAGTGTGTAATGGTACATATATGCGTGTATGCCAAGAGGAGACTGCCTGCACTCTGAAATACAGACCCAGCTGCTCGAGCCAGCTCCTCACAGAATCACAATGTTTGGGGTTGGAAGGGACCTCAAAAGATCATCTAGTCCAACCCCTCCGCCAGAGCAGGATCACCTACAGTAGATCACACAGGAGTGTGTCCAGGTGGGTTTTGAATGTCTCCAGAGAAGGAGACTCTGCAATCTCCCTGGGCAGCCTGTGCCAGTGCTCTGTCACCCTCACAGTGACAAAGTTTTTCCTAATGTTTTTGTGGAACCTCGTATGCTCCAGCTTGAACCCATTGGCCCTTGTCCTATCATTGGACATCACTGAGAAGAACCTGGCTCCGTCCTCCTGGCACTCACCTTTTACATATTTATAAACATCAATAAGGTCAGGCCTCCTTCCCCTGCTCTGCCCTGCCCTGCCCTCCCTTCCCCTCCCCTCCCCAATCCACCTTCTCCAGCTCTAGCCCTTTTCTCTGCCATGTCTCCCTTTCCAGCTGTACATCTGTGCTCATACTTCTCAGGACTGGCCAACACACGAACCCTCCCTTTCGGTTTGCATAGGTGACTTGGAATCAGCTCAAGCAGAGAAATAAATGCCTTTTGAGTTCCCAGCATGCCCCCTGAAGAGGAGAGCTTGGGCTCTCGTGTCTGCAGCCTTGCTCACGCTGGACTCGCACAGTGTAACCGCATGAATGCCCATCAGGATGCTCTGAGTGCCGGTCATACAGAGGAGCGCAACCTCTTTCCTCACCTTTCAAAGGTCTGATAACCTGTACCCAGCTGTCCAGGCACTAGATACAGGTATTATGATAGCAGTGCCATGTGTGAGTTAAAATCTTGCTTTCTTTGAGCCAGCAGTGACCGCTGGTGGTATAGAGCCACCTCTTTGTGTTTTCACACTAGCTGAAAATACATTGGGAGGATGACTTCATTGGTTCTTCCAGCTTTCATTCATATTAATGTAATTTGTGCTATTACTGCATTTGTGTTCTGTCAGTCAGAAGCTGGATTTTTCAAGGTGTCAGATGTGTCTGCTTGAAAAACCAGTTCCTTGCCCTCGTGTCTTACTCTTACTTAACAGAGTAAGTAAATCGGTAATAGCTAAACCACTTTGTTCTGTCATAGGCAAAACATTTTAGTTGTAAAAACTTTATGGTATGAATCTGAGTTGTTACAGGATTTGGGCACAATTTCGTATGTCTCCTTTTATCTCTGGCATGAGAAATAATCAGCCTTCCCTCCCCAACAATTAGAACCCTTTATGAAGTCTGTGTCTGCATGTGTAAAACAGATTACAGCACTTGGGAGCCCCTTTGCTTCAACTGTGTGCTGTGTTACCTTTAAAGGCTTCACAGTTACATGGACCAAACATATGCTCAGTTTGTATTTTTTATAATGGCATCTGCCCCTCAGGATTTATTTAGCATTTGTAATAATACTTGTTAATTTTTTCCTTCACTCTTGGTGATGAGGAAGTTTTTGTGAAGAAAATGATTCCTCTATCTGTGCTTATATCATCCAACTTTACTTTCTCTGGCCTGTCTCATTCCACCTACTACAGTCAGCATCCCTGCTCCTGCTGGTACAAGCTGTTGTCCCAGTCTGCTCCAGACCTTTAATCTGTGAGTCTCGGTGTTTATTCTAAGTCCTTCTTTGCTATAGTCTCCCTGTGAGTGAGTGGCTACAACTGCTATTGGCTTTCCTGCCCTGACAATCTTCCAGTTTCTTTCCTTTTATTCCTAAATTTATATCTTCCCACTGCTGGAAAGTGGATTGCATTCCTGATGATACCGATTTTTGTGAGGGGCTTTATGCTTTTTATTTTATCACTAAACATCAACATGGTTGCTGCTGACTGATGGGATACCTGTGTTGACCTAGCATGCGGCAGCAGTTTCTCCTGCATTGCTGGTTTTCTCTCTTGCTATTCTAATCATTATTAGGTGGGTTTTTCTCCAAATCAGCTAATGCTCATTCGTGTAATTTTCTTCACCTCATTCCTGTCCCATGCACCTGCCACATTTAATTTACTCTGCTGTTTATTTGACTCCTCAGGCTTTTTGTATGCGTGTACACCTGGTTTATGTGGACAACTTTTCAATTCTTCCCTAATGGCTTTTGCAAATTTGAGCCACACCTTAGAGAGGCAAAATTATCCAGAAGAATTACATTTTTACCTTTTCTGTGAAAACACTAAGCACTAAAAAAGAGCTTCACTGTAGGTGTTTTCATGTATGACACTAGAGATGCTGTGCTGTAGAGAACATTTCAGAAGGGTTTTGAGGAGAGACACTTTCAATTTGAGCTCACACAGCATACATCCATGCAAAAGAAAGCTAGAGAAGCCCACATTTTTTTATTTGCAATTTCTATTACTGTAATAGAAGGCACATTTTAAAGAAGTTTCATTAATGTGTATCTTTCTCAGTTACCAATATATATGGAACTTATGTGTAACTGCAGTAGAAGATTCACCAAGTTTGCTTATATATTCCTGTTAAAAAAAACTAAATTGTTTATTATAATAAAAAATGTAGGGTATAATCTTTTTTTCCTGTGAATACTTGGTTACTTAACAGATTTGTATTTTTGTCCTTACTGCATGTACCTGAGATTTGCTTTTGAGACCCTTTTTGCTTTCTCCTTTTTGGGCTTCACAAGCTGCTACTGGACAATTTCCTGCTATGATATAAATAAATCATACCCATACTGAAGTATTTTGTAAGACTTTTTTCCCCTGCATTTACCATATGATTTTATTTCTAGTCCTTATTTTTTCAAAAGATTCTGGTTGAAGAGAATCTCTCTTCTCTGACTTTATCTTTCTTGCCAGAGGTTATTCTACTAAGACTGTCAATGGAATTGCATGAAGCTGAAAAATCTGCGGCAGCAAGGGCTGCTGTAATCCTTTAGTATCATTCTGTAGGCAATGAGGTCTTTCAGGGATAAAATAAGTTCACAGTTCAGACTGTAACTGTAGCTATATCATGTCTCATCCATGGGATACATAAAAGAGTGATTTCTGTTTAAGTATAGATTTTCTGGTGTGGTGGATAGTGTTGGTATGGGTGACAGCATCTGCTTGAACAGCTGTATTTCTGATTTCCAAAGCTCTTGAGAACAGTTTGCTACTCAGAGTTTCTGATATGGCAATTCTTATTTTCATTTTTCTCCACCCAGATGTAATTCCCTTTATCATCCATTACTTTCAGTAATGATTTTCTACGTAGAACTTCTAACATCTGGAGTGGGGCCACTTTAGTTGAATACAGTTGATCGAAATAAACCAAGATGCACCAGTGGAAGGCTACGCAGTGAAAGGGCTGTACAATGCAGGGTTCTTGCAAATGGGCAAGATTTCCCACTTAACGTTTCAGTCAAGAGTAAACAGTTTGACATGGCATCTGTGGTGACACATTTAACTGTCACTCCCTGCTTCTATCAGTCCACACTTCAAGCCGTAGCCCAACCATAGTGCTTGTTCTGCTAACTGCTTTCCTTAGCTTAGCCTCTCTGGAGAATGACAATCTTTCATTGCTAACTGATTTTGGGGAAGAGAGGTGGTGGTGAAACAGTAGACACTATCAGTTAGGTAGTTCTGATTTCTGTAGTGTCAGTAAAATGATAAGGATTCTTTCCATTTGTTGTTTCTGAAACCAGAGAACTGATTGAATATGTTCTCCAAAATTATAGTGCTGGAGAGAAAGACAAAAATGTCATTGAGTGACACTTGCGTTACCCAGCTTTACTATCATTTGTCAGTGCAAATGAAAGAGCTACTTCCCCTGCCCTGGGCTTGAAACCTGAACATGCCTATAGTTAAGCTGTCTTTCTTTAGGAAAGGAATTAAAAAAGAATGGAAATAAAAGAATGGAAATTGATAGTACCTGGCAATGTGACTTCAGAACCTCTGAAAGGGACCTTCAAAGACTCTTCATTGCATCATATTAATTCTTATCACTCTTTACTACTATGTTTCTCAAAAATGCCTCTAAATATGTCTACAGGGGTACAAAATGATGCACACAGTTGTAAAGCATTTCTCACACAACCTGAAGAAGCATGGAGGAGGAGATCCAGGTTGGGTTATCTAAGGAAGGAGGAGGAAGGTTGGTCAGTGCAAACCCTAAAAAGAGGACTAACATAAGAACAAAATTTAGTGTGAGCAACTTTGAAAGATTTGCATTGAACGAAGCTGCAATTTTATGATCCCGTTTTGTCCAGATGAGCAGAATCATCATTGACATAGTACTATAGAAAGAAAAAAAGTTGAAAAAGAAAGTGCTTAATAGAGTAGCGAGACTCAGAATCTGTATGAAGAACATAAAGAGGAATATAAGATAATCATGTAACAAAATTACTATGGAGGAAATTATTTTAAGAATGGTGCAAGTAGGAATAATTTAAAATGACTGTATAGTGCTAAAGATTCCTTATCCATAAGGATGAAAATTGTGGAATGCTTATATTACAGTTTCTGACAGGAGGCTAGAAAGAAAATCTATACAATGAATCTCTGCCGTTCAGCAACTCTCTTTACCTACATGGTAGATCTGAAGGAACTGATTATTTCAAGGATGTCCCATAGCATCTAGCTCAGTCACAGACAGAGCCCAGCATAGACTGTTTTGTAGCGTGCCCTGTTGTAGTTATCTTGAGAAAGCTTTCCTAAGCTAGTACAATTTAAAAATAGCATTTCTTTTTTTTACAGTGACCAACTCTAGTATGCTTTGTTTTTCCATGGAGAATAAAATTTTGACTCACAAGAAGTTATAACAATAATATATAAATATTGCATTCAGTATTTCACATTCCTGCAAGAGGTAGTCTGGTAGAGACCTCAGAGATAACGTTGAACACAATAGGTTATGTTTTCCCAGTCGACATCTAGCTCCAGCTAAGCTCTTTCTGTTATGACTGACAGCTTCCAGCACTGACATATTGTCATACCCAGCAATTGGTCTGGACATGAAATTACTCCACTGGCAGAACTTCTGGGAAGGGCAGTTATGTAGAGTCAAGCGAGTAGACTTGAAGGCGACCTCGACGTGACTGACCACAGGCGTGCGGTCCACTAACACCTAAGAACGCCTGCCTAGCTGTACCACGAGGGTGAGCTGATTTGTGTTGGGGATCAGAGGGAAGAGTGCTTTGGAGTGCTAAGCAGCAGTAAAGGTAGAAGGACCCAATGAAGGAGTTCATCTGAATGCCACAGGTACCCTGCACAAATTCCTGCTGTTGAGGGAATCATTTTTTTTGTCTTATGCTGCAATAATCAAGCTCCCTGTCTAGACCTGGAAACAAGTTATGCCCAGAGTGCAATCAATAGCATCGGCCCAGCTGCAGATACAACTTGGTTGGCTCAATGAAGAATGCCAGAGCGCTGAGGAGGAGTCTAAGGTGTGGCAAGTTCTTCTCTGCTCTCTCATCAAATGTACTAGATGTGCTGTGAAGCACTTAGACAGTGTCACTGGGTGTGTTACTCTCTCAAAAAAGAGCAGAATGTTTGTGGCTGTGGGTAACTGTGAGAGCCAGCACAAGCAGGATGCAGGAACAGCCACAAAACCATTGATGAAATGCAAAGAATAAGCTTATTTTCGTTACCTTGCAAATGCGGGTGATCCCTGGAGCAGTGCCTGGGCTTAGGCATGTGAGCAGGACCACAGGCACCGTGGAACTTGGTCCTTGCTAGATGATCTCTGAACCTGCTGTTTGCACTTGGTTTTCAGGGATTCACATAATTTTCCACTGTGCTTTGATCTTTCCTACAAGAGGGCAGAAATTTCAAGCATGTTCAATAGGATGCCTCTAAGTCTATCACAAGCCTGTGTTATCTGAACACAGGTATTCTACTTGTCATACGCACAAGTATAGGCAACAATTAGAATATTTGTTTTTCTACACTTGAGTGTATTTACAATCCTCCTCGCCATTCTTCTGCTATTTTCCCACAGTAACCAAGAGAACACATGGAAAAACAAGTTGTCAAATGGCAGCTGAAAACTTTCAGATTTAAAACCCCCCACATTTGTTGTGTGTTACGTATAATTTAAAAATAATTTGTTGGGATTTTCACCACACTGTGACTTGAGAGACAACCAGACTGATGATTAAGGGATAGATGGTATTTAGTTGCAAGGCTGAAGAAGTAGAAAACCATTCAATGAGGGTGGAGCAGCTCATGGGACATGAATTCAACTCACAACCCTTTTGACACAGGATGGCCTGATACATTGGGAAGTGAAATGACCTGACTGAGTGTTTAAGAGTAAGTAAAACTCAAGTGAAATCTAAAGACTTGATACCTGAAAAAAATATGTATTGGTGGCTCAACAGAAAAAAAATGTATATGCGGGATAACTGTCTTTTCATAAATACAAGGTTTTCTGAAGCCAACAACTCCTTTTTAGTTTGCTCTGAAGGATAGTGTATAAGTGGGGAAGAACAGGCACACAGATACCTGATTTGGTGTAGCTGATTTCTGTCATAGTGTCTAAGCCCTATCAGTCTAGTTCAAATATTTGACTTACAAGTGTAACTTAATTTTAAGCAAGTGTTTGAAATTAATTTAAGGGATTGATATTAGTAGTTTGTAATGTCTTTCCTTAATGCATTTATAATCAATGTGCTTAGCCTTATATTACAGAGAAAGCGTTGATTTGAACTTTTGAGTTTCTATAGCTCCTTTCATTATTCTTGTTGATCTGAACTTCCATTCAAATGCTCAAATATTTTCGGAATAGTGCCAGATTGTGAGAAGAAAAGTGAAGTAATTTGACAGAATTGAGAGAGAACATATCACTAGTGGAGATAACACAGTACACCAAGACATAGGAATAGTATTTCTGAGTATGGGTCCTGGTGTGAACACCAGGACAAAAGTTCTCTGGGGCTGCTTGGCACTGGTGGCAATCAGTGGGGGAGGGAGGCAGCTTGGCCTATGGGGAGGAGAGGATGGGGCAGGTGACCCAAATAGACCAATCACGGTATTCCTTCTCATGGTGCTCATTATATAAGGACCTCTAAGAAGAATCCAGATGCCTTTTGGTGCTTGTTGTTTTGGGAGGATTGTCGTTGGTGCTTTGTCATCTCCCCCTGTACTGCTGGTGTTCCAATTACCCTGTTTCCACGCTGCAGAGGAGCACCATTTGACAGAGCAGGTCACCTTCTGCTGCCCCCAGGTGGCAAAGGCACAGGTCCTTTTCTGTTTGTTTTTTTTTTTTTCGGTCTGTTGTCGGGACTCTGTGCTTGGGCCCTACCATCTGCTGCCAAGTCCAGCCTGGGACTTTGTTTTCCCACTCAGGACCTTGTTGTCACCTGGAAGGTGTGAGTTCTGTAGTAACATACTCCCTTGTTTCTGAGCATATTTGCATTCTTGTATGTGTGTAGTTTGACATTCTCAGTGTTGCTGTTAGTATTCTTTTTTTCATTAAGCTTCTTCAAATTTCTTTTTCAACCTTAAGGCCTCTCTCCCTGTTTCCCCTGTTATGCTCCCCGGGAAGGGTGGTGGGGAATCATAGAGAGCATTTGTCAAAGTTTACTGGCCAGACCAGCCTTAAATGTCTACAGTATGAAATCATTTTGAGAATGAAGAGACTTTTCATTTTTTCCAGAAGTTTGGTGGTGACTGCCAAAAATATTTCCCACTGAATTAAAATTGATAATTTTCAGCAACAGTTTTGGTTTTAGCAAATTAATGTTTTTTTAACATTTCTCCCTCATTTGCCCCAAAAGTGAAAAGAACACAGACCCGAAATATTTTGTCAAAGAAAAAGAGTTGTGACCATATCAATCTGACATCATTTTTGTTCAGAAGCCGATACACGTAAAAAAATGTTGATATCTGTGTCACCGATCTGTGTGAAAGCTGGCTCAACATCTGTTACTATTTGGCAGAGGGGCACAGAATGTACAGATTTTTAAAGACTTGAAAAATGCTTTCATATTTATGTAATGATTGATATTTCATTGCAATTAGTAACTTGATAAAATTCTTCACCAGAGGTAGGAGAATAAGAGAAGTTAAGAGACAGACCCATCTGCTAGTCTTTTGGAGATCCAACAAACATTTAAATGAGATTCAGACTTTGAACTCCTTTCAAGTTTATTTTCAGCCTGAAACCTGGAGAGGATGGTAATGGGCTGGAAGAAAGCATGCTGTAATGCAATAAAACGTATCCCAGAGGAGCCTTTGAGATGGATTTCTCACCGCTTTCACTAGTCAAATGTTTTCCTTGGAGAAAAAATAGGTAGCTGGCTGTTTTCCTAGCAAGTGAATATCACTATGTCTATGACACTTCTAAGCTTCTGATAATTATTAAAAGATACTTTAAAATATTCCTTCTCACCAATAATAGTAATTGTGTAGTCATAATTAGAATGGAGTAAGACTTTCAAAAGTCTGTTCAGAAGTACCATAAGCAAGAAGCACATTCCGAAAAATACAGTTTATTAAGTGGTAGAGAAGTGAAAATTTGAAATGGTGGAAGATGACAGCAGTCATCTTAAGTGCTGAAATGTTTTATTAAACAAATTCTTAGTTTGTTTGCATTGGAAATAAATCAGCCTTTAAATCAGACATCAAAACTCTAACTAGACGTTACCCTCAAGATATTTTGCAATATCAAAATCTCTATGGGCATGTCTGCACTGTTCTGTAAGAAGTTAAATAGGTATCCCCAGAATCACAGAATTATTGGAGCTGGAAAAGACCTCTGAGATCATCAAGTCCAGCTTATGTCCCAACACCACCACAACAGGTAGACCATGGCACTAAGTGCCACATCCAGCCCGTCCTTAAACACCTTCAGGGACGGTAACTCCACCACTTCCCTGGGCAGTGCATCCCAATGCCTGAGCACCCTCTCCATGAGGAAATGTTTCCTGAGATCCAACCTAAACCTTCCCTGATGCAGTTGCAGGCCATCCCCAAGCTGATGTTAAAAGAACTAGAAGCAGAACAGGATGGTCACCCCGCTTGCCCCAGCCAACTTGCTGCTTAGCCTGGCAGCAGGGTGTGGAGCTTAGGATGGGAGCTAAAAACATTAGGAGTATTTTGCAGTGTTTTAGGGGTGACAATCCGTTTTGCTCGGGGGCAGGTGTAGAACTCCTGCAAGAAGCAGAGTGCCCAGAACATATGCACTTTTCTGTGGAGCCTGCAACAAAGTTGTTTGTTTTTTTCTGAGGCTAACTGGCTAAATGCCTAGGGTTTTTGTTAATACTGAGGTAAGGCAAGCTGCACAGCTGTGTTTTCAGGCAACTGAATTCACAAAACTAGGTTTTCAGACTTAGTTTCTCCCTTTACCTTAGCTAGAGCTGTAACAGCCAGAGTTTTGAAGCAAAAGTGCAGGTATTACAGGCATTACAGGTCAGCTGGCAGCTCTTTTGAAAAGTACAGTAACAGGTGAAAAAAAGTCATTTTTATGATGGTGTTTTAGAACAAATCTTCACTTCAGTGTATTGCAGTGATGTGCGATTGAAGTTTACAAAACGAAGCAATCACTTGGAAAAGGCCAAAATTGGAAAAGGCCAGAATTTAGGTTGTCTGTGAGCTCTCATGAACACACATCTTTGCTCTCCATAAGACCTCTCAGTCTTTATTACTCTCAGTATATTCTTTTGTGGTTTTGAGCTTGAACCATTGAGAAAACAGCAGAGAGAATCCTCCTGGTTTTAGTTTTTTTGTTGGAACAATTGCAGGGGAAATGCTCTAAAAGTCTGTTCTAGAACAAAACTTGTATAAAGGGATTTTATTGGGAACACAAGCCTTTCTTGAGCATGGGTTAATTGTAGTGGAGGTTTATTAATTGTACCTGTTTTGCTATTATGTGTTTTCTGTTTTAAAGAAGAAAAGTTTTAGTGAATAAAACCTTCCAATCTGAGAAAGCCACAGAAACATGACTTCCCAACCTTGTTCTGCCTCTCTTGTGAGATTATGCTAAGTGCATAAATAAACTTTGACTTGAACCAAAAACAAGGGTTTGAAAATTTTGGCATTGCTGACCTGAATTTTTAATACTGTTGGAGCCTTTTACCAAATGTGTTGAGCTGAACCTGCTTGCAATGGTAGTCCCACTTTTTCAACCCTTGAGTATATCTGAAGGAAAGAAGCCAGAGAGTCGTAGTCAATGGGGCAGAGTCTAGCTGGAGGCCGGTATCTAGTGGAGTGCATCAAGGGTCAGTACTGGGGCCAATATTATTCAATATATTCATCAACGATTTAGATGAGGGAATTGAGTGTACTATCAGCAAGTTTGCTGATAACACTAAACTGGGAGGAGTGGCTGACACGCCAGAAGGCTGTGCTGCCATCCAGTTAGACCTGGACAGACTGGCGAGTTGGGCAGGGAATAACTTGATGAAATACAACAAGGGAAAGTGTAGGGTCCTACATCTGGGCAGGAACAGGCCAAGTTCCAGTATAAGTTGGGGAACCACCTGTTAGAGAGCAGTGTAGGGGAAAGGGACCTGGGGGTCCTGGTGGACAGCAGGATGACCATGAGCCAGCACTGTGCTCTTGTGGCCAGGAAGGCCAATGGCATCCTGGGGTGTATTAGAAGGGGGGTGGTTAGTTGGTCAAGAGAGGTTCTCCTTCGCCTCTACTCTGCTGTGGTGAGACCCCATCTGGAATATTGTGTCCAGTTCTGGGCCCCTCAGCTCAAGAAGGACAGGGAGCTGCTGGAGAGAGTCCAGTGCAGAGCCACAAAGATGATGGAGGGAGCGGAACATATCCCGTATGAGGAAAGGCTGAGGGAACTGGGTCTCTTTAGCTTGGAGAAGAGGAAACCAAGGGATGACCTTATTAATGTTTATAAATATGTCAAGGGGGAGTGTCACGAGGATGGAGACAGGTTCTTCTCGGTGGCAAACAATGATAGGACAAGGGGTAATGGAATCAAGCTGAAACACAAGAGGTTCCACTTAAATTTGAGAAGAAACTTTTCAGTGAGGGTGACAGAGCACTGGAACAGGCTGCCCAGAGAGGTTGTGGAGTCTCCTTCTCTGGAGACATTCAAAACCCGCCTGGACGCCTTCGTGTGTAACATCATGTAGGTGTTCCTGCTCTGGCAGGGGGATTGGACTAGATGATCTTTTGAGGTCCATTCCAATCCCTAGCATACTGTGATACTGTGATTTGCTAGTAGAAGTGTTATTCAATTTATGCCCATCCCCAACAAAATCTTTAGTAGAACAGATAGTTTACTAGAAATTGCCAGTCTATAATGAAAGAAAAAATAAAATCACGTTGGAATACTGCGATTTCAAAAGCACAAACAGTTGACGCTAAAAGTAAAAATCATTTTTCCCTAACATGGCACACACCAATTTAAGTTTAATTAAGAGTAATAACATCAATGCCATCTTGGTGTTTGTAAAAATATTGAACAGTTGTTTGCAGATGTCTGGCAATACAGCAGTAATTATGAATCTTTCCCTGTTGTATAATGTCTATTTCATTCACTTTTTAAAAGAAATCACACAGTTTATGGACTCTACAGGTGTGTCCATGATCGATGGTGCACACACGACACAGCATACGCCAGCCTGTTTCCTTAGATGAAATCTACGCAAGTCTAAAAATAACTCTGTGAACACATGTGCTAAAGCACTTTGAGGTAACCTTTGTTTTCTCTCAGTAAAATAAATCAAAACTGTAGAGCCAAGCACATGCTGTTGCAGTTCCTCTTGCAGTCATAGATCACTTCTCAGTGCAGGAAGGAAACTGCTTATACGTGTACAATATGTAATCTGTAGAAAGTCCTTATGACAGGGTTTTGAAAAAGGAATGTAGTACCTGTAAAGAACATACCCTGTACCTCTTTAAAAAAACCCGAACAAACAAAAACCTACAGAAAAAGGGGTGGCTGATAGGAGAGTAACTTTCTATGGAAATGTTTTACTGCTTTACGGGCATTATCCTTATAGATCATCTGCTGGATGATTATTAACTGTTCATTACCTTGTGGTTTGTGTTAAATGAGATCAAGGTCTGTTCTGAGAAATCTGTCTTAGAGCACCTTGAGTAATACATGGACCTCGTTCACATCCATGTGGGTTTCTTTAAGGCCCAAGAATTAGTGGTCAGAGCTGCTTTTATCATCTGAGGAGTAAAGCACATTGGTGTGAAGCTGAAGAAACATTGTGACTTGTCGTGTGTGCTCTGTTCAGTGAGAGAAAGTTTGTCAGATTCTCACTCATGCTTATTAAGTTGTCTCAGGCATTTAAAATATGAAAGAAAATTGCCCATGGAAAAGAAATGAAACTTGTGACTCTTAAAAAACCCCCAACTGTTCTGCTTGGAAATGAAAGGCTATGGATGCTGAGGAGAGGCTGTTGCTGATCAGCCTGACTGAAGGACTGGAGGGAAGGAGGAAGACACGAGGAAGCTGATGGTAATATCAGCAGTCCAGAGAAGTGTCATGGAAGCAAAATGAGGGGTCGTGCATGGAAGTTTAATATATATGCAAAGCTGATAAAGTCCTCATCCAAGCCTTCAAAGATCTGCATCTCCCTAGTTAATGAGCATTAATAGCTCTTAGAACTGTAGCAACAAATAGTTCTGGAAGGGTCTTATCTATTTTGTGTTTTGTGTGTCTTGTTCCTTGGCATGTTAGGACTAAGTGCCAAGGTGGCATCGAGGCTTTCGGTTATTTCAGTGAGTTTTTGACTGCTTGTCTGGAACAACTTTAGGCTCATGCAATGTCCTTTCTGATAAGACCATGTCTTTGTCAATTAAAAAACAGAATCTAATCTGTAATCCGACTTTTTTTATGTGGGTGAGTGAAAGAGCAACCATGTAATTTAGAGAGGTGCCTTTTAGCTAGTTTACCTCAAGATAGCTAAATGAGATACTACATTTTTTCTTCATTTTCTTAAAAACAGTGTTTGTTGTTGGTATACATATTTTTTTTTAAAAAATAAAGTGTTTTTATATTACTGTTTACATTTCTGAAATATGCCAGGACACACTGCTGTTGGGAAGTATGGCTTATGCTGACAAAGTACAGGTAACTGAAAATTTATCAAATTCAATTTTAGATAAAACAATTCCTACAGTATATAATAAAATCAAACAAGGACATGATTTATGTTCTTTGTATGATGATCTGCCTCCAAATGGAGTTTTGGATTGTGATACATACATAAGAACAATGATGTGGAGTCTTTAGTAATAGACTGATTCAACTGCTCATTGTGTGGCATTTGCATTATGCAGGTTTTTTCAGCTTGCCTTCTGGTTAACTACTTAATTCTTTTCAATTCTTTTCCATATGTGGTCTTCAAATATTCTTAATATGTGTGGGGTGTGGGTTTTTTGTTCTGTTTTTCTGGGGGAGGTTTAAGAAGGTAGTAGGGAAATAGTTCTAAACATTTGGCTATTAGGAACTCTTAAAAGAGTTCTAGAATACAAGGTTTCTTGTTATCATGGTTATTACAATTTTGGGTGGAGTTGACAAGTTGTTCATATCACTCAGACTCTCAGCACTGACTCTGTTTTGAGTTTACAGAGACTCCTGTGGTTGAACGACACGTAACCAGTGATGATTGGCAATTAGCTGCCCACTGGTTGGTAGCAACCCCAACTATCCTTTTCACGTTGGTTTTCTCTTTCTTAGGGTGGATTCTGACCTTAATGCATTTTCTTCAGGTGGGGTTTACCTCTAGTCCGAATGACGAGGACAGTGCCATGAGGCCAGGCTAGAAAAAAAACCCACTCTTTTTCTTCTGGCTTAGTGAGGTGCACAGAAAGCAGAAATATCGTGGGGTGAGACTGACTTTTCACCTGTCTCTAGCAGCAACTGGAGAGCATCAGATCAGTCTTTTGTCTCACCAAGAATTTTGACTAGAAGCTTCATCTTCTTTAACCAAAACAAAATGCGCTGCCAGTCTTGGGACTGATTTTTAGTAAGCCTTGGTCAGCTAGCAAATAACTAAGTCCACCACATAATAAAGAAGAGGGGAGGGATTTTTAGCTTTGTTGCTCACTTGTTTGAAGAGAATTACCTGAAGGAAAATGAGTGCAAAGAATCCTGGCACAGCTTCTTTGACAGCACTGGGTCTGATCACAGACGAAAAAGACGGGTCATCTCTATGGGGAGTGCCAAAATTGGCAGATTTTTTGTCTCCTATCAGAAGGTCACAACTTGGTGGGGGGATGTATTACATATAACTGCCATATGGCACCGCTTGACAATACTGCTGTAATTAAAAATAACACCTGAACACCATAAGACTACTGTGGATTTCAAGAATATGTGCTTTTCAGTCCATCCTATTTGCAAGTTTCCCATTACATTTAATCTGCTGACTACTTTCCTTGAAAAGAGATGAGTTACGCTTTTTACACCATGTAGTCTACAGTAAATCACTAGAAATGCTCAAATACCAAATACAGAAGGTAAATAAAGGTAAATAAACAAACATGTTTCTTCTAATACAGCCAGTAATCCCTTCACTGTAAATTCCATCAAGCATAGCAAGAGACAAAGTGTTCCACTTGGAGTATTTAATCCCTTTGAAGATAACTTTCTTAAGTTCGACTTTAAAACTGCTTGTAAAATGTTAATACAAGTAATTCTGCTTTTGTTGTCTATGAATTATGCAGATCTGAATATCTGCCATGTGTAGTCTGCAAGTTCACAGAAGAATCTTATCTAGGTACTCTGACAGTCAATCATCAGAAGCTTTGGGAAAGTATAATGTGCTCAAGTGCTGTAACTCAGCTGATTATGCTAACACAGCTCAGGGGGAAGTATTTGTACTACAGAGGTCATTAAGAAAAAAGCAGTTATGTGTTATGAAGAAAGATTTTTGAAAACCACAGTTCCATCCAGTAAAGTAGATTATGATGCAAAAGCCATGATATTGGAGTCTTCTTTCAGTGATAGTTGTCTTTGCTTAAGCTGAAACATATTCTTCTTTTGAACACTGAGGATGGCATGCAGGTATAAAAATGAGTCAGCAACAAGCAGCCCTTTAAGAATTAGATAATTAGAAAATGCCTAGATGCTGCACAAAATAATGAAAAAAAAGTTGAATGATCCAGGACTTGACTTGGCACAAGAAGTAGCTCCAGAAGTCTTTGAGTCCTGTTTGAGGTGGCTCAGCAGTCTGTTTTGCTGCTCTCTTAATACCACTCTGCAAGCAAGCCTACTATAGTCAGCCCCACTATAGCAGAGTTCAGCTTATTAAGAAAGCCAAATATATTTACCTTTCAGAACACCAGTATGATTCAGGGCTTTTTTCATTCAGACACTTGCTTGGATATGTTTTTTGGATGCTACTCATATGCCATGATGCTCCATCTACTGTGCATTTATAATTCATGTAGTGACTTATGTGGTGGTTGTAGTGATTTTATGTGGTAGTTCTCTTTATAACTGGAAGTAGGTCTTCAGGAGCAGATTAAGGTGAGTAAAATTGTTAGAGGCATATGTACTAATTGCTTTGTTCTTCACAGAGCTTAAGAGAAGTGGTAAACACTTCTGTGAGCATCTTTCTTAGCCAGGATTTCCTATGAAAGTGAGATGCGAAAAAGAGGGATTAAAACAGACAAGTACCCTTTGAAAACCAATCCAAAATGCTTCAGTACACCGTGTTGTTGCAAACCATTGTTACAAGTCATTTACTAGGAATGTGTGAGTGAATGAGAAGTGGGTTTGGACCTGAATTATTTCTCTTGGTAGCAACTACTTTTCAAAAGTATTTGGATGTGAAAACTTTATAAGGAAATATGACAATATAATAGAACTCTAGTAAGGGAGTGTCAACAAGAGGGTGCTAAAGGGAGGAAAGGTCATAGAGAAGACATGATTACTATTTTTGTTCTTTTGCTGAAGTTTATAAACCTCTCAAGGGACATGGCAGAAATTTATAGCTTCCCTGAACCTCAGCATCACACCTCTAGCACAAAAGAGGCAAGGGGCTCTTCTGAAAATGAGTCTTCAGTTTTGGAAATAGAGATCACATGGATGTGGTTTAGACTGCAGATGACTCCAGAAAGGCAGTGCACAATGTCCATTAAGGATTGGCGGACTGGAGGCTGTGGAGAAGCCAGAATGCTAACAGCAGCCAGGAGAGGAGCGAAGACTGAAAATTTATGTCAGGAAGCCTAAATTCACTTCTGAACTAAGAAATGTGTGCAAGTTTTCTTCTGTAGTGTCAAAGAGAGGCCATAAAGTGCTACCTGAATGTAACACTGTGCAAGGTGTTTATGTCAGCCTGAGAAAGAGTCTTCAGAGACGGCCTTAGAACTCTAATGAACTGAGTCTTCATTTATAAAAGAAAATAATGTTTGAGATTATACGGCAAATGTGATGTCACCAGGTTTTTGAGCCACAGCTAGTATGTAAGTTTCTGCATATGTTTTTCTATCTGACTTCATCAAAACCGTATACTCCCCCCATGAAAGAAGATGCTGTCGTCTTACAAATAATATGGTGTTAAAACCCCCCCAATTCTAATATCTAGATATGTTGGACTTTGTTAAATACTTTCATTTTATTTCAGGGTTTATTATCACTGTGTAGCTCTCCAGCATATTTTTTCTGTCATCCATATATTAATAGAGATATTTGTAACATTATTGTCCTTCTAGGCACAAGCTTATATTGTTTGATTGCTTTTGCCTTTTTTTTTTTTGTTAATTTTGTTTTGCTGCTTGCACTATAGCAGGGATTCATTGTTACTAGCATTCAGTTTTGCCTTCAGGAAATGTGCAAATTGCCTGGAGAGCAGTATAAAGATGTTGCTCCATTTCTTACTCTATTGAGTAAGATAACAAAGTCACAGCATCCAACTTGAGTGTCTCCTGGAACTCAATGCTGAGGACTGGGGCACTTTTCAGATGGATCATATAGTCCTTGAGCATTTGAATGGCTTGTGCAAACTAGGAGGGGATCAGGCTGTGGGTGTTGGTGCTCAGCCAGTTGCTCAATGAAATGTCAGATGGACGCTGGTACCAAGGTGGGGTGAAAGCAAACTTGTATGTTAAGTGCTTAACAAAGTCTGAGAGTCGCTATGGGCTGTTGAGGGGGAGGTGGCCCGTGACTCAGGAGATCTCATGCCCTTTTCTGGTTTCCTCAGTCGTCTACTGGATATCTGTTACCCGTAAGTTGCTTTTCCTGCCCGTGCTGCTGCTGCTGCTTCAACAATTTATGTACCCTCTCTATTAAAAAGGTAGCTTTTGGAGGTAAGGATTGTCACAGACTATGCATGTACACAGTTCATTTGTACCTCACTGTCAGATTCTGTGCTGCTGTTAGCTGTCAAAAATCCCAGCAAGTTTTTAACTGTCAACACCTCTCATAATTCCCCATCAAAATATTTTGCTGTGGCCATTCCTGTTTCAAGGCTTCTGCCTACTTCTTCCCATTCCCTGCAATTACCAGTTCTGCTGCCCTTACTTTTTAACACATGCAAAGCTCTCTCGTGAATTTTTGCTTATTGCTTCTCACCTGTTTTTTGGTTCTCCTCACCTCCTGGAGTAGAAGTGTCTTCCTCCCCAGAGGCTTATTGCTGGTGCTTGCTGTCTGCTCCTCTGACTCTTCTTTTGAAGGATTATCACAATTGACTATAAACTTTTTGTCTCGGAAGCAAATCAAAATGATAGCCAAAGACCACCCAGAGCATAAAGTCCTTTACATCCTGGACACAGGTGTATCCAGACTCTAATGACAAAACCTTCTGTGTGGGGAAAGGAGACATTGAGTCTGAGTTGAGTTAATTTGATGGAAGTTGATCCAGTTGTTAATAGGCTTCCTTAAGGAAACTTAATTTGGAGGCTGGTTCTTTCCTTCACTTGTGAAGTGGAGTGTGGTGTGAAATGGAGTAGATAGAATATAGTCAGGATAATAAGATGAAAGTAGGAAAGGATTTCAGCTCCAGCTGGGCAGCCTGTTTTGATTTCACTTTGAATTTTCTTTTCTTTCTTCTTAGGTTGGCTCAACTTTCCAGAAGCAGATTTTAGTCTAATCTTGAATTATTTGTAATTTAAAAATATTTTAGTTATTATCAGCTGCATAAAATCCACATAAGGCAAAAATAAATACATATGTTTTAAATTCACTGATAATGTAAATGCTGGGGTGCAGGTGAGGGCTCATTTTGAGCAAGAACGAGTCAGTTTTGAAATTTTTGCTGAACTGGAAGCTTGAAAATAATTATCTTTTGGGTAGATGTGCAGCATTTTGCTTTCAGGCTTTTAACACTTGATTTTGAAATGAATGGAAAGGAACTGTTGAAACAGCAAGAAACTTGTCTTACCAGCACAGCTATATGTTTGATACATCACTGGAGTCTTAGAAGTCATGTCTCTCTTGTTGGAAACTGTAACTCAGTGATTTTACCTGAAGTGGAGAGTACCTCAGGAAATTTTAGTTTCCAGTTATAATGACATTTATTAGCTGTTCAAGTGACTGCTCTCCCCATTTGATGCTTAGTGCTTCCTTAGAGAGTTCACGGACAAAGGTGAGAGGGGTGAAATTCTTATTCTTGCTGTTATGGGTCTGCCCAGGGTGGAATCTGATTGTTTTTTTCAGGTTTCTCAGGGAACTGCACCTGATAAAAATGGTATTGTATAAATAGATAAGCAGAAAACTGGTTGGAAATATGTGCTCCCATCCCTACAGCATATTGCTTCTGACGTGGAAGGCAAGGAATTATTGAAGGAAAGAATAGAGGAAAGAAAGATTAATTACATATTATAAGACCTTAACTGGCAGCCATCTGAGTGACGTATTCTGTCTGGAACTAGCGTGTATAAAAGATGTCCCCCCATAGACAATGGGTTAATCTAACTTTTCAAGTCTCCTTAAAAAGTTGATGCCTATAGAGTGAGCTGGTTATGACTTCTGTAAAAGATGAAAAATGCACATTCCTGCTTGGACCAGAAGATAATAGGAAAGTGCTATCTGAAGTGCACAGACTGGCTTTGCTTGCAGAGTGAATGCATCCTTCCTTGACCTTCAAACACCAGCTAATTGAAAACACAGAAGAAAAATGGTCTTTTCACAATAGGTCAAGCAAGAGTGGTGAGTATTTTTCAGTCATTCTATAGTGGTTACTAATGGAAAAATAACAGCTCAGAATATTTTTTTTAAAAAATGTTGGATAGAAAAAGCATAACAAAGAACAACCCATATACTTATTGAGGTAATGTCAGTAAAGTACACATCATCAAGATACCTGTGTTAGAGTGGTCCAAAGCTGGAATTTCTATGGAAAACCTAGGGACTTGGTATTTGAACTGCATCTGAAACAAATAACAGTTTTTTTTTTCAAAAACTTTTTGAAACTTTTTCTTGGTTAATAATTTGAAATGGACGTATTTATTAATGTGCATATGATTTAGTTTCTGAAACTTTAAAGCTGAGTTCTCAAAATCCTAGAGATTAGGAATTAAGGTTTAGGGCTCCTTAGCATACGTGATCCAAATTTCCAGTGCCCTCACAGTTTGCTAACACAGAGGTGAAAACGTGGTATTCTGTACAGGAGGGACTGCCCTGGAAAAGCAGACTTGGAAAGCCCAAAGACTATTAAGTTAATTGTCTGGAAACTGTCTATATTTTGTTTAACATCAATGGCAACTTAGGTATTTTTAGAAGGCATTTCAGGTTCAATAATTCCAATTTTTCCAGTTAAATCTGTTTCACCTCAAAATACCTGGTGAGCTGCACTCAGCATACTTCTGTAACGTGAATTTGTCAGAACTTCATGTTTTATGAGTGCATAAAATAAATTGCTGTATTTGTCTTTAAGTTATTAGTGTACAACTTTTAGTCCACCAGTTTGAGTGCAAATCTAATTCTGGTGGTTTTGAAAGTTGCATACAACTGCTTTCGAGGCACATCAATATCAACATTAGCTCAGCCTTACGTCCTAAAGAATTATAAGTAGAAAGCAGAAGAAAGACCAATTTTCTCATTATCTGAAGCAGAGGCTGTATTAACCTTAATATGGAAACTGCAAAGCCTGCTGATGGATAGTGATGTTCCCTCTTTAGTGAACTGAGGAACGTACAGTTAAACAGCTTTTTTTTTTCTTATGCTCAACAACTAACATGAAGGAGAGAAACACACTGAAGATATAGATCAGAATAACCTAAGCTTTAGGAGAAAAGGTAGAAAACGTGCAAAACTGCTTTTAGGAAAATCCAAGTTAACAAACTGGAATGCTAATTAAGCTTGACAGTGGCCTGTGACAGTCATGGATTCCCCCTGAGGAGCTCCAAGTGGCCTGCAGGTCTCTCTCATTCTTGCACTACTTGGCGGCAGTTGCTCTTGCTAAGGCAAGTTGGGCTTTTCACAGAAGAAAATGATTCCTGTCAAGATTTCTAAAAAGCACTTTAATACAGATTTAATACATGGACTTGGTTCCTGTTCAAGGGGAACATATGCCTTACAGATATTTGAAAATACTAAACACAAGGAAGGAAAATACTAAAAATAGGTTATGAATAGAGTTTTCCTGAAATTAAATAGGAAATGAACACCAGAAATAATTTTTCCTTGTGGTAACCACTACTAGACAGTAGCATAATTCAAATGAAAATAGAAGAGTAATTGTTGTGGATGCCTATAAAAGCATTCTGTGTCACATTTAGGTCATTTACACTGTGGTGGTGATATTTATATGGCAAAAATTGTATAGGAAAGCAAAATGAGGACCCAAGATCAAGAAAAGTGTGACCTGAGGGGAGAAGCCTTTCTGAGTAGTTGCATGTACCCTGAACCACCAGGCAACTTAAGACAGGTGCTGGCTTTCTGTCCTTGCCTTCCTGCAAGTCATTAGCTGAAAACAAGGATGTTGGAATTTTTGTGTGTGGGATTTTTGTTAGCAACACTAACCGGAGAATCCAGCCCTTAAAACTTAAATCCTCAGGTTCATCTTCCATCACAGAGATCTCTTGTATCCATCTCAGCTTCAGGATAATGCCTGCAGATTGCTGTTGAGCCTTACAGTCAACAGGTTTTTGCAGTCCTCTCCCAGATTCTTTCTCCTCTCCCTTGCAGTTCATCTCTGGCTTTGGTTGTTGTTTTACATGTTTTTCTTGTTCACTGTTTCCCTGCCAGCAATGAATCATCGTGTGCTACTTTGCTTTCCACTGTTCTGGGGGCTTGTTTATTTATTAATAAGAACAATAACAAACAGAAATGCACAGCCGTTTCATAGTCATTATTTGCAAGGCACGTTGTTCCAGGCCACCTCGCACCTGTGTCATAAATTCAGTCCGTAACAGACAATTAACATACATACAGTGAGTAATAAAACTAGTGTTTGCTTGGCATCAATTTAAAAATAATGCATTTACACTCGGTGTGGATCAACAGCTTTACTATTTGGCTGAAGTTCTGAACAGGACAACGAAATCCTTTTATCTCGCACTTAAACCAGTTATGCTGATGTTACTCACATGACAAGGTACAACAAAACAAGCTCAAAATCATAAAAGCTGTCACTGTGGAGAGAAAAAGGTTATTTCTAAGTCACCACACTGTGGTTTAAACCAAACAATAGCAGGAAAAGAGAAAGTGAAAATGGATTCACATCAATATTAAGAATTTAAGAGTTCACTCAGAAAGGTTTGGGCTGGATGAAAGTCACAGCCTGGCTGGAGAACTGCAATAAAATTGTAGTTAAGGAGAAAAAATTGGTTTCTACCACTGACATTTATAACTGCAAAAAAAATTAAATGCTTTTCTACTCTGCAGAACTTAGCTTAGAGCTGGCGAGGGACCCCAGAAATATTGGGAACTTGTCATAAACTCTCTAGGCTAGACTTGGATACGGCTGGAAAGTTCAGTGCTGTTCAGTTCAGTTATTAGTGGGAAAGAGAAAACTGGGAACTGTTTCATTGTGGGAAACTTTCACTTCTCAAATATAGTTTGGAGGACAAATGCCACTAACAGTGGTAGGCAAAAAACATGCCGGAGAGATGACAGCTGGCATATTGAAACACCAAATGGTCTCTGAAAGAACAAGAGGAAGGTATCAGGTCTATTTTAGACTTTTAAATGGGGGCATTGCAGAAGGTAACCTTGGACCAGCTGACCACATGTAGAGAGTTTAAATTAAATGGAAAATAAATCTGAAAGGATATGCATTTGACAGTCTGAAGTTAGTTGGACTTAAGTTGTTCAAGGATATGAATGCTGGGGAGGTTTTGCTTTTCTTCAAATCAAAGATATAACAAAATATCTACATGCTATATTCCTAGGAAGAGGAGAATATTTTTGGAGACAGACTCCAGTGTTAATATCATTCATTCGTACTCGAAATTGTGACTATGTTAGCCTATTCACCATCAGCTAGCAAAATAGATAAACGGTGAACTATGGAACTCTGTTATTGATATTGAATTTATTCAGATTGTAAACATGAAGGTTGGCTGTAAATAACTGTAAAGGATCTCACTGATGCTGATTTGGGGGGGAAACCTGTTCCCATTCCCAAATCTGCCAGATTTTTCCTTTCCACATGAGTGCCTCAGTGTATATTAACTCATGCAAATGTTATATTGAGAGGCAACATTTTCTTTTTGCCCAGTTTAGTTTTGATTACAGTGTTTCCCAAGCTATAGTTTGTTTTTGGTTTCAGGTAGGGCCTGAGGTCTCTCTACTGCTGCTTGCACGATGATTGGCGAAAATCATGTAGAAGAAGTGAAAGCTCAGGATGTAAAATGTCTCTCGAGGACTTGCGTGCCTTTGCTTCGGAGGCTGACTGGAGCAGCAGATGGGCTGTGTGTTGCCAGGGCACATTACCTGCCTGCCCACGTCTGAAAATACCTGACTGAGGCAAAGTTTATCCTCACAGGCACTGAAATGCACAGGTATTGTCCAAATGTCATTTTTATGTCTGATAGTTTAAACCAAAAAGGCTGCTCTGCTGCTCTTGCTAACCTGGGATTGCAGGTGCTATACAAACCTTATGCAAGTCCTACAGAGGCTACGTTTTTTTTCCACTTTGCACACATGAAAAGGCTAATTAATTATCAAACTGGCTGGCACAACTCAAGCACCTGCTCTCAGAAACTTAACAAGCACTCTTACAGAAACTGCTGTACTATCTGGCTCAGACCTTCCTATATGTCGAATTTTCAGGTAACCTATTTTTTGTACAAAGCACAGTGCTGGGAACCCTTCGTCATTAGTCTTTGGAAGCACTTTCTGCTCTCCTGGGGCTCTGTCCCTGGGCAGCTGCATGCTGCTTCCCTGCTGCAGGCAACAAGGCCACTGCATTTTCTACAGCGACGTGAATTATTGCTAAACTAAGCTCCATATGATGCTGTTTATTTTTAAATACAATTTTCCTACTGAAGTGAAGGGCGACCAATGCTTCAGAAGACTGTGTGTTATGGTTCTAGTGGGAATATTATTAAATGTCTCTGAGAGTTTTTTTCACAATTCTTCTGTTGGTTTGGTTTTGTTTTGTTTGTTTGCTAATAAGTGACTATATAGACACAAGCTTTTCGTAGCAGCTGGTTGCTGTAAGGCTCTGGTCTTACTAACAATTGAAAAAATATGTATGTTTACAGGCTGGTTTGCATCAGAAATTAGGCAGCTTCTCACCTTGGATGCTCAATACTTGTCATATTGTTGCTGTTTATTAAGATAGTTTGGTCCTAAGAGAGATTATTAGGGACATTAAAAAAAAGGTATAATGTTTTATGAAAGACGAGCAATTTTCTTTTTTTTAAAAAACTTTGCTTGTTGTTCAA
Organism: Trogon surrucura; assembly: GCA_020746105.1. Taxonomy (NCBI): domain Eukaryota; kingdom Metazoa; phylum Chordata; class Aves; order Trogoniformes; family Trogonidae; genus Trogon; species Trogon surrucura. The sequence goes on along the minus strand of CM036622.1, from coordinate 14,316,139 downwards.
GAGAGGAATAAGGAAGATTTACCTTGTCTCTGGTATGATAGAAGTGCTATTAGTATATATTAGTACACTGTACATACACATTCACCAGAGACTCTGGCGCAATCTGTAGTGCAAACTGGTAATTTTCTATAGGGTGATCACATTTTTTAAACACACAATAGCTGCTTGACAAGCACGACCTAGTAACATTTTAAAATATTATTATGAGACAGTGTAGCATCCAGAGAATACGTGTTGTTCCCTTCCCCCTCCATCTGTTAGATTTCATTGCAAGCAAAAGTGCAGGAGGGAACTTTGCTGTCTGAGTTTTGGAAAACAATTTCAGACTGATGTGAGTGAGAAGAAAAGTATTTTCATTTGTGTGGTTATAATTTTCCATTCCTTTCCTATAAACAAGTCCAACACAAAAGCCCATATATTTTTCATGTACTACAGGCTTTAAAATTCCATTTAACAGCCATTTGCATGGTTATTGAAATAATATTGAAATTTTCCTAGTAAGAATATGAGCTGTGTTGCTATGGATCAGTGCTGTCTAGAGGTGGAAAAAAACCCAGCAGCACTAGATATATGTTAAGCTACAGTACCGTGGAAGGAAACTCAGGAAGTGATTGACAATGTTGGCCTTTAAGAAGACATAATTAGTCTGTAAAGTTACCGCCTATTGAGATTTGTGTTTCCATTTTGTCTCAAGGTGCTGCTGTTTTTGTCCTCTGGCTGACTGCAGAGTCAAAAAGAAACTGGTGTGTGGGATTTGATTGTTTCTACATAGAGTGCTTAACGCTTGGGTGGTTTTTTTTTTTTTAATTTTTTTCTTTTCTTTCCTTCTTCTTGAAGGAAGCTTTGATTCTTAGAACAAAAATAGTTCTTCAGATATGTGGATTTGAGTGACTACACAGTTATCTTGTGTTTCGTTAGGGCAAGCCAAGGATGAAGTAGTCCACTGAATTGCACGAAGAGATCAGAGGTAGAATATACTAAAAATAAGAATCAGAATAATTAGCATGTAGACCAAGACAGAGTGAATACATACATATAATATCACCCACTATCTATGAAATGTGAACTTTAAGTGCAGGTAAGATGGATATATTTGGAAATTTGTGCTGACTGTCCGAAATCCTTAGCACGTCTGGATATTTAAATGTGAAAGTTTGTGAGTTTTTAATTTTTTAAAAAATCTTCTTTATTTTTGCATGTTTTCCTGAGAAATCTTCTGCTCTTTGGCTTACTTCCACTATTGTTCGATAAGACCCTAGGAAATCTTCTGTGCAAACTCTAATTTTGCCTCTTTCTGAGCATTTTCTTTGTGATGCTTGTGGTGCCCGAGTGTCCTTATTGCGGGAGATCCTACAGCTGTGATTTATGACAGTGTTAAGTCCTTTACACTACTCTGGCCCTTGCATTTTGGGGGAACTCAACTGTATTAGGTCAAATGCAAGTGAAAAAAACCCCCAACACATAAATAATACTCTGAAGTTATAATTTTTAGGCACCCTAGCTCAGTATTTTGAATACGTGAGGCCAATAACACAATGTCTAGGATAAGAAAATCAGAAAACTGAGAAGAGGTTTCTTTTCAATGCTCATCATAAGCCAGTTAGTGGAAATATTTATTCCACGAGTGATCAGTTCTGTTGACATTTTAGCCTATGGTTAGATAAATACTAGCCATGTCCTATTGTGATACATCATTTGAACAATTTGGTGTCACTAAAGATCAAGAACTTTACTATTCTTCTTCTTTTTTTTTTTTTTTTTTTTTTTTTTTTTCCCTACCTTGCCTTCATTGCACTGGGTTGTTTCTTGGTCACGTATACGGCCTTTGAATGGCAAAAAAATAACAGATACCTGAAGAGCTGTGGGGAGTGAATAAATTCAAATGTCAATGTCTTGTATATAGTGCCAAGACTTAAAAGACATCACCAAGACATAATTGTAAGATTACATACAACATTTTAAACACTAAAACAACTTCAAAGAAGAAAGTACTGCTTCTCCTCTTGCAGAACTTTTATGGTTCTGGGTTCTGACTGAAATGAGTCTTTTCTGAAGTCTTGGGAGACTTCTGTTATCAAGGCTCATATGAAATAAAACTGTTGTTAGCCAGACTCTCTAAATGAAAGGATCAGATCTGTCTCATTTCTTTGTGTTTTTGAAGCAGGAAATTGCTGTTTCTTGTCGATGTTGCCACTGATAGTGCATGGCAGGAGAAATGCAGGGGAAGAGAGGTTTATGAAGTACAGAAGAGCAGAAGAGGTCAGTGGTGGTTCTGGGAATGCTGATATGACTTTTTATGTTCATCTTGGAAGGGATAAGACTGATTATGTGGAATCATCTAACAAACTTGCAGCTATGCATTTTTTTTAATAGGATGTAGCTATATAGATGATTTGCAGATACTAAGGGATGTGGGCTTAGTGATCCATTTTCTTGTGATCCATTATCTGATTTTCTGAGTGAAGCAAAGACTCAATACCTCACAGACTGCTGGAATTGATGACTGCTGTGCAAATTGCCCTTACTGAGTCAGAGGATGGAGCCAGGAAACCTAGTACCAGCCTTTTCCCTCTTCTCATTTCTCGCTCCATTACTGTCTAAATTCCCAGATATAGCCTCATTTTTTTAATGCTGAGGTAGTCTGTTAGAAGCACTTTCCTAGAAAATGGGAATGTGACTTTCTGTGGTGTGCACAGCAGCACAAAGTATGTGGGAACCAAGTGTTAGAGGTTAAGGAAAGAAGATGCAGAAAAGGTTTAGAACAGTTTACTTCATCTCAAAACTTCATTTGAAAAGCACAGGATTTTTTACAAGGTATCAGGTGAGGCTACTGAGAGTGTGTTACAAAATTGCCTCATAAAATAAAATGTTTTAAAATCTCACCTACATTTAGCAGATGGACTAATTGGAGAGTAAATTATCTTGGTACATAATCCACTGACAGGTCAAAGCAAAGTTATCACAAAGGCTGGGTATGACTTGTAAAAAAAATAAGGAGTATTTGCAGAATTTGTGATAAGCTGTGTTTCTTAAATTGAATCTAGTAGTTATCACAAACACAACAGAAATATCAGTCTTAAAAAAAATATATCTGAAGGTATAAAAGCAGAAGACAGGATAAAATTAGTGGGGGAGCCTACTTATGGATTTTTTTTTTCTTTTTCTTTTTTCAGTGTCTGTTTTTCTGGTTATTTTTGTTTGTTTGTTTGGTTGGTTTTTGCTTTTCTTTTTTTTTCTGAATGCCTTTTTTTCCCATTGTCAATGGAGGCAGCTACAGAAATGTGAGAAGGTAATAGTGCAAGAGATTTTGGTTAGACACTGCTGGTTTACTGCCTGAATCTTGACACAGACCAAATCTGCTGTTCTACTGCATGACAGTTCTGTAACCCCTTAGTTCATTAGTGGCAGGCCTAGGATGATTCTTTATAGGGAAATGACCAGGAAATTAGGAAAGAAATGGTTGAATTTGATGGTGCTGTAAGGATGGTATAAAAGGTGATGGATGAGGGGGAAATAAAAAAAAAAAGAGAGGAAGAAAAATAAAGAGAGATTACAGTTACCAGTCGGAAGAAGACACTAAAAGCTGGGCTGCTGGATGTTAGCACATGGGATGCTTGTACTGATGTTCATAAAGAGCATGTTTTGAGGGTAACAGCCAACTGTTGCATTAAACTCAGAAACCCTTCATGACCTTGCTGTGTGTACAACTACTCTGCTCATGGTAATCCTGTTTGGAAATTAGTGTTCCATTCCAAATGTATGTGCCTTCCCATTTGTTGTTTTACTTTCAAAACTGGCATTTGTTGCATTGATTGTGACATATTTTTCAAGAAAAACTGCTTGGGGGATTCCTTACTCGAGGCTTTTGTAATATACTGGTTCGGGGAGTTTAAAATAGAACCACCCTTCAAATCCAGATTTCTACTTTACTGACTGCCTTCTTTACTTATTTGGTTTTGGCCTGGAATGAACTCTGGTCCTGTCCTAGGTTCCTTGAGATTTTCCCTGGGAGACAGTATGCTCACCTGTGTGATGCCCATCTTACAGACTATCTGTCATCCAGCTAATTGCTATGTATACTCTTTGAAACTGTAGCCAAGTCAAATGGCATAGTGTTTGCCAACTTTGTTTAGGATATATCTGATACTTGCAGAAACAAGAAACTACTTAGGACAGATATCCTGGTGCTGTTTCATCTCAATTACTGCACGTGCATTTGTAATTAGAAAAGGAAATGTACAAATTTTAAATAAAACTAACACAAAACCTCCAGAACAGAACATCCAGTTTTACTTTCAGGAGACTAGCTTTTATACTGGAAAAAGAAAAAAAAACCCAATATCAAAACTTTAAAGCATATTACGTAATGGTGAGGATCATAGCATGGTTTGGGCAGGAAGGGTCCTGAAGATCATCTAGTTCCAACTCCCCCTGCCATGGGCAGGGACACCTTCTACTAGACCAGGTTGCTCAAATCCCCATCTAACCTGGCCTTGGACACTTCCAGGGAGGGGGCATCCACCACTTCTCTGGGTTGTTTCGTCACCCTCATATTTATGTACCATTTATAAAATGAGGAAAGTAAACACCACTCCCAATTTATGTAATGGAAATTATTAAATTATATTTGGAACTAAGCTTGGTAGACAAATGGTACGTTTGTGCAGCCCCAGTCAATGGCTGGGATACGGCGAGCTTAGATAAGCCTGCGTATTTCATTAATTCAATACTTTGAAGGCAGGTTACTTTCTGTGGCATGAAGAAGGCAGCAGCAAAGAACCAGGATTTGCAGAGGGCTGTGCAGCAGGTGCCCACGCATCCCAGGGAACCAGCATCCGTGCTTTATGATGAGGACAGGAGAGGGACACGCCTCGCTGAGGCAAGGCAGTGCTGTACCACCACAGAGCTTCTTCTGGCTACTTGGCCAGGACCTCGTCCCCGCTGCCCCATGTTACGCAGCTCCTGACTTCAGGCACGTGGGGCTCTGCCAGCATGCACCTGCCCCCGGGGTGGGGGGCAAGCAGCCTCCCCCAACCCATCCTCCTGCCCTGCATGGCAGTGAGGTGGGCAGTGGCAGATTGGGAAATCGTGCAGAAATACCATAGACATGTATTTGCTATCATTATTATTTTCTTTTAATTTCTGGAATATGCCTTATTTAATCAACATATCTCTCCTTGATCTAAGTAGAAACTCAAGTAGAGGGGAAGCAAGAAACCCCATATATAAACATTCATGTTGAAGTGTAGACACACTGACAAAATTTAGGCAGCTCAAACTGAGAGATGACACTTTTGTCCTTAAAAGTCCTTAATTTGTACCAGTGGGAAAACGATGTGAAAGGATCCAAGTTGGGCACAGAGCGTCATCTGGGATTTGTGTTCCTGTGCACATCCAAATGTTAAGTAAACTTAGTCTTTGAAGTTTTCATAAAAAAACCAACCAAACCTCTTAAGGAAATTAAATCTCTGCTCTGTAAAAATCTTAATTTGGTAACAATCATCACCTTTGCATTAATTATTAAATGGAACTTAATTTACTTTTTGGTCTTGGAACACTTATTTTGTGTTGTAAATGGGTTTTTTTTTTTTAGAAAGCTTGCTAAAGAACATGTAGATATGATCCACACTGTGCATCTTTAAATATATAAATCAAAATTCCAGTGCAATGCAGTAGCTCTTGTTGCACTGTAGCAATATAAGTTTCTAATACATTAAATACTGAAAAAAATTTTCAAATAACATTTGGGCATAAAATCACATTATGGATTAAATAATTTGCCAAATCTATAGTTCTTTTTTTCTGACTAGGGGTCAAAGCTAATTTTTACATACACAAGTAAAAAATTATCAAATAAATATTTTAAACTTATTTCTTTGATTCTGACTAAATCATTGTAATTTTCTCCTTTCATATTGTTCAGTTTTCTCAATGGTTTTCACCACTGTTAATTTTCTTGACCAGATATAAAATCCCGGATTAGGTATATGTAGTAAAATGTTGACTCGTTTTTATCAATAATAGTGCAATACTAAGCCACAAACCAAGGGTACTTACTCAGCATAGCAGCTCACTTTTAAAGTAGTGATAGTTGATTGAGTATAGGATACAACATTCCAGCTGTTATATTTTTATAAATAAAATAATACCTTAATTTATTTGTATTCCACCAGCATGAATACATTAATTGCAAATTGCATGCGTGTAAAAGGGAATCCATTTGCAAACTACATAGTATTTTAACAATAAATAGTATTTGATCTAATACATGGTAGTAGTGCATTTCTTGTTAAAACTGCAAGCTTTTACCAAAATGAAGACAAACTCTTATTCTCCTTATAAATATTTCAAATAGCTTTTAAGTACATGTTTCATACCAAGTATATAAAAATAGTATTTTTAGATAAATTAAGAGGTTTCATTTACATGACAAATGACGTGCAACAACTAATCACTCTCTACCAACTCTATTTGGTTGATTGTCTCGATGACATGCAGCGATAATTGTCCCTTTGCCTTCAAAGAACTGACAAACAGACCAGCAGGACCCACTATCACCTGCAGCAAACAGTGCCATAGATATTGTTTGGAAACCACAGTAAGACACTCAGGGAAAACCTTTGCTTTGACGAACAAAAGCCTCCCATGACAGTCCTTTTGTCCTAGACTTCCAGCTGCTCTGACCCTCAGGGTCTTTGGACTAACACAGAAGTCTGCCAAACAGACCAGTAAGTTATATCTGTATACAAAATGCTTTTCAACATGCTTCTAGAATCTAATTTTTTTTTTCCTATAGCATGAACTGGCAATGCCTTTTCTTACTTTCTATAAATCCAGATTTTCTTGTTTGTAAGTCTCCATTGTCACCAGAGAAAAGGTCAAATAAAGCAGTTGTGCAGTCCTCTCTAAGTTTGAAACTGGCAGCTGTGGAACGTGCTTTGACTGCCACTTCGCTGTTTCTTTTTAAACGTCTATGGCTTGGTAATCTTTATCTTTAACATCCCTTGTGCTTGTCACAATGTCTATCGGGAAATCTGGGGTCTGTGCAGAAACTACCCCAGCTGTTCCTTCCAGGTCCCACGATCCCGGCAGGTTCTCAAGGCTTAGTGAGCTGATTGCTCCTTGGCTAAAGCTGCCTTCTTCCTCAGACCTGCTGGGGAGCACGAGGTGTAATGATGTCTCTGAGGAAGAGCATACTGAAGAAGACAAGGTTGCTGAAATAGACTGAAGAGGAGTCAGCGTAGTGTCGGAATGAGGAGAGGTGCAGCCTAAAAATTGCAAATTGTCTTTTTGATTTGCCTGATACGGGCAGGGGGAATTGTGAAGGCCCGATGTATAATAAATTTCACTGTCCATAGAATTTTGCAGGTTGGGCTCAGTTCTTTGCGGACTGCTGCCTACAGAAGACAGGTCTGTATTCCAAATGTCACATACCGTGTTGCCACGGGAAAGCTGTGCTTTGTTGCAAGTAAAGTTCCCTGCTTGCACGTGCGTGCAAGGTTGGTGTGTAGTCCAAGCCATTCGAGATTGCAGACTTTCCAGAGTAAGACTTTGAGATATGCCATGCACAGCACAGAACTCTGGAGGCTTCTGGGATGTGAGCAGGTTCTCCAGAAGGTTCATCACATTTTTCATGTCCTTACTTAATTGTGAGACTTCTTGGGTTAAAGTTGTCACCTGTTAGAGCAGGGCAGAATATCTCAGTACTTATCTATTCAGTCATGTCTGAAATACACACATATGTACCCTTTTTCCTTCTAACAATACCAGATTTGATCTGTAGCACAGTGTTTTTAAAGAAATGTGCTCTACTAACACATATGTTGGAAACAGTCCGTCCACCTACCCTACCACAGCTACATATTATACTTCCTGTGGCATAATGAAATAATGAAAGCAACTCAATAAAAACGTATGATGGAAACACCGTAGGCGTTATTCACCTGATTTGAAATGATACTCTGTATTTAAAGAATGGCCTTAGGATCAGAATTGAGATGATTTCTAGTGACAGTATGACATTAATAACTTCTTCATCAAGCATCAAATATTTTAGTGCATAAACCTTTTATAGTAGCCAGTTTTATACTGATGAATGATATAAAAATGAGGTCTTGTGAAATCTTGTTCATAATACATGTGGGAAGTATACTGCTGTCTTCACAGTAAGATAAAAGAAACCCACACCCAAAGCTCCTGGATGTAAGCAATAGTTATAGGAAAATCTGGTGTATTACTAAAAACAAAGAAGAAAAGAAACTGGAAACTTTAAAACACACTTGCTAACTCTAAGCATTTAAACAATATAAAAGCCTATAAACCAGTTTTCTTCCATGTAATTATGTTTATGCTTGAAAGCTATTTCATATAACATGGAGACAGTAATTCATAGCATAGATTATTGTGGTGTGTGTGCAAAAGGAAGAGTCATATTTTTTATTAGACTTTTTTTCTTTTTAATACTAAAACCACTGAAAGCATTGCAAGTCTTTTATCTGTTCAAAACTGTTGGTTTGGGTGGAGATCAGATTGAAAAGTTCTGAATTTGTGTTTTAAAGTAAATTGTTATATGAACATTAATGGGGACATTTGTTTAGGACATTACAAGGACATTTTGACAAATGAAAATCCTAACTCAAACATAAAAGTGACCCACTTACCATTTCAAAAGTGTCTTTCCTTTTTCCTTTTTAAGGAAAAGTTGGAACAATATTAAAATCAATAAGTTTTTTTTTAATAAAGAGAAATGAACCTATCAAGAAGTAGAAATGAACTTTGTCTCCATGGTAGCTAATCAATCTATTTCAGGTCAAACCACTGTCATTACTGCTAAAATAGAGTTTCTCACACTGATGCTAGTGAAAACACTCTCTTGAAAAAAGTAATGACTGCACCTTTGTCTTCAGAAGGATAAACCACCTGTCAAGAAGAAAAAAGGCTCATTCAGTGGGCCTTCCTTTGCACTGAAGACACCACCAATGAGGTGCCCTACACAGATTAATCTCCACGTAATCAGAAACAGACATACAATTTTCATTTTCTGACAGGATAATTCTAAAGAAATCTGCTGAAAGACATTTCAGGATGAGTTTGACTGTGTTACTATAAGTGCAGTTATTATAAAGAAATTCGAAGTTAGCAGAAAGGTAGGGAGCTCCAGTAGGGCTCCTATACATTTATTTGTTTCTCTCTGAGCTAAGGTCAAACCATCAAATGATTAATTGCTTTGCAAGGAACACACTTCCCCTGGGAGGAAAAATGCTTAAAGGGAGGAGGCTCTTGCGTGACATATTACAGGATTTCCCTCTGTCTCTCTCTCCATCCCTCTTTGCCTTGTTACCTAAAAAAGTTGTGCTAAATAACAAATAACCACAAGACTTCCTTCTGCCAGCTGAGGTGAAACTTCGAATGCCTGGTAGCTCATTTGAGGTTCATTTCATGTGAGGGACTAAAATATGTTGGAAAGTGATTTGTCAACAGGCTTCCTGTGGGGTCAGAACAGCCAGAGAAGGTTCTCGGTACTGTCAGAGTGTAAGAGAAAGCACGGTGAGATTTCTGGACAAATAAACCAAGCGAGAACTTCTGTGCTCCCTTGGGAACTGGGAAATGACACTGCAAAACCTCCAAAAGCTTCTTTGGGACAAAAGGGGAATGAAGGACAACGAAATCCCTGACTACCTAGATTCAGTGCTTGTTGCTTCTTTTTAGGATCATCAGTGGCTCCCACTCCCATCCTTTGTTTTCTGTGCCTAGTTTCCCAGCTTGTGTCCCTTTTACAGGGCTGTCTGCAATCAGGTAGATGGAAAGACTGATATGACTTTATGTCTGCACTTTACCCAAACTATGAATGCTGTGTGAAAATAACTGCAACTTTAAAATGTCTTGTCTGATTTGGTCCATATTTTTCTCTTCCATTTGTGATTACTTAAAGGCATTTAAAAGTTTATTTATTATTTATGTTTCTTTTGCCAATTCATTCAGACAATGCAGGAAAAATCAATCCCAGTGTCAGTACCTTGGCAGTCCTGAATTTCTGTTAACTACAACTTGTACTGGTGCCCAGATACTCTTTTTGATATATCAGCTAGCTCTCAGTGCTGTCTTCTCTTAAGATTGCTCTCAGACAGTCATAGATAACTGACCTGATAAACCAGCCTTTGGTGTATGCTTTAATAGTTTCCAGTATTATGATAGTTTAAGATCCAAAGGAGTTATGCCAAACTTCATTGGCCACCATTTAATGAGATTGTAAATAGGCAAAGCAAATATGCATATTTTTTGACCATTTAAAACCTTTTCTGTAAAATGTTAATCTTGGCAGATTAAACCTCCAATATCTGTACTACTATTAATTATTACATTATTATACATACATAGTTTACTATATCAGAAAGTGCAAACAGAATGGACACTAAAAGCAAAAGTAATTTTAAGTCTGTAAAACTGAAATTGAAAGCAGTACAGTTTCTTCCTGAGCGAAAGGACTAATTCCTTGCATGCTGGTAAGGCTATTCTCTTTTCACGAGTTCAGTGATTATTGCTAGGCAGTACAGCTAGTTGTACAAATCATTCCCGCTGTGCGAGGCAGACAGCTTTAAAATGATCTGTGAGATCCCAAAAATACTCGAAATGCTGCCCTGACAGTTTCTAGGACTTGGAAAAGATACTGCAGTGTTTCCTTACACAGAAACTGAGATTTATACAGATTTAGCTTGAATTAGCAAAGGGATGCTTCTCAGCCTGATCATAAGCAAGGTGCCGGTACCTTTTTAGCAGTCTTTTTTTTAATAAAGAAAGAATATCTTTCAAAAGAGGGGTTAAAAAAAGATATATTTTGATTTAGTGTATGAACTTTAATAATAACAGTTCTGGTGCCCTGACCAATATAAATTTTAGTAGCTGTATTTTGCATTTGCAAATTACTTCGACAGTTTCAGCAGAAAAAGTATTTTTATTACCAGTATCAAACTGTTGTGCAGTTTGAATACTTTGTTCCATGTAGTTAAGTAGTAAAGGAGGTGATTGTATTTAAACCTTTCCATAAAAGTGATGAAAAGCTCTATATAATGTAAGATGATGATGGTGATTATTGCTTTGTTTAAATGATAGTGGCTAAACAGGTTTCCTTGTTCTTCTATTGTATATTCCAGTATTTAATTTTTTAAAAAATGTTAAAATTTTTACTGGAATGTCTATCTTACCATTTTCTGGATAAATCTGGAATAAGCCTTTTTTGTTTGTTTGTTTTTGCTTCTTAAACACCGAATTCATTGTTATTTTTCTCTCTCTGAGGTTTACTCCCTTTTGCAATGCAAACTTCACCCAGACATCTTCCTATCATGACCCTTTCTGAACACCACAAGAAGTGGAAAAGCAAATTTGCTTCCCGAGCATTGGAGGTTGCGTTCTGGCAATGCAGGGAAGCTGCCTGGCTTGCACTGCATTTGGCAGTGTCCCTAATCCCTTGCTTGTTGTGTCATTCTAGTGCTTCTATTCTGGTGCTTTGAGAAGAGAAGGAGACTTTGAGCCAGACGAGTTTTCTTTCAAGGCTCAGATGAACTGGCTGCTGATATTCTGTTTCCCAGGCAGTGCATTGCTGAATGAATGAAATGAGGACTGAGCTGAGACAGACTTTTCACTGATCATCTGTCGGCATCTCTGTGGCCATTGGTATTGTGGTGCCAGGCATTCCTGTTTTAATGGCACTTTAAGAGTAAAGCTATTGCAGAAAAAACCCAACAAAACAACAAAAGAACAAACCCAGTACAGCTAATCTGAGTTCAGTTTAAATATATAGGATTTGTACAATAATATGATGGTTCAGAATCCAGAATTCTGGAAGGATGTGGAATTTGCTTTATCATAGAGGAGTGTAAGAATATTTTCTGGTTTCTCTGCTGACCTTCTAGTAGCCTCTTGGGTAGTTCCAAGGCAGCCAGTCTGCCTGGGAAAATTAGGACACTGAGATCATTGCTATTAAACAGGTAAGGACAGAACAGAAAAGTATAAAGGACTGGATAATTTAAGTGTATTCAAATTAACATGACTCTCATGATATTCAGTCTAGAAAAAGGATTCTCAAACTGCAGTTCTAACAATAATTTGTGGCTCTTTGTTGTTGGATATGGACGCTAACTTCAGATTGGCACAGAATCAGGACAGTGTCAGCATGATGGTGGCAAAAAGAAATCCAAGTTTGGAAGTTACTGCTTCAAGGACTACAGAAAGTGTCAGGGTCAAACTCTGTCCAGCTAGCTGCTGACTGAGAGCAAATGAAGGATCCTGGAAGTCTCAGGTGGTTGGGAGAAGAGAAGCTGTTAATGTGTGCTATTGAAAGGAAGCCTGAGGATTGTATATATGACATTGGGCAAAAATATTAAGCAAAGCAATTTCTATAAGCACCTAAAGGACTAGTTAAAAGAGAACAGACAACATACATTTCTCAAGAATGAACCAGGGCAAACCAATGTAATTTCTCCTGTAAGTGAAAAGCTGATTTAATAGACAAGAAACTGTAGTTGTAATATATTTTTTGACAGAAGACATTTTAGACATTGCTGTCTGTGTCGTGTTCTTCTAAACCAACTAAGAAAATACGACCAAGATGTAATCACTGTGAGTTTGATTCGTACATGATTGGAATGGTTTATGATCAATAATGTGTTCCATGGATATTTCAAGCGATTTTTTTAGCAGCCTACCCTGATCTGTTTTAATTTAATATTTATTTTTAATGGATAAGTGCAATTCATGTTCACTCTAAATATCAGTAATATGAAATCCAACAAAGATAAATGTTAAATGTTTCATCTGAAAAGAAAATGTCAGAAACATGAATATAAATATAATATTCTGCTATGCAGAGTGTTATACAAAACATGTCTGTAGAGTTTTGCTGAATCACACTTTGCAGCCATTAATCACGCTCCTGGTATAGATCAACAGCATTTTTTTTTATAACTGGACACAGGAATGGGTTTTTCTTCACTAGGAATTACCTGGTTTGGTACAGCTTGAGATCCTATACTTAAAAGATCTAACCAAAGACAATCCAAAAGAAAATGCTCTCAATGAAGAGTTTTAGAAAATGTGACAGGCAAAGAAAGACAGGAGGAATTTATTTTGTTGAGATCCGCTTGAATGGTATGTTTCCGTGTAAATTTGGTTTAGAAGAAGAACGACAATCAGCTTCCTCTATATGTTCTAGGTGTAAGAGCACTGAACCTGCATACCAACAGAGATTTTTCATTTAGATGTTTGGAAAATAGATCTTTTTGTTATAGAAAGGATTTGAAATACTCATTTAGAGTTAACTGGATAATCACCATTATCTGTCATGGCAGTAATATTTTTTTATTCCGATCTGAAAGTCAGCCTTTGCTGCCCAGTTGATTTTTACATTGCACGGCTTCCTCTCGATGCATTTGTTTGTCTCAGGTGCCGCCACACCAGGGAAAAAATGCAAGAGAGACACCACAGTGTGTAGGACCTATGCCATGTATGTGCCCTGTGCCCTGCTTGAAAAAGAAATTAACCTAAACCTTAGAGCATCAGCCATTTTTGTTATCTTCATGTGCCAACAGCTGTTAAGCTAACACTAAAAGAAAGAAAAAAATTAGCTGGAAAGGCTAGTCTGCAATCATCAAATTACAACAGCAGATAGAGAGACAAAACAAGAAGGTAGGAGTTCTTTGGAAATATGAATGTCAGTGCTAAAAGAAAAACAAGTTTTTACAAATCTCAGTAGATAAAAAAAAAAGTATTCACAAAAAATACTAGGTTTATGTCTTACTTGTATGCTAAATTTATGTAGTTAAAATCACAAATGAATAGATTGGTCATAATCAGTTTCCACCATCAATAAATATCATTATTTCACTTTTTGCCACGTTTTTCTTGACTGAAGAATGTTTTCCAAAGCGAATTATTGGGATAGCCTTGCTGCAAAATAATCTTTCATGTGATAACACAGTTATGAACTTGTTACAAAGGACAAGTTTTTAATTATTGTAAATGAAAGCAGTTCTTTGTAAGAGTTCTCAAGCTGCAAGTTGAACTTCAGCAGTATATTCCCTGTGTAAAACTAAAAGCTATTAAGGAATGCATTTTGCTTAAAAATATATGCTTTTTTTGCTTTTGCTTTTTTTCCTGTCCTGGGAGGAGAAGCAGTTGGATGTGAAATATATTTTCAAATAACCTATTTATACAATTTCCATAGGTGATTTGGAAGATAAAAATATTTATTTAGGATGATTCTTTTTATTAGATGAAAGTGAAATACCCCTGTGAATGCATTTTGTCTGTTCTCTGTAAGTGCATAAAATATTTTAAGCACTTGCGTCTAAAAAACCTAAAATTAAAAATAGCTGAATTTCCACTAAGTGCTCCAACATGCAGCTAAAGAAAAGGCAATTTTCGAGTACAAAACCTGACCCTATTTACATTTCCTTGTGTTTGTTTGGGTTTTAGATGAGTGGGAGAAATGTGAGCAGTCTGTTCATTAGTACTGTAATTGTGGGGTCTGCTGATCTGGTAGAGTATGAAAACAGCCCTCAAATTCTGAAGCTGAAGGAGGCTGCACTGGAACTGGGTCGCATACTGGGAAAACAGGGGATATGAGAAAGAAATCTGAGTTTGTCTGTGTGTACTACACAAGATGTCCTGCATATCTGAGCATGAAATCATGTACCTGTGTCTTTGAATGGAGAACATGTGCACTCTGCAGGTTATGGGAGAATAAAATATAACCAAAATTGGGTATTTTCTTATTTTTAACTTCAGGTTTAGGTTTTGCATGTTAAATCAAAGTAGAAGTATTTCCATGTTCTTCATACAGCTGCATTCAATAACAGAGAGCTAAAAGCCTGGCAGAACACAGACAGTGGAACAGTGCTTTAATCTAGAATTATGGTCATCTGTATGTTTCGAAAAACCTGCTTAGTGGTTTCCTGTTTTTACTTCTGGGCTCCTTAGTAGTCATGTATGATTGTATCAGGCAAATGACACCTCTGAAAAAAAAAAAAAATTGAATGTTTAGATGCACTCATCTCACCAGCATTTGTAGACAAATGCATTGGGAAGACCAGGTTGGGTGTACAGATATCGCAAGGGAAGGATACATACTTGTAAGGCAGAAAACCTATTCCTAAATTCTCACTCTGCCTAATTTGGAGCAGGTCTTTCAATTAGGCTTTCCCCATCTCAAAAATGTGTGCTATGCTGCTAGTTATCAGTCCCCTTAATCTTGAAAATATTGCTGAAAATAACAGCATTTTTATAGGAACAAGACCTGAACCTTAGCCCCACTTTCCTGCCACATGCTGAACATAATCAAAGTCATTCCTTTTTTACTCAGTGATTTCTTCAACTAAATGGAATAGTCAAATAGGGTAGGAAAGTAAGTACCCACTTCATCTTGCAATATTGAACCAGAGGGAAATTACCTTTCATCAGGTTGGATCTCATTTGGGCTCAAAACGAGAAGTGAGGCTAAGTGAGGGAATGACGAAGCTGGGTAACTGCCTGAGCAGTCAAACCATGGAGCTATACAATAGGAATTTGGTGGAGCCCTACGCTCCTTAGAGGAACTGAGTGCATCCATTCGTCTTAAAGAAACAAACTCTGAGAAGGGAAATCAAGGCTCTGTCTTTTGCTAGTGCCTTTCTTAAGTAAATAAACTTTCCTCTGGATTATGTAGGAAATGTCATATGCCTAAAATACTGCCAAGAGCTCCACTCTATATCTGAGCTGGATATAGCTTGTTTTGTAGATTTATCTCTGAGGTAACTCTTTTTTTTGCTTTGCTAACAACAGTCTGTATTGAATGTCTGAATGGGAAGATACATGTCTTTGTTCCCCCAATGAATAGCTGAAATGTTTTTAAGCTAACTACTGAACTGTTTTAATTCAATTGCCTTTTATGAAAGCAGTTATTTTTGCATTTGTTGATTGACTTCTGATCTCCACTGGAAAATGTATTAATGATAGTGTTTTGCTGCTGTTAGCTACTTGTGACCCTGTTTTCTCATGTTTTCTTTTTTTCAGGAGAAGGTTGCATGTCTTTAACAGAGAAGTTTGTTTCTAACTGTGCTGTACTTTTAACTACTGCTAACCATCTGCTGCAGCATCAGTCATAATCTTCCATTAATTTCCATTGTCAAGTGATGGAACAATGAAAGCACTGGATCTACCAGCATTGTTCCCTACTTAATATAACAATAAAAACTCAAGGAACAGCCACTGCATTCCAACAAAGCTACTCATAGGCTCATGTGAGTAAGTACCAAGACAGAACTGTTAATTCAGAAACTCCAGATGGGGCATGTTTGAATACATGTAGAATATCTTAGAGCTTGAATTTGAATATAAATATTCCCTTAGGTTCCCAGACTGTCTGGTGTGTTTTCCAGAGTGTAAGGTTTTCTATAATCATTTATGTAACCTCATATAACTCTATAATCTTCTATCAGTTCTATGCAGTTTTGTAATCAGAGAAAGGTATCTTTTTCTGCTATGACTTAACAGTAAGTACAACTATTTTCAGAATTTTTTCAACATTATTGTGTTATTTGTGTCTTCTGGTTTGCGGCATTATTAATACTGCTTTATCACTAACCGGGTTAGATGTAAATCAATTCAGGTGTTGCCAAAGGTTGTCTAAACCTATTAAAAACTTGTCTGGCTTCCAGTTTTAGTACTTGGCACTTCATGTTGGTACAGGGCTCAGTCAGTCATGCTGTGTGAAAAAAAAGTCTCACACGACAAGCTAGCAAGACTCCAGAAACTGGTACTACTCTTTTACGTCTCCAACATTCTCTTTCTCTTACTGACAAGACTCCTAATACCTGCTCAACAGACAGACACTACAGATGAATCCGCTCCTATGGAAAAAGAGAAGGACCTGCTGGTGATGACTTCTTTTTTTTTGTCAGACAACCTTAGGGTTGACTTGTTTAATCAGGAATTAGTAGTTCAAATCTGTCTCTATCCCAGGAAAGATTGCAGAAGGCTTGGGAGATAAACACCTCTTATTTCAAGCAAAGTCTCAGAGGTAGCATACCATTTAGAAAAATGGACTGATCCCCCTTTGTCAATTTTAAAGTGAACCAAATTCAGGACAGTGAAAACTTTGTCTCTGGATTTTGGATTCTGTATGGAAACTTAAGTGTTTCTTAAGTGTTTTGCTGCATGTGGTCATATTTCATCTTTTAAGATAGCGCAAGCAAGCAAGTTGCATAATAATTTGTTCAGATAGGGTTAGCAGGGAAAAATGAAGATTGTGCATGTAAGGTGGTGACCTTTATTGTGTATTTTGCTTTTTCTTTTTTTTTTGTTTAACATATTGCCTTGCTCCAAGATTTATTTGTTGCCTTTCGCTAGAAAGCAACAACAACCCAGAACTATTGCAGTTGAAATGTTTGGTTAATCCACAAGATGCCTACCTCAGCACACCCTGTTCTCTTCAAACTCAGAAGGAATGAATCAGTATGACTTGTCTGTTTGAAAAGTATTACATAAGAAGTATAATTTTCTGTCATGACACTTTTCAAGGAACATCTTGGAGATATTTTTGAGTTCTTTAATCAAGCCACATAAAAAACTATAGTCTAAAGGCTATGAACTTCACAGTTTGACATACAAATCAGGTGATGCATTCATAGTAACTAACTAACTATACATAAGCTCTTAGCTTTGGACTTTTAAGCTATCTGACCAAGTTAACCTGACTCAGAATGAAAGATATTTACAAGACCAATACTTCACCTGTGAAAATAAAGAATAACTAGATTTAAGTGTACACAATATAGAAGGAAAACTAAAACAAAACTTGACATTTCAGGTAGCCAAAAATATCAGGAAAAAAGAAACAAAACTGTGTGGTTGGACTTATTTAAGTGTTTCCTCATGTGGACTTATGGAATCAATTGTCTCTAATCTCTTCATACTGGAAGACAAAGTATCCTGGTAACAGATTTTAGTCTTGCAGTACAACTGTGAAGTGACACTTTCATCTTGTTAGCTGAAGTGCTGCAGTGGCTGGATACATGAAAAATTCAGCCAGAGAACATCTCTTTAGTGTTGGATTGATAGTTGATTGCAGATTTGAAGCTATTAGAAGGGAAGAATAGAAAGCAGCATCAAACAATGCTGGCCCTGCATTCCTCAGGTCATATTCCTTGAGCAGGAATAGGTGAACTTCTCTTTCGTTCTGAACAGGAACAGGTAAAGTGATTTGAAATGTTTGATGTGAATTTGAACATGACTGGATTTGCATTTCTTTCAAGGAAATTCTCCAAAAGCATAGCATTCACTAAGACAAGAGAAGTTGGAAGAAGGGGCTTGGGAAAAGACTGAGAGGAAAGAGAGAGAAATAAAAGCACACCTGGAAGAGTATGAATCCTAAGAAAATTAGATACACTAACTCTGTTAAACTCACTTTGTTTTTAGCTGTAGCATGTGACATAAACTTTCTTTTACAGCTTTCATGTAGAAAAATAATCTGGGAAAGAGTTAAAAGCCTCAACCCACCCTAAACGTAGGAGCTGTATCCAGTTTTGCAAACCCATTTATCACACATTTACATTCCCAATTTTTCTGAGTTTTCTCCAGCATTAATTGAATAATTGTTAATATCCTCCAACCCCACAAAAGCTTATTACCTCATTATTAAGCCTGCTGATCTGCTGTTTGGTCTCTTCTGCTTTGATAACAAGCACAGCACCACCAATTTCAGACTCTGAAAATAATTCAAATGCATGTAAATGAGACAAGTATAATAACTCCGAAACGGCAATGCTCTTGCTGCACTTGTCCAATACTTTGAATTTAAACCTTGTTTCCGCTTAGACTGAATGAAAATAAAATGTTCAGTCTATAACGTGTAAGAAAAACGTGAAGAATAAATTGTGTACTGCTCTCTTCAGTCTGAACCAGAAAGGACTGAAAATGACGACCTGGTGCCAACCACGTGACTCATCAGGTGTTTTTAAATATCATTGATACAGTTAAGCATCTATAATCATTTGTCTGTTTGGCTTTGAGAGGAACAAAATGTGTTCTAATAGCCTCCATGCAAACAGTACATAATGAAGTGAGAATTCTTTACTCATAAAAGAGAGGATGTTGGAAGCAGTTTGAGCTGCACTAATTGTGTTGCTTCAGCTTTAGTCCACTGGTCTCCTCCGTCTCTTCTTTTTTCCTTGCATGTTGGTGTGATGTACTCCACTGTGATGCTATTTTACCAGCCTTTTCAGAGCGTAGGTCACCTAAGGCTTCCTAAAACCTTTTGCTATTCAAGGTTTTCACTTTTTCCTTCTATATTGCCTTCAGATATTTCCATACTCCTGCACTTCTGTAAATATCTTTAACAAAAAATGAGAGCCAAGTTTGCATATGGGTCTTTATGATTTTTTTAAAAATTATTTGTTATTAGGATGTTTTTACATTGAATTTTGTCCTTCTTTTTAGTGCCTTCCATGCCCAAACATTTGGGAGCATGAGGCTCCTGGCTGATCCTACAATACTGCTGGTAAAAATACAATGCATGAAACTACAGTACTTATTGCAAACTGTTTTTTCATGACTGGTAGGAGGAAAAAAAACAAATGGCCTTTGGGACCACATTGTATATTTCTACAGTACCAACCGCAGTACTGAAATGGTGCTGAAAGCACAGATATGTTAAATCCATTTATGCCACTTCTGAGATCTGAGGAAACAAATGGGAACATAAAGCGGTTATGAAAACTGTTTTCTCTAAAGAGTGATTTTCCTGGGCAAAACTCACCTCCAGTTGTAGGAGACAACCTGGATTCCTGTCTGAGCTGATCAGAGCTGAAGTCAAAGGTCTGGCTTTCCTCATTATGGCTTCTGTCTTCAATCCCATCAACAATTCTGTTGAGAAAAATTGAAGAGATGGAGCAGTTTCATAAAGAGCTTCATGAACATTACATTCCATATTCATAAATATGTTGTCAAAATTATTCCTAAAGGTCACATTTTTAAGCAATGGTAAATTTTGAACATTAGGTTCAGAGAAAAGTCAAAGCTATTATGCTGATATAACTTCTTGTGAGGCACTAAAGCTTAAGGTTACCATTAGAGGAAGGAATGTGTGGCCAAACACAATTAACTGAAGTCTCAAAATTTTTATGGCTTCTGTAGTATGTTCTGGATCCTAACAAAACACGTATTGAATATAGTTTTTCATATCTAAAGTAATCTGTTGCCATTCTTTCTTCTACATAAACTAAAGATGTTTTACTATGCTCTTGTGAAATTTAAATCTCCCTGCACGTAGGTCAGGATCTTATATTGGGCTTACTTAGGTGGAGCCTAAGCCTAAACATAATATATTTACGAAAGCAGTTCTGTAAACCACAGTCAAAATTGTTGTTGCCATGCAAGCAGCTGTTCTCAAATTTGGTTAAATCTAACTAGCTCAAGCAGAGAAATCTTGTTTCCAAATTAGGTATAGGAAGATGTGTAGACCAGCCTGTAATGTCCCCATTACATTAGTATTGGATCAGCTACTAAAAAAGGCATTTTAGTCAGTTATTTCTACTCCTGAATCACAGCTGACCCTCAGTTTGTAATGTCAAGAAATACAAATTTAAAAAATTTTAAAAATTAAAAAAATTAAAAAATTTAAAAACAAACAAAAATTAAAAAAAAATGTATTTTTTTAAAAAATAAAACATTTAAAACAAACAAAAGCAGTATTTTATACAGTAATCGTGTGCTCCATGCAAAGACTAGGAAAATGGTATAAGATGAAGGAATCACATTATCAAAAAAATATATTTTTTTTTCTCATTTATAATAAATTGTGCTATCAAAAGAACTGGTTTAAAATCGGGGAAAGTGACTCAGCTGACTGACATGGAGCACGAATTTCTAGTTTTGTCCTGGCACAATATTCAGAATTTGTCTTCCAGAATGCAAATGAGTTAAATACTAATCTAGAATAGCTGAAGCAGGCAGTTCTTGGCCTCTCACTCAAGAGTCATAAGTTTATGATGAAGGAAATTAGACTTTTCATCTAATAAGCATATTCTCAAACAAATTTCTTAACTGGAAATATTTAGAGAAAGGAAGAACAGGCAACACAGAGATATCTGTCATATATTTGGCTTGAGAGCTCTGATCACAGACCATATATTCTTGTCCTTCTTGTCTCTTCGTGTGGGTTTAGGGCTCTTCGTCATGTCTGAGTGTTTAGGATGCCAGCTGGGTGTTACTAGACTGGAGTCTTAACCAGCCTCTGGAGGTGTTAAAGTTCAAGGCTGGGCCAGCCACTAAACTTGGACAGATGCTGTCTGTGATCCTCCCACTACCCTCCCAGGGGAGGATAACAGGGGAACCAGGGAGAGAGATTCTGAGGTTGAAAATAAACTTGAAGCAGTTTATTGAAAAAGAAAAATAACACTAACATATTAGACTATATACAGATATTATACAAGTATGCAAATATATTCAAAGCTACAAAATAATATGTTAATATGGAACGTGCACCTTCCAGACAACAACTAGATATTGAGCAGAAAAAAGTTCCAGACTGGTCCCTGCAGTAGACAGGTACCCAGAGTCCTGATAACAGGCCAAAAAACCCCAAACCCTAGAAAAGGAGCTGTGCCACTCCTACCTATGAGACAGGGGAAGAACAACCTGTCCCATTGAGTCATGCTCCTCTGCAGTGTAGAAACAGGAGGCAGAAACACCAACAGCAGTAGCAGACAGAGCTGACAAACAGCTGATAACAACCCTCCCAGCACAGCAGCACTAAAGACCACAGGGGTTATTTTAGGAACCCTTTTATACTGAGCACCATGGGAAGGAACACTGTGATTGGTCCATTTGGGTCACCTGACCCATCCTCTCCTGCCCATAGGCACAGCTGATCCCTTCCCCTGCTGTGATTGGCACCTGTGCCAGGAGCCCCACAGAACTTTTATCCTGGGGCTTTCAAACCAGGACAGGAGGAGTTGAGACAAATGTTGTGCTTGAGCTGCTCTGGTCTATACTGTTATCTGCAGCTGAAAACTGGAATGATTGCTTTGTTTGAAATTTGCTATAAAATCCATTTAATGTCATCTGGCCTTATTGCTTCAAAAGGCAAATTTTAAACACCAATATCCCTTTTGTAGAGCTTTCTAATTACATAAAATGCTAATATTTTAACTGCCTTTAAAGCACGCAGGGGAAAACCTAATCAGCATGGCTTAGAATTTATAGACACTATATTCTTTGAAGTGTTTAAAGACTGAAAAAAAAACCCCAAACCACAACAGCAAAAATAGTGGAGACCAAAAATATAGTCTTCTATGTGGGAAATATGTAATGGGCAAGATGTTCATAATTCATATATTGACTGTCGAGTGACATAATCTAGTGAGTTGAAAACATGAGGGGATAAAAGTAATAAGCAAATTTCACCTCTTTCCAAATTAGTTATTGCACAGCCCTGATTTTTTTCCTAAAGGAAACACTCCTACAAGTAGAAAAATTGGAAAAGATTAACATGTGATCTCTTCTATCCAGTTGATCAGGGTTAGAGGGCACCCATCCATGTGGGTCTGGGGAGCTTCAAATCCATAAATGCCTCCTCCCAGGACTGCCTTTAGTATCACTTACTTTCTTCCTTTGATGATCTTCTACTTCACAGGCAGTATCCAAAAAAATGATTGAAAGGACTATGTATCCCAGAAGATAGGATGCTAACTTCTGTTCCTTGAGCCAATAACTATTTAAATATTTTACCCAGCCTCTGTGTTTTATTGCCTTCACTGTGGTGTATAAGGAAAGAACCTGAAGCCCCAGTGAAGATTCTGGTTGTCTTACCCTAGGTAACATTCACAGTAGAACAAGTTTCTTAAGTCGACCAAGCTCATTCTCTTGACAAAATGTGGTTGTGCACCTCACACGTGCACTGACTGAACATTTCAACCAGAGTCTTGTCTTCCCTTTATACTGCTGTCCAATGGAAAACAAAATTAAGGATCTTAATTAAGGTCCTATTTTCTCTTTAGTACTTACTAAGATATGTTTTAAGGCTCTTTAAAAAGTGGTTTTTAACTTGTCGATTTAAATGTTCCAATATTATATACTCATTCTGGGAGAAAATATGAAAGTGTTTTGGCTAGAAACAAAGTCTGGAAAACATATATGTCTTGGGCAATATTCCAGCCTATTAACAGGATTATTCTGCAGATATAAAATTACGAATGGAAATAAGAAATAATAATATATTGACAATCCTTGTTTCACATTTGCTCTTGCAGTCTTGGGTGCCAATGTCTGCCTGTATAGTGTTCAGAACATTAATGAGCAAGATTAGATTTCAGCAGAAAATATGAAAGCTAGATTTTCCCTGAATTTGCCACTTGTTATGCAAATGATAATGACCTTTACTCAATGATGACCTGAGTTTAAATTCTATGAGATCTATGAAAGAAATGAGAAAATATCCACTATGAATTTTCAATTTTGCAAGTGTAGAAGCTGATATTCCACACATCATCTCCCCTGGATTGTCAAAACTAAAATTAGTTTGCATCCTGCTCTGGTTGAAATGTAGATGGTACTGATCAAATATGTGACAAAGGGGTAAAGATTTCTATACACTCTTGCATGTCCTTTTCAATGATTGCATCCTTAGGAACAGGTGCCTTGACAGAGCTAAACAAGTGTTGGTCAAGTTGTGGCTACTTCATATTTGCAATGGCAAGTTACTGAAACCACCCGCTCTGCAACTAGGGAGTAAAGGAAGTTCCTGAGCATGCAAATTACTTCAAATTATGGAAACCAAAACTTGAACTGGGAAACCATACTGCCGCAGCTTTTGTATGTGAAAAATTGATTGTGATTTCTGTAAAGAACTGATCCCAAACCTCTTTTTTAATAGTTATTACTTTGCAGTGATTTAGAACTAAGGTAGATAAATCACCTTGCAAGTAATGTGCAAGTAAAAAATTAAGGATGTTTAAAATTCAATAAACTCGACAGTAAAACTGTTATGTGACTCTTATTATGTCAAAAGTCACAAGCAAAGCAGATTTTCTCAACTCATATTTAGGTCTCTATATAACTTGTCTTATTAAGTTTCCTTTCTCTAATGTAAAAAACACTCTCAATATTTCTAAGGACTACTAGGCAATAGTTTTCCATTAGAGTCCTCTACTCCAGTAATTTTTGTATTTTCAGAGCTATGCTGTATTATCATCTACTTGCTTTCTAAATTGGTGTCTCTCTGATGGACTCAGAATGTTTCACAGTGCTATTGTGGGAATTCATGCTATTATAGATGGACAAAATGATGCCATAAAGCCAGACTATTCAAATAGTCATTTTTGTAATTGTTCAATACTTTCCCTTTTTACTGGTAAAAATACTTTATTTCACAATAAAGTCATAACATTCTGCATAGTGTGTAGTAGTTCCTACAGTAAGAGGACTTCTCCTTCTCTGTGGCATGAAAAAAGTATCAGCTATTAAAGAAAAAGTAACATTTTATAGCATAGGAATAATGATATTTTTAATAGGATAGAGAAGAAAACAACCATTCTGAACTACTACCTTGGGCTCAGGTCAGCTGGACCACTGGTGGTAAGTGCTGAAAGGTGTAAATTAAGGGTTTTCTCCTTCCTTCCGGAATAGTAATGGAGCTCTGTTTCCTGTTTGGCTGCTGAGGGGTTGGAACTGCAAGCACGGATGGGTGAATGAAAGGGCACTGTTCCTGAGGCCAACTGCTTCAAGTTTCTCCCTAGGTGGATTTTATTGCTTCCAGTCTTCTTCTGTTGAGAGCAATTTGTGCTTCTTGTATGGATGGGTGACAGAGTGCTGCTCTCTTCGTCTCCTTCCTCAACCTCATCTTCATCTTCCACAATTGAAGGGAGTCTCTTCTTTATATTTCCATTTCCCTTGAGCTCTGTCTAAAACAGTAGATAATAGAGAGTGGTGTAAATTTTGCAGCCTGATGTTTCAGAAACAAAATTTCTTCTGGTGTTCATCCTGGAACAAACCCAGACCTACCACAGCTTTCACTTCTCATTAGAGAGAACTTTTCTGGAACACTTCTGCATCTTCCCTCCTCAACTGTGACTACATTTACATGTGTGAGAAAAATGCAATTAAATTAAAAACAGTCACAAGCAATATAGCCAGTGAACTCACTGCAATATGTTTTGTCACAAGAAAGATAATAGGACTAGTTCTTACAAGCCATGTGCCACATGTACACTTGAGTAGATTAATTTTGCTTCACTGAGAGAATATTTCTTTTGAATGTTACACTCTTCAGACTCCTGGTGGACAAAGGGAAAGAACTGAGGCTGGTAGTTCATATAATTCCACATGTCTATATGGAACCATTTATAGTGTATAATTAACATTTACACTGATTCAGGTCAAGCTCAAATGTACTCTGTATCCTTCTCAGTTGTTGTAACTGAAACCATTGCTGGGGTAGTAGGCAGATTTTTCAGCTTATACAAAGTCCTGTTAATGAACCAGAGCTGTGACAATGTCAGCTTCAGAATTGAGTTATGAGAAAGCAGAGCCAACATCTGTCTTCTAAAAAAATGCAGTTTGAAAACTTGATGTTGAAACCAAGGCAATTTAGAGGCAACATAGACCCAGGTTCTGTACTTTATGTACTAGTTAAAGCACAGTGTAAGAGAGTATGTGTTGTTTGTCATTGTTTACTGGTAACAAAATACACTGTTCATGATTACTGAGATATGGCAACATGGAACTCATGTCAGGATCAGGCCATAACTCAAAAATAGTTCAATTTATTCCCGTGGTACAATTTACTATACATATCGGCAGTAGGTGAATGGTGAAAGGCAGAATCAGGGTCTAGATCAAATTAACAAACACGATACATCTCAGTGAAGAGTATAGCCAAATACAAATTTGTGGTTTAAGAAAAGGCTGGTATTCTTTATCTTTTTTTTTTTTTTTCCAGACCTCTTAACCAGAGTTGATTAAGGCACTGTTAACTTTAGATTAGAAAACCTTGGATCAGCTTGTATAGTCAAATTTCTCACACTGATGCCAAGTGACATTGGCTGGGTAGAAATTCGGACTTGGGGAATTTACTCAAATGTTCTAAACCCCTGTTAGTAAATGCCTAAATATTTTGCAGCATGGACATAATTTTGCTCTATGTTATGGTGCATTTCCATTGAGTGAATGCTTTTCTCTTAGTATACACTGACAAATTTAGTGCGCTAGATCCTTTCCATCTGAGATGTCTGAAAAGGTAAGAATTTAAAACCTGTCTATATAAAATAGCCTTCTTGACAACCATAGTAGTCATCTGAATGTTTTTATAATGACCAAATTGTGCAGGACCTGGCACTGATGCAGCCTATACTCCATAGAGAACGAGAGTTACCCATATTCAAAACTCTGGCTTGGGCAAATGTGTTTAAAATGAGTGTGCTATAGTAGAATGCCCAAATCCAACACCTGGAAGAAAAAAATCATAAGCTGTTACTCATAAAATGGACAGTGACAAAATTATCTGCAGAATGCTATTCAAATTCTCACTCCGAAACCACAGAATTCAACTCGTTTTTTTTTCCAGCTTTGTGCTAGCTGTAACCATATGCATGTTTCAAAGTCAAGCTTGGCATATTTAAAGTGTCATGAACATACCTGAGAAAGTGTAGACTTGTTTGATAATTTTGATATTACCTGAAAAAAAAACAAAACAAAAAAGTAGCAAATATGTGCATCTGCACAGTATTGGCTTCCAAGAGCATACAAACATCTAAACTAAAATATTGATGTTGATGTGAAAAAGAATTTCATGATAAACCGCTTGCATTAAATTAAATGGTGACATAGCACTGAATTAAGGACACTTGGAAAAAGATGATGTATGAAAATAAAAATGTTTTATTTTCATTAAAACAATACTTCTTGCAAAAATAATATTTTACTTCAGTAAAAAGTTGGGTCATGGCTCCAAACCTGTGAATGAATGTGGATGGATGAACATACGCCTCGTGAGTTTCAGTGGTGGTTTGATGGACTCCCATGTGGGAACAGTGCTCTGCTTTGACCCTACATCATGTAGCTTTAGCTCCTGTGCCAGCCTAGTCCTTGCATGTAGATGATCTAACTAGCTGTAACATCTTTGGGCAATTTTCAAAGGCAGTGATGAGACAGAACCAGGTAGGATCAGTGTAATCCTGAGGAAGATACATGCCTAACAGCTACAGCATGACAATGTCCCTTCTTGGATTAAAGAGAAGGCAAAACAAAAGAAGAAGAAATATGTCACGCAAGTTTAATGTGTAACTACTTCTAATAAAATCCATTGGCACTGCTGAATAGTACTTTTTTATGAACACTTTGTTGTTTATTTGAATACCCACACATCGACAATGGGCAAGTCTCTGACAACCTACATACTGTATTTATAGGAAAATTTTAGTCTGCCAGCTGCAATTTTCAGAAGTGATTTTCAGCTTCCCTAAACCCACCTTGAAAGATAAAAACTGCTTAACACCCATCAATTTTACATTTGTAGCATCATTTTATTTTTCTCCAAACTTAGGTAGAAGAAATTAAGCCTTTCTGGAAGTCATTGGGAGTTCCCAGGTTTTTTTATTAGTCTTCAGAACTCATAAATCCAAAAGTTTTAAGCACAGACGTGGAAAAAAATAAATGTATTTCACATTTCGGAGTTGAAACTCTTGAAGCTAAAAACTAGTTTGCATGTGCTTATAAATATGAGGGTACTAATAGTAGTATAATAAACAAATGCACAATATTTATGTTTTTGTAAACATAAATCCTGCTTCACAACAGCCAAGCCAGTAGCCAATAAATTTAGCAATATCACTCTAATAACTGCCAAACAGAACAACTGCAGTAATTAGGCTATGTAAATAACATGACTGCCGTGTTTTTCCTGAGTTAAAGTACTGGAAGGTATTAGCAGAGAATGAGATCTCAGATACTGAGCTTTACCAGCTTCCTCTGTAATCTCTGCCAATCGAACAAACACCACTTCCCTCAAGATTCAACCTTACCAAGAGAACGGGAAAAGGCTTTCTTGAAGGCAAGTTGCTTTTTGCAGGGAGAGGAAGGAGTGTCCTTATGAGGAAGGGCAGCAGAAAAGAAGTATAGGTATGAACCTGATCTAGTTAAAGAGGTCCCTGCTCACTGCAGGGGGGTTGGACTAGACGGACTCTAAAGGTCCCTGCCAACCCAACGCATTCTATGATTCTGTGTTTCTATGATACTAGGAACAGGGAGCACATGACTTGAGAAACTACTCATCAGACTTTCTTCTTCCATTTCCCCTTTAACCCACTGGGGACAATTTCAGTCTGAATAAATTGATATTTTAAAATAAATTCTGGACAGTCACACAGAATTCACAGTAAAGAGTGTTGTAATTGCTGCTGTATTAATACACTGCAGCCATATTTATTGCTTATAACTTTGAAAAAATTATCTTGCACATATTAATCAGGGGTTTGAACTTTATGTCCTGGTAGTTGACAGTTGGTAAAAGAAACTGTAATTAATCTGAGTTTTGACTTGAAGCCTCCTGTAGAAACTCTGCTCTCTCTCCCAGCAAAAATACCACTCTTAAAGAGAAAAGACGAACGAGAACATCAACAAAGCCAGTTAAAGGGCAGTAAATTTAAAGATGTCACTGTGCACATAACTTTATCTCTGTAAAAATGTAGTATCAGAGTAAATAATTATGAGGTGCTGTCCTAGTTTCTGATCTGCTAAGGAGGAGACACTGGTGTAGCCTTCTGTAAATGCCTTTTTTTTTTTCTTAGTCTCTATGTCTTATGAAACCAGCTATTGAATTTAATTTCAAAAGTAGTAGAGCTTGTACCAAAACAGACTCATATATAATTCCTCAATGTACGTAATCTCAACACTATAATCTTGCAATTCACAGAATCACAGAATCACAGAATGTTAGAGGTTGGAAGGGACCTTAAAGATCATCTAGTCCAACCCCCCTGCCAGAGCAGGACCACCTACACTAGAGCACACAGGAACATGTCCAGGCGGGTTTTGAATGTCTCAAGAGAAGGAGATTCCACAACCTCCCTGGGCAGCCTGTTCCAGTGCTCGGTCACCCTTACAGAAAAAAAGTTTTTCCTCATATTTTTCTGGAACCTCCTGTGTTCCAGCTTCCACCCATTGCCCCTTGTCCTGTCAGTGGAGGCCGCTGAAAAGAGCCTGGCTCCATCCTCCTGACATTCCCCCTTGACATATTTATAAACATTGATGAGGTCACCCCTCAGCCTCCTCTTCTCCAAGCTAAAGAGATCCAGCTCCTTCAGCCTTTCCTCATAAGGGAGATGCTCCACTCCCTTCACCATCTTTGTGGCTCTACGCTGGACTCTCTCAAGCAGCTCCCTGTCCTTCTTGAACTGAGGGGCCCAGAACTGGACACAATATTCCAGATGTGGCCTCACCAGGGCAGAGTAGAGGGGCAGGAGGACCTCTCTTGACCTACTTGCTACTCCCCTTCTAATACACCCCAGGATGCCATTGGCCTTCTTGGCCACGAGGGCACATTGCTGGCTCATGGTCATCCTGCTGTCCACTAGAACCCCCAGGTCCCTTTCCCCTGCACTGCTCTCCAGCAGGGCAGTCCCCAACCTATATTGGTACATGGGATTATTTTTTCCCAAGTGCAAAACTCTACACTTGCCCTTATTAAACTTCATAAGATTTCTCCCCGCCCAGCCCTCCAGCCTGTCTAGGTCTCTCTGAATGGCTGCACAGCCTTCTGGTGTGTCAACCACTCCCCCCAACTTCGTATCATAATGCTTATTACAAACATAAAAAGAATGTTTCCCCATCTGAAAACAGTGGTGTTTTGCTGTTGAAAACCAGTAATCTCAAGGTTTTTCCATGGTCAAAAGGCAGTAGCCTTTAACAGGAGAATCTCTATCAGGAATTGTGGCCAAACCAGGTAATTAGCTCTACAATAATTCAAGATAAATTCAAATGACAAAAGCCTAAAAAGAGAGATGCAGCTAAATTTAGAGTTAATACATTAAATGTCCAGATAAGTAAATTTGCATTCTTGGGCTCAGAAGAATATTATTGGCTTTTAATGGCTTGATTGCTTTTGTCTTCATGAGAAGTAGAAACAAAAATAGAAACATGATTTTGCTGATTTGCTTCTAAGTCCTGGGTCCTAAAATATGTGAATACTTCTTTGTATCTGAGGAGTCAAAAGGATAAAATACATTTTCAGGAAAGGATTTGAAGTCAAACTAGAATATTAATATACTTAGCATCTGGAAACAGCAAAAACCCATTTAAGAGCATTGGCATTGTGGGTAAAAACAACCCAAACAAATGAAGACTGAACATATGTTCTATTCTTTGCAAATTTACTCTATGTTCTATTCTTTGCAAATTTACTGTAAAGTAATGAAAAGATACAAGTACATACAAAGGGATTGTTGCACCACTGAAAAGCTTAATGCCTCTCGTGTTCAGGCCTCAGTTTTCCATAATCAGGAAACTTTTCAATGAAATATCACAAATCCTTTAAATCACGAAGGACCCCATCACTCACACACAGTTTCTCTGATTAGATATAACTATTTTATATCTACTTTTACTGAGAAATATATCACTTCTTTTTTTTTCTTCCATATTTTTTTTTTTAAATTTTTTAGACTCATTGGCTTGTTCCTTTATTTTCTCAGGTTTATGCCTAGATCTTTTCCTTGCTTGATGGACAGATAAAGAAAATACATTTTGTGGAAGCAGATGCATTCAGCATTCTCTGATCCTGCTTAGAATCTAAAGAATTGGCAGCAAAAGTAAAAAACAGATCTTTCACTGGTATTTTGTCCTCAATAACCAGTAACTGTGAATTGTGATGAGCTCATCTTTTGTTAAGTCATTATTCTACATAATTCCTGTCTTTTGATTAAATTGTTGTAGCCTGTGAAGTCACACAAGTGTTCGGTAATTGGCTGTTGTGGTTTGCCTTGGACAAGTCTTTTTAATGAATAATTTCATAGATTCAAATTTCTCACACGAACTTCTTTATTTAGTATTGAATGTTTACTTTTATTTCTTTTAAAACTGGATGTTAATTTCACTACATCCATTAGCTGACATTTTTTATTATATTTTCTTTCATTAACAAGACCTATCGCATTTTTTGTTAAAAAGATGTCACAGAAACAAAAACTAACCTGTCACTTGCTCCAAATCAATGATCGAATAAATGGTAAATGTGGATGATATAATTTGTGATTTTTACTTCCATATTCTCATATCCCTCTCCCCCACCCCAAAACTGGAGAAGAAAATGGGGTGTCAGACTGCTCTGAACGTACATCTTTCATAACAAACCTGTGCCAGTAAGAGTTAAAAAAAAAAAAAAAAATTAAGGAAGAGACTGTCAATAAGATCAAAAGAATATAAAAGGAAGAATTGTTAAAATAGACAATAGACCTGGCAGTGACTGCACATTGCTCTGGCAGGTTGCATTTTTGGAACAGATTACTTGCAGATTACTGTCGGCAAAAGATAGAGTGCAGAAAACTCGTAAATATTCCTACAGTTTGATTACAGTCATGTAAAGATATACATAATATTCATAGAAGTGACCATGAATGCTAACAGTTTTCAAAACAATAAAACTTACATCCTTAGCTTTGTGCAACTCTAAGATTTCCCACAAACTCATAAATATTTGTAGGACTGGGATTGAAAATCCAGTCAGACCCCTCAACTCGAGGCTGTAGCTACTGTGGAAGAGTTGCTGTTGCATTTGTATTGTTAGCTTTAGCTTTAAATGAAACGTCATACAACTTCTTATGTAAATGTGTGTATCTAACCTCAGAGAGGCTCTTGGAAAGAGGAATACAGTGAAGTGACTCTTGAAAAAAATTCTCCCAATGAATTTTATTAGCTGTCAGTTGCCTGCTTCCAAGCAACGGCAGCTGTTTTGCCGGCAATCAGAGGCCAAATCGGTGGAATGAGTGTTAAGAAGCTACTCACTGAGGACAGCAACATACTTGTAGAGAATTTTCTAAGAAAGTCCAGCTTTGTTTGGCTTTCAGGTTAAACCTGACAAAGAAGAGGGCAGGGACAGGCTTAATCTGGTTCACTATTTTAAAATATGTGGCTGCTTTTTTTTTTGCCTTTATTTTTTTTTCTCAGAAACATTTCTTCTAAGTAGTGAATATTTTGCTTTTGAGTGGCGATTTGATCAGCAGATTAACCTCTAGTCAGTTCTTCCAGAAGGAAAAAATCTGCAAAATGAGCACACATCTGGCCCCTAGATGTATTCAGAGTTAAAACTTTGAGGAAGACAGCAGGTGTACAGTAACTGTGAAAGCAATTTGCGTGATTTCGCCTCAGGGCAAGCTTAAGATATATTGAAATTATTTTTATTTCCCACTTTTTCTAACGTACAAAGACATGATAGCAATATTATAAAAGTTACATTATCATGTTTCCTAAGGCACAGTGAAGCATGTTGAAAAAGTTATCATCTAGCAATCCCGTATAATTAAAATAGAAGTATGGTTAGAGTCCAAGGCAATGCTTTCTGAAAGTCAAGAGCTATTCCTGGCTGAAAATCTGTCTGACACAGTGTTTTATATCCTTCTCATACCATAGTCTAAAAACATCAATAAGCTGCTTTGCTAGCCTGGATTTTTTTTCAACATGTAACCCTCTGGTTAAACTTTATAATCTGATACAGCACGCAATAATCCCAGGAAGTGAAATGGATGAGAATGGGTTGTGTTCAAAATGACTCAAAAGCTAAAATGAGAAGAAAAATTTTGTCACTTATTTAAATATTTTAATTCTAGTTACAATGTAAATTTTTTGTGTTTGTCAAGAAACACAATTGTGAAAATTCTAATACGTGCCTTCAGTACTCTTGTTATAAATAATGTATAGCAAATAATCAGAATTCCTGTCTTGTAAGCCATTCACAAAAGTAAAGGAGAAATCACAGGGGTAGGAATTTTGGGATGGGTTGCATATATGTAATGTATTCCCAGATAAAACTGAAGGGGTTTTCCTCTCCTCCCCTTTTGCCTCTTCCACATCACGTGGTATTAATCCTTACAGCAAGTTGTCTGTTTGTTTTAGGTGTAAGAATGGAAAAACTTGTAAAAACACAGGAATCAGTGGAAAAAAAATAATAGAAGTGATTACATAATTGTGGTGAGACAAATCTTCTAACTGGAAAATAAGCACAAATTAGAGGAATAAATTATTAGATAGACAAACTCAGACAAAATGGTGGCTGTGTGTTGGTATTTAAAAATATATTAAAATAACTGAGGACTATAGAAATGAAACAGGAACACACACACACAAAAATAATTCTTCAGTCAAAAATAATAGGAAAGAAAATGAAAAGGCCACCAAGCTACAAGAGAAAAGGCACACGAGTCTGTCCTTTTTGAATTACCTGCTTCCTTACTGCATTATTTCTCAGCAGTGCACCCTATTGAAGGATATCACAGAATCACAGAACGTTAGAGGTTGGAAGGGACCTCAAAAGATCATCTAGTCCAACCCCCCTGCCAGAGCAGGATCACCCAGAGTAGGTCACACAGGAACGCGTCTGGGTGGGTTTTGAATTGTCTCCACAACCTCTCTGGGCAGCCTGTGCCAGGGCTCTGTCGCCCTCACAGTGAAAAAGCTTTTCTAATATTTTTTGTCGAACCTCCTATGTTCCAGCTTGTATCCATTGTCCCTTGTCCTGTCATTGTATATCAAATTGGATATATTAGGAACATGATAGTGAGATGATTGTCTTGAGGGGTACTGGGTGAACTGGTGGCTAGGGGGCACCACAGGTCACACTCACCAACAACTGCAAGTAAACAAGCTTTATGAATTAGCAGGCAACACGAAGTGAAACCTGGCTCACACTGCAGCTGCAGGGCAGTCGCGCTTCCGTGCTCAGGGAAGGAGGTAATTGTCAGGCTGAGGAAGTGGAGGAAGGATGGATTGTAACACCATCCAGAGAGGAGGATATTGCAGCAGAATCAATTGCTGAAACTAGCATTCACCTCAAATCCACCCAAGCATGCTTACTGTCATGAATACAGGTAGGAGACCCGTGATACGTCTTCCAGAGAGCTAAAGGACAAAGCTCATTCCCAAACTGCTTCTCATTCATTTAAGATCAGAACTGAAGTGTAAGATTGAAGAGGGTCCTGTCGGAGAGCCGGTCAACGACAAATCCCACCGATATGGCTACAAGTCGTTCTCCCTTTATTGCTCCAGACAGCTCAATGCATACAGTTAAGCAGTGTCCCCACACCTGCCCCTTAACAGAGTTGGTCAGTTACAGGTTTACACACGCCAGCGTTTTATTGGGTAGTGCCATTCAACTATGCAGGCGGCTCTCGCCCCCCCCTTCTCCCCCTGGGGCCAGCACCTCCAGCCAAGCATCTCGCAAGGCTCTTCACAAAACAGATAAAACCTCCTCCTCTCCGTGCCCCAAGGCAGCTCCAAGGACAGAGCCTTTATTTAGGCCTAAGATGGGTTGTCCAAAACCTTTAAAGGGATACCGCGCCTCTGCTCCACAAGAAATTCCCCTACATAAGATAGGTGAAGAAACTGCCCTGGGTTTCTGCCGGTGGTCATGCCCTTCTATAGCTGCACAATCCAACAAACTTGTTTCACAGAAGTACAAAACGTGAGCTGTATAAGTGACATTGTACAAGTCCTGCCTTGTTCAGGAATAAGGTAATTTATTTTGGGAAGATGGAGTGGGACAGAGAGAAAGGAAGGAAGGAAAAAAAAAAATCCAGATGGTCCCAGAAGCATAAACGAAAATCTGAGTAGCTCATAAAATGTGAAAGAGCACTGAGCAATATTTCACAGCAGCATTAATTGTGGAGTGTTCCAGGCACAGAGGCAGACAAGAGACTACTCCAGCAAACACATCAGGAGCCATGTCCCAAAGTTAATTATACGCTCACGGATTTTACATTTTAGTTTTTGGTATTACAGGGAGCACCTTAATTCCTATATTAGAAGTTTGCAAACTCCATCTCATATTAAGAGTCATAAAGAAATGGAAATATGGTGGCTGACTGGCAGAAAGCAGGGGATTCACAACCGTCAGTCACATAGGGGCTCTGATACAACAGGAATTTGTTCTGTGTTGCTGCCAAGCATACACAGACTAAACAGAAAGATAATAAACAGGAATCTAAGCTGCTGGTTTTTTTTCCCCCGGAATAGTCATGCATATAAAGTATTAGACTTGTGTTGCTTTAGGTGATTTATTCACTTCTATATTCCACCTGCTGTAATAAATCCTGCATAGAAACACAAAAGTTGCCATTGACCAGTCTCATTTTGCAGAATTTATACCTACTGTGCCACAGACAACAAACACCAGTGAGTTACACTTGTCGTAATGATCTCCTACTAGATGAGCTATTGACAAAGGTGTGTGCTTAAGTGCATGGAAGTTTGCTGAAAAAATGGAAAGTTTTCCTCAAAGTTATCCAATCCCACTCTAAATGTGAAGGTAGGACTTTTAAACTTTTCTTAACCAGGGCACTTCTTTCTACACAGCTGCTGGATAATGTGGCAAATACCTCTTCTCTATTAAAAATGGGATTGGAATGGTCTGGGAAATCTTCTATGGAAATTATTTTTTATGAAAAATATTTTGCAATGTGCGATTGTCCTGCAGTGTAGAGGATGAGCTATGATCTAGGCTGCGGTGGAGGAATTACAACTAAGTGTAGCAGAGTAATAAGAGTTGGTTTGGAAATTAATTTTTTCAATGCATAGGTTTGATTACAAACACAGAGGTAATACCCAAGAAATCGGATTCTTTTGGCTCTGAAAGTTAGGCACATCAATAAGTAATTATGTGACTGAAGATTCTATCTTGTTTTCTCTCTTACATCTATCTTACAGCAACTATTTCCAAAAAAACATGTTTATTTTGTACTTAATATCTACAGAATTGCAGATAGGCTAGCTTTAATTTGTTTCTTTAAAGCAAAATACTATTTATTATGCAGACAATAAATACGCATTAAAAAAATCAGAAATGTAATGCTATTTTCATTGCTGATTCATAATAGATAACCAAATAGATAACAGATAGAGTTCCTGCTGAGTTGTTACTGTATTGGAAAGCAGCATTCATAAATCCAGTAGACCTATAGTATGATATCTAGAAAAAGCGTAACTAAAGAAGCAAGAATGAGTGTATTTCAAATACATAATCTACTAGCTGGAAAACAGACAGTGACTAGGTTTGGTCAGTTGTCAGGTTTCCCAGTAGAAAATGAGGAGCATCCCTTGAAATTTGTTCGGTATTGCTAATAGCAACTTGTGCCTTATAATATTAAAAAAATCCATAACTCAATCATTAAAATTTAATAAATTGTAAAAACCAGGCTCTCTAAAGAACAAGAATTAAGCCTTGTTTTGTCAGACAATGCCTTTGGGGAGGGGGGTAATAATTCTCTGTTTTTATTGCTTCTCAGTTGCCTTTTAAAATTTGTCTATTTATTTATTTTATTGTCAAGGACCATGTCTAAGCTTCAGTAAGACTCAATGTTCCCAACTGGAGGAAGAATCTACCACTTCTGTTGTGCAACCTTTGTCATTATGTTTCATTTACTCTGTGGCTGCACTGAAGGAAGCAGTCCTCCCCCCTGCCGCTGAGACTGAGTATTTTCATTTTAAAGACTAGTTTCTCATCCTTTGGGGGTGAGGGAGAAGAGAAGCTATTGTAAGAGGCGGGAACTATTTTTAAGGCTACAGAAGGAAAAATAGATTCTTATTAATTACTAGTGCTGTCTAAAAATCACAGATTTTCAGGCATATCATCTTTTCTTTTTGAAAATGACACATATTGATAGAACTCTAGTGAGTGTAAGATTGTGCCTGCATGGGTCTGGTCTTCCTCTGGGACTTCATTATAGCTTGAGGGATGGCATCGGTGACAAGGAGGCCTCTTGTTCTTTGTGTCAGTCTGGCTGTAACGAGCCTCTGGCATTATTTTTGGATGAATAATGATGCTTATACTGTAGACACTTCTACACAAATAAACTGTCACCAAGCCCACAAAGATATTGTGCAAATATTTACCCATTCTGAGTTCCTCTTAGGATAATTCAAAGTTACGAACATCTGCTACTGCTCTCTAAATATATAAAATAGCACATATAAAATAGCTCTGAATATATGAAATAGCACATGTTCTTCGGAGCTGCTGGATAGCAAAATAATCTATAGTTTCTTTCATACAGTTGTATTATACGTTGTAAGAACCTTCTTATTAGTGCTTAACTTTATCATATCAGGCATCTGAGTCTCTCACTGCCTGCTATATCTGCAACCTGTAATATATAGTGTAAAATGATACAGATGGGGTGAAACAGTTGT
Source organism: Trogon surrucura (assembly GCA_020746105.1). Classification (NCBI taxonomy): domain Eukaryota; kingdom Metazoa; phylum Chordata; class Aves; order Trogoniformes; family Trogonidae; genus Trogon; species Trogon surrucura. The sequence continues at coordinate 14,278,723 of CM036622.1, read as the reverse complement.
CAAAATCTGTGTCACTTAGAAAACTATTTCATTACTATGACATCTTGCTCAAAGACTTAGAAAAATTGGTTGAAACACATGAATGGTTGAATTGTTTTAATGCCACAGCTCCAGCTACCAAACAAATTAGCTTTTTTTACCTGTCCTCAAATAATTGAGTACATTTATAAAAGCATTTATGAGTTTCTTGAGCAAATTGCAGCAAAGAAAGGGCAGAATACATATAATCAACATAAACATTTTTTTCCTAATTCACATGTTGCTGTGATGAGAATTATACAAAAAGATGGCTAATAACATTTCTAGTGTGATTGCACACACATAAATAGCTATAATCATAAATCACTTCACGACTGCTGGTTTTAGAGCTATCATGAGGAACCACTGAAAATTTATCTCCATGCTTTTGTATCTGTTTCTGTATCTGTTATTCATTAGAGGCTGATTTAGTTACACCATTGTCAGCTCCTGTACTTAAAATCCCCCAGCTTTTCTTCCAAGATTGCTTAAACAACACTTTCAATCTCTCTTTAACCAGACAGCTATAGTTTCTACTGATTACTGGGAAATCTGGTTACAGCTGCTCCTTGTTTTACTGAAAAGTGACACAATTATGGAAGTCCTAGAGCCTTTTCCACAATTACACTTACTTTAATGTACTTGGAACACATCATTATATATACTCTTACTTGCAAAATAACCAAGAAAACAACTTTAAAAAGTTTTCCTAGAGATTTCTGTGTGGGTAGGCTAGTTACATGATCTAGTGTTAAGAAGCCAACTTTGACATGTCAGGGTCTGGAAACTCCCGATGACTTCTGGCCTTTTGGTCAACTTTTAATTCAGTTCAAATATCTTATTCAGTTTGGTGTGAAATGGATAGTTCAAACAGCAGAAGAAAGGAGCTAATGGATCATGAGGGCTGCATATTTCTGCAGCCTCACCTTGTTAACACTGGCTTAAAGTGTTAGAAAATCTACAACCTGAGGCACTTTTGGTGGACTGTGACTGAAAATGCAATAATATTTTAGTTCCAGATTGAAACGTACTTGACAGGTCATAGTGGAGAAATTCATGGTATTTCACATCCTGCAGTTCTCCTGACCCTAAATACTGCTACTGACACATTTCAGAAGCAATAAATTCACTTTCAGTTGCAAATTTGGTGTAATTTAAAACTTCCAAGGGGAAGGAGAGTGGGAAGTTGACTTATTCAAATGGATCAGTCTACAGTTTAAGTCTGGAAGAGCTCTCCAAACCCAAAATTTACATAGACACTTACAAAAGTTAGAATCTCACTGTCGTAGGGAGAGAGAAATCAAGATACAGTATCACAGCTGTCAAACTCTCCCATAGCACCATTCCAAAGTAATAATATATTACAAATAATAATATTATTACAAAGTAATAATAGATACTGTATTAAAAAAAAGCAGCATATTTTCATATCCACAACTTATACTTCTGAAAACCTTCTTACTATTCTGTAAGAGTAAACCAGATTTATTTCTGCTTATAAATTTTATTCATGACAGTATGGCATTTTCTAGGGGGAGCAGAGTGAGTGGTTGACCAGGCACACTTTCTACTGACATATCTTCCATCATTTGTTGAACACTATTTTTTTTCTGTTATGGTACAATTTTTGGCCACCTTATTCCCACTCTTTGTCCTTACTGATAAATAAAAAGGTGGGACAAGAAATGAGATGCACATGACCAAGGTTAGTTCTGCTGCAAAAGAAATACTAGTGGAGAGTACAGTTAACCTGAGGATGTAGGAAAAAATAAGGCTATGATAATCTGTCTCGAGTTCTCTGTATTTGCCTGTGACACTGGATGTTGCTCAGTGTTGAGATCTTTTTTTCCCTTTAATTTTAAGATAATGGCTTATAGCATGAAAATACGGTATGCATTCAAAAATGCTGTAAATATCTTCCTCTTTACAGCAATAAAGGTGCTTGGATGTGTCCTGCACTGCCTTAAATCCCATCCTCCACAGTGAGTGTGAGGAGGTTCTTCTCGTGCCTGCACACTCACCTTCAACACTGGTGTAAGTTTGCTCTCAACAGTCTGTACATCACTGAGCCAACTTGATGTGGGAAGAGTTGTCCCTGATTTTATAAAAGTTGAAAGTGTATGCAGTTGGGGTGGTGATCCCCAGATTTGTCATCATAAAGAAAAGCATGAAGCAATTCATTATGGGGGTTCATCAAAGTCCATGACAAAACTGGAGATGAACTTGCAATCAGCTTCAAACTCCATCTTTACATGGAGTTGCACTCCTTTTTCATATTAAGCATTCCTCCTCAAGGAAAACATATTGGTTACACAAACTAATCTTTAAGCTCTCAGACGAAATGTGTACTCTCAGCTGCTGTCTTCAGCAGCAGGCAGTTTGGGGACATTTCAAGAGACAAACAAGTGAGATGCCCTGATTATTTTCTTCTCTACAAGTTCACATTTATGTATTTACATCTTTCTGCTGCAGTTGTTTATAGAGTATTGCTGTGGAAACGCTGGTGCCAAAGGAAAAACATATTTTAATTGCAGTCTGATGAGAAACAACTGTTTCACATTTTGAATATGTGTGACAATGTTCTTAGCTATGAAATGATGATCAATGATCTATGAAACGAATGTTCATTAGGCTGGCACATGAGCTTCTAGAAAAGGTACAGTTAAATACCTTTATTTGGACACATGCTTTACATAATTATGAATTACTTTTAAACATAAGAAAAAATGACAAAATATTAAAGAAGAATGTTCTCTCATAGATGATGTTTTCTGTGGAAAAACGAGAAGCAGAGGACTTGTTCACTGTTGTATTAATAAACTATTAATGCTGGTAATGACTGTATTATCAAACAAATGGAAATAGTGGTGCTTTTAATGTGATCTGTATATTATTCCTTTACTGTGTCAAAACTGAGAGAACTAGCTAAAGTATGAGAAACATCTTAAAAGGAACAATAGCTGCAGAGGCCTTTACAGATACTTACATCACTTTCATGGCCTTCTCTTAGGTTGTAGGTGAGATCATGCTGTATGTCTTCGACAAACTTGTGAGCATACTCTGGGTAAAGGTCAAGCACTTCAAAGAGACCTTTGAGGATAATGCACTGGAGGTCACAGTACGTTAGAGCTTTAACATCTGCATTTGTTTTAATAACTTGATCCCTAATGGACAGGTTTGCTCCAATTAAATCTCCTTTACCTGAAAGAAAATATGAAAATAATTTTCACATCATAAATTCTTTACATTTTTCTTGAATCATGAATTTGTCTCAAATCCCATTTTTACCACTGCATTGTTTAATTAAACATTCCAAAGGATATTGACTAAATGCTGTCTTTTTTTTTTTTTTTTTTTTTGCAGGTTCAATCTTATATGCAATTAATTAGAGGTATAGAACTAAAATTTACCCTGGTAATTAATAGCAGGTAAAATTGTTTCTCAAAAAATTAATATTATGTCTTTGGTTTGTTTTTTTTGGTGTTAGTAGAGACAACTGTTGAGATAGCATTTTACAATGATACAATTAAGTGTAGATCGTACATTGAAATGACCCTTTTACTTAGAATTTGGACTGCAAAACATTAGCAGTCTATGATAAACATGGCTGCATAGCTACATTTCCTGATGTATATTAGTTATATAGGCTATTAATAGATGTGTAGCTCAACGTCACTTCTGTCAAGAAAAAGGAATGAATTCTTAAGCCATTATATTTTCATTTATGGGTATAACTGACTTCAAATTCTGGATGTATTAAAAAATACAACTGACCATACACTGAATAGCACAGAATTTTTTTAATGAAAAGTTATAATGAAATGATCTGAGGTACAAAGTCCAAAGATCAGTCATTGAACCAGTGGTCTTCCCCAAATGTTAATGGAGATGGTCTTTGTTAAAGACCTGGACAGTGTGATGGAGTGTATTCTGGGCAAGCTTATGGGCAATACCAAATTGGGAAGTGTAGATATGCTGAAGGGCAAAACCTGCTATTCAGAGTGAACTCAATAAATAAGAAAATGTTTGACAAGAACCTTATGAAGTTCAATAAAAACAAATGCCAATTCCTGTACCTGGGATAGAAAGCCTTCTTGCAGCAGTATAGGCTGGGGACCGACCATCTGGAAAGCAGCTCTCCAGAAAAGGATTTGGGGTTCAACAAGTTGAAAGTAAGCCAACAATGAGCCCTTGCAGCAAAGAAGTCCAAGAACCTCCTGCACAGAGTTAGCAAGAGTGCAGTCACCAAGTCCCAGGGAGTAATACTTTCCCCCTATATGTCAATTATCATACCACATCTGGAGTGCTGTGTCCAGTTTTGGGCTTTACAGTACAAAACAGACTATTGACATCCTAGAGTGAGTCCAGAATTGGCCACCAAGACAGTCAGGGACTGGAGAACATAAATTACAAGGAATGGCCCAAAAACCTTGGTGTTGTTCAGCCTTAAGAAGAGAAGGCAAAGGAAGTATCTTATTGCTGTCTTCAATGGCTGAACAGAAGAATGTAGAGAAAACAGAGCTAAATTCCCCTTCAGGGTGAACGGTGTAAACTGGGCACAAGTTGTAACAGAAGAAATTGTGATTAGAAATCAGGAAACGAAAGTCACCATGAGACTGGTCAAACAATGGGACAGGCTTCCCAGAGATGATGTGGAATTGCCATCCTCAGACATGTTCAAAATTTGCCTGGACATGGTCCTGAGGAAGCTGAGCTAAACTGGCCCTGCTTTAAGCAGGTTTAGGTTGGGTGGCTTCCAGAAGTCCCTTCCAATCTTATATTATTCTGTGGTTAGTAAATAATAAGTGAAGACTGTAAAAATCTGAAAATCTGCCAAAAGTGATTGCAACTGGATATTACACAGGAAATGGTGAACTTAAGTTAAACTAAGCAGCCAACCATCCCTGAAGTTGCTTAGATAAGATAATTTTATCTTTAAAATACTACTTGTATTTTCTCTATTTGCATGGAGCTTGAACAACCTTCTCGAAAAAGCTTATTATAAACCTAGTTTAGGGAGAGATTTTCTTTTGTGCTAAGAATATGTGTACGTTCGTGCTACTTCAGAGTTTCTTGAAAACTACAATTGGTATAAATGAGAACTAGTATTAGTTTGTGGAAAGGTAAATCTGATAGACGACAATAATATTTGTCATTGCTCATCACATGATGTAATGCTTACATAATCAAATATACTGTAATGCTAAGCCATAATTTCCCTTTACTTTTTACTGTAAGTATCAACGAGTCTTTAGATTTATTTGATCATATTGAGCAGAGGGCTGGCAACTTTATTCTATTGCTGGCTGTGTAAATACAGGCAAGTGAAAAAATATCACAAATACACTAAAATTCTTTTTAAGCATCTTAATTAGAAACTTTTCAGGCATATAAACAGTATTAGTATCAATAATGTATAAATAATTTGGAAAATATATCAGAGTTGTATTTGATTGCAGTTACAGTGTTTGATGAAATTTTGTCAGCCTGAAAGACACCGCAATTGATCTGCTAATGCTAATGTACATTTCTTTCCAAATGTGAACAAAGGCTGTAGGTAGTAAGCTGAAGTTTTGTGTAAAAATGCCGCACCACTGAAATGATTGTACCTTGGATATCAACATTTGTTACATAAAGGGAATCATTTAAGTTATTCTTAATAGCTCTTTCTTTTTCATTAAGTGTTTATGCAGACACATCTGTTTGTTAATATATCTGAGATGTGCAGCCAGTTATACATTTCTTCTCTTTGTGGATATCTTTTAAATCACTTATGGATAATATTTTAAAATAAATTTAAGATGTACGCTCAAATATTACGTAACTGTCATATTAAAACATATTTTCCGATAAAAGATATCCTAATCATCATTATTATATATCAAGTAATAGTCTCAACAGGTATCAAACAACTACATTTAGTCAGAGCATTTCATTGTATTGCTGCTGTGTGGCTTATTAGTGAGAATGGTTCAGTAAGCAAAAACTGATGCGCTAAAATTAGAGTCATGGCAGAATTACAGAATAGTGGTCTAGGAATTGAAAGTAACCCAGCATTATCAGGAAAAAACCCTGCTTTCTTGGATTTACATCACATCAGTAACACAGTTCCTCACGGGAACACACACGTTTGATGCATTCACCTTCTGCTGGTGTTAATTAGGTTTAAATGATGAAGCTCCCATTCACTTCAATGAAACATTATTTCATTGTACTATATTTATGTTTTTGCATTATGATTTCATTAACCTCTCTCAGAAATCCATTAATCTCTTTCTTATTGTATTCATTGTCACCATTACACAATGATGCTTTCATTAGCATTTTCAGAAGTGCCTGGAAGTGGAATCATTAATGAAATCATGGTTCCAATGGGGGCAGCTCTTGACCTTTTACAATACTTATGTACCTTCAAAGACATATTTTATAGCTTTGATATAAGTGATCCAATAAATTTGAGGCATTTGAAAACTTCCTAATTGCAAATGAGTGACAGAGTGATGTGGACTGTCAATATAATGGAATTAAAGAGTTATGAAACAAATGGGATGTATATCCAATTTATATTCTAAAAAAAAAACCCAATCAAAAATCAAATGCATGCTGGTAAAATAACAGAAATCCAATTACATAAGACCAGAAGCTTGCATTATCAACAGTCTCGTGCAATCTCACAAAACAGGAAGGAAAGCAAAAAGGGAAATGTTCTTTTTAACTCTGTTTTATAAGAATATTAAAAGTTATTAGAAAGAAAAATACATTTAAATCTAAAGAGGTATTAAAATAATTCTTTACATGTAAAGTAAAATTATATTTTACTTTATCAAAATACTTTATAGAAATTGACTCAGATCTGTCTAATTATCTTTTATCTGAAGATAAAGGGAATCTATTTAGTAAGCATTAGATTGAGAACTATCTCTGAAATTTACAGCTAGAGATGCTTGACCCTCGACAAGTGAAAGAAATCATCTAGCAAACAACTACTAAACCAAATTTATTAGAACAGACTTCTGGCCTTTCTCTATTCTAATATACTTAGATGACTGCTGGCAGCATCCTTTATTTTGAATCAGTAACGCTATTGTGAACAAAGTCAACAATGCTTGTTTTTCATTGCATAGACGTTCTGCAAGGGGTGTTAATGTTCAAGCATCAAAGAATGGGAGCAGGTTCCCACTGATTTCTTTCACTTGATAGCATTACTGGGAGCACTGACTAGCCAATAATTTTCATGAAAGTCTTGGGAGCCAATACCCAATGCCCTCTGAGGCATCAATGTTGTCATCAAATTTAGGTGAATGCAGCAATTTGTATCAAAAGCTAGAAAGTACCTCCTTATATGCAAAGAAAAGAGAAGTATAAGAAAATCAGGATACAAGTGAAACATTGCACAGCTAGCGCTCTAGAAATTAAAATCTTTTAGGGCAAATAATAACTAAGTTTAAACTACAAAAATTGTGGATGTCCATAGACTACGAATAAAAGATTAAAATTGGAACAAATCCGTATCAGACTACTAGGACACGCTAAGCCATCAGTTAGTAGGGAAGAACCTCCTGCACTGAAGGACTATTCTTTCTCTTTGAAAGACCATCACTGTGAGCGTACCAAGAATCGCCAGCACCGTGCTGTCCTTCAGGACTTCCATGGAACCTGAGCACACAAAGTAGATCGCTTGCAGGGCATCTCCCTGCCGGAGGAGATATTCCCCAGGAGCACAGAAGGAGGTTTTGATATGCAGAGACAGGGACCTGAGGCAACCACGACTGGCACACTCAAAAAGGGAGAGCTGCAAAATCTCCTTGTTCAAGTGCATGGTGATGTCTGAACGCAGCTCGTCCGGGAAGTCTTTTAAAAGCTGTCCGAAGAAGAGAAAAAGAGGCAAAAAAGAAGAAAAGCATAAAATAGTTTGCTTGCTTTTCTGCAGAAGTGATCTGATTTAGTAGTACTGCCCATGTCGTACTGATCCAAATTTCCCTTTGACTTTTCTTATCCCCTTGATGTATGCTTTGTCTTAATAAATCGTTACACTGATAAACACCGATAAATTTCACAGAATCACAGGATGTTAGGGGTTGGAAGGGACCTTGGAAGATAATCTAGTTCAACCCCCCTGATAGAGCAAGATCACCTAGAGTAGCCCACTTTTCGGGAGAAAACATTAATAAGAATATGCCTACATACAAAACCAAGAAAAAAAAATCAACAACACTATGTATAGGAATTCCTCCTAATGCACAATTTAACCTTGTCCAAGTTCTTCTCAGCCTTAAGAATACAGCAGGCTGTTCAGGTATATACTACAGTATACATTGGCACAGACACTGAAAACAGGGCAGAAGTTAAGTTAGTTTAGAGTTTCTTTAAAATGCTTGTAAAAAAAAATAATCAATAGGCTATATTGCTGCTTCTGTGCTAAAACCACTGGAAGAGGAGTAACTCAAAAACCCTTCCAAGATGGGGGGGGCTTGAGTTGTTTTTTGTTTTGTTTTTTTTTTTTTTAACTGAAAGAGGAGGGGGAAAGAAATGGAGACAAGGTGCATGTTCAGTGGAAGAACCTATGGAAACTAAAAATCCATAAGATCCTCTTAACTTTCCTTGGTCTTAATTTAGGCAAATTCCCAGTGCAACCTGATCAACAATTAGTCATGTCTGTTTATGTTTTACAGAAGATCTGCTGCAGGATGGCAAAACTGAGGGAAACGTAGTATTTTTCTTCTCAGAGAGTCTTCTGACGATGACATATAACTGTTCAAATCATCTTTCCTCTTGTCAAGGCACTGCATAAATTTCAGATGGAGCTTTAAAAAAAACCCATTTAAGTGCTTTCAGGTGTCAGTCCCATTGATGCAAAGTATACTGCCTGCCTACAGGCAGAGCTCTGGACCATTCGTGCTGCAAGTCCACAAGTGTAGTTCTCTCTGTAGTTTGAGGGGATCAGACACCTGAGCAATGCCATCAGCCAACACTTCTCCAAGTGGGCTTAGACAAGTTCGTGGATGGGAGGCAAATCATGAAATACTTATGGTCTCTTCAGAGGCTGCTATTGTAGTACAGCAGTCACTCACTTTCAGTGAGGCTAAAGGTACAGAGGTTGAAGGTGATCCTTAAAGAAATCTAGGAAAGCTTTGATATCTCAGTGGTTTTTGTACTTTTGTAAATCTTACCAGGCTTCTTCTGTGGCTAGGATGCTGTTGAAAATCCTATTCTTTGTGCTGCGCACACCACAAAAAGAATTTGTCACGAAAACAATGTTCTGAAACCTAAATCTTTCTGCTTATTTCCACATTATCTTTAGAGGTCACAGAGTTTTATAATGACATATATAAGAACTCTGAAGAGAATAGTTCATTCAAATAACACTCCAGCAGAGACAAGCCATTATTTCTTCTGGAGCACAGTGGTACATAAACTGGATAAGCCATTTAAAACAAGTAAGCAAAGACAAGACCAGAAATTTGTCTTTTTGATTTCACTCTCATGTTGCATTCTGCAATATTTAAAAATATAAGGAAATGAAAAACATAAAAAAAAAAAAATCAGGCCAAACCATTTGGTTACACTATTGCAAAGAATAAAATAAAATGAAAGAAGGACAAAAGGGCAGTGAAGAAGTCTGTATTGTTTTTTTTGTTTGGTGAAAGGCAAAACTGTTCACTAGGGTGTTTCTGATGGCATCATCCAAAAGGTTTCTGATGAATGCCTCTTCAGTGTTTGAGAATTATAGAGGACTTTGAATTTTTCATATATGACATGATGTTCTAAGCCAGATTTTTTAACAGCATACCCTTTTCCTGGGATAGCCCAGCTATATTTTTAGGCGTGTTCTTTTTTATAAGTAACTTCATACAAAACACAGCATCACAAATGGAAAATTACAGCTCCACTCTTCCCTTCCCTCCCAACTCTAAGTCCCTGGTCAACACCACAAACACGATCTCCCTGGTTTTATTACCTCATTGGAATCGATTCCATTATTGACAGACCACGTGGTTTGGAAATATTCAAGCATCCTTTGCTTTAGCTGCTGTGGCAGGTGATGGACCCGTATAAAGTCCTTCAGATCCTTGGTTCTTGTATGATAAAGGGACCATCTGGAGTACATCCTCTGAATTATGGCAGTCACATTGCCAAACACCAAGGCATGCATCAGAGCTAGGGAGGACAGAAATTACGTGCAATGTGGAGTGCCTTGTTGATCATTAAAATGTAACACAGAAAATAAACAGTATTAAATAACATAAAAGTATTAAACAGTATGAAGACCAGACTCAAATACTCAGTTAGCAACTGCACAGAACATAATAGGTTTCAGAGAACTCATATAAATACAACCAATTACTAATGGGGACCAAGTGTAGTGGAATGAGATTGCAAACAACATTTAGAAATGTATCACATTCTGGGGAATGAGATGTCAAAAAAAACCTGAGAAAAAAAATTGTCAAGCAGACATTCTGGTTAACAAAAGAGATATATTCAAACTGACAATCTGATTTCTTATGTTGCTTGAGAAGGTCAAACAAGGTGTGAAATTGTTTATCAGAAAGTTCTGACATCCTGGAGTTTGTCTGCAATTAGAAACTGGCTTGGGAATAAAAAGACCAGAGGCAAAATTGAAGAAATCCTTATAGATACAGGTTGTCTGGGTCTGTCGGTGCAGAAATGTTCTTGCTGATTATCAGTGGGCAAAATCACTGCTAGATTGCCTACCATATGGTATTGATCTAAGGCATATAATATATGCATTTATAAATTGTTTATTGAAAAAACTATTAAAGAAATTGATTATTACTCTTAAGGGACACTAGCTTTATAGTACTTGAAAGAAAGCAGACAGGCTCCTCATAGTGGCAAAGGAATTGTTTTATAAACAAGACAAGATGTATGGCAATTTGCAGAAAACTGGTGTGAGTGAGAACAGGCAGGGGAACAGGAGGAGGAAAGTATGCTTTTTGGTGATTAATAATGATTTTACATGGTAAAAACTGCCAGAAAATTCTCCAGTTTGGAGTGTTGAAAACTTTTACAGGTTGACTAAAACATAAAGGATCTGGTAACAATATCTATGTCTTTATTGTGAAGAGAGTGTAGAAAAACAGATAAGACAGTGCAGTGTGATGTAGTTTCCCAATACAATATGCATTCTTGTGAAGGTGGTTCAATGAGATTATTAAGTCAATACAAGTCCATTAGTAAAAGATGAATGAAAAGCATGGCAGAAAGAAAATGATCAGATATTAATATTAGAAAGAAAAATAAGCATAACTGGAAATTTATTTCTAAGAATAATCAGCTGGATGACGTAGGTGTTGTGAATTGTTAAGCTATTAATGTCAGAAGCTTGGGCACCAAAATATGGGGGACTGCTATAACAGTAGATACAGGATATTGTAATAGAAATATGGCAGCCAGGCCTGAAACAATTCAGCCAGGCATAGCTCAATAGGCTAAAAAGATAGTGCAGCCTCTTTAAGCATGTGATAATCAGTTTAAAGTGGAGGAGGGATAAAGCATTAGGTGGTGTGTGGATGCATATGTTATAATCATGTAGGAGCTGGACAGTGTAAAGATCTCCTCAATGTTATTATAGGCATGAATACCATCAAGAAATTTATTATTATGGGTGAATCTGTATTTGTGTATGTACATTGGAAGGAAACAGTTATTGATGATGACAAACTACTCCTGGCTGTAATAACCACTGGATTATTTTTTTTTTTAATCAAATAATCGCAGACCCACTCTGCTTTCTGTAAGAAGAATATTAATCCATTCTCTAAAACCAAGTAGGACAAGTTAAAAAACTTCTAGAAACTGTGTTTCATAATGTGGCATTGATTTTAATGATTATTCTAAGTTAAAATCTTGTTGCTTAGGGAGCAGAGGAACACCTCTGATCCCAGCAAGGACTGGAGCTACTAGAAAGGGCCTTCAGTCTCATAAATACAAACCTGCACATTTTTTGCTCAAAGAACATGGAGAATACAAGACAGTGTATGACAGTCATCTGCAGTAAGACAGAGCTGATTAATATTTTAGAGATGCAGAATAACTGGAGAATTCTGGTTACATTTTAATAAATAACTTTTCTTTCCAACTTCATGAAGGTATGCTGTATAGAATAAGATGTTTTATCTTCACAATACTGCTTGTCTTGAATTATAATTTCAAATTCATGCAAAACAAACATCAATAAGAAGACAGGTCAAACTCAAACAAGAATATTCTAATTCATTTTTGTTTTCTGGCTTCGGTTTCTTTAAGGTTGCCGTAAATTCACTTCACCCTTTAAGTTTTTAGTGACACACATTAAAGAGGTACAGACAACTACTGATAAATTAAATCATACTATTACACCTGAAATTTCACAAGCTAATTGCTTGATCTAAAAACTCTAAAAAGCTTACAAATTTTCTCAAGACATCACTTTCCACTAGGTTATTTTAAAATTAAGTATCAGCCAAAACTGTACTTCAAAACAAGATTTAAGAACCAAAAAGGTATTATGCTCCAAAGTATACAGACTAGCACTTTATTCCTAGGTAAGAGTTTTCTGAGGTGTGCTCACCAGTCTGTACTGTATGATGCTAACTCCTTCTTCTAGTTTCCTTGCTCTGCTGATTTTCTTAAATAGCATCTAAAATATGATTCCTCAATAAAATACCTACAAACAAATCTGCTCTGCTTTCTTGCATGGATATATCTGATTCATTGGATCATCTCAGATGTAGCTATACTTCTAACTCCTTGCCTATGCCTAACTTTGCCTTTCAGTTTTCATTTCCCTCTTACTACATTCAGCTGACTAGTTCTTCATAATTTATTCATTGCACAAGCATATTAGTCCTACTGCTCAATAATATAAGAAATGAAAAAGAAATTGCTATAACTGGCCTAAAAAAAAAGTATAGGATACCTTTATATTCCACTCCAGTAAGTTTGTGAAAGCTCTGTCATATCAAAGTGAATTAATTATTCATCATTGTCTTAAACAGGATATCTCTTGATTTCTTGATATAAAGGAAAATTCCTTCCTTTATTCCAACAGATTTTATGTAGTGAAAACCCCAAAGCAGTAAGACCACATTGTATTCTAAAACTATAATTTTATACTACCAGCAAAAGCAATTAATGAGCTGCTTGTGATTTAGTGATGTTGTCAAAATCAAAATGATATAATACTTGGTGATTCAGGATGATTTCAGGACAGGGAAAACAACAACAATTCACTGAACAGTTCTTGTACAACCCAATGTTGCAAATATATAGTTCATGGGTCATTCATTGTGTTCCCTAGCTTTCAGGTGTCAAGTTGCCAATTTATTTTTGCCCAGGAAAATGTATGCCTCAAATCTGACAACCAGTGCCTTACTGGCTAGCTACTAGTATTTCCAGAAGAAATAGGCAAGCAGTAAAAAAAAAAAAAGAAAAAAAGAAATGAGGTGGGAAGTACTCTAGCAGTGATCTACTGTTGCCCTTCACATCCATTGTGACATCTTTGAGTTGTACGATGCACACACTGTGAAACAGCACAGCTGATTTTTTTGGGGAGGAAGATGAAGGTAAAGAGAGAGCTGTGGGCACTTTCTCTAGTGACCTTAGTTTACCAAGCTCTGCAGGTGCCACCAGCTCACTGGTTGTGCCCAGGAGCTTCAGCAGAAAGAAGGTGACCATAAATGCACACGTGACTTTCCCCAACAGACTCTAGGTAATTTAAATAATTAAAATACTGCTAAGAGCTCCAGATATGACAAAAACATTGTGTTTGGATTCTAATCTGAAGCGGTGACATGGTAAAACGTAATTAATGATAATTAAACTGCTTTCTATTTACGATAGGGTCACCCAAGGCTTACCAAACAGCACTCCTGGCTCTGTCCTGTCTCCATCATCTTCTCTCTGGGATGGTCCTTCAGATGAGGATACGCACTAGCTCACAGCCACTCACCTGTGTGCTGCCCACATGCCCTTGTCATCATTCCCAGGGCTGCTATGAGGACTAAACTGGAGCTGAACATGCACCTAATAACTGCCTCACTGGAAAAGTGCCTGGCATGTAACCAGAATCCCCTGGCACATGGCTGGGCCACACTCACTAACAATAATGAGTTTGCATTTTACTGAGTGACAACCGTCTTTTTTTTTTGCCATAAGTGATCAAAAGAAATATGTCTATTTAAGAGAGTTTATCTAGTGCAAAACTAACAAAGTTACTTCCTTCTTTTGCCATTTTAACTTTAACTATCTGCCGTGGGTTTTTATTTTTTTAAAGAAACTTTGCAAAATTCCAGTTCCTATTTTACTCGTCCGTATCCTCCTCAAAACGTTTTACATAATGCTTAGCATTTGTACCTACCCCCAATAAGCATTGTGCAAATGGAGAAGATCTTTTCAGCATCAGTATTGGCTGAAACATTTCCAAACCCAACACTGGTGAGGCTGCTGAGGGTGAAGTATAGGGCAGCTATATAGGCACTTCTGATTGATGGGCCTCCTAGTGTATTATTCTCGTAGTAAGGAGACTCAATACGTTTGCCTAGCTCATGAAGCCAACCTGAAAAACAAAGCATAAAACTATTAAGGAATATTGACACCATGAAAACTACACACTCTGTAAAATAAAATAATTCTAAAGAACCCCATTTACTAAGAAGACAGCGCATTCTTCACACAACTCCAAGAATAAAAAGAATATTATACTGCGGGAATTTACACAGAATGTTAAGTATTGTGTCTCTGGAATATTTATTTTTATGAATGATTATTTATGATAGGAACTGTATTTCTGTATGGAGATCAAATGTTTTTGAATTGCATATTACACCTCTAATTAGATAATTCAGAATATCCATTCAGAATATCCATTAAGACATTGAAATGGAAAAACCAATCACCCAGTAACACTGCAGCAAGAATGCAACATTGATTTTATTTTTTCCATTAATGAATGCTTGGGAAGTTTTTTGAGATTCTAAGACCAAATTGTTATAATAATAATTACATATTTAGAGCTTTTTACATGTTTCATTTTAGAGCAGAAAAAATTCAAACAACTAAACATACAAACCAGAATTAATTTTCAAATGACGCGTCATTATTTTCTAAATTGTTCATTTAATCTTTCCTTCTATGTATGCTAGAGAAAGAATTAGCTACTGCCTCATGGATATTTAAAAAACAACAACAAACCAACAAAAAACCCCAAAGCAACAAACCAGGAAAAAGTATACCATTCCTTTTTTTGTAAAGCAAAAACAAACAACCCGAATGAACTGCGTAAACACTACGCTTCACAAAAAACAAGATAGGAAAAGAAAGATAAAAATGAATTTGCGTGTCTAGTTGTGCCTATTAAGCACTTTGCTTGGGAGACTGGGAATTTTTACTGGATATTCAGGGAGAACCACCAAAATAAAATATTTCTGGCAGGCAGAATTGTACTTCAGAAAAATTGGTTGAGGTTCCCTCTGCTGTAAGCTGAGACTTGAGAGACCAAATCACTTCCTGAAGCTTACTCTCTCCCTCTTCAGTCAACAACCATTTCTTCATTTTGAATGAATTCAAGCATGAACTGGGGGAAACTCCCATATAAAGAATAGCTGCAAAACAGGAGGCAGATTTTAAAGTGTATGCCTCAGCGCTTTGAATGAAACTGGGCAAAAATCTGGAAGAATTTATCACCTACAGCAGACTTGCTGAGTCATGGTGGCCACCACAGAGAGCCACCCCCAACTCCGTGCTCTCTTACACAGTCTCCTACAGAGAAAGCTGAGCTAGGAGGGCTGGGTAATGACAGCAGAAGGTCTAGCCCTGAGCCTGACAACCCACTCTATACATGCTGGTGAATTTAATGGCTAAATAAAACAACTGTCTTGTCATGAGATGGCAGAACTGCGTGGGCTGGCTTACCTTGCCAACAGGCAAGAAAGCATGTGAAAATCTCCTTGATTTTTCCATGATAGAAAGTATTAATCACATGAGGCTACTTTAATCACATGAGGCTACTATATTTATGTTGCCTAACTATTTAAAATGAAAGAAAAGCACAACTAAAAAGAATCTCACCTAACTGAACCGATAGGAGTCCTCTCTCTGCACTACTGGTTTTCTGAGATTACATTATATGTCACAACAACATGTCCCTTTATACAGTGGATTTCATTCCTATGCTCATGGTAGGAAATGTAGTCTCACACATTAAAGAATAAAGATGGAAGAAATTCCTTGGCAGAGAGTAAAAACAAGTCTATCTAAACCTAATGGAAAGAAATATGATCACAAATTTCAGTGCCAGATTTTGGAAGTATTCTAGTGCATATGAAGAACTGCAAAAGAAAGAAATTAAATAAATTACTTCAAATAACTGTAACCAATATGTAAATACTGAAATAATGCCTCTTAGGAGAAAATCTCTTTCCTGGGAGTGTTCTAAAAGCCACCGATACTCAGCCTCTGTATTCTCATTTTTCTGCCTTTTGTTATGTGAAGAAATTTCATATTTATTGTTCCTGGTGTTTGTATTCCATCTGATTATAAATTATGCCACCTCAGTTTCAGCTGTCAAACAAAAAATAATAATTGAATTTACATACTGCAATTTTATACAAAATATTGTGGGACTCACTTTCCAACAAATAAGTTTTCACTGATTTCCAGAAAAAGTAGATAACTCCATTCTTTAATTGATAGATATATGCAGACTGTCTCCTTTGCAGCACAATTTATGTTCAAGTTTATCAAGCAAAACCCCCAACACTGCTGAAACACCATTGTTCCTAACGAATGCATTACTGCTACTAGAGGTAAGGTACAAAACCAAATGCCCACATTTTAGCAAACAGTAGAAATCTGTATAGTGTTTCTACTATAATTCTTTTACTAAAGTAGCAAACACAACAGCAGCATTTTACAATTCTAAACAAGCACTTCTGGTCAGGACACCAGTATCTGAGTTCAGCACTCTGTGTCCAGTTCCGTGACATAACTAAGGGTCAGACAAATGATCTTACTAAGATGAACGGCTTATCACTGAGCTACAACAGTAACAGTTAGCAATTGTTAGCAACTGCTAATAATTTCTGAAAAATGTCCACTGTATAAAGGCAAGCTATGAGGTAACTTTCTTTAGAGATGCACCATGAGATTTGGAACAGAAAATGTATATCTGAAAGTGAAAACCCAATCAATAGATTCCTCTGATTTGTAGATAAGGACATGTATACAGCTTCTCATTTCTATTTTGGCTGTTAGAGATCACCCTAATCAGGACCCTTTGAAGAAATTGTATAGGATGAGGTATCATCCAAAGTATATAAAATGGTGCCAGATCTTCCAGATCAATTATACTTCCCAGATTTTTGTTGATAGCACTACTTTTTTTTTTTTATTTGGGGGTACAGACAAGATACTGTTTAGCCAACAGATGTCATTAAGAGGTAGCATAATTGACTAATGCCTTTTACTTTTTTTTGGTTCCTGTAGGTAACAGCTCTCAGCAGATTCTCTGGCAAACTTGAATAATTATTTTTTGCCCTCCAGGAAGAAGGGAAAAATAAATATACCTTATAGTCAGAGGGAACTTCCTAGAATTCAGCATTTTAAGTTGCCTGGTTCTGAATTAGCATTATCTAGATATAGCTCTGTGACTTTGAAAACATTTCTAAGCATCAATTAGTGTAATTAAGAGGAAGATTTTTCAAAGGGAAAAAGAGCACTTAAGTAATCAAGTCCCATCAAGAAAAGTCAGTAGGAATTGTATATCTAGCTTCATTAGGCTTTTTCGAAAATTGCTTGAAGGATCTGTATTGGGTTCCATTTAACTGTATCTGGGAAGTGCTCAAGCACCAGCAGAAACATAAACAAGCATTTAAGCATTCATAGATGACATACTTTATAACCAGATATAAACCACATTATCTCTTTTACTGGACCTCCAGAAACTCAGTCGTCTCTCGGTTTAATGCTTGCACTATCTTGAGCAGGTACATCACTCCCTGTAATCTGCAGATTCTTTCTATACTGCTATACAGATTTCCCTTACATGCCAGATGCTTAACACATCAAAACCCTGTCTGGAGCTTTAGCAGCTTAGAAAATAGCTGCATATTCTAACGTATTAATTACCTACAACATTTATTCTATAAAACAGACAAATATTTTTTCCAGTTAAAAAACAGACCAAAACTCTCTGGTTTACTCTGTACAGCTTTGTCAGGAGGTATGGAGGAGAAGTATCTTTTAGAGCATTCCTGAATAGCTGAAAGCAGGAAGGGTTCCCATATAGACCAGTCGTGATGATGATAGAAGAGAAAGGGTGGGACGAAATCTCATTTTCTCTCAGCTGTGATTCCATATAAAATTCAGTATTCCTAGAGGAGATGTTAAGCCTATCTGCTCTCACATCATCACTGTTTTGTATTTAAACAGTATGTGAATCTCATTTAGGGCCAGACCATATTTAACCCTTTCATTCTAGTGAGGAAAGAGAGTAACCAGCACTGATGGTAATGGGGAAGAGACTATTTAATGAGTAATGCTGGAGTGTATAACAGTATAATGAATATATTCTACCTTATCAAACACTAATTATCATTCTTTGGAGATTAAAACATTAGCTTTTCTTTTAAGATTTCTTCCAAATAATCTTGCAGTTACTCTCTAGTAGTTTCTGACTGATACAGCGCATTCAAAATTTAGAGGTGTATAAGAAGACTAAATCGTTTTACTTCTTTTAGTGTGCATGGCTCTGCACTATTGAATAATAAACATTGCCTCTTTTCTCATGGTGCTTACTCATTAAAGGTAATCAAGTTCTTATCAAGATCCTCAAAGCCATTTTTATTCCTGTCTAGCCAAAATATTTTTGACATCTGGAGTTTTTTTTCCTGCTAAAACATCTACATTTTCTCCCCAGATTATTCATACACTAAATATCATCATTGCTACTACTTAATCCTGTGGAACATCACTGTTACCCTTTCACTGTCAAAAAAACCCAGATCACTTGTTTACAGGTTTGACCTATATTGGAGATTTTCCTGCCATGTTAGGAGAGGCTGCTCCCTGCCCTCTGGGAGGAGAGCCCAGGCTCCAGCCATGCTGCCTGGGAACTGCCACGCATGCAGCAAGTATGGGGATTAGTGCTTCGGATCAAAGCATGGCAGAGATATCTACCCTCCACAGTTCATAGTACCACCTTTATCTTTCCTTTGTCACACACTGTGTATTTTCAAATATCATTTATGTCTTTTTTAATATTTTCCCCCCATTTCTTTACCTGGGTCATAGTCCTTGATATCATTCTGGTGCATTCATTGCACTAGTTTATTCAGATAACAAAGAGTTAACTATGTTAACCTTGTACAAGCAGATTATACTTGACCTCTGGGCTCAGTGGACTTTTAACTGCCAATGGAATTGAAGCATGTGGATATTACCATGAAGGAAACTACAGAACATTTTAAATAGGTACATATAAAAGTTTACGCACTTTTGCTTGAGGAAAGCACACAGTATAGACAATAAAAAACACCCCAAAATCCCTTTAATATGCAGTCAAAGAGGAAAAAAGTGACCTGTTTTCTATTAAGTACACTATGTCTCTTTCTATTAAGCAGATAAAATCTTCAGAGGGAAGAGGAGAAATTTTATAAGAAGATTTTGTGCTTCAGATCAGAGATGTTCATCTATTTAAAGCCTAATGCACTAACAAAAATAAAGCCTTCATTCATGTAAGTTCTATATATATAACTTAAACCTCCTTGTGAAATCCTTAACAGCATATTTTGGGGATCTTATAAACAATAGCAATGACAAGAAAGGTAATATTTAAAAATGAAAACAAAAATAGTTGGGAGTTTGAAAACTATGCCCTTCTTGGAAACAAATGTTGATGACACATCTCTCCAAAATTGTACATGTGAATTCTTGAGCAGCAAATTTTAGAATTGTTGGTGTACTAGAAATTAAGTGGACACTAGGAATAGATAGATTAAATAAAAATTACATTTGATTTCTGTTGTAGAGAAACTGGATAAAATTTCTATTATATCTCTTCTTGAATTAAGAAAGGAAGTAAGAGAAGGTCATGAGTCAAAATACAAGGCATAAACATGCTCCTGATAATTCTGAGATTTGGGCTATGTCTTTACATCTAGTAAATTTCTTTATTATGGATCAAAGGAAAAAAAAACAAACAACAAGAATTTGAACAAATGTCCGATGAAATTGCAATCCTCTGCCAGTCTTGAGAATTCTACCACTGATTTTCAAGCATCTGTAAAATCATCCAGAAAAAAAGTTTGAATTTGGACATAATGCAGTCAGAAAAGAAAAACAAAGAAAAGAAATGAGGGTCCCCGTGTGCCCCACTGCTCCATGAAGCTTGCACACTCAAGATACACCAACCTGTGTAGTCAAAGGTGTGTAGGTGAAATAGTTGCCTTCATATCTGGTTTCTTTTGAATGCCCACCTTATGTGATGGAGTACCCTTTGCAGATACATTGACTGATGCTCTTCTTGGACACTTGGATGTAGAGGAACCTGTATCCTTCCCTAGATCCTTAGGAAAATTTTTAACTATCTAGAGACATACAGTGAGACAAATGTTTCAGAGATTTTTAAAACCCATGGAGTTTTCCAAGCTAAAAGCATACTCCATGTTGTTGGAGCATTTTTAGATACAAGCTTAACCTTTGCCATGTCTACCAAAAATTAATATAATTTAAAAGGTGACATCCTATGAAACAATTTTGTGAGGTTTATTAATACCCTTTGTAAATAAACTGACTGCTATATTTATAATTGAATGTATACTTAGAAACTTAGAAAATAATTACATTTTGTAGAGTTTTAATTCATGTAAGTCAAGCAAATCATAACAAGATATTGACCCATTGTGTTCACTGAAAATGGAGTTTTCATGGTGCAATAAATATTCAATGAACTCAGTAGTTTTAGGAAGAAGAGGTTCTTAATCAAGGGATTAAAAGAAGAAAAAATCTAAGATCTAATTTTGATGTTGCTGATAACAACAAAAACACAGCTGAGCCCACAGGAGTGCTGAAAACCTGACAATTAAGCTTTAATTATCTGACAAAACTCAAGTCTAAATTGCAAGCATCAATGCTTAGAATAAGAAAGTAAAATTTCTCTATTCTCATGATAAAATTTATGCCCCCCTGAAGACACTGACAAAATTCCTTTGTGGGAACATTTAATTTCTTGTCATCAGCAAGATGTGATCTGTTAAATAATTTACATTCTCATTTTAGAAGGCTGTAAGTGCAAGGACAGATACTTGGTATCCTGTGGGATCTCATAATCCACCCCAGTGAAAGCACCATAGGTCCATTGGTTATAACATGATTTCCAAAGTCACTCTGGTTGATCGCTTCTGGGCATGTTAATGTCTTGTAAGTGGTAGAGCAATAAACCTGGGATAAAATACTTTTAATGCTCACATTTCATTAGAAAACAAAGCTGGAGAGATGCATTTTTAAAAAAATAACTGGTAGTCACGAAGACTTGCATCAGAAAAACTATCTTTATGAAGACAAGTGGCTGGGAAGAGGTCACCATGAGGAAGGCAGGACACCAACCTAGCAGCAGCTCTCAGTTGTACGTTTTTATCCACTCAGTTTCACAACCTGTTGTTGCCAAAGGACTCGAATATATCCTCTGCTGGGTTACTTATTTTTACGAAGGGTTTTAAAACATTAGAGTTACATCCAGTACCCAAGGGGCAATGGCAGAACCGTGTGTGGTGCGAGTGAAATTTGGGCTGCACGCCTACCCAGTTTCTCTGAGTGTTACTGCTTTACTTACGGCATTCTGCAGCACTTCCTCCTAATGCAAAATGCTACATAAATACTCAGCAGAACACAGTGAGCAGGAATTACTGACAGCCTCACTTATTTAAAGTTCCAGTTTCTAGCAAGAACCTAACTATGTTCATGCATTAAACATTAATGTTTCCAGATGAAATCCTATCTTCTTTTACTTTTTCTTCTACTGGACTGGATGAGTCCCTCAGAACCACGTTGGACACAGTTCCAGTCAGAGCTGCAAATATTTCTTAAGGTAGTAGATAGTCCATGTGAATTAGTTACTTACATTTCTCCTTCACCATGTGGCAAAATATTCTCTTTCCAGATAAGTTATTTCACGTCTACAACTGCAATGTATTCTGGTGAGAAAGTAAAGAAGGGAAGGGTATGGGGGGACACATGTGCCTTTGAGCGGAGCTCCGAGATAGTCTCCAAAAAGCCAGCTGATGCTCCGCATGGCAGTAGAAATTACTAGAGGACTTGCTATGTGGAATGGGAACTGGGTGGCTGAGCTTGTCCTGGTTGGTGGGCCAGCCGTGCAGGCTGATCAGGCAGGTTTTGGGTGGTTTGTCCCTCCACTGTGTTGCTGCCTTGCTACCACAGAAGGCTGCAGGTTGCATCTCTGGGACATGCAACTGGTATTCTGTACATATCTAAACAAAGCAGAGAGCTGCACAGCTCTTTTGTTCATATTGATGAAGAAGCCTCCAATATACCCTCACAACAGTCTCACAGTGTAACACAATAGAGATTTCCCTTACAGTAGAGATACATATATTCTAAGATAGAGACCTGACTATATTACATATAGAGCTGCGTATAAGAATTTTAAGAGCTAACTCAGCAGATCTGTTAGGAACACTTTCCTTTTGATATTTTATGATAATTCTCTAAACATATATACTTACTGTTGCACAGAAGTTCCAGTGTACATAATAAGCACATTTGTATTCCCGCAGAACTAGGTCATAAATTCCTTCAGTTTCATTTATCAAGGAGTAGATAAATTTAGAAAAGAAATGTACTGGAAACTGTGGCAAAGCATGTACAGTGCTTCTCAACAGTAATTTGGCAGACAGCTATATTTGGATATGTGGCTGATTTAAGTCCCTCTTGCTTTTGTAAGTCAGCAATTTTTTTTCTCTTCCCTACTTCGGTGAAGGGATGAGATGGGGATGTTTTCCATATCAGCTTTCCATGACTGTGGTAGTCCATATATACAAAGCACTATATATAGCTATTTATAGTAATGAAATTTTTCTTTTTACTATTAATAGTTTATAAAAACCTTTAATACCATTACTATGGTTGTAGTAAAGACAAATGCCTTCTATTTTTTTTTCAGTTATCCTGGTTTCTCCCTCTCTAAAAAAACCAAGATTTTTTTAAGGATCTTAAACTAAAAAAAAAGAAATCAGTAACGTGAGTAAATTAACCCCCTTTTTTTGTAATGCTGTATAATGATTATTTAGCTTTTAGATTACAGGAAAAACATACAAGTCTAAACATATAAATAATTTAAGAAATAAAATTGCAGCCATATCATCAGTAGTATAGAAATAATTTGCAAATCGTCTCCTTTAAGGAGATGGTCATGCTGTCACTTCATGAAGGGTCTCAGCATTTAATATTACAGCTCCTCAGGCAAACTGGCTGGTATTGTCATTTTCCGGGCTATCAAATGCCTTGCAGCTAAGGTTGGAATTAGAAATCTTAGTGCTTCCAGTCCATTCAATGCAAAGAGCATGTCTGTCTATGCCCTTTTTGTTTCCCTGTGTTCTATCAGTCTGTACCCATCTGTTAGAGCTTTTCTTATCTTATATTTAGAGTCTAATACCCTTTCGGACAAGAGCAGCCTTTTTACCCTGTGTTAATTCAGCAATGGAGACAAGAGGCTCCTGACTCATAACTAGGATCCAGGTGCTGCTGCAATAAAATAAATGGCAATGACTTTTTTTTTTTTCTTTTATGCTGTTAGCTAAAGTGTTAGAAACCTGCTTTGCAGTTTTATGTGTTTGGAGTCCAAATCATGCCAAAAAAGCATATGAGATGCTACAGGTGACACTTTCCTGTCTTTTTAAAGATATAAATACCCTCCTCCATAAATAATACAGATTACATGAAAATTAAACCTTTGTTTTCAAAATATGCAAAAAAACCCCCCAAACCCAGAAAACAAAACCTTCAAGAATATCAGTTTTATGTCTGCTAGCAAAATTTTGGGTCTGTATGTGTGCAGCGTGTCATACTTCTTAAATTAACCTCACCTCTGTCCCGAAGTTCTCACTTGCTCAGGTCTCTATGTTAGAGAAACTCAGGCTAAAGTCTTTTAGTACTTTATTTACAGAGCAATTTCTCAGTCCTAGCAGTGAGTCTGTTAACAGTCCTGACTCAGAATCTGCAAATAGATTTTCCTGGAAGCAATGACAGTGGTAATCAATACCTTAAAATCTCTGTATGAGAAAGTATTATTTATTTGAGACAGCAAGATATCAAGAGGACTATATCTTTTATAGAAGCAGTGAAATATGCCACATGTATTTTCATGCTACCCTCTTATCTGCCAGCAATCTGCCATAGCAGAGCTGTTTACTTCTGGACTTCTCTCTCTGTAGGAGTCCTTTCTGCTTCTCAAAGCTGAGTAATGCAATAGGTGGTCCCTGGCAGTCGATACCTTCCCATCTCCCCTGCTCCAGCAATCAAGACAATTTTCAGCAGCTTCTACCTATTCAAATGCAGCCTTCCAGCTTGGAAAAGTAAGGACAGATGCCTCAGCAGAGAAGCTATTTCCTTTACTAGGTCTAATTACAAATGAAAGGGTAATTGCAGAATTGCAACAAACTGGTGCCAGTTTTCATCTGGCTAGGCTGCATAATCGCACAGGCGATGATATGACAGTATGGAGTTCAGTTTGGGTCAGTATAGACTGTTACAGTCTACTTGACATCCATTTCTCCTTGTCTTCTAGACTAATAACATCCATGCTAGTTAGATAACAGCTAAGTATGCTAACCCTCACTACAATCCCCTCTTTGCTTGCTCCAGAGATTTCACAATATCGTCTCAGTCCTTTCCTCTGCATTATCTAAGGAGCCTCATGTTGCTTCTCTGGACCAGGATGTCAGATACAGTCAGGAATCCATATGATAAAACACTATTAACACTTTATTTGCTCTTGCCTCATCTTATTTTTCTAATCCTTGAATCTACAACCTAAATAACCTTTTTTTTTTTTTTCAGTATGAATTTTTCTGTGCGTCAAGGAGGGTGAAATCTAAGCATATTTGGCTTTTATGAGGGTAAAATCAGTAACATATATTTTACTCCAGATTGTATCTTAATATAATAGCAAAAGAGGAATTTGAAATCTAATGAAGACTTGATGTAAAAAAGGGGAAAAAAAAGGAGAAAGCTAGTATCTTAATGGGAACGTACACTACATGTTCGAAGTTAAAGCAGTTCTGAAATAAAACATCTGTGCCTGTAGATCTGACAAGTATTTTTGAAGTGCGTGACATAAGGAAATCCTAAGCATTAGCATTTTTATAGCTATCATAGATCTGACACTGAAAAATTATTTAGAATAATTAGGTATAATTAGTTTTACAGAATCTGTCTTATGTAAAACATCTTGCTATGCAGAATGCCATGATGTGCTCTCATAACTTCACACAGTTTTTTTTTGCTGAAAGTAGTAACTGGTTAACTTTAAGTGCTGTCACCTGAAAGTACAAAATAAGCACAAAAATTTTCCAAGGTATGTGAAGATGGAAGAAAGTCTGGAAAGAAAAGAGTCTTGAATAATTTCTTCATTTTTATGTGGAAACAATTTTCTATTCTGGTAGCAGAAAAAACCACTTCTTTCATCAAACACCTGCTCTGTTAAAGGGCAGAAGAAAGGATAAATAAATAAAAAATAGGAATATACAAAAAAGACATTTCTAGATTAAAAATGAAAGGCATGCTTGTGCTATAGAAGAAAAGAAAACCCATTTTAGCATTATGGGATGTCTATGGAATGCAATATGGCATTCTAACACCCTAGGGTCTCTACCCGGGTAATGGGGTTGGAAAAGGCAGTCTAGCAAGTATTGAAGTAGCTGCTGAAGAGATTTCAAAATACATAAGAAAGGCTTTGTGAATTTAACTGAATTGAGGCGTTGTAATTTGAATAGCCAAGCCATGAGCTTTGAAACCAGAAGCGGAAATTTCTGAGACATCCTAACAAAACATCCTGTTACATTGATGTGTAGTAGACACTAACATTTTAGCAAACTGGTACAAAACTCTTGAAGGAGGGTAGGGTAACCCTAGAATAAGCTACCCAAAGAGATGAAGGCTTCTCCAACCTTTCTAGTTTTCAGGACTTGGAAGAAGCAAACCATTTGCTGACCCAATTTAGTGCTGGTGATAGTCCTGCTTCAGCTGGCTGGCTGAGCTAAGTAAACCCCAGAGGCTCTCTCCAGCCAAAATTTCTGTGGTACAAAGTACAGCAGTTAAGGGTTAAAAACTCTGGTGTAATTTCTAACTGATGAGTGAGGGGTTTACATACAATATTTTCAACTTTCAATAATTTTACTCTATGGTATTCCCATTACAGAAGCCATGTGGAAGGGTCACCACATCTTGGGACTATTCCTTCTTACAGGGGGTATACTGAGCAAATTTTCTCCCTACATGTGGCACTGAGAATTTCAATTATGCTGCAGAAATTGGTCCAGATACAGCTTTTACATCGAGATAAAAACTGCTTTGGGGAGAGAATGAAGGATATTTAGGTAATCTGTTGTTAGATGCAGCAGGACACTTTCAACTTTGCCAAATCCCAGGGGTTTCATCTGCAAACAAGTTTTTTACTTTTCACTTAAAACTTGTCCAGAATTTTTGTCCTGGGTACAAAATCTTGGAAATGTATTAATAACTACATAACCTCACACTCCCTTTAATAATATACTTTCATCTCTACTTTTTTTCCGGGCTGTAAGTCCAATGGGATAACTCAGTCCTGGGGTTTTTTCTGATTGTTAAAATGGTTCAATCAGAAGACAAAATATGGTAAATGAAGGAAAATGTAGTTTAATCAAGGACTGAGCCTGTAGGAAACAACAACAGGGAACAATGGCAGAATAAATCCTAGTAAGGCCCAAAGCAGCTGAAATACAAATTAATGTTAAACTAAACTCAGGGGAAATGCTTCAGTTCAGTTCAACAAATGACATTTTGGTTTGGCACAGCTCCATCACAAAAACAGTGGTTTGGGCTTTCAAATGCAAAATTGAATGACTTCCACAAAATTAATTTTTATGGATATTTTAAAATTTAGATTTACATTTTAAAACCTGAAAACTTCTGGTATACACAGGTCTGAAGTCAGGGACGATAATAAAGAAAACCTTTCCTAGAAAGCATGTTTTACATATAAATCAGGCAGAAAGGATGGGTTTTGAGATAAGCCTTTATGAGACCTTCATTTGTATATGTAGGTCTTTACTATACGCACACTGCCAGCACAAGTCCAGGTGATTATAGCTGTGCATATAGAACCTCTGTGTAACAGTTCAATTTCTCTGTGTCTGTCTATTCTAACAGACAGACAAACAAGTGAAAAACTATGCACCTTTGCTCATATTATACTATAAACTGTTACTAACTATGGTTATCTACAAGTAGGATTTCCTCTTAAAAAACTAGATGAACTCTCCCTTCCTAACTATACTTGTTCAAAAGTGTAACGCAATCAGATAAAAGAAAAAGTTTTCTTTCATAAATATTCCATGCTATAAGCTTCTGCAAATTTGGCCTCATATATAGTATTCTGCACCAGAATTGTTTAAACCATTCGGGTAAGGTATCAAGTAGACTTTAAAGAAATATTTCATAGCTGTTTTGAAACAACTAAATGCATTTATTCACTACAATGTCTTCAGGATTTTAATGAATTTATCTATTTTAGTTCTTACAAGGCTGGAAGTTGTGCCCCTCAAACATTAATGCATGGAAAAATTACACATTGTGCATACAATAAAAGCGTTAGTTTTACTGAGAAGTAAAAATCAAGAGTATTCAAAAACATTGAAAATACTGAAAAGCATTCTAGTGTAAGACATTCTCTTGGGGTTAGAAATTTCTGTTTTAACTGCCTTAGAATACCTCAGCACTGTGAAATGCTTCAGTGTTGTGGCACCTCCTTGTCTTTTTTAAAGGGTGTACAGCGTGCAAGTGCAGTTTGTGAGATGGGTGATTTGGAAAGTTTCATAGCTTCAAAGTAATACTCTTATTTTGGCCATTTAGTCTGCTTCTATTTATTTTTCATATATCACAGTCCAGGGGCTAATTATTTTATGCAAGTATTGCAAGAAATAACCCAAACTAGTGGCTGAATCTTTAAGGAAGTGATGCCCCTAAATGCTTCACAAGAGTCATAACCATAAACCATTTCATACATTAATTAGAAATTATTTTTCAGCCAGATTAATTCACTTCTCCACTCCCAGATATCCAGAATAAACAGATGATTATACGGGTGTGGATGTTCCACACCCCAATGGACCTTCAGTACAGACAGTCCAGGTCAACAGAGCATTATAATTAATTTTACTAAATTAAAAGTGTGAGCACTCATGCATGATATAGCAATATTTTTAAAGTTCTTTCTCTTAAAGTTGTCTCCTAAAAATCAGAAAGGACCATAGTTCCAGAGTAACCGGTTTTGTTATCACAAATGAGAAAAAATTAAGAAAATTGATAACCCAAGACATAATGAAGCAGACTGAGAGATTAAAATCAAACATTCAGATGCAGAGATGACAGATACTGATCATGCCTAGTGATCGTTTTCCTGTGCAATGAAGTCCTTTCCTCCCTTGCAAGGATTCATAAATGTACACATGCCCATTCTAACCTTATGGATGTGTGTGTTTGGAGCACTGAAACTAGACCAATATTTTATAGTAGAACACTTGGCTGAGTTCTCCTGGCTGAGAGTCTTGGAAATTTAAAAATAATCTTTGCAGCAGTGAACAGGACCCACTTGGTTCTCTCAGTGCAACCAAACAAACTGAACTGCTGTTCCCACCCTTGATGGACGTGATCAAAACAGACCAGGGAGTGCTGGGGACCAGAGCAGGTGCCAGCTGCAGTCCTTGCCAAGACTCCAGTTGTAGTTCATTACCGTTAGCTCTTACTAAGACAAACATTGAAATTACTAGAAGCTGTTTTTCATAGATCCAGAGTCAACCTCCAGAAAGTAGGTCTGGAATCCAGAAGCAGGTATAGGTCCCTGTGCACATACTGACCACCCACATGGCCTAAGTCCAAAACCTGATCATTCCTTAGCACTGTAATTTTGCCCTATGTCTTCTGTTAGCTGATCTACGTGACAGCCTCACTTCCCGGAGATCTGTAATGGCACAAAATCTTAGCTTTCATAACTTTTTAAAATTAAGATCCTCATTCCAAATGTTGCTAAGAATATGTTGAAAAGAGGAATCTCAGAGAGTTCAAAAGCAGGCTGACAATTACACATTCTTAAACTTTCATTACTTTTTATACTTTCTTTTGTTCTATATTTGCATGCTTGGTTTTGAAGAAAACTGCTCATGTCATTCAAAAACAAATTTATTAATTCTCTAACAGGAGAAAACATTGCACAGAGACAGAGATGGAATAATCTGGGATCATTAATAGTTAAGACAATTCCCATATGAAAAGAAGGATAAAAACCAAACCTCTATCTCGACTTTGATGCCAACTCTTTTGTCGCATCTACCCATTTAAGTCATTAAACTGCTTTGCAAAAATTTCATGATACATGAATATTTATCTGCTTCTACAGTACTTTAGTAGGATTAATGTAATATGAAAATACTGAATCAAGAGCTAACTAATTGTTTTAACAAATTAATATTATATTGGTCAAGAATGGGAGTAATGACACTGATCCTTCCACTGTAATTTCTACTATTACTTCATGGTTATGTTGATTCCAAGAGCACCAGAAACTTGTATTAATCGACATACATTTTTTGAGCAAGAACTAGTAGATATACATACCTAAAAATAGTCTTTCTTCTGAAAAGAGGATAGCCTGAGTTTTAACCTGAATAACTGTACCAGTGTCAGGAGTATCTATTGTCAAGGATATGCTTAAATATGCAACTTCAGAATTCGTTGCAAAATTGCACAGAAGCTTAAGAAAACCAGTGAAGACTGCCTCAGGTTTCTTAGCATAAGCTTGGAAAAAGCTTCCCAACACTGAAAACTTCCCAAGCTGTCATTTTACCTAATACCTCACCGGTAAAAAGAAACATGAAAGACTTCAGATGTCTGTTCTCCTCAGCCCTAGAGAGTCTAAGCCTTCGTCTCTAGCTTCACCTGGACACTGGAAACTGGGTAGAGACTTAGATATTGGCCATTCCTCTGTTGAAATCACATCAGTCTGGGGAGGAAAAGAACAACCAAGACTCAAAGAAGAGAGCTGTCCAGAAGGAATGATGAATGAAGTAACTCGTGCATCGGGATACGATGTTCTCTCAAAGAGATTTGTCTTATATCTTCCATGTCTTAGACACAAGTTCCAGTGCCTGAACCCCATGCTGAAGAAAAGTGATGTCTGGCAATAATACCTCCACATCTCCTTATGTGGAAAGAAATTGGTGGTCTCCTGTTTCACCAGAACAACCTACTTCACATCTCTGCTCTAGATGGAGACATCCCCAAGCTCCTTGTGCAGACTCAGGAGAGCGTATGAACTGCTGCAAAAAGGGGGCAATTGCTACTTGCAGAGGCTCAGCACCACAAAAACACAGGGAAACTTTCAGAAATCACAACACTGCTAGATTTGATAGTCTGGATCAGCACTATTTGACAGATTTCTGTGTTAAACTCCATCACATGAAGCATACGTCCTTCGTTAATGTGAAAAGGGCTTATCACGTGCCTGCAGCCCAACATGAGGTCTATAAACCTCCAGTGAAAGGACCTGAAGGCAAACCTCTATTTTCAGCATTTTATACTGGTTCCATTCAGGTGTTATACACTTCATTCTGCACATAAATCTGCCACCCATTGCCCTGAGAGCTAATTCAGGATATAAATCCTTCACTGGGAGCCAGGAATCAAAGTCCCTTTAAAGGGTTTGACTGCAAGTGTGTGATAAACAAAGTGTGTGTGGGAAATTTTCTATTGCAGAGTATGTAAAAATACAGTGGTTCAGTCATGACTGTGTTCTTATTTTCAGAAATGCTGTAAATTACAACACTAACAGAAAATGAGTAAAATCCTAAAATGAAAGTAGAGGTATTTTTTGAAATAAAGATTTTAATAATTGAAAAATAACCTTTACAGACCTGATATTAAACCCTCTCCCAAAGCAAACACATTTTCTTTCACATTATTTCCTATAATAGAACAGGGTTTTATTTTATTTTATTTTATTTTATTTTATTTTATTTTATTTTATTTTATTTTATTTTATTTTTAATTTTGCTTTGATAACAACTCCTCCATGGTCAGAATGTTATAAGTGGTACTATGGGCAGACTACTAAAAAGTTGCAGCTGAATTTCTGGTGGAAAGGTAGGAATTATTTTTCAAGACAATTACATAAATTATACCTGAGAGCTTTGACTATCTAAGAGAACCAGCATCCTGACTCTTGGCCTTCTGCTAATCTCCTTATTACACTCAAGATAGCTGTTTCAACAGCTCATATGGTTTTCACAGAATGAATGCCTTTAGCAATAGGAAACATTTTCAATATTATCTGCTTCGTATAGAGGGAGATTGAAAAGTCATTTCTCATATTGGATAAGAACTTGAAGGGGGATAGCTTGGTATATACTAATTCAAAACAGCAGACAGCAAATAAAGAACTTATGCCTAAATCTGATACCAGTTAAACCTATAGAAATAAGAGCCAGTGTAGTGAAGTCAATGGAATTAGAGAGCTAGGATCAGACAGGAACCTCAACACAGTCTAGCATCTACTCTAAGTCAGTTAATGGAAAATTAATCTTATTTTTACAGGTTGCTGAAAAACATCTGTTTCACCAATGAGAACAAATGAGGGGAACAGGTAGAATGTAACAGAGAGGGATATGAAAGGGCTAGAAGGGAAAAGCAGGGCAAGGAGTGTACCACTGATTTGGGCAAGTGGGAATGACCAGCCCAGTGGTCATGTTTTTATCATAAATTAGAAGCAATGTGGAACAACTGCTTCCTGAGATGGGAGAACTTGCTTAGGTAAAGATTTCTTAACACTGAAAATGGTGTCCACACTACATGTCTTCCAAAAATTTCACATAATCAGTGGTCAGAGAAGTTGTGGGCAACCCCTCCCTGGAAGTGTCCAAGGCCAGGCTGGATGGGGCTTTGAGTAACCTGGGCTAGTGAGAGGCGTCCCTGCCCATGGCAGGGGGTTGGAACTAGATGATCTTTAAGGTCCCTTCCAAACCAAACCATTCTACGATCTATGAAAACAGCAGTACTAGATCTGAGCAAGACATCCAGATTTTAACATTATACCACACTGGTATATGTCCAAAAGCCACCAT
Organism: Trogon surrucura; assembly: GCA_020746105.1. Lineage (NCBI taxonomy): Eukaryota > Metazoa > Chordata > Aves > Trogoniformes > Trogonidae > Trogon > Trogon surrucura. The sequence continues at coordinate 14,246,318 of CM036622.1, read as the reverse complement.
GTCACGACACCGTTCACAAATATATTCCCAGACACTACATCTTTCTCATAGTGCAATCACATGGCTAAATTTGTGAATGTAACCATATTTTTAAAGTATTTACGATAAGAACGGTGCCCGAATAAAGACAAAAAAAAATGAAGTAAAGGCTTACAATTAGACCCAACATAAACAAAACAAATACACTTTACTGTTCTGGTTATTTTCATAGGGAGAACTTTATCATTCCCATTGCCCCAATTGAAATCCAAATTAAGAAGCTCATTTGTTTAAATTAGTCAGAGAAATAGATACACAGCAGCAAATGCTACCCTCACTGAAGTCAATGTTGTGAGATCTGCGCTATGGTGCATATCTGATGGCACAGCAAGATCCAGATTAATATGTTAACAGTACTGCAGCTTTAAAGTGTATGCTTAAAGTGTTAGCGAAACCTCAGTGTTGAAATCTGTGCTGCAGGCTTTCTGAGGAAGAACTAAATGGAGTAAGGAAGTTGCTAGAAGTTTTTTTTTCCCTCATCTTTTCCACCTCAAAATAGGTGCAAATATAAAAAACCAAAGAAATCTTTTAGTTCCAGGCATGGTTTTCCTTTCTTAGAACCAACTCATCCCTATATTTTGGCTACGGTATGCATTGCAGCATCCATGCCCAGGGTACCAGTTTCCAGTGTGGCCATCATGTGAGACAGTCCAGTGAAGAGTAAAACACATACTTTTCATGGGGGAGACACATTCCTTTTAATAAAAACGTATAAAAATTCTATTTTTCATGTTGTATTTTTTTAAATGCTGCCAGTTAGAAAGCCTCCAAATGCCTGGAATGAATTTACACATGGAAACTTGAGTCTCCAGTTCTGTTATTAATGTAATAAAATTAAAAATTTTAAAATTAAAACCTGTACATACAAGACCCAGGATCATATTCTACTGCTTTGCATGCGGTAAGAAATCTCTTTTACCTGCTCTGCAAAACTGAGATAAAACTTCAAGTTGAGGCCTTCATACTGGAGAACAGAATATCCTCAGTGTCCTATAGTAAAACTACCTTTATTACATCCCAGGCAAGATTTCTCCAGTGTACATTATTTGTTTGTGATTTATTATGATATCCAAATCTCATTTTACTTTGCTTAATCACTCATGCCCTAATGTTCTCTCCTCAATCTATTGCCTACAGGGATGCCGTGAGGTGCAGCAGATTGGTGATTTGAAGATTTCTTAAACTGAAAAGAAAGACTAGCTACATATAAACAGCTGTGTATCACCAGAGAAGCAAAAACTACAGCAGAGAGGGCCAAGACTTAACTTCATTTTGTTTCACCAGCAAGTAGTTTGCGTGTGGAGAGCAATAACATTTGCGCTGATTGAAGAAATTACATAATTTTATTTTTCTGCTCCCGTGGGTGACACAAGCTTGAACAGAAATTTTATCAGTGCTGAAGTGGTCTTTCAAAACTAATGTCTTTGTGTCAGGTTTCCGGAGTTTTCTGAGCTCTTTTTTTTAAATCACTTTCTATTATTTTAATACTTTTTAAGTGTTTTCCTTAAAAAAACCCCAAACAGACAACAACAAACCACCCTCCCAAACAAATCCCCAAAGCCATAAAACCTTCAACTTAGCACTAGAGGGAACTTTAAAAATGATCATTCTGACAGATACAGAACTAATATCTATAGAAGCTTTGAAGTGTAACTTTTATTACACATTTATAAAATCAAAATATTTTAGACACTATTCATGAAGTTGGTAGAACAGCTTTTGAGACAAAAATGCAAAAACACTCTTTCGAAAAAAAAAGCTTTTGCCAGGCAGGAGGCTAAAGTCTTAAGAGTTAACACCACTAAGAAGTGCATTGGCCCCATCAAACGCAGAGGGGCATTGTCTGAAGCTGTTCAGGGAAGGTCACCGAGGCTCACCTTGAGACAAGCCAGTGGTGAGAGACTGATAAGAAGCAGTACCTGCCCAGGAAGCCTACTAGAAAAATGGTCAGTGCATGATGACAGAGACACAACACTCTTTCTGAGATGCAAACGCGACTTCTGTGAAATGGCTCTGTTCTGGATAAACTGGTATTTATTCTAATGAGGTTGTCAGGACATTTGCTTACCACTGCCATTGCCCAAGAGAAGACAAAACTGAGGGGTGGAAGTTGACAATTTCAGAGCAATAAGTGCCAAGAGCCCCAAAGGATGTGAGGAGAATTTCCTGAACACGGCCTCATCTCAGGGAAAGGGAGAGGGACAGGCTGCGTGGGGAGCTGGGCCAGCAGCCCCACCTGGGGAGCAGGGATGCAGACCAGCCTCACCACTGGGACTGCAATGAAAGCTTTCAAATCAGCTATCACTGGTGGCCTACATAAGCTGACAATGTGTGTTCGTAGCTACTTCCTGCCAGAGACTCTTCTTTTTTATTATTACTATTATTATTATTATCTGGATTTGTTCTTCTGTTAGCAGTATTTGGCCAATTTGTGCACAGTGGGCTTTCTTTGTATATTCTCCCCTACAGCTGCAGTCTTTTCTTTGAGAGGTTTGCAGTCTATGAGGAGTACAGCAGCAGGTCAGAGACCTGGTTTACAAAGGGAAGGGGAAATAAACAACAAACTAAAAGAATAAAAGGACTTCACAAAGCTTTTAGTAACTATGGACAAACTTGAGAGATGTATTTACTTCAATTTCTTTCTTATTTTCCTCTTCCTGATCCAGGTTCTTCACCTCATCTGAGGTCAGGCACCTCTAACATACTTGTGATTTTCCCCTCAGGCTTATCATTATTAGGTAATATTTAGACAAGAAAGAAATTAAAGGAGGTAAGAATAAGATATACTGCAATTTGAATGCACATCGTTGTGCTTTTGGTCACAAATATTTGCATCATTCCCTGCATGAAATACTTCTTTTGGGAAACTCTGTCTCACCTTTAGATACTCATTGTTTATGAAAGGAACTCATGCACATTTTTTTCCTTTCATGGATAACTTAATGTTCCAAAATATTCATATGCTTTTTAATCATATCTTTAGTATCTAACAGCATAAAGAAAACTGTCAGGGCTTTCCCCTTCCAGTTAATTTTATTGCTGGCCTTGTTTCATCTCCTGCTTCTGTGAACACATAATAAATTTTGTTTAAAGGTAAATAGAAGAAGAATTAAAAAGACAGAACACATAGAACTAGAAAGTAAAGGGAGAAAAAGGAATGCTTGATATTGATATGGCGTCTGAGAAAGACAGCAAAAGAAATGCATCTCTACAGTAAAACTGAAATGACCCAAGTGGGAAAACGTGGGGTATAAGCTGTTGCACTAGTGGACAACAGACCCTCAGCAGCGTACAAGTCCTTGGTGATGCCAGGCTCCTACACAAGTTATATTGTTTCCCAGTTCTACTATTACACGAGTACAACCCTTAGAAATAACAATAAATCTTAAACAAAGAAAGAAAACCTTAAATTCTAAAGAGTCAATCTGGAACACTCAATGAAATTAGAATGAAGGCTGAGGTGCAAATTAAACACTGCATGAAAACTAAGTGTTCTAAACCCATCTCTCCACTCATAAACACCTTGTCTGCAGTGCAAAAGAGCAAAGCCTGCAAACCAGCTAAACAGTATTTCCAAAGGGAGTTTTTAACTTGAAGGCATTTCAGGGCCTATCTGTTTCAATGTATAGTAAGGAGTAATCAGCACACTAGAGGGAATGCCTCCGTTGAAAAATTTACCTGATTTACCAAATCAGGTTGTACTCTCTCATCTGCTGTTCTACAGTCTTTCTTGCCCTATCCTACCCAGATCTTCAATTTCCCAAACACTGAATCACTCTTAAAAATCACACTTTCTACTTTTCCCATTTTCTTTTCAATTTAACCCACTCTTTCAGACTGACCTGAAATTCAGAAAAAGACTATCTTCTATTTCTCTACAAATAGCATTAAATAATTGTATGAGATTAAACAAAAAAGGAAATACTGTTACTTACATATATATTTTATATGTTTACATACATATATATGGATATATACACACATATGTATATGTATACGCATCTGATGGAAGGAAGAACGTACCTATGTCCCAGGTGAGGGGGTTATTCTGTTCCATCTCCCTTTTCCCTATGACATACCAAATGCAGGCCATCCAGTGAGCAAGCAAGGCAAACATGGACATGAGAAGCGTGAGAACAATTGTGCTGTGCTGGGAGTAACGATCCAACTTCTGCAGGAGACGCAAGAGGCGCAGCAACCTCACTGTCTTTAGGAGGTGGACAAGGGAAACCTAGTGGAACAGGGAGAGAAACCTTGTCAGCAGTTCATTTCTAACTCACAGTTCTCCTGTTTCAATGAAAGGAAACTGTCTTCTAATGCTCTATGAATTTTTGCTCACTCTTCGTCACTTACACAGCTGCTTATACTCAAGACAGCAGAGAAGAGCAAAGAAAGGGGTTAAAAATATTTATTTTTGCTGCATACATACATATTTACTGTTTTTGATTTAAATAAAACAAACTTGAAATATTGGGAGATCTTTCATTTTTATTTTTTTTTCCTGCAGTCTTCTTTCAGATTTAACTTAATAATGTGTGTTTGTGCAAAAAAGGATCCTTCCCTGCTCCAGAAGAGAAACAGAATTTTCAAACTGATTCCAATGTTCATTTGATTCCAATATGAAACCACAAATTAGACATCTTAAAGCACATGATGATTTTCTGTTTCTGCTGACAGCTTAACTCAATTATATATGTGATGAAACCAGCTTAATAACTAAGCCTGGGAGATGCAGTAACATACAGCAGATATTCTGCAGAACAAGGAAGTGAGCAGAGAGTCGGATTTGTTCTTTAGATTTAAACCTGCATTCAGGGGTCTGGTCACATTTTATTGCTCTGTATTAAACTGGAGTCCAAAAAAGCTTGTACTGAAACTTGTAATACTAATTCTTGAATTTCTTTCTTAAAATATTATTGTCTTTCAAGTGTGTGTGCCAAAAGCAGCAGCTGATTTGCTCATCACCCTGAGTGTACATCAGTTTATGAAGTATATGGGCTCTGGCTGCAGAGGAGGTGAAGGAACACACAAAACGAGCAGTCTCTGGATGACCCTATCCCCTCCTGAGCGTCCTACAAAAAACAGCCACACCAGAGTGTACCCAGCTCCAGGTTATATGTGGAATATACTTGACTTATGTTTCAGCTGTTGGGTAGTCAGCAAACGGTATGTAGATTAGGATACTAAATATTTATAATTTAAGTTTTTGAAGATTAAACACACATAATTTTCATTAACAGTAGGTTTTTATTTCACCTTCCTTAACAAGACATTAGGATAAATGCTTGCTGGGTACCTGGCTGATACAGGCTACATGATCAGCTGGAAAAATAACGAACTGACACATCTTCCCATATCCTTCCCAGAACACGTAATGATCTCTCTGAAAACAAAGCCTAAAAGCACAGCTCAGCCAACAGCCATTTGCTTTTGCTAATCCAGAATAACCTGAAGCTAAACCTTTCTGTTACTAAAAGTAATAATCTGAAATCTTAATTTTATAGGTGCACGTTCACTAACAGCTAGCTTCTGATTGACTGATAAATTCTGTAACACTGGGTATTTTAGATTTATTCATGAAGACTTAACAAATTATTGATTTTATTCCAGTCTCAGGTATTAAGTATGTGGGAAACCTGTAAAAAAAAAAAGAAAAAAAAAAATCTAAAGATATTCTTTTTTTTTTAACTACAATTGTGATAGTGCATAAGTAATTCTCCCATGAGTTTCCTCATGCAGTACTTACTGTCCATTATTTCTTTGTATTTTTTCTAGAATAATTAATTTCCCAAAGTCTCCTTTTCTTCTCTCTCATCGACTTGTTTGAATCAAAAATGGTTCTGTTGCACTCTTATCATAAAGGCATTCCTATTCATGACTGATATTCCAGATGTTGCAGTATTATATAAACATACATACAATTATTGAAAATATAGTAATTACATATGTGCTATGGCCTTCACGTTGGAGTCTTCATCTTTACATGGCTGCCTGTGTTCTGCCACATCACAACCAAATAATGATAACTTAGGTGAAATTATTTTTTATTAGATTCTTACAAGTAAGAAATTTCAAAAAGGCTGTTACAATAAGAAGTGTTCCCTGCATGTTATGACTTGTGATTAAATTTGACCATTTTTATTAAGTTACAGAACACTGATAGAAATAAAAACAGTGAATCAGATATCATAATATTCTTTTTGATGTGGAGACATGTTTCATCTCAGGGCTTAAAGGCTGCCTCGTTTTGAAATAATTGCTGCATAAATTTGAACAGAGTTGTAATTAATCATATGTACTTGCACTGAATTTCCTCATTAGTCATGCCAAACACACTTCTTGTATTGTGTCCAATCTGTCATTGGAAGACCTGAAATGCCATCAGGCAGCTTTCTTTTCTGTGTCACAAATTTAGAAAGACAAAATGAGGAGTAAGCACTCATAGTTGTGCCTGTATAGATTTTGCTTTGCCAACAGATATAAAACCATCTAAATTTTCCATTTGGTTAATCATTTTAGACTAGCTGGGTTAACCTTTTTCTGTCAAAATGACAAACACAGAATTTTATCTAAAACTAACACTAACGCAGTCATAGTGTGGTGCTGAGAAATAAAGTTGCCACAAACTGGAGATGCAGTTCTCTGCTTGGAAGAATCATGTCCTGAACCAAAATGGAATTAATAAGGAAACATGATACCTTTTAAGAAATGCCCTGCAGCAGAGAAATTTAATCCTTTTTGTCTGTTTGTTTAGTTAGTTTTCCTCAAGAAACTACTCCTTCTCTCTAACCATTAGAAGCTACTCAGAGGGGAGTAAATTCAAGCATTATAACTGGTGCTTAATAGCCTGTTTTTTACTTTCGTGGCATTTCACACAATATTTCCACATATCAGGGGATTCTTTACGTCAGATGAATACAAGGATGGAAGGACCTGTGGTCTCAGCAGACATTCAGTTTAGGCAGAAACATGCTTGATGTCTCAGACCTTCAGAGAGTCCCCTACTTAATGCTAGGGCAGAATACCTGCAAGGTATAAATGCAGCAGAGACAACTCATAGAGTTTTCCTTTTCTTCTTTTGAAATATCTCCAAGGATGGCAAGAAACTCTACACCTTTTTCATGCACTCTAATTTCACAAATCTCCAACGGGAGCATAACATATGTGCATAGGTATGCCTGGCACAATACCAATACTTGCAGAATATAGAGCATCCTTAAAGCTTTGGCCACAAAGCCACAAAGATGGTGAAGGGAGTGGAACATCTCCCTTATGAGGAAAGGCTGAAGGAGCTGGGTCTCTTTAGCTTGGAGAAGAGGAGGCTGAGGGGTGACCTCATTAATGTTTATAAATATGTCAAGGGGGAATGTCAGGAGGATGGAGCCAGGCTCTTTTCAGCGGCGTCCACTGACAAGACAAGGGGCAATGGATGTAAGCTGGAACACAGGAGATTCCATAAAAATACGAGGGAAAACTTTTTCACTGTGAGGGTGACAGAGCCCTGGCACAGGCTGCCCAGGGAGGTTGTGGAATCTCCTTCTTTGGAGACATTCAAAACCCGCCTGGACGCGTTCCTCTGCGATCTACTCTAGGTGATCCTGCTCTGGTAGGGGGGTTGGACTAGATGATCTTTAAGGTCCCTTCCAACCTCTAACATTCTGTGATTCTGTGATTCTGTGATTGGCGTTTGTGCTGGGGCCTGAACAATAAAGAGGAGAGATGATCCCTCACCATTCTCACCATTCTGTTGAGGCAACATTTGGGAATGGATGAAGTGAAAATCTGAGAACAGACATGAGGAAACAGCCTATGGAATCATAAAGCCTGAAAACAGTAGAATGTGATTAGCACCTCCCTCTACTCTTGAAGCAATTGGTAGTAATGTATTAAAAGTTGCCAAATCTTGCCACAACAGGAAATATTATATAGTGAGGCACTGTGTTCCCACTGTGGAGGAATCTATATATAGAGAACAAAAAGACTGACTTTGCTGGGGTGAATGCAGGGTGCAGACTTCCAAATTCTGGGTTTGCTCTCAGTTACCAGAGGAAAGAGAGGACTGACCCTTAGCTCTTTATTATGTAGTGGTCTTTACCATACAACAGATAGCTACGAAAGTTGGGCTGAAGCAGCTGAAGGAAAGATATCAGTCTTCCCAATGAAAAAAGAATCCATTTTTTTTTTTTTTTTAGTTTTCTCCTTGGAGGAAAAGATCAGACCCAGTTCATTCAATGAAAATTTCTTAATGGAAGTTAAACCAACACAATTATGCTGGTTGTTTGGTTTTAATGTAAGGGATAAACTGAGATAACAGTGTATTTAAATAGATTACTTACTGGTTATAAATAAACTAGTGATTGAAAACTAAGGAACTAATAACTGCCTGGTCCTAAAAGCTACTGCTCTAGCATCAGATAGATGGTTCTTATTGGAACAAATGGAGTGGAAAGGAAGGTCATTGAAGGAAACGGAACTCAATGATAAAATCAAACACGCTATCTTGCATGGGAGGCTGCCTGACTAGTGTTTTTCTACGCTTTTTTTTTCCGATATGTGTCTATCCTATAATCTGTGTACTTGTCTGTAATTCATCTCCAGTGAAAATGAGATTGAGTGCATCTGTTTACAAAAGATCAAAATTCTGAGAATTAGTGCACAGCTTAAAAACCTAAGTCTCTTATGTGAAAAATCTTCAAATTCAAGAAACCTGTCAACATCAGAAGAAAAACTTCTGTCTTTGCATAAGCAAACCAATACAAATGTAACCCTTCATGACTGTGGCATCATCAGATGTTAGACCCACACATTTTTCAAAGTGTCTTGAGCATTTCACCATTGTATTCCTAAAAACAGATGAGTTGAAACCAAAGCCAAAGTTAATGGCAATTCTAAGCAACAGATGCAAGAACACACACAAAAAATAATGATCATATTGTAATTTTTGCACTAGAACACCCACAGTAAAACAGAAGGAAGATTCCTGGTTAAGTAAAGAATGCTGAACATGGTGCCCGTAATAACGATTTACTTTATATGGTAACAATTTATGAGTCTTGAAAAATAGGGGATAGAATTTATGCGGCATAAGAGAGCAAAACCCCTAAGAAATTGTATTTGAGAACACTAAGTAAAAATGAAGATAACATAAGTTAAACTGGTTAAAAAGTAAGGATAACTAAATCTAAAAAATGGTACATAGGTGTTCTTCATGATAATGAATGACCACTTCGACACTCAATCCTGTAATACTTTTAATCATCATGTGCAATTACATTGCATTCCTTCCTTCAGCATCTAGTGTCAAAATACACTACAAAGCTGAAAAAAGACACCAATTTATTTTAGTTAGTTCAGACCCAGAAAAAAAACAACAAAAAACAACCCAACCACCCAAAATATCACTCCCAAAGAAAAGAACAATTAAAAAAGTCAGATTAGTACTTACCACAGTGACGTTGAAAGCATAGAGAAGATCAAAAGGAAGTGCAGCAATTAAATCAATAATAAACCAGGTAGTCACGTAGTGGATACAAATAGATCTTGCTTCAAATATAACTTGGCCAGACTTGCTGACATATGTTGTTCGGAAATTTAAAATAATATCTGCTTGACAAAGAATGAACAGAATCAGAGACAGTGATTTCTTGACTCCTGGGGTTACCACCAGGAATCCAACATAACACTGGCTGTTTTTCTTATGCATGGCAAAAAAATAGATGAAGAATCTAATATATAAACAAATAAAATATAGTGGTAAGAGATCCATGTATGTAGAGTTAAACTGATGCATAAAATTGTTCTTTGCAAGAAGTAAAAATAATATTTAAACATTTAAAACTCACTGATTTCAAAGGAAGCTTGGATTAACAAAACTCCCACTTGTATCTCTCTTTAAATTACCAAATATCGGCAGTTTTCTTAATGAAAACCGAGGGTATGATTGATGTACATAAAACTTATTTATGCTTCTTTTAAGATTAAAAAAAAAATAAGTTATTTTAAAGGTGTAATCAAAACTTTCTTTTAGTAATAAGTGCCTAGCACAGAGAACAAATGTCGTCCTCAAGGATAACCATTTTTTTTTTTAACAGAAAAGTGCTGAACTCACTTGGAAAAAAGGGTTTTGGGCTACAGTGGAGATCATAAATGTGATATGAATTGCTTCGTGGCTTGTGCATTTTGTATGTTGCTATCTAACATTCCATGATGAGTGTCTTTCAATATAAGATATACTTTTGACATGTCTTGCCAAAACACATTAACACTCAAAGACAAGCTCAGGTCTTGACAAGAGAGTCTCAATTTTTTTCATGTTCTACAAGACAACGAGTATAATCTGTCCTCGAGCTATGCACCCAGTTTCTACTAACCTTAGTAAGAACTACTTGTTCAACTTTTACAATGTCAGAATAGAGTGCAGGCAACCATCAAAGCTATGTTTTACAGCAAGATAATTAGCCTGCTGCCTTGCAAACTGTAATGTCTCATGTTGAAGACCAAGTCATAAAAGCAGTGATCTCAACTGTTAGGAAGACATTCAGAGTGTGATTGACTTTTATCTCATAAAAAATAAGAACCGCAGTGTGATGGTTTTGGCAACCTGAATGACAATGGGCTTTGTTTAACATCCAAGTTATGAGAGACAGCGTGTAACCGACACGTGAACTGTGTTATCTGTGATTTAGGTAGCCTATTATTAAGTGTTACAAGGAGGGAACTGCATTCGCTGTGCCTCTGTCTATGGCAGCAATGGCTGCACTGCCTCCTTTCTTCCTGCCGCACGAGGCACAAGAAGATCCACCTTCAGCTGCCTCTTCTACCCATTGCTCTTGTGGGGAGGTGGCAGCAGCAGCTGCTGGGGACTGGTTCCTCACAACACACAGCACAAGCGTGCAGATGTTTGGGAAGTGTTTGCTGCCCAAGCAGATGTTTACTGCAGCCTCTGGGGAAGGGGAGGTAGAAGAGCCAAATGGAAGAACCCACAAGTGAAATTCTTGCCCAACAGCAGGGTGAAGGTATGGGAAGATGATGTTTGCCTTGTGTATGAACACAAATACAGAATAAAAGTATTTCATAGTTTCAGTCTATTTAAGGGATTTGTTTTGTCTTTGGATGCAAATACTGCAGATATTTCTTTTCCTCACAGTTGGTTTCTTGTGTGCTAGGTAAACATACTCCAATTATCACATTCCTGGAAAAAAAAAGAAAACTATGAGGTTTTAAAAACTAAGCATATCTCAGGTTTTGTCTCTTTGTAATTAAAACATAATGAACACTAACAGTACTGATATTGTAATTTGGTTTTAATGCAGATCAAGTTAGAACTGAAAAGTGGGTAGTAGCAGGATTACTGGTAGGAGTAGTAGATTCAGCTACTCTTAGTTTTGTAAGCAGTTCTTAACAGTTTCTAAAAATGGGAGATGTTCTGTGGCAGTTTGGAGTAAATTAGTGTTGCAATCTATTTTAATGGAGGGAAAAAAAGCTATTTTTGAACTAAAAATCAGTTACTGTTTGGATCTGGAAAACATGATTTTATTATACATTGACATTGTGAAAATATGATACAATCTAAGATGTGCACCTGGAAATGTAAAAGAAGCTTTACTGAAGACCCCAATTTTTCTATCAACACATATGTTTGGAACAAATTTTAAGCATGAATTTATGTTGAGGACATTAAGGAAAATCAATAAGCCTTCCTAGACAAAAAGAACCCAAACCAAAGAAACTCTCAAAAACTCTCAAAATCGTTAGATCCAAAATAACCCAGGAAATGTAAACAAAATTAGAATCATAGAATCATAGAACAGTTCAGGTTGGAAAAGACCCTTGGGATCATCGAGTCCAACCATTAACCCTACACTACAAGTTCACCCCTAAACCGTATCACCCAACACCACATCTAAGCGACACTTACACACATCCAGGGATGGCGACACAACCACTTCCCTAGGCAGCCTGTTCCAGTGTCTGACCACTCTTTCTGTGAAGAATTTCATCCTAATGTCCAGTCTAAACTTGCCCTGTTGCAACTTGAAACCATTCCCCCTGGTTCTGTCCCTAATGACCTGTGAGATCAGCACCAACCTGTCTATAATGTCCTTTCAAGTAATTGTAGAGCATGATGAGGTCCCCCCTCAACCTCCTCTTTGTCAAACTGAACAGTCCCAGCTCCCTCAATTGCTCCTCATATGATCTATTCTCCAGGCCCTTCACCAGCTTTGTCTCCCTCTTCTGCACTCGCTCCGACACCTCGATATCTCTCCTACACTGAGGTGCCCAAAACTGAACACAATACTCAAGGTGCGGCCTCACCAGTGCTGAGTACGGGGGGACAATCACCTCCCTACTCCTGCTGGTCACAAAATTTCTAATACAAGCCAGGATGCCGTTGGCTTTCTTGGTCACCTGGGCACACTGCTGGCTCATATTCAGCCGGCTGTCGATTAGAACGCCCAGGTCCTTTTCCTCCAGACAGCCTTCCAGCCACCCTTCCCCAAGCCTGTAGCGTTGCATGGGGTTGCAGTGACCAAAATGCAGGACCCTACACTTGGCTCTGTTGAAATGGCTGCAGTTGGCCTGGGCCCATCGATCCAGCCTGTCCAGGTCCCTCTGTAGAGCCTTTCTACGCTCAGAAAAAATCAGTCACTGCTCAAAATTAGAAATTTGAAAGAGAGAACAAAATGTAATTAAGTTTAAATGACTAACAAAACTGAAGACATGTATAGAATATTAGAGTCTACTTGTCTCTTATTTTCTAAAGAGAAGAAAACTAAAACTCTGGTTTTGAAATGAGTTAGGAAAATTTGCCATTCTGATGCCTGCAGATGTCACAGAAACTTACAACAAAGGAGGCAGACATTTCAGGGAGATTTTTGAAGACAAAGTTCCACCTAATATTCTAAGTGGAATTTGCTGAGAACCACTTTCTGAGTCACCAGTATTAGCTCTTAATAAAGTCTCAGAAAATTAGAGAAATGCAAAGGAAATGGAATTTGCCACAATAATTTTAATAATATATGTGTGTACCACTGAAAATGATAATCCAGTAAACACCAGATTTGCTAATCACAAGAAAAGCAGATCATTCTGGCCTGTATGTTAAATGTGTAGTAATAACAATGCACATTAAAATACAAATAATGCCAGAAGTTTGTTGGAGGTGTGAAACAAACACACTGTCTTTCACTAAGGAAATTATGTCTTTTTGACACACCAGCCAGTTGATTGCTGCAGAATACTTAGATATGCTCAAGTTATTTCATCCTGTATCACTGCGTTTTGTATGTTTACATTAACCAGAATATGAGACACATAAAAGCTGAACCCGGATTCCTGCTCAGTTTCAAAATGTTGCTGCTATGGGTTTGTTTATAAACAAAACTGTTTCTAGAGGATTCATCTTGGCTGATTAAGTCCATAGTGACACAGTAGTTTTTCATAAAGTTGAATAACTGTCACCAATCCGATTGATCAAATTTCTCCACACGATAGGCAAAAGCCATCTAAGACCCAAGAAAGATTCTGGCTTGGAAAACAACAACGAAAGAGATTTCTACTAGCTAAGAGTGTCATCATGGACTTAGTACAAAGCTGTTACAAACCCAAGAATATCAGGTGTGAACAGAAAGCAGTGAAACAACTACAGCATAAAACTCTAACAAAGAGATCTCAAGACAAAAGAAAAGACAAAAATTACCAAAAAATACCTGGACTTCAATTTACTTGATGTTAAAAATTCAACTTTCTTGGTTTACACAGCTCCAGAATACTAAAAAGAGAACTGTCTTTTACTTGTTTTCATTCACTGACAGGCTCCTTAGACAAAATAGACTATACTGGGCAGACATTGACTTCAGATAAATTCATTTTGGAAATCAAATGCGGCTTAGTGAATGAGGTGATGAACTTCCATCATTCAGATTTACACTGAACATTCTTATACTGCATAACACAATGTCATACTAAAGATATCTAAGCACACAACGCATATGTGGACTCATGTAACTTTTGTACATGAGGTGAATATATATCCATTGATGTGCTATGGAGAAGAAAGGCAGATTTGATTGTCGTGATCATCCTTTGCAACATTGAGTACTCTGTTTTCCACTTCGCTTCATAGCTTTGAAGGGAGAAAAGATTGATTTGCATTTCTTTCTACATGTTTCTTGGGTAGGTTACACTAGGACTAGGTAAAGTAAGATCTTATCTCCAAGTCACTTAGCCATTACATGCAAGAAGCCAGGAAGCAATTTTTTTCCCCACAGATGCAGTACTGAGGGCAAAAGAGAAGAGACTCAACACAGAGAGAGAACCATGTTGGATCATTTCTTTGAAGTACTAGAAAAGATCTTTAGGATGTCTTTTGATCAAATGTCCAGTTTTAATGCCAGATCTGAGTCTGGAAAAGAATTACTTCCCTGGTTTCACTGATAGAAAGGTTTTATACTGTTTTCTGCAGTTTGAAGTTAGACAGTCTGCTGTCTATTTCCTTTGACATGTACTAGTTAACCTATACACTGCAAGTAGTGGATGTGTCAGTGTATTTCTGACAGTTTGATCTCTGCCATTCCCTCCCTTTCACCCATTAGAGTCTCCTAAATTAATGAAATCTGTAGAGGAATTTCTTGTGGAGCAGAGGCGTGGTATTATTTTAAAGATGTGGACAACCCAGCTTAGGCCTAAACAAAGGCTCTGTCCTTGAAGCTGCCTTGGAACACGGGGAGGAGGAGGTTTTATCTGTTTTGTGAGAGCTTTGCGAGAAGCTTGGCTGGAGGTGCTGGCCGCGGGGGGAGAAGGGGGGGCGAGAGCCGCTTGCATAGTGGAATGGCACTACCCAATAAAACGCTGGCGCGTGTAAACCTGTAACTGACCAACTCTGTTAAGGGGCAGGCACGGGGACACCGCTTAACTGTATATATTGGGCTGTCCGGAGCAATAAAGGGAGGACGATCTGTAGCCATATTGGTGTGATGATTGTTATCTTGGCCGGCTCTCCGAAGGGACCCTCTTCAGAAATCTTTGGGCGAGTTCTCATTGTTTTGGCAAATTTGTCAAGATTTAGTACAAAGCCTTAACACGAAGTGACCTAGACACATATCTGAGGCTGTTTCCACTGACTGAGGTCATGCAGGTTATATTTGGTTCATGCTTTAAGAACTACTGTTTTGATTCCACAAAATCCTCAAGCTGAAGAGAATGTAGAAGTAAAATCAGAGATATAAAAATTTTAGATTAGATCACCAAGTGCTCTCAGATGGCCCTGCATTCTTAAGGCTACAAAATGTTCTGCATTTCTCAACAATATGTGAAATTAGCATGATTTGTTATGGTTCATAATGAGCAAGGGGGTCAGTTCAACTCCACAGGCGCTTAGTAGAATTAGTTGTTTCCTATTCGCTTTTACAGATCAGTGTGGTAGCACCAGCCACATACACAACTACTTCATCAGATTTGCCTGATGCAGGTAAGAAGGAAATGAAGGAAAGATAAGGATATTTACATCAGTAGTATTTTGAAACTTCTCATTCTCATTTATCTCAGAAACCTCCAGTGTGTAGTTATCAAAGTTAGAAAAAGGATTTGCTTACTTATTGCACATTAGCATTTGCGAAACAACTGGAGCTACACCAGAAAAGGAGATAAATAACTTCTTTTAAATTCCCCTAAGCCATCCAGTACAGCAAAGGCTTATCGAAGCCCACATGGAATTCACTGTTTAAGATTGAAGTGATTAGAGGTTTTTCTGCACAACACCCCTTTCTGTCTTCTTATCAAAGCAGTTTAGGACAACAGCCCCAGATAACGCTTATATATATAAGAGTGAACAGGAAATGGTAAGTGCTTCTTTCTGCATCCAACTCATTAGATAAAAATCCAGAGGGAGGGAGATGACTGTGATCCATCTTTTATTTCTTGACAGCTTCCTGAGCTATACTTGGGTATAAACAGTTTCTTCATCTGGGCAAATTTATTTACAGCTTAAGTGTTGTGCTAAAGTACTTACTGGGAAAGCTATAAAGGGAAACAAAAAATGAAACCAAAACGAAACTCCGGAGGCAAGAAACTTCTAAAAGCACAAAAATATCTGTAAGGCAAATTTAGATATAATCATTTCTCCTCAGAGATTTTATTATTTTTAGGAATTACATGTTTCACAACCTTTTGGGAATACTGTTTAAAAAGTGAAAGATTATTTTTTTTCTTTTTAAAAATAAATGTTTGCTTATCATTAAGACTTCGAGGAACAGGAATGGTATTCAAATTAAGGCAAAAGCGTGTACTTATACAGAAAAAAAAATGTACAATAATCTGTTCTGAAAGTACCCATGAATTATTTAATGTTATAAATTGTTTGTGAGTCTTACTGTGCACTATCTTCTACCTATCAAAGAACCATTCGAAATTCAAGACAAGCATCAGTATTGTAAAGCTTTGGAGATTCTGGACAGCTCCACAGCATCAAAACTAACGGTTTTCATTAGTGCTGAATTTGTATTCCAAATCTCCTGAGACGAGGTAGGTTTTAACCATTTCCTACAGCATGAAGGGCAACAATTTTGCCTGTTACAGCTGTAAACCAGGCAAGAGGGACATTTAATCTCTGTTCTGATTATCAAAGCATACATGAAGTGACTTCAATATCTTTGGAAAATTAGTAGGTCAAAAGTTTTCTAAAAGAAGCTTGTTTGAATGTATTATCTTCAAGTACGCTCTAACAACAAACTTCAGCCCGTGCAAGCTTAACGCTGTGTTTAATACGTGTGTTTCAAACTGAGACAACAACTACAATCTCTTTGCTGACATACATCTACTTGATGTAGAGAGAAAAGAAAAGGCAAAACCGCTCTATTCTTGCCTTCATTAGAAGAAAACCCGGGTTCTTGTTTCAAATCAGATAATTCAATTTCATTTAAATTAGACAGCAAAAAGTCAGATTCCAAGCAAATTAAAGCCAAAGATAAAGTCTATACTATCCTGATAACTTTAAGAAAGGCCCTTAAGTCATATATAAACTACAAGGTGCTTTCTTTTTCCACAGGTTTTTACATTTTAGCATCGATACACTTTTTTTTTTGGTCAACAAAAGCGCATTTTAACTGATCCCTGACCTGTGCTGCAGACTTTTGCTCCTTTCCCGCTTACTGCTGTACAGGTAAGCCTGTGAGCTTAACAGAAGCAATGTGTGTAAGCCCACAAAGCAGCAAGTAATTTTGCAGCTGCCAAACACGGTGGTGAATTTGACCTGGTAGCACTCAATAGGGAGAACCCAAGATCTCCAGTTTCAATAGGCTTGGGACAAGTAATCATGTCACCCATGCAGCCCTCTTGCCAGCCCAAAAGACTTAAATATAGCTTTTGGGTTTTTTTTTTTTGATTTATTGGTTGTGTTTTTTTTCTCAGTTATTTCAAATCTATTTCCACAGCTAAAATCAATGTTAAGAAAAATTCAATAGCAAATCAATGGCCAAGCGCCCTCGGAAGCTCTGCTCTGCTTAGTCACTCTAGGCAAATCTCTTGCCTCCTTGTATCATCACCTTCTCTTTTACATGCTTACAGCTTTCACCCTACATCTTCCAGTCCCACTCCCCTGTTGTGTCTGAACAGAAGCTTCTACTCCTCCCACGCTCTGGCCACAGGCACCTGTTGATGGAATTCCTTTCTGCTTTTCCAGTCCAACCCCTTTTTCTCTCCAGCCTGCAGACTGATCACCTTCCCCAACACACACTACCCAAGGTAAACCAGAAGCCCTGTTAGGCACTAAGTCCCGAAGATAAGTACAGAGCAAAGAAACTTGTTGACACATCTCATTTGAAAAAAAAAACCATTTGATACAATCAAACTTAAGCCTAAACCTTGACTCTGATTTATATTCTGGTCTGATCCCATGGCTAACTAATTCAATCTCTGTGGATCCTCTCAGTCTATTATTTTTGCTATGCTAAGATAATGGCACACATCCCTTTTAAAATAAAAAAAAATAAATCTTGCAAGAAATGCAATAGCTCTGAAACTTGTACAAAGTTACACTGAAAGATTAAAGAAAATGAATTTGTATAAAAAAACACCCCATTTTCTTCAGCTACGAAAGTGTCTACATTAAAAAATGTTAGCTATATGCAATTACAGATCCTAATTTATTTGTATATTTTACTTCAGTGAAGCTCTTGCACAGTAACCACAGCAGTAAATGTCAGAAGGCTGGGATCAACATTACCCGGTCTTCCAAGTTTTCAATTACCATAGTTACATGCTTTTGTGACATTTTGATTTTAAATTTCTTAAGTCAATACCATCATTTAACTTTAAAAGCTCCAACTTACTTCTTTCCTTATTTGAGTGTTCTAATGGCTTTTATTCGCCTATTTGTGACCTTTTTTTTTTTTTTTTCACAAGCTTCCAGTGTGAAAAACCATGCTCTAGCAGTGCTCAGTTCTGAAGAAAAGACAATTTATTTCACAGCTGGGCAGAAATGCGCTGGGAAATCTGGGCAAGTCCACAGGATTTTGGAACTGTTTGATGACCTCTCTAAAATTAAAGCTCTGTAGGACGTTACATCCTTTACCAAACCATCCCTTTGTTGATTTCTGTCATGCTCACATTCCCATGCAGACACATTCACTCAGTGAATGGTATGAAAACACCAATTTAAACTGGTGCTCAACAATGGACAAAAAAGATTACATCAAAAAAATGGAGGTTCTGCTTAGCGCATGATAAAGCTTGCAATCCTAAATGATATAAAAAGACTGAAAACCATAAACTGATATTCCACAAGCTATCCTACTAATCCTTAAGATGTTTTCCAGAATAATATATTTTTCCAATTTCAAAAGTACAATACTTATTTTGTACAATCTCAATTTCTAATTCCTGTTCAGAAAAAAAAAAGAAAAAAAGAAAAAAAGGATAATCCGAAGGTAAAAATTTATCTGGTGATCAGCTGAACCTTTTCACTCATAAACAGGATTATTTCACCTCAAGTAGTTGATTTTACTCTGCCTTTTTTTTTGTGTTTAAAATTGATTTTTTAAAAATATGTACGGCGGGCATTAGATTTATGATCAAACTACAGCATACTAACAATTTAGGATTAGTCAGATGATTGAATAACTGCCCATGGCACACTTTTAATTGCAGCAAATGCTAGGTAGTATAACTCAGTTTCCCTCTTTTACTGTGAACCAAAGTTGAAAAATCCTGCACTTTTAAAAAATATATACATACTACACATGTAAGCAGTACCAGGGAATTGGGCAATGCATGATTTTTTAACAGACTACACTAATTCAATCCTGTTCTTGAGACCTAGATGATTTAGGTATATTAACCCCATTAATTCACCTTCCTTTATGTGATTGCACATTGATTGTCTTTAGCTAGCAATAGTTACTCCAAAGTCCAAGCTCTTTGATATATCCTATTATTTGAGCCAAAGTTATTTTATTGTATGTGGACAATTGCATTAAAATCTGGCCAGAGAGCTTTAAGGAAAGAATCCAGGAAATATTGGTGTTATATTGCTTGAAGAACAATTTGTCTGTCCTTGGGTAAGCTCTTATTTTTTTCTATTCTACTGCTGTTATAAATGTAAATGTTCCTAGTAAATGTCCTAGAAACAATTTATCCAAATGGAAGTGTGTTTTTTTCAGTGTAGTATATCTCCTCAAAATGTTTATTACCACAAATTAGCTTGATGGTTTTCTTTCAGATGCTGACATGATAAAGTGAGGGAGATTATATTGGTTTTATATAGGAAAGGAAAGTAATGCTTATTTTATACCTGTGGTTTAGAAATTCAGGCTATTAATAGTCAAATAAAGTGTAAAAGAAAAAAAACACAATAGAGATTGAATAATAAAACTCCTAAATGTAGAACATTTATGTAATAAATACAAAATACATAATAAAAAATATAATATATAAATACAAAACAGTAAGTCTTTATAACAGCCTGTTGCAGTTGCTGAAGCAAAAACCATTTTTGTTAAGTAAGATATGACAAATGGTGAACATACACTAACTGCCAATCAATATAAACTACAGAAAATTTGAAGTGAAAATTTAAACCTATCTGGGAAAGAGAGAGAAAGTACCGGTGGCCAGGATGAACTAAAAATAGTTTTAGCTGTATTAGGAAAGAAACGTTAATCTGTACCTTTAGTTCCTTTGTACTAATGGCATCCTGTTATGAGAGTAGCTATTAATAAACTTGTAGAAAAATCCAGATATAAATACTTCTTACCTAATTACAGAATGGAGCAACAAAGCATGATTATATCATATAAGATGCTAAATTACAATCCAATGTATCCTTACTAAAAATGAGCAGGTAGCAACATTTTAAACCAGTTGTACTAAGCACTTAACAAGATGTCACTTCTGCAGGTTGATGAAAAAAAAAATACAGTAAAAAGAAATATGTCATTTACAAGTCATAGATGAGTGGAGTTGTAGATTGTCCTTTCTCTGAGGCCTTTGAAGAAGAGCTGATGTCTGTCAGGAAAACACGGTCTATTGGAATTAATATTAATACTTGGATTAAATATAATGCCTTATATTTAAGATTGAACTAGATGGTCAATATTTTTTTTCTTATCAGAATCTTTATGAACTGAAAGGTTGTATAAAACTACATATAACTGAAATCTCTGATATATTGTGTTGACATAGGTCACAGTGAGAAAAAAAGACAGACCAAATTTTATACTGCTAGAAATTAAGGAAATTAAATATCCCAAGATACAAAGTGTAAGTCCCAATGGATCTGAAATCTAAAAATGAATACTCAAAAGCCACCACTGTACCAACAGGATGGCATTTTGTTAAGTAGAAAAATTTCTCTTCCATAACTTAAACAGAAAAAAAAAACCTATTGAGGAACATCATCATTAAAAATATACATTAAAGGTTCACAATTAGTTCTTAAGCAGTAGTACGTTTAAAATAGTAAAATTTGGCTATCAAGTATACCTCTCCCTCCTTCTTTGGATGCAACCCTCCGTAACATTTTCTCCTGGCCGTTAGCGCTCTAGAATATTGCAGAGACAAGCCTGTTTTGTTTGCATTCAAAAGAGCTCTTCTTTTTAACAGTCTTGTGGCTTTAGCTGGATGAGTAACTTTCAGATAAACAACGGAAACATAATTTAAAGCTTCTTGAATTCTTAAAATTCTCATCATGAGGATCTTGCATTCATGCAATATGACAGACCTCTGAAAGAAAGCTTCTGCTAATGTGGAATGAATATAGTTGATAGGTTTTGTTCTTTTGAAGTCACCATTGAATACAGTAAACTGTTTTAACAGTCAAATTTCTTCAGTGAAAGGAGTTTATTTACAACCGGACACCAAGATGCTTGTCCCTGCATGTGAGGAGTGGCACGGTCCCTGCTCTAAGACAGTGTTATGATGCATGTTATTGGCCTTGCTCCATTACATTTTAACAAACTGACATTTTTAGTGATTTTAACTAGGCAAGATCTATTCTCAGGTATGACGGGGTCATAGCAGAACTGATTTCTGAAATCCATCTGTAACTGACAGACTGGTCTGCTCTTCTTTACTATTCGTTCTTACAGTGGAAGGTAATGGACTATTGAAGTCATACCCAACTGGAAATACTGTTTTACTAGGGTAAATTACACATTAATAAAAAACCCTGAAATCTGAAGGTGTCAGTGGTTTGAATGGCTGTTGTGGTAACAAAAGTCACTCCCTCCAGGAGTATATAGTCAGTGTTAATGCACTAGCACGGTGTGCTCTACCAAACACTGTGCTTAGGTTGCTGTACCCATTACTGTGGGCATGCTGGGATGAGTGCAATGATCAGCACACCAGCGTTAAAACAGGGGTTTTAATAGCAACTTTTAACTGCACTGAGAGACCATGAATTCAAATCCCAATATAATGAAACTGAACAAGAGGCTACAAACTTAACCCCCCCAAATTTACATTCTTTTATCTAGTTCCTTGATTTTCAGCCTTTGGGTTCAACTTTTCAAGTTTTTCTCCTTAGCTATGAGGGTCTTAAACAGGGATTAGCTAATCTCAGCTCTAGAGTAGTTGATACATCAGAAAAGCCTCACATATCGTAACCTTTACAATAACACAGGAAACACTGGAAAGATTTTCGTTTCTTCTAAACTATGATCTACCTTTTAAAAACACACTCAATCTACGAACATATTGTGTAAATAAAATACATTATATTACCTTTTCTACAAAAGAAGATACAGACTTTGGAGTCTTGAAAGAAAAGGAAAGAACTAAAAATATTTCTGAAAAATGAAGTGCTAGGTCTGCTTGTAAAAGAAGCTAGTATTTTTGACTGCAGAAGTGTGAATTTTCTTAATAGAACCTGCAGAAATATGGCAGAAAGAAGCAATACCAAAGAGTGAAGGAACATAATCACACAAATTAACTTTTCACTAAATTCAGTGCATATGAAACAAATGCAGTTGTTAGGAGTTTTGTGAACACAGTTCACTTTATACAAATGCTGGAGACAGTAAGGAAAAGATAAAACAAGTAAAATATTCAGTGGGCAACAGAGAGACTGCTTTGTGCACTTAAGGTTTTTGACTAATGTCAAGGGGGAAACCTGAAATATTTTTCTCAGGAATTACTCCCTGCAGCTGGACAATTCTCATGGGATATTATCCATTAATCATTTAAAAAAAAGAAGTATGAAAAAGACAACATGCGAGCTCACAAAAAATGTTAAACTATTAAGCATGTAAGCATTTCCTTGGAACTGACCTAGATGTTTAATTAAAAGACTTTAATCTTTACGAAAAATACAGTGTTGTTTTGCCATTGTGCTATAGGATATTAAACCTAAATACAGTCTGGCTGTAACTGTAATGCAAATCAGTCATACTCTGTGTAACAGGGTAGTTTTAACTTTGTATACCTTTTGAAAGGAAACATGGTAGAGTGAAAATTACATTTAAAGCTATTATTACATAATTGCTCAGCGTGTGGATTTACTATAGGTGAAACAAATGGTTTGTCACAATGGATTTTGGGGGGGTTTTATTTGGGTGGGTTTTTTTTAGTACCATTTCAGCTTAGACAAAAAAGACAAAGAGTCAGCTCTTAAGTGCTCTTATCACTCTTAAGTCCTCTGAAGCCTGTCACTCCAATGTTACAAATCTCATTGTGACATAAGAAGTAGGAGAGAAAATAAAGAGATTAATTTAGGACAATTGAGAAGTGAAACAGTTACTATATTTACCAGAAACACAGATGCAGAATATCTTCATCCAGCTATAAGCTGCCTACAGAGCTCTCCCCAGAATAGTAAGGAATTGCATACAGTAAATGCTGCGTATTTCAGTCTATACTCTTGAGGTTCCCACAGTCTTACATGTGTTTTTTAAAAGGCCTTTAGCCTGCATAATCCACTTGCTTTGTTTTAGGTATTCCTTCACAAAATCAGATTTCAGAATTGAGCCTGTACAGTACTTCTTTATGCACTGGTTTCTTACATTTTACTTTTCATTTTGATGGTACATGGCAAAATATATAAGGATCCCCTCTTATAACCAGTTCACCAGTAGTCTAAGTTAATGCCATTCAGGAAAAGCAGGAATGTTCAGATGAGCAGTTTTCTTAACTATAGTGTATCTCCCAACTTCAGGAGTCATAAGCAACATTTTGGGGCAGTGATTTCTTAAATTGTTAGTTAGATCTACAAGCATACAGTTTTTCTTTTTATCATAAGCTGGCTAATGATGTGTAACAATGACACCACAGCTCTGTAAGTGACGAGGAGTCAGCAGAGCCAATACAAGTCAAATTTTCTGAGTACCTTCATTATCATAACCTTTATCTTCATCTACCTGAAGATACAGGAATATTTCAATGAAAAACATAGAATAATAGAAGGCATTGGGTTGGAAAGGACCTTTAAAGGTCATCTAGTTCAACCCCCCTGCAGTGAGCAGGGACATCTGTAACTAGATCAGGTTGTTCAGAGGCACATCAAGCCTGAGCTTGAATGTCTCCAGCGATGGAGGCTCCACCACCTCTCTGGGCAACCTATTCCAGTGTTTTGCCACCCTCAGAGTACAAAATTTCTTCCTTGTATTCAGGAATAAGTATATTCTCTTTTAGAAATAATCTCTTCTAAATTATTGTGGCTTACGCTTTTCTCTTTTATGTCCAGGTGAATGTTTTTGTGGTTGAAAACAGCATCTTGTGCACGTAAGAGCATCTGTCTTTACAAGACTACATAAGGAAGACTCCTGGAAAAATTTCTAAGAATATAGTAGCCTTGCCAACTTCCGTTTGAAGTATTGAGTGGGAATCTTTAGGAAATTTATTACAATTTTTCAACATAGATATCACAGAATCACAGAATCACAGAATGTTAGGGATTGGAAGGGACCTGGAAAGATCATCAAGTCCAATCCCCCTGCCAGACCAGGAATGCCTAGACTATGCCACACAGGAACGTGTCCAGGCAGGTCTTGAATGTCTCCAGAGAAGGAGACTCCACAACCTCCCTGGGCAGCCTGTTCCAGGGCTCCGTTACCCTCACTGAGAAGAAGTTTCTTCTCGATTTTAAGCGGAACCTCTTATGTTCCAGTTTCAGCCCATTACCCCTTGTCCTATCAGTGGTTGTCACCGAGAAGAGCCTGGCTCCATCCTCGTGACACTCACCCTTGACATATTTGTAAACATTAATGAGGTCACCCCTCAGCCTCCTCCAAACTAAAGAGCCCCAGCTCCCTCACCCTTTTCTCATATGGGGGATGCTCCACTCCCTTAATCATCCTAGTTGCCCTGTGCTGGACTCTCTCCAGCACTTCCCTGTCTTTCTTGAACTGAGGGGCCCAGAACTGGACACAATATTCCAGATGGGGTCTCACCAGGGCAGAGTAGAGGGGAAGGAGAACCTCTCTCGACCTACTAACCACCCCCCTTCTAATACACCCCAGGATGCCATTGGCCTTCCTGGCCACAAGGGCACAGTGCTGGCTCATGGTCATCCTGCTGTCCACCAAGACTCCCAGGTCCCTTTCCCCTACACTGCTCTCTAATAAGTCATTCCCCAACTTATACTGGAACCTGGGGTTGTTCCTACCCAGATGCAAGACCCTACATTTACCCTTGTTATATTTCATTAAATTTTTCCCTGCCCAACTCTCCAGTCTGTCCAGATCTCGCTGGATGGCAGCACAGCCTTCTGGCGTGTCAGCCACTCCTCCCAGCTTGGTGTCATCAGCAAACTTGCTGATAGTACTCTCTAGTCCCTCATCCAAGTCATCGATGAATATATTGAATAATACTGGTCCCAGTACCGACCCTTGAGGCACTCCACTGGATACAGGCCTCCAACCAGACTCTGTCCCATTGACCACAACTCTTTGGCTTCTTCCCCTCAGCCAGTTCACAGTCCACCTCACTACCCGAGAGTCTAGACCACACTTCTGCAGTTTAGCAGCAAGGATGCTGTGGGAGACTGTGTCAAATGCTTTACTGAAGTCAAGGTAGACCACATCCACTGCTCTGCCATCATCTATCCACCTTGTTATATCCTCGTAAAAGGCTATGAGGTTAGTCAAGCACGATTTCCCCTTGGTGAATCCATGTTGACTGTCTCTAATGACCCTCTTATCCTTGATATGCCTTGAGATGGCACCAAGGATAAATCGTTCCATCACTTTCCCAAGGATGGAGGTGAGGCTGACTGGTCTATAGTCTCCCGGGTCCTCCTTCTTGCCCTTTTTGAAGACTGGAGTGACATTTGCTTCCCTCCAATCCTCAGGCACCTCTCCCGTCTCCCAAGACTTGGCAAAGATGATGGAGAGTGGTCTAGCAATGACATCAGCCAGCTCCCTCAGCACCCGTGGATGCATCCCAGCTGGACCCATGGATTTATGGATGTCCAGATTGCTTAATTGGTCCCTAACCCCGTCCTCATCGACTAAAGCAAACTCCTCCACTGCCCTGACTTCCTCTGGGGCCTCAGGGGAATGGGGCTCCTCAGGACAGCCTCCGGCAGAGTAGACAGAGACAAAGAAGGCATTCAGTAACTCTGCCTTCTCTGTATCATGTGTCACCAAGGCACCCACCTCATTCATCAGTGGGCCTACATTGCCTCTGGTGTTAGATTTATCTGCCACGTATTTGAAAAAGCTC
Source organism: Trogon surrucura (assembly GCA_020746105.1). Taxonomy (NCBI): domain Eukaryota; kingdom Metazoa; phylum Chordata; class Aves; order Trogoniformes; family Trogonidae; genus Trogon; species Trogon surrucura. The sequence continues at coordinate 14,220,128 of CM036622.1, read as the reverse complement.
TTCGTGTTGTCCTTGACCCCTCTCGCTAGGTTCAATTCTAGGGAGGCCTTTGCTTTCCTAGTTGCCTCCCTACATCCTCGGACAACAGCCTTATACTCTTTATTCACATTACTAGGTAATCTACAGTTCAGAAATAATTTATTGTGAATTTCCCTCCCTAATAATAGGTGTAACAACAAAGTAATTCTATCTGATTTCATGTTTTGTTCATATATACTCACAAATGAGAACATCTGATGTTCAGAAATAAATTCCCACAGATGAATTTTAGCTTATTACAGTCTGAAAGAACACTTTCTAAAATACGGTTGAAAACACAGCTACTTCCTTTTGAAATGCATAAGTCATCTTAAATGTGTGGTCCCCTAGACACAAATAATTGTTTACATGATCTTCTCTGCACTTGAAAAGATATGAAATTATAATAATTATAATAATGACAAAAACATGAGATAAAATAGAAAAAAATACTTTTCATTTAAAGCAACCTAATTAAATGTATAGTATTTAATGCTATCTTATGTGATTCCAACAAATTTTAACGTATTTTTAATACAATGTTATGCACATTTGAATGACTATGTAAGTACTGAATGATGGTATGAATTTCTACTGGGTTTGTACCATATTTTTAAATTTCTACATATTAAACATCTGAGACTCAAGGGCTTCATATGATTTAAGGCAATTTTGGAAAGATCTTGAGTCATTTACATTTATGATAGACGCTAATGGGCCAACAAGTCTCTTTAATCTACAGTATCATGCAACACAAACCACAGCTTTAGAGCTTCTAAACATGCTGCTTTTAAAAACTGAAAGTGCTAGTAAAACAGTTTGCTAAATAATATTTAACATGAGAGAGAGATGCATGTGAGAAAAGATCTTAGTAATCGTAATTAATTTTCTCTCTTGAAAGTGCAAGCCGTAACAACTTCACAGGAGTGTGTGTGTGTGGAGAGTGGGGGAAGGGATAGGTGTGTTGTCTTTTTTTTCCACAGGTAGGCAATAAAGTTTGTTGCAGAAATCACTTTAAATTACTGTTGCCAGGATGTTTATAAGGAGTAAAATTTTGCACCTATAATTAGTATCCAAGGTTCTCCATCTTCCACTAGAAACTGCATGATCCACAAATAGAAGACTAAAATTGAAAGTTAAAGGTTACTTATTTTTGTAGCTCTTCTCTCTTTAGCTGTTCCTGGCCATCTTAGGAGACAAAATACTCAGACACCTTTGACCTTATTCAGCAAATAATGTATTACCATTACCCTGAAAGCCTGTACATATTTTCCCTGAACCATCTCACTGATCTCAACTGCTGTTGAAGATATCCTATTCACACAGTCCTGTGAGTGGGGCTGAGCATTTAGCAATGAAGTGTTGATAACTTTTCCAGTAATGTTACTGTCTTCAATTAGGGTGTTCAACAATATTTTTAAAGTGAAAAAAAGAGGAAAGATAAAAGAAGACAATATTTGAAAACTAGAATGAAACAGTTGCAGAAAGAAAAGCACTATGCTGGAATGAACAGATTCTCCCAGGTTTTCTCTCCAAAAGAAAGAAAACTTTACAAATATTATTGAAAAGTACAAAGATCCATTATGATTCTTAGAAATATTGAAACTTTAGCTGCCCAGACATACCTGTATACAAATGAAGGACCCAGCTACTGTCTATACAAATTAAGGGGCATAAACTTTGGAGTAAAAAAGTAAAGCTGGCAATATCATTATATTACTCACCAGCTGAAATACTTAATGTGTTTGTTTAAATATATTAATGTTAAAAAGTTTTTACCTCCACCTCTTGATGATTTTACAATACCAAAACCAGTCAAAAATTCTAAAACTAAAACAGTTTTATACTATCATTGGACAGAGGAAGCAAAAGATTTATTTACAGATTTAGTTAATGTTAAGGAAGGTTTGCACACATTAGAGAAGAAAAGAGATCTGAAAGTACACTCAAATATTACATCCTGCAAGTTATCAAAGCACTAGGATATACAGGAGACATCAAGTGGAAAATAATTTTAACTTAATTTTAGAAGCCTTAATTATGTTCCCTCTCCAACCTCTCACCCAAAGACCTCGCAAAACGGTTTATTATTACAGAATCAAAGAATCACAGAATGTCAGAGGTTGGAAGGGACTTCAAAAGATCATCTAGTTGAGCCCCCCTGCCAGAGCAGGATCACCCAGAGCAGGTCACACAGGAATGCGTCCAGGTGGGTTTTGAATGTCTCCAGAGAAGGAGACTCCACAACCTCCCTGGGCAGCCTGTTCCAGGGCTCTGTCACCCCCACAGTGAAAAAGATTTTTCTAATATTTTTGTGGAACCTCCTATGTTCCAACTTGTATCCATTGCCCCTTGTCCTGTAATTGGACGTCGCTGAAAAGAGGCTGGCTCCGTCCTCCTGACACTCCCCCTTGACATATTGATAAACATTAATGAGGTCACCCCTCAGCCTCCTCTTCTCCAAGCTAAAGAGACCCAGCTCCTTCAGCCTTTCCTCATAAGGGAGATGCTCCACTCCCTTCATCATCTTTGTGGCTCTGCACTGGACTCTCTCCAGCAGTTCCCTGTCCTTCTTGAACTGAGGGGCCCAGAACTGGACACAATATTCCAGATGTGGCCTCACCAGGGCCTACATTGCCTCTAGTGTTTTGCCAGCAGTGTATTTGAAGAAGCCCTTCCTGTTGTCCTTGACCTCCTTCTAAGTTTTAATTCCAAGGAGGCTTTAGCGTTTCTAATTGCCTGCCTACATTCCCTGACAGCAGTCCTATACTCCACCCAAGTGGCCAGCCTTTCCTTCCACAATTTATATACCCTCCTCTTCCACCTGAGTCTGCCCAGGAGATCCCTGGTTAACCATGCAGGTCTCCTGGATCTCTTTCTTGATTTCCTACCCATTGGGATGCACTGATCCTGAGCCTGGAAGAAGTGGTCCTTGAATACTGACCAACTCTCTTGGGCCCCTTTACCTTCCAGTTCCCTGTCCCATGGGGTTTCCCCTAGCAATTGCCTGAAAAGGCCAAAGTTGGCCCTGCTAAAGTCCAGAGTTGCGATCCTGCTTGGTATCTCCTGTTTACGTTTTACAGAACTTTAAAGGCTAAAGTAGTTAAACCTTTAGCTAGATGTACTCTTTTCTCATAAATAATTTAATTCAGACCAACACTCTTACTTATGAGCACACCAAATCAGGACAACACTTTCATATGTATTTTTATCATGCTTAAGCATATGCTGACTCACAAACTGAATAAGCCTAGAAGATTTTTTTTAGCCACTAGATTTTACCAAACTCTTCTGCTTAAAGGAAACCCTTAACCTCTACCCTACTATGTCCATTGAACTGATGAGCAGACAACATCTCTCCCTTTTATTGTCATGTCTTTGCTCGCTTTGATAGCACAGCTAAAAACAGACCTTGTCAAGTCCAAATGAGAGTTTACACAAGCTGTGCTCGTAAAAGGAATATTATTGTGTTCTGAGAATTCCACGTAAAATCAAAGTATATAGACTCTCTTTTCTCTGGTCCATGATTAGAGTTGTGATACCTTAATCTGTGATTACAGAGCCATAACACCGTTGGAGGTTTCATCTCAGACATATCTCCACACTCACTTTCCCAGGCAGCAGCAGCATAAAAAGAATTTTACTCAACGCTTATCACAGATTTTCCAGAGGACATAGATCATCCATCAAAGATGTGCTTGTCAGAGTTACTGTGCCACAATGCCTTGAGACTTATGCTTAAATTTATGTATGTTGCCAATCATATTACTTTCAATACAGTTATACATGTTCTGAGACACATTTAATACTTTAAAGGATAAGGGACCGTTGAGGAATAAACACCCTGTTTTCTTTACGTTCACTGTAAAGTTTTAAATGAAGTATGAGAATGTTCTGAAAACACTCCATAAACCTTTCCCTAGAGCCATAAATTTAGAAACAGATAATAATTTTAGAAACAATTATTTTGGTGATCCATTATTGAAACTGTAGGGATGGAACATTGGTGGGCCACAGTGTTTGTTGTTACCAGTAACATAACTATGCAGAGAAGAATTTTCCAGTACTTTATAAATTTTTTTTAAAGATTTATAGTAACAATCATAGTTTGATTTCCTGCATGACAGGCCTAAAACTCTAACCAGAGAACATCATGTAAAATTTGCATAAAATATATTTCCTTTTATTTTTCTTACCCAACTACTCTACTGATCATACAAACATCACTGCTTTTGACTTAGTAAGTCCATATTTCCAGCAAAGGACATAACAGAAAAGTAGCACTGAGAAGTACCTCTGTCTTGCTTCAGATGAATACTACAGCACATAAATCAGTTAGATGCACATCGTGCTTAGATTTTAATAAACTCATTCATAACACAAACCAGTTTTCTATACTGATGTAGAGTGAAGGAGTCTTTCTCTCTTAGAACTTATCTTAAAACTTTTCATATTCAAGAAAGACATATTTCTTTAAAATAACAGCTTTTCCACCCACATATTATCAACAGATCTGAGCTATAGTTTGCCAGTGCAACAGCATTAAGTGGTATTATAGCAATTAAAACTTGCAAAATAATCTGTGTGACTCCAGTCAGTGATTCTTTTCTATACGGATAAAGAAATTGAAAAAGACAATAAAGCAAAGTAATTGCTTTGCTACAGGATACTATTAGATATGACCTTGTCTCCTTTTTAATTCTTTAAAGGTATAAGATGACTGAAATAAAAAAGTTAATAGAATGGACTAGATGACAAGCTGCAACTTCTTAAATTGTACCCTGGTTGTCAGAATAGCATACTGATATTGTACATTTGCATTATTGCAATATGAGTCTTAATCTTATGTCATTAGTTTATAAAATATAGTGATTTTCAACTTGTGCTCCCAAGTGTTTCTGAAAGGTAATAGGAAAAAAAAAAGTACATTATAAACAATACTACTAGTAATTCCAGGGCACATCCCTGTGTTGGGACAGTTTTAGGCATCCACGGGGTGAAACAATGGCTTTCAACCCTCCTTTGGTTTAAGGTCCCTTTTGAGTAAAAGCAGAACTATAGGAACAAATTTAAAGCAAAAAGAGAGAAAAAAAAAGTGATCTAAAGTTCAGATAAAATCTCAAACTATACATCTGAAATTGATTTTTTTACAATCATTAAAGTGATTATTATATCCTTCCCTATATTATACATTCTGTGAAAACGTTGGATGTCAAAAAAGAGATCCCGAACAAACTCCAAATATATCTTACCAATGATAAAAAGAATTTCCACCGCAATGTCACTGACAGTTGTGCTTCGAGTTGTAGACAGCTCATCATGTCCAATAAAACAAACATTGTAAGGTACAGTGACAGCAACATAAAACGTTGCCAGTAAAATAAGCCAGTCCCAGCCAGCTTTAAAAGTGCTAAAATGCAACAGTATGAATTTGGATTTTTTTGCATCTGAAACTTTGTATTCTGGAAATGCTGGTTTATCTACAAAAACGTTCTGAAAAACAGAGAAAAAATTAAATCAGACAGAACAGTAATTTGATCACACAGATGCATTTCTTCCAACGCTGCCATTAGTTTGTGGGGTTCTTTTAAGGCATAATGAAATATGACACACTCATATGCAGGCAAGAACTAATGCTAATATTTTTCTAATATAATCCTCACACTTATTTAGACAGATATTTCTATTGATGGAATAACTTTTGTGGATGTTGAGCCTGGAATTGACTGAAGAGCAACATTTTTCTGGTGAACACATAGATTAAAGCTTTGTATACCTGAGGACACAGTACCGCAGATAGGAATAAACTTAGACAAGGAATAAACTTAGATGGCACTGAAGGGAAAACTTCCTGTATGTATTTTAGAGCTGTGAAGAGGTTGTTTCAGACTAGCTCTAGCCTGGTACTGCTGACTGAAGAGCTGTTAGTACTTGAAACATCTTTCTTGGTTTAGTTTCACCTGAGGGAATCCACTTCATGTGCCCAAGACTGCTAAGAACAAAAGCTCAATTAGTAGGAAGAGCATTTTTGTTCTTTTTGAAATTATATTCCTGACCTAGACAAAAATACTAACATAGACACACTGTAATACAGCTCCAGAACTGATTATGTTCACCATTAGATTACACCTACTTTTGTCATGTGCCAAGTATTTGCCATCCAATCAAAAATGTCTTTGCAACAATGACTTCAGTCTTAAGCAACAGTTTTATAAATTCTTAGCTTTCATCTTTTAGAGTTTTAACAAAAACACCTATCCTCCTGAAAAACTTGGTACATGATGTGTCTTGTACTATTTACTAAACAAAATTCTTGCTCACTGTCATTGTGCTCCTGCTTAATGCTGTTTCAGTAATGAAGAGCCTTGGAAAATAATACTGTGTATTCAGGAAGCTAAGATTACTTCTGATTATGAAGGTCTTCACTACAAATATAAAAAGCCAACAACTGCATAATCACAGACATAATTACATTTGCCTTGCCTGTCACAGGCTTTCTCTTTGTGTCTTTTCAAATACTGATATCCCTGCCTTCTCTGTTCTTAGTACTCATTCACAAATTCTAGGGGCTGAACTGTTTTTGTTAGTGTTAGTCCATTTTTAACGACAACGAAAATGTTCCTCTAATCACTTGAATTCATAGTGCCAAATATCGAGGCACTAAACGTAGTAAATCTGTCTGACAACATTTTAAACCATTTAAATGTTTCAAATGTTTTCGCCATCTATGCTATGATTTTGACAGTAGAGGAAAGTCACCAAAAGCTATTTAAAAGCCATGTTCTTAAAAAATATTAAAAAATATTACTGTCTTATGAAAATGTCACTTGAAGACCTGGTCATATTTTGAAGATTTATCTTTTTTTAGTTTTTGCACTTTTTCACCTTTTTACACTTTTAAATATTTTTTATTTTCTAACCTTTTTGTAACCTTTTCTTTTTAATGTTTTACATTTACATTCAATGAAAGTGACTGTATGCCCTTTGACACCAGCTGTGTGTTTTCATGTCCTTAACCTATACCAGGTTTTTTCTTTTTTTTTTTTTTAATTTGTAACATGATAATGTCTAGAAGGATGTATGAGTACTGTTGCTTAATTTTGGTAACCAGTAAAAGGAACATGCCCAGTGGCAGATCATGTTTTCAGGGTGTTCATGATCTATATCTTTTGGCTACTTTTACCACTGTCTGTCTTCCATCCTCCCCCTAATAGAAAAAGATGGAGAAGAACAAAAATCCTCATATTTTCTTCCTGTAATTCTGTCAAAGATTTTAGCTTTTTTATGCTAATAGTATACAAACAAGAAATTGTTCTGAGATTTTAAGAAAAAATGTTTCTTTTTGCTACTTTTGCTTCTCATAAGTACAGGCTCTTGCTGTTAGAATAGGCTCTCAGGTATTGTTCTAACAATTTTTAATTTAATATGTTTCTCTAGTTTTCCTCTGCATTAACTTTTCCCCTGAAACATAGTTCCATAGAGCAGGAGAGATATTCATTTGCCTGAACATATTTCTTTAGAAACCTTTCTGCTGTTACATCTTTAGGATTGCTTATTGTTTGATTTGGTTTTTTTGCAACATTCACAGGGTGTTTATGAACTTACTTATTAGCTATAGTTACTAGGGGAACAAAGAAGGAATTTAAATAAAGAAACAGTACTAATTCAATTAGGATAGGAAAAGATGAATCTACTCTGCACAAAGTTGGAGACATTCACAAGAAAAGTTGCCTAAATGAAGTGTGACTTTCTGGAGCTTAGGCAGCACAGGGATTTTCAACTAGTGTTATACCGTGATTTTCTTCATTATATTTTCTGAAAATAGTAATTACTGAAAATGAATTAATCAGGACAGTGAGGTGAACTGGAACCTAAAATTAATTTCTGAGAAATTTTATAGTGTGGATTTCCACAGGTTAAATAATTGTATGTTTATGGTACAGCTAAATGCACTGTCTTGCTATATGAATGTAACAAATACTGCAGTAGGCAGAACTGCACTTAAGTGAATTGTTCTTTATTTGTTACTGTAAAATCATGACTAGGACATTTCTCAGATACTCATTGACATTTTACAGACCCTTTTTAAAATGAAAACCAAACAAGCAAACAAACAAAGACAGTACAAGGAGTATATTTTTGAAAAGGAGAGGAATTACACCTACATTATTAATTTTTAATTTGTTCTTCTCTCTTCTTTGTAGATGTCCAGAGATATGATAAAGAACAGCTCTACTCCGTCTTCGCGCTGATTCAAAATGTGACCCCGCTCTTCCTCTTCCTTTCCATTTTTCTACAGAACAGAAAAGAAAGTCTGTACAACACAAGGAAATGACACTTTAACCTTTGGGACTTGAACTACTGATGTTTTAGACTTTAGTAGGAATAGGATTAAATGTAAAGATTATACGGACCTTTTCTTAGTTTTGCTTAGTCTTTTGCAGTTAAGACAAAAAGTCCCACTCCTGAAGGTCAAATAAAATTCACTGTGAAGTTTTAGTTGCCAAACGCCTTCATGCAACTCAGAAGCAATTAATTACAACATACGATTTCATGGATAAGAAAAATATACTCTTTACTGTTTCAGAAAACCAAGTAGTGATTACTGACCAGAGGCAAGCATGGCAAGGAGTAACTACTTAAAATGTCTTTAAGGTGTCCTTACTATTTTATTTCAGGGAAAGGAAAAAATAAAATCTTGTAGTCTGCCTTTTAAAAGCAAAGAATCTGACTTGTACTAGGCTTCCATTGTGTCAGAATACGCTAATTTGCAAGTTTGTAATATCCAGTTCTTATATTCACTCATTTAGATTTCTTTTCCCACCACATGGCCACTGGCATAATCACTTAACACATTCCTTGGTGACATGAAATCTGTTAAAAGACTGAACACTGTTTTGGAAAGGCTTGTGTTTTTTCCCTACGTTCAGATGTCCGTAATTGTCAGTCATAGGATCAAATTTTGTTCTTGCTTATACAGCAGTAAATTCAGAGTAACTCTGGTGACTCTGATGGAATTACAGTGAACTGATGTCAGAGTAAAAGAAAGACATTTTGTGATGTGTTAAGAAAAAAGGAATTATGGGAATAAAGGAAGAAGTCTGTCAAGCAGGTTTAATAAAAGTCAATTCAATTAATACAAATTATGGGGGGGAAAACCCCACAACCAGAAATTAACAACAAGCTATGTCTTGAAACCTGCCTAGAAATTTAAGAAAGATTTGAATTATAGAAGACTGATATATTTTCAGCTCTACAGTACAAAATCATAGATAACAAAAATTGTAGAAGCTAAACTTTCCAAACTTCTTAGTAAAGAATGTTTCATGTAATTTATGCAAAAACTCTCTTCAGCTGATATATTTTCCATGTCAATAAGGAGGAGGAGGGGGAAAAACAGAGTATGGGGGAGAAAAAATGAAGGAAAAAACATGGCACTGCAGAGCCAAATAGCTGCTTGAAAGGTGGAAGAGGTGGATGGAGAAGTCTGATACTTCCCCATCTCCAACCTAGGTGCCTGCACGTGGTTTGAGGAGCTACAACACATATAGATGCCAGCTACAATTAAGAAAGGTAAACCAAAAGAGATTATTTCAGAAAAAAAACTAAATGAACATCTAAAAAAAAATAAAATTCATCTCTCAATCACTGAACCATTTACAACTCAAGCTACATTTTAAGTGTTCTTAAATTTTAGGTGACAACAAATGTCTTATCTGTTTCTCTGAGCAAAAATGAATTTAAGTCTATTGATTTGCATCTCCGCTGTAGTATTAGATAGCTGCAGTAGCCTGGCTTTGTCCTGGCTTTGAAATTGTCTGGCAAGATACTTACAGGTCTCTATTCTCAACTTAAACTGCCATGTTAGATGACGCCATTCAATTTACTGCCTCACAAAGTAGTCAATAAAAATATGCTTCAGATCTGCTATGAGGTGGGCTGAGAACGTGGGCAAATACCTTTCCCACGTTTCTGGCCAGCAATGCTTTCGGGACTCTCTAGCTAGAGGCTTCATCCTCACAATGTCTCATATCTAATACCTCTCCACGTGCTCAGTCTACAAAGCACAAGACAGTCCATCCTGGTAGGTGGTAGATAAAACAGCCCAAGTGATGTGATGTGAGACCTGCACTGATCCGTGTTGCAGAAGGCAGGCACAGTGCCTTCGGAATGGCAATAATTACTATGGAGACAGCTAATGTACACATAGTCAAAGTTGTATAATTTTTTTCTATATATTTATTGACATTAGTGTTTCATTTTCTGTCTATAAGTAAAAATAAGTTCATTATAGGATTTTAAATTTATGTGTCATTGGCCTGATGATGTTTTGTTGTAGATGGATCCTACCTCTCCTATGTAGGTTTAGCATTCCAACCACAAAGAATCCTGTACTCATTAACCTGCTCAGGATGCGGGGCTTCATATGGCACCTAGAATCACACTGGTTGCATATACGCACACCAAGGGACTTCCACCACATGCTGATTTCACTATTTGTGAAGGATTAACGCTACTTCTTTGTTAATATTAGAGGTCACTCAACTCCTAGAGACAACAAAGCACAGATGAAAATGGAAAGTGTGACATTCATTACAAGGTAATAATATGTTTACTTTAAACAGAAATGGTAAAGATTTTATTATCGTAGTTATTAGCAGTGAAAAAAAATATCAGTTACCTGTGTAGCACCACAACAATCACACACAAAAACCTCAGATTTTTCTAGGATAAGAAACTAACAACACCCCTTAACATTAGCCTCATAATATCCTAAGACTTTTTATAGTCTTGTAAGAGAGGTTGCAGTAAAAAAACCAAGCAAGACACAAAAGTTAGGAAAAACTTTTTCACTGTGAGGGTGACAGAGCACTGGCACAGGCTGCCCAGGGAGGTTGTGGAATCTCCTTCTCTGGAGACTTAAAAAACCCGCCTGAACGTGTTCCTGTGTGACCTACTCTAGGTGATCCTGCTCTGGCAGAGGGGTTTGGACTAGATTATCTTTTGAGGTCTATTCCAACCCCGAACATTCTGTGACTCTGTGAAACACCTTGGTAACTGTTGACTTTTCTGTTTGTGTTTTTACAAGAACATGAGATGCCAATCTTCCACTTAGAGTTAATACAAAGTGGAGGCATAACTCTTTTTCTTATCCCTTTGGAAATAAAAAAAAAATTATAGATCTACTCCTCAGGTACAAAACAGGAAAATAAAACCCAGCAACTTCTCATAAGCTCTACTAGGTATATGCTGTCCTACCAATGCAAAATAGCTGTAAACTCAGCTTTACGGACCAAATTAAAACCAAATCTATGTCTGCTCTCCTTCAAAGAACATCAGAGTAGTCAGGGCATAGCACTCAATATAATCCAGAATACTTCATAGTTTATAGTGTTCTCATTCATGAAATAAAGTATGACACATCTACATCCTTTAAATGTAAAATAAAGTGTTTAATCATGAAATGGGAGATAAGACTCAGCAGAACCACCATAATCTTCTTGTATAGTGGACTCAAACTACACTGAGCTGCTCTGATGCGACCCAGAAGCATCATGCGCACTCCATAGCAGGCAAGCTGTAGCATGAGAGAGATCATTTCCAAATATCAAAATAAGCTAACCTGCTCCAGCCAGGAAGGTTGTACATTATTGACAAAAAGTGTCTCAATCTTGGTATTTTCCTAATTTTTCCTACCATTAATTCATACTCCTTTGAAAGAACTGCCTTCATTTTTCCTCAGGTTACGCATTATCACAACAGAATATGCATTAATTAAAACCACTACCTAGATTTTACTCTGGTGTGATTAAATGCCCAACAGGCTCTTGTACAGAATCATCTGCCAGTCTGATCACCACAGAAAGATTTCTGTATAAGTGTACTTGGATGCAGAAGAGAAAATTAATATCTAACATCTCGTTCATATTACACAGGAAAATCCAAGAGATGTCTCTGTTTTTACCTAAGCAATCATAAAGTTAGAGAAATAATAAAAGCAATCATCACCTCTCTAATTCAACGCATAACACAATATATTGGCAATATGTAAATGATGTAGAAAGTGATGAGATAAAGCAGTCTGAGGGATTAGTTCTGGAAACACACGCACACCTGAGCAAGAAGTGCTCACTTCACAGAAGTTCTACCAAAACCCCCAATTTGACAGAGTTAGCCTAAAGGCTGTGAGACTACAGACTTCAACCTCTTAGTAATATTTCTTTTTTCTCTCCTTTGATTACAGTAGCCATTGAAAAGATGAAGTGCATTACCAGGGACAAGACCGTAACTGCTTGCTGTCTTTTTACATCTTCACAACCACATTAACTCTCTGCTCAAGGTCTATTCCAGCTCCAACTACCTGATTAGCACTGCTGTCCTGTTTGCTTCCCAAGCGGGGCTGTTAGGGTTAGGGTAGAATTGATTCAGACACATTAACTATCCTCTTCAAACAGGATAAATATGACCACCTCAAGTCATGACATGCAGCAAATCTGACTGTCAATGTGAACAAAACCAGGAAAGATAGTACAGATATAACTACCTTGAAGAAAAACGCTGAGCTACAATCAGATGGCTTCAGATTTACAGGGATAATCAACCATACAGTACCTTCTACAGGGAAAAATAAAATTTTTTAGAGTTAATTAATAATGTAGTGCTCAATTTTATTAATAGGTTCGCATAAAATAACAAGATGACTTCTTCTTAGCTCTTTTGAGGTCCAGGAGAAAATATGAAGAATAAACAGACATAATTTTTGTTCTACTAACATTTTACTCAGAGGACTGGGTGAGTTGACAGAGTAGCTAAAGACATTTTCATTTATTCCATTGTTTACAAAGCTGAAGTCAGTTACAAGGTCACATACCAGTTAATGGTAGCTTCCATATAAGAAAATTTACCGTACAAATAATATCCTTCTGAATGTTTGAACTAGATTTCCTTTTGAACAACAAAACCAAAGTAGAACAGGACAAATGGACTTCCTTCATCACTAAGAAATACCTACATATGAACATACTTGAAGAGGTCCATGATGTTGCTCCATGCACATGCTGGTGCACTGTGAAAAACAGTAGCAACCGGGGTAACATTGTGACATCAAACCACTGTAGATTTGATTCTTCCCTCCTTGAAACACAGAAGGAACAGCATATTCATGCACCTGCCTGATCTATTGTTGTATTTTGAAATTGGGCAGGGGAATAAGCCTCCCCAATTACCTTTCCTGTGTGTTTCTCTTGGGTGTCGTAATGCAGCCACTCAGCCCAATCCCAGTGAGATATTGTTACCCGTGACATCTTACAAGTACTAAACTGTTCCTCTTTGATCTTACAGAAGAATTTATCCATTGCTTCTTAATCTTACAACTCTACCTATAAAAGTCTTCCTGTAAGAAGTGCAATCAAGATTTTTTTTGTCCATTTAACACAAGCCTCGAGAAACTCTTATCACTTGCATCATAAAGCAAACCACAACAGAAAGTGTTATCGTTGCATAGACACCCACGAATAACACACATGCCATAAAATAAATACAAAGATGTCTATACCCAGTGTTGTTAATGCAAAAATAGATTTCCCGGGGAGTTTTCAAAAAAAACCAAAAACTGCCCAAACCCCCAAACCCAAGAAAATTCCAATGAAGAAAATTGGGGTAAAGAAATACAAAAGGATTCCGAATGAACACAAAAAAAATTCCCTTCAAAAACAGCTTAAATGGAAGGCTGGCATGAGTTTTTTCTAGGTTTTTTAAAACCTTTAGCTAACTTTCAGATATTATTCTCTAGAGGACAGCACACCAACAGTTGTCAATATAAGAGACTTGATAAAAACTTGCTTTGGTTTTAATGACAGAATAAAAGCACCACCATGGGCAGTGGGCTGCAGGAGGTCTGTTTGTTGCATGACACATTCTTTCTGTCAACAACAACCAAATATCCACAAAACTGTTAGCTGTATGGTAGGTCCAGACTAGGCTCTAGTTGCTTTTTTATTCTATTAACTGGCTGATTCAATAAAAGGTTGCACTTAGCACACATACTAGTTGAAAAACTGTAAATATTATTACAGAATATTTTTCAAAGAGCTCAATTTTACACAGAATCAACTGTATGACTTTTATCATTTTAATATTGAGCCTTCAGAGAAAATTCAGCTTTGAACAGGCATGGAAAAGAAGCTATAGTATACGTTATTACTACCGTTTCATGAGTCAGAAAGACCTTTAAACAGGGGTAGGCTTATAAGAAATCCTTAGCCACGTTTTGGTCTGCTGATTTTTCCATTGTTAAGAAAAAAGGTTAGGGGGGAAAAGACACACAAAGACCAGAAGAAAGGATCTTTCTCCACCTCCATTTTAATGGTTGGGTATACACAGCTAAATAAATAAATAAAACTTCTTTTTAGATACCAGTATTAGAGCCTATCTAAAAAAAAAAAAAAAAAAAGAATTGGAAAAACTCCCCAAAACCAAATAGACATAGCTTTCTTTTACTACTTCTAATTAGACAGATTCAGAAGAACTCTGAAGTTGAGTTGACTTTAAGCTATTTCCCCATTTTCTGATATTACTGACTTCTCACAGGCTTTACCTTAAAAGCTACAGAATCTGTTATAATGAATTAAAATATTCCAACTCCAAAGTAACTATTGCATAATTGCATAAAAATAGTTTATTTAACGTGAAAAAATGTAATTTTTCTTATGCCACCAAATTTGAAACATGTCTATTGATTTACCTGAAGCGAGTGGTCACATGTAGTTCTTACAGAACAAAATGGAGTGTTGAATTTACAGCTCCGTCATCACTCATTCTTTCAGCTGCTTTTGATGTGACTTGTTTCTTGGAACAGGTTGTATTTCCCACAGTGAATATTAGCTTGTGGCATGGTGTTATGCTCATTTATCATTATGAATAAAAACACAACTGTAATAATACAGAGAATAATTGAAATATTTTTTTTTATAAAACCCTAGAGCTTAATTATTTCCAGTTATTTAAATCACTGAGAAACTTTTCTTTGACTTCAGCAAATATTAAAATCTGTCTGTCTGTGCAAGGAAGTAGTATTTAAGGACATAATCTCACTGAACTTAAAGGTTTTCTTTTTCTCTTAAATTCCATTAATTCAATCACATACTTTACTGATATTTTGTCCTCCGTAATATTTAAGGATAGTTATTTGTAATCTGAGGTGAACATAATTTCACAAACATTGATCTTTGCACAAATTAATTAAAAAAAAAAAAAAAAGCTTTGCACAGAAGTTGTCAGTATTGTATAACCTTGCTCACTTAAGGGAAAATAGGAATATATACAACTGTTGAATAACTTCTATCTTGCAATGAAAACAAGTCTTCTGAAAATGAAGAACTTGTTTTCTTAATATATTTATCTACAATTCAAAATCAGATCAGTCATCTATAAACTTGTTTTGTGGTCAGTGCAACTTGTGCAAAGTTAGTCCAGAGTCCAGTCAATCTCACCTCTGTGCCCAGCAACAGCATGAAAGCTCTGCTAGGGCACATGGAATATAAGGAGGTGACTGGTGACAGCCAATGTCATTTCACTAAAGGCATATCATGCCTGACAAATTTGGTGGCCTTCTATGATAGGGACATAACATTGGCCAACAGTGGAAGAGCAACTGAGATCTTCTAACTGGACCTGTGCAAAGCATTTAACACTGTTCTACATGACATCTTTGTCTTTAAACTGGAGAGGCCTGAATTTGACAGATGAGCCACTCGGTGGATAAGGAACTGGCTGTTGCGGTCAACAGCTCAATGTCTGAGTGGAGACCAGTGACAAGAGGTATTCCTCAGGGGCTGGTATTGGGACTGTTGCTATTTAATATCTTTGTCAGTGATGTGGACAGTGGGATTGAGTGCACTCTCAGCAAGTTTGCAGATGACATCAAACTGTGAGGTGCCATTGACAAGTTGGAGCGAAGGGATGCCATCCAGATGGATGTCGACAGGCCTGAGAGGTGGGCTCATGTAAACCTCACAAAGTTCAACGAGGCCAAGCGCAAGGTCCTGCACCTGGCTTGGGACAATCCCAAGCACAAACACAGGCTGGGTGATGAGTGAACTGAGTGCAGCCCTGCAGACAAGTACTTGAGAGTGTTGGTGGAATAAAAAACTGAACATGAGCAAGCAACGTGCTCTCACAGCCTGGAAAGCCAATGGCATCCTGGGTCACATCAAAAGAAGCATGGCCAGCAGGTCAAGGGAGGTGATTTTCCCACTCTGCTCTGGTGAGACCCCACCTGCAGTACTACATTCAGTTCTGGAGCTCCCATTGTAAAAAGAACGTGGACCTGCTCGAGTAGGTTGAGAGGAAAGCCACGAAGATGATTAGGGGGTTGCAGCACGTCCCCTGTGAGGACAAGCTGAAAGAGTTGGGGTTGTTCAGCCTGAAGACTAGAAGGTTCCAGGGAGACCTTATAATGGCCTTCCAGTACTTAAAGGGGACCTACAGGAAAGAAGGGGAAGGACTCTTTATCAGGGAGTGTAGGGATAGGACAAGGGGCAATGCTTCCAAACTGAAAGAGGGTATATTGGGAAGAAAATCTTTACACTAGAACGGATTGCTCAGAGAAGTTGTGTATGCTTCGTTGCTGGAAATGTTCAAGGTCAGGTTGGACGGGGCTTTGAGCAACCTGGGCTAGTAGGAAATGGAAGTAAATGATCTTTACTGTCCCTTCCAACCCAAGCCATTCTATGATACTGTGGAAAGAGGGAGGAAAAACTGCTTAAAAAATAAAGAGTTAAGACATATATAAACTCAAAAACCTATAATGTCTGTGCATATGTTTCACATGGTCATTGAAACACTCTGAAAATATCTCTGATTATCTCTCAAGGAATGAGATTTTCAGCCTATGAAAGTGACCAGTCACAAACCAAAACAACTGTAATTTTATATAGTAAGATGGATGGTTGGCAGCTGTAAAGCTGTCTTCGCTACAACTAGGCAAAACACACCTATACTAGTTCTTATTTGTTGAGTTTTTATAGGACCTCAGAGTTGTTCTGAGGAGCTGCAGCATGAACTACACTCAATGTAACAGCAATTACAAGCGAGTTCTGCAAATGGTCCAAGTAACTTTATTTGTGTTTCTGAACACAAAATAGATATGCAATATGCATTTTAGTCCTCTTGGTCTCTTAATTAATAAAACATCAGACACCAGGCTTAGTCTAGGCCTGTGAAAGTCTCTAAAGACATTTCTTCCTTTTCAGACTTTTTCCATAGGAATAAGACATTTATGTACAAAAGTATGCATATCCTTTACCTCCTCAAAAAACCCTTGTGTATCCCTCAAAAAACCCTCAGAAAATCACCTGTCAGACACAAAACTCTGACGAGATCTTCTAATTGGCAATACACATACTAAACATATTCCCTATTTCTTCTATGCTTTCTGTTGTCAGTCTTGCATGGTTGAGCTAGCAAACCCCAAAAGGAAAATCTGAAGGTATTTTCCACTAAGTCTGCTATCAACCTAGTCAGAAGAGCAGAAAAGAACCAAAAAGAAGAAGAAAACAAATCAAACCCTCCAAATCAAGCCCTCTCTCCCACCCCAGTCTGGGAACATGGTTTCTAAGTAGAATCTAGAGGTGAATGCATGAGATTATTTAGGAACTGATAACTGGCTGCTAATGAATCTATTCTCTCACCCAGGATACCCCATAATACAGTCATCTTCTCTGCATTTGATCAAGAATCAGAGTTTGCACTTCTTTTTCTCATTTTCGCTCCACATATACCACAATGGACCCTTCCCACTCACATCCAGAACATACCTTGTGCCTCTCTGAGAATTGCTAGAGTAGAACTGTCACACACACTTAACACCCAGTAAAAAGCTAAAGCTATGGCCATAAAGACTGACATGTCTCCAAAGATTCAAGGCTCAAACAGAATTTATTTGTAGGTGGAAAGAGGAGTGGAAGAGCATCTATATGCTCACATGTGACTGAAGGAATAGGGAGTAGAAAGGCGAGTAGAAAAGCAGCTCTCTTTTGTCACCTAGGTGTTTACACTCGCAAACACTGACTGGGAAGAAAGCAGTTTCTCTCTACCAAGAGAAGAGATGCAGACCCTTCCTACTTTGACGGTCAGTCAGTGGCAAAATCATCCCAGAGAAGATGCAACTGAGTCATTGCAGAATAAAGGCTTGTCCAATATGCTCTTCCTTTGGTCAGTGGGAAATCTGGGGTAAAATTATGCTTCTATCCCACCTTCTCCATTGACAGAACTTAACAGTGCCCCATGCATCCTGAAACAGTTTTATCTGCCTTGAATACTGTAATTCTAGGTGACTGTACATCCCCCTCTCAATATTCTGCCTCCTGACAGGTGTAGGGAGCTGTAAAATGGCAAGCTGTGCCCTGAATATTTTCTGCTGTAGCTTAAGCAATCACAAAGCAGCTGGGACAGTAAATAAGCAGAATAAATTGAAGTGCACATTGCAGAATTCTTTAGAAGACCCCATCCCTGCCCCCCAAATTTTTTACATAAAAATCTGGAATGCAAAATTTTTGGCACATGGTATTTCTGGCACAGCGAAAAGAACAACTCCTCCCTCCAAAACAAAAAAAGTTACAAAATCAAAATAAATCTGTTTTCTTAAAAATTGGTATAGACCTAAGAATTAATAAGAATCCAGAAAAAGCTAGCCAGTTAAACCATGACGCTTCAGTTTAGTTTAATCTATGGTGGGAAAAGGTGTATTCCAGCTTTTAATTCACATGATATTAGTGTAATAGCGTCTGTTCCAACAGGCAGGTCAATGTGACAAGAAGACCTTCAAACTTGGACCCATATGGGGAGAAGATGATGACCAACAACCAAGCGAGGAAGTGGTGAGGTGAGCTGAACAACAGGCTGAACAGCTGGGCTCAGAGGGTTGCGATCCACAGCATGAAGGCCAGCTGGATGCCACTCAATAGTGACTCAATTATGACTGTAATGGCAAATATTGTCTAACTTCTATGTTAATGACCTAGAAAATGGGAAAGAGAGCACCCTCGGCAAGTTTGCAGATGATACAATTTGGGAGTGAAAAGTTGTTACATCATGTGTTTGTGCTGCAAGAAGGTTCAGAGGGACCTTGGCAGGCCGGACAAATCAGCCGACTGGAACCTTGAGTTCAACAACGGAAGTGCAAAGCCCCCCAGAAGGAATAAACCCTTGCCCTACGATAGTCTGGGAGCCAACCAGTTGGCAAATAGATTTTAAGGCAAGGACCCAAAGCCCTGGTGGACACCAGGTTAGGGTTAGGTCCTTGGAGTAAAGAAGGCCAATGGCATTGAAGTCTGCATTGGGCGTAATGCTGTCAGCAGACTGAGGGAGATGATCGTTCCCTCCTACTACACTGGTGAGACAGATGCGCAGTGTTGGGTCCAGGTCTGGGCTCCTCGGTACAGGAGAAACACGGACTTACTAGAGCAAATCCAGTAAAGGGCCACAAAGCTGACTATGTGTTTGAAGCATCTGACAGAGAAAGAAAGTCTGAGAGAACTGGTACTGTTCAGCCTGGAACAGAGAAGCTTCAGAGAAGGATCTCATCAATCTCTATAAATATGTGATGGGGGAAGTAAAGAAGACAAAGCCAGAATTTTCTTGGTAGTGCCTGGTGAAAGGTCAAGAGGCAATGGGCACAAAAACCTAATACACAAAATTCTGTTTAAATATCAGAAAAAGTTTTTTTTACTTTACAAACAGTCATATACTGCAACAGGGTCCTCAGAGAAATTGTGAAGTCTCTATCCTTCATGATATTCAGCACACATCTGGACATGGGATTTTAACTTCCCTGATATTTGCTGGAAGGACAACTCAGCCAGCCAGCCACAGTCCAGGAGGTTCCTCCAGTGCATCGATGATAATTTTCTGATGCAAATGGTGGAGGAGCCGACTAGGAGAGGAGCACTGCTGGACCTCATCCTCGTTAACAAGGAGGATCTGGTTGAAGCAGTAAAGGTTGAGGGCTGCCTTGGCTGCAGTGACCATGAAATGGTGGAGTTCAGGATCTCATGTAGCAGAAACAAAATAGCAAGCAGAATTGCAACCCTGGACTTTGCCAAGGCAAACTTTGGATTTTTCAAGCAATTACTCGAGAAAATCCCATGGGCAAGGCTGTTTGAGGGTAAAGGGGCCCAAGATAGTTGGTTAGCGTTCAGGGACTGCTTCTACCGTGCTCAAGATCAGAGCATCCCGACACGTAGGAAATCAAGGAAGGGAGCCAGGAGACCTGCGTGGTTAAACAGGGATCTGCTGGGTAAGCTCAAGGGCAAGAGGGGAATTTACAGATCTTGGAAGGCAGGGCTGGCCACTTGGGAAGAATGTAAGGCTGTTGTCCGAGGATGTAGGGAGACAACTAGGAAAGCAAAGGCCTCCCTAGAATTGAACCTGGCGAGAGGGGTCAAGGACAACAGGAAGAGCTTTTTCAAATACGTGGCAGATAAAACTAACACCAGAGGCAATGTAGGCCCGCTGATGAATGAGGTGGGTGCCTTGGTGACAGATGATACAGAGAAGGCAGAGTTACTGAATGCCTTCTTTGCCTCTGTCTACTCTGCCAGAGGCTGTCCTGAGGAGCCCCATTCCCCTGAGGCCCCAGAGGAAGTCAGGGCAGTGGAGGAGGTTGCTTTAGTCGATGAGGACTGGGTTAGGGACCAATTAAGCAATCTGGACATCCATAAATCCATGGGTCCAGACGGGATGCATCCACGGGTGCTGAGGGAGCTGGCTGATGTCATTGCTAGACCACTCTCCATCATCTTTGCCAAGTCTTGGGAGACGGGAGAGGTGCCTGAGGATTGGAGGGAAGCAAATGTCACTCCAGTCTTCAAAAAGGGCAAGAAGGAGGACCCGGGTAACTCTAGACCGGTCAGCCTCACCTCCATCCCTGGGAAAGTGATGGAACGACTTATCCTTGGTGCCATCTCAAGGCATATCAGGGATAAGAGGGTCATTAGAGACAGTCAACATGGATTCACCAAGGGGAAGTCGTGCTTGACTAACCTCATAGCCTTTTACGAGGATATAACAAGGTGGATAGATGATGGCAGAGCAGTGGATGTGGTCTACCTTGACTTCAGTAAAGCATTTGACACAGTCTCCCACAGCATCCTTGCTGCTAAACTGAGGAAGTGTGGTCTAGACTCTCGGGTAGTGAGGTGGACTGTGAACTGGCTGAGGGGAAGAAGCCAAAGAGTTGTGGTCAATGGGGCGGAGTCTGGTTGGAGGCCTGTATCCAGTGGAGTGCCTCAGGGGTCAGTACTGGGACCAGTATTATTCAATATATTCATCGATGACTTGGATGAGGGACTAGAGAGTACTATCAGCAAGTTTGCTGATGACACCAAGCTGGGAGGAGTGGCTGACACACCAGAAGGCTGTGCTGCCATCCAGCGAGATCTGGACAGGCTGGAGAGTTGGGCAGGGAAAAATTTAATGAAATATAACAAGGGTAAATGTAGGGTCTTGCATCTGGGTAGGAACAACCCCAGGTTCCAGTATAAGTTGGGGAATGACTTATTAGAGAGTAGTGTAGGGGAAAGGGACCTGGGAGTCTTGGTGGACAGCAGGATGACCATGAGCCAACACTGTGCCCTTGTGGCCAGGAAGGCCAATGGCATCCTGGGGTGTATTAGAAGGGGAGTGGTTAGTAGGTCGAGAGAGGTTCTCCTTCCCCTCTACTCTGCCCTGGTGAGACCCCATCTGGAATATTGTGTCCAGTTCTGGGCCCCTCAGTTCAAGAAAGACAGGGAACTGCTGGAGAGAGTCCAGCACAGGGCAACTAGGATGATTAAGGGAGTGGAGCATCTCCCTCATGAGAAAAGACTGAGGGAGCTGGGGCTCTTTAGTTTGGAGAAGAGGAGGCTGAGGGGTGACCTCATTAATGTTTACAAATATATCAAGGGTGAGTGTCACGAGGATGGAGCCAGGCTCTTCTCGGTGACAACCAATGATAGGACAAGGGGTAATGGGCTGAAACCGGAACATAAGAGGTTCCGCTTAAACTCGAGAAGAAACTTCTTCTCAGTGAGGGTGACGGAACACTGGAACAGGCTGCCCAGAGAGGCTGTGAAGTCTCCTTCTCTGGAGACATTCAAGACCTGCCTGGACATGTTCCTGTGTGGCATAGTCTAGGCATTCCTGGTCTGGCAGGGGGATTGGACTTGATGATCTTTCGAGGTCCCTTCCAATCCCTAACATTCTATGATTCTATGATCACAGGCAACCTGTTCTAGCTGACCTTGCTCTGAGTAATGGACACTGGAGTAAACAATCTCCAGAGATGTCTTCCCACCTAAACTATTGTGTGATTCTGTCATTACTATATATTGCACAAGTATTTGTAATAATGCTGGAATAAAGTTGAGAAAATCTGTCCTAAGATAATTGTTTCCAAACAGAGACCTAAAAATTTTCTCAAAGAAAAAAAACCAAACAATGAAGGCTAAAGGAAGTTTTTGTAATGAGTCAAATTCAGCAGGGGAATTTTAGCAGTGACTCTAACTGTAGAACTCCACATCTATATAACCCAGATGATTACCTAGTTTCATAGAGATAAGAGATCTAAAAGTAGTTGCAAAGTAATTAATTTTTTTATTTCTCCACCTGGATTCTTGTAATCTCACTAATTTACAGTATGTGTCCAAGTGTATTATGGAAAGTTCGTACGCAGAAATGAAAAAGCACTGACCTCGTGATATTGGGAGTCCAGATTTAGAGTTTGGTATTTTGAGTTGAATGACTTTTTCCTCAACAGGACAGTAGAACTCTTAACCAGTTTACCAAAATTTATGTAGCTCAGCGTAAGTTAGGTTGCTTAAATAAATCTCTCATAAAATTGCTTAAGAAACAGTTCCTGAAGGAATTATTGTGTTTATAATTTTTTTTTCCTGTCTATTCGAAAGACAATCAATTTGATTAAAGAGCCCAAGTTGCGAAGAAAAGCTGTTGAGTTGCTTTTCACAACAGTAAGTGATTACAGTTATTATTAAACAGATGTAAAGCAGACTACATTTCTACCATAAACTTTTTAAGTAGGGGAAACGTATATTGCTAAAAGCAAATTATTGATATTGAAAAATTGAGGCCTCTAAGAACATTACAATTAAAGGGGAGTGAGAGTGGGAGAGAAGGATGGTAAATTAGCTTTAAAAAACCCCACCAAACCAAGCTAAAGAAGGCACATGAAAGTTGTTGACTGTCACAGCACTTCTTAAAGACTGCTAAACTTCTCAGGTATGTGGTTTTTTTCCTTTTTCTTATAAGAAAGTCTTAGGACAAAATTTGGTCTTCTCATTGGTTGACAGGGCTAATTTCACTGGAAACTTTTATAAAGAAGAGCAGAAAAAGAATCTGTTAAATTTATGTTGAGAATGAGACATTCAAAAGGAAAGGACATAGACAACATTTGACATTTGGGTTGGATAAAGGGAAATCAGGCAAAAAAATGGGCTTTTGCAAGGCACATTGGCACAGAGGAGCAACTGACATTGTGTGAACAGATGAGATAAAATAGATAAGAAAATGTCTGCAGAAAATCAAAGAATGCATCAACTCTTGAACCCCGCAAAAAGGAAAAAGACAATCTACAAGAAAAGAGAGGCTAAAGCTCAGGAAGGTGTCATTGTGAAAACACAAGGATAACAAGATGTCACAGAAGAAACAGATGGTATGAAAGTCAGGTAAGATGTGAGGAAGAATGGGTCTAGAGAAGACTTCTGGAGGAGCATTCAGTTACCATACTGTTGGTGGAATGCCAAGGGGTCCAGGAAATACTTAGGAGAAAAGTATCATGAAGGAATTTTGTTAGATAACTTTTCCAAGGTCTTTAGAAATTAAAGGGAGATGAAATGTGAGTATTAATGTCCGATGTAAATTATAAAATTCTGTTCCGGGTAGAACTGAGAAGAGAGTCTGAAACAAAAACATTAATACAGCAGCCCTGCACGGACAGAAGAGTTGCACACTGAGCACGTTTGTATCTAAGTTCTCCCTCACATACACAATCTAACCACAAGAGATATACCATAAATGCAATAGAAAATTGTGCACAATGTAATTATCTTATAGCAAGAGCTGGCTTTCAACATCATTTTTATGAGTTACCTGATTTTTAAAGGGATAAATTCAGAAATCTTTGAAAAGAAAAAATAGCTTTTTACCAATATTAGCTGTGAAAATAATATCCATAAACACGTATCAAGCATTTTGCAATAGATGTTAATCATGGAATATTTAAGACCTTTAATATATTTAAACAAAATGCAAATAACATTTTCTGTTAATATGAGATGCAACCTACATGCCTGATAGCAGTTGTGATCTAAGTAAAGAAGAACCAATTACTTAAACAAGTTAAACACTCTGAAATTTCTGATACTGAATCAGTTTTATAGATTATACTGGGAATTTTTTTCTGACAATGATGAGATGACATTCACCACTGGAGGATTAATGGATCACTCTGCACAGGAAGAATTTGAATGTTACTTAAAAATCTAACATGCCATTAAATTTATTTTTATATAGTCATGTAGATTTACATAAAACTAAAATGCTGGAACTGCTTTTAAATATTCTGTTTCTTTTTTTCTCATTGTTATATTGCATAAAGCAGTGCATTTGGCAAAGCTCCATGCTAAGTGCTACTTTTGTTGCCATGATGCAAACAGGTATCACCATAGCATAAAACGATTGCTATGGGTTTAAAATTAGGAAGGAACAACCGTGTTTCAGGATTGTGGCCTAAAAAGTACATTGCAAAAGACAGTCAAATGGCAATATTCATAAGCTTATAGCAATTGGATGGTAATTTCCTGGTGTAATATAGCTCAGCCTAAGTCTATTCCTCTGTCAGTACACAGAAGGAGGAGTGTTATTTTTTAAATGTGCAACAGGAAACATGAGTTAAATTTTGCTTAGGTTTACAATTTGACATGAAACCACATCAAAAGCTGAAGATCATTTTAATCCATGCTAAAATAAGCATGCAGCTATAAAATCTTTCTCAGATAAACAATAGCTGTCATTTTACAAGCAATCAGCAATACACCTATTTAAAGTCATCACTGGCATACTGAATGTGATTTCTCACTGAGTGTATCCTAAAAATCTGCATGTGTCGTAAGGTAAATCATTAGCCTTTAGAGCACAGATGTTCTGACATTCTCCCTTCTGCATGGTCCCATGTATCATATTCTAACAAGTTACTTTCCTAAAACTTTCATAACAGTAAAGTTTTCTGAGGCTTGTGGAGAAAATACAAAAATAATGGTTTATGTTTTAAGTATTTTACTTTGAGGTGAAGTAATTGGTTGAAACTGGATGTAAGGAAAAGCTCTAACATGTACTTGTGTCCTCCTTCAAAACTTTTATTCAGTCTTCTAGTTCAGAAATTTTCCAGTATATTCAGTGCAAAAAGTGAAGGATGCAAAAAAAACCCCTCTCCATTATTCAGCATAAATGTTGATTTATGAATATTTAGCAGCACAGGGAAGAATAATATTTTCTGTTTTAAAGTACTAAAATGTTGCAAAAGAATGCTGAATTAAACTTCTCTGTAAATGAAATATGACTATTTTATTGGAAAGCTAGTATTTCAAATAATAATAATAATAAAAGAGTTTGGCATTAATTGTTCCCCTACTTCAGAAACCCATAAGTAAAAAAAGAGTCCTAAGGTCACATCTACATTTTTTTTCTGAGCTACACAGAGATCAAATGGCTGTCATGGTGTGAAAAATTTACATAAACCTCAGAGTTATAATAGATTGGAAAATTGAACAGTAATGAAATTTTGCAGAATTCTGAAAGTTTCTTTTTCTGTCTACAGATAAACTTTTTCTAGATAGTTCCTTTGACACTGAAAAATTGCAAATGTAAATTCTTGGTTCACGATATCTTTCCTTTAAGAAATCTAAACATGGAATAAGTTTTTTGCCTTTGATATGGAACACTGGTCAATGCTGACTGCACAACCTCAACACTCCGATGTTGTCTTTGCTTTGTGTTAGCAGAACTTAGCAAAACTTGACTACACTATGCAGTCAAAATTATTTTATGACTGCTGTGAATCCTTAGTATAATACAAACTTTTTTTATCAAAATTCATAAGAGAATCTTTGCATTGTTTCCCCTCAGAAGCAAATAAATGTGAGAATGTATTTCTTATGCTATTGGATATTCTTAAAGACATAAATCCTATCATTTCATATAATGTAATGAACATTAGATGACACAAGAATAGTCATGCTTCTGAATAAGCAAAATAATTGCTAAAGTTATATGTTCTGCTTATGGAAAAACATGAAAAAATATACTCATTCATCTCTCCACCATGCTGAAATCAGAATCACAGGAGGAATGGTTGGAAAGGTCTAGTTTTTCCAAAATGTAAATAAAGTAAATAAATTAAATCGTGATATGTTAAAAAATAAATTCAATTTTGAGGACAAAGTACACTGTTTCCTTCTGGATTGCATGTTTACAGAATACAGAGCAATATGTAAATAAAAAACAATTACAAATAAGAACTTCAACAGATTATTTATACTTCCATGTAATCTATTAACTCCTTCTTTGGAAAGCTAGGAGGTCTCTATATTGAAAATTACATGAGAGAAGGAGTACATGCAGGTGCAACTCTCAAAAACTCTCGTATGCTGGTTCTTATAAAAGTTGAAATTTACACAAACCTTCCTTTTTTTCTTCTGCAGCTATCTTCACTTTTGTGTCTGTTATATCTTTGAAAGAGGCTAGAAAGAGTACTACGTCTCCTTTTTCATTCTTTATAGGAACAATATCCAGCAGGCACCAGAATGAAGACCCTGCAAGGATAAAGAAAGAATTTAATTCAAACATCTATCTTTCAGTAGAGAGAGGGGAGAGAAGTGAACTAGTAAATCTACAACTAATATAATTTAAAAAAAAAAATCTTGTTTAGGAGGTCTGTAGTCAGGGAGTCACAGATGTTCAGCTCATGTAAATCTCTTTTGCATCATCAGTTGAAGCTCAGTAATACTGCTTTCTCTAGAAGCAAGGAATTAATTTAAATGCAAAATTTATCGACAAGAATGATTAACAGAGTTTAATGAAGCCGCTTACTCCTCTGAAACTACACTTTCTTTTGAACTCCTAACTAATGTTTCTTATTTTACTGTAATAGTTTTACTTTGTTAACTTGACATCTGAAGATTCCGTGTTTACTGTAGAAATATTCTGCCTTAATCATCTGACTTGATACTCATTAAAATCTCTTGACAGAAGACCTGATAGTCAAAGCATTATTCCATTAATTCAAAGATATTTGAACTAATCACATATCAGACTTAGAATAGAAATAGAATTAACTCCTTGCATCTTACAGGTCATGAGATTTCTCATGTCACACATCATCAGTAAAATTAACATCAGCTATCTTCCTTGCTGTCTATAACGTTCACCTTGCTAAGACTTACATCAGAAAATGCTGAGTTGGGAAATATTTTTTAATTCATATCAACTTTTCTTTGCCTACATCTGCTACATAATTATGTGGCTTAAAATAAATTGTTACTGTTGCCACCGATTCTGTGATGCATCCTGTTTGCAACATACGTCATTCAATTCCAACATTATTCATAAGTTTACTGTTAAGGCAGACCACTCAGAAGAGAAGACAAGGAATGCCTAGATGATGGGAATGTACTCGAAGCATTACAGGTCTAAGCAAACATCCTAGATCCCGCTCCCATCCATTCTGGGGTATTTCATCCCAGTGTCAGGCATTTGTCTTTTTCAGCTTTTGGGTATCAATATCAACTACCTTCCACCCACCATCAGCCTACTAATATTATAAATAAGATGTGTAAGTACCGCTAGAGAATTACATTTTTTGTTTTAAATTTCTCTTTTTGCATGTCTTTACACTTCTACACTCATGTTCCTTCCCGACATCTTATGTTTGGCATTCATTTACAAGCACAAGTCTGCTTTCATTCATAAAAAGAAACCGGAGTATTTCCCTGGACCACTGCTGCCACAGCTGACTCCTACCAAAAGACCAGCTGAGCTTTTGAGGGGCCCTTGGGAAGAGCAAACAGAATAGTCATTTCTGACTTTGTTCACTGTCTCCTGAACTGTGTTTTTTTGAAAATGAACTGGACACACCAAGATCACAACTCAGCTTTCTAATTTAAATTTTCAACTGCAACTTCCCTGACTGCCTCTTGAAGGCTGTTGACAAGCACAGGAGGTGAAAGAGCAGCTTCCCTTTCCAAGGACCACCACAATTGAAGGTAAAAAAATATACTTCAAACAAAGTACATTTAGTCCTGGACTCTGTGTCCTGGTCAATTTTTTCCAAGAGGTAGACAGGCAACTTTGAGAATAACATTACTAGTTCAGTCACCAGGTAATGCTTCCACTTAATATATCTAAAGAATGGACAGGGACAACTGGAAACAGGACAAAAGAATATTGGAGGAGAGAAAAATCATGGGAAGAAGCAGAATGACTTTATGTTGTGCTTAAGTGTTCTTATTTTGAGGTTGAAGACAGAGCAAGCACAGAAGCCCTTTTAAAAGAACGTAGAACTGATATCAGAATCTAGATATTTCCACTGTTCCTTCTTCCATCTTAATTTTCCATTCTTAATCCATTTTCTGTACAGATTTGACTCTTATCAAAACTTCTGGGAAAAATTGCTCAGTAATAGTACTGGCAGAAATGTTATAGATGGCTACCAACCTATCAATCTCAAGTAATGCATTCAAAGAGAAGTAGTAAGCAATTCTACTTTTCTGCTTAAAAACTAGAATCACAGATCAGTACAGAATATAACTCTAAAATTGGCCAAATTCTGACTTGTAAAATTACATTTTGCTTTGCTGTATTGTAGCAGTAGTTTCAGCTGGACAAGAAGTCATTCTCAATTCCTTCTCTCAAACTACACGAATAGATGCAGCAGTCTTTTAAACAGTTGTTTTAATTTCCTCCAGAACTACAAGCATAACTTACTTTTTTCAATTGTTTCATGTCTTTTCTACACACACAAACACAAATTAATCATTAAGGCTGCTTCTGGAAGAAAGCTGTAGACATCAGCCACATATCTTAGCATAACTAACTCAGTTATGCTAAGAAGCACATCTGGTTACATCCAAAATGATTGATTTGTATTATTAAGGAGGTTATTGTAACATGATTCATCATTAGAAACAGAGACAAGTCCATTTAACGCTTTTTGTTTTGATGCACGCTCTTTTTTTGTAATCAAAGGCATTGGAATTCTTTGTGGTTGAACACTGGTCGCTGAAATAGTTCCATACCCCGTCACTATTTAATGTCATTTGCTGTTTCCCTTCAATCACATTTTCTCTCATTATCTGTCCTCATTCTCCTCCTTCTCATCTGTAAATATATCCAAAAATATTTTGACTAAGCAAGACAAATATGTGTAAAAATATTATGCACCATTAAAGAAAACACATAACCAATTCATGCACAGCCTACTTCTTTCCTGAAGAGTTCCAAGCTAGTGCCCTGGATGGTGGGGCTGCCAGCCTTGCCATTACTTATAAACTCAATTTTCAGAAGTCCTGAGATGAGCTTGTTAGTTTGCTTTTTTGTTTTTCTGCCTTTACTCTGAAAGGAGCAATTGGCTGTGAAGTACTCTTCAGGACTAGAGGAAATGATCCAGTTTAGATCAGCCCTAGTCAATACGCGCTTGCACTCTGCCAAGAGCAGAAACGTGCTGTCTTTCACTACTGAGGAGCACTCTTGGAAAAATATACTGATATAAAATATACAATGCAATTAATTCCATACCTTTTACCAAAAGCCAGCATCATATAATTCCATAAGTCAAAAGAAGAACTTTCTACTCATCAAAATAAGTAGTGCCCTATTTTGCTACAGGTCTTTGGAGTGCACTCATCTGTGAGACAGAAATCCTTTCCCTGCTTCAGACGGTGCACACAAAGGTCTTCTCTATTGTCAAGAGTCGTCTGTCAAAGAAATTTCTTTTGGAGGTTTATTTATATACAGACTCTCTTTTTTTGCTCCAAACCACCACTCTTGGAGAAAGAATGTAATCCTTCTCCTGCATTATGAGCTGAAGGTTCAAAATATATTTTAATATCCTCAAGGCATTTACAAGCACATCACAGGGAAGGAGAAAAGAGACCAAATGAAGCATAATCTTATTAAGAAGCAATTTGGCTATAGTCCACCTTTTATATATACACATAAAAAAGAGAGTGCTTTATGGTCACTCTCTCAGACACTTTTTTTTGCCTTTCCTCACTCAACAGCTAGAAGTTTTCCTCAAACTGAAATCAGACAAGGAAATCAAAAGGGAGATTTTAGACAAAGCCCTGCCATCAGAATGTCAACAGCCTTCAGAGCTAAGCATTCCTTTTGCTAGAAAACAAGGACTGCTTAAACTGAGGAATGGACTCAGACCATTAGCCTTATTGAGGAGCTATGTGTACTCAGTGTACAGTAATACTCAATCTTTAGGCATGTCCACCCTAGACAAAGCCCAATGAAATTCTTAGAATGGAACTCCTTGGTGAATATTTGAGTATTGCAGAAGTATCATAACACAGAAATGGAATGGGATTACTGACAATCAGCTTATTTAACTCTTTACAAAAATAATTAAATTCGGCACCCATTTTGTAAAAATTTAAAGTGAGCTTTTCTGTTTTTGTTTTTTTTCTATGTCTTCTTATCCACACTTATTCCTATGAATTAGAATGAGCAATGCTATGATGCAAAGCTATATTCTCCTTTTACTCTTGACAGCCTGGGAGTAGTTTTGTCCAGACAGAAAATCTTAGGGCTTCTTTTTTTTTTACCAGATGTCAACCTTCATTGGTTATATGCACTTCCAGACCTTTGCTTGCCACACCACTCTCCAGACACTAAGCCAGCTTATATTGCCCCTTCCATCACTCAAAGGCAAGAAATAACAAATGAACAAAGTCCTGTGATATATCTCCACCTCTCTGTGGTGAGATTAAGATGCAGAGCTCTTTCATGAAGCTCTGGAACTGTACATGACGTAGCAGACTAAGTAAATGTAATGTTTCATAGTCTGAGAAACCGAGTACCTAAAGAAAAAGTTTACATGTTTTGCATAGTAGATATGCAAGTCTTGCGGCACAAATCACTCTTCAAGGAATAATTATAAGGATATATATGCATAAGAGGGCAGAATTTTGTTGCACAAGATGTCATAAATCTGGTACATTTGTTTACGTTTCAGTGCTTGACTTAGTAAACTAAATATTCTTTTACGTATATGCAAACCAAGCCTTAAAAAAAACCAAAAAGAACCCCATAGCGCCCAATTTCCAGGGATTTGTTATGTAAAAGACAAAAGTATTTTCATATAGATAGCTGTAACAGCTTGTCAACAAGAGTGATGCTAAATCTTCAGCATTGCAACACAGTCTCATTTGCAGAGTTACTAAATGTTAGCAAAATAAACCTGCTACTGGATACGTGATAATGTCCAATAAATTTTAGCCAGCTAATTTCCATTTTTCCATCTCCAAAAGTGTGGACTCCAAGACGGACCAGGCTGCCAAAGACTTTGCCTGGGGAAACCAAACTCTCTCTCTCATTAGCTTATCCAAAGATTCCCAGTGTCAATGACAACATTTTGAGTGTTCTGTGGTTTTGACAAGATGCCAACGTGTTGTTGAGGAGAGCAAAGTGCAAAGAAAACAATGCTTTAATAAAAATGCAACTGAACTAAATAGGAAGGAAATGGAGCTGAAAGAAAGTATAGCTATAATTAGAGTATTTTCCTTCTTGTAAATATCACAACCTTGCCAGTGATCAATTAGCACACCTAATACAAACTTTTACTGCTCTAAGCACATAAACACATCACTCTTCTCTGTCATCACTGCAGAAGTCATATGTATGCATTAATGAAATGTGTGTTTTATCCTTTTTTGTCTTGAATGCTACTACTGTAGATGACAGCCTGTGTGCTATACACTAGTGATAGTCTTTGGTCTGACAGTGGTGCAAGAAAACTAACAAGAACACATACGGGCAACCAGGTAATTGACTGACATGATCATAAATGGTTGTCACAGGCGTAGTAAAGAAGGCTCAAGATCTTGTTTCCCCAAGTTCTGTATGGCCAACAGATCATGCTTGTATCCCACAAGTGACTCTCCCTACGAGTTTTAACAGTCAATATAAATCCATTCCAAAATACCTTGAATCAGAATACAGAGGTATCCCAAGAACTCAGTAGAAGGGTAAAATGGAAGGTACTTTAATAATAAAGTAAAAATTGCATTTCAGCATGAATAGGTAGATGTTAATCATGTGGAGTTGATTTAGAAATTAAAAATACCTCTGCATCCCTCTGTATAGGTTGTGCAGTATCACATGAAATTACTCAAATTTACCACATCTCATCAGAGAACGCGCAAACCTGTCTTCCACGTTTTTCCACCCTCCTTTCCTGTGCCCAACTTCTGTGCTCTGTTCTCTCTACTGCCTGGTAACGCAGTAACTCATATGTCATGTTGCCCAGTACGTCTAACTTTTCTGCCATGACTGCTGTGATGGAGAGAGGGAAAGGATGTTCTGAGAGGAGATATTTTTTCAGCATGGCAATCTCATATCCTTGCTTCCCCTGAAAACTGCCAGTCTTCAGCAGAGAGAGGCTTAAGTCATGACCTCAAAGTTTC
Organism: Trogon surrucura; assembly: GCA_020746105.1. NCBI lineage: Eukaryota > Metazoa > Chordata > Aves > Trogoniformes > Trogonidae > Trogon > Trogon surrucura. The sequence continues at coordinate 14,187,372 of CM036622.1, read as the reverse complement.
CGTTTTCTACTGTGTGGACACAGACTGCCTCTGCTATGGCAGCTACCAGTTTGAGTGTGTGACTTTCCCAGCCTTTCAATTGTTCTTTACAATTTTTGTAAGCAACAGCCAGTGCAGTCTTTAGTGCACATTTTGTGCAAACTAATTTATGAGCTCTGGCATATCTACATTTCGGCTTTGTTTATTCAGCTTTCCTGTCTCTCCTTTTGTAACTCCACTATCTTTCCTACTTAGTGAAACTCCATTTTAAAATCCTCTAGTTGCATTTGGGTTTTCATTGAGAAAAAGCCGAGAAGCTAAGCAATGCCCGTTAAAACCACGTGACATACATTATCCTTATGTGTACTGCTTACTTTTTGTCTGTTTTAATTTCCTTTTCCTATCTCTATCCAGATTAGAAAAGAAAACTGCATTTAAGGAGATAAATACTTCCCTGATGTAATACATTTACCAGGTTACATTTATAAAAATTAGCAAAATACACAGGATTATCTAAGAAGTCAGTTAAGTGAATGAAATTCATTCTGTTTAAATGGAAAAAGTTTCACGGCAGATTCATAAATATTATCAATATGCAGCTTACTTTTCCTTCAGATTCAGTTATCATTACTCTGTCATGGTCATAATAGTACATTCAGCATTTGTTAGCTGACTCCTGGGAAAGTCCTAATTAGGACAGTCTATTTATATAAATAAATACTCAATATCTACAGTTAAAGTTGGAAAACAACAACAACAAAAAGAAACAAATAAATAATATCAAAATAAAATACTGTTTCTTCAATACCTTTGTATGACCTGGATATAGTCAGAAATAGTCAGACTCAGTCTCTCCTGAGCAGTGTAGTTTTTATTTTGTTCAGTTAAATTCAGTTTTTTTCAGTGCTTTGAGTTGAACAATCCCCAAATGAGTGAAGTTTGTTTTCTTTTGATTACTGTATTTCTGAAATCTATTGTTAAAACTGTGTTAACAACCTATGGTCCTTACTCCTTTGGAATTTTCAGCACTTCTAATCCAACATGTAGATGTAACCACAGCAGTAAACACAATTTCTCAGACTGAAACATGTACTTTTGGAAAAAAAAAAAACCACAAAAACAACAAGAAATTTTTTTAGGCTAGGATAACTTTTCAGATACATGTATGCATGTATATATGTGTGTGCATATATTTATACATATATACATATATATGTATGAAACCCCCACGTATTTATACATATATTTTTTCATTTCTCTCAGTTTCTCCCTATAAGCTACCTAATCTTTTTGAAATTGTGTCTAATGTTTTGACATTGGGAGGAGTTGTAGGCCACATGGATCTAAGCACAATCATGTTTTCAAATTATGTTGTGCTTTAAAGCTCATTATTCTCTCACAAAGCTTCAGACATGACATAAAATTTCCTGTAAACAAAAATGCTGCAGTACTAAAACAGACCACTACAATTATAAAGAAAATTTTCCATTTTTTCAGTTTCAAATAACAAGTGATAACAATATAAACAAAAATATCGTTGTGCAAGATTCCTTCATGACTCTGATTTTGATATCTTTGGCAGTGACAGCCCCTAGAAACAGAAAGTCTGAAGTCTGCAGAGTGAGAGGTGTCCCAGCACTGGTAGAGGTGCTGGTCGCTATTTGATGTTTATCATATAGCTCTCAACAGACATTCCATGGAGAAAGAGGGTTTTCTGATGGTTGTTCGTTCACAGAGCTCCAATTTAGAAGCTGATCATTTATTTTCTGCTGCTTTTCCCACAAGGTTAGTTCAGAGACATATTTTGCTTAATAAGAATATCAGTGACCCCATAATTCCTGTATATTATTTTACTTTTATCTGTTAATATTCATCATTAACTTTCAGCAAGTTTAAGGATTTTCTGTTGAGTCCATGATAAAAGAACTTTAACCTGCCCTGGACATGCTGCCCGCTGGCACCTTTTTGGAAGGAAGGAGTGAAGTTGGGACCTGAGAAGGGGTCAAGTTGTGGATCTGGATTGATACCCCCATCCTGTCAGGTTTACGGTTTTTGTGCAGAAGGGTTTTGAAACACACACTGAGGAATTACATAACACTGCAGAGAGGATTAATCTTCCCAGTTCACCACTTGAATCCGTGTGAGCACATGTTGTAACCAGACTCTGACCCTGCCCATTGAATAGAATTATAGTAACCCCGTCAGTTGGAAAGTAGTAGGTTTTGACCTTTTAATTCCTTAGCTGCTGTATAAAATCAGATTGCTTTTGCAATTCCCTAGCCAAATCAGTGAGAGGATTCAATAGACAATGCTAACACAAGCTTCCTGCTGCTCCTCCAGAATAGTATGGAGCTAATGCAAGGACTCATTCCAATCGTCAGTGCAGGAGTTGGCAATTAGTCTGCACCATGATCCAGCATGTGCATTTGGGGATCAAGAATAAAATAAGGAAATGTCAGCAGAAGGGAGGCAGGTAATCATCAGGAGAAACGGTACTTTGACCTTTCTTAACCAAAGAGCAGCCTAACTCATGGTGATGCACAGGGACACAAGTCAACCTCTATCTAAAGCTTGATTTAAAATTCATGAAAATTAAAGTTATCTTGTCAGCAGCCTCATTGTGGTCATAAAACTGTGAGAAATTTTGAAGTGGAAAGTGGCCGGTCTGATGCAGTACAAACATCCCACTGCAAAACAAATGCCTACATCTCTTCCTAAAAACTGAATGTACAAAAAAAAATAGCATAATGAAATATATCTTAAAAAAATTAAAAAGTGCATACAGCATTACTAACAGCCATTCATATGAAGTGCCCCTGAAAGCCCAGGATGCCTTTGTGAAAACACTCATCTGTAAGCAATGAAGGGTCCATCACTTTGTAACAATGCACTAAGCAGCAGGAAACCCTCATACGGATTTATTTACTTATCAATGTGCTTCTAGGAGAATGAACCTTTTCTTGGTGAATTCTGCTTTTAATAAATCATGTTGCTATTGAAAGAAGCTATTAGCCGATGTCACCGTGAGTGCCATCTGAACAAAGTATCAGTGCTGTCAGTCAGTAAGCAGCAGTCTTGCTGAAGTCTCATTAAATTACAGCAGAAGATCTTGGATATTTTACATCATGTTGCACACAGGGGATTTCACTGGTGGTTTGTGGTTTTTTTTCTTCTTCTTCTTACTGAAGTTCACTCACCCCCTCGTTCTGTCGCCTCACAAGTTTTCGCTTCGCTCAAGGCTCCAGCCAGGGCTCTCTGGAGGGGCAGAAGTCTGCCCCATCTTACTCTTTTGCTGCAGGAGCTGGGACTGTCTCTAAAACAGCTCCACACTTCAAGGCTACACATTACGTTTCATCAAAGGCCATGGGGCAATCAAATAAAATGCTTGGAGAGGAAAGGAACCAAAAACTCCCTGTGAAACAGAGGAAAATAAGGACATGCCTTCTCTTTACATCCACAACTAGACTGCTTTTTAAGAAAAAAACTTCCCCAAGGTCAGTGAAACTTCTTAATGCCTACAGACCTATGAAAGGGGGAAAGAATAAAGAAATAGGATAAAAGAAACAGGAAAAAAAGAGGATGCTGTTATAAAGATACAAATTATTGTTTATGGCTCATGTAATTGCAATTAGATATTACCATCAGATTAATTTTTCAGTGTTGCTTGCTCTTTTTGTTCCCTTCCTCCTGTATTTTGTACTATAATTTAGACAATGTGAGCAAATCAACCACAAAAGATCTTTAGCTTTCTTATTTTTAGGCCATATTTTTAAGGTAGATCAGCAGTGGAGGAGCAGTGAGGGCACATTGCTATGAACTAGACTGCCAAGCAACTTGTCAAGGGACTTGCTCTACATTTGTAACCAGACTTCATGAGAAAATTAATGTATCTGTATGGATTATTTTTTTTTTTTTATCAGAAAATTCTAATAAATGCCTCTTCGTTAGCTGCTGGTGTTAACATTTCACAAAGACATGATGGATTTCAGGAGTCAGTTTGTATTAAAAAAGTGCCATAAGACTTCTATATTTTAAAATGCTATGGGATTTTTTTTTTTTACAAACTTAAAAGTAAGTTTTTAAACTTCTTTTTGGGAAAGAGGAGTACCATTTCTGCAGTGAGTAAAATAGTTTTTGTAGGGGATAAAGCTTTAAGAAAACCTAATCTTCTTTCATTTTAAAGGAAATTAATTTTCCTTAAGTTTTATAATGATAATTAATTAAATCTTATATAATTTTAAATAAGATTAAACTCATCGTTTAAAAAAGCTTGCTTTGCTTGCTTAACCCAAGCCATGCATTAACTGCAAATAAAGTAATGGAGTCTTTGTTACTCTGTAACCACATTATTTAACTGTAACCATGGCAGAGGCTATAGATGATGTCTCATGGCTTGAGGCTCATTCCAATTGCCTGTGGCTGTCATTGCTGCTGAGGTGAGAACACTCTCACACCTACCCTTCAAATGGCCTCTACCTGATGGTATACAGTAAGTCCTTAGTAAGAGGCTCTGACTTTCACCCTTTTTTTCCACTCACATTCTGCTCATCTGAAATAATACCTTGGTCCTGAACTTCCTGATAGGGATACAGAGTTATTAAAACACATATTCTCTCTCACTGATAAGAGCCAAAATACTAACTCTTAAATTTAAAAAATTAAGAAAATTACTATATCATGCCTTCATGACCTTACAAGTTACTTCCTGGATCTTTAAGGGCCAAGAACTACAAGGCACATGGTAACACATACCTCAGAAAGTGTTTAAATCAGTTTACACACAGAAAATGACTGTTCTTGTGTCCCCATGGTCTGGCACTGACTCTGCTTGCAGCCAAGTCCTAAATCAACTCATAACAGTGATTCCAGCAACAGTCACTTGCTCTGGTGCTCTTATGGCAGGGATTTTTAATTGCCCACAAAAGCTGGTGCAAACAGCCCTGTTGCTGGGTGCACAGACATGATGGAGACCACGGCGAAGCCTCTCAAATATCCGTCAAGTCGGAAGTGGCCTTCGCTGACTACATAGCGTTTCATATGAGTTGTACATAGAAAGAGGCCAATTTCCTTTCAACGAAGGAAGGTTGTAGGACTGATGCAGATCTTGAGAGGGTGTGTGTAAGAATGTATTTTATACACTATAACATGATTTTTGAGACATAGAAAATGAGTCTGATGGGGTCATAAGAGAACCAAGTTATGGTCTTCTCAGTAGCTAGAGATTTTAGGCTTGACTAAAGTCAATGATGTAAGGCTTATTGTAGCACCATCTTAGGCTGTAACAGAAAAGGAAAATGTCCATGCTGCTGCTTATTTCTACATGCTATTGACAAACCTCTGCCGTGGTCTGGCAGGGGTAAAAGCAAGATTTGTCTAAATGTAGTTCCTCAGATAGTGTCCATCTGTTGTTGGATTACTCTAAGAAAGAGATCCAGGGAGTGAGTTCTTTTCTCACAATTCGCTCAAATTCAGAAAGGCTACTTTACATTTCTATTATCATAATTGACAATTTGTTACAGATGTTTTGAAGAAAGTGTAGAAATAGTAAGAGAAAAAAATTCAGTAAAAAAAAAATCAGCTCCTAAGCTATATATTTTTAAAACTTTCTGAAGAAGGCAACAATCATAAAATTCCTTGTCTTTTTATAGTTTCTTTTTCCCTTTGTTTTCAAAAAACAATATAGCTCTGACAAATAAAAAGTGAGAAACTGATGGAGAAACCAAAATAAATAGTGAAACTATGATGAAAAGTGTATTTTGAGTGGGATTTTCAAAATCCATCTCTCTCTCAAGCTGCTGTTGCTATTGCCACAGTTCCAATACTTTTCTATGGTAACATGGCAGAAAATATTCTGGATGAGAAGGTACAGCCAGTTTATCCTATTCTAAGGATTTGTTAAAATGTCAAAAGCAGAACACATGTAAAGAAAAGCTCCTATCCATTTCTAGTCATTCCAGGAGGACTGTTTTCTAGTTTGGTCAGAGTACAACTGCTGATGGTCATCCTTCTGTTAAGATCCAAACCCAAATGACAAAGACAATTAAATTCTGCATTTCATCCCACAGACAGGTAACTCATTTCTTCCTTCAGCTCCCCACCCACCTCCCTGCACGTCACTCTTACTGGTTGCACTGCCAGCTCAGAACAGCCTGGATCTTCCATGAAAATGCATGTGAGTTGCTGAAGTTGCTTTAGTTACAACAATCATTCAGTTAAGCAACAATTACTCGGCAGAAGTGTTGTGTGAATTCTTAGACCATGGTTAAGTAACTGTGAAAGGCCTCACATAGAAGATTACTGAATTCAGATCAAAACTGGTGAGACATCTAAGTCCCACTACTTATTTAGAGAGAACAATCTAATTTCATGATAGAAACTAAATCAGTTTTATATTAAGCTTAAATCAAATTGAAAATATAAAAAAAATGTGGCAATTAAGAAATCAAGCCATATTGAGATTTGGAAGCTTTCCCAAGAGATGAGACAACATAGGGAAAAACAAACAAGCAAACAAGATTAATTATAAATGTCAAGCTTCTATATTTTAGATAAATCCAGAAGAAGAAAACATGAATAAGTTACTGTGGTCGTACACCCATTTCCCTCATAGTAATTTTGTATTACAATGTTGTACTCATTATTAAGCTTTCAAGAAGGATACTGATGGATGTCAGTCTATACTGTAAAGCCAGAATTATCCCTGAAATTGAACTTCTATCCTTGAAGTGCTCATTTGGTCCTGTAGCTAGGTCTGTAAAGCAAGGCTGTACCTCTGAATAGTGAAATGAAACCAGATACCTAATTTCACTCTGACACCCTGAAGTCCTAATGGGACACTGAAATTTAACTCTATGACAACTAGACATTGCTAGTTTACTTGTTTCCCACTGACTTGTGTTTCTGGCATTACACTGGGCACTAGCCCAACTGACTATTTTAACTGACAATATTTTCAATATTTGGTAAACCTGAGCATATTTATTGTCATTTTGGGGCCATTACTGCAAAAATTATTATGTCTTAAAATATTTTATAAGAATTTTATCTGCAAAGGTGTGTTTGTTTTTGGGGTTTTTTTCTGCCAATATTGAATAAGCCTAACATCTTCAGAAGTTTAGTTTTTCTCCTGAAAAAAACAAACAAGCAACCAAACTCAAAGCATATAGGTAAAATGGGTGTTTTACCAAATTTGATGTCTGCACTTTGCTGCTCTGTTGAGCAAACATAATCATTTTTTAGTCAAGAACTGTCTCATGTTATTTGTTTCTGTTTCCCAATGATAGAGAAATATATGAAAATGAAAACCATAATAGGCAGTCTGGGAAATTTATCCATCTTCAGAAAACGTCTTGGAATGGCTTTCATTCAAATTATACGCAGACATGTAAATAGGATGGATTACAGGAATTATATTATCCTGAGCAGTTCCTCTTTATCTACTTATCTGTGGTTCAACTACTTGACTGATCAGCGAATTGACCTGCAATCTCTTTCTGCCTGCATTAATCATATCTATTATAGATCTGAAGCACAACTTCACAGTGCAAAGGAATCACAATTCATAACTCAGGACCAAGACACTGAAATAATGCTAGCTTTACTTCTTTCTCCTACATATCTTGGAATCTCTTCTCACTGTATGCACTCATCACTATACAATACCAGAGAAAAGCATGTCTTTTCTTTCCAGATTAAGATCATTTTCCCCTTATATTCAGACATGATTTACAAATTTGAAACTACTTTATTTGAAAAACCTTCCTGAAATGTGAGTTCAAGGAGTTATGGGAATCTCTTGTAAACACTAAAAAACACCAAACACATCCTCCCCACCTCAAGCCTCCCCAAAAAGAAAAGAGGAGGAAGTATTTAGCAGTGTCTTCAATATAACTTCAAGGTTTCATACTGTAAAGAAGTGCAGTTGTGAAGACAACCTAAGCAACATTTCTCTTTTTCTTGTATCAGAGAAAGTGACGCTGCCTTCTCCTAACACTCTAAATCACTATCTTCTTATAAATATATATTTGCTACTTTTAGAAAATAACATTTTTAAACATTTAGTATAATAGTAGTAACATTTGAGGGGAAAAATGTTTTTTCAGTAAAGACATAGGTAGACTCTGTGATGAAAATGTGTGGCCTAAAGTTATTCCTAGAAATTCTAGCCATATAATAAACCAAAAAGGTGATACTGAGGAGGCACCCATGAATCCATTAAGCCCATGCATCATTAAGCATATGCAAAAGTTCCTATAGCACTGGGGTGGTTGCAATCCTGTATCTCACATTTGGTGTCACCTCTTTGAAGATCACATGAATGATGGCAATGTACATGCTTACAGAATAGGTACACTGAAGGAGCCTAATGTAAGTGAAACAAACTGACAAATATGCGTCATGGAATGCTTTCTTCCATGGCTCCCTCATCTTGAGTATAAAATTGTCCTTTTAAATGCCCTTAGGATTGAAAGTTTTGGCAGGGTAACTTGAAATTTACTGAAGGCTATGGAGTTGTTAATGCCCAGGTTATTTTTGTTGTGTGACAATAAATACTTAAATACAAATTATTTTACATAGAGTACTTATCCACTTTTCAAAAATTATTATTGTATAATTCTACAGTGGCTGTGGAGAATGAGTCACTTGGATCATTCAAAGTTCCAAACATCTTACTGATGGTACTGAAAATTTCACACAGCCACTGTCTACCTTATGGTTAGTATCTATTTATCAATTACAGTTTCAACAATAAGGTATAAGAATTTCAGCATAAGAAAAAGTAGAAAATTGTCATACTGAGTGCAGATAACACAGCGGCTCATAGTGTAATTTAGAACCCCAAATTTCTTCTATGCAGCTTTGTAACTACTCACATAAATAAAAGCAGTAACACTAATATGAACATATTCTCAATGTGTTCCCAATTGTCTTTGTTTAAATCTGTTCTTGTAGTTCTGATCATAGACATAAAAAATCATTACATAGAGATGCAGACTATATATTATATGCATTATTACTAAATTTCATTCTTTGGGATTAATAAAACAGAAAAGAAAAACTTACCGTTCTTCTTATAGAACATGATTTCTCCTTTAAATTCTACCTTTTCCTCCAGTGACTTCTCAATCTGAAGGATCATCTGCTCGTTTGTTTCAGCACCGAGTAAAAATTTACAGCTGCAGCTCTTCTGCATGACTTCAGTTCGTGCAAATCCAGCAAGCTCACAGAAGCCATCTGAGCAGTAAACAATAGGGAAACCCTTAGCCACCTGAGCATTTGCAAGGATGAAGTTGCTATCTGTAAAAGAACACAAAAGTGAAGCATGAATTACAGTCTGAATTCTGCATCATTTAACATAATACATCTAGCTTCATAAGAAGGCACAACTGGACGTACGTTTAAAAGCAAAGTCCCAACTGGTGTTAGACCATTGATCTGAAATGAAATCAAGCCTAAAGACTCACAGAGCACCTTCATACAATGGATGCTCATGGCTATGTACAGCTTTCCTCATTGTGTCCTCAAACAGTAATTTATAATATCTGTTTCTGAGATGGATGTTAGGATATTGAAACAACCACTTGACCAAAGTCCAGTGAAAGTTAAAGGTGTTATATTATGTGGTCACTCTGACTACTCAGCAGTCTGAACAGACACAGATATATCTTAAAAAAATCTAATCTCTCTAAGCTCTCAATAAGCTAAAGTTGACCTTTAACAACATTCAGACTGATTTCTTTTATAAAATTTTGCAAGAAAATAAAAGTGCAAGAAAATAAAAGTAGAGTTGTGAGACATTCCAGGGCTACACAGAATTTTTTGTCCTTTTTTTTTCTCTGCTTTTTTTTTGTTTGTTTTTTATGAAGGAAAAACTTTTAATCAAGAAGCACTGTCATCTGTCTTACAGAGCCCTACCAACATCTCCTGTATGAAACAGACTCACCAAATATTCACCACCCTACTATGCCTTAATGGACCTGATATTTTTTTCAGTGTGTATAACATGTAAGTATCACATATGACAAATTCAAGAATAGAATCATAGAATCCTAGAATCATAGAATGGCCTAGGTTGGAAGGGACCTCAGAGATGATCTAATCCAACCTCCCTGTCGTGGGCAGGGATGCCTCTCAACTAGATCAGGCTACTCAAGGCTCTGTCCAACCTGGCCGTGAATACTTCCAGGGAGGGGGCATCCACAATGTCTCTGGGAAATTTATTCCAAAGTCAATAATATATTGACTTGAACATTAGTCAAGAACTTGAACATTAGTCAAGAAAAAGCCATGTTCTGATGCGAGTTCAAATCTTTGGCAAATCTTACCGCCTAATATCTCACTTGCAACCCTTGCTTTTAAGGTCTTTTACGGTTTTGTGCCATATAGTCTCATCTTTAGCTTAATACCAACAGCTCTAGCACTTAAATATCTTTTTAAATTAGCACAAAGACCCTTTTCAGATAATATATGCATTATAGAATCATAGAAACCTTTGGGTTGGGAAGGACCTTAAAGATCACCTAGTTCCAACTTTCCTGTCATGGGCAGGGACACCTCCCACTAGACCAGGTTACTCAAAGCTCCAATTCAGCCTGGTCTTGAACACTTCCCACGGAGCGGGCATCCACAGCTTTTCTGGGTAACCTGTTCCAGTGTCTCACCACCCTCAGGGTAAAGAATTTTCTTCCTCATATGTAATCTACCCTCTTTCAGTATGAAACTATTACCCCTTGTCCTATTCCTATATTCCTTGGTAAAGACTCCCTCCCCATCTTTCCTTTAGTCCTCCTTTAAGTACTGGCAGGCTGCTATGAAGTCTCTGAGGAGCCTTCTCCTCTCGAGGCTGAACACACCCTCTCAGCCTATTGTCATAGGAGAGATGCTCCAAGCCCCTTATCATCTTCGTGGCCTTCCTCTGAAGTTCCTTCAAGAGGTCCATGTCCTTTTTTATGTTGTGTGGCGCCAGAGCTGAACACAGTAGGGCAGGTGGGGTCTCACTAGAGTGGAGAAGAGGGGAAGAATCACCTCCCTCGACCTGCTGGCCACACATCTCCTGAAGCAGCCCAAGATGCGATTAGCTTTCCAGGCTGTGAGTGCACATTGCTGCCTTGTATTTAGTTTGACATTCACCAACACCCCCAAGTTCTCTACAGAATGTCTTGTATAGGTTTTTTTTGCCTGTGTTTCCCTATCTTGAAGTAGAAAAAAAAAAAGTTTTATAAGAGGAATCTGTCTACATTTCACATTGAGGGAGGAAAGACTATTTTTTGCCTATTGCTTATTAAGGAATGTTTACCTTACAGCTTGCTAGCAGGAGCTTAGGAGCAGTCTAGTCCCAAGACAGATACCTCTCATTTTTCAGAATTATATGCATGTGGATTCATGTGTATGTCTTACGGGAAAATACTATTAACTAACACAGAATCCCTTGGTAAATATTCATAAATTTTAAGAGAAAAGATGATCTATTTTAATGGAAAACTCAGGTTGATATGCTTAATCCCCATATAGGGATATATTATTCATGAATAGGGAAGGGAGGAACAGAATTCATAAACTAGAATTGAGGAAAAATAAGTCTGTTTCAGCCTTCACTGTCACAAGAGTTCTACAATCATGAAATTCCAACAACTTCAGCTATATTATTTATATTTACCCAAGGCATAAAGTACTGTGGCTGATACTGTTAAGATTTCACTATTTTAAAGACAATGCTGAGGTTTATTAAATGATCAATTTGTTCTTAAGACTTTGCTTCAGTTACCGCTTGCTTAAATCTAATTAAAGTCTTCCAATAAGTGAATGTTATATTAAAACAGGCTTTTCTCATTTACCAAATGATGTGGTTTAAAAATGCATTCCGGTTCAGTGCAGTGCTTGACTTAGCCTGTCATTTTTATTTGCCTAACTAGGGAATAGGTATCATTACCATTCATGCACTGACATGTTGCTCCCCCTGTCAACACAAAACCAAATCCCCCACTGCCAAAAGAATTAATATCAGATGCTTGCAGTGCAGTTTAATGGTGGTGTTACAGTGTAAGACCTGCAGATCATACATTCCAAATGCATCTATAGCTATCAAATTAATTTTCTCCTGGGTTTCTTATAATTTAAGAGATAATTATGCAATGCAAAGACTTTTTTTTTTTTTTAAAAAGGCTAATTGTTGTTAATTGCATGAAGCAGAATATAGAACACTGAGAGAACAGAAAGGGTAGGGAGGATGCTCTTGGAGTACAGGAAAGTTTGAATATCATTATGAATAGGAATTCACTGGAGCTTACCAACCATATAATGATTTCACGAAAAATTTAAGATAACCAGACTTTGCTGTCTTTTACATCAAAATAAACCCAGAATACTTTTGGTTACTTTAATTCTCTTAGAAGAAAACCATTTCCTTCTAAAAGCCAATCCAGTGTTGACTAGAATAGGAGGAAGTTTTTCAATTAACATCAGCAGATATCTAATAGGGCATGTAAATTTAACTTTGCTGAACTTTTTTTGAGTACAATGGTAAAGCATCAGTTTCAGGAAAATACAATCAGAATAATATTTTCTGGTTTTCTTGAGCTTGAAGTTCAAATCAATTCATGAAAGATGCTCCTATAATCCCAAGCTAGTAGACTGAGAGACATATTTGAATAATTTTTCAAGACAATTCCTTACAATATTTAAGGAACAAGCAACATCAGTTTGTCCAATAATGACCTGTTTTGTCAAATTCTTCAGTAATATTTCTTGAGCAATAATTAACATCTACCTATAACACAAAGTATTCTGTTTAAATTTTATTTACTTATGTAATTTATTTCCATAGCTTTCAATCTTTAATATTATTCCTATTACACATAAATCACCATAAAATACTTGAAAAAACAAGAACTGAAGATGTAAGTTATAACACTCAGTCTTCAGCATGACACAAATAAAAACCACAGCACTTAATTCTAAAATCTGGAGTAAGAAGCATGACTTTTTATTTAGGAAAAAAATACTAGAAATCTACAGACTAGAAAACAGCAGTTTTGTTTATCTTTGAACATAAAGTAGGAAAGTTGCAATGAGTGATACAGATCTATTGGTCATATATTTTGGTATATGTTTATGTGTAGATTATGACACTTCCATAATAATAAAGGAGATGTTGAATTCCGTATTATTCTTTCAGCACATCAACCTGAATACTGGTTAATCAGGAGAGAGTATTAGATTACTGGTAGGATTTTTTTTTATTTATTTATTTTTTAGCCAAGAAAACACATTCAAACTAAATTCATGATCTTTTGAGAAAGATGTAACCTTGAACCTTTGGGACTGTTTGGGAGTACTGAGAGAGTAGAACTGCCACAAACCTGCGTACGGCCTGAAAGAACAGATTTTGACAAGACCATGAGTAGAAATCTTCAGCTGAGAAATAAAGTGCTGTAAGTCTGTGCAAAATAAATAGAAGTATTCAAATTGTGCATTTCTTTATTAACTTTGGTTAAAATATTTGTTTGTATGTTCGAGCCTGCATGAGATGTGCAAAGGAAGATTTAAAAGTGCTTCTCTTAAAGATGGGACAAGAAGCCTAGACACAAAATATCCAATAATATTCACAAAGTTTTCCTTTCACAAGAAGTCAGCAGAGATGGATGGATATGACAGCGTTATTCCACAATTATTCAGCATAATTTTAAAGCAGATTTGTTTCAACTGTGCTTGTTTTCCTTTAAGCACATTTGCTATGAAGATCAAGTGTACTTTTTCACATGAAAGTTCAAAGGAAGAATATTAACAGCTGACATGCCTACATTTACTTTGAAAGCATGAGATACTGGAGTGGATAAGACACTGATTAACAGAAGAATTGCACGATTTCCAGAAACCTCTGCCAGACAGGTAGCATAAACTTGGAGACAATCAAACAAGCTGAATGAGAACCATGCTAACTAGATATTCAGTCACAGACTTACACTCCATTGTCCTGTTTCAGTGACCTGATGCCCCAAAATTACAGCCTAAGAAACAGAACAAATTAATATCACATGCCATCTGATACAGACAGATTCGTTAAACATCCCATGACTGAGTTTTGTAATTGAGATACTTAAAGGAAAAGGTTATTATGCAATTCTCTGTTTCTTCATAATTAATGAACACAATTTATCTGCCCGTTTGTAATGAGACCATGTTACAATTAAACTCAGCACTCCCTTGATAAATCTTACTGTCATCTTATATAGCGAAAAATGACAAAAGGGTTTTTGCTTTAATACTGGAGTTATGTCTGCTATAAATCTCACTGTTGTGCTTCCCCGATTCTTGAAACAGTCCTTTTCAATCAAAGTCCAGATGGTTTATGTAAGTCTTCATCTTTATCAGAGAAGAGAACGTCTATCTGACTTCTTGTGCAATACAGCACAGTCAACCACCGTTCTAAGTATTAAATTATTTATGAATTAAAAAGGAAGGGAAAAACCCAAAACACTGTAACACAAGAAAACCCCAACACCACAGCAATCAAAGAAGCTGCATTAACTAAACAAGTTACTCACATAGTTCCACTATCAAATGGAGAACAGTCTGTAATTCTTCTGGATGAAAGGATTTATTACATTTAGGCTTAATTCCACAGTTCCTACACGGGCAACTTAACAGAAGAAGTCTCATTCCATGTTCATGCAAATTACTGTTACAGAGAACATGACCACATTAACAGTTAAGATTACCTACCTGAATGATTAAAATAGCATGTGAAAACATTTAGCTTTGTGTCAATACATCTAGATGCGAGTTTAATTAGAGTTCAAACTCATTTACTAAGTACTGTCCTTTGAATCTGTTTTGAGACCAAAATGATTAAAATTACTCTTGAAAATCTCAGCACAGTTAACTGAGTCACTAAAGTGAGGTTAAGATCTATCCAGATCTAGGTGAGTCAGCAAGAAAGCAAGTTGATTATATCAGTGCCTCTTCCTAATCTTAACTAAAATTACTGTATATTAACTAAAATTACTGTATATTCCAGTGAATTTACAGTACTACAGTGAAAGGTAAAAATATTGACTATTAAAACTACAAGTATGGACCAATGAGTATAGGTCCCATGACTGTATGGTGTGTAATTGATTTAATTGGCCAAGTTATTTCAAATAAAGGCTGACATTGCAAGGAAATGTATTCATAAAATTGGGTAAAAATTACAAATTCAGCATACAAAATAATATTTAAAGTAACTAGCATTATGAGAGGCGTCCCTGCCCATGACCAGGGAGGTTGGATTAGATGATCTCTAAGGTCCCTTCCAGCCTAGGCCATTCTATGATTCTATGATTCTGGACTCAGTTCAAGGGTGAGTTGCCATAGCTCCCACTTAACCTGCATTGCCAAATTAATTCCCATAATGTGGAAAGGTTCTTAATTCAGCAGCTAAGAATTCAACCTTTCACTTTGCATTTACAATAATATTTAATCTGACAGTAAAAATGCTTTACTGTATACAATACTTACAGCTATAAAAAGAATTAATTTGTAATGCAGTTCAATGTAAAGACATCTAGATGCTAAATTATCTTCTAGTCTTACTGATAAACACAGATCATAAGACATTTAAGAGACTCAGTGTTTAACAGTCTTGAACCCAGTCTTCAGTGCCATTAGTGCATCGGGTCAATACTAGAATAATGACTGCAGCTTTCTTCATAACCAAAGCACCTATTCCTAGAACAAAGTAGGCCAAAATGCCAGACAGTATCAAAGGAAAACAAAATAAAAAAAAATGACAACACCAAAATAATCACATTTGCATCTACTTGAACTCTAAAGTATAAGGACCTAGAAGGTCTTGTTCAAATAGGAGCAATGCTGTTATTGCTCATTTATCATCACAGAGGATCTTTCAAATATCAGTCAGTGCAACTGTAATGGGTGAACTATAGTAGAGGAGAGGAACTTTTAGCAGAGATAGCTTTGAAGTTCCTCAGAATTAAACTCAACTAGCAGAGGCAGACTTCTATATATTTTCCCCATCAGGAAATACTAACTAGTCTAAGGTATGTCTTTTACTTTTTTTCTTGATATTTACCTGGAATTGCAAATTCACATTACATATATACTATGTGAAACATCAATTTAAATTCAATAGATGAAGCTAAATCAAGATTGCAAAGAAATGTTTCTTTTCCCACCCTTAAGCTGTGCTGATTTTGACAAAATTTAACTTTTGAGTAAAAAAAAAAGTTACATTCTATTTGACCAGCTTTATCTGTGTTATTGATTGTACAGTTACTGCTGTAACTAAAAAAAAGCTATATTACCTTTTTTTCTCAGAGTGTTCTGTTCATGTAAAATTTGCCTGGAATGGGAGAAATTTAATTAAGTCAAATCAGCACATTGAGTTCTCAGACACTCAAATCATGTATTCTGATGACTGAAGAGCCTGGGGTCATGACTTGTTTTCATGTATCCAACTAAGAGAAAGGTTTGCAGATGAAATGAATTCCTGAATGGAAATATTTTCAAAGACAAGAGCTATATCCATGTCAAATATTTACCAGTCTGATCCTATCCATGCTTGCCTTTATCACTTCTCTGAAATAAGGATGAAATAAGGAGCTGAAAGCAGGTTTGTTTTCAGTTGTGTTAAGCCCTATGTCAGCTGTGCACGACTGGTGCTCAATTTACAGACAAACCAGACTTTCACCACTGCATAATATTTCGTGGATTAGTGTCCGACACATGTCTAAGTATCATGCCTCATGAACCTGTTTATAATACTACTGCAGTGGATAGATCTTCAGATATTTGTCCTCAATGTATGTGCTGCTACTGATGTTGCGATATATCTCAGCAGCCAGATATATGGGTGCTGCTAACAGAGCTAGTGGAAGAATACACAAAATAAAATAATGAACTGTTCCTCCTGCACACCTGAGAGGAAGAAGTTAAGCTAGACATTTTGAACCCAGTGTGAAATGCCTTTAAAAGATTATGTTCTCGCCTCTTTGAAATCTAATGCTCCTTTCTTCTTATGAGACTGTAATGGAGTGGTACTTCAGAGGGTTGGAAAATATCCTGATGCCAGCTATACAAGAAATAACAAGCTGGATTTCTTTACAATGTGCCGATTTTGTGTTGAATTATTTACCTCCTAGTGAAAAAGGTTCATCTTGTCACTTGAAATTAGGAGATTCTACATAAGAATTAAGGCTACTCTCACTAAAAAGGTGTTGGGATCAATAGCACAACTGAAATGCATCTATGCCAAAGCATGCAGCACAGGCAACAAACAGGAGGAGCTGGAAGCCTTTGCGCCTCAGGAAAACTATGACATAGCTGCCTGCTAGACCTGTTGTTTGTGAACAGAGAAGAACTTGTGGGTGATGTGATGGTTGGAGGATGTCTTCAGCACAGGAATCACAAAATGATAGAATTTTTGATTCCTGGAGAAGTAAGGAGTGTGGTCAGCAGAACTACTGCCTTAGACGGGGAACTTTCAGCCACTATCTGCAAAAACAATGAGGGAGAACAAATTACACTTGCAGAGCCCTGGAAGTGACTGTGGAAGCAACTGCGAACAGGCCATGCCCTCTAGATGCTATAGACTCCAGTGAGGCAGGAGTCACAAATGTACTAATTCTCCTCTGGTGACAACAGAGCATCTCAATGCCACTGTTCCTTACTTGAACAAAATTATCTATTCTCAAAACAGATCCAGACCCAGGCTTAGGTTTAATGCGAAGGCAAAAGTGACAGTAGTCATCTTTCCTCAACACTGTCTGCCTAGTGCAGCATTTGCACCCACAGAGGGTGGTGCTTCATCCTCGGCTTTTCACCCATCACTATCATAGACGCATCTGGTCCTGCACATGGTAAGAGCAGACAGCTTTTGCGTACACTTTTCATTTCCACATGCAAGGTACCCAAATTATTGTGTCCATAGTTTTCTCATATCAAAACCACTGGCTTTTCAAATATCACCTGCTGCTGTTATATTCTCTGAATATGAAACTTTCATTTTTTCTCACAAGTCCTGTTGTTACTCTAAGCTGCTTTTCATACACATCACTTCTGGACTGTTCACTGTCACTTCAACAATTCTCTATGACCCCCATGAGAATTTCATGCCATCTTGTGGTGACTTCTACTATATCGATTTTTCTCTATAATTATTATACTTCAATATCAAGGTGCCAGGATTCTATGGTTAAAAGTAACCATTCTGAGCCTTTGCAGTTTATATGGTCATCTCTCAGTCTCTGAAATTAAAGGATAATATTGAGTTATTTTTAATGGGGAGAAGAAGCAAACTCCCATGTGCCTATTCCAGTGGAATGAGTTCTCTGTAAATGGCAAGAATTTCTGCATGCAGCTTTCTCAGGCAAGCAACACTAACCTAAAATGATTCTGTGGAAAAGAAAGTCTGTTCAAAGAACATTCTTCTGATAAATTGATAGAAATCATGTCAAAAATGGTTCAGAAAGTGATGAACAGTGCCCAGGAAATATCATTTCCAGAAAAGGTAGAGTTCCATACTGCAGTATTTGCCATTACAAAGAATTACACTGTGTATCCCAAACACCGTTTTCAAATTAAAATAATTCTAAGAATCTCAATATAGGGCTCACTGACATTGTATTCTTGATCAAGATCTGTAAAAAAAATAGGTCTGCGGTGGAAGAGGATGAGAGGGATGTTACCTGTGAGAATGTAATTAAGTTATCATATTCAAAAGAAAGTGAACCATCTTGAAGTGGGCTTGCAGCTGAGAATGATCTCACAAAAAAAATCAGAAGAAAAATGTTGAAAACTGTGGAAGGGCCAGTGTTTGTTGTTGAACAAACAAGTGTAATAATCTTCAAGGAAAAGTAAAGTAGAAGTAAAATAGATGCCTGAAGTAGACTTTGATTTCTTATAATGAAGGTATTACAGACCTCCTGTATAATTGGTACAGCTTGAAGCTGGAGCACCTGAGTTTACATTTACTGATTTATGTAAAACGTCCAAATAATCAAAGAAATTGCTTGAGGAACCTGAAAGAACTGAGGTGAATATTACCATAAGATGGTCTTCTAGAGAAAAATCCAGATTTTGTCTGAAGAAGTGGATATGGTCTGGGAAATTCAGAACATCTCTAACTTTTTTGTAGTAAGGAGTACAAATATAAATTCACATTAGAATTTGCAGGGTTTTGATTATCTTAGAAGAAGAAAAAAATTAATTTGGAAAGAGCATTGTCTCAGTTAAAGAAAATTAGGCATAGAAAACATTGAATTGCACCTGAAAGAACATAGACAGCTCAGGTAAGAGAAGAAACACACCAAGATTGTGAAGGCGCTGAAGAAATTTAGTCACTCAAAGCTTAGGCCTTTTTATTTCTGTTTTACTTTATATCTAGTTCTTTTTAAAAGGAAATAAAGAGGCTAAATGGCACAGAAGAACCTTTGGCATTTCTATAGCAAATATTATTTTCATTCTTCTGTGGAACCAAATCAATTCCCCTTCCCGCCCCTTTGCCCCAAAACACTGCCTGAAAAAAACCAAAAATTAGATCAGAAAGAGACTCATGTCAGAATAGTAGGCTAGTGTTCAGCAATTACTTCAAGACCCAAACTGCCAACATCCCGGAAAAGTTACCTATTAACTGTATTGCTGTGAATCAGTGTTGTTAGGGAACCAAATAACTTTTCTGTCAATTGTCTTTGGTAAAAAGATGCAAATCAAAGTTCTACTAAATTCCTCTTATTGGTCCAAAATAGCTTCATGTAAAAGCAATGTTGCTGCTATATACTTGCAAGACAATGTCAACATTACTTTTGTTCCACAGGAATGTGGTATAAGGATTCTGCAATCACATTCTAGTGCTACGGGAGGCAGTTTGAAGTCTTGCCTTGTTTCTCCAAAGCCCGATGTAAAGAGACAGAGAATGTCTTGACTAAATGGCAGTAGATGCTTGTACCTGGTTGCAAAGTTTGAATGTGAGAGAGAATAATCTTATTCATTTGGAAAGTTTGGAAATAATTTGTAGAAAGCCAGGTATTTACACCATGAATTGGTTCTTTTATCTCATCAAGTAGAAGTGACACTGAGCAAACACAGTGGAAAAATATTAAAAATATACTCCCCCAAAAAATTATTTTAGAGCAAACTGTGCAATGTTCTATAAATTACACATACCAAAAGTAGAAGAATGCTATACAGCTCATCATGATTATATTACTATATTTCCTATGCAACCTGACAGTATAAGTTTGGAAATTCATTGCTGTTCCAGATACTGTTTTTGAACGTAAAAAATAATTCAGAGAGATTTTAAATCACCTGGTAAATTTAACAAGCAACACTGTGTACACCAGTAGAAATGCCTTTGTCCATTTCATAACCTTTTTCAATTCATGTGGCCAAAATACCAAAGCAGAGTAAACCATTCCTTTAGCTTACTTAGCCTCAGTATAAAGGTCAGGAGCCTCATCTCCACAGGAATGATGGGAAGTGACTTCTTCCAAGAGTTACTCAGAATAAGGACCTATATGTATCACATGGAGACCGTACGGGGATTAAACTCCTTCATGGCTAAGCTAGACCAAACATTCTCTTAAAGCACAGGAACTAACAATATCTGTAAACAATGAAAAATCCAGAAGAACCCTTCTGTACTACACATATGCAAGGAGGCTCTAAATGTTGAGTAAATTCACCTGACCTTGCCCTCGTCCTTCTTTCTTGAAAAAAACTTCTGTAGAAGAGATCCTGTAGAACTAATTCCTTAACTGGAAATTATTCTAAGAGATAAAAGGTATGGCTTTTTGTTGCTGGTTTTCTTTTGGTTTTCTTCTTATTCCACCAAAATAAGGTGCATGAAAGAGTCTGACCTGGTGGATTATATTGTGCTGTAGAAAAATCATTCCACTTCAGATGTCCCCATATGTGTAAATATGAGTAATTACATATATCGTGAGCAACAGCATAAATTAACTTTCTTATATTACACTAGCAGCAATGATAAATCTGAAAGACTGAATCTTTAATCTCTAAATAACTTTGAAAGACTTAGGTAAAAACTTCACAAAATCTACAGTTACTAGTTAAAAATAATAAAGAAAAAGTGTGAAACCTCAACTATTAAAACAAATACTCTCACAGAAACAAACATGGTATAGCAAATTTACATTGGAAATAGTAACAACTGTTTTGCAATGCCTTGGCTACCACAGTGCCTTAGTCTTAATAGTGCCATGGGACTGCTTCTTGGAGCCCCATAACCTTCACCTGCACTGTTGTGGCAGTGTTTTCAGAGCCTCCTGTAGTATTATTTTTCCTTTATTCTTCTCATACTCTTGTTCTTGGTGTTCTCACAGCTTTGCAGCTACAAGCCTGATTAGTGGTAGGTTCTCACAGGAAGCACCAATCACTGGGCTAAGAATGACCCCTTCATTCCCCTTGTCTCATTATTTCACCTCATGGATTTTAGTTTATTAGAGAGAACCAAAACACTGTGCACAACCAAGTAAATAGTAGTAACTAGTATTCAGAAAAAAATTAACCCGTAACAGGTGTACACACCAGCTTAACAAGCAACAAGCAGACCGCTACCAGCTAATTCACATGTCCCAATGAGCACTAATGCCATCATTCAATGGGAACAACCAGTGGAGGTTGTTAGAGGGGATCCTGATAAAAGGACTAGGGGGAAACAAGGTGAAAAATCATCTTCCTCACTGCACTGGGGAGATGCCCAGAGCTCTTCTGTGGATCTTGTCACTGTGTCTCCCAGTTGGGCACTGGAAGTTTTCCTTTTCTCTTTATACACTCTCTCTCTCCTTTGCTGTTCTACCTTTCTCCTAAATCAGATTTTTAGAGTTGATGTATCTTGTCAGCTGTGGGCTCCACTATGACGCCCCTGCGTATGTAAGCCTGTCTCTCAACATCTTTTGTGCAACACAAACTTGCAACTCATTCTTTAACCTCATCCCCTTCTCTTACCTATGCAGGCTTTCCTAGTCCCACATGCTTTTTTTGCATCACTCAGCTGACCTCATCAACTAACCTAGTAAGGAAGTGTTCTCTTTTTTAACTTTTTTAACTTTCGTTAAAATTCTGCTGGATTAGGAGGCTGAATCCTGGGGTCAGATAAAAGCAGAACTTCAGTGCAAGGGACAGGGGGAGAGCAGCGTGGAGGAGGAGGAGGAGGCGGCAGCAGCATGGGATCTCTCCCCTTAGAGGTCAGCAGGTGGTAGGTTAGTTTGGCTAATTCTTCGTACTGTAACAAATGTAACTCACTTTGGGCCAAAGCAGCCTGCAGTAGGGAGCAATCTGGGGCACAGCTCAAGGACACAATATTCCAGAAAAAGAGCATCTTTTTAACAAACATGTCAGAACCTGAGTGCTGCTGCGTTGTTTCCTATATTAATGCAGACTCCTGTGTGGGAGTCACGTCAATGAAAAACTGAGCAGCCACAGCAGGAGCCAAAAAGAAAATATGTTTCAGGGAAAAATGAAGTCTCTCATCAAGGCAATCATCCAAGCACTAAATAACAAGCCAGCATCTGACGCAGTAATAAATTGAGATTCATTCAGAAGAGGGACAGAAGTCTCCCAACCCTTTTAGACTTCACTTTTTTTTTTTATTTTTCTCTTTCATAAGACTTTTGGATAGTCTTTAGCATCAGCTTAGACAGTAAGATCCTTCAGAGGGCAGCCCAAGAACTTCCTTTGCTTCAGGAAAAGTCGATCAGCCTTCTCTCTCTCAGGAAAGACAGGTAGTCCATTGCCTGAATTTCCCATCCTCTTAACAAAGCCTTTAATATTGAAGTAAGCAAGATTCACTTCTTTCCACTCCAAGAGACAGAAAAAAACGGGGAGAAAGAACTCAAACTTAGTTCTGTTCCTTTTTTTCAATTGCTATTTATTTCATTCCTCACTAGCTAGTGGTGCTGGAAAACTTCTGCCAGTGCTATTAAATATTTGCACTTTGTTAGACTCACATGCTAGGACATTTTACGAGCATATGTATTAAAATAATAGGTCTAAACTGCCTAAATCATGAAGCAGAATACAACTTAAGAGAAAATAAAAAGTTGGAGAGACAGAGGGGAAAAAAAAAAGAAAAAAAAAAAAGAGAAGAATTCAGGAAAGACAGTTGTTACCAAGATAATTACCTTGCCATTTCTAGAGGATGCTGTGGGATACAGCTGTCTGCACAGGCCAGATCATTAACCTCTTGGCTTTGATTTCTCACTCTACTTCAGTAAAAAAATCCCAAAGGGAAAACTACATAAACAGTGTTTTTGTAGATATTATTAAAATATTTCTAGTATTAATGTCATCTTGAGATGTAATTTTTTTAATAATACCTTGAAGTTTATTTTTCAATGTATAGAAATGTTCAGTTGATTATAGTCCATCAAATTTAGCTGGAATACTGTCATAGGACTAAGTTTTGGGTTTTGCTGACTGGTCCAAGAGCAGAAATTCCCAATATTTCAAATCCACCAACTAATCTACTATATTTGAAAGGGCTCTTCAAAAGCAGGAAATATATTATTTCTCTGAAAGTACTACTAACTCATTTTTAATTAACATTTATATTTGCCTTTTAAAATACCTTGTTCATATAACCTCTACTTCAGGAGGGCATGTCTCCAAAAAATTAGTCAAATAATAAAACATGCATATCCCAAAGCTTTTGTTCTTCTCAGGATATAGCCTCAATAATGGATTAACCAATATTTTTGCGATGTGCAAGAAGAACAAATATCCTTGGACCTCTGGAAGGTAATACACTGGTGATATTTCAGGAAAGGATTTTCAGTTTGGCTTCCCTCCCACAGCTCTTCATAAAAGGGTAGATGAGCAAACTATGAATGGCGTTTATAGGGCTGAGATCCATGCTGTAGGCCCTACTTTTCCTTCTTTAGCAACACTCTCAGCAATTGTTTTCCATTATAAAAGTAATCCAGGTCCTCTGCTTTTAAAAAAAAATGAGAAGGTTGTTTCTCATCCCTTTACCAACCTGTTGTGGCCTCCACTGCCACTGCAGGTCCCAGAACTATCAGTATCTCTTTGGGCTGTCTGAATTCCTAGGAACAGGGTTTTGCCTTGGATTTATGGTAGTTATCTCCGACTGGATGTAGGAAATAGGAACTAATTAAAGTGCAATAGAAGTTGCATTTGCCCCAAACTTGAATTAAGCAGGAATCTGAGATTCACATCTTCTTGATTTTTAATTTACTGTATTAAAAGGTTATAACACACAAAGGTTATAACTCCCAGGTTGACCTCCGCCTTTTCGACATTTAACAACTGATCTTCCTGAACGATTTCCTCTTCCATTTAGGCTTTTGTAGAAAAAAAAATGAGCAGCCTCGTTCAGAGTCTGAGCTCCTTGACCTTATGCTGATCTTCAAGAGGTATGACAAAAATATAATCTATCAGCTATATGCTCACTATAGAAAACTGAACAACCTCACAACCATCTGTACAAATTTCAGCTTCCACAAGTGAAGGAAACTACACAGCACACATTTAGTACTTTCTTTTGTAAAAAGAGGCAACCTTAAGGATTTCACTTTACAAATATATTCCTCTACCATGTCAATATGTTTTCAATTCAAATTTCATAATATTCACATTTTTCAATACTTTTTGTATGCAATAATTTTAATGTCTCTGTTAAATAGTTTTTCTCCATTTCTTACTAAGATGCCAAACATTTTCAGTCACTTCTCTCAGTTATATTTCACACTTGAAGAAGTAGGAGCTGATGCTAATTGAACCAGTCCTATTCAGCTATTCACTAGTCCTATTCAACTAACAACTAAGTCTTCACTTTCTGTAGCTGAAAACAATTTAGAAGAGACAAATGACATTATTTTTCCATTTCCAAACCTAGTAGGATTTTATTCTAAAAAATCTTTTAAAAAATGAATTCAACTGCTAGACAAAATCTTATATTGTTACATGGGTATGTACGTGAGTTTTGCATTGACCATGACAAGATATTTCTGTAAATAAAATGTTTCATTTCCTTCAGGACTTTCTCTCTGCAAAATGTCAAGTAAACAGAGAACACATTCATAACAAGATTTGTATGCAGTCTATGAAAAATTTCAAGAACGTTATAATTCACAAGAAACCTGTTTCTCAGCTGTGAGACAGATGTGTCCTATTGTTGTCCTGCTGTTTCCAGCACACCATCTCTCAGAAGGCAGAATTACTAATGGTTAAATGACATGTTAGCGATGGATGTACCACCTGGTGCTTTTGTCTAAATGATGTCTAGGCCAACTTTGTTTTGAAACCAAGATGAGGCGCATGCATGCTTGCTGCTTTGGATCTGCATTTTCTATATTTGATTTCAAGCTTTAGGAATACTTGCAGGGATAACAATTCCTAAGTGAGCCTTTCACAAAAGAGTTGTAGTAAATTTACTATAGAGGCTCCTTAACTATTAACTGTGAGAACACTAAAATTTGGGGTATTTTAATGGTATTGGGAGCTGCAAGCCACTGACTTCTTAACTGCAGCCCATTAAGACAAGACCATCTTCATAAGACCTTTCTTTATGCCATGGTACTTAAATCATTTCCCTTCTCTACCAAAGTGCTCCTTATTCCTTACACAGACTCTTCACAGTTCCCCCACTTCTTCCCTCTCTTCTTCAGGTCCCTATCTATTTTAGTTTTCTTTCAGCCCTCACACAAAGATACAGAGCACATTTTCCTGGCTTTCTGAGGCGTGCATGCTCTGGGGACAGGAACTGGACACTTTCTGTCCAAGAGACATAGGTAAGCAAAGCAGGTAAGCAAAACTTCTCAGGTGCCAAGAGCCAAACAAATGGCTTGAAATATTTTATTATTCTTGGTGTTACTGAGCACAAGAAAGATATGGACCTATTGGAGCAGGTCCAGAGAAGGGCCACAAAAATGCTCAGAGGGATGGAACACCTTTCCCATGAAGAAAAGCTGAGAGCATTGGGGTTGTTTAGCCTGAAGAGGAGAAAGCTCCAGGGAGACCTTACAGCAGCATTTCATTACCTAGAGGGAACCTACTAGAAAGATGGGGTTAATCTTTTTAACAGGGTCTGTTGTGATAGGACAAAAGGCAATGGTTTTAAACTAAAAGAGGATTGATTTAGATTAGATATAGGGAATAAATTTTTTACAATGAGGGTAACACTGGAACAGGTTGCCCAGAGAGGTGGTAGAAGCCCCATACCTGGAAACATTCAAGGTCAGGTTGAACAGGACTCTGAGCAACTTGATCTAATTAACGATGTCCCTGCTTACTGCAGGGGGTTGGACTAGATGACCTTTAAATGTCCCTTCCAACACAATGCATTCTATGATCCTTTTGCAGGCCTATTGCACAAAATTACAATTTCTTAAAACATCCAGCAAGTTCCCATATCTATTTTCTGGAGAAGAGGGAGGGGGACTGACAAATCATCATACAGCATATGTCTTGTTTTCTTGGAATTGTGACAAGAAGTGCTTGCCATGATTGTATTAGTTTTAATCCTCCTTTCAGAAGTTCAGGATGATGCAGTGATATCACACAATGAAAACAGAAAAACTGACAGTCTCTAAACAAACTTAGTTTTCTTGATATAGATTTAGATCAGCATGAAAACAGTAAAAATAGCATTCTGATCTAGAAAATGCATGCATAGTATTTGCTGAAATAGTTAAAACATGCTCAGTTTTTGATAACCTGAAGGTTTTTGTTTTAGTTAACCACTGCACAGTATTAGTGTGCAGTGTATATACTTTCATAATTTTACTGGTCATAAGAGCCCAGATCAATGTGATTCTCCTCAGAGTAGAATCATAGAATCACAGATCCTGCCAGAGCAGGATGGCCTAGGGCAGCCACACAGGAACGTGTCCAGGTGGGGTTTTAAAGTCTCCAGAGAAGGAGACTCCACAACCTCTCTGGGCAGCCTGTGCCAGT
The DNA here is from genome assembly GCA_020746105.1 of Trogon surrucura. Taxonomy (NCBI): domain Eukaryota; kingdom Metazoa; phylum Chordata; class Aves; order Trogoniformes; family Trogonidae; genus Trogon; species Trogon surrucura. The sequence continues at coordinate 14,160,456 of CM036622.1, read as the reverse complement.
GCTCCGTCACCCTCACAGTAAAGAAATTTCTCCTCATGTTGAGGTGGAACTTCCTATGTTCTAACTTAAACCCATTATTTCTTGTTCTGTTACTGGGCACCACTGAGAAGAGATTGACTCCTTTCTCTTGACACCCACACCTCAGATATTTCTATACGTTAATAAGGTCCCCTCTCAGCTGTCTCCTTTCAAGGCTAAACAGCCCCAGTTCTCCCAGTCTCTCTTCACAGGACACATTGTCACATTGTACATGTAAAAACTCTTACGGTCACTGGGCTTTTCACAGTGATTTTTCTTTTTTTTTTTTTTAAGTTAAAAAAAATGTGATTTGTGATGCTAACATGCTCAAAATTAAATGCCACTATTAATGGTTCAAAGATAGCATATCCATAACTAGAAAGTAATAACTAAAATAGAAACTTGCAAGCTTTCTGTTGTCTGGAGATATAAATCCTGTTACATTCTCTCATAGGATTCATGCAGGAGCAGTGAGAGCACTGGTGCTGAAGAAAGCCTTTGTCCTCATTACTATTTCTCCCACCCTTTTTGCTTTTGAAAAAGCTTTGCTTTCAAACAGCTGCAAAAATTGTCTTTACTTATCATCTTATATTGCCTGTCATGCTACATATTAAAAAAGGTTATTCTTGTGAGTGTAATATTAGCAACCTAGCATTAAACTCTACATTTTTACTTCCCACAATTGTTTTTCATGTATCAGATTCTGAGCCTGTCTGAAAATGTTCAGTAGAACGGATCCTAATAAAACTTCGTTCAAGTGCAACCTGTTTGGTTTTCATGATGTTTCTTTGGAGTTGCAAACATGCACACCAAAATCGTGATTTCCTAAAGAACCAAGTTCATAATGAGAAGGAATGAATGTAATTTTAATCAATGTATTTTTTTTTCCACTTTCAAAAATGAGTTTTTCATTTTCATCCTTAAATATATGTATTTAAAATCTCATTTTCCATGCTCTCAGTTACTCTGGCACATCTCCAGGGCAACTCGTGACAGTAATAAATTTAACTGACTCTAGAAGAGATGGAAATCTGGAACCTTAGATTAAGCTTCAGTACTTTTGAGCATTATTTCAGTTGAATCCAGCACTATTTTTCTCCAGCAGCTGGCAAATTAGATTCTGATTTCAATAATATTCATTTGCATCTCATGGAAAATATTTTCTGTGCAGACCCAAGGAGAGACAATAATTTTAGGATCACAATCTAGCAATTAACCAATTTTATTCAATTACAATAGTGTTATCAAAGAAAAACAGTGAAACATTAACTAAGGCGATAAATTTAGTCTGCTGTTAATTTTACTGTTAATAGAGTTTGTTTCTAAACTTCCACATTCTCTCTTTCTATAAACTGTTTTATTCCATTTTAGAACAGATGTTAGTGTACTTATTCTCTTACTATTTTTTGTTTGTTGTTTCATGTTTAAAATTCTTTCTCTCTGCAAAACAATGATGCCAAATAACATTCAACTGTCAATCTGAAAATATGAGTCAGGTTTAAAACATGTGTTGATAGATTTTTCATCTGTTTAGGGAAGAAAGTTGTGATTTCCCCAACATTGGCCCTTTTTAAGATTCAGCTGGACAGAATGCTGGGGCATCTTTTCTAAATCATACTTTTACCAAGAAAGGTTGGACAAGATGATCTTTGAGGTGCCTTCCAACCTACTATTCTGTGATTCCATGATTCTATAAATAGTATCAGACAGACAAACTGCTGAGTAAAATAATTACTTTCAACTTTTATAAACCCTAAAGGAAGAGAAACATCAGTGGCATCTCTAAACATGCATTAATAGACTGTTCAAAATATTTTTCATAGAAAAGACATTTCAAACAGGTAGAAGAACTTTGCAACATTTGCAATTTCATTTAGAATATGAATTTTCAAGCAATACATAAATCTTAGTTTGTAGCGTTTGTGACTTTTGAGATCTGCCCTGCAATTGCATGCTGTGTAAAAACTGTTTTGGTTCAGTTCCTTAAAAGAAATAAAAAAATCTATTTTGTTTTCTCTACAACATCTGTAACTAAATCAACATTTTCCCTGTCATCAAATCAGAATTTAATTCAACTTCTTCACCCTTACAGGTGTCAAACCTCTGCAATATTGCATCAATCTGCAAATCACTAATGGCAGAAAAATAAAGAGACTTCAGAAAGCAAGGCCATGTCCTTTATTACTATTCCTGCAGCCTTTTTACAAGAAAAGAGGTAGCAGGGCTTTTGAGGGGCTTTGCTAAGTGACCCACATCAGGATGAAATTGTGCTGTCTGAACTGACTGTGCTCTAGTATGCAAGTTCTGATGGATGACACTGGTTTTTTAATACTCAGTCCACAGAGCTGATTATTACAGTTTACTTTGCAGTTTTAACAGCGGTTCTTTCACCAGAATTTAAGTAGAACTGAACCAAACAGAAAATTCAAAACTAATCAAAACACAGAAACAATTAGAGTAGATTTATGCTTGAGAATCAGTGCACAAATTGAACTATGTCAAAATGCATTTCCATCTTCACGAATAAATCACTGGATTCACCTGGATTATTACATTGGTGCTGTGGTTGTTTTCTGGACTTTCTTTTTTGACTTTCGGAGTTGGATTTTTTTTTTTATTTCACGTGGGATAGACTGATACTTCTTTCACTCTTATGTTTATTTTATCTAATACCTCCCCTTTGTTCCTGATTAGCCTGATTGTTCCCCCTGATTGCTTTCTCCAGCTCTACACCGCTAGCTCAAACCATTTTCCGTTCTCACGTTGCCAGTCGGAAGATTACTGAACAAGGATGCAAAGGAACTGCCTGCAATTGAGCTGAAAACTGGAAAATAAAGACTGAAATAGATGTTTGTGGGCTATATTTGAGCTCTGAAATTGTTTGTGACCTGTTCCTGCAGACAGTTATATTGTGAATTACAACAGAGAGCAAGGAGTAGACAACAGCCAACTGTTTTACCCACTAACAAAGCAACAGTTCTGTGGTGCACGTATGGGATGTGAGGCACCTTGCTTACTAATATTTACCCACTCCTCTGGCTTGCAAGTAGATTGTGGTCTTGAAGAGATGCATCAAGACTGGAGAGAGCTGAACAAAGTTCGTGGTCTGTTTTAAGCTACACAAAATGAGACATTGTGCTCAACCTCAAGATTAAAAAGAGTAAGTAGAATACTCCTAGCTGAACTTGGGTCAAACAGGAAATGTGTTCTTATATTTCCTCAAGCACATAGACAAAAATAAGAGCTAATTAAGCAGTTATTATGTCACTTGCAACAACTGCTTACAATTATCTAAAAATATTTGCCAAGTCAGCTAATGGAGATGTGTAGGAATGCAACAATTATCTACATTAAAATGAGTGATATATGCAGAGATATCAATAAATTGGCTAGAGTCTGACACAACAGCCCATTTCTGAATGATCAGACTGCCCATTAAGTATGAAGAGGCACAGCAGACAGGCCGGACATGCCTATTCTAAAACTGACATCTATTTGTTCTGGATTTAATTGTATGAATGAATGAAATTAGAATTGTTCAGTCAGTAAAGCATGCAGTTATTACACGTTCTACCTTGTCAGCTCAAATTTAAAAGCAATATTTATGGATGGGCTACATTTATTGACTATTAAGTGTGATCTGAAAGTGGTCTCTAGATACGGTGTATAATCCAAGTTTATTACACTATAGTATAAACCTGAGTCACAGCAGCGATCATCAGTTATAACTACAATAGCAGGCTTGAGACAAGAATCAGATTGAAAATTTACCGAAAAAGCCCTGTAACCCCATGGGATGGAGCACCCTGAGAAGAGAGAGACAATTTTGTAAGAAATGTTGCAGTCTGGAAATACAGATTTTGTTCCAAATGAGAAGCATCTTGCCACCAAAGTAGAAAGGGAGACATGCATAAGGGAGGCTTTGCCCTGTTTGCCTTCCTCTTTTTTCCCCCCAAATAATCAGCAGCTGAGAAGACAGGACACTCATCTAACACACAGGATATTATCTCAGGCTGTATTTGTAAGTGCCTGAATTATAATAGTATATATTCTGTTTCTGTCTCTCAGTCTTGTCTATTACACATGAAAAATGATATTTACTGCATCAGAGAGCAACTGAACAGATCAGAGTCATCAACAGTCCAGGCCGTTGTGTGCTTTGGTTCTGAGTCACCCCTAACCCTTCCGATTTCTCCAGAAATTTTATGTAGAAGCTAATGGACTGACTAAATTGTCTCTGAGAGTTTTCAAAGCCCAGTATTCTTTAAGTCATTCCATAGAAACCTCCCTGTTTCAGCTGGATTTTATTGTGAGTACTGTCCCAGTAGCAACACTAACTCAGGATGGCAGATATGGGCTTTTTCTTTGCTGAGGTCTCAAAACAGAAATTATTCCCTCCAACTTCAACCTCTTATTGATATTCAGACTTGCTGTAAAATGCTAGCTACACTTAGAAGAAAAATAGAAACCTCAAATCTCTTATATCTGTAGCCTAACACCACTCACCTTTTCCTCATTGTTTCTGGTTAAATATTTTAATTGGAGTGGAATGAGTATTGCTTATTCTTACGTTAACTATTTTTTTTTTCAAACACTACACAAGATGCTTAGTGTATTTAATAATACTATTTTTAATAACACTACAGTTTCAAAAGTTCTAATAATTGCAACAAAGGACAATTTGGGCAATTTGCTTTTTAAATTATACCTTTTAGTGGAATGGCTGCCACTGTAGGTTTATCTTTCTCCTGCACCAGTCTGACTCTCCAGAATTATGGAACACAATGAAATATTTATTAATGGATTCCAGAACTAATTAGCTTGTATTTACACAGTGTTTTGAAAGAGAAAAGCATTACACACATATTAATGCTACAAGTAATTATGAATAAAAAACATTTTTATTAAGATCTGATGTTAATTCCCTGATGCCTGGCATGCAGCATAATTATTCCCACAAAACTCAAAGTTTTTGTAGTATGGAGAAACCAGACTTCTGTAGTACTGTATTGTTTAAATCTTCTAGACCTATTCTTCTAGATAGTCACAGATGAACATCTCCTCAGACTTAATAAACACAGGCTTTTTGAAAAAAGATAAGGCAACAGTTAATTACAAAGCTTTTTTACTCAGTTTAATAGTGAAGCAGATTTCAAAGGTTGCATCTATATTTTTTTTAAAAAACAAATTAGAGACCATTCTCTTGTCCTGAGGTCATGACACATCACATTTCTTATTTGTGCAGCTGCTACCTATTCATTTAGCTTCCCTCCGCCCCCAAAAAAAGAGTAAATCCACAACAAAACAAACCAACCAACCAAACAAACCTAGGCAACAAATGTCAGAGTAACATCATCATTACTGCCTGTTGAGAACAAGCCTTTTTCCTGTATCTTTCTTTGGCATTACATATGAAAATAGAAGTCTGTTTAGGCCAAAACCCTACCATGAAACATATTAACTATCATAGATCACAGGATAAAAGTTTGCATCCTGGCCGTATTTGCCATATTTTAGAAATTTTGACTTAGTCTATAAGGATAAATAAACCAGGCCAATTAACGGTACCAATGCTAAGTACTAAGCAGTCAACAGTAGCCACAAAATCACAGCCAATCCTGTCAGTTGTTTGAATCAACCAGCATTGATTGCAGATAGCTGGATGTCTCTCCTTGACAGGAAGACCAGCTCTATGCAGACGCTATGTGCTCCACAGTATACATTCCATAAATGCCTAATGAGTAGGGCAAGTCTTTTATCACACTGCCTTGACCTTGTCTTGTTCTATTAGAAAGCTCTAGAAGTCCGGTATAGCTCTAGAACCACACTGTGATATTTTCACAGGGAATTTTATAAAGGTATAAACCTAGGAAAACTGGGGAAACTGCAGGAACAGTAAGAGCAGAATTTTGTTTGGCAAACTAAAGACTGAAAAGACATATGGCTTCTGTGTGAGAGGAGTGTATAAGCAGGGGGAGTAAGGAAGGATAGGAAACACAAAAACATTTTTTCTTTATTTATGAAGTTATGCATTGGAAATGTTATCCTAATTTCCATCATAATCCAGGCTCTGGAGGAGCCTCAGTGAGTGTAAAGGGCTACCACCTCCCTCACAAATCTAGTCTGAAAATTAAGCTAAAAAAAAGAAAAAAGTAAAATTGACATAATGAATTGTCTGCAATAATAAAATACTATGTGCAGTGACTCAGGAAATCCCTACTAGTTCTGAATTTCTACTCTTTTTAGAAACTGCTAAATACAAAAAGTTATGAGTTAATATCCTGGTCCTACTGAAGTAAATGTCATACATTCAGAGCTTCTGGGATAGGAAATTTTCTAGCTGTCTTACCAGGGTGAGCATTGCAAAGATCCAGGCAATGCTCTTCTAGTACCTTATTTTGAATGAGACAAAACATTTTAACTAAATGTTTGGGGCTGAACTACCTGTTATTCATGGAAATTTCTTTATTAGAACATTTTCAGTTAAGTATTTCCAACATTAAAAAATATTTTTAAACACATAGATAGTATTTCACATTTCTTCTAATGGCAGAGAAGGACATTCCTTTCTGTCCCCAGTTGCAATCAAATCAGTCAAACTTCAAAAATAATTTCTTTGTAGTATTTTACATGAGTATCTGCAAAATCTGTTCCATTAACACCTGCTTTAACGTCACTAATAATAGAAAAAATGAAAAAGGACATCATTTATTAGAAACTTTGAATATATATGGTCTGTAAAAATACATATAGTAACAATTTTTATCTGCTTCACTGCTGAGTTATCAACAGCCTTAGCTCTTAAGACCATGAATATTTGATTTCCACCATGTCCACTGTTCCATTTTTATTAATCAATAAATTCCCATAACTGCAAATTTGCATCAAATACACATTTTCACTTACAGTAATATATAGGGAGTGAAATAATCCATGCGTCTTCAGTCACATGCTGACCAATAATAGTCATAATTTCCCTTCTTCTAGATGCAAAAATATTTCTCCAACTTAATCTTCAAAATCTGTATCTTTTTAATACAACAGATTATCTTTAAACTTTGTAAATTATGCAAGAATGACAGTACACTTCTGTGTGAAATAAATTTCTGGCTTCTTTAGGAAGAAATAAATAACTTTGAGAACTTGATAGTGGTTTAGGTATTAAGACTGGTTCAAAAACACACACAAAAAGCCCCAACCACACAGTGAATAAGGAAAGCAGAATTTAGCAGTCTTAACTTTTTTAGTTATGGAGAACAGGAAACTACAAGGTAGTCTGCAAAAATTCTTGAGGAGTTTGACGCCTTCAGAGGTGAAACAAGCACACTGTAGGACAGAGAATTCAATTTCTATAAAATTTTTGGTTAGAGTTTCTCTAGTTATTAACATTAGAGGTTCTTTCTCCTTTTTAATTACCACTTGACAAATATACCTATTGTACACTTAAAAGCAAGAGCTTGGAATATCATGAAATCTATTGCAAGAACCAAGAAAACAATAGAAACACTTAAAAGTTTATTAGCTTTGATACTAATTATTTCCAGTTCCTGTCTTATGAAATAAACATTATAAACAGACTTCAGGATTCCATGTCCTTGCCACCCACATTACAGTATGCTCTGATATATTTCTTTAGCAGAGTATTTTAAGCTATTTTTTTTCCCCAAAGTATGCCCAAGACAACAGATGCTAAGCCATATACCTGATAGAAAAGGCAGACTATATATGCTCACTGCACTTTTAAAAACATTCATTTCTCAAACCTTGGTTGAGTCTCATCTGACTCAGTGGACTTCGTATCTGAGCTAGACATCTGGTCTCTCTTTAGAGCTGGAAGGGCAATGGGTGTTTACTGATCAATGATTCATCTCTTTTAATGTGGAAATCAAAAACAGGTCAGATGAGTCATGCTCTGAAGTTGTCTATTTCTGTCCATTAAAAATAAAGAGAAGAGAGGGCTCAACTGCAGGTAGATAGGCAAGAGAAACATCATATTTCATTTACACTGAAAAGTCATGGAAAGCCAGAGGTCAGCTGCCATTTATTAATCCATTCCAGCATTTGAGAAGCTAAACCAAGGTGATTATATCAGATAAAATGCTATCACAACATAATTTTAAAGCCAAATATTAAAATATGGTATTGATACATCAATACATGGTATCAGACATAAAAATCCATTATCTAGAAATGTTTCAAATTTTTTTTGTCACTGAAGACAAGTTTAAATTCAAACTTTTGAAAAGTTTGACTCCATTTTGTGTCTGATAGTAACAAATGTTTGATTACTAAGCATACCTGCACAAACATTTCAGTACTCCTCTATTCCACTGCAAACTCAAAAGGTGGTTCGAACACCCCCTGACTTGAGGTCACCCATGCCTTTGTCCTGGAACAAGCATCCACCACAGTCAGTAACCAGACTCTATTGAGGAGCACCAGTTAATGTGCATGGTCATACTTGCTGCTTCATAGTAAGTGCCCCATGTGGTTAAATGTAAGGAGGACACCTGTTTGCCCTGGACACCCAATTCTTCTCTTCCAGGGGACACAGCAGCATGTTGGCAAGGAAGCACTCAAGTAGTCTACAAATTAGCGCTTATTCCTGAGCAATAACCAGTGGCCTAACCTTACCTAGTACAGTCCCACACTTGTTCTATGTACAGTTATTCTCATGAGTCATCTTGCATGATTCATGTTGTTTATAAATAGGGGCAAAAATTGTGAATGTGCCCTTGTGTAAAGCTATTTGCAGAATAGGCTCTGAATAAATTGTTTTCTTACTGACAGTATCAGACCTGACAAGGTAAAGGACTCAACTCTAGCTATATATGGCCTTATTTTCTATGTACTGTGATTTATCTTGACAAAGTTTTCTGAAAATAAGTTAATTTAAAAAATTGACTTGAATGAAACCAAGACTTTTGATATATAAAAAGACTTTTCCCATATGTAAAAACCAACATACATATAAGAAGGATGACTACAGGAAGATAGATTGATAATCAGGCTGGTCATGGTAAAGAGAAGAATACAGGAGAAGAAAAAACATAAACATTTTATTTAGTTAACGCCACAGGTTCTACTTGCAACACAAGATCAGGCTTCTGCCTTGGCTTTCCTCTGTCTCCTACAGGATACACTAAACTTCAGGTGGTGCTGCACTGACAATAGCTTGGCTTTCCCAATGGTCTAGAAGGTAGGTTGACTATTGAAAACACGTTGGCAACAGATTTCCTTTTCTGTCCTCTCATACTTTTAATGCCTAGTGCTATTGGTGAGGTACAGCAACAGCCTGCATTTCTAAAATTCACTCAACAAGGACACTAAAAATCCTGGTTAAGTAATTTAAAGCTTGTATAGAGAAGGTTAAACTTCTATGTTATTACTACCAAGTGTATGTTTCCAATATTTCCTATGAAATAATGAAAATACTATTCAGTCTGAATGATTTTATAGTCTTCTTCACAATACCTGTATGTTCCAAGTTCTGCTACATATCTCTGCACCTCACATTGCAGTCTCCAACATACTAACAGTTGATATAACCACTTCAATACTCATATGCAATGCTCCTTGTTACACTTGCAACAATATTTTTCAGTTGCTTCTCAGCTGCCTATTTTCTCATTTACAGTAACAGAATTTATGGCCACAATTATGTCATGCACTGAAGCAACTTTATATCACTACTGCTTTGTATAGATGTAGCTAATACACTTGGGCAGCCATTAGAGGCAATCCCAAGTCTTTAAAAGATGACTTAGAGGTAAAACATAAAATCTCTCACTTGCAGTTAGTACAAAGACTTCACAAAATAAAAGAAAAAAAAAACATTGACAATTCCCTTCTGTCAGGCCTAATTTAACTTCATAGGAACATGTGGCAGGGGGATTGGATTAGATGGTCTCCAAGGTCCCTTCCAGCCTAAGCCATTCTATGATGGTGTGTACAATTGATTAGCTGTTGATACAAACTGGAATAACTTTAAAACTATTTGGATCCTTGAATGCATCTGAACAGCGGTTGGGTGTCTAGAAATCTTTTAACCTTGTAACAACACAATTAAGACAGAAATTAAGCTTCTATACAGACATCTAGTATAATAACCACATATACGTTATTTTTATATCTATTCACAAATCATTTCTACTAAGTCTGTTTTGCCTTTTAGTCCCTTTCATTTTTCATCACCCTCTAAATGCTTATTAGTTCCTCCCTGACACCAAAAAAACCTGGACAAAAAACAGAAGAGAGACTCATCTTCCTTAGCACAAATTAGTCTAAGAGGAGGGAGAGCCTGGATGAAACACACCCTGGAAACACCTAACTCAGTGCAGTATGTACCATCCGGTTTAGCTCAGTGGGTTGAGCATGGTGTTTGAAACACCAAGGGTTGCGGGTTCAATTCCCGTTCGGTTCTCACGTGTTGCCTGACCTAGTCGAGAGGTGGCATCCCTGCCCACAACAGGGAGGTTGGATTAAAATGATCTCTAAGGTCCCTTCCAGCCCAGGCCATTCTATGATTCTAAGGGTGAATGAAAAACTGAGGAATTAGTGATTCACACACAATTTCTTGGAGATAATACTTAGAATCCATGAAATCCACATTGGAAAATTTCAGTGCAGTTTGAGTAGGTTATGCTATTATAGAATGACATTACAATGAAAAAAAAATCTCAAATCTTGTCAAGTCTTATTTTAATATCACCATGAGTCTAGTTTTATAGGGAGGAAATTAATTCTCTGCAAGTCCACACTTGCTGACAATTCTTTTGCAATGTAAGAGTTCAATAACAATAATAATTTCAGTGTAAAGACTATAAAGAATCCCCTGTAATAAAATGAAATGTCAGCATAAGGTGTATTACTGTTAAAAAAAACTCAAAGGAAATTAAAGCCAATAAAATCCATGTAAAATGTATTATTAGAATTCACAGATAAATCTGCATATATAATCCATCCCTATTCTTCTGGTTACATAAAGCATAGATTTACCATCATCTTTAGGAATATACATACACAAGCTGAACAGGAACATTCTACTTCAGCTCTCTAATTGGTTGCTGCACCCATGCACACCATATGTTTGATATAGCATGTATGCTGTTTAACTATGAAATTTGTTACATTAACAGCACAGGAAAGGCTTCAATGTTAACTGGAAATCATTCACAGACATTTTCTAGTTTATGATTGAATACAAATGCCAGCAGCTTTCAAAAATTAATTTCTCAGCAAAAACATTTATAGAGGATCATCACCTGTTTGTGTCTGACGGAAACTCACTTCCTATTAACATATTATCTAAAACTAGATGTCAGATTTTGGCTGCTGCTGCCCAGGCAAGTTTTCCTCTCTTGACTCTCAAGTTCAGCAAATATCAACTGGGTCAATAATGACAACCCACAGGCTTCTATCCCAGACAGAAAAGGTGCTTGAAGGGAACATAAAGAAATGGAAGATTACACCCCCATGAGGTGTTGAACAGCTAACATAAACAACCTTTAAACTGCTCTGAGTTACATCAAGGCCACAATAACAGCACTTTAAGAATCAGGAGGTTGCGTATAGCTTTTAAATTGTGATCTCTCCATCTCCGGAACTAAATGACTTCCTTTGAAACAAATAAAAATGTGATAATTTATCTTCCTTAATTCACTGCAAAAGGCTCTGTACCTGGTTATTTAGAATTCAGGTAGTAAACACAAGACCTAAAGAAGGAATTCAGAAAAGCGACAGCACCCATGTGGTACCACAAAGCAGACCATAATGGCATGGTAACTTGATCTTAAAGAGAAAAATGTCAAGAAAGGATAATGAAAGAATGGATGTGCTCAGACATCTTTTTATCCTTCTATTACAAGAAGTTTTAAACTTTAAGAAGTGGAAGATTTTATTCAATATTATATTTTCCTACAATACACAGTGTGATAATCAGAAGAGCAGTAAGTGCACATGAGGAGAAAACAAAAAATAAAATAACACTATTCCCTTCAACTCAGTGGAATCATGGTACAATTCATATAAAAGTAGATGTAAAGAAGATCACATAAGTTTTCATTCTTTTTCCTCAGCACAAAATAATCTGAAAACAAGAGCAACTTCGTCAGAACCAGATGCTGAAAATCAAATGCTGAACTTGGTAGATTTTGGGAACTCAGCAGCATCCTGCAGAATTTCCCATTCTATGATTTACCACAGTGGATGAAATTTCCCATTTTATTGTGCAGCACTACTGCAACATATTGCTGGTATTTTTGTCCTGGAGAGTCATGTGAAGAATCAACGATGCCATAGCGTCCTAACTCTCTTATTTCAGAACATTAATGTAGTCTTATTTCCCTCAAGAGTTGGGAAAAACACTCACAATAATTATCCCTCTGGAAATGCCTCTCTAGTCACAAATTATCTACTAATAAGCATAGTTATTTAAAACCACCAACAAGTCAAATAATTCATTGAAATGTAATGTAATTCCATATCTATGTATTGTTCATTAATGACTTGCTGTGACTGCATAGCTGCCACTTCTATTAATGTATCTCAGTTCTATGTAATGATCTTCACTTATAACACATGACACATGAGCATGAAAATGTACTGCACTTATACTTGGAAAAATTAACCAGTTTGAAAATAAGTTTGAATAAAGGATGAAAGAAGAAAATTTGAAACTCAAATTCTAAGTGTTCTGGTGAAATAAATCCAGAACTTTAAGAGAAATGGACAAATTTTTACTATTTAGAAACAGTACAGAAAGTATTTAACAAATGTATAAAACAAAACTGATAGACATCAGGGGTGTCAGGCAGTATTGTGACATAGTGATGCTAACTCAATACTTTCTTCTGAAGTACTCTTTGGCTTATAGTAAAACACATTCATAACTTATATCTATAGACAGAAGTGATATTGTGATCCACTTTAAACCTAAAATTGTACTTCTAGTATTTGTATTCTTGCAATCTGACATTGACCTTCATTCTCACAGTTTCAATTTCACTCACTTGACATAAGAGCAAACACATTCATATGCTGAACTTGTTAAAAAGCTACTCCTTCCTCTTTGCTACAAAATGGAGTGTTTCTCTCTCTCCCTTTGTCTTTCAAATTGTTATTCAACATGACACAGAGGCTCATCTTCTCCAGTACATGCACTGTCATCAGTAAATACTCAGCACCTACACTGAATTCCCTTCCCTTTCAATTTGCTGCTGATCATTGCCATCAAGACGCAAAGTGATAAGGTGATATGAGAAGCCTGGCTTAGAAAGGTTTGTGATATGAAATAATCAAGGAAAAACAATCAGCAGAGCTTAAAAAAAAAAAAAACAAACCCAAACCTTTTCCAGTGTGTAGTTTATTAGCGTGCTTATTTCATTTACAAGTTATTTGTCTTGAAATAGTCACAGAAGATACCTTAAACTTAGGCTATTTAACATTGCACATGTCTGCAAAGAAGTTGCTAATAATGTGTAAAGAGGAAGAAATGTGAGAGTTTGATAGACACCAAGGTAACCTCCACTAGGTTAAACTGAATAACTGAATGCTTTCACTGAAAGGGTTACATTTGACTGAATTTCTGTATTGGTTTGCCTCGATGGATTTGGGGGGGGGGGGGGGTGTGCTGTAAGGGTGTCTTCTGCAAGAAGCTGCTAGAACTTTCCCCAAAGTCTGATAGAGCCAACGCCAACCGGCTCCAAAGAGATGGAGGGGAGGGGAGGGGAGGGGAGGGGAGGGGAGGGGAGGGGAGGGGAGGGGAGGGGAGGGGAGGGGAGGGGAGGGGAGGGGAGGATAGCCTCTGTGAAAACATTTTTGAGAAACAGGGAAGAAAAGAACTGTGTCACACAACAACTGACAGAGAGACAGAGGAGTGAGAATATGTGAAGCCACAAAGTTCAGCAAAAAGTGTGCGTGGGAGGGATGTTTTGCCCAGGACAGTAGATATAGGTGATCTTCCTGTCCTTGTCTCAAACCATGGGCCGTTCGTTAGCCATGGGCCAGAGGAGTTTTCAGAAATATTCTGGTCTTAGGCAAATCAAGCTTATCCTTTTTCTTTTAGAAAGTTAGCACCTCATTTTTTCCAACAAGGATAGCATACCCTACCAGAAAGACATTAGGGAAAGGCTTTATGCTTGCAATCTGATCTAGATCAATTACTGTAGGGCTTAGAGTCTTTCTACTCCAACTTCTCTAAGATTACTTGCAATTGTTTAACCACAGTCATCCATAATGCTTGATCCATTTCCCATGTCTACATGTTAAATGTATCCTTTCTGACCAACAGCTAAAATTAATCAGGCTGTCAATATTTAGACTTTCTTAAAAGAATGTCTTTGAACCAAAGTGCCCACCTAGGTATTTTATTTCACAGTTATTTTGCTAAACATGGTATCAAATCTTTTACAGGTAAGTAAGAGGCAGATACTGTTTTCTAAATGTTTGTTCTCCTTACAATGAGGCACATGTTTTATCATCTGTAATCCATGTAATTTCTTTCTCCTGCATGACGTAATCCCTCAAAGCCACTCCTGATTTTTTTTCAAAGAAAGAGATACTCTCAAAGTCAAACCCAGGAAGCTTTTATATAATGTGAAATTTTTTAAGGAGTTTTCTTCCTTTTCAATATAGTAAATCTTTGAAGAGCTCATTTAGTAATAAATGTGGTAATTACAGAGTTCCTCAAAGAATTCACTATCCTTCAGCTACAAAGATATTAAAAAAAAACCCAGATATGTGAAGATGGAACATTAAAGATAACACCTCACAAATGCATGTTTTAAAGACTGTTAGCAAACCTTACCTCTGCAAGACTGTCTATTTTTTTTTAAGTTAAGGTTATAAAGTTATTTCTTTGTCTCTTGTTTGTGCATCATTTGCTATATTAAATTAACTAGTCAGTACCAAAAAATTAGAACTTCATACAAAAAAATATTACTTAATAGTCATAGTGGAGTAATTATGAATCCTTGTAGAGTTGGAAACGCAAAGCTTGAGCCTACTGAATTTCTGAGAGGACCTCTATAAACAAAACCCCTCACAACCTTGCCTGTTGCTCTGTTTGGATCACTTAGTGACGCAGTCACAAATACGTATTTTCCGATACCATCATGCAAGCTTCACCAGAAATAACGTGTAGCATGTCTATTCACTGTCTTTCATATCTCAGCTGTTAGGATAGAAGAGCATCTCCTCTGTGCTGGAGTTCAGCATTTCTTAAATGCCTGACTGCTCAGAGGAAATATTAATCTTTTTTTCTCCCCTTTCTTTCCACCTGGTTCTAATAACATAGCAAGAAAATATATAAAAATCAAGACTATTTATTCAGTGTTCCTTGTACCAGTACAACCCATTTTTCATATCAAACTGTAAAAGCAACATTTTTATGCCTCAGAAGATGATCCACAAGAATTGGTTGATGACGTTGATTAAATGATGAGGTTTACAGATTTATATTTATCTTCCTCATTTAATCTTGCACGCTTCAAGAAGATGACAGAAATATGTGAATTGAGTAATTTCAGCTAAATGAAAACTAACAAAACCCTCTAAATACTAATGTAGTTATCTATAAAAGCTTCTAAAAATCTAGCTAAAACATAAACCAAATAATTTTTACAAACCTCAAAATACAAGACCTTTTAAACGTCTTTTAGGAAGGCAGTGAATCCAGTGACTATGCCCTAATCTCAAAACCTCAAGCATCACTTCAGGCTCTTCATGGTGCTGTTCGGCACTGAATTTTAGCAAGGCAGTTTCCAGGAACCATTTCCCCTCCATGCCAGCCAGCATAAGACCATTCCAGTTGCTGCCCATTTCCTCTACTTATGCCAGGATGCAGGAGCACAGACCTTAGCATTTGAAGAGAAGCAGAGACTGATTCCACTGCCAACATGTAATTAAATGAAATCTGAACAGGCTAAATCCTGGTACTAACAGCAGATGTATTTCCCATTTTCTTCAATGGAACTGTGAATATCTGTGCTTTGTCTAGTACTTGCATCCATTATATTTGTAATCATAACTGCATATGCTGTAAATCTAAGAAAATACGTAGAGATGTTTACTGGGAACTCACATGAGGGTACATGACTATCTTACATGTCAGTTTGCAGATTTAAGCATTTTACTCACTAGTCACAGAGAATTTTAAAATAAATTTTATTCTAATCCAGTGTAAACATGTTCCACTGAAAAATTATTAAATTGTAACAACATAGAACTGACATGAAATATTAATCAAAAGCCATTAATTTCTAATGTAGTTTCCCATTGTTCTACTTGGTCTTTTGCATCTACTTCATTGTTGACAGTTTGCTATTCAGCATAATAGATATTTCAGTGTCCTTATTTCCAACATTTTTAAACCTGTAACTTGAGAACAGGCAGGTTTAGAAGAATATGTTCCTTAGATTTTCATTGTGTACATCTCTAAAAAAAAAACAAAATACATTTGGGCTGAAATGGAGAAGCAATGAAAGGAGGTAATGAAGGCAGTGGAAAAAGTCATAATTGTTTTCTGTATCAAAAATGACAACATGTAGAACATATGCAAAATATTTTATTGCTTTTAAAATAAAAATTTTAATCAGCTGAAAATGACATAACTAGCTTAGTTTTGTCCAATAAAATAATTTTCAACAATACTATTTCAATTCTGAACATAACTTTAAAAATAAAAAATAGTGCTAAGACTTTTTAAATAACATGTAAAAACTAAGTAGGAAGAGTTCAGATGAATATTTTTGCATTTATGACTTTCTACAAACTCTTCATTGGGGACCATGCCTCCAAATGCTTGAAAGGAAAATTAGTTATTCCCTCACTTACCCTTTTAAAATGAATGTGTTCCTTACTATGTCTTTAATTTCACACTTTCAACTTCCTCTAAAAGAAATTCTTACAAGTTTACCTCACTTTCTTGGGACTATACTTTCACAGAATCATAGAACTATATCAGCTGGAAGAGACCTAGAGATCACCGAGTCCAGCCTTTGTCCCAGCACTATCAACCTACTAAACGATTCACCTCAACGCAACATCCACCCATCTCTTAAACACCCCCAGGAACAGTGACTCAACCCCCTCCCTGGGCAGCCTGTTCCAATGCCTGACAACCCTTTCAGTATAGAAATACTTTCCAATATCTAACCTGAACCTCTCCTGGCACAATTTAAATCCATTTCCCCTCATCCTATCACTCTCCACTAGGGAGAATAGACCAATCCCCGCCTCTCTACAACCTCCCTTCAGGTAGTTGTAGAGAGCGATGAAGTCTCCTTTCAATCTCCTCTTCTCTAGGCTAAACAGCCCCAGATCCCTCAGCCTTTCCTCACAAGACTTGTGTTCTAAGCCCTTTACCAGCTTGGCAGCCGCCTCTGTACCATTTCCTCAGAAATTTACTTTCCTCAGAACTTTATATTCCTCAGAACTTGACTTTCTTAACTACACTTTCCAGTTATTAGTCATCATAGTGACAGCTCTCAGATTTATAACCTTTCTGTTCAAAACTGACAAAGCCAGAATGAAACATTTTATGTACCTTCCTGTGACTTACAAGCATGATGTGAAGAAGTAATATCAAGTTCACAGATTAATATTTATCCATATATCACTCCTGGGACCATAACACTTCAGTTTTAGGCAACATCATAGTAAGAAAATGAATAGTGTGTTCGATCTATTTTATGTTCACTTTACGTATACCTTGACAGATAATCAGGACGATTATTTTAATTTACACTGAATATGCAAATACATCTTGCAATAACTACATTTGAAATGTTCTGTGTTGTAATTAGAGCAGGGTGAAAACCACAACAAATTTGCTTTAATTATTTCCTCAAACTTCAAAAAAAATGGGCTATATTCAGCGTTCCTCCTTCACACTGATTTGGATCTGCACCTTGCAATTCTCAGTTCCCCTTGGGTAACAGGCAATAACTACACCAAGCAGGGCAGAGCATTTAATACGTGTTCGCTCCAAAATATAAAGCCTAGTTTCCATTGTCGCTCATCTTTGAGATATAGAGAAGGAAATAGAGGATAGGAAAGAAAGATGTGCCAGTCCCTCTCATTTTTTTCCTCAGTCATGGTGATATATGACAGAGAATGGAGCTGTCAAGGCTTCAGTTGCTCCTTATGATTTTTCTTCAACTACCTGCCTGCCTCTTGCAGGAGAAAAGCTGCTTTTCTTCCTCCAGGATTCTACTGGGAGTAATGGAAGATATCATCATGAGTAGAAACAGAGCTCCACATAGAACATTTACTACCACTGCCCATCCTCATCACTTCTGGCTTAGCCTATGTCTGCTCTGAATATGACTCCACTGGAATGAAGGGAATTATTAATGGAACAGAGTCATTATAAGGTGATATGTGCTAAGTTGTTGCCTTCCTCCTCAGATTTGTCTTCACCTGGTGAAACCATGACCTCTTGTCTCAATCAGCAAAAAGAGCACCTGATCTCACCACTTCCCTACAAAGTTTGCAGATGGCAGATTAAACTATGTTGGTTGATTTTGCACAGAAATATATCAAGAACACTAATAAGATCCATTATGCTGGCTGTGCTGTGAAGATACTAATCACTCCCAAGAGAGTACAAACACTGTAAATCAGCATGGCTGTTTGCAAAATAATCATCAGACCGTGGGTTCAGGGAACAAAAGATTTTTGTTCCCTTCTGCAGAAATGCTATCCATGCTTCAGGGAAACTTTTCTCACCCTACACAGTTGGAACCGTGAACGTAATGACTGAGAGGCTGTGAATTCCTCAGTCGCGCTGATGAACAAGTACTTGGGCTCTGCACTGGGACACAGGTTAAAATTGCAGATAAATTAGGCCTGATCTTGCTAATCACTATGCCTGTAAGGATCCTTCCCAAACTTGCAAGCAAGATCAGGAAGATAGACAAAATCAGCTCAAGTGCAGAACCTCTCCGATAATGAATGCTTGTACAGTGTGATCTGATCACAGGCATTTCACATGCGCTTAAAAAAAGAGTTGTATTTGCTGAGGACTGTTTTTACTGTGAATTCTTCATCCCTACAGTTGTCAATGTTGTTCTCACAGTAATGCAGAGAAATAAAATGCCTGTTCACCAAACTGAAACAGAACTTCGAACCAGCAGTGTCCTGGGATAGCTCATGACTCTGCATATTGCTGGGAAAAAAATCCACAAAGAAGTTTTTAAGAGCTATATCGAATGCCGATATAACTAACTATTGCAGTGGCTAGTATGAGACAAAAAACCTCACTGTATATAAACAACAACAAGAAGAAAGAAACTCAAGCAAAATAATTGAAAGCAAACTCCCAAAAACTGTTTAGAGAAAAAAAAAATCTTGCTCTGAAATCTGAAAGAGAATTTCACTGAATTTTGAGTATTCAAAAATATAAAGAATCACAGCAACATGTAGACAGATTTGAAAAGGAAATCATGGTATTCTCCATTAGTATTGACAGCCTACCCAGTTCTAATGGATTTATGACTGAAATTAATAATTATATTCCTTAGAGACTAGTTTTGCAGACTTTTTATCTTCTTTGAAAGGTTACATACCAAAGCAGAATATTTCTGTGATAATTAATTTCTTTTTTTTAGTAAAAGTATACTCATAAAAATATAATCTAATTCAAGTTATATACTCATAAGTACACATATTCACTTTTTCAGAAAAAAAAATCTCTATATCCACACCTAAATGAAAAAAAATAACTATGCAATGTGGACTAAAAAGAATAACACTTTTTATTGTTTGGAGACTTCTGTTAGGACTCTTTAGTCTTAGATCTATTAGATGAAGCAGAAAATGACCATTCTGTTATTTATTTCACTTCATTTTGACACAGATTTTTAAACTTCATATGATTACTTGTATTTATTATGAGCTACCATCCATATAGCTCACAGAGGAATGTTGACACACCACAGAGGGCTGCTCTGTTGAAGGGCACATTGTCTCTGATTTCTACCTGCTATACTCTATCTACTAAAATACATAAATATATGAGCAATACTACGTAGTGTAATTGCCAAGAGGATGTTATTCCATTACTACTGAGGCATAGTCTAGGATGCAGCACGTGCCAGAAAACTGTTTTTGACAAATTCTGTAACTGAAGCTAAGCACAGCAAAAACTAAACTACAAATAGCAAGAGGAATGGTAAGTAAACAAGTGTCCCTGAACTACTTTGCATAAACTTAACTAATTCCATGTACTGGTTGAATGTTGTGATTGGTTTCATCCCAGAGACTATGACTGTAAAAGTGAAATATTCTTAAAAGTAGTTTTTGGCTCGAAGGTAAAAGGATTTTAAAATAGATAGTTTTTACACTTCCATAAAAGACCTAAACAATGTCGTTTAGTTTTCCAAAATATTTTTCTGTTGTATTTATTTGCTTATTTTATTTACCCAACCTCATTTCAAGTGTTTCATGCCAATTCCTTTATACAAAATGAAGTTACGAAATGCACACACATACATATTAATACATATATATACAATAGGGTTCAAATCATCAATTTTTGATCTTGGTCACAGCAGTACAATCCGTGAATAATTCACAAACCACAAATATTATTGAGTTAAATAGTGTGGAAAAGTTAAAAAAAACCAACAAAAAAAGAACAAATCCAGACAGCTATAGTAGGAAGACCTTTTTTTTGTGGGGTAAAAAGTTACCATGAGAAAAGAAATACATATTTTCTCATTGAAATAATAGGAAGCAATATCTATATTACGAAGGTCCACATTGCAAAAAATAAGAGTAAATGAGTAGATATAATCCAGTAAACCAAGAACTTGGGTCACAGTCAGGAGAGAAAAAAAATCTCATCCCTTAGTGCAATGTCCTTCCTCTTTCACTCAAGCAGAAATTAAAAGAAGCAGGGAGGGAAGAAAAAAAACATAAGATTTTGTAATAAAGTTCCTGTCAAGTTTGTCTTGAAGTCCTTTCCTAAATCACTTCTTTGGTAAATGATTTAAGCACAAAACCCGTGATATATCATCTCTAAGATGTCCTCTTTCCCTTGAGATCTGAAATACGTGCTGAAACCCATCCTAAATCCCCCTACAGAGAGATGAGTGGGAAAATGCAGAAAGAAAAAAAGAAAAGAAAAAAACAACTTTGTGAGACAAGTGAATGCTAATAACAAGGCCACTTATCAAAGGAACTGAGTTGCTGAACTGAATCTGAAAACCAGCAATTGAGACACAGAGTATAAGCAAAGGACATGTGCTTTGACAAAATAATCACAGGTTCACTTTGTTTTCTAAAAATGTAGGATTTTACTATGCTTTTCAACACAATAAATCCCAGAGGATTTTTTTTGCCCCATTTACCATGCACAGCACTGTCTGGTAGAAAAATATTGTTATATTCAAGAACCATGTGTATATCTGGATATTTCTTTACTGCAACATTTTGGAAACACTTAGAAAGGTAATTTCACTTTATTGCTGGTTCTTGTTACTCCTTTCAGCATAAAACCCCCTCTTATTAAATTGAATACCTTTGTAATGTTTTTTCTACACTATAATTTTGCTAAAAGGATAATCTATATAGAAAAGTAGAAGGTGCATGATGCTATTTTAATTTCTAAAAGCATGTCTTACCTACCACATACAAAGACACATATGACAATAAATAGGAATGATCGTGTAATGATAAACAACTGGAGCATTTGGAGCTCTTTTTTTTGTTCTCTACTAAAATCAATTTTCTCCATGTCATTTA
Organism: Trogon surrucura; assembly: GCA_020746105.1. Taxonomy (NCBI): domain Eukaryota; kingdom Metazoa; phylum Chordata; class Aves; order Trogoniformes; family Trogonidae; genus Trogon; species Trogon surrucura. Next base: position 14,138,691 of record CM036622.1, on the reverse strand, counting down.
ACAGGATTGAAAGTCTCTAAGGCATCATCATACATGATATTTAGTAAAACTTGACTCACAGCTTTGCGCAAGACTTTCAGCTCTGTTTTCTGGGATTTTTTTTGACTAAAACAAAATACACCATTCCAACTCCATTATTTCTAGTTAAAAAATAAAAAATAAAATCAAGGCATGAAAAGGCTGGTCAATAAAGGAAATTGTTTATTAATATGCAACAGTATGCATTGACTAAATCATAGGAAACGTTACACACATAGCAATACACAGTAAGACCAGGCACGTGGTCACAGCAGTTCATTTACTTTATCTTTGCTTTTTCTTCTGTTCATGATCTTTTTTCCTTAATTCTAAAGTACCTATTCTAGACACCTTGCCTTATTTTCCCCTGCCTGTGTTGTTTCTAATAATTTGTCACACAGTTGTTTTTTTTTTTCTCTGCCTCTATCTTACATTGGTTTAAACTATGTGTTATTTAAAACAAAAATGCAAACATGAAGATAAACATATTGAAACTATCAACATGTTTTCAGAGAGAACATGCTAGGTTAGAAGATTTCAGAAGTGAATTGAACTGGAAGAGATAACAGGCAAGGAGATTGTTTTCATTAGGAAGTTCTCTATATAAAACATACTTGAAATATTCAGTGACAAAGAAGTACTCAAGATTCATATTCAGAAAACAAAATGAATATTATCTTCTATGATAGTTTTTTCTCGCTCTTGACCTAAGTTCCATTTTTAGTCAATATTCAAATAGAATTATTTTCTTAAATGCTACTTTTTGCATTTAAATGTGTGTATCATCCAGCAATATGACCAAAAAAAATTTTACATAGAATTTCACACAAAGCACTGCTACTCAACGGAAGTAGGATCATACCTTTTTTTTTCCTTAAGCTGATTTAGTAATAGTGTAGTTATATTCTCACCTAGCACTCCAAGAGATTGAGAGAACAATTATAATTATGGTCTGCATTTTCAATCAACAATGTTTGAGAATACCCTTTTCTTTCTGTGTATTAAATTTCCATTTTGTCTCCTTACTACATCGGTGTGTAGGTGTTGCTAAAGTGGAAATAATTTTTACAAATTTTTGTTGCATATGTTTAGCAATGCTTCAAAAGGTTATATTGCAAGTTAAGCATGCTCGTTCATGTCATGGCCATGTATTATTTATGAAATGTCTGTATAATGATAGATTATTTATACTCTGATATTTATAGCACATCCTGATCTGAAAGTCTGTATAAAATTGTCCAAGAAATGGCAAAAATAGGAACTCTTAACATGAAAGCCTATTATTAAAAATGGATGGCAAACAAGGCTTACAGTATTAAGCATTTAAAATAAATAAATAGGTATTTTCTCCTATTGCTCTGCAAATAGAAATTTGACTTTAAGGTTCATCATTCCGGGATTAATACATATTTTTCTGGGTGCAAACAGCCATAGGAGTTTTTGCAATATTTCTGTCTGAACAATAAGCTACTGCTGATCTGCAGTGTCCTGTGGATACTTATGCCTCCTCAGAGGGTTTAAAGGTTAAGATTTAAATAAATGTAAACTTCTGAAATTTATCCCCATGAAATAATTATTTTCTTTACAACTCAAAAAACTTTTTTCTTGGTAAGATTATGTAAAACTTGTTTTAATGTGTTTTATAGACATTTGGGGCAAAATCTTATGGAGCTTAAGAGAAAGTCTCCCAGTGTCACCATTCACATGATTTATACACAAACATTACAAGAGTGGGCTTGGACAAACTCATATAGTTCAAAAGAAAGGAAGAACTTAAGCCCCAAAACATGATGAGCTGGAAGTCAGCAGGGCTGAGTATGTTTCTTTATCAGCAAGTAACCAATTAAGTTTTTCCTAAGCAAGAATAGTGAATGTGGTAACTGAAAAACAGATGGACTGACTGCCAGCTGTGCAGGTCGAGAACCTGCGAGTCTCAGAAGGCAGCGTTTGTAATCCTGCTCTTCACTGCCCAGGTACATCCAGCCTCTATTGAAAAGTGAAGAGCGTGTCATACATATGGAAGGATACACCAAGTAAGAAATAGACGTAAAAAAAGAATATACTTTCAGAAGTCAAGGAAAGGAACGAAAAAGTATTCTAGGGACAGGCCTTCTAATAGATCCATCATAGCAGGGTTTCTTTACACTGAGTTTCTGAAAGAGTAGCTTGTATGCATTTTCAGCTTAAGCCTTGACAGTCATCATCATTCTATTTATTTCACTGATCTATCCATCATTCTGACTCCTGCAAAGGGAGTGCGCAACAGTCACACAAAGAAAAATCATAGCTAGCTCTATGAGATAGAAAGAAGTAAAACAGAAGTCCTGCAACTTTTGTAAGTTCAATGAAGTAGCTAGAATGAAAAAAAAAAAATCCCTCATGGTGACAGGATATTTTATTTCTTTTTGTCATGTTTTAAAAACTTAGTTTATATTCAGAAAGAATGGATATCCTCAATTGGGAAAAAGGTACAAGCAGAAAATAAAGCAGTACTTGTAGAACAAAACACTCGATAAAATTGTGAAAGATCATGGAAATAAACCCTTTTCTACAACCTGGTTCTGTTTCAACTAATTTGGCAATAATAGCTGTAGAATATGTAGTTACAGCAGAAACTATAATACTTCCTAAAACGCAGCTTGCATCATAACTGAGAAATCCCAAACTTCTCTTTAACTAAAGTTGCATAAACAATATTTATGTCTTAATTATTGCTCCATGGATGACATACAGCAACAGCTGTTATTTGAACAGTTTCACAAGGAGTCGGTACTATTTCAGAAGTCACAGAAACTTAGCACAGCCTTACAGCTCTGCAAAATTGGTGTGGAATTTGAGGCCTATTGATCATTGTCTAACATTATGCTGGTGACATTAGATACTCACTCCAAGAGAGAGCTTTCTTGACAGTTCAACTGAAATCTCTACTTGAAAAAATATTCCTTTACAGCAGTAATCAAAAGCTAAAAAATGTCTCACTTCCATTCTATTTGAATAACAACAGTACTAATGGATTTGGGAAAGAGATACTTTCTTAGTAATAAGGAATAATAGCTAATATTTTGCAGGGCATAATATACCTTCAAAAAGTTTTACAAGCATTAAACATTTTTCATAGCCCCTTTGCAAATTAGGTGTACATGATACCTCAACACCAAGGACAGAAGAAAATTGAATTAGAGAATTTTGTTACTCAGCCTTATATCGATAATTTCCCCGAGAGCCAGAAAGAAGATATGATCATCCAAACTGCTATCCCTTTTACTCAAACCTACAACTACCAGATACCTGAATTTCCCCTCACACTCTTTTTTTTTATCCCACCTAGACTTCTTCCCTGGGAAGAATTTCCACATTTCCCACATTTGTCTGCAACTCATCTCCCATGGACCTACTTCTGAAGGAGCATATAGCTATCAGGACCGTGGAACATGCAGAAATCATAGACAAAGCCTTTACTGATGGACAAACCATCAACACAACATGTGGATTACTGCCTTCAGAGAACATGAAGTCTCCTGTGCTTATTACTCTGGTGACACTGGACTTAACATGATAAATTGCTAGACGACATCACACACAGTCTCGCTGATGCTTCCTGTCACTCAAGGCCTTGTGAGCACCTCCTGTACCAGGCCTCCATGCTCACTCTGTCTCACTGCAAATTACATGGACATGACAGGTCACTTTGGTTGGTGCAATGCATCCAGGGCACATGAAACATTTTATGAACACCACACAGTGCTCACACACACAGGTTTTGTATAAATAAAAGGATGTATGGGAGACCCATTGAGACCACACCTTAGTCTTTAATGCAAACTCATTATCAAGAGACATAAGTTCACTTGAATTAAAGTAATAATAACCTTAAAAAACAGGCATCAAATACTTCCTAGGAACCCACTGGCCATGTATTTTCACAATCTAGTTGAGAGACGTCCCTGCCCATGACAGGGAGGTTGGATTAAATGATCTCTAAGGTCCCTTCCAGTCTAGGCCATTCTATGATTCTATGATGAATCACAGAATCACAGAATTGTTGAGGCTGGAAAAAACCTTCGAGATCATCAAGTCCAGCCTAGGAGTCAACACCGTCGCAACTTCACAACTATCCTCCTGCAGGGCCGTTTAGTCAAAGAAAGAAAAGACCACTTTTGCTCCCTTTTTTCCCCATCAAGCTTTAGGCATCTATTCCTTACTCCCCTGCTCTAATCATTGGAAAGAAGGACAGTTTTCAGATGATGAAGACACCATGTGGAGCTGCCTGTCTCTTTCTAGTGCCTGGCAATCCACTTAGGAAGTGTGTTAGTAATAAAAACACTGAAACATTTGGTCCTTCAGAAGTATCCGATGTTAACTTAAAATTGACTTCACTCCTTCGACTTATCTGAAAATTACAGGTGAATATTCACAAGAATGAAGTCACTTATAAAAAGTAATGCACTGGATGATTGTGTATAAACTAACTTTGTTTGTGTATAACACTAACTGTGTTCTAAGAACTGTCAGGAGGATTTACTCCTTGTTATCTAATTTCCACACACAAATATAGGACAAGCCAACCAGACTCTTCTATTTTTACTTCCTGTTAATAAAGCTCTAGCATTCTACAATCATCAATTTTGAAGAAAAAAAAATAGAACCCACATCCTTATAAATATTAAGAAGTGTTTTTGCAATGTGAATTTTTGTTATAAATGCACGATCTGACTACATAACTTTTCCTAATAGTGGATAAAAGTATTTTTAAAATACTTAATGGTATATAAAGTGGTTTAGTTTATGAGGCAACTACTTTGATAGCATTTTTTATATTACATAGAACAACAGAGACTGTAGTAAGTACGTGATGTTCTGACACTGCATGTTAGATAAAGTTGCTATTTTAGGAAGAAACGGTTTTCATGGGGACAACTCACGAAAGACTGAATGACTAATTAGAAGTATCTTGTAATGGGCAATTCATTGGTCATTAGATAAGTAGTCATTTTAGCACTAAAAAAAAAAAAACAAAACCCAACAAAAATCCATAAGCAGGAACCAGACTATGATCCCCATCACTAAACCAGTTAAGTCCATACTCTTCCAAGTACGTTTCTGGCAAAAATAAAACATTATTTAATGTCTTCAGTATTGGTGAATAACTGAATATAGAGACCAGTCATGGTTTAATTATCAGAAAATATATTATGTGCAGATTAATACCTAAAAAAGCCTTTCCACAGCCAGATGGGTTAAATTTGTGGATACAAATTTGTCTTTCTTTCTCAAGTGTCAGAGCAATCCCCAGCTGCTTCATTTTGTGTGCTAATATGTGATTTGACTGAAACTGTGTAAAAATTAATGTTGCTGGATAACTCCTTTAAGTGTCATTTTTTCCTAAGTTGTTTCAAGCAAATAAATTATTTCAGTTAACTTAGGCAGTAATTTCTGTTGCTGAAATTAGCTTAAGTTCCATCTGCTTCAGGCAGATGTACAGAAAAAAGAATGCAGGAAAAAAACCAAAGTAGCCTTGCTTTTGACCACTCTGTTTCACTCTCTGCAGCAGTCCTCTTAAAAGACAGGTGTAATTCCAGCAGTATCGTATCGAGATCCTTCCATAAAATCAAAAAAAACAAGGTAAGGACCAAACATAATTGGTTCCACTATTTCCAGATGTGAGAAATTTGAGAGGAGCTATTAAGAGATTCTTATCATAATTTTTACACAGTTATGAAGGGTAGTTATATGCTCTATTTTAGACCTCTAATTAAGTGCATCCAAGAAGTAATAAAGATTAGGAATGCAAGATTCCCTCTGCAGTCAAAAGAGAGAAAAGCACTTTCCCCTACACCTTTCTATAAATAATGTAAACCAGTTAAGGGAAAAAAAAAAAAAAAAGGTGCCGAATTCTTCATATCTTTCAAAGCTTCTTTCACCAGGAAAGTGAATCACAGTCTACTTCCAAACATCCCATTGACAGAAAGTCAATCTTCAGTCCTCCTATGCACACTTGTGAGAGGGGCATCAACTAAGAATTTGTTAACTAAAAGGGAGGAACCCATTCAAAGGAAGGCTCGTATCTAAAACAGCAAGGAAAACTAGCATATATAACTATTTTACATCTCAGCCTTCCAACCAATTTAGTTCTTTGCTCACAGCAATACATTCAGAATTTCTATAATAAGAATTTCTTATAGATTATTAAAGCCAAATAAATCTGAACTTGGAAAGCATCAATACAGAGGTAGACGTCTGTTTCAGAGTGTTACAAAGGGTGGTATTTCAAATGCTGTGGGTTGCCCATGCTTGCTGAATCTCTCAAGAAAGTTTTAATCTGTTGCTGCATAAAGCAAACAGAACATAAGTCAATGTGTTCCCCATGCACATCTGATTTTCCACATATTTTCCATTAACACTAAATCCTCTGTCTCTTTTGAGAAATATTTAACAGGGGAGGAGATCTCTGAAGGGTGCGGAGATGCTATAAACTTCATAAAACAACCAGAAGTTATTCATGCTACGTTTTCACAAAGCTTCAGTGTCAGCTTGACTTTATTGGATTTCAGAGAATTCATACAGGAGCTCAACTGCAAAAGGAAAAAAGGCTTCACTGGTTCTTTGGCACACAGGATCACTTACTCCCCCTTTCACGTATTTGCAAGAGCTGAAGAGAGATTTTTGTATCTGATACTTTAACAAATTTTAAATGGCAGAACTTTAGCACTATGAAATTAAGCAACAAAACATATACATCTTTGACAAAAGGATTTTACAAAGAAACTTTCTCAATGCCTCTTTGATTTAATACCATGACCATTGTTCATTAAAAGTGACTAGTTCAGAGCTAGGGTCTAGAGGTTCACATTTCTCATCACCGAGTTGATATTCTAGTTATGAAGAAGAACTCAGACTAGTGCTGTAGCTCCCCCCTGCAAAAAAAGCCTATAAAACCTGTGTATTATTTACAGAAATAAAAAGCCTCAACAATTAAACAGCCTGGTAAAGAAGTAAGCAACTGAACATCCTCACACTTTGATGCAGCTCTCTCATAGTTAGCAAAAGAAATTTCCCAACTGATCTGACATGGGTCGGGAACTGTCTTGGCAGAAAAGCCGACTGGGCTGCTGATGCCTAGTCCGAGTGAAAGCAACTGCAAAAGATACTGCCTTGAAGGAATAAATTTTAAAAGTGCATGCGGCTAAAGTGCTAGGAGATTCCAGTCTTGATGATTTAGAAAACAAGACACACCATGACACCTCAGAGTATTCATAGTAGTCATATTTTGTTTTCAGTAGACTGAAAACAAATTCAGTTGTGCCTCAAAAAAATGTAGTCATACCACTGTTGACTCCTCATGTGCTCCTAATGCTTCCCAAAGTATGCTAGGACACAACATAGCAATGTTGAAGTTATGAAATAACAGAAATATCACTGTGAAAATACAGAAATTCATTACTGCTGCATTTTTGTCGATGTTAAGGTTATTTGGATTATCTTCTCATAGTTGTAGGTTTTCTTTTCTTTTTAAAACTTTTATGCCATTTTCTTCTTACTTTTGGTCTGAAAGCTGCATTATTAGAAGAATTTTGGAAAGTAGAAAGTACATTTTTTTTTTTATATATAGGAACACTTTTTCTCCTGGACATTTAAAACAACACTTAGATGAAAAGTTTGTCTTGCTGACTGAGCATTAACATTGTGAAAGAGATATGTTGAAAGTAAAGATAGAATTCCTCTTTATAGACATGCTGTTTCATCATAGCGTAGGTTGTTACAAATCCCTTGTCGTGAAAAATCCTCTTCATTTCTTCAAAGTCTCTGACTGAGAACAGTCCAAGATTAGAAAGACAGAGATTTTCTGTTTCTAATGCAGGATGAGTTTCTGTGACCTAGACTATCTAGTTCAGTGCTTTAGTCCTTTAGTTTTGTCACATGTATAGCTTAAACTAAGTTCAACATTTTCTGCTGGCCTGGTCTCATCAGGCATGACAGCTTTTTATGAGAGTAATTTGGAAATACAGGGTAAGGATTGAAACACGTTTCTCTTAAACAATAACCCATTCACATGAATTAACTGTCCTACAGAAAGAATTAAGGGTGTGAAAGACATCCCTTTCATGGCAAGAATGGGATACATGTGGTGCAGAGTTAGCTTTTGGTTGTGGAAGTTTCCAAACTGTAACTCTGGTAGTAGTTTGCACTTCTGGAAGTAAGATACACCCCTCATTCTTCTAACTTCTCTATTTCTCTTCTGTTGCAATTATCCAGTCCTCTACCACTATACTTGAATTACTTAGAAGTTACTAGAGGTCCTGAAACTATATTAATCATCATGACCTTTCTTGATACAAAAGGATTCTGAAAATTACTTTTAAGCTTAAAACCTGATACAGTTGTAGAACTGATCCAAAATTTTTGATATTGAAAACTCAAGATAAATGCTTTGGTTCAGAACTATAGGAGATTTTTTAGGGGGTTGCTTTCCATGTGCTTGATTATAAGTACAAGTATAAATTCATTAGGGAAGAACTAGGAATTTAACAACAATGAAAAACATACCCCTTAATGTGGAGCAGCAGTACTTGCAAAAGAAAAATAAGTTTTAAAGGATTTAATTTTCTTCATTTCTGGGATTTATTTTACTTTCTTGATAATAGAGAAAACAGTTTTTGGTTCTTGCCTCAGAGTCCCAGCACACAGGCCTGAATATCACACAGCACTGTACTTCAGACCTTTTCCTGTGAGGTGCCCACACTGAATATGTAGCTGCAAGTCCCAATATTTGATCTGCTAAACACGTACAGATCTGGCACATGGGCTCCTGGAACAAGAGAGGCCTCGGTGCTGCCCTGCAGCCGAGCAGCATGCCTGGCAGTTGCCCTGATCCTGGCTGGAGACCATTTCCCACTTTTCATTCTCAGCCTGAGAGATCTTCCATGTCATGTGGCCCATGATGGCGCTGTCTTATGTACCAGAGAAGATACTGGCAAGGTCTGACTTAGTTTTTGTTTCAACAGCCAGGCTACCAGAATGCTCACTGCAGTAGTTTACTGCCACAAACCTTGCTTGCCAAGCCTGAAATACTATCAGGAAGCACCTGCTTTCAAGAGCTAACCATTCTGTTATCATATTTAGTTTATTGTGCCATTCACAAACTCCCCCTCGAAGCATGAATTAGCCATGATAAATGAGTACCAAAACATCCAAGTGCTATGCAAACAGCTACAATACTCTGAGCATTAAAACAGAAGAAATAAAATCACTGTGCACTGCACAGCAATATTTTAAAGTTTAATAGCTGGAAAACAACTATTAAACTAAGAAACAGTGTTACAAAGATTCTTTTTCATTCACTTCAGAAAAATATTTTCATTAGAACAATTACTATCTACATTTTAATTAAACAAAAGCAATCAATTTTATGTATTTCTGAGAATCAAAAATGCTAGGAGACAATACCTTCATGCCATAAATATAAGAAAACTGTTTCTCTCCCTTCATCCTCGCTTATCTGAATACAGAACAAAATGTGTAAAGGTGGCATAAAATGTCTCACAACCTTTAATTGTACCCCTGGAAGTATTTTTTTTTCAATGCCAATTCATATAAGATGACATATCAACCACATCAGGCTGGAGAAAAAACCTACTGTAATTCCCCCAATTAATTCTAACCTCTTGGCTTGACTTGTAATTATTTTACTCATCTCCCCAAACTCGGCTTGTTAAGATCTATCCATCACAGTGCAGGTCAGACGGTATTTCTGTTGTTCGGCTTCCTTGCTTTTGTCTTTCTTCCAGTGGGTAAGAACTCATAAAAAGAAAATGTCTTTCAAAAGGCAGAATAAGGATAAAAGGTGAATGAATGACTATACTTCCAGATTATTTCTTTATTTAGGTGGCTAATAATTCCCTGGAGCTGCTCTTCTGCTTTCCTGGAAGAGATACTCCTTGTGCTGTTCACTTGTCACTTGTGAGATTGGCAGTTGGACTGTGTACCTGTATTTTGTGCCTTACTTAATGATACATATAGCGGCTGTTTTTCTCTTCCCTCCCTCTGACTGTTATCTGCATTGGAAGAAATCTTTTCTCCTGACTTCTGTGAGTGATCATACCTATTATATATAAGTTCTTACTTTAGGAATTTTTTATATTCCATGTAAGATTGATAATTAGTCATAACCTGATGTAGTATGTTTAAAAAACAAACTCACCAAAATTCAAATAATAATAAAAGTAGCAGAAATAAGTAATGTCCAAATTATTTACCACAAATGACACAAACAGAAAGCCTGCAGCTGCCCTGACAGTTTAAGCAGTCATTCCCAGAAGATGCTCTTCAGCAGAAAGATGAATACATGAACTATTTCTCCTAAATGAAACATGCTTTCTTCTGTAACTAAAGCAAGTTATCACCTCTATATATGTTTCTGGATTTATAAACATACCTGAAATACAAAATATTAAAAGGTCTAGGCAGAATTGTTTTTCTGAAGATAATGTTGGGGTCAAAAGGAAGTGCATCTTTATAACAATTACTTTGTTTAGTTGGGAACAAAAGCAAAGGAAAAAGGGCAATTCAATAGCTCCAACTGGATGCAGGAAACCAAGCCTCTGTGCATCTCTCTGAGAGTTACTGCTTCCAGTATCTGCTTTGTTTATTATCACTGAGTTGCAATTGGAACCAAAACCCCAGGTCCCCATCTGGATCCTGCTCACAGCAGTGTGAAAACAGCTCAACAGCTGCCTGTTTTATTTGCGTAAGAATTATGACTAATGAGTTTAAATGTCTGCAGCAATTTCCACCTGTCCATCCTGACTCTTGCTGATCGCTGCCACTGCTGCGGGGGTGGATCAGCTGCCTGGGGATGCAGCCCAGAGTCACTGTAGTTCACAGCCCCAGGCGTGTGGTCGGGCTGGGACACAGTCTGTAGCTGCTCAGCAGCTATTTTGTCAGGTCCGATCCACCCCAACAGTAGGAGTGGGAGGTTCTGGGAGAGGGGCAGGACGGACAGCAAACATAAGAACTGCAACAGACTCTCAGACACACTGTAAGCAAGTTTATGATAAATAAGATCATGTGCTATCTGGTCACCCACACATAACCCTAAAATCAGTTAAACCCTGATGCCTCCTTCCCTTTATAGAAGTAGTCGTTTACAAAAAAAAAAAAAAAAAATTATAAAAAAACCCATACCAATAAATTAAAAAACCCCCAAACCTCTAAACAAATTGCCATAGCGAATTCTTACTGAGCTTTTTTATCAGGTCAGTTACCTAACTTACTTTTAGTTGCTTCTTTCCCTCATATCAGCCAGATAGAAGATGAAAGGAAGACTTTAATTCATTTGGTTTAACAAGTAAACATTCACTAAGAAGATAACAAAGACGTGTTGGCCTATGACACCCAAAACTCATAGGTGGCTTTCCACCAAGTGCTAGGTAGCGTAATTTGTTCTCTGAGAAGAGAGAAGACCATTTTTAATTGTCTCCTGACTATACTCATTCACAGAGACATTTCCCTGGTCATATTCTGCACCGACATGAAGCTTCCCACAGTGCTACTGCTATTTAGTTCATTCCAAAGCACTACCTGCTGCTCACTCAGCAATAGCATCAATCAGTTACTGCTTCCTCATAGTTCCTCCTTCCTTTTCTCTTTCTTGGCCAAAGACGACTCCTACAATTTACCATATAAGACTACTTTCTCCCTCAAAATAAATCACCACTACAGTTCATACTGTAACTTACAATAAAAAATGCAAATAAAATTTTAAAAATCAATTTTGTATTTAATGTCATTTGTAATCTATTTGGGTTTGGCTTTTAATACATCTTAAAGAAGAATAGCTTGCATTTTCAAGATTTACATGTCACAGCTACTGGCTACAGATACAAGAAGACATTTAATAATTAACTATAATTGCTCATGAATTTGAAAACAAAAATCACAGATTCTAAAAGGAGAAAAAATGATAAGTTCTTACAGGAATGTCCAGGCTACTGGAAACAGGTGAGTGCAAACCCACACTCTAACAAAAGAAAATCTGGAAGTGGACTTTAACCAGTGCAGCTCTAAGTGTGGAAAGAGCGAGTTCTCTATCTTGTCTCATTCTGCACTGTGGGGAGTTCACATAACTGATATGAGGTAGCCAAGCTTACCATCCTTTTCCTTAGAGAGGAACTCAATGAAGCACAGTGTAAGAGCCATCATCTGCATGGTTCCATGCAAGAGTTTGTTGGTAACAAATGCATTTAGCTCTAACCACCAGCTCAGATGCTTGCTTTGCAAGATGGTATCAGCAGAGCCGCTGTCCTGATAAACTCTAAAAATCTCGTATAAGATGACTTTAATAACAAAAACTAGGTAAATATTTCTGTAAAAATATTAAAAGAGATTAAATATATCCCACTTTGTTTCCAACACAGAAGCAGCTCTTGAGTATGACTAACTAGTAACTTGGCCATATTGTGTTGCAGCTGAGCTCTGCTTAAAACAAGGCTGTGAAAGCCACAATATCTTTTAAAATCAAACACTGATTTACAGTAAGACTTGGAATAGAACCCAAAATAGTGTCTAACTGCTCTATTCTCTCACCTTTTTTCCTTCCATGCTGCCCAATTGCTAAAGCAGTGAAAAAGTCACAACTTACATCTGTATATTGTCCTTTGAAACATCAGTTAACTTACATTGTTCTTAGCAAATGTGTAACTCAACCTCTCCCACCGACTGCTTTTCTACATTGAACTTTTAATTTTGAAATATCTAACGTGTGTTTTTTTAACTGCAAGGTTCATGAGATGAGCTCTTCTTCTCTCTGTTAAAAGTCCAAGTTCCTAGCCTCAAGATCTTTCAACTCAATAAAGAAACAATCCACTTAAATGCGATGACTGTCTTCTCTCACAATCTTAAATCGTATATTCAAAAGACAGACATAGATTAAAATTTTATGTATTTTCAGTTGGATTATATTTTATTTTTCTGTAATCAACTTCTTGCTGATATACTGTGATTGTTATAAACTTGTTGAAGTTTTTACCCACTATAGAAGATGTTTGATATTCCACGATGAAGTTTGGCTTTCCTACAAAAATATTTTCCTCTAAACCAATGCACTATTCCTAGTATGTTTCTTATCATGAATTCCAGAATGTTAGAGAAAGCATAAGTTACACAATTCGTCTCATTACAGGACATATTTGACATTTAGAAGAAAAAATTAAGCTATTTGTCTCAGGACAATTTTGTCTTTCTAAAAACAAACGAACAACAGCAAAACACCCCCCAAAAGTCAAACAAATGACAAAATGACCAGCTTAGAGTTCTCTTTCATACATTTGGAATAAGACATCTAGTCATATCATAACAAGCTGTTGACTGAGATGGAAGGCAAAAGAAAAGGGCACCTAAAAAAGCTGTAGTAATGAGTTTCAGGTCTATGCTGTCCAAATGATTCTTTCTGTATTTTTATAGGTTCAAACTGAAGGAAAAGCAAGATAACCCTGGCAACTTTTAACCCTTGAAAGTCCTAGGAGTTGTAACCTAGACTCCCAGCAGTCATAATTAATTAATGGAGAAAAAGTAAATTCAGTGCTGTCAGAGTGGAAGCTGTTTTCTCTTCAAAAAGAAAAAAATACAGCTTTGTGTAATACCACCTCAAAATGCCTACATCATTCCTCAGATAATGCATCTAATACTGACAGTAATTTCCTTTACTGATGTCTTGCATTATTTTTTCTTTATTGTGAAATTAGAAAGTAACGATATATACCAAATGTCCTTTATTAAAGAAAATTAAAATTAAGACTGTCTCACAGTTGTTTTTCTTCCATTTCTTCTTTTGATACAGGAAAAGGTCTAACCAAGACTCAGTGCATCAATATATTTGCATTTTTATTTCTGATCTGTTTGTTGGATCTATGTGTAATTTTCTCCTTTAAAATTTGTGTTAACTTCTTTTAACTATATGTCAAATATGAATTCCAAAGGAGATAATTTCATGACATTTCATGTTTTGTTTTTAAGAGAATATAAATTCGTATTTCCTGAAAGACAGATGAGAGTTTTAGTATTTCTATTTCATACTCAATACTAAGGAAAGTCTTTCTTACTCAGTGCATGAATCTTTTTGGAATGTCTCTACTAGAAAGATAGGAACAACTAAGGTGCTATTTGAAAAGGTCATCTAAGATCTCAGGCCAAACTCTTCACTCATTTACCTGAATAAGATAGATACTATTTCAACAAGCTCAGTGGGATATAGTCACTCTAAGAAAGAGGCTGCCTTTAGTTGCAAAAATGTTATCTCAGATTTGCCAAGAAAACATTCTTTGAAAAAAGACAAATCATTACAAAATCATAAGATAGCAGACCACATTTCTTTAAACATATCCTGCACCCAAGATTGACGGGGAAGATTTTTCTCCACAATGCATCTTCAGCAGTCCTTGAAGTGATTGACAGCCCAGCATTAAGCTTTAGAGATGCTCAGAAGATATTTAATGTCAAGTTCAATGTTGTATACGCTAGTATTTTAAGAACAACACCTGTTCCAAAGCCTTTGAATACTATTATCAGTCCTGGAAAACAGAAGGAGCCATAAGCGCTTGGCAAAAGAAACTCCAAAAGATGACTCTTTACACTGTTGAGGAAGTCTCTCTCCTGTCTGCACTTGAGGATGCTTTGTTCGATTCTTTATCCCTTCCCCCTTTCTTTTTTCTTTCTTTCTTATTTGTTTATTTTCAGATTGAGGGGGCAGAAAAGAACATTACTTTGGGATCAGGTTGTTCCTTAATTGCTCTTTAGTCACTTTAATGTGAGGTAAGGTAAGCTAGCTTTTGAAAACGCAGAACTACTGTGGTAATTGCCTGGGATCATCTTTTCAGGGCTACCGCTGATGTAACACACAACTTCTCCATCAAAAATACATAACATCAGAACGGTACTAACTGTAGTTAATGCTCTGTAAACCTATATCTTTCCTCAATTATTATAATACATTCAAAGATATATACTTGCTCACGCTTCTACATGTGCTTGAGACAGATTTTGTTGCGTTTCTATTGTTCTGAAAGTTACTTTGAGCATATTTTCTTTGCATCCAAAGAGACTGGTAATGTCTATAAAATAAATACTGGTAAAAAAAAGCAAATAAAAATAGGTTAAAAATAGAAGTTGGATATCCAAGTCTATTTTCAAGTCAAGCCTATTTACTCACTGAAGTTTTACCAGAGAAGAAAATAGTATCACACATTCAGAGAAGAAAAAAGATCAGATTTACAGAACATCTTTAATAGGAATCCTGGTAATCATCTAAGATTTAGAAACCCTCTAAAGAGTTTATTCTGCAATTCATTGATAAAATATGCATTAATTCAAATATATGTCACTTCAAATATACACATTTCTTTTGATCACTGCAGAGTATCAGATTTCTTAGGCTCACATAAAATTCAACCCAGAACTAATAGTAAGGATAATATACTTGTATTATTCAGGGGGAGAAAAAAAAAATCCCATAATTAATCTCTTCCGCTCTTACAATTCAAATGCTCATCTTGAACTCAAATACAGAGTTTACTTCTGAAATAACAGTGCGAGTTACTAGTCTAACTTTATTTATGAGCATTAACCTGGAACCCTAGATTTTAAAGTGGTGTGCTTAACAAGTTACATAGCTTTCTGAACAGATGCACTGCAAGATTGTGATTCAAAATTATTTCTGTCTATCGAAAAATAAGAGAACAGCTCCTGAAAATTTGAATACATCAGTATTTTCTCTAGCAATAACAGGGTCTCTGAATAAGACAGAGAGTAATAATAACCTTTCATGATTTCAAAGAGTAATCCAGTGACTGGATATTAAAAATGGTACCCACACACTTTTTTCCCTTGAACTAGATCCTTAAGAACAGAAGTCAGGAATTAAGAAACGTCATCTTTAGATGCCTCTGAACTCCTCCAATTCTGAGTCTTTCAGATCCAACTTCAGCTCAGGTTAGAATCAGAAGTTGCTATAGCTGCTGAAAGCAAAGATCATCCAAGTACAACCTTAAATTATGAGGTTCTATACCCCCAGCACTTTTGCCAAAATTAGAGGAAAAGATTTTTCAAGTAGCTGCTTAATCTAGCCTCTTGGTTACTTCCACTGAAGAGCAACAGAGCAACACAGGTTCCAACGTCTGACCCTTGGTTTACATTCAAAATTGCATTTGCCTTTTTTTAGTAACAGCTACAGTGAGCTGCAACACAGGCCATGTCTTAGAGACAAGTACAGAAAGGAAAGCGTCTGCTTTCTTTGTGCTCTGAGCTGAGAACAAACAAGATTTTGTCTTGTGTTGACAGTATACTCTTGCTGTGACAAATACACGAGTCATTCAAAACAACACATTATTTACTTATCCGAGAATATAAGCAACAGGGCAAAATGTGCAACAGAAGACCAACTACATGTATACCTCTGGAAATCTTCCTCTGGCTGACTGACTTGGTCTCTAGCAGAAACCACCTTCACCACACTGCCACCCTCTCAGAGAGAAGGTTTGACAGTCATCAGCTTTTCCACTGTCACTGACTGGAGTCTATTTGCTCAGTGCTTATCATAGCTTGAGTCTTTTGCCGTTCTTTGCTCACAGGTTTCTGTCTTTGGAAGGTGAATTGTAATGATCAATGACATCCTCCCTCTCGGAAGCTCAGCTGTCATTTCTTTACATCTGATGCTGCTGCAATTCCTTGAGCCTGTTTGGGGGAGAACCACCCAGTAGCCTCAATAGCCAGGGAGGACTTTGCTGCTTTCAAAATTTTTGTGATAACTGTGTTATGATTAAGCAGCATATTGACTAGTCTAGAGAGAATAGGGTTCAACCTGAATGAGACAGACAATTTGGCAACAAAGTTGCAGAACGCATTAGTGCATTGGCTTAGCCTAGCAGACCTCACCGGTTTGTTTATGAGACAAAAAATAAGTGATGGGGGTGGCCGTCAGGGACTGGAGGAGGAATCTGACTGCAATCTGGGAAGATCACTGTATACAAAGGCTTTCGATTCTGTACCAACTGCTGGTTACACAAAAGAGGCAACCTGGTTCTACCCACGATGCCAGTGGAAGTACGTTGACATCACATTTGAAATGCTTAAATTTCTATATTATGGTCAGGTACCTTTAAAACACCCCTTAAGGGTAACTAGCGCACGTGGAAAGCTGAATCCATCTCATTGGTAAGGACAACAGAAAAAAGTTATGAAAATTGCTGCTTAGGTACAGAGTTATGTTTGTTAGCTCTTGAGCAAGTTTTTAATTGGAAAAACATATCTGAATGTAGAAGTTATGCTACAAATAGAGAATTATCAAATTATCAGCATTGACAGTGAGCAAGAAGGAACTAACTCAGCTTGATCTTCAGATTAGACTGATCCTACAAGATTGTCAATAAGGATGTGGAAGTACACACTTAATTTGGAAACTGATCATATTTGATAGACACAAGTGATAGTTATAGAACTTCAGATGTCATTTCACAGCAAAACCATACACAAATTTATCGCACTTAAAATAGAAGTTAAAGAGGCTATTTGCTGAATATTTGCTAGCTTCGCTCCCTGAGGAAGTATTGCAAATTTTCAGAAACAAACACCTCATGTAGATTTAATCTATTTAAGTAAATAATACACACAGGATATTTATCTATTTTTACATGTATATATATATTTGCCATGTACTCCAGGTAGCCCCAGAAAATTTTTATCCCCATATTCTCAAACCAGGACAATACATGAAAGCAATAGAACACAACTTCCTACCACACAACCATTTCTGAATGATTCACCTAGTCTAAATAGAGATGAGAAGCAAAAACATGCACATTTTCCATTGAAAAATGAAACAACTGACTTCAGACAGTTTCCTAATATTTGCAAGGGATGTGTACAATTATAGGCTTATATCTGAAATATTTTCACACCTGAAAATAAAATTTTTTATTAAAAATCTGAAAAAAAGAAAAAAAACAAACCACAACCTACTAATTTGAAAAGGTGTATGTGGTTAATGCTGATTCAGAAAAAAAATATAAAGACGTTGTTAACGGGGGGGCAAAAAGTGTTTGGGTGACCTGGTGCTTAACTATCAGGAGGGAAAAAAAGGTCTTTGGGAAAGCACTGACTTAATCATCGATATAACAACACCTGAGCAGATCCAAGAGCTCTGTCACGGAAATTCAGATATGCAAGCCCTTAATGCTTTTCTACCACACATGCAACACAGGTAATGGGAAGTTCACAGGAGATCTCTGGGATGTTCTGCACAGCTAGGAGTCACTCCTAAACTACTTTTATTCTCTTTGTTTAGTATATATTCCCTGGTTTGACATGTAAAGAACATGTACGTGTAACATGCATATAACAATAAAAAACATCTACCAGGAGAATTCCGAGCAGCAGAAGTGATTGCCAAGCAGTTATCTATGCTTTTTGAGATAGGCAATTGTTTTCATAATGTGATTTATAATTGCTAATTAGACATAAATCATTGCAATGGTAAAATTAAAAGACTTATGTGAATGATTTTTTTTAAAGTTCCGTGCAAAGCAAAGCATATTTTCTAATATTATCTGGAATCCCCTCTTGCACTGTTGCCCAGAATTAGAATTATCCTTCTTCTGGATTAAAGATGCATTGGTGGATTAGTCTATCGCTGATGACAACATAATATATCCTTCTCAGAGGCTTAAAATTAAAGGAGGTCTGTTAACTACAGACTGTGTTAAAATAATAACCAAAAAAAGTCTTTTGAAACAAAAACACCTTTTTAACATCTAAATATTATCATGTGCAAGGTCAAAGTACCTCAACACATGGTAAAACATAGGTTCAGGATCAATGTCATGTACCAGTTCTGTTCCTTTCACAGCCTGTATCACCTATAAAACTATTAAGACATGGAACTGATTCCTGCAAGGATTAGCCATCAGTATTACTTCTAGCTTTAGCCACCTGAACAACCTCAGAGATACCACCTGGACAATTTAAACAAAAACAAAATTTGCTTTGATGTTTCTACTTGATGCTCAGATACTTACACACATGTTGCAAAGTTGTACTTGTTTATTTGAAATATGTATTCATCACTTATAGAAGCAATAATTTTGTATTCCCTCCCTGGAAGTGCTCAAGGCCAGGTTGGACATGGCTGTGAGCAGCCTGGTCTAGTGGGAGGTGTCCCTGCAGGGGGTAGAGGGATTGGAACCAGAGGATTGTTAAGATTGTTTTCAACCCAAATCAATCTATGATTCTAAAATTTAAATTTAGCAATTTTTTAAAAGAAAAAAAAAAAGTATGCTGCATCAAAGAAACAAAGGAGAATAGCTATTTCTGAAGATTTTTAAACTGACCTATGATGCAGATTGCTATACATAACTTTGATTCAGATAACATTAAGTTGATTCATTAACACTCTAAAAGAGAAGTTATGTAGTTCTGAATTAAGAGACATGCTACTAGTTTTTCATGAAATAGTAACATCTTTCAAAGTTTTATTAGATGTAAGACTACATAGTTCATAAAAAGCCTTCCCTTGTGAACTTCTGGGTGTATTTTACATGCTAATGATCATATATGATGACTTCTAGAATAGGCCTATTTAATATTTAAACCAAATTCTGAAAAGCTAACTAAAATAAAATATCATGTGCCATATTTTCCGAAGGTACTGAAACACCTAATTACATTCTTCTTCAACTACATTCCAGGAAAAGGTAGATGAGTTATTAGCATTAGAGATTTCAGAGTAAGACACTAGGGTCTGTTTCTTGTTGAAGAAAAGATTGACCCAACTGGCTTCACGAAGACTAATACAATTACTGATTTTAAAACGTAGCTACACTTGACCATAGAATTCAGCTAAGCAATAAGCTTTCCACCACACTTGCCTGTTGGTGTCACTGTGAACATGGGGATTAACCATTTAAAAATGTTTATTAAAGACAGACCTGCATGTCATCACCAATGTTGATTGGTAAACTAGATCTTTGAAGAACATTACAGAATTTGTGAAACATTTGTCTGCAGAGCTTGCAGGCAGTGTGCTCCATCCTTTGAAAGGAAGACATTGTAAAGCGGGAGGGTCCTGAGCACAAAGCAGGGAAGAACTGCTTTTCTGGCAAATGACAGTATCAGCAACATAACTCTTATTAGACCTGCACACTTCAATATGTGATAGATAATACCCGTACACTTTATGGAAATAAAAGGGTGGAGGATGGGGGAAAAGGACTTTGAGTTCTGTAGTCAAAGGAATTCAAAGGTACATCTAAGTAGTCCTAAGAGGGATTGCTTTATAATGTAGTATCAGTTACATACAGCCCTGAATCACAATTAGCTGTGTATCCTCAGACGAGCAGAGCAGTTATAATGCAGTTCTGTGCTTCTCGGCAATTGATCTCAGTGACTGTATCATTTTCTTGACATTTTACAACTTACTGATTCAGTAATCGCAGTTCAGTTGTCTTAATCACACACTAACTGAAGCATTGAGAAAATGCCAATAGATGCACTATCAAGAAGATATCAAACCCATTAGAACGCGATGTTTTCGGTCAATAAACAGCTGACAGAAACTCAAATCTGAGTTCTTTTTTCCTCCACTTTGAATGCTTTGATATTTTTTTTTTACGTCGTTTTTAATAGAGAAGGGAGTTCTTTTTTGCCAAATCTGCAGTTCTGCTTCCCTCGTGCCCATTTTATCTTCTTCAATATGCACAAGCCCTATTAAAGAGGAGACAAAACTCAAGATACAGGGAACTCCTAACCCACAGCTGGAGGGGAGTGAGCCAGCCTCTCACCAGGGACTCAGCCCCACGCAGAGGCAGCCCCAGCCGAGGGATCCCGCTCGACGGGCTCCGCGCGAGGAGCCCGGCGGGGTAGGGACACGCGTGGCGGTGACACGCGTGGGGCCGGCCCTGTCCATGGTGCTGCAGCCGGACGCCCTGCCAGCGCCGCGGCGGGGGGCCCTTCCCTCCTCCGCTAACATCCTGCAACAGCTGCTGCCGCCGCTGAGCCCGACTTACGGGAATTCAGCTTTTAGGGAGATTTAAACGGCGGGTCTGAAGGAGTAAAAAAGAAAGGAAATCCCCAAACCTCCTGCCAAAGCCCCTGCGCCCGCCTTTCCCTCGCCGCCTCTCCGGTGCCAGGGGCGCGGTGCGGGCGGCAAAGCCCCAAGCCCAGCGCACAACTTTCCTGCGGAAACCGTGGCTCCAGCGGCGGCCCGGCTCGCCTCGGCGCCGCCGCGAAGGGTCGGGAGGAAAAGGGGACCCAGCAGTCTTCTCCTCACCTGCAAATCTGCGGAGAAGCCAAGCACGAGAGCCGGCAAGGCTGGGTGGCTCCCCTGCCTCCCCCTCCTCATGGCCGGTGCCTGGTACCAAGGAAACCCCCGGCGGGTGGAGGGGAGGGCGGAGGAGGTTCCCATCGCCCGCACTGAGCCCCCCGTGCACCCACTTCTCCGGGCGTCCGGAGACGACGCCCGCTGCCCCAGCCCCGGACTCACGTGTGCCGTCAAACCGGGTGGCGATGGTGTCGAGGAAGGTGTTCTGGGGTGCCAGTAATCCCTTCATAACCGGCATTTTTCCAGCGCGGTGCGAGGTTCCCCATCAAAGTTTGCCTACGAGGGTGGTTCGAAAAGAAAGTGCAGAGGGCGCCAGGGGGAAAGCGAGGGAGGAGGCGGAGGGAGAAAGGATGGGGAGGAGGTTGGGGATGCCGCCGCGCCGCCTCCGGCGCCGGGAGCCCCCCGTTTGTCAGCCCCGGAACCGCAGAACTCTCCCGCCTCCGGCTGCCGGGCGGGGCGGCCGCGGAGCACCGCGGGCAGGTGCGGAGCCGCCGCCCAGCAACGCCCGACCCCCCTCCTCCCCGCAGAGGAGAGGTGCAGAGGGGCGGCAGAGAGAGGACGGGCCGCAGGGAGAGGGATGAGACCAACGACCGCCCCGGGGTTGGGGGGCTCTTCTCCCCCTCCCCGCCCCGGCCTGACCCGTCCAGCTCTCAGCTGCGGCACATGAGAAGTTTCCTAGACTCGAGGGGTAGCAGCTCACCTAATACACCCTATTTTGTGAGTAAGGATGCCGCAGGGGGAAGCTTGGGATCTTTGCCGAAAGGAGAAACACTACTGACGTGGAGAGCAAGTGCCTCCCTAAGTGTTGATTGGCAAGTGAGGCTAGAACATGAAGATGTCTGGTCTGTGCTCCATCAGGTGTCTGGTCTCAGACGTTATTTGCCTATCGAGGCTATTTTTTTAAAAAACGTATTTAAGAGACAGACATTATCAACTTCACTGTGAATATTTCCTGTATCATTTTCCAGACATTCCTCTCTTAAAAAACATCCTGGAAGGAGTAAATTATTTCTTTTTGCCAACCAAAAAGAGAATCAAAGCCAAGTTCCTAGCCCAGGAGGACTAATGTGTAACAAATAAATAAATATAAAAAAGAAGCAGCCAGACAAGCTGCTCCTGCACTGGGATGAGTAACTTTCTCAGGTTGGTACCATGGCTCTTCAAATGCTGCCAGGTAATACTCTGTGCTACAGTCATTTCACTTACTGTAACAGCAACGACAACATTTCTCAGTGTTGTTTCAGGACAAAAAGACACTGGAAAAAAAGAAGCACAAGTACAGTTCTTAATCTACAAAGCCACTGTGCATTATGGAGTGGAGGCCTGTTGGCCTTTTGTAGTTTTAGAGTATTGCTATTTTTATTTCTTGCTATTCCAATTTATTTTGGATTTTTCCTTTCTCCTGATAGAGGACTTTGATTCCCACTTTTTAGGGAAGGTCCGAGAGAGGCAAAAGAGGGTTTTTCCTTTACAAAAGAAAAGAAAAATCTCAAATCCTCAGAAAAAAAAAGGATGCATAGGCTTTATAGCACAATATAAAATCTACCCATAGTTACACCACCTTCATTCTGAAGAACACAGCACTATTTTACTGAATTCTCCTTGTACTGGAAGCCTTTACAAAATACTTGATATAGAACTGCCAGCTCAGTTTTCAGAAGTGGCATGCAAAAAGGAACACTGCCTTATAGTCACTATTAATTTGGAAGTCACCAAGATCTCACAGTACTACCAGTTTTTTAGTTGCTGATAAATTTCAAACTCATGGCAGGCTTTTGCCTTCATTGGGAACCATTTGTCTTTTCCTTACTAACTACAATTTTTAACACTGAATGCCAGCAACTGTTAATTTTCTCACGTCTTCCAGTTCGATATAAGCAGAGCCTCAAAATTAATTTTTCGTGATAGCTTTCCATTTAGCCTCAGTGGCAGGTATCACACTCATGGTTAAGTTTCATGCTACATCATGTCCCTACCGGTGAAATCAAAATTCTGTTCCAATACTTGCCAACTCCAGAAGTGCACAATCGGATTTTCAATTCTGTCAAAGTGTTGAGCAGCAGAGGTTATTAAGGTAAATCTAAACCTTTGAAATCTGTCAAGGGACTCACATATATTCCAGCTTTTGTGCTGTTGCAGCTTGCATTCTTGTTTTTTTATGACCTGCACCAAATGTTATCTAAACAGGGCTACGGTGAATGAGAAAGGAATACATTCTCAGTCTTACTGCAGGCAATCAGGAGACAGTAACTTGTGTATACATTTAAAGATAGAATTCTATTTCTCAATTCTGACTCACCAAAAATCATCACAAAAGGGAGGAAGGAAAAAAACTCCCCAAAAAACAACCATACAATTTTCCAGGGGAGTCAAATTGTCATCTAATAACTGCAAGACCGTAAATGGCTAATACCATACTTTCTCACACACTACACAAAGCCTGAGCTGTAAACATGCTGTTTTGAAGGTTCTGTGGCATAACAGCTTCAGTGAGTTTAGCTCTTTAAGAGCGCATGGAAATTTCTAAACAACCATGAGACAGAAGAGACTTAAATAAAGCTTGGAACTTAACTTGGGGAAAAAAAAAAAACCAACAAAAAAAAAAATCAACCACAAACAGCAAGCCCAAACAGTTATGCAGATACACCCCAGAAAGGATGGAGATCTGCCAGGAGTCATGTGGCATGTTTCTTGTTGATAATTGTGGACACAGTTATTGAAGTGTATTTACCACTGGTCAGGAGGAGGCGATAACAACACCAGTGAAAACTCTACCAACAAAAAAAACCTGGTGAGGCACAAGAGGGAGGGACAATACCAAGTTCTTCTTAAGGAGAACATGCTGAAGGCCTCTTCAACTGTGAGAACTTCAGGAAAGAGGAAGTTTGCTGTGCTTTACAAATAGTTGCATTCATGACATACTATTATAAATTGGTTATGAAAATAACTGTGTACTGTGAACAATTGGTAACAATTAAGCTTTTACAAGATTATGTTTGTGTTCTACACACCACAAAATAGCCACCCAAACTTTTCCTGAAGTGGAACTAAAGAAGCATTTTACAAAAATGGTGCATATAAAAAAAAGCCTCAAACAACATAAGAAGCAAAACTGAAGTGTAGCATCCTATTTTGCACTTGAATTATATTCTACAACCTTTTACTCATAAGAGTAATCCTCCTTAATACAGACTGGTACTTAACTTCAGAGAGCTAGTTGCAAAACACAGAAGCATTAAGTCTAGAGTAGTTCAAAGCAGACAAATTTAGAAGGATGAAATTTCAGTGAGCTGAGAACAAAAAGTTCAGAAAAGCAGAGAGGGAAGAGCTGGGAGTATTTAAAAAGAAAGTGAAGGAGCAGGTGAAAGTTTGTAGTCAAGTCCTGGAAAATTATTTCTCAAGCTTTTAGCAAAGCACAAACTAGGGACTCTGAATAGTCACAGACTGATATTTGGATTTCTTTTCCTCTTGTTTTCTTTTGGTTTTTTTTTGTTAATGCATAGGAAAAGTAAAATACCAACCTATTTTTATCTTTTTTTTCCGCCCCTTCCCCTCCTCCTCCCACCGCCAAAAAAATCAGCTTTCCATTCTGCCACAGTAATTTTTAATTTGAAAATCTGGGATATCTAGACACTATCTCTAAAATACTGGGAAGGACAGACAAGCAAGAACTGAAATCTAACTTTGATTTTTGTGTATAAATCTACATCCTCTTTAGGTAAATAACCCACTCTCTATACTCCTCTATTTGTTTACTGTGGAGCATTTTGTTGAATTCCAAAATATAAAAAGTTTATAGAAAGACAGTACCAAAGCTGAGAAACTAAGGACTAACAGCACTACTGCTATGCTTCAGAACATCATTAGCATCTACATTGCAAATGAAATTTATTCAGAGTTCTCAGTTTAGACCAAAAACACTAAGAAAATACGGTTTGTTGCTTCAAATTACTCAACAGTACACAAAATACAATCTCAGCCAAATGTTTCCTCCCACTTGTCCAGAGCTACATGGGCATTCAATACTGCACATTACATTTTGAGGCACTGTATAGTCTTTTTAGATATTGCTTGTTACCCAGAAACGAGGGCATGGGCAGAGAGTTTTGCACAGAACACATGCAAGGAGCAGTGCATTGCAGCATTTCTGGTCATAATTGCACACCTTTTCTTCATTTATAATTTAACTGAAAGCACATTTTCCAAGTTTCTTTATTAATATTCCACAGTACCACAAATTACCTCATAAGACATTAGGAACTGCTTATTACTTCCCTGGCATAAACAGTTGACCTCAACTTATCTGCTACAATTATGCAAATTAAAACAGTTGGTGAAAAATCAAATTAACAATCCGAAAGGACTGCCTGCAGCTTACTTTTGTGCTTGGAATTGCCACCCACTTATTTATTAACCCGGGCATCCAATGGAAAAAAAAATGCAATTGTGAGAGAGTCTGAAAGTACTAGGAAAAGGCAAAGAATGGCAACCTGTTGTTCATCTGCCATTAACAGGCTAATTTAGTCTGAAGTGCTCTGTGTTAAGAGTATTATCCTAATAAATGATCAGTGCTTTAAAGAAACTGGCCCCTTTCTTTCCCTGTGCATAAACCAACAACAGAATTTTGCAAGAATAAAGCTGTGTAACTGAAGCTCTGTCAAGGGAGTGACACTCTGGTTCAAAGTTTAAGTACAAAGATAGCACCTCTCGGAGGCAAGTTGCTATAAGACTGGGAAAGCTTGCAAGAAAAAGGGTTACAATACTTGTTTCACTAGTATACTCTTCCCCCGCTATCTGCTCCCAATCACAGTGGAGAAACATACCAGGTTAGACAGACCCTTGGTCTGACCTGGTAAGTGCTGTTCATATATTATACGGTTATAGAGACTTGCAGGTAATTACACACCTGCCAGCAATTCCTACTTTAAGACCATGTCTTCTATTGTACAAAATTTTGCCTGAAGAATCCATATATGACAGTACCTGGAATGAAGTTAGATTCAAATCTCACTTTTCCTCTGCTGCTGGCAGATACCTATGAAATGTTTGGCAAAAAAAAAACCCCAAACAGCAGCAAAAAAACCCACAACACACCACCCTCTTACTTCCTGTTTGCACAGCTGTAAATAGAGGTTGCAAGCTTGCCAACATCCACCGCCATGCCATTCACTAATGCACTAATAGATGCAGTGAATTCAAAAGGTTCTAGTTATACTGATATCAGTGACATATTAGGCTGCAATTTGTATTTCATATTTGCTTTTAAAACATATAGGAAATCACACACATCATAACAAATAATTCTGTTATATTGTTCAACTACACAGATGATTTCGGTCTATACAATCTTGTTTTAGTCTTCGTACAGTTAGAAAGCTTATCAGACCTTCACATACCCGGGTCTCAAGCACATATCAGATTTGTATAAAGAAGAGATTTTGGCTCATGTTCTCTGAAAAGTAGAAGGTGAATTAAGATCTGAAGATAATCTTGTCAGATCAAAAAAATGAGTTAATGGTAAATAGAGTCTATCAGATCTCAAAATTAATAAGGTTATAAAATTTCTGTTTCTGTCCACACTTTTCTGTCTGTAAAAGCAGAAATATAGTTTGCATCTCTAAGGACTATGTGGATATTGTTAATGTTTGTCTAGCAACTAAATTTAACAAAAAAAAAATCTAATAAAAGTGACTAACAAATTAGCATTTTTCATTCAAGAGGTGTTTGGATAGTGTTCACAAAGTTATAGAACCACATTTCAAACAACAAGGAATTAACAAGACACTGAATTGTTCTATCATTAATTGAGCACCATCATGTGGGAAAAGTAATCATTGTTATTTATAGGAAAGATACTGCTCAAAGGAGAGAGGTATGTCTATGCAGACAATTAACATCCAAAGCTGAATAAATATCTAGTTTGAATCAAGTGTGGTTTCCACCAGAGGAGAAAAAAAAAAAAAACCAACCCCAAAACAAAGCCAAAAAGTCACACCAAAACAAAACAAAAAAAATCACCCTACTATCGTACTAAGCTAAATCCTCACAAAATAAACAACCCCCAAAATAATTACACTACACTTCTGAACATGAAGATAAAACTTATGGTCAGCTAAATGGAAACAGAAGTTTTCTTCTCAAAATCTATGCAAGAAAAGAGAGAGAAAGAGTTGGATTAGAAGAGACTGGAGCACTGCAATAGCTTATTGGTGTAATTCCTGGGTATGAATAACATCTCATGCCTGTTTACCTCACTGTGGCATTGAAAGTAATGTTGATATTAAAGAACCACATAGATTACTCTACAGCTCAAAACAGTGTTGCTGTTCCAGTTCACCTGTTAATGACAAGCCTTATTTTTTGTTCCCAAGTCTTTCCTTTGACTACTTAGTTAATACAAACATAGCTGTGGAGAATATTCTTTATAGTTACATCACAGTTTCACTTATTTCCGATTTTATATAAAATCCGTTACCTTTTATCTGCTTGAACTCAAAGAGTACAAAATTAGAATTATTTGCAAGGTACAATCATGCTCAGTGAAAAAAAAGAATTCAACTTAAAAGCCTAAGTGATACTGTTTGTACAGGAGCTATAGCAGGATGCATTAAATAAAGACAGTACTCACAAGCATAGTTCTAGCTATGGGGTTTGCTCTTAATCCTTAAGTATGGTCTTCCTACATGCAGATATAAAAAGTGGTTCCTCCCACAGATCCACAGAAGTTAATTAGAAATTATGCTACCAGCTTCCACAGAGATATCTCCTGAACACTGGGAAATAAGCATCCAAATTTCCTGTCAGTGGAATTTCAGTTTAGCAGGATCACTTTCCAAACATGATTAAAATACAGCTCAGAAGACAGGACAAATTTCTTCACAAGCAAACCTATTTTTACATGACTAAACTGCATAAGCGGAAAATAATTTCTTACGTTCCCTATCCAGCACTTATGGAACACAATTTATATAGGGCTGAAGCTTCCTCAATATCACTAAAATAACTTGTGATTCAGTGGTATTCTTCATGACTTACAACAGTGCAATAAAGACCAGGATGAGACCCACCAGCCTTTTTTACTTTAATAGAATTTCTGACTTGCAAAACAGCACAGGTAATGCTGAAAGTAACAAGCAGTACAGGTCTGCTGGTCCCTAGCAGTGTTGTGGTGCCAATTCAGATTAAGAACTTTGTGGCCATTCATGAAGCAAGAAGAGAGTAGTAAATGACTGCAACATTGAGTATTTTTTTTGTATATATAAATCACTGCAAGCCGTGGGAGACTACTAAGACAGAGAAAACTCTAAAGGAAAAAAAGACTAGTATTTCACAAGATGTCATCTTCGATTTTACATTTAGTGCAATTGATTTGACAGACGATTCATTAATAAAAAGTCTGTGTGTCATTACTGACTTTTATTCCTCTTTCTCTCTTGGATTTTACTATATTTTTAGAAGTGAAAAATCTCATATTAAAATAGAATATTAATAGCTAAGATGTGTTAGACATCATTCAGGAGTTCCATGCTGGTGATGTACAAGTACTTCTATCACCTCGTGTCATGAAGACACGGAAATTACTGCTATGATTATGTATGTGTTTTTAATAGGCATTTAAAATGAATACATGAATTAGCCCTGACACACATTTTTTTTTTTCCTACAAAAACATCCTACTATAGAGACATAGGTTCAAGTTCTTCAACATTTAGGGTTTGTTTTGTGGTAATTATGAATACCACTCAATCATATGCCTTGTTTTGGGTGTGAAGAAAACAGTAAAAACACATTTTCTTGAAGCTGCAATAAGCAAGCTGTACAGAAGCTAACAGTGATATTTGAAGTCAGACAATAAGTTTTACTTTAGGAAGTTCCCAATAGGCAAAATTGAGATTTCCCACCCTCCCTTCAACTTCCCTCTTCATATAGTTATAATCAATGTGTTTTGTAGTATCTTTCATAATGTCTAAAATGTAACTGGACTATATTTGTGAAATTCCATTCTTTAACATTAACACAGTAAGAATTCATGGTTAACACTCATGGCAGGTCAAATGCATCTTCTACTTCAGTACATGTTGTATGTGATCTTAATGGACATATAGTTTAAAAGTATCCTGAGGTCTTTAATCTTTGCCATAGAAGACATTAAACACAATGATGGCAGAGATCAAAGTGTGTTTGATGTATCCTCAGAGTGTCATAAATAGTAGCTTAAAAAACTTCCATAAAATGTTCAAGAAAGATGTGTTTTTCTCTTTAAAACATATTACCATAATTCCAAAATACTCACCCATAGAGTGTAAATACACTAAGAAAAGTATATTTATAAATAAAAACTGAGCCTCACCAACATCAAATGCTTTGCCCGGAGTTAGTTGCAAGTTACTTGCCATCCCTTCTGAAAAGGGAGGTAGGTTGGTTGTTCACCCTCCCTCCCTTTACAAGCACAGTCTTGGGTTTATTTTTCCATCTTTTTGCCAAATATTATTGTTGTCAGCCTTTATGGAGGAACCTGACTGTGAGTACAGTGGTATCCTTGTCAAAAAGAGAGATCTACAACAAAACCTCAGTGCTCGTAGGGGCTAGATACCTAAAATTGAGTAATAAAAAGTATTTCAAGAGACAGCACAAAGGATTAAGTACGATTAATATACACACTACAGATATGTGTATGGCATTAAAAAATATTTATGAATGTGTATATATATATTACAAATATATAGGACAGAGAGGGAATACAGTCATATATAAACCCATTTGCAACCAATATGATGCAAATACTATTGGTTAACTGGTCAAACTGAAAAGTTTGAAGGCAAAGAAGGGAGGGTATCCCATGATAGTTTCATGAATTTCACTTGGTTAGTTAAAGCAATAGTGAATTTGTCAGCACACCAAGTGTCTTGTTTCCTCATTGGAGGAAAAAAAAAGATTGGAGAGGACCAGGAAAAGAAAACTACAGATTTTAAGATAATTGAAGTGGGTTAGACTCGTTTCAGGAATCCTTGCATCAACTAGAATAGGGAGTAAAATAAAGTAGATAGTAAAGATACTGTGATATATATGTCTCTCCTGAAAGCTGAGAAAAGCAACATCATTTTCAACAGCTTTGAGAAAAAAAAATAAATCTGTTAGCTACAGTTCAGGTTATATGGCCTT
Source organism: Trogon surrucura (assembly GCA_020746105.1). Lineage (NCBI taxonomy): Eukaryota > Metazoa > Chordata > Aves > Trogoniformes > Trogonidae > Trogon > Trogon surrucura. The sequence goes on along the minus strand of CM036622.1, from coordinate 14,108,150 downwards.
TCTATTATACCAATGATAACCATATTTTCCTTCTCACCGTTAGTTCTTCACATGAGACCATTTAAACACAAGAACTAGTAAAAATAATTTAATCATATCATAGAATCATAGAATGGCCTAGACTGGAAGAGACCTTTGAGATCATTTTAATGCAATGTCCCTGTCATGGGCAGGGATGCCTCTCATCTAGATCAGGCAACCCATGAGGACCAAACAGGAATCGAACCCGCGACCTTTGGTGTTTCAGCACCACGCTCAACCAACTGAGCTAAACATTTCAGCATCATGCCCATGCCCTGTTTTTCTACCTAGAAGACACTCTATAATATTTACAAATAAGCTACCTCTGTTTTCATTCTTATAAGAGAGTAGGGTGTATGTTTTTCTAATTTTGGAATGATGTATGTCTTCACTGAACATACACTTCGAGTTAAACATTTGTGAAGAGAGGCACTGCAAACAAATAGAGATAAAAAAGGAACACTGCAGAAGAAAGTACCATTGTTAGTCTGGGGAAAAAAAATACACTTAAAGAATATGGCGTTATTGGAAAAATCTTAAGCAGGAAGATACAAAAGGAAAATTAGAAGAAAACAACTAATAAATGAAAATTATTGTGTTTGGCATAATATATATAAATAAATATTTTAGTCTAGACTTTAGACTAAACCTGTGTATGTAACATATGGGACATCAGGCAAAAGAGGTTTAAGTAGGAGGAGATGCTCTCTAGGAAGAGAAGAGTAGGCAGCACACCAGGTCTAAGAAAAAAGTTGTGCAGAGGCCCAGAAAAAGGAAAAAAAAAGGAAAAAAAGAAAAAATACAGTATTTCTGCATGTGACTGAAACAATTGTGAGAATACAGAAATCGGGATTAAAGTGAATTTTATGCTGGAATCACATCTATCTTCTTCTGTACTTTTCTCCTACATGAGCCCCAACAGGGCTGAAGGAAAAGGTTATTTTTGAACTTTGGCTGAAGAAACCAATCTTGAATGCCACTCAGCTGCAAAACAGATTGTGCTAGCACACATGACACTCTGAACTTCAAGAATCCTTGGGTTTATTCAGACTTTAACCTCTCTCTACTTTCAGTACTTCCAAGAATTTAGGATCTCAGGTGATAAGTGTCTGTTAGCTTACCTTCCATATAAAATCCTTTATATACTTCTACATGTTCCATCTATGAACAGTGCCTTTGCTCTGATTTTGCAATAGATCTAAGCAAGCAAAGCCTTACATGTGCACATCACTCTGCGCATTACAAAATTAGTATAGTAGAATAGCGAGGTGTAAGGATTAGACTGAGGATCACATTACAGGATTAGGGCAAATATACATGCAATGGATTTTGTAGGAAATGACCAGCCTTGCAGTAGGTGCAGTCTGAGAGTCCTATTTATAGTATAATCTACTCCCCAGTCAGGTTAAATTAATATCCTGATCCTTTTTGCATATACTAGTTGGCATATTCTTAGTACAATTCTCAAGACTAATCTTTTATCTAGGATGGCATTTGCTGTTACAGTGCAGTTTAAAACTCAGTACAGAATTTGTGTCAGCACATTTTGTCCCATGAAGAGCTGAAATTAAAATATTAAAACCATGGATAATGCAGACATTGTCCTGAGAAGACTCACAGTTTCTTCCAGTCTCATAATAAACGGGAGTGCTAAAACCCACAAGCACTTTACAAGCAGTTTTTTGGAAATTTTCTAACCATAGAAAAGACATTCCATGTTCTTCTGAAATATATTTATTTTTGAAAAGTTATCAGGTTATTTTTCTGCTTTGACTAAAAACCTGTCCAGATTAATTCAGCCCAAACCTTAATTTGCTTCACACTAAGTGACAGAGATCTATGATCACCCTAATATTATTTGATCTATGAATCAAACAGCTTTTTTCACGTGAACCAGAGACAAACGCACTCTGCAACGTTGGGATAAAATAAAAATTTCTTTTTGCTAGCATTTGGAGTATTTGTACCTTTATTAAAGCATTTGGTGACTAACAGGAGAGAATTATGAGATGGATTTTGATTCCTCCCTCTCCTACATCACTGTTTATTGACTAAAATAATATAAAGTCCAAGGATCAGCCTCAGTCTGTTCAAACTTCTACTAAGCTCAAGTGAAACAATGAATTCAAGGCACTAACGGGTAAAGACCATATTTACAAAGGGGAAGGTAGGAAAGGTACAGGATTTTCAGAAATGTTTCCTTAACCTTGTGTAGTTTTACCTCCTGGGGATCACCATTCTCACTTTCTCCTGAAGGAAATTTACAGCTATCAAGACCCTCCTTTTCTTCTTTATCTCTCCAATTCCCCCACATAATCATTCCTTCATCTGTACTTATCCAGCCCGTTCTGACAAAGATGAGTGCAGTGGGTCTGCTCCTGGACCACTTTTCAGGACAAGCCTAAGAATGCAAAGTTCAGGAAACAGTAGGAGTGAGCAGTCGTGGGCAATAACCTCTTGAGCCATCCAGCAACAGCTGAAGGAGGACACAGACAGATCCTAAACGCTTTCGAAATCTGGCCCCAGAGTCTTATGTGATGTGGGACCATATTCTCCAATATAATAATGTCACTAAAAGAGCAACCTCAGTCTAAGTAGCATGTGAAGCTTTTCCTTTAAGATTAAAAGCAGCATGTGAAAGACCCTGGAAAGAATTAACTTAAAATAAAAAAATACTAAGTTGTGTCAAACTGTTTCTTTGAGTGAAAACACAGGCAATGACCTGTTGATTGATATCTATTGTATCTTTCATATGCTTTTAGGTTATGAAAGTGTGATACAAAATATTGGAAATTAATCTCATAGGTGCCTGTATTTCCACAGCTTAATTTGAAAATATGGTACTACGGATCCTGTAACTACCAGAAATTTATTCAAGTTAATACTTTCACTGACTGCAGTTCAAACGGCAGAACAGCTTGTATACCCCTATTTTGACCCAAACACTTCAATGACGATATATATGCAAGTATTCTGGGTACAACTCATGCAAAGTCAAATGCATGCTCTTCCCACCACCCCCACCCCCCACCCCCTCAGTTTAACTTTTTTAAAAATGGTCTAGCCCTAGAGGCACAAGATTATAATTTTGTGAAGCTGATGCAGCAAAACACTTTAAACATACTAATATAGGAGTAGAAATATACTTAACCCGAAACTCTGAATTAGTGAAATTCTTCTAGCACTTGCTTAAGTGTATTTTGTAAGATAAGCATACGGAAGTATTAAACTCTCAACACATTTTTCCAGACTGTGGTCAATGTTTGCCTCCAGCCATAGCATGACCTGGTTACTTACATGTTTGAAAGCTCCTGAATAGACAAAAAGTCCGTCTCTCTGCTGGTGCAATCACACAGCAAACACTGGAATTAGAACATAACTCTCAGCCCATGGCTTTAAACACTGCACAAGGTACACATTTTGTAAGTTCACACTGGATCTATGTACTATTGGTGTCCCTGTAGGTGTCATGGACTCAGATTGAATGAACATTTAAAAGTGTAGGATATTACTTTTGTCAGGCTTTCAGAGACAGAATTAAAAAACCCTCAAATATTAAAAAAAATAATAAGTAGCAGCTGCCCAGACTTGCTTGTTATGTTCAATTTCCATCTAGAATAATCGTAATCCATCAATTTGTAGTTAATCTGGCTTTGAAAACTAATTATTTTAGATGTACATAGAAATACTTTTTTTTTTCTGGAGAAGAAATAGGCTTGGTTTTGGTTTTTTTTTTTTTTTGAGTCTAACAATTAATCCAGCATTGCCAATTGACAAGGGTCAGCACACCTGATCATGAGGTTTCTCCTGCCAGATAAGAATGATATATTTTTCTTAGCAGGTTTATTTACATACTGTTAACCCAACAATCTATTCTGATTCCTTAAAGATTTTGAGAAAGTTGTTGCAGGAATTGTTATGTGGCAGTTGAATTTGGTAAAAGATAAACACAATGCTTAAAATTGACACTAATGTTTTAGTTTTTCTCCCTTATACGCTTTGTATTTTGTCTCATGACAATCCGTTCCATATGTCCTTCATTATTATTCTCACCTTTATATAACCTAGGTAAATTGAAATTCCCATGTCCAATTTCTAACTATATTTACTCCTGTTTCCTAATTATATTACATATGGTAAATTAGTGAGGAAGGTACATAAACAGGAAGGTATTATTTTGAGGAGTGCTGTTCTGATTCACCAAATACTCTTCATAATATTAGCAAGGCTTCGACTGCAATACAAACCAGTCTGTAACTCAGTGTTATTGTTCATTATTAAATGTGAAAGTGATACATTTCACAAAGGCATCAGTAATGAAGCAGACTGGAGAGGTATCACCACTCCAGGTGCATTGGCCCAAAATCTTTCAGAAATATAAATACTAAAATAAAACTGTGTGCCATAAATCCTTTCATAAAGTTGTCTCTCCATAGCCCAGATTCAGGTAGTTATATAAGTACATTAATCACACTAAGCAAGTGAGTTATTATAATGAAGTTAAACACAAAATTTATAACAAGTTACTGTTTAAACACCCTTTATGTCTTTTTACGTTTTCATGCGACATTTAACAAGGCTCGAGTTTTTACCCATCTATTAAAACAGAGTTGCTCTTATGTGCAAAATCTAAGCAATCAGCTTAAAGAGAAAAGATTAGACAATAAATGAAATATTTTTACATTCAGCACACAATGTGATTTTTGAATATTACAAAAGCTGCTTATTTGCATCACAAAGGCCAGACACACAAAAACATTTAAGCGCCAAGTATTCTCCCTTTTCAGCATGATACAATTATCCTATTAGAAAGGGAATGAACAGCTGTTAGGTAAATCTGTCCTGGCACAAATCCCTACAAATGAAGAGATACTATAATAAATAAATGAAGGACCCACCCAGTTAATGTCACTGAGTTTCAAATGTCACCTACTTCTAGCAGTCCCCATTTAAACCTGAGTGAGCACTGGTATTTCAAGGAATAACTCTTAGGGATCCCCAAGTAATCAATTCTTCTGAAAGTGTATTTACAAAGATGTATACTTTAAAAAGAAAGTTTAGCAAGTTTAGCAACCTCTCTGGAGGTCTGAAATAAGGTCCTCTAATAAAATCAGAGGGATATGGGGAAGTATATTGAGATCACACAACACCAGCCTCAGTTATTGATCTGATTCCTCTGTCATCCACTCCCCAAAACTTGTACTATTCACAATTTCCTCCTGCATTATCACATAGTTCCATCAATAACTCTTCTCAATCAAAAGTCTTTTAGATTCTTTCCATTAAACACATTTGAGTTTTTCAATTATTTTCGACCTAAGCACATAACCTGACAGCTTGTGATGTTGAATGGGGTGACATAAGGATAGTATATTAACAGTTATTTCCTTCCTTTTACTACTTGGAATCGTAACTTGAACAGCTTCTCAAACTAATTATTAGGATTAATTATTTTCACTTCCCACTGGCAGAACACAATGAATATCTCAGAGACTTGGATCCAAACCAGCATCTATGAAAAGTCTTGAATAATTTGATTTTGATCGTCTTTCCTGGTTTGTAAAGATCTTGCAAGACAAATTACAAACTCAAATTTCAAGCAGGACTTTCAGTATACAGTACTCACAGGCTTTCTGTATGTAGTACTCGTGTCAGAACAAACACATTTTCCTGTTTTAAGAGAAAAAAAAAAAGGTCCTTCCTTCATAATACTGCACATGAATGCAAACAGAAAAGAAATGCTAAGAACTTTCTAGACCAAGTGATAACACATGCTAGCAAGCTGACAATTCACTGTAATGTTAAAGTAGAATGCCACCTACTGCTTAATACCCTGAATTAAAAATAAGAGAAACCAATTTCCTAACGATGCAAAACAACCTGAGAGCACTCATGACTAATGTTTTGTAATGCTGGTGCACTAGCCTAGTTCTCAGTAAAGGGCTTCACATCTAGCTTACAGGATAAAAAATGGTGCTGTATGACTTTACTGCTGGAGGAGTGGTATTTTTTTATAGTTACTTCAAAGAACACATACACACAAAAAGTAATTTTTTTTTCTTATGGAAGGCAGTATTAGTTTGTGCCATGAAATTAGTTTTTCACTGCTAGTTTACTCTCCAGTTAACTGAAGCTAGCAGAGCCAGCCACTGACTTTGGATCAAATCCCTAGTAACAGTCAATGATGCTTGCTTTGATATATAAAAGTTTGATGCAGTTTAAAAAAAAAAAACCAAACAAAAACAAAAAAACACCCCACATAGCTTAAAGAGTTTACTTTAAAGTTCAAAAGTCAGCTAGCAATATATCCAGAGAGGTACATAAATGTTTGCAATGCTCCTAACTGCACAGAATCCTGTGAAAGAAAATAAAAAACTAAAATCCACGACTACTTTACAGGGACGTTGGATTAAAATGATCTCTAAGGTCCCTTCCAGCCTAGGCCATTCTATGATATGATGCTACAGCCACCAAATAAAGACAAAACTAGCCTAAAGGAAGCGAAGCCAACTTAAGAAGTTCCTGACTTGGTGGTCATTCAAACATCCCTGGAAATGTTTCAGCCTCTTCAGTTTTGTCAGTAGAATTTCTTGAGTAGCTGTTCACCAAATGCATCTACATTCAGAAAAGCCTTCCAAAACCAGATTGGTTCCCCGCCCCTACCTGCCTTGCTCCTCTGATCCACATTATGCTGTAACACTGCCAACATCTGTGCCAGCACAGTGTGGGGGACAAAGATCCCTATCACAAGATCTGGTGGTGCAGGGATTTCTAAAGCCACCTTTGCTGCCAGAGTTCTCCTCTGCCTACAGGTTGAAATAAAACAGACGTTTCTTACACATTTTAATTACATGCAACCTCTTCTACTCAGGAAAGAACAACAGTAACGGGACAAATGCTCTATATCTTTTACACGAGAGGGAAGTGTTGAGCAGAGCACGCAAAAAGCACAGATTCCCCACTTCCATTTGTGATTGAGCATAGCATTTGCATATTTGCCAGAGAGGTCAGTTTATAGAGGAAAATAATTGTTGATTTAGAGGATGAAGAGCTAAAGGATTTTTTTAGGGTTTTCAGACTATTGGAATCTTTCCTGTTGCTGTCCTTAAAGTAGGTGAATATGCCAGGAAGTACTTTACCAGTGTCTTCAACTAGTTTTAAACCAGGTACCTGCTACTTTTGTAACAGAATCATACAACTTTTTATATTAATCAAAAAATAAAGAAACAACAACAAATAATGCCTACTGAAAGAATGCCTTTAACCCACCTAAAAATTTCTGTCACTCACTGCATGAACTGACTCCAATAAAGTTTCAGCCTGTTGTATTTCTTAACTTCGCAATACAAAAATGTAGTTCACTTGGGTTTATTAATCAAGACCTTAAGAAAAGGATGAAAAATCTCTTTTTGGGGAAGCAAGACATTAAATTACATCCTTGCTGTAACACCAAGTACATCCCAGACATCCAACAGCTTGGTCCAGAGAATCCAAGCAATAGCCATTCTTCCTACGTAATAATTAGCTTAATATAATAATAAATAATATAATATAACAATCAGTTTATTAAGCATATCATGATGACCTTCCATCCGTAATACGCTTTAATTCCAAAACGTACACACAAGTTACAAAAGTGTGCAACCAGGTGTGTGAGGATGAAGCTATACTGCAGTATCTAAACATTCCGCAGCTTGCAAATCCTCCAACAACAAACACTGCTTCTTTCACTTTGAAATTATTAGCTCTCTAATGAGCCAAAATATTGTCATCATTAGTCTAGCATCTAATCACCAGCCACACTGAATCCTCAATTCCCCAGGTCATTTAGAGACCTTTTTGTTTCAGTTGCATAATTGCAATAATTAAAGTTCTTCTTTCTGGTCCTTTATAGCATTGCTTTAGCCTGCAGTGGTTTCCCTTGGGAATAAAGTGATAACACTTGCATAACAGCATTGCTTACTCAGGACTAGACCGCTCACTGTTGTGTTGATGTTCCCTCAAAACTTACCCAAAAACGTGCCCTCTGCTGATACTGTCAAGGCAATACCATTATAAGCGCATGCATAAATGGACCAGAGGTGATTTGCAAGGAAACACTATGTGAAACTTGAGTGAAGCAACCGTACTGCTCAGCTGTGCAACAGTAAGAGTTGGCTGAAAATACACAATTCTGTGACTATGGAAGTTCAAAAACTCAGGGCAGGCCTTCTGTAGATCATTCAATTTTACAGGTAGTTGTGTTAACCCAAGGAGTGAGATTTGGGAGATTTGTTCTAAAAGAAGACTTCTTCTAGTGGAAGAAATACAAATATTGATGCTCAGATTGAAAAGTATGAGAAAGAAACCTAGTGAGAAGTTTAGTTTTATTAATTAGGATTGCATAATTAATGGAAATCGTGATGAAATGATGTATTTGTTTCAAATGGGCATGAACTACAAAAAAACCCACAAAATTTCCAACAAAATCTTTTTTTCTGGCCTAGAACCTGATCTTCTGGTGGAAAACCCCAAACCTGTGATGTTTTCCCTCATTAGCTCAAAAAATAATTTTGTTTGCTAAACTCTATTCTGTTTCAGAATGAGGGAATTTCAGCTCTATTTACTGCTAGGTGGTTTCCTTTTTCAAAATTAGCAATTTTGAACACTGAAAATATTCCATTAAAAACTTGTCTGAGGCTTAAAAGGAGATTTGAAACATTATGGATTTTCACATACAGAATATTTCAGTAGCATTTATATTTTGAAGGTTTCATTCATAGCCTCTTCTGAGGGAGAGCTTAGGGGAATGGGTTTTTTTTTTTCAGATTATTAATTCCCCTCACTGCTTCATTCTCTCTCACATCCACCTTAACCTTCACCTAGCACAGCCTTTCATATGCCCTGCAAACAGAAAGGATGACTCCAAAACAGAAATCCACACCTGGACTTAACTTACAGAAATGGCATCTGAAGGCTCCAAGACATTCTTTGACTCACTCCAGGCGTAAAGTAGGACTGAGTTAACCCTCCCCAAAGGTACAGCAGCGTTCGATTTTTAGATCAAAGGGATAAGCATTTTAATTGGGTTTGCCATATCTTATTCTCAGTAGGAGTCATCTTGTTACCCAAACTTCAGTCCATGAAGAACACTTTAACACTCAATTCAGCATTAGAAAGCAAGCATTTCTTTGTTACAGTGCTAGATGCATGGGGGATAATTGTAACTGTCATACATACCATACCTGGCACCCATCCAAGCTTATATCCCTCTCTTGCATACATAGGCAACAGTTTTCCTGGAAAGATTATACATATTCTTTCTATTTCCAGGAGCTAATTATCCTATATACATAGATATTACGCATGCGGCCTGGGTCTCTGAGAGGCTTCCCTGCAGCTCTTCTGTGGTCTTTGGTGATCCCTTGTGGCTGGTGGAGAGGTGTCTTTTAGTGAACTCTGCATCTTAGTCCATCTCTCTGAGAAGTCCTTCTTAAATGGCATCTGCTACTCTCGATGTAATCTATGCATTTCTCCAAGGTACCTGCCTTGATAGTCTTTGATTGTCGAGGAGCCCATACAACCATTGCCTCTTCTAGGGTGCCAACCACAGCTGTAGAAGTTGATACCCTTGCTTACATTCCCACCTGAGGCCCTTGTACACATTTCTGTCCATGGTATTTAACCATTTGAAGTACAAGCCTTATTTATTCATCAAGATTTAATAAGTCTGATTTTGCACTGTAAGTACAAAAACAAGCCAGCAACTGAAACAAGCTGCTCAATAGAGAATTAGAAAGTGTCCCACGTGGAAAACTTGGGTTACGCATACAGCTCCACTCTATTGACTTTATTGCACTCACTTAAAAGCTTCTCTTTGACACATCATTGGAATAGAATCATAGGATGTCAGGAGTTGGAAGGGACCTCAAAAGATCATCCAGTCCAACCCCCCTGCCAAAGCAGGATCACCTGGGGCAGCCACACAGGAACTTGCCCAGGCAGGGTTTGAAAGTCTCCAGAGAAGGAGACTCCACAACCTCTCTGGACAGCCTGTGCCAGTGCTCCGTCACCCTCACAGTTAAGAAGCTTCTCCTCATGTTGAGGTGGAACTTCCTATGTTCTAACTTAAACCCATTATTTCTTGGTTTGTTACTGGGTACAACTGAGAAGAGATTGTCTCCTTCCTCTTGACACCCATCCCTCAGATATTTGTATACATTAATAAGATTCCCTCTCGGCCGTCTCCTTTCAAGACTAAACAGCCCCAGTTCTCCCAGTTTCTCTTCATAGGAGAAATGTTCAAGTCCCTTGACCACCCTCGTAGCTCTCTGTTGGACTCTCTCCAGTAGGTCCCTGTCTCTCTTGAATTGGGGACCCCAAAACTGGACACAGTATTCCAGGTGTGGTCTCACCAGGGCAGAGTAGAGGGGAAGGAGAATCTCCCTAGACTTGCTGGGCACACTTTTCTTAATGCACCCCAGGACCCCATTGGCCCTCTTGGCCACAAGGGCACATTGCTGTCCCATGGACAACTGACTGCCCACTAGGACTCCAAGGTCTTTCTCCTTGGGTGTGCGTTCCAGCAGGATGACCCCTAATCTGTCCTGGTGCCTGGTGTTATTCCTCCCCAGATGCAGGACTCTACACTTGTCCTTACTGAACTTCATGAGGTTCACCTTGGCCCAGCCCTCCAGCCTGTCCAGATCTTATGGTTTAAGCAGGATTAATGAGGTTTATGAAAAAATAAAAACCCACACAGAAAACCAAACACAAGCTACACGCATGTTTTTACTTTAAACACCCTAGGGGTGTTTTAAGACAAAATGAGGACTTTTCAGCGCCCTTTTCCAGCCGCTCGTCCCTGCCGCACTAGTACCGAAAGCGGGTCTCGAACCCGGCTATCCCAGTGCTCGCTCCTGCCGCGACGGCTGGCGTGGCTCGCGCGCCCCCTGGCGCTCACAGCCCCGCACGGCGGGACAAGGGCGGGCTCCGCCGCCGGGCCCGGTGCCTCGTCCCCGCGGGCGAGCGGGGGGCCCAGGCGCGGTGCGCGGCCGCGGTGCGCTCAGTGCACCTGCGTTGCGACAGCGCAGGAGAGGCGGTCGAGAATTCCGTCCGGTTTGGCCCTTTAAACCACCGTTTCTAGCAACTTCATCTAAGCACGTTAAGGGTAGATATCGGGTTATCCCCCTCCTGCTCCTCTTTACCATGGGGAAGGGATTTGTGCAAAAGAAAAAGGATCTATTTTAAGGCTGGAGTAACGGGAAGAGTGACAAGAGAATGATGACAAAGACTGTATGCTGTCTGTTACAGCTCACCAGTTAGACATAGGACGGTAGGTGTTGGAAGGGACCTCTGAAGGTCACCTCTGCCAGACCAAGGTCACCTAGAGCAGATGCCACAGGAACATGCCCAGGCAGGTTTTGAAAGGTTCCAAAGATCAAGACTCCACAGTCTCTCTGAGCAGCCTTTTCCAGTCCTGTCACCCTCCCAGTAAAATAGTATTTCCTTATGTTTAGGCTGAATCTCTCATTATCCAGTTTGTGACCATTGCCCCTTGTTCTGTCACTGGACACCACTGAGGAGAGTCTGTCCCCATCCTGACACAACAGAGGAGGAACGATACAAATGTATTAAATCAGTGAGGTCTCATATTTTAAAACAGTAACCTATCCCAGCAATGCAACCTCAGCCCAAGTGTTTTCATGAAGTACCGAGCAGGGATTGATTTTGATCCCTACAGATACCACTTAAAATTAGTAGTTCATGTTTAGGAAAGGTAAGAATGAGAAAAAACCCACTGAAATAATCAGATAACTAAAGATATTTCCTATTTTGAGGTGGCTTAAAACAAACCCTTTTAGGTAAAAAACCCACTTATAAGGTGAATGCTGGCAAGGTAATGGTGTGTATATCTGTGCAAGCATCAGAAACCAAAGTTTAGAACTCTCAGGAAAAAGTCTACCTCTTAGGATTGCAACCAGCAGCAGAGTCCAGCTGGAGATCAGTCACTAATAGGCTGACTGTCTTGTACCTCTTGCATATAGATTATTTAGACTGAGAAAACAACAGGACTTGGGAGCCCAGAGGGAAGGTGAAAGTCCAGACCAGAGGAAAGATCCAGGAGATCAAGGAATGGATGAAGATAAGTGTTAGGGGAATGACCTTTGGGACCTTGGCTAGTAATGTCCAGGGCTGGTAGACTTAAGCAGCTGCACAGCACAAATGAAAAAACCCAAAACTTTCTACCTAATCCACCTGGGTCTACAGCCAACTCCCTGATGAAAAATCATAGAATGATTTGAATTGGAAGGAACCTCAAAGATGATCTAGTTCCAATCCTCCTGCCACAGCAAGGACACCTCCCAGTAGATCAGGTTGCTCACAGCTCCATTCGGCCTGGCCTTGAACACTTCCAGGGATGAAGGATCCACAACTTCCCTGGGCAACCTGTTCCAGGGTTTCACTACCCTCAGGGTAAAGAATTTCTTCTTTATATCTAGCCTAAACCTACGTTCTGCCAGCTTCCACCCATTACCCCTCACCCTATCGCTACAGGCCCTTGTACAAAGTTCCTCCCCAGCCTTCTTGTAGGCCCCCTTCAGTTACTGGAAGGCCGTTATGTCTCCTCAGAGCCTTCTCTTTTCCAGGCTGAACAAGCCTAACTCTCCCAGCCTGTCCTCACAGGAGAGGTGCTCCAGCCCTCTGACCATCTTGGTAGCTCTCCTCTGGACTCAATCCAACAGCTCCATGTCTTTCTTGTGTTGAGGGCTCCAGAATTGGACACAGTATTCCAGGTGGGGTCTCACAAAGGCAGAAATGGAAGCCAAGATTTCACAACCATAACCTGGTATGGGGGGAAAGCAAGTGTCTGATATATGAAGCAGAGTAAAAGATCTAATCTTATTGGTTCTTATTGTCCTCACATCCACAGCAGTGATCATAGTGTTCTGCATGTGTGAGAAATGGCTCCTGACAACCATCTAAATCACTACCAAGATAATCATTATCTACCCAAGACTTAGAAATATCTCTGGTACCTTGTGGTCATCTTTCCAATCTGGTGCCTTTACAGAAGTAGCAAATGGGTGCCTGGCACCTGCATGCTACAGGTAAAACATCTAAGGGCAACTCCCTGTGGGAGCAGAGTACCTAAACTTTCACCCTCAAAATAGCTCACAATTAATACAGGGTCATCTTCAGCCAGTCACTGACAGGCAGACTACATATGTTTAGCTGCAAGTCTACCCTAGAATTACCTTCCATGGATGGGGAAGCAAAGCATCTGCCAGATATTTCTGTTATTTTCTACTGCCACAGAAGGTCCAACACACTATGCAAATCTTTCACTTCCATTTTGTCCTCACCTAACATGTCCCCTCACAAGACTCTCTCCTCTGCAACCCACTTCCTCCCCCTGCCTCCATCTCATAATACTTCTTGTATTATGCAGGTACACTTGCACATATTTGCTGCTCCACTAATGATATCTTGAATTTTCATTGCCATCTCCTCCAACATTTCCTCTTTTTTTCCCCCCCTCCTGTATTTTCTCATGATTGTAAAATAGTTCACATTGACCACAAAACTATTTGCTTGGAAACTGCCACCTTTTAAGCATCATGATGATGGTAGGTCCAGAAGTAAAGTCCCCAACTATAATTAGCATGTTCATGTAGCACTCAGAAATAACAGATTTTGTTTATCAATTAGTATCCAACAACTTCAAAATTAAGAAAAGATATCATACGACCACAGATCACAGCAGGATCCTATTTCTGTTATCTCCAGTCTCCTTTCTGCTCTCTTTTTTTGTTCCTCTTAATTACTTACGCTATGATCCATATTAGACTGCTTTTGGAGCAAGAGTCTTATTTATCTAAGTACTTATGAAACATTTGGACATTCAGATTAGAATCTTTGTCTGTACATGTAGAACAAACAACAGATGATAATGAAAACAAGGGTTAATATGTTTCTAACTTGTGTTAAACTAAAAATTTGTGCTCTATATTTTCAATTTATAATTAAAGATTAAGATTAATGCTGTATAGAATTATGTAAGATTCATAATTAGGGGTGACATTTTATTGGTAGACTGGCAAATTAAATTTTTAAGTGTTGATTCTTTTTATTTCACTTATTGGGGACTTCTGCCTCCTGTAAAATGAATTATTAGTCTTTCGATGCACAGACTATTCTTAGAAAAAGTTACTGCAGGATGTGTACATACAAGTCTTACCAAGCAAAGGTACTATAAATGATGGTTACATTTCAGGGGCACAAAGTAGCTCTTGCAAACTCAGCCCTAGGAGTCGAGTGGTTACTATGGCTGCTTCAGGATTGATTTTAAGCATGAGTCCAGCCTTATGCTTGAGCTCACACCCATCTCATACAAGTTATTTGGACATAAGCCCAGACTGTGGTGAGGAACAAATCCTGTTTCCATGGTACCCTTCTGCACAGGTCCCAGCATGCGTTTGTCTACAGTGAAGAGCAGTGGCACAGGAACAACAGCACTTTCTCAGCCCATGTCTCCTACGCCATCTCAAAAGACACCCTGTGCATGATTGAGGTGGTGGAAACAAGCCTAGAAATGACACATGATTGAGGTAGTAGAAGCAAGCTTGCCTTGTCTTCTGTCTAGAACCATGTAGAATGAGGTCGTTTTGAAATAGCACTCCGTGATACTTATGCCACCAAGATCTGGACACCTGTAGGTACAAGACCCAGAACAAGCCATAACTCCCCCATTCCTCTGACTGTAACTTAGCAGATGGGCTTACTGTCGTACAAAAGTGGAGTTGCCCAATGGCTGCCTGCAAAGGCTTTGTGGAGGTGTTGCCCGTAAACAAAGACACAAACCAACAGAGTGTCAGTTTATGCGGTGCTTTATTCAGGGCCCGGGAACCTGAGGACTAGCGTCCAAAGTCAGGATTCCAAAGACCCTCATTTTCTGTTTAATTTTTATACCTTTTACAACTTGGCTCACATACAGAATTCTACATCATACAGAAACAATTGATAATTATCCCCAAACTTATAAATTTTCATGCTTGTCTAACCTAAGGATAATGGTTAACTAATTCCCATCACCAGAACCCCTTTGTTTATACAATACACCTTTCTTATTCCTAAGCAACTATTCCCTAAGCAACTGTTCGTTACTTCTGCTAGTTCTGTTTGTCCTATATGCCCTACCGATTCCTTTGATTATTGTTCCTTCTTCTTCGGCACACTCCTTCTTGCTTCCCAGGACTTGTTATTCTCATAAGGCCTACCTGGCCAGTCAAATCCTTAACCTAACTACTTCTACAATTTTAATTCTACTTTATTTGCAACAAGTCCCCCCTTTTGAGCATTCTTCGATTATCTTCGCAAGGATGCTCAACCATTTAGGTTGTCGTCTCTTGGTAAGCGGGTGGGTTGTCTGGATGGGGTTGCAGGTGGTTCTGTGGAAATATCACTTCCCTGCGTGTCATCGCCTTCATGACTCTCCGAGTATGTTGTCCTTCTCTTATGATCATTCCTAAAAGACACTTATACGTAATCAAGGCAACAATGATAATCACAACAATCATGATTCCATATTGTACAATAGATGATATCCAACCAGAAACTCGAATTCCCAGGGAGCTGAATATTTCTCCTATCCAATTGTGTTCTGCTTCCTTCTGAATTTCATGGACTTTCCCTTCGATTTGTTCCAATTGGCTAATGTCCTTTTCAATTTCTTGAGTAACGTTTGGGATGTGCACACAACAATGATCAATTCTACCATGCAGGTACCCACAAACTCCATGTTCCTTTAATAACATCAGGTCCAAGGCCATTCGATTTTGTATTGTCATTCTAGTGGTTGCTTGTAGTTGTAGATTCAAATCCCTAAATCCCTTCTTAGTTACTGCTGCAAGCCTTTCAGTTTGTCCCAATAATTTAAACAACATTTCCCGATTCCGATATGTTGATACCTGTGCAAATATAGATTCTAATACCCACCCAAACTTAACCCCTGAAGATGGTTCGTGCCACTCGTCATTTCCTAATCCTATGTCGTCGATATCATCACCAATATCCCGTTTTTGCCTTCCCTGCATTTCCTTTGTGGTGAGTTTTGAATATTTCCAGAATGGACAAAGTGTTGGGACTCCCAAGGTAATCTGAGTAGCTGGCCCATCGACAGCCATATGTGTGGTCCAGTGTCCATGTCCCATTACCCATACCAGATTTCCTGGACTCCTTACTGTGGCTGTTTTGCAATCAACTTGCTTTAAACTTTCTCTGATGGAATGATTATAACCTCTACACTCACAACCCAATTGCAATAGCATTCGAACCGGCATTAAACCAATATGTTCATCAGGAGTGTCACAAGTGTAAATTTGTGTACAATTCCAATCCCCTATTAGCTGTGTCTCTTCTCTTCATTCACTACTTTCCTTATACATCTGTGAATAAGTTTGATTCTTCTTTCCCTTCCAATGTATACACCAATGTACTGGTCCAATATAACTATATGTTTCTAACAGGCTTGGTCCCCAGATTGTTTGCCATTGTTTCATCGTTGTAGAATTGGTGATATTTTGGCACACTTCCTCTCGCTTCTCTTGTTTTTCCCGAGTTCTCATTTTACTACATAAATCAGGGCCTCGAGGGTGCACTACACTGTCTCGAATTAAACAATTTCCTTTAATTTTCGGGTCTTCAATCCATCCATAATATCCTGGTTTTTGCTCACACTGTTTCTTAGTTATTTTTGTTTTGCTAATCAATATACAAACATTTACCCATTCATAAGTTGTGGTAGTGACAAACTTACAATTCCAGGAAACATTCTGTAACATTTTGGGCATTTCGAGAACTGGTATAATTCCCCAGGGTATGGGATCACCTGCTGCATGCGGCATAGGTAAACATGCTGTAATGGTTGTGGCATTCTGAATTTGTCCAAAATCTCTAATTAATCCTACTATTAAATTTTCTTGACTCCCGACTTTAGCTAGTTTACCATCTTCGATAACCTGTCGAACCACTCTTTTCTTCTTTATATACACCGTCGCCATTCCATTAACCCACTAATCATCCCGGGCTATCCAGCACCAATATCGTCCAATATCAATTTCCCTGCTCACCTTTTTAATGATCAAGACTATCGATTGGAACCTATTTTCAATTCGGTATTTTCCTCCTGTTTTTAAATTCTTTCCCTTGTACCACCACCCGTAATCCGAATAACTTAAATTTCGTACAAGACAATTTAGAATCACGTCTTTTCCTTCCACTGCCGGATATATTCCATGTTCTAGCCTTATTCCCTGATGCTGATGGGGTACCGACTCTACGTTTCTAATCCCATAGTTTCCGCTAGCTCCACAAATAACAATGCACAAATATTTCCCTTCTGTCCTCCCAACCCTGGGATTTGTTATGTTTAACCATCCTTTACCTCCCAACTTATTTGACCTCCAACTTACCCCTGCTGTTTGTGGACCCCACATTTGCTGACTGGCATTGAACTTCCACCACTTCACTTGGACCTTTTGACTACATTGTGTTCCAAATTTAAAGGTACAATTTATTTTCAACGGGGGGGCCATCCCACATTTCCACCCTCTTGTTTGCTGGGATTATCTGAATTGCATCTCTAGTCTCCTCTTTCTGTGAAGTGTTAGTAACGTATAGATTCATATCCCCATAATCAACACTATACCGTATCCAGATCACACAGGTGTATTTTCCTTCATTGTCTTTTGACACTTTGGGTATCTGCAGGGTAGTTTTCCCTTCCTGATGTGTCACATCCCAGATGGTTTCGATTCCTTTTGTGATTAATTCATCTCCCGTGATCCACCTCCATCTCGCATTAATTTCCTCAAATCCAGCTCCCTGGTCATCAGTAAACAAACAAGTCAAGTTAACATCAGTAGTTTCAGGTACTAACAGATACGGTTCAGACACATTAACTTTTACATGAGTTTCTACCAATGCCAACAGATGAAAGAGAACCATTACTCCTAATTTTTGCTTCTGAATACCATTCGTGTAGGAGATAAAGGTTCTACCGACCATTGCGTAGGAACTTTCTTGACTCTGGTGTAATGAATCCAGTTGTCTATCCCGCCGACCTTGACAGCCGTATAGGTGGTCATGATCACCTGGTGAGGACCGTCCCATGTTTCTTTCAGGGGTTCCACTGACCAGTTCCTTACATAAACGTGGTCTCCCGGAAGTATGTCGTGGACTGGATTATCCAGTGATAGAGGTCGATTCCACTGTAGTGCTCCTCTAATAGCTGTAAGAGTCTTATTTAGAGATAACACATAATTTAGTATCATCTGGTCTCCTACCAGATGGGGGTCTCCCTTATAAGTAGCTGCATGGTAGGGTTTGCCGTATAGGATCTCATACGGGCTTACTCCTAACCTTTCCCTTGGTTTAATTCTAATTCTTAGTAGAGCTAACGGCAATGCCTGCGGCCACTGAATTTTTGCCTCTTGGCAGATTTTCTTAATTTGACCCTTTAGAGTCTGATTCATCCTTTCCACTTGCCCACTTGATTGTGGTCTCCAAGGAGTATGCAAATTCCAGGTTATCCCTAAGACTACTGAAACTTGTTGGACAATTCCTGCTGTAAAATGTGGGCCCCTATCTGATGATATCCCTAACGGAACCCCGAATCTGGGGATGATCTCTTTCAGAAGTGTTTTCACCACCTCTTTAGCTTGATTAGTTCTACAAGGGAAGGCCTCAGGCCATCCTGAAAACGTACACACGTACACCAGAAGATATTTATACATTTGGGCTTTTGGTAGCTCAGAAAAATCAATCTGCCAGTAATCTCCCGGTTGAGGCCCTACTTGCAGCTTGCCCATCTGAATCTGTTTCCTAATTACTGGATTGTTTTTAATACATACCGGACACATAGCATTTATTCTCTTTGCTAATGTTAACATCTGGTTTGAGAATATGTCATTTTCCAGGAATTTCACCATTGCTTCTGCACCCCAATGACATTTGTTGTGTTCTGATTCTAGTATTGCTTTCATAATTCTTACCGGCAATATTACTTGTCCCACCGGAGTTACATACCAGCCTTTGATGTTCTTCCTTGCCTGTAACATTTGAGCCAGTTTTTTCATCTTCCGGTGAGTAGTGTGGTTTCTCATCCATATATGCAGCAGCCGGTTGATCTCGAACTGGTATTAGTGCCATTTGAGTCCATACCTCTCTTGCCACTTGTCTGGCAACCTGATCAGCTCACCAATTCCCTTGAAATTCTTTTCCTGGATCATTTTGATGTCCTTTAACATGCATTACTGCCACTGCTAATGGTTTGTAGATAACTTCCAGTAGTAAACTAACTTCAGTTTTGTGTTTAACCGTCGATCCTTGCGAATTGAGGAGCCCCCTCTCTTTCCACAGAGCCCCATGCACATGCACTACTCCAAAAGCATATTTAGAGTCTGTCCAAATATTGACTTTCTTTCCTTGGCTCAGGATTAGGGCTCTTATTAGAGCCCAGATCTCGGCCTTTTGTGCCGATGTGCCTGGGGATAGCGCTTTTGCTTCTACTATTTGCTGTAATGTGACTACTGCATATCCCGCATACCTGGTACCATTTTCCACGAAGCTGGATCCATCCGTAAACAGCTCCCAGTCCGGATCTGGTAGGGGTACGTCCTTCAGGTCCTTCCGGCTGGCATACACCTGCTCAATCACTTCCATGCAATCATGTTCTAATTCTCCTTCTTCCTGTGTGGACCTTAAAAACTCCGCTGGGTTGAGATGGTTAGTTACTTTCAATTCCACATCATCCTGTTCCCTTAACTGGGCCTGGTATTGGAGCATTCTGCTTGATGAGAGCCACTGCCCCCCTTTTTGTTCCAATACTGCTATAACCATGTGGGGTACAAAGACTGTTATGTGTCTTCCCAACGTTAGCTTACGGGCTTCCTGAATCAACAGTACTGTGGCCGCCACTGCCCTCAAACATCCCGGCCATCCTCCGCTTACCGTATCCAACTGTTTGGAGAAATATCCCACAGGCCTCTTCCAGGATCCCAGCTTTTGGGTAAGCACACCCAGGGCCAGTCTCTGTCTTTCATTTACATATAGTTGAAAGTCCTTATTCAAATCCGGCAAACCCAAAGCAGGTGCCTCCTTGAGTGCCCTTTTCAATTCCTGGAATGCCTTTTCCTGCACCTTTCCCCATCTAAGTACAGACTCTTTTGTTGCTTCATAAAGTGGTCTGGCCATCAATCCAAAATTTGAAATCCACAAGCGACACCAACCGACCATCCCTAGAAAGGATCTTAATTCTTGGTGATTGCGGGGCACGGGGATTGTGCATATTGCTTGGACGCGATTGGCTCCCAATCGGCGAACCCCTTGCGAAATTTCACATCCCAAATAGATGACCTTTTGTTTTACTAACTGTGCTTTTTCTTTGGATACCCGGTATCCAGCCTGTCCCAACATATTCAATAATTCAATAGTCAATTGTTGGCAGAGATTTCGATTCGTAGCACCCAGGAAAATATCATCTACATACTGCAACACAACATAGGAAAAAGGTGAGTCCTTTACCTGGGTAGTTTTCCATTCTTCGAGCTCCTTGGCCAGCTGATTTCCGAAAATTGTAGGTGAGTTCTTAAATCCTTGAGGTAACCTGGTCCAGGTGAGTTGGCGCTTACGTCCAGTTTCCGGATTTTCCATTCAAATGCAAAAATATTTCTGCTCTCAGGTGCCAGAGGGATGCAGAAGAAAGCATCTTTCAAATCAATTACTGTAAACCACTGAAATTTCTCAGACACAGATGTTAACAAAGTATATGGATTGGCTACTACTGGGTGTATATCTTTGGTGATGGAATTTACTGCTCGTAAGTCCTGTACTAGTCTGTATTTACCGTTGGGTTTTCTAACTGGGAAAATTGGAGTATTGAACTCGGATTCACATTCCTGCAAAATTCCTAATACCATATACTGAGTTATCATAGGGGCTATTCCTTTCCGGGCTTCCAACTTAATAGGATACTGACGTATCCTTACCGGTCGGGCCCCCTCTTTTAATTCCACTATCGCAGGTACTGCTGCCTTCGATTTCCCTGGCGCTCCTATTTCCCACACCCATGGTACTACAGCCTGCTCAATCTCTGGTGGTATTTCCTCCTTCTCCACCTCCCTAACCATAAAAATTTTTGCTAAATTTTCCTCCGGTATTTCTAATTTTACTCTTCCTTTTTCAAATATGATTTGTGCTTGTAATGCTGAGAGTAAATCTCTTCCCAGTAGACACTCTGGACTGCTTGGCATATATAAAAACTGATGGTCAAACTCCTTTCCCCCAAATTTTATATCGAGTGGCCGCAGGAATGTCCTTTCCTCTACTTCCCCAGTTACCCCAACAACAAGCACTGTAGAATCACTCAGAGGTCCCATTTGTTTATTCATTGCCGAAAAACTTGCCCCGGTATCTACCCTAAATTCCATCGGTTCCCCCCCTATTTCCAAAATAACCTTTAAATCCCGGTCTAGTCAGCTCTGATTCTGATAATTTCTCATCATAAAAGCTTGAGCGGCAACTTGTGGTCCTCCTACAAAAGGGTTCATTCCGTTACCAGAATTCATCCCTCCGTCCAAATTCATCCCATTTCCTAATGCATTTCCACCTATGTTACCACCCATTGGTGTTCCCATCCCCAAATTAAGTGGGCACTCCTTTTTCCAGTGTCCCTGGCCCTTACACAGCGCGCATTGATTAGGTCCCAACTTTTCCCGACCTCCCGGGACTTGATTTCCAAAACCCCCAAACCCGAAGTTTCTTCCTCGTTCATTACCTCTTCCTCTCCCCCGGCCCCTTCCTCTATTATTCACTTGAGAAGCCTGTTGCAGGACTGCCAGCATGCTCGCTTGCTGTTTCTTTACTGATTCCTTTTCCCTACTATTATATACTTTCCAGGCCACTTCTAATAATTTCTCCAAGTTCCGTGTATCTTCCCCTTCTAGCTTCTGCAGCTTTTTCCTAATGTCCTCCTGAGATTGTCCCATAAAAATCAATGCCAATTGTAATTTGCCTGACTCAACTTCCACATCCAAATCCGTATATCTCCGAGCCGTCTCTTTCAGTCTCTCTAAAAAAAGCCGATGGTGACTCCCCTTTGTCTTGTCTTACCAAATACAATTTAGACCAATTCAATGTTTTCGGAATCCCTTCGCGTATCCCATCTATCAATAATTCTTGGTACGCTTTCAGTCTACGATACCCCTCCCCAGAGTTGGGATCCCACTCGGGATCTTCTCTGGGCACCAAATTATTAATAGTATCACCTTTAATAACCCGCATCCTAACCATTTCTCGCGCTCGATCTGTCATAGCCTTAAACACCATCTCCTTTTCAGTGGAATCCATTATAGTATCTAATAACACCTGTAAATCATTCCAATCTGGATTTTGTGTTTTTATCACCATTTTTATTACCCGAGCCACCTTCTCCGGATTTTCTCTATATGCCCCTGCCGATTGCTTCCAAATCATCAGATCACTCGGAGAAAATGGGACCTTTACTAAAATTCTTTCTCCACTTCCCCCCACAGCCTCCCGTAACGGGACCATCTAATGAGGTTGTAGCAATCTCTTTTTCCGTTCTAACCTCCCTTTACGAGTCCGCTCTGCAAGCGGCGTTCTCGGCTTATCAGCCAACAATTCTTCAGACTCTGTTTCCTCTTCTGTTAAAACAGGAATAGTGACCTTATGGTCATTCGGTGGTGGTATTTCGGGGGGGCGACGGCGCGCTTGGGGAAACTAACAAAGACACATCCTCCTCCGGTTCCGAGAACCAGACTTTCCACTCCTTACAACCAGCACATTCCTTATCTGTTAATCTCAATACCATCATTCCACATTCTTTCTGCCATTCAGGTTTCCCTTTTAAGTAATAAAATAAGTCAAGGTACGGCACCTCTTCCCATTTTTCATTTTCCCGTAAGAACTGCATTAAGGGGGTTATAATTTCTGAATTCACTGTACCGTTTCGTGGCCGCTGCATCCCTTCTGTTTCATATTCAGGCCATACGTAATTACAATAATCAATTAAATTTCTCTTTCTTAATTCCTTTCCAAAATTACCATCTTTCCAACGTTTCAATAAACAACCAAGAGGAGAATCCTCAGGGATATCGATTTCATTGCACGATAGAACTCTAAACATTTTAAACAGCATTATACTACTCACACACACACACACTCGTACAACTACAATACTATAACCCTTTTACCTTAATACCAACCAACTTGCCTATTCTCGACGCCGCGAGTGGCAAGTGCTGGCTCAGCGCGGCTTTCGCTGCGTCTTACGGCCAGCGCCTAGGCTTCCCAATACCAGAACCTTTGCCCAACCCTGCGAGATGAGTCCTCGTCTTATGGGCAGGCACCCAACCTTAAAAGAATAAAGCACCTTCGGGCTTACCTTACGGTTGTCCGTCCAGCGCGGAGTCGGGCACGGGTTGATGTCTCCCCAGAAATCACCTGGTGCCGGCTTGGAGTGGATCAGCCCGTGAACCGCTCCTGCCGCCTCCGGAGTCCTGCCGCGGTCGCCAGAAAACTGTTGCCCGTAAACAAAGACACAAACCAACAGAGTGTCAGTTTATGCGGTGCTTTATTCAGGGCCCGGGAACCTGAGGACTAGCGTCCAAAGTCAGGATTCCAAAGACCCTCATTTTCTGTTTAATTTTTATACCTTTTACAACTTGGCTCACATACAGAATTCTACATCATACAGAAACAATTGATAATTATCCCCAAACTTATAAATTTTCATGCTTGTCTAACCTAAGGATAATGGTTAACTAATTCCCATCACCAGAACCCCTTTGTTTATACAATACACCTTTCTTATTCCTAAGCAACTATTCCCTAAGCAACTGTTCGTTACTTCTGCTAGTTCTGTTTGTCCTATATGCCCTACCGATTCCTTTGATTATTGTTCCTTCTTCTTCGGCACACTCCTTCTTGCTTCCCAGGACTTGTTATTCTCATAAGGCCTACCTGGCCAGTCAAATCCTTAACCTAACTACTTCTACAATTTTAATTCTACTTTATTTGCAACAGAGGAACTACCAAAGAAAGATTTCTAGAAGGTGTACAAGATAAAAACCAAGGGAGTGAAGTATTAAAGTACATTTAAAGCCAATGAAAGTTTGAAATACATATAGTACCAGTACTTATCCTAACAAGTGGCAATTAGGCACAACAGGAATTTGTAGGAGCAGGAGCAAGAAGAAAACCACATTGTGCTGGAGCACAACTGTAAACCAAGATTTTGTAGGTCTAAAGGACAACGAAAAGCTCTGCTGTTGTCTCTTCCTATTAAAGGCTTGCCAGCCCTCAACTTTTCCTTTACTGCTAAAAACATGCAAGAGAGTTTTGGCACACTCAAAAATACATATGTATATGTGGAAAGAGTTTATATATAAGCTTCCATTTTAAGGAGAGAAAAAAATACCTGTGATTAGTTGCATGTGGCCTGATAGAAATCGTATTGTTTATGACTGGAAGGCATTCAGAAACAGGTGAAGTGTGAAAATAAACATCTTGTTTTCTCATTTCACAGTTAAAAAGACTAATTTCACTGTTATTTTGAAAATACTAGATTTGGTTTTTTTGTTGAACTTCAGCAGCCATGAGAAGCAGTGGGGATTTCCCCCTCCCCCTCCTGTCTCTGCCAAGTTTAGAGTTTGGCTCACAGGAGAGAAACCCAAAACAACAAAATAACACATTACCTGAAATACCTCTATCAGCAGCACCCTGAAAAGCTACAAAGCTACAGGGGAAAAATTAATCTCTTCAGCTAACTCAGTAAAATACATATCTTAGTAAATGCTAATCCTTCTGTACCTCGATGGTAGAATAGCTTTTTTTTCAGTGACTGTTTTAATCCCAGTGATCTCTTAAACACATGGCATACACATAACTATATATTAAGTTCCTACTATAATACTTAGTTCCTATCTACAACAGGCATTTCTAAAAGAAATCTTAGAACATTATTTAACTGAAGTGTCAGTTTCTAGGACAAGAATACCAAATATCCATCCTGTAATAAAAGTCCCTGCAAAAGTTGTGAATGAATTAGAGTTAAACCATGCCAGTTTGCTGTATCACCTGCTTCTTCCCAATAGCTAGCTGAAGGAGCTTAGAAGCACTGGTTTGACAACACTGGCACAAAGCAGGAATAAGAGCACCAGAGGAATCAATATGAATTGAACCAACAACAACAGCGAGTTTACAATCCAAATTCAATAGTTTCCACAAAGTGTTTCAACCTAGCATCTAGTAGCACAAAAAAACCTAAACCTTTTACTTCACACTAACAATCAAATCAATAATTTATCACAGTAGTCTGATAAACTGGCAAAGAAAAAAATGAAGAAAAAAATTATCCTCACATTTAAATATTTTAACATTGTGAAGGCAAGTAAAACTGCTGAATGTCTCTGCAATAGTCTCTCTGCACACGCCCTGCCAGATTCACAGTTGGTGGAAATCAATCCAACTGCACTGAGGCAAATGGAGCCTTATTGATCTGCACCAGGTGAGGACCATTAGATCTTGTGGAGCCACCACTGACAAACTCCACTGAAAAGACATCTCTGCCATCACACTGTGACCACAACCAGGAAACATGTGCAAGCACACTCTCAGTCCTATATTTGACTCAAAAGAGTTCAGTTACTGAAGGTCAATCAGATAATGAAAGTGATGCTTTTGCTTTGCCTGACATGAATTCTTCTGAAAAAATCACATTTTTGGTACTTCATACTTTCTCAAAATTGACTTTTATTTCAGTATTACGACCTTTCTAAAGCCTGACATAACAGTATATAGAGTGAAGAATAAATATTGTAAACAGAAAAAAAATTATTAACAAACATAATTCCTGAGTAAACTTTCACCTAAGAGTGCATTGATGTTTTAAGTAGTATCTACTATTACTTCACAGATTTTTAAACATTTCAAAAAACTGTAAATGCAGCTTAGAAATATCTAAAAAAAAACCCACAACTGAATGTTTCCCATAGAGAAGAGACTTACTACTACACGACAGTTAATTTAAATTTCTGGTTGGTGGGGGGAGGGTGGGTTTTTTGTTTTGGATTTTTTTTTCTTTTTCTTTCATTAAGTGGCAATTCAGCTCTTCATCTTTTCCGATTTTCTTTACTCACTTTCAGGCAATTACTGTTGGGGGCTCTGATGTTAATGAGTTATACACAGCATATTTAGAAATGAAATACGCTTTTAGAGTATGAAGTTAAGTTAATGGAAGCATCAACCTGAATAGATGCAAAAGCCAGACATCTTAGATATCAGTGCTTGATTGATTTTATAAGTCAGGTGTTCATATGAATAAGTAACCCTTACTTAGCTCAAGGAGCATTTTGACAAGAAATTTGCACTGATGAGCTATAAAGGCAGCCTTTTTATAAGACTCTACTTTGCATTGTCCCTCATATTTTTGATCTTCTTTACTTTCACTATTTAGTAATTTAAATCCTTAACAGCACGATAGGTCTATATACTACCATAAAAGCTTTTGCACAGGTACTTACAAAATCTTTACAAATTAAGCAATGTGGAACTACTGATGCAAAACACATGACCTTACTTCCAAAGTTATTATACTTTACATAGAAAGGGTT
This sequence comes from Trogon surrucura, assembly GCA_020746105.1. NCBI lineage: Eukaryota > Metazoa > Chordata > Aves > Trogoniformes > Trogonidae > Trogon > Trogon surrucura. Next base: position 14,081,454 of record CM036622.1, on the reverse strand, counting down.
CGTTGTCATCTTCTCTTAACCATTGCAATGGAACACAGCTAATAAATGCTGTCCAAGTATTTTCCAGCGAGTTCAACAATTTACACTTAAAGTCATCTCATTCTTACTCTCTCATTTACTCTTGATTTAAATTGACTAAAGATACTAGAAAATGCTATTTCAATAATAGAATGAGAGTTATTGTAACAATACTTAAAAGTGTAAAATATTGATCTCTTCCACTGAACATATAAAATGTCAGATTTTTAAACACATCAGACCTGTTAACCACATTTCACACCTTACTTCCTTGTTTTTAGCTTGATTTTCCTCTTGTGATCAAGCCAAATCCCTAATACAAAATAAGATAAATATATTCGACTAAAGACTCAAAGCCAACTGAAAATTATTACACTGTCCCAAACAAATACCTATTTATCACATGGAGGACACACATAAGGATATGCTACGGCTGTACAGCCACAGGGACTGAATGGGAAAAAAAGCCAGAAATGTATTTCGTTATAAAATCTTTGCTCCTACTGTGAGCAGCAGAAGTTCTAGTCTTCACTAGAAACATCTAGCAAGTTCTTCTTCCTTCTCCTCACCCCCCTCACATCTCCCTCTTCAATATCCTTTTGAGGAAGCAACATTAACAAAAAACCTCACATGATCACACCTACATTCCAGAATTATTAGTCAAGATACTAGAAAAACTGTGGAAGCAGAAAATAAACAGACAAGATACATATATTTGCTAACCACAAGGTTATATAAATAACAACTTACCCATAGAAGTTATAGACTTTCTGCATTTTGAGGTTAATCCAAAATTATCTCTAATGAGAAACCACAAAAAAAACAACAAATCAAACAAAAAATGTGGAAAAGTAGGAACAGAATGGTCACCTACACCATTAACTAACTCAGCATAAAGCCACATTAATCCAATTTATATACTTTCACATAAACCGTTTAACCTCTTGAAGACTCCATCATCTTTCCAGGCAATCAGTGGCTCTAGTTCACTAAGGGTGTGTTAGATGAGAATCACCTGATGAAACGATAAGGTCTGTGCTAAAATGCAGGTGACTCACATTAATAGAAGAATCTTTCTGGTTTGCAAATCTGTTAATCTATCACAGTGTGTGTTATCAAGACAGTCTTCTATGTGGCCATCAGGTGTCACTCTATGTAATCAAACACAAGAAATGAAAATTAAATGTCTGTCTCCCAGCTTTCAGCTTAAAACTGTTGTGGTTTTTTGCTTTTTTTAAAAAAAAAAATGTTTTAAGGAATTTCACTGAGCCCCAGTCTTGTGAAATGAAAATGAAGGTTCTTCTGTAACACCAAGAATGTTTGAATACACAACCAAGGTTTGTTCATTCACAGAGGCAGGGAGAGGTGATTGACCTTCTAGATTATGGTTTTGCCTTTAGGCATATTTATTTTATTTTAGCTTATGAGATACAGTAAAACACGTTTAAGAGCACTTCATAGTAGACTAGAAACATCACAGTCACAACATAAATCATTAAACTATAATGTATTTTTATTTCTGATTATTTATGCCTGTTCAAAAAGCTGTGGAAGTAAGTCTGACAGGCAGAATTCATCTCTGGACTAGGTGTCACCAATCCACAGTACTCCAATGTTATGCTAAATGTGATTTTACCTGTTCCCTCACAACCAATATTAACATTGATTTATGTACTCTAAGCAATTTAACTCTGATTTTGATTGTGTACACTGTGAAGTAATCCCACACTTCACAATCCCAAACCTGTGACCATGCAAGTACAGCTGTACAGCATGTATAGAAACCGTGTAAGGCAAAGTGAAGAACACTGTTGGATCCAATTCAATGGCAAATCATCCAAGACTTCGCAGATAAACACCTAGGATTTCAGCTCTGTCCACAGCTGTATCATAAAGAGCGGAAAATGGCTTTCAGTGCACGTGTCATTTCAATCCATTCAAGTTGCATTTCATGAAACAAAGAGGCTCATCTGCAAGATGCAAGTTGAAATACTTTGACTGTTACTTTGGTAATAATACTAAATAGTTCATTGAGTTATAATGCTCAGTTCTCAAGTGTTTCTTTTTCTGTTTATGCATCAATCAGTATATCCAACCCTAGAGTTTCAGATAAACAATGTTCATGTGGTTGTCCTGGTACGGAAGCTGGCGCATCCAGAGACCGAGCTGCTGTGCATTTGTAAAAAGTGTGGTTAGTGGCAGCCGCTATCAACCTCTACCTGGTAACAGCCCTATTACACCTCTGTCCTTTTTATAGTGCAACTTCAGGTGATTAATGATCTGGAAGACTTCTCTTGGCAGAGAACAAATCTTCAGAAAGGGGCAAATTTTCAGAGTCCAGGCAATGCGAAGTCTGAACTCATAGGTATCCTCTAGTGCAGGAAATTCTATGCAATATCTGTTCTGCAAACCCAAGACAGGAGAACAAAGGGCTATCTGAGAGATTGCTTCTCCATCTGCACTGCCTAGCAGCAGCACCTGATGTACTCTCTAGAGCAGCAACATTGCCACAATTCACCACTGCAAACTAGGGTGAGATGCTGGCACGTCTGAGACTAGTGGAACTCTGACTTCAGCAAGGCCAGAATTCAGCCCAGGTTCTCTTTGCCTTGAGACATAAAAGTGTGTTCACAGATATGAAGTACAGACATTTATACTACCACAAGCTGTAGTTTGTATTTTTATTTTGAAGGCAGAGTCTTATGGAAACCTATTGGATGCTCATGCATTATTAATTTTCTTCAGCTATAAAAATATAAAATGGAATGTACAATAACATGTTGTTTATTGCTTATGGCTGTGTGATGCTCAGAAACTCGGATCTCCTGCCAGACACTTACAAGCAGAACTGTTCCACTTCACGCTGATGACACTGTTCCATCAAACAGCACTAATCAAATTGCCCAGGGCCTTCCAAACAAACTGTTAAACTGCATCATCAAAAAATAGTCAAATGGTACTGCCCATCTTAGGCTTATACTGACAGTGTGAATTGGAAAGACTCCAAATACATTACAAAAATATAATAGGTTCTGCAGATTTGCTTCTGAAATTCCAGCCATATTACATCACTGTCCTTATATGAATGGCAGCTGATAGCTATCACAATATTTAGAGGTTTATAAAGAAAAATGTTCCACTTTAAAGGTAGCAATGTGTTAGTATCAGATTTTAACATGCTTAATGACAAAGGCTCCTGCCTGTCTGGAAAAGTTGCTAATACCGGTCTGCTGGTTACTCTAAACATTTCACAGTAATTAAAAAAATTACTTAATTCCAAATAACAAATGGATTCTGGTTTTCTCAGTTCTGAATCACAGAAATATTAGGTTTTGCAGAAGATCACCTTTGTACTGTTGAGCTTTGGGTGTATTTAGTTTCCTTTCAAGCAAGCACTTCAGTCAATACCACCAGTGTAGAGGAGTAAAGCTGCCCTTATGCACCTGTTTCTTTCATTGATGAAAAAAGGCAGGGTTTTTTTTAGTTAGTTGATCATTGCTCTCTTTGTAGTTGTCAGTCTTACCTGTGTCTTCTGCTTTGCCTCACAGCTTTAGCAGTTTTCAAGAAGATGTAGAAAGAGCAGCTGGTGCCATCAGAGGGAGGCAGCTTTCAGACTAGAGAAAGGCTCCAGTGTCACAAGCTGTACTGCAGGAAACTGGGAACTGTTCAGACACGGGAGATATCATACATGTCACCGTCTCAAGGAACACTAGTTGCCTTGAATAACAGTAGAAGACTAAGAAGTCTTCTATAATGGAGATTTCCCATGCGGACCAAGTGGCCAGCTTTTGAGAGGATGGTATTCTTACTTCATGCAATGTGTGTATCTAGCTGTCAGCAGAACCTCTGAGTTACACTGTAGACCAAGTCTGCATTAGCAAATAATGTTGGACATTGGGAACAGATCTGTGGAATGAAGCATCTGACATCAACACTCAGTGTGTGTCCTGTGCCCGAACACCTGTTGAGAGTGCATGAGATGGGCAGTAGGGAGCCCAGCTTCCACTTCAGTTCCATCTGAAAGGATGAACCACTCTAAAATGGTAAGTGAGGGTTATTACTGCATGGTTCACTGCAAAAGCATACTCCTAGCATATTCTAGCAAAAATGCTAGGGTAGTTGTACCCTTTGAAAGCCCCTTCATCCTTTAGCCTCCCAAATCTATAAGCACTCAAGAGCCAAGTTGATGTCTCAAAAAAATGAAACAAACATATCTTTCAGATTCACCAGCTCAAAGTCATTGTCACGCACATTGCCAGAGAGGACTTCCCGAGGCTGAAGTTACTTGGCCTTATCTAACGCTCAATTCAGAGTTTTGTTTGAATGTAGTCAGTAAAGAAAATAAATATACTAATATTTAGATGGTAGAGGTGTGTTATACGCTGCAAAATAGTTGCAGGTACACCCATATTTGCCACCATTTTATTTTTTTTTACTTATTTTCCTAGGTGGAGTTGATAAATGAACCATAAGAAGCAGCAACAGAAAAGTCTAGGTAGGCAATGCCATACTGTGGGCAGGTGTTGTGTACGCTTTTGTGGTTACATTTGCTAATGCACCTGGATCCCAATTTGCAGAATCTCTGGTGTTGGACATCTCTGAGCAGAGGCTGCCATCTAATCTACTGTGTTATCACAGTGTGGATACATGAGGAGTGCTGAGAATCACATCCTGCTAGCAGATAGTGATATATGGATCATAAGTTTTAATTCACTCAAATTAGTATTTTTATTATTTTTTATTTATTTATTTAGGCATGCAAGAAATAGATGCAACTAGAAAAAAGCTATGGGCAGCAGAATGGTATACCAACAGTTATTTGCCTTCTGAGTCATAAAAATATTGCACCTGGGCTAAACTCTAATTTGGAAACTCCCATGACATATCTTTAGTATCTGAGACATTTTTAATGAAGCACACATAATAATTATCTTTGCTATGCTTACTGACAGTTTTTTTAAAAATAAACTATGTCTTAGATGGCTTTTTATTTGGAAATAAAAATATCAAGCTCAGCATACTAAGAGGTTAAATGAAAAACTTGACTTTTCCTTATATACAAGCAGTTCAGCAGAATCATTGGGAATTGGGGAAGAAAAAAGATACTAATTAATTGCAACGTATTTTAAAACATGGCTCATTGACTTGCCAGGTCTTTCCGAGATTTGTTTTGAGTATATCTACAAATGCCATGTGTTTTCTGTGTACAGGCTGGTATGACCAGATTCCCACAGCATGCAGTGAGGTTCCACAAGTTTTATGTGTCCAGCAACACAGGGGCTGTAATTAGTTTCTGCAAATGTTCTTCTATCTCTGTCTTTAGACAGGAAATATGAGAACAGGAGATACAATCTGCTTTCCATTGTGGCAAACTTCATGTTTGAAGGAAATTTGGCCAAAAGCTTTAAAAAATGAGACTGTTTCCTCGTCTGACTTGATAGACATGGCCGCAATTATGTAAGAATGTCCCACAGTACTACTATGTGACATTCCTGTTTCCCAAGTACGTATATTGTCTTACAGACTGGCTGCAAGGTTCTGTCACCAGACTTACCCATGTCTCTGGACATGTTCAGCAATACTGTAGAAAAAAATTACAATATTATTCCCAAAGTAACTACATATAGTGCAATTTTATATTCATAGGGTTTATTATTTTTCCTTTTTCCTCAATTTTCTTGTAAGAGAAATCACAGACATTACCTTCAGCAGCTATAGCACTATAGAATGTGATTTAGCTGATATTAAGGAAGACAAGTAATTGAGAAAAGAATGCACCAAGAAAATCCAAAACACTCTCAAATTTGTTTGCCATCGGCACATGCTACTGAGTAAATACATACAGAGACATATGCATATCAGGACATATTTGTAAACAACTAGGAAACAGAAGAAAAGTTGAATTTGCAATTGATATAATTCTCAATAAATAATTAAACATCCATTTTAATAGCATAAGTAACAATATGTAACAGGCATTATTTCAGAACAGTCAAGCAAAAATAATCCAAAAAGCCCCCTGTATTCATGGTGACAATTCTCTTATGACAACATCACAGGAAAAGGTTGTAATTAATGCAAAAATAAAGCGGACAATCTATTAACATAATCTGAATAAAATCCTTCCACAGTTAAATGCAGACAGTAAGTGCTAGTATAATACTTTATTAATTAGCAAAGTATTTATCCACTGGGAAATGAGGATAAAAGACTGTACACTTTGTCAGACTGCAGAAAAATGTGTTAGCTCTTCATAAGAAATGCATAAAACTCAAACAAAAGAATGATTATCTCTTTAAACCAATTACATTTAATCTCAGAAGAAAGAGTGAATAAATCTGTTCCTTCGTGTTACTGTGATACACCACCAAAATTAGGGAAATCACAGTCCTTTATAGATTTCAAGGCTAGTATCAAGCTATTCTCTTGAACTATTAAAAGTATTAATATACCACATGGAATTTTAACTTACAGGATTTTTTTAGGAGGAGGGATGGTTTAGTAAATGCATTACTTTAAATGGATGTCTTTTCTAGGCAAGTGAGAGACATGGTGTTTTCTAAAGAGTCTCTGTCACACAGCTTAATCGTCGTGGCCAGATACATTTACACAGCACATCCTTCTCCTAACCACACTCTCAGAATGGCTTCCACTTGCCATGTCCTCTGGAAATCTTGTTTTTTCTTCACTTAAACTTCACAAATGTTACATTTTTAGATAAACATATTATTTCTTACCCATTTTCTGTAAAGAAAAACAACCCAGGCCTTCCAAATGACAAAGGATTTACAAATTAAAACAAACACAAGTGAACAACTCGCTCAACAAGTCTTAAGAGAAAATATTTTACAGAAAACAAGGGCAATTAGAACAGTAAGGATAGAAGAGTATTGCTCAATGGGACACTACAGTCATTAAAACCTGGTGAGTATATGGACTAAATTATTCTAAAACAACTGGTAGCATAACGAGTTTCTGACATGGCTACTTCCCGATGCAACTGGTTTGCAAACATGAAATGTTTTGAATCCCACAACAGATCACTCAACCATTAGATTTTCTGCTACTGATTCTGAACCTGAATTCTTCAGGACTCTTCCTAGTGACTTTAAGAAGTCCCTTATAAATCTTCATCCTCTAATCCAAGCCAGAACACTGGAGCCTTGCAAAGCAAGAATTCTCTGAAAGGCTGAAAGTCAGTATATATACACCCTTGCTCAGGGTCTTGCATTGTGCCAGGAATACGGAAATGTGGAACAGACTGAAATGTGTTCCTATGCACATATCTATTGCATCATTTCAATTCTCCTAAATCCCTTCATACTATGTGTGTATATATGTGATATATACATTTACATGTATCAAGTTCTTTCAGTAAGAAATGCGTGACAATTACCAATTGATTATCCTCTGGAAAATTAAAAAAAAAAAAGTTTATTTGGAAAAAACATCAATATTTTCTGTTTGGAATTCTAATTTTGATCCTTCACTCTTCCAGACTGTTTGTGGACCCATGTTTTAGCTAGACTGCGTCTCACTTAATGTAATGAAACACCACAGGATTGCACTGTAAAATGCAAAATCTGCTCACAATATGAATACTTCAGGGGATAACTTCATCATCAATTTATGAACTTCAAAGTGTAAAAATAGTCTGGAAGTGGAGATCATTTCATCCTGAATGCACACTGTGAGAAATCTTATTTCTTCCTCCAAGGCAGATCTTTCTACTTGGTGGGACACTTTGAATATCAGTTACTGTGACAAGATGCAAAGCATTCGTAATCCATAGGAGTTAAATAATTTATTTACTATTCATGAGTACTTATTGACCACATATTATTATCATTACCCTTTTGTGGGTTAAAACTCTTGAAACAAAGGGATGAAAATAAAAGACATTCAGGTACAACAGACAAAACTTTTATTACAATAAGTAAATGGTAATTTTTCCATTAACATTCTAGTAACCAAATCAAAACTTGTTTTTACAGTTCATTGAAAAACTAACATATAATGCAGTGAATAACTCAAGGAACATCAAATTTCTCAAACTAAGTGAATTTCTATGAAATTCAAGGCTTTTTTTTATTTTTTTCTCACATGTATTCATTAAAAATGCATATGTTTGAAATTATCAATCTAGTAGATAATTTGAATTTTTCTGCTTTTTTGTTCACCTCTTTACTATTGTTTCATTTCACAGATTAAGAAGTAGAAACTTTCCCAAAACCTCTTGTTCAGAACCAGAGGTAAAATTCAGAAAGTCCTAACTGGTCTCTCTACATCACGTGTAAATCTTTCCGCAGCAGCATCAATAAATTACGAAAGAGACTTTTTGAAGTTCGTATTCTTATGGAAGGGATGAGAAGGGTGACTTCCTTTGCCTGAATTCTTAACACAGGAAGAAATTCTATGCCTACCAATACCTGTTTTGTGTAGTGCACAGTCACAGGCGCATGCTACTGTCTTTCTCCTAATGTCTTTGCATTTCCAATATCCTTCTGATCCACTCTTGTTACATACTTAATGTTGTTACAGGTGCAAAGCTGTAATTTCAATCCTGAATGCCGTTGCACATGTGCCTCAAAAACACTGAAGGCCAAAACTCTGTGCTGCTAACACAGATTGTGGGTCAAAAACATTTTTCTTTGCTTGCTAATGCTTTATTGTCTCTTAGTATACATTGAAATAATAATGGTAATTTATGCAGATATTTTGTATGCATAGCAAATAATGAGAAACACCTGCAGAAATTTCCCTCCTTCTCTGAGTTCAGCAACTAATTATATTTTTAAATAATGGCTACCATTGAACACAATTATCCAAATCACTTTAAGTAATGGAATCTTTTAAAGGTGTTTTTGAAAATTTTCAGTTTTTAAACAGTCTTTTTATATACTGGATAGGAGACAAAGAACGTGGTAAGCAGCTTAGTAACCCAAAAAATATTTTGGCAGCTATAAATCAGACTGTGATTTTTTTCACTCTTCTGCAGCTAATACTTTGGTGATTTAAAGAAATGCTAGGATTTCCCCAATACTTTCCCTTCCTGATTAACATTCATGGGTGCTATATTTTAAAAACAAACTACAGGATATAGTAAAATACTGAGCCACTCCAGCTAAAGCGACTGACTCAGCAAATCTCGCCTTTCCAAAGGAGAGATTTGAAAGCAGACGCAGAGATGGAAAATAGCAATCTTATGAATAAGGAATGATAGTCTAATTTAAGGAGAAGAGTAGACCAAGGGTCTCTGAAGGCTAAAAGTAACATCCATTCTTCTGAAAGATACTCATATCTTCGTACTTTGCATGTTGAACATTCTTTCCAACCTTCCTAAACTAAATGGGGCAGAAGAGTTGTTGCTTGCTATACTCTTCTTTGCAAGTAAATCAGTGAAAAAGTGTAAAAGAAAATCACATGACAACTACAGTAATCAGCTCGGTTCCTGGATTTGATTTTCTGTATGTGCTTGTAAACTAGAGAAACGGGCCAGCTTTAATTCAGCACCTCTTTCTCCTGTTTTTACATTCAAGAATGATATAGCAAAGAACAAAGCTGCCTTAAATATATCTGAAAACAAAATGCCACCCCTCAAAAACAACAAATGAAAGTAAAGAATTACCCAAAATCTCTGCAGCGTTTTCTTCTTTGTATTCAGAGGTCTAACCAGGAATTTCCTGTATCTCCCAGCATCTGGATACACATCTAAGTGTAATTGCCATCTTACACCAGAGGCACCGCCAGGCATCTCAGAAGTGAGCTAATACTGAGTTTTGCAACGCCGAAGGTGACATGAAGATTAACTCAAAGCTGGGAAGCCCTGCTGCACAAGTTCTGAATTTTAAAACTCACTGAAGTCACTCCAGCTTGGTCACTTGGGCAAGATCATGCCTACGTAAGGCATGGCTACTGCAGGTTCACAATTCATCTTTTTCATCTTCTGTTGCTAGTGGAAACAGACATGATGTTCCTGGAGGTGGACAAGGATGACAAAAATTACCCCTACAGCCTCAAAGATGCCTATTTATCTCTAGTATTACAGGTGCATAGTACAGTGAAATGGGACAATTAGTGTTAAAAGGAGGAATATTAGGATTCAGTGTTATGTATGATATTCCTGTGTGAAATGAGTTTTTATTCTAACTCATTTCCCTGAAGCTAGACATCCACATCATACAAATGTGGCAACCGATACTTATAGTTCACCTTCTGAAAAGAAGCCAAGAATTAAGTTCTAATTTTGAGTTAATCAGACTGAGGATAAAGCAGTTTGGAGAAGCATCGACACAACTTCTTTCACGCTTTATAAACAGAGTAGAAATTATTCTTCAAGCCTTTGAATCAGTATCTTGTACCTGCACACAGCTCCGTGGCGTGACTTGCCGACTCATGGCAAATAACTCACTGTTATTTTCTTATTTTGTACATGCGGTATATTTTTACAAACATTAAATGAATTCAGTAATTACATCGTATTAAAAATGTCAAAAGTATTAGAATGACTAATTTGAGTATTATATCCATTACTTCAATTTTGAAATTTACACTAAAAATCACACCTTATTTTTTCTATGCAAATATCTTGTGATTTGGAAAATTAACAAAATATTCCACAATACGCTGCAATGGAATCCGCCCTCGCAAACAGTGTTAAATTCATTTTAATAGCTGCATTGGATTTTTAGCAATTTTAACCTTCCTTTGATAAATGTGATTTCATTTCTTGAGTTTTACTAATTTTTCTAAAAGTTCTGATCATTTTGCTCCAGACTGAAGGAACTTTTAGCAGAGAATCTTGTCTCTAATAACAGGTGGTAACAGGAGCCTAGGAAAACTGTGAGGCGGGGCAAACATAGAATCCTAGAACCGTAGAATGGCCTAGGCTGGAAGGGACCTTAGAGACCATTTAATCCAACCTCCCTGTCATGGGCAGGGACGTCTCTCATGCAAAAGTACTTCACAGGATGCTCTTTCAACTTGTGTCTGAAGATCTGTGTTTTCTATTCCTTAACACCTGATCAGGTTGCTTTTTGTGTGTGTGTTGTTTTTTTTTTAAATGTAGTAATCTAAAAATTTAATTAACATTTCCATAGTCCTCCATCTGTAAAATCTTTACAATACATTTTGTGATGCTAGGATGCACTAAAATCATTAGATAAATATTTCTGATTTAAAAAGTAGTTCTAAAAATTTCATTATATCCTTTGCAATTCTAAAATAAAGACCAATTTTTGTGGACATGTGTGCAAGAATTTCTTGTACTGTGATAAATTTCTGCAAGACTGCAGTTCCAATCTAGTCTTGATTCCCAAAACAAAACAGGAGAATGTTAAGATTTAGAGCCGAAGTAGATTTGCAGAATACCAAAAGGAATTTAGTTAGTGCAAGTAGACAATGAAAATATACTGAGAAATTTACTTCTCCTTTATATACAGTGTCCTGTGTAGTACTGTACTGACTGGAGGGGGACAAAGTAACACGGTTTTACAGAGGTTGTCAACATGAGAGCTAAGTAACACCACTTTGAGGAAGACAAAAGCAAATAACCTTTTCCTGAAATACAGCAGTGGACATTCAAGAGAGAAGGCAGGTGTTGTGTGAATAGAATTCCCACACTTGGTGCAGGCATAGGAGTTACTTTCCACTTCAAAATTCCAAAAGGGGAGCCAGGCTTTTCTGTCTTCCAGCATCAAATACCATCTCAGTGTGTCAAAGGCTGATGTTAATTATAACTACAAATACATGATCCATCATAATCTCATTTGACCAAGATTCTTGCATTAACTTGTACTTTACTGAAATGAAGTGCTATTTTTTTTCTTTTCAGTTAGGACGAGGACTGAATAAAATATTTCAAACAATACATAATATTATTATAAACTTTCTACTAAGTACCTATTTTCACAGTCTAAATACTTTAAATAAAAAGAGAAAAGAAAAAGTACATCTCCTTGCAAAGTGCTGTAGAAAAGACCTTGCATTCCCAGCAGCATTTGCAACAGATTTTGATAACAGCGAATTTGGTAGGGACTGTTGCTTCTCTCTTTACTTACAGAAGTGAAGATCTCGTGGCTGGTACACAGAAGAAGTGAAAGGTATTTTTTTTTAAAAAATGCAGGAGCTGCTGTAGCCCACAACGTCCATGAGAGGGAAGTATTGTTTAACAGTTGAAGATTTCGTATCCCCACTTAGTTCATTTAGTGCAATTTCCCTCTGCTTATCTGAACCCTGCCAAATAGAATGTTCAGAAAGTAAAAGGACAATCTCGATCCTCATTAGAATGCTATTTTTGAAAGCTAAACTGTTTTAACTTTTAACAAGAAGGGTACTAAAGATGGTGCTACTAATGGGATTTGGTGTGCTGTGCAGATGGAACTAAGTGACAGGCGCCTGATACCAAACCAGAGATATCATAGCAATAGACATCATAAGAGGAACACATTTGCTGCATTCGGTGCTTTCTAAGGAAAAAGGAAAGTTTTCCCAGGGATATGTTAATTTTAAAATATGTCACTGGAAAATAAACGAAAAAAAAAAAAGAATAGGTCGATATTCATCAGATTAGATTTCTCTTTGACGAGTGAAAATAATGATCCGTAACTGGTACAATGTAAACACGTGCGGTGGAGTGTTCTTTTTCACAGTCTCCCAGACCATTGCAAGTGGCAAAATCCAGAAGACTGTGGCAGAAGATACATGGAGTGGGCTCTTGGAGATTATATGGTCTCCTGCTGGATTCTGCCTGGCCCCTGCAGTGGCAGAACTACAAAAGAAGTTGGAAAAATACATGCTTCTTTAGAGTGAGTGGGTTTTTTTTTTTGGAGCAAAGGAGAAGATGAATATATTCATTCATCTTGACAGTCTCCTGATTTATTAGAGTGTCAACGTACACTCCTTTTGTACAATTTGGCAAATGATCAGTAGAATTATCCTTTGTGCAGGCAGCCTGAGATTGACCATGGCAGCAGGTACAAAAGGCATAATACCAGATTAGGGTTTGGGATGAATTGAAAGCATAAAGGGACTTCAGTTTTACAGACTAGATTGAAAAGCAATAAATACATTGATAATGTGGCTGAAATTCATGGAAGCAAAGTCTTTTTGTGAAATTTGTACCGATTATTTCTTTAATTGAATAAGCTACACAGTGACATGTAAAAGAGAAATTATTTCTTTTTACTAACATTGATAGGAAAATTGGTAGGCAAAAAAAAGAGGGAAGAAGGTTATAGGCTCTGCTGTTTCCTGCTGCCTAACTTTATATATGTGAGAACTCCAGCTGAATATAATGGGGGTAACTCATTGTATTATCTTGCCTCTAAAGTTGAGAAAATCTTTGCAGGTTCAAGTTACAGTTTTTAAGCATTTTGATTATGCAGCTATTTTTCTGGTATATAAAATGACTCTGAAATAAACACAATACCTCCAGAATTATTTAAATATATGTTGATTTAAAATTCTACACATTTCCTGGCCTTAATTTTGCCCTTTGTCTGAAACTAATAGTCATCAAAATTGCAGTTGCTTAACCGCTGTCTTTAAACAAGAAAACATTCCGCATTTGATTAACAGAGAAACCTCCTCATCAAGATTTTTTTCTTTTAATATTCTATTTTTTATTCCTTCATTAAAAATTGCAATGAAATAAAATGTCTTATAAGTAAAAAAAACTACCACAATTAAGCCCATTCTCAAATTAATTAAATAGCACTGTCCTCCAAACATTTTGTTCAAAAATGTAAGATCCCTCAACTTAAAATGCTGTGAATTAACATTTATTTTTTGTATTAAAAACACTCAGCTTCTCTCTGTGCTTCAAAACTGACATATTGTGCAATAAACAGCAATCAGCCTAAAGATGCTATATTAAACAAACCAAGTTTTGTTTTGCTAAACTAAGCAAAATTAGTTGAATGCCCTAAGTAATAGTTGCTGGTATTTTTTTGTAAATTATTTCTCCACTTGTTTTTGTGTCTATGCATAAATTAAAAATCTGCTGAAATTTATTATTCATCTGAGATGTAATTAATATGCAAAAATATGCAAATTAAGATGCAATTAGGCTTCAATTCTCTAGTGGAATTTTCCATTATAATTTAATACAAAGTAATAGAGTAATTGGTGTCACGTGTAATTACGGTTACTCACGTGTACTTGCAGACGTGAAAATGGTGTGGTATATGTTAGTTATCCTATGCAAATGTACGTTACAGGCTCTTAACACTTGGGAACTAGGTAAACAAAGATTGTCTTAAAAAAGAAGTGAGCAATAGTGACCCTTCTTTCTTGTCATGTACTGTCATTTTCAGGAGCACCAATAATTGTTAATTAATTTTTGCTGTGTTTATTTCTTAGAAGTTATAAGTAGGTAGCATGATGCAATACTAGGTTTTCTGGTTTTAATGTCTTCTTTAGGAAATTGTCTTTGGTGAAACAAAAAATTATTATCAAAATGACAAATATTTGGAGGATCAGTGATACACTTATCAATAATTTGTCTTTTTTTTTAACACAAATATATATGTCCTGTCTTAATGTGGTGTGCATTGAGTTTCAATTGGTTTATAATTTGCTACTTCTTACCATACATGTTAGGACTAAAACCTATAGTGCAAAATCAGATTTATACGATTTGGTTGGAGGTAGGACATACAAAGAATTGTGGATATGAGTACATGTACTGGGTGAGCAAATCACACTGAACTCATGTTTTCTGAAGTGTTAACATCTGCAGGATCAGCCTCCAAGTTGATATGAACTGTCAAGATAATTGGCTATTTGTGATCCAGCGAACTAATTCACGGTGCTTTTTAAGTAATTTTTCTGTCCTGTAGTTTAATTCTTGCTTTGTACTTATAGAGTTTTGGATATAGCAATAAACTTCTCAAATCGCTTTAGTAACCCAAATTTCATAATTTGCCTGATAACTACACACCTTGAGGTATCAAAGCTGTGTCGAAGGGACAGATTACCATGTACATGAATTCACAAATATGATAAAAAAGTAAGGTGATTCTGTAATTCTGTGACAGAGAAAAACCCAAACAAAATTAGAACAATGCTTTCCAAAATTTATGGCAACAAAAGAAGAAAACTGAACAAATACAAAATGAATTTGTTCTTAGCTCTCAGTCATAACTCATCATTCCCTCATAGCAGCATACACCTCTCATTTTATAACACCCTAACAGCAACACACAGAAGCCGGTACCATGTGTGCAAAAGAAAAAGAATTTTTCTGTTCCAGATTGGGGTTCTTTTGGGGTTTTTGTGTTTGTTTCTCTTTTTTTTTTTTTTTTTCCTGAGTGCTAAGGCATTTTGTACAGCTGCATTTTTGTTTTAGTGCTATCATATCCTCAAAAATCTTCTTTCTTCCCTTGCAGGTTGGAACTTTTCTGTTGTTCATGTTATAAGTTTAATGCCAGTGGATCAATAGGTAGGTAGGTAGGGTGAAAAGAGTGAAATTGGAACGATTTAATATAATGAGTACAGAGCTTCAGTGTGCCAAACTGGTCTCCTTCTCTTTCTTTTCATTTGCTTCTACTGCCGCTGGCTAATTATTTAAAGGAGAAGGCATCTATGTGAGAAAATAAAATCTACCATTAGTCTCCTGTGCTGCACCCTTCCCTAGCCCCACCCATTCATCCATATGTAGCTTTTCCATTCACTCCGATAATACCACCAATTACTATGCAGTCAGGACCATTCATATTCATATTCACATCTCACTGTGGACATTTCAGCTACACTCTGAGCAACACTCATACCTTAAACTACACCTATTATACAGCTGTTGTACAATTACTGTAAATGAAGTATACAATATGGGGCTCAGCTTGTATAATAATTTGTAATCAGTGATAGGGGAAGAGAGTTTTGTGTACTTCTGCCCTGCGCAGCTTTTGGTCTCCTTCTTTCCATCATTCTTCTCTCCCTTCCTCCCCTCGGGCTTCGTTCCATAAAGGATTGTTCTGAGAGACACAATAAAGTGATTCTCATCTGGGGTAAAATAACTTAGCCCTCCTGCAACTACACCAGTTTATGCCAGCTGAGACAGTCAGCCTGTCTGTCTCAGCACAGAGCACTGATCTCTTTTGTATCATTTTTTACTGAAATGGACTTACACTTGATTTACATCAGAGATCAGAAAAAAATACTTACGTGTGATAAGACAAGATGATCAGAAGAAAGGTCAAATAGAATCACTACGAGGAGCACTACTAACTAAATGAAGGGCCTTTTGTTTAGCTAGTTTTAACTATTTATAGGGTATTAACCGCTTCTACAGGCAAAAGATTACAGACTTGATGGATCAATGCTCTGATCCAGTGGCAAATGTTAGATTGATAACAAGGTAGAGGAAGCTCAGTAGAATATGACTCATGTAGGTCAATTGGTGGGCTAAAGTTTTCACAACTTTTTCTTTGCAATATTTCCATACCTGCAATTTTGTCACTTGAAGTTAGGATGGATTTATCACTTACAAGAGCAAAACCGTGTGCACAGTATCTTGAAACAGTGCTACCCAGTCTACCATGAACATAACTGTCTTTTACAGAAAAACAAAAAACAAAAAACAAACAAAAAAAACCCCAGAAATTGTTATAGATGGCTTAACATAGTTTACTTGGATTGTTTACTCAGTTTGTTTCCCATGTCTATTTACAAATAAACTATCATTGAAACAAGATTGACACTTGTGAAGCCTTGACTAGTTCTGGAAATGTTCTTCAATAACATCGAAACCCATTGTAGTATCAGTAAACATTTGAAAACCATAGAAACAATTTAAGAATTCCTACTTTATTGCCTTATGTACAAGGGGACCCTCAGGCTTCTTCTAATGTTTTCACAAATACCATATTCTTTATATACTCGTTCCTCTACACTTACCATTACATTGCTGTGCCCTCCTGCTATGTTTTTTCTGACCTTCAAATCCAGTATATATGGGTAACTTACTCTTGTGACTGTCTTTACAGGACTGTGAATTGACTGTATGGGGACTAGTCACATATATTGTCCTTAGTATCTTTGATAATAGTACAACCTTAAGATAGATAGTCTGTCTTAGTAGTGTTGTGAGAGTCCTGTCATCTAGCATGCTATCTTATTAAACAGAATAGCAATGCCAACAAAATTTTATTAACATTTTAATAGACATTACTGTTGCAATTAGAGTAGGTTTTCTTTCTTTATCCCTTAAAGCAGAAGGTCAGAGTCAATATTTCTGGTGCAGTCCCACTGAGTAATGTGGAACTGAGTTCTTATTATGGGTTTTCAGCTGAAGAATTATTGCTTTCCATGCTATTGCTTCTCTCCTAGCGGATCTACTGATAGAGAAGTACTGCGTGTCTTTCTTCCCTCTTGTGTGCCATGTTACAGGGAAGAAGCTGCATCATTGCCCCTTCAGCAGCACTTTGTTTATACACAACTTTGTCTCCCCTCTCCTTCTTTTTCTTGAAAGAGTCCTCGTGATCTTTGTCAGATGAAGGAATGACTGACATCCATCAGCGACTAACCAAAAGACCAGTCTTTCCATTTGTTCCTGTCCCTCAAGATACGTAATTGTATTTCTTTAGGAAGGTGGTTTCTACCACAAGATAAAGGAGCAAATAGAAATTATTTGCTTGTTGTTGCTGTGGTACTTCTTCACTGATACACTTGTGTTTAGTGACTGTCATTCTTAAACTTCATGCACCAATACCAAAGAGTTTATGTATTTCTTACAATCTTATGTGTTTCTACAGTGAAGTGGCTTAGTTCAAACAGCTGTCAGTAAGACAGAAAAAGTTGTCACTTATGAGAGACAAGTACACATTCAAGGGGTTAATGGTTCAGAGTTCTTGTGTTTGCCAGACATATGAAAAGATACAATATGAAAAAGGAAAAAAACTCATTCTTAGATGACCTTGTAGAACACAGGTGTTCCAAACATAGTATATACCACCACATCTGCTGCAGTTCAGATATCTCACATAATTAGAACTTTGAATGCAGGTTGACACCTCCTCTATGCCTGTAGTAAGGTCTCTCTAGCCCAGCTTCACAATACAGTTATGCAGAAGCTGTCAGTTAAGATAGGTCCTTTTGCAAATACCAAGAGAAAGATTAACATATAATTCATATTAAGAGCTTTTGATGAGCTTCCAAAGACCCACAGTTAATCAGTAAAATAAATGTTTCTAACTGGAGAGATGTTTTGGATCCTGAGTTCTCATCAAGTGACTTACCCACTCCAAACAGATGCTCCGTCTCTTTGTGGAAGGAAATGGTTTTAGCTCTTTGATCACAGAAAGAAATGTGGACTGCACCGTGGTGATTAGAAGAGTCATAGTCTGATGAGCAGTGGCCTTGGTAGCAACACCTTTTTAAACAGCCTGACTTTTCCTTCTCGTCCTTCTGGTCCCTGGCTTAATGTTCCCACACCATTTCTACCCTTCAGCTGTGCACCCAGAAGCAAGGGAATGTGATGAGTGACAAGTATTAAAAATAACCTGTTAAAACCAATTTGTTTTACTCTGACTGTGTTAGTCATACTGCTGCTAAAAAGAATATCTCAAATTACATTCCTGCTTCACCAAACTCTGTCCCTTTCTACTGTCTCCTCTAACTGACTCTAGATAGTAGACTTAATTTGTAGTGATTTCCATGGAATCCAGAATACGATCCAGATCATAATCATTTCTTTCCTCCTTCCTCGACAGCACTACATCTTGCTGCTCTTCCATTCACATTAACAAATGTCAGGTGTCAAAATGTGTTATGTGCAATATTCCATTTTTACTTTAATGATCTCCTACTCTTATTTTCTGTCTAGGAAGCACTGTCTGTCTTGTTAGTCATACCTTGCCATAAAATCCTCCCTCCTTCATCTTTCCCACTCCTGCAGTAGTCTACAATAGAGTCATATCTTCTACTTTCAAAGACCATGCATTTGTGCTATGGCCTCACTGACTTGCTTTATATTGCTTTATCTTTTAACTTGATCTTCCTGGTTTGGCCTCCCATGAACTGTTCACAGTTCCACACTAGAGTGATGTAAAACTCCAATACTGTCAGATCTTAAGTTAAAATTTCCCGGAAGTTTCTTTGCATTTTTAGTATGGGAAATACAGAGAAAGAAAAGGGGAGACAAAGAGAGGATAGACTTCAGCTAGCAACAGAACAGCCAGCACCCCATGTTTGCAATGCTGAAGCAGGGTGAGAGACTGAACTTCAGATACAACTCCAATCAATATTTAATTACTGGTATAGAGTGGAACAAGGAAATACAGGAAACACAAAAAAATCTCCCCTTTTCATCTGGTGGAGTTCCCCTGAAGACAAAAGTTGAAGATGTGTCTGCTGTCAGCCCACTTTAGTTGATGGGGTGACTGCCTTCTCTGTTTTGTTATTGTCAATTGCAGAGCAGAACTGTAGAGCAACACCACTCCTTAGAAGTCCACCCTCACCAAAACTGAAACTTGCATTGCAAGTGAGGCAGAGAGATTTAGAAAGAAAAAAGTAAACAAACATAAAAGCAAAACCAAAAAGCTCTCTCTATACATTGAAAAATTTCTAGTACACTTCACGTAAGACCTCTCTTCCCTTTTCCACTCATAACTAAATAGCATGTATGAGGCCATTTTATTCATTCATTTTGCTAAAAATCTTTATTTTATCACATGCTCAAGTCTATTTCCTCCCCCCAACTGCTGATCACCACCACTACTCTAACAAAGATACCATATAACAATTAATTGCTTTGCTTTGTATTATAGCTCATCAACTTGTTGGGAGCTAGGAAAAATGAAATAATGGGGGTCACTTCTGGAAAAATGAGTTTATTTTCATGCCAGCTGCAGAAAATGAACAAGGCTGGCTTCATGCCAGTTAAAGGGATGCTATAAGAGGTTTCCTTCTGTTTGCCTGAAGCAAAAATGCCTATCTGAGGAGTTACACATGCACATACACACATACATGTACATGCATGCAATCTAAAAAAAAATCTTGTTGTGTAAAATAGGCTAGATTTCACATTTCTTGCTATCTTTTGCCCTCACTTTCCATCCTTTCTTTTTTAACTTACACTCCTTTTCTCACATGTTTATCCTTTGGCAAATGGTTGAAAATTTAACATAAGTAGCCTTGCCAGCCACCAAGGGGTTTACAGCTACAGGACCTGGAAACCAAATATTACTGAACTAGCTTAGAGTTTGTGTAGAGTTTTTAGCCTTTTAAAAGCAAGTCTAATCACCTACTTCATCTATTTGTGAAACATTAAATGATTAAAAGTTTGATACAAATGGAAGGAACCACATAGATATTTTCAAGCACTCAGCATCTGTGTACTGGTATTTTGACTAATGTGTCTTAAATCCCTAAGAAAGCTGAGCTCTATAGACTTAGCAGATTACTTAATGGCAGTATATGTTAAGGTACTGCCATAAGTCAGTTTGGAAGTAACTGATGACTGGACTCATCATTGAGGAGAGAGGATACAGCCTCTTTGTAGCAACACTACATCCTTGAAAATAATTTCTTCACTGAGATGCAAATGTCTGTGTAGCACTTCGATGCTGTACATGGCAATGCCCTTAACTTCCAGATTTCAGCCATGTATCAAATGCCTGTTTCTTGTTATAATTTCAGGAAATTTGAATCAAGAAATGAAATGAAAACCTTTTTAATATTGAAATTCATGAGCCCTACTAGCAAAGAAAAAAAAAATAGTGTAGCTGATAAATAAATGAAAGAAGGTGTAAAGAAGTATTAATGTTTTCATTATTTCATACTATTTCTATTCTGTTCCAACTGATTTCCATAGTAATATAGTTAGCTCAAAATCTGTCTTTGAATATAAGGTCTCCATAGAAAAAGCAAATGTGAAAATGGCAATACTTTCAACACTTCTTTAATAAAACTAACATTTTCAAATCTGCTTTTATTAAAACACAATAAATACCATCAATTTTTGACGTGAAATCTCATTACACACTGTAAATATTTATCACTTTCCAGAAAGAAGATTATACATTAGTTCTATTCATTCAATTCAAATCCGAGTAAGAATGAATTCATGTTTTATTTTTCTTCATCTATTTAAAAAGAACCAGTTGCTGGAAGAAAATGAAAGAAATGCTTTTTGTTGTTGCTAACAGATAGGCACAGAGAAATATCTCAGAGGTAAGTGCTCTGACACACTGTTCCTTGACCCTGCAATTACTCTCTGCAAATGCCGTTTATGATTCTCACAAAGTCCCATTGGTTTCAAAGTGAGTCAGCCCATGAAGACCTCTTCGGAAGAAGAATATACTAACCTTTCTGTTTCTGGAATTTGGCTTCAAACATGGACCGAGGTTACAAAGAAAAGAAGAAAATCTGATTATTTTACTCTCCTTTTACCTTTGTAACAGAGTCACTATTATATTAACCGGTAGATTTCAGAACACAGAAAAGTGCCTGTTCACAAAGCTCAAAATCAGAATAGCAGTGGTGTAACGCAGCAGGACAAGGTGAATAGACATAAAAACCTAGAGGCCTGTACTAAGCCTGCCTGTACTAACCAATACTAGGACTCTATTATTCTTTTAATTAAATCTAGACCGAGGTATTTAAAATAAATATTTAAGCCTCAAATTTCTAAATCGTCTAAATGACATGCTTTCTGAGAAAACCATTCTTGCAGTTCTGTTGCTTTTTGAGTTTATGGTTTTATGTAGATAACAATATAGACCATATCCTGTTGCAGAGTCTTTGAAAGATCCTGCAGGTATCATCATTTAGTTGCATGTTCCATCAGTCTCAGATGCTTTGAAGAATGCTTTTGCTAACCTACACGCATTGCAGAACAGAGAAAGTGTGCTTCCTCACCTTTTTTTTGGCCACACTCTTTGCAGAATAAAACAATTTCAAGCATGCAAAGAGCGTTTGACACATTGCTCAAGCAATTTGAAATTCTGCAAAAGCTATTCAATCACTCTGCTGATAAACAAACAAACAAATACATAAAATTGAGAGGCTTTCAACTAGAAGTAAGTCTGATGCCATGCACAAGTATAAATTGGGAGAGAAGTGGCTGGAGAGTGGCCCTGCTGAAAGGAATCTGGAGCTGCTGGTTGGCAGCAGCTCAGCAGGAGCCAGCAGCGGGCTCTGGCAGCCCAGAGGCCAAACCTCATCCTGGGTGCATCAAGCACAGCATGACCAGCCAGTTAGAAAGAGGTGATTGTCCTGCTGTGTTCAGTGTTGGTGCACATTCAGCTTGAGCACTGTGTACAGTTCTGGCCCCACCTTTTAAGAAGGATGTGAAGGTCCTTGAATGTGTCCCAAGGAATATGACAAAGTTGGTGAAAGGGCTGAAAGGCATGTCCTGTGAGGAGTGGCTGAGGACAAAGGGTTTGTCTAGTTTGGAGAGAAGGAGGCTGAAGGGAGCCCTCATTCCTCTCTGCAGCTTCCCACGGAGGGGATGTGAAGAGGGAACTGTTGATCCTTTCTCCCTGTTATTCAGTGATGGGATACATGGGAAGGCTCAAATCTGCACCAGGGGAGGTTAGGACTGGACATTAGGAAGCATTTCTTTGCTGAATGGTGGTCAATGACTGGAAGAGGCTTCCTAGAGAGGCTGTTGATGCCCCAAGCCTGCTACCGTTTAAGAGGTATTTGGACAATGCCCTTAATAATACGTTTTAACTTTTAATGAGCCCTGACGTGGTCAGGCAGTTGGATTAAATGATTGTTGTACATCCCTTCCAACTGAAATTATTTTATTCTATTCTGATAACATGATATCTATAATCAAAAGATAAATGTTAAAGGAAAAAATAGGAATTCTGAATGAAGGCTTGAAGTAACACACAGAATCACACAGCACAAAATACTGCTAAGTAGAATTTGTTTACCTGGTGATCATGTGAGAATCACAAATAACTATGGATGAATTTAATCAGAAAGATGTGAAAATCTTTACCCCATGACTTAATGAGGACTACAGGGCTTCTCCAATGAAACAAGGCAGTCCTTTTATGGGAATAGAGAAATGGACTTTTTCAGTTATGAACTACAGTATTCTGCCTGGCTACATAGTATTATAGATTTGTCAAAATCTGTCTCTGATTTCTTTAGGTCCTCTTTTTTCTGTCACCAAAAGTTGTTCTTTGGAAGATATAAAAACACTAGAGCTATTCCTGTCTTTTAAGAATAAGTTACAATGAGAAAAGAGTGAAAGATAATTCAAAGCTTAATGGAGTGAGGATTGTGATACTCCCAAATTCTACTTTCGGGCTAATGAGAAAGTGAAAAAAATTTCATCTCCATCGTTTCACCTCCATTGTCGTTTACTTTAGCAGCCTTAGTGTCAACCATACAGAACATGACTATAGTTTCTTAGGCCCAAAGAAGCTTAAGAACTTGGTTTTTTTTACCAAACCAGAAAGAAATGTTTGTATGTGAGAAATAATAATTCATCATTTTTCCACACAAGAATTTCCCTGAATAGTATTTCCCTTGCAGTTCTGGTCCACCTAAATGTGCACTGTCATGTTATTTCTATGACTTCTGCTGCCATCAGTAAAGCGTTGAATACTATGTATGAAATGCAGACTTATGCAATTCAACTATCAAAGAGTAAGACCAATGAAAAATCATCTTTGAAAGTTACTGAAAATATTTAAATTCAGGATTTTTCATAATGTTCTGGTGGGTGTTCCAAGGGCAGAAGCTAATTTAACCGAATAAATAATCTACAGTTATTTGTTGTGTGTTATTTAAAACCCAGTATCCAGTGTTTCACTATATTTAAAAACTATACTCAATTTATGCAGGTAATCAAAAACACCATCATTATTCAAGTATTTCTTTGAAATTGTGATTTTTTTAATGGAATTAACATTCATTTCCAAGCAAACCTTAGCAACACATAAATAAATAAAAACTAATTAAAAATAATAATTAAAAAACAACCAGGAATGAGAGCTTCTAATTGAAGTTTAGTTTTTTAAAAATGGATGAATATTTATATTTAAATGGTGGAGTCTGAATTTCATCTGAACAAGTCAGTCCATCTCTACTTCTTACAGGCTTGGAGAAAACCCACCTTCATTATTCATATACCTAAACAACTATGTTAACAAGTACTTCTAATTGCCATATGGAACTAGAGCTCTGAGAGAGATATTTATATGAAACAGAAACTGTAGAAAAGGATATTCTCTTCTTTATTAATCTGATGCCAACATTTTGCTAATTAAACCACCACATGTCTCATGTCACTTCCTACGTGGGTCACTGGAAGAGGAGATACATTTGGGCAACCTTAAGGATGAATCCCAGGGGAGCATCCTACAAACGCATGGTATTTAAGCTTGCAAGTTTATTAAACAAATCACAAAATATATTCCAGTCTAAATCACAGACGTGGCATGACACAATTAGAAGATTTATTGATTCTTTGGGCTAGAGATCTCACAGCTTGCACTGGGGACTCTACACCCACCAGAACCAACAGATTTGCTTCATCACAAGTAATCTTTCTAAACTAGTGCAAGGAAGTTTATGAAGTTGAAACTGCCTGACTTCAACTTTGCTTATTTTCAACTTTGATTCTATTTTAACCTAACTATAAACTGAACACATTTTGTATTAGTCCCATGTGTCACCACCCTGAATTACTGGCACCCAGCCCACAATAGCAGAATCACTGTATGAAAAAAAAAAAAAAAAGAGTAAACAATATTTTCTTCAGACTAGCTACCATCTGCCTGTATTAGAAGTTTTTACCTCTTTATGTAGTCCTTCTTCGCTTATTGAGCAACAGTGATAAGAATAGTGGTCATTAAAAATGCTGGCTATGTCCCCTACACTGTATTTCCAATAAATATGGTCAATTATGACTGAAATGAATGTTTTGAGGTATGAAATGGTTCTTTCCAATAATTTATTGGAGTTGACTACTTTACAGTAAAGGATATGGACATTTCTTTTGAAAAACTACTTTTTCTTTTCCTTTGTGACATGTAAAGGCGACCATGTTTGTTTCAACAGAAAATTTAACTTGATTCAACATTCTGTGAAGTTCAATAAAGAGCCACAAGGATGGAGAAGGGACTGGAGCATGTCACATTTGAGGAAAGGCTGAGAGAACTGGGCCTATTTAGCCTGGAGAAGAAAAGGCTCAGGGAGTATCTTGCCAGCATATACAAATACCTGAAGGGAAGATGCAAATACGACAAAGCCAGGCTCTTTTCAGTGGTGCTCAGTGACAGGACAAGAGGCAATGGGCACAGGAGGCTCCATCTAAATGCCAGGAAGCACTTTTTTTTTTTTTACTGTGGGAGTGACTGAACTCTGGAACAGGTTGTCCATAGAGATTGTGGAATCTCTAGCCCTGGAGATAATAAAAAAAAACCCATCTAGACATGGTCTTGGGCAACTGGTCCTGCCTGAGCAGGAGTGAGAGTTGGACCAGAGGTGCCTGCCAACCTCACCCATTCTCTGATTCTGCAATGACACGACAAAATCTGTCTGTAGTCGAAAAACTGTCTTTCTTAGGCTCTCCCTTTGGATCAAGAGATCCCTGCCAGTTCTTCACAAGCAAGCAAGTAACATTAGAATCGATTTGTAGCTGAACTATAAATGTTAAAGGCTCACACTAGATCTGTGGACTGGTGCACACTTACCTGCTACGGTCTCATCCATACCAGTCATCCATATATCACTGATTTCTGAGAATAGGCCCTGTCATGGCTATAACTTAACTTGAAAGAAACCAGTCTTGTTCATCTTGTTTCTCTGATGCCAAGAATGAAAGTCATAATCATTTAGGCACTCCAGACAAATAAGCTAGGTAAGCCAAAGTCACTTAAAGGATAAAGCTTGGTGACTTGAAGATGATGCCTGTCAAATATGTTTGTGGTGGCAGCTGACATCATATGTGGCTGGAGTGCTTATGTTGAGGTCCTAATCTCTTTCTATAGAGTTGTGCATCGTGAAAAAAGGTCACTAGCAAAGACAAGTCAGAAGTGCCAAGGACAATAAGAAAAGAGGTAAGGAAAAAAGCAAACTTACTTTTACTTGCTATCGCTGTTTAAAATTGAGGCACCCTAGAATCAGGGGTAGCTCTAGGCAGTTTGGAATGCCTGACTGCCCAAGCCATTTACATCAGTTTTTTACCTCAGTCTCCACAGGATACTAATACAAGGAAAAGCATCTTATTTTTAGGCATAAGAGACTCTTTTGACTTCATCAGGGATGAAGGGATGCTGCTCTGGATGGAGGAAGTACTTGTGAGTGTGCTTAACTGTAAGCACTCAAGTAATTCCATTGCTTTCATTGGTGTTCAAAATTAAGAACATGCTTGAGTGCCTTACTAAAATGGATTTTAGTATAGAATTTCTAATGGTTCCTTAAAGTCATAATAATGGAAATTCTGAAAGGGGGGGGAAGGATAGAAGATTTATCAGCTTTACCGTACTTTAACTTGGTATTTACTTTGCTTAAACAGTTCTCTGAAATAATTGTTAAGTCAGTGTTCTTTTGTTCTCTTTTTTTTTTTTTTAAGAAAGAAATATAGTATGTCTGCAGCAGAGCATGTTTTGTTACTACATGAACAAAATTCAGTACATGCATTTGGAAGAAGGGCCTCAACATTTTTTTTTTAATTAGTGATGTTTTTTCATTACATTTCTTTTTTTGACAGTGCCAGTCTTCTGTAATATGAAGTGGCCATCTTCTCAGAATTCATTCGAGCCTTTCTCTTTCAAAGTGCTCAATCTATGCAACAAATATCTTGCTTTCTCCTGGGAAGCTTTTCCTTTTAAGATGTCAAATTACATGTGAAGGGCTAATTTCCATCTGGAGACCTTATCAGTGAGGATCTTTCTTCTTCACAACCTTGGGAGGGAAATGTTTTCCTCTTGAATAACTTTTTTTTTTTTTTTTTTTCAAATTAGGGCCAGCCTCTAGAGCTGTAAGGAACTGTGTGATCCATGTTGCAAAAGCATTTGCACTCATCCTAGGTTCCATATAAAAGCAAATCTGCAAAAGTGGTTTGTTCACATTCTCTGAATATTTGAGAATTCCCTCAGGGCATTTCTGAGTTTTCACAACACATTTTTATGTGGAAAAATTACCAGACAGGTTTTTTTATGGTATATGGTATATATGGTTAACCTACTTTTGTCACAAAACTTTAAGGCACATGATGGGAGTCACGTTGCGCTTCTTCTCTACCCTCACATACATAAGACAACATCATATATGAGCCCAAATCAGAAAAAAAAAATGTGTTTTTTCAGAAACAGAAACTTTATTTTAGTGCAAGTGTCTAATGTGAGCTTGTATTATTAATAAAACACACATTCTTTTAGCCCCTATGTCTAACTGATTAGACTGTTACAAATGTATCTTAACAAATAGTTTCACTTATTAGATTGACAGCTAAGTTATGTTGCCTTCTGGAAGTCACCTATTCACCAAATTTTTTAAATCAGCACCTCTCACTCCATTTGCAGTACAGCCTATTTAGCCTCATTATCTTCCTTCTCTCATATCTCTGAAAAAAATAACCCCCAACCTGGTTCCCTGCTCTGCGACAAAACTAAGCCAAAATAATTCAGAGAAAACTCTCTAGCTGCCCATTGAATGATTTCACTATACTCAGGAACAAACGTAACACATAACATCACTGAGATTTTAAGTACTGGTCACAATACTAATTCTACAGTGATTTTGAAGTACCTCTAGATATGAAGTTTAAAAATCATAGTTTTCAACAACTGAACTATCTTTGTACAAATATTATGCTGACTGAGAGGGAAACAAACATGGAATTTTGATTCAACTGGTTGTTTTCACTCCCAGTATAATGTCCCACTTTGAATTTTTTGCTTTTGGTCCACATTTATACTTCCTATTAGTGTTCTACAACACATGTCTTTTAATTCCCAGCCCCTACCTTTGGTATTTCAGATAAATATGTGACAGGAGAAACTTTAAGGTGATTTTTCCTAACTTCTTTCACTACGGGATTCACATAATCATGCTAAAAAGTGACAAAAATTTATACTTTTAAAAATATATTGGTAGGGTGAAGCCAGAAAGTTTTGAAGTAATTTTATGAGACATGTTTTATAACATTATTTTTTTTTTCATTATTTAAGCCTTTACTAAATATCTTAAATGAAGAAATAATCAAAGGATTTTTTGTAACACAGTTTCCAGCTTTGAGCTTCTAAAACTAGCTAATCAAACAATGACCTTATTTTTTAATAGAGGGGGCAATTGAAAATCATTGAACAGACCTACCCCCTAATGATTTTTTTCTCAGACATAATTACAATAATTAGCATTATAAAGTGCCAATTATCTTTGGACACAGAGGACTTACACACCAGAGACAGAGGTCCACATTAAGTAAAGAGGATTTTGCTTTCTTCTGACACCATTTTTTTTTGCTTTTGCAAAGAGGTAGAGGACACTTAGCCCATCAGGCCTCCTTTCCAAATGTTCACATTTTGTTCATGCTAGACAACTGAGCCCAGCAAAGAAACAGATCGGTTCTTAAAACTACTATGGACTGGTTCAACAGCACATAACTAGTCTGCAGATCTGAGCTAATCCAAGCTTATCTCCTCATTTTATTTGACCTCACATTATCCAGAAGCATTGCAAAGACCTTGGTTTTTTTTAAAGGGTTACTTCAGTCCTACTCAGCCCTGAAGGGATTGGATTAATTTTGTTAGCAGGCCGTATCATTTTCTCACAAGTTCTTCCTTACTGGTACAGCAGAAGGAAGGTTCCAATCCCCTCAAGAAATACCAAACTGGCATTTTTAAGAAGGACTGTACTGCCAGTTGCATAGGTTTGAAAATCAGGAATGAGAACATCATGAGCATGATTTAAAAAATAGAAGATTAGGAGTTTGCTTGGTTTTATTTATTTTTTTACTTCCTGCACTGTACCTTACATCTGTCCTGGGCTAAATAAACCTCCTCCTACCCCTCATGCTGGATATCATTGCCTAAACCATGAACCATTTATCTCTTGCCAAAATTCCAACTCTTTTTGCTCTAGCAGACTATAAATATTGGTTTATCTGGATTTTTTTTCTGCATGTTTGCAGTCCTTCTGCAGAAAGCACCATTATTTCATTCAGGTGTCACACCCAGTCCTTCATCTGTCTTCCCCAGACCTCTTTCCAGTGCCTAAAGAGAAATTTTGAGACATACTTTGATGCCCCTTATTCTCCCTCACAATCTGAGCTTCACAAGTAACACAGTAAAACATGACATTCATATATGCATATTTCTATAGATATCTTGGTGTTTTGCTTAATCATCACAGACATATTTAAAAGGTTATTCTTGAAAAACTTTTTTACTGTGAGGGTGACCGAGCACTGGAACAGGCTGCCCAGGGAGGTTGTGGAGTCTCCTTCTCTTGAGACATTCAAAACCCGTTTGGACGCGTTCCTGGGCGCTCTACTGTAGGTGATCCTGCTCTGGCAGGGGGGTTGGACTAGATGATCTTTAAGGTCCCTTCCAACCTTTATCATTCTGTGATTCTGTGATTCTGTGATACTGATGCCTTACTGCAAGACATATATATAGAATAGCTTATCTTTAAACATAAGCAGGTTATGTGATCCGAAGAAATTGGCAACAGCTCATAGCATGTGCGATATGGATAGATTGTTTTGGATATTCAAGGTAGCAAATAGAATGACTGTAAGAGTTTGCTCTTGAAAAATGTGCTCTGCTTCAGCTGAGAACACCTACTATACGCCTCTCACAACGTTATCTGGGCTATCAGCAAGGAGTCAACCTTCTTCTAGCTAGGATGGTATGAAACCACTCTCTAAGCACTAGCTGAAACATCCTTCAACAGTATTCCTTAGGCAACTTTGGCTATATTCCTTCAGAGAAGACTACTTGTTATTCAGATTGTTATGTTGTTTCCCTGGGTCTGAACCAATGCACTCAAATTTTGTTTGAATGTTAAAAGTTATATCTGGATTCAGTAGAGGACATCTTTCTTTTAGTGGACCTGGCTTTTTGTCCCTCGCTTTTTTTATTACAAGTCATTGGTCAGCTGTAATCACTTTTGAAGGGAAAGTGTAATTAGGAGTTCTGTGAAATTGGTATAAAAAAAATATTCTCATACTCTCCCACAATAGGACTGGCAGAATAGTTTTGTGTATTGTCATATATATTTTATGGTTGTATTTCCTTTGAAATTCATCCAATCAGATTCACTGGTCATTTAAAAATGCTGATACCATTATAGCTTTTGATATAATAACTGTGTAAGTATTTTGGGGATATATATTTGTATCTTAAAATTTAAAAATCAGTTTTATTAATAGTTAGATTTTCTCTGCTACACAACCTTTCCCTGACTCTTCTACATGAGAAACAGCTTTGGGGAAAATAAAACAGTGAATGAAGTATAGCCCAATGAAGTTTGTTAAAAAGATCTACAAAAACTCTGCTTAAAATGTATTGCAATATGATCAGATTCTCTTTAGCTTATGCATACACTTTTAAGTTCCTTATTCTAGATGTCTGCTGAGCTTGCAAAGGAAGTTCACAGCAGTTATTAGAAACTTTGAGTGTTGGATGCATGGTGGATCAAGGCTTAATATCACCCAATAGGACAGAAAAGGCATCTTCTAATAGCTAAGACCCTTTCTTCATATCTGTGTGATTTTTTTTTCCTAATGCCTTACTTTTTGTCATGCTGGGAAGGTTTCTTCCCTTCAATAAAAATACATAAGTACAAACTTAGGGATAAAAGGGAATTAAAGTAATACAATATGAACAGAATACATCATACCAAGCATTTCAAACTATACACACTCACAGGAGTAATGAAAATTAAATATAACGTCATCATCTACTTCCCATATGAACAATCAAGGGAGTCAAAATCTAGCTAAACCAGCAAGAGTAAATAGTTTAGTGATGAAAAATTGATATAAAAAGTTCACTGAAAATATAAATATCCTCTGGGCTGTCAAAAGCAATCGGTTCAGCTCAATCTGGTAAATCTACTTTTAATGATAATGGCAACAACTTTTCCTTTTTATTACACTTTACATAAATTTATGAGTTTTATCACTTCAAACCAAATAGAATATATTTGTCTCAGCATCAGGGTTTAAAGTCACCATTTGTCTTGGAAACCCACCTAGAAATACAAGAACACATTGGTGGTTGTAACCCATTTCTGTTAGGTTGGAATTAGACTTCTTGCATCATAGAACTGCAGCTAATTAAAAGGAAGGAAATGAACGTATAAAGACTGCAGCACTTTAAGTGGCATCTTATTTTTCTTAAATAGCTAAAAATGTACATTCATTGCAGTTTATTGTTATGGAAAAGTGTAGTTTAGAATTGGAATTTTCTTTAATTAATGCCTTTTATATTAGATTATATATATTTCCAAATGGCACACAGTGAATCAGCTGGGACCACATCAGTCCAATTCTATAAGTAGCCAGACTTTTGAGACCTCTGCAAAGGATGCTGAAAGGTTATTTTTGGTTATTTTCTTCCAAATATCTGATTTTGTTTTTCCAGGAAAACCACGGAAGTCAATAGTATATATCCCAAAAGTGAGGGCATATTGATCTATAACGATACATAATACTGCCAGGAACACTACTAAAGATACTTTGTTTTACTAAAACACAAAGGAAAATGTTGGTAAATTGGTAAATAACAAGTCAGTCCCACTTAATAGTCACAACGAATCATAGAATCACAGGATCACAGAATCACAGAATATTTGGGGTTGGAAGGGACCTCAAAAGATCATCTAGTCCAACCCCCCTGCCAGAGCAGGATCACCCAGAGTAAGTCACACAGGAACATGTCCAGGTGGGTCTTGAATGTCTCCAGAGAAGGAGACTCCACAACCTCTCTGGGCAGCCTGTTACAGTGCTCTGTCACCCTCACAGTGAAAAAGTGACCCAGCTTCTTCAGCCTTTCCTCATAAGGGAGATGTTCCACTCCCTTCAGGATCTTTGTGGCTCTGCACTGGACTCTCTCCAGCAGTTCCCTGTCCTTCTTGAGCTGAGGGGCCCAGAACTGGACACAATATTCCAGATGTGGCCTCACCAGGGCAGAGTAGAGGGGGAGGAGAACCTCTCTTGACCAGCCATCCCTCTTCTAATACACCCCAGGATGCCATTGGCCTTCTTGGCCACAAGGGCACATTGCTGGCTCATGGTCATCCTGCTGTCCACCAGAACCCCCAGGTCCCTTTCCCCTACACTGCTCTCCAGCAGGTCGGTCCCCAGCCTATACTGGTACATAGGGTTGTTCTTTCCCAGATGCAAAACTCTACACTTGTCCTGTGTGTATTTCAGAAAATTTCTCCCCACCCAACTAAGTGTAGTACTAAATTAAAGCCAGTTCACATAATTTTTGTGATTATTTGACTTTTAACAGTGACATTTTGTCAGGACTTGAATTATAAGCTGGTCTCTCATGGTTATCATTCTATTACGTTACAGAAAGCATCATCTATATCTAAGGCTGCAGATATTTCAGTACACATTGCATCAGGTCCAAACTGAAAAATCACCCTAATTTCCTTTTTCTATCACCTTTGACCTGCCAGGCTTTGCAGACTGATGTTTAAAAAATGTTACTGTTTTCATAAAATCATAAAATCATAGAATAGTTTGGGTTGGAAAGGACCTTAAAGATCATCTGGTTCCAATCTCCCTGCCATGGGCAGGGACACCTCTCACTATACCAGGTTCCTCAAAGCCCCATCCAGCCTGGCCTTGAACACCTCCAGGGAGGAGGCTTCTACAGCTTCTCTGGACAACCTGCTCTAGCGTCTCACCAACCTCATAGAGAAGAATTTGCTCATCATAATGTTACTACGCACAAAGCAAGTTTACTCTGGTTTACCTAGCATCTGGAGGAATGAGAGCATGCATTCCTATTACATTTCTGTCACTATTTCTGCAAATTGCAGATATATCATGCAAACACTGTATTTCATACAGTCCTAGTTTATGAGAATAAGCTTACTGTTTTTCTGCTTCTGTCTTGTTTCCAACCATTAAGCCAAATCAAAATGTGCTTAAACAGAATCCTACCTTGCAGTACTGTGCAAAATCTGATATTTCCATTAATTTCTCACAATTTCTTAATTTTACCAGATATTAAGTTTTCCTTTGCTTGTTCTATTTTTCTGCAGAAATCTATTCTATAATTTAAAAACCTTTCCACTCAGCTACATATTGAGCATCTTCTCTCTGAATAGACTTCTGACTTTCCTTTTTATCCAGAATATTTACAGTTAATTTCCACTCTTGAGGTAGGAAACTCTTTTTCTTGCTTGCCAATTGTAAAATATTTGAACTGTTTATAGATCTCTAAAATTAATTATTATTGCCAGAGGTCTTTTGTATTTCTTGGGTTTAATTGCTATGACTTGTGAATCAGTTTAGCTTCAAAATGAATGATTTAAACAAAATCCCTACACAGTGAAGAGCAAACTTCACAAAGTTTCAATTCTGACACAACAAGGACAGATACATGGTAAAAGTAGACAAAAAGCGTGGCTGTGGTCACAAAGGTGTAATGAAGCTGATAAACTTGTGTTCCAGGTAGATGTATAAGTGAGAATCCTCACTGAGGATGGAACGGGATGAGGGCTTCTCCTTGTTTTCGTGCTCTGAAGCCTACCTAAAAATTGTACCTGAATGTAGGCTTGCACCAGCACAGCTTGACTCACAATTGCTGTGTTTAGATTCATATTCAGACTCAGTCACCTCAACAGCAGCCCAGGAGAATAGGAGTTTTATTATATGACAAGAGGCCTGCTGTCATAAGCAACTTAACACCTCGAATTATTTACCAGTGATACTCATAACGTTGTGGGAGGCCAAAAAAAAAAAAGAAAAAAAAAAAAAAAGAAAATACAGTGTGGAACTTTCTGAAAACATAGCCAGGGTGCAGTAGCTGCCTGGGAAAAAAACATGAATAAGAACCTTGGTGTTAGAGGAGGTCAAAGTGTGCATTCGAGCAGCTTAGCTTTTCATGATAATTCTGCTTCCACATCCTGCACTGCTGAGACTCAGAGTTGCTTTTTTAAGTTTGTCCATAACAAATTTTAAATATTCTACTTCAGGTTAATTTTAAGTAAAGAAAAAAAGAAAAATAAATATTCTAAGAGAATATGAGCTTCTCAGACAGAAGTCTGATAATATATAAACACATATATGTTCTCTGTGCAGTCTCCTTACATTTAGAAAACACAAAACGATCTACGTAAATTTTGCCAGTCTCAGTATTGTGTGTAACACAGAACACAGTTTCAGAATCTGTAGGATTTTCACTGTGACAAATCAGTACTATGCCCTTCCTCATTTTCTTTAAACTCTTTCTAGTGGTATTACAAAAACTGTTCTAAAAATACCAAGGATAGGCCATTTTGATAAATCCTGTGTCAGTATTTGTAGAAGAGTGGAGGAGTAGGCAACTGGAAATTAATGCTTCTGTTTTTTTTCTGGAATTGGTATTATTTGACCTCAGCAATGTTCCTGGTGAATTGAAATTTTCTTACTCTAAATCTCATATATACAAAGACAGCCTGAATAGTTATTTTAACACAACATGCCCAAAACACCCATAGAACTTAAGGATTATATTTGTCAATTAAGGATTTGGGAAGCAAAACCCAGGTAGGCAGTACAAAATGGAATTATTTTACATAGTATAGAAACCATTATGCAATATGGTCAGCCTAGCATTGCTCATGGTTCTTTGTGAGAGGAGAAGGCTGTTTGCTAAATATAGATAAAAATGTGCTGCACTTAGCCAATAACTCATGACAGAGAGGTAACATATGCTATCATAATACAGTGGGAGTTGCATGACACAAGAAAAGATGAGCAATACCACCTTCTAGAGTTACAGCCCCTTATTGCCATTATAAAACATCTTTATTGGAAACGAAAATGCAATATTTTGGTAGAAAGAGGAGATGAAGTACTAGGGTAAGAGAAATTTTTCTTGGAGAACATTCAAATTTACAGCTGAGCAATACCTTTCGTTATGTATCCTGCTGTATTCATGGTCCATCAGAAGACAGCTGTCTGAGGGTACTCTGCTTGATATACAAGGCAATAATAGAGTGACATTTTTAACCTCAAAATAGAGGAGGGGTTTTAAATAAGAAAATACTTCAGTGCACAACAAGCACTGAAAGTCCTGTTCTCACCTCCTCCTTCCTTCAAATGATTTTTGGTTTATGAGTGTTTAGTCAGGAATGATAATTTTAGTGTCTGCCACATTTAATTTCAAATAATATAAACTGCTAAAATAGATTCTAGTGCCCTAATTCGCACTGACTTTAAAGGGAGAGGGATTAGGCCCAAGCTGTTATTCTTTTGTTTGGTAGGCAGGAAGCTGAAAATTCATGACTGACAATGTTCTTTTGAGCTAACGTATGCTGTCACTTTTAAGCTCTTTGGACATTATCTGACTCAAGACAACTCTACTCTTGCTCCCAACTCCACTAAAGCCCATGTGTCAAGGATTAGGGCTGGGCCAGCCACCAGAGGAATGACAGATGCTCTCTATTCCACAACGTGGAAGGGGAAAGTGAATAAGGGAGCAATACTTATGGATTGGAAAAGAAAACTAAACCAGCTTTTGTAATAAGACTAGCGCAAAACCAATACTGAAACTCCCCACTGAACCAGCATTGATACTGCAGGGCAGGCACTGAGGGAAATCTCAAACTGGACTCAGTAACAGATGGGAACCAGCCTCAGGAGCTGGATTTGGGAACTGGATTCCAAACGGGTTCACAGACAGGTTGAGGGCAAAAGAATGAGCTGAGTCCTCTTTGGATGCCAGCCATTAGAGCAAGGGGGCTTAACCCTTGTGATCCCTCAGGTTTATACTGAACATGATGCATATGGAATAGAATACTTTTGCTGATCAGTTTTGGGGTCACCTGTTCTGCCTGGTCCTCCCCAGAGGTGTGAACTTTTTTACTTCTTTGTGACCCTTTTTACTTCATGGCACCCCAACATAGTACACAAGATTTATCAGGGACCTTGGTTTCTATAGGAGCAAATACAGGTGAGAGTTTTTCTGCCTAATAATCCTTGGTAGCAACCATAAACATCAGGCATTATCACTTCTAGAAGAAGACACCGTCTGCAAAAATATGACATTACTTTCAGAAAGTGCAGTCACTTAGAATAGACTTAGCTGAAAAGTCAAAGCACTGAACAGAACTGGTTCTGTTTAACTCAAACCAAGACATTGTGATAAAAATTAGTTTTATAATATGAACATGAGTACAGCACATGAATTCATTGGTACACAAGATCAGCCCCAGAGAACAGCAACAAAGAATGCTGGATTTTTACTTTTAACTAGCATACCTAAAAGAACACTAACTGAAATATTTTCAACTCTGTCAATGGGTAATGGTCATTCCTACCTTTTTTTCCCCTATACATAAGACGCTGAAAAACTTTAAAAGAAGTTTCCAGTAAACATTATTTCTTATTCTATTTCTTATTCTATTACATTTAGTCTCTGGGACATGTTCAAATGACAGAGCACATAAGACTGCCTGAGAGTGAGCGTGGTGAAACTAGTATAAAAAAAAATGTATTTCGCATGCTATTAGGAAGTGGTTATTTTTATGCACATTCATACCATATTGCCTAGTGTACAAGTCTAATTCCTGTTTCTGAATTATTCTGTAGCCCAACCAGTCTATGCAACTCAAAGACAGACCTAGTGACAACACTTGTACAGTCAGTAATGAACATTTCTGAGTACAAAGAAGTTTTCAAAAGTTAAAAACAACTAATGCAATGCCTATC
Organism: Trogon surrucura; assembly: GCA_020746105.1. Lineage (NCBI taxonomy): Eukaryota > Metazoa > Chordata > Aves > Trogoniformes > Trogonidae > Trogon > Trogon surrucura. The sequence goes on along the minus strand of CM036622.1, from coordinate 14,044,583 downwards.
ATTTTTATGATTAACTATGTAAGAGAAATTCTTGGGGAAAAAAATCCCCAAGATTCAAAAGTTATATTGAGCTGTGATCTAGAACTATTGTCACATACCCAAACACTGAGCTTCTCAACTGTGTGCCTTAAAGTCTTTAGAGAAACAGTATTAGCAAATCAATTTTGGCATCAATAACTTGCCCTGAATTTTGCTGAAAAATAATAAAGGCATGTTATTACACTATCAGGAAGTGGCATATTCTCAACTTCCACAAAAAAACCCAGTGGATCATAAAACTTTATTTCTGCAAAAGCACTGAGACTTTTTTTTTCATCAAGCTTTCTAAACTGAAAGACTCAGGAAAACAACAAGCTTTGTTGAAAAAACAACTTTTACTGACTAGTGCAGAAACACCTGCAGCTTGACACATATAATTTAAAGCAACTTATATGAGGATCTATATAGGTCACTGCTGGTTACGTAGGTGCATGTGGGGGATACCGGCCCTGATACAAATGGTAAGTACATCTCACAGTTTTATGCACGTGCTGGTCAGCCAACCTATAGATTTGCAAAAAAATGTATAGAAGCAGAGTTAAAAGGACCTGAGCATATGTGCAAAACCCCAGGTGTTACATATTTAGGTTACGGTGCCATCTACTTAGGTTTCTATGATCTCTCTAAGTAGGGGTAAGTTGTAGGTGTGCGTAGGCTGGAGTCTTTGTAAGTCACGGGTATGACTCCAAGCCCCCTCACAGACGTGGTGTGAACCAGCATTCTGCACTCTGAGATATATCTCAGAAAGCAAGTACTGAATTTTCTCCAAAACTCTGGTTACCACATATGAACGGTAGGATAAATGCATGTTCTACCGCAGATGTGAGATAATACCCATAGCGTGCAGTCAGTAGGGACAATATATATAGAAAGCAATGTGGGATGAGTGGTAGGGCGGAGATGCGTTAATTCAGGGTAACGTTCAAGACTAGGTGGTGTGCCATCTTTCCCTTTACCACTAAACAAACTCAAGTAACACTTTGTATTATCCTTTCTATCTGTGACATGAAGCAAATGCTTGGCGAAGGCTCTTTTTTTAGAAACATGTCATGCTACATATCAAACATAGGCAGTTTCTTCTCACAAAGACATGCTCTATCTCACATTAATGAGAGTCTGTGCATTTGCATTCACTTTCACCAGCCCAGCTTGTGGTAGATTTCTTTTTGCCCAGTTCTGGTATTCTCATATTCAGAACTCGTCATTGGCCCGCAGAATTGTGCTCTGAGTTCCCAGATAGTTCAGCTGAAACTCCAGATACTCATCAGAGCGCAAAGAGCTTAAAGACTCATTCTTAATAAACTGGCTAACACAGATTTTGTTTAATTAATAAGTATTGCTGCTATTGTTACATGCCATGAGCCAAGTACAGCAGGCTATTTGCTTTTAGTTCTTATTCCTGGAAGATGGAAAAGAGTTAATTCTTCTACCACAGTTGAGAGTGGATAGCTTTTTACTAAAGACGGTTTGGGACATAATACTTTTTATGCAGATATGTATCACAAATTACTTTATTTGGATTTTTATGTGATTTGTAAAAGCATAGTCTTTTATTACTTGGATTTGGTTTTGCTTCATTTGAAACATCTCTGTGTAACCTGTATGAAAATGTTGACTACGCTTACTCAAAAGTCCTTCTCTCCCATCCCTTATTTAGAAACACTTTGTATGCTAGTCAACAGATTCAAAATAAATATAGTATCTTATACCAAGCTACAGATGAGAGGTCATTTTTGTTTTCCTGAAGGGAAAAAGAAGCACTAGAAAGAATAGTAGATTCATGTTCCAAAAAAATGAGTTTTTTTTCTGACACAACAATGAAATAATGAACCTGAAGGCTTTTTTTAACAAGCAGGAAGGACAAAAATTTAATAAATACAGTGGCTACAGAACTTTCTCATAGGACTCATCATAATGGTATAATGATTATCAGCTGAAAATGTCAGATGGGATCTTTAAATGGCAATTGGTTCATGAACACAGATGTCAGCAAAGAACTAACAGATCAGTTCTTAAATGTGGCTGGACTGACCTTATTAATGGCCTTAAACTGCAGTAATCTTATAGTCAGGGCTTCAATGTAGTCATACCTAATATAAAAATGCTCTGCAGAAATAAAGATTGCTGTAGCTCAGGCTAATATGAAAAAGTACTGAGCAAGACAAGAAGCACAATGATACTTCATGCATGGAGCAGTCCAGTAAGTAAACTTAGGAATCATGATGGGATTTATTGCTCTTTCAGACTCAGGCTGGATAAGTAATGATGTAGCTTCAGGTTACCGCATTCTGTAACAGGATGCTATCCATGCAGAAAGCATAAACAGAGTGATATTGAAATGGACACCATTGCAGAGACGGTTAAACTTTTGCTGTATAAAGCAGATCACGAGTATCTGCAGGATGTTGTCAACCATGCTAAGTAAGACTACACCATCCTCAGTGTTGACTCTCACGGTGCACAATTCCAATTCCAAAGTTAGTTAGTTCATGTGGATTCAGCTAGAGACTGGCACCACACACGACAGTCAGCCCAACACATATTTTGCAGATAAATTTTTGGCTGGGGTTAGATTTGAACTGTAAGAGCCAAGTCAGCTGCTCCAAACTTAAGCTGTTTTTAAAACTGTAGCCTTTAAGCATCCTTTCCAGATAATTTTCTTAATGTTAACAATATTTTACATTAATTTTATATTTACAATTTTCAAGTTTTGATTAAAAGCTGGGAGGAATATGAAAGTGGAGAAGTCCTCCACATCAGGACTTTTTTCCTGACATGTCTGAATATTACAAGGGACAATGGTTTTAAACTAGACCAGGGTAGATTTAGATTAGATATTAGGAAGCTCTTTAGTACGAGGGTGGTGAAACACTGGAACAGGTTGCCCGGAGAGGTGATGGAGGCTTCATCCCTGGAGACCATCAAGGTCAGACTAGATGGAGCTCTGAGCAACCTGGTCTAGTTAAAGATATCCCTGCTCACTCCTTTCCCACCCCACACATCCTACGATTGTATGATTAATTTATTCTGGCTAATACTGGCATCTAAATCAGAAAGCAGATAGGGACAGACACTGCTAAAAGGAAAGCATTTATAAGAGATTCTACTGTCATCCCATCAAGTATGTATTGTTCATATATTTATTCACAAGGAAAACAAATAAGCAATCTCCCAAACAGGAAGACACAGAAGAATATTTGCCAGCGCTCTAAATTCTAATGTCAGAGAAAGAATTATTCTAGCATTTGAGTTTAAACCATGAGTTTATGTTTTTAAAGCCAGATTAAAGATACAATAAAGAAGCAACATTTGAAAGTTTCCCACTAGTTCCTGGTTTGGTCACACAATGTAAAACAGATTTTCAAATCTCCCGTGCACATTTTATGCATGGTTTTAATCACCATTGTTTCTAATAGCCATGAAGATTATGTACAACTGAGATGACACGGGTGTATCTGAAAGCTCCTCTCTTTCAGCTGACTATATCTAATGGCCTAATAAAAGACTAGTTCTCTCTCAATTGGCCTTGCCACTCTCATACAGTTTCTGTCATTTTGGTCTTCTCAGAAAATCAGTAAGTCTTAAACAATGATTAATATTAGATATAGAAAAAAATATCCCTGTTCCTAACAAAATCAACACTGTAAAGAAAGTGACGAATCCCAACTATAATAATTCATACGCTACTACAGTTATCTGCAATCTAAAATTCCCAAGGTATTTCAGAAACAACAGTGAAATAATCTGCAAGGAGTCCAACATCACGGAGTATTAGGCAGTAATATTTCACCCATTTTACAAACGATCAGTTAGCTCCTATCAGAAAAAAAAAAAATCGACTGAAAATGTCCTGGCACTTATTGACAATGCAGTGCTAGGACCAACTACTAAAGAAGGTTTTTATTGTTTTTAGGGGAAGAATAGACAATGTAAGTGCCTGACCAAAAACAGAAATGGAAATATTTGTTGGGCTCAGACAGAGAACTGATGGAGGCCCACCTCCAAAGGTGATGTTGTGACATACAGACCCTTTCCTCTGCCGGAGATCTTGGGCCATGGTCCATTCTCATGCACACAGTCCTCGGTCTGAGTGAAGCCAATGGGACGGCTGCTCTTGGATGTGAACACAGTTCTTCATTCTCAAATAAAGATCTCAGTTCATATATGAATGACTACATAAATAAACTACCTCTTTGCTAATGATTTAGGAAAATAGTTGTCATTTTGTTTTACTATCTAAGCAAGTGACAAATTATACGTATATTAGGAAGGAAAGGATTGTCTTATTTCAAAGGTATAAGCAGTTTTGCTTAAATGTTTATGGTGTCTTAAGACTTGGTAACATATTTCTGTGTTTTCTGAACAATGATAAGTCAAAGATAAAAGAGACTTTAAGCACTCTTTTGAAAATTCCCATGTTCCTGTTTACTCTTCTAGCACTGTAAGGGAACAAGAGAGTAGTAAAGGGCGACATTGGACAAACCTGATCATCTTCAGTTCTTTATTTCTTCACATATTTTGCTAGAGTGTAACAAGGTTTTCAATAGTAGATTTTTCATGTTCATATATATTTCAAAATACATAATATTAATGAAAATTAAGGGTGAACACAAAGAGCACAGAGCTCATTCATTTTAAAATGAAAATCTACCCACAGTCTTACTGAAATAGATAAGATGATCCTTTTTAACTAGGGCTAATTTGGTAGGAAAAAATTGTAATTAAACAGTTAAACACCAAATGAAAGGGTCAGCTGCTTGCAAGATTAAATGATAACTGATTTTTATTTTTCTCCTGGGCTTCCACAATGGAAATTTACAGCAACATTTTAGAATTAGGTACTTTTAGAACCCTGGGCCTGAGGTTGAACCAGGAATATATTTGGCCCAAAGGGTTTTCAATATGATCGGAAAAGCCAACTAAAAATAATAGAGTGCCACTTAGTGGCAGGGAAAATAGTTGTCTGTATGTAAGGTACAAAGATATTCAAGCATACAAATTATTTTTTCTGGTGCTATTTGTATTTGAAATTTTCATACAATCTTATCTGATCGCTTCCAGTTACATTAAGATCATTATTGGCACAATATTATATGCATCTTTTCATATAAAAATAAAAAAATGTCTCCAAAGAGGGAATGAAAGAGAGCCCTTGTAATTAATGTAGCATTAAGAACACTCCCTTCACATTCTATCTTCAAATTACAGCCATTTTCTAAAAAGGTTAGAATGCCTGTAAAAGGCATAAATATCTTACAGCTATTTGTATTTCTTATGCCTGAGAAATGTATGCATCACCTTCCTGAAAAATCATCCCTAAAAAAGGTCTACATTATTTCTTTTATTTAAGTACGTATAGAATTACCGTTATGGGGGGAGAAACCTGTACTTAATAGCATTTTAAATGGTGGTATGTAACTCATTACCCAGTGTAATAATATTCTATTTCCACGAAAGAATGAGGTAAAGACAAGATAGTATTTGAACAGAAATAATAAAAAATAAGTCCAAAAAGAATCCATAATAGATCATGTGATTCATCAACCAGTGGCAGAGGTTGATCTGTACATTTTTAGAGGAAGAACCACTGCAAAGGACTGTACGTGTCGACAATTTATCTAAAGCCAAAGATAAAATGCATTGAAGCCAACAACAAAAATAAAAACCCTATATGTACAGTGGTAACAAAATTGGTCACTGTCTTCAGAATACGACGAAGAGATGAATATGATTTTTTGTGACTAATCCTTGGTTGTTTATAAGCACTTTTAAATCCACTAAGGCTCATTATCTCTGATTAGGTTAAACAATCCTTTGGCAATCATTTAGCTGCCATTCATGCTTTAATCCTTTTTTTTATACTGCCACTGAAACTTGCCATAAGAGGACATTAGTAATAATTCTGCAATTATGTTGTTGATGAGATTTGTACTTTGAATGGATCCACAATTTATGTGTGCATCTATGAACATTTAAAGTGAGACAACTGACCATTGTCTATCAGATGTGGATAACACACAAATATTATCCTGCAAAAAGAGTTTTGCAGAAATAGGTAAGATAAAATCTAGCAACTTTCATATTCATTCACATCCAGTATTGCAAAATCCAGAGTATATTACGGAATGCATAGTACTGAATCACTTTACCTGCAGTAACACCAACCAGGTAATAAATAACAAAAATCTGTCTTTAAAAGAAAAAATTCTCCTACATCAGATCTTGTGTTTCTATGTACTTAATGAGTGAAAAGTGTTTTAATAATAGTGACCTACAGTTAGCAATAATGAATAAATCATGAACTGTAATCTTACCTACAGCAATTTTTGACATTTTCTTGACCTGATTAATCTACAAAATGTTTAGGGAAATCGTTATAGTATTAGAACATTACAATGTTAGAGTGTATCAAAGACGATTCACTAGAAAAATATTACATAAGTCATGAGGCAGCTACATTAATAATTTACTTCAAATCAGGAACACAATTTTGAAGTAGGTGCCTGAGTGTCCCTCACTTCCCAAAAATCACAGATTTGAAGGATTTGATTCATCTTCTCTTTCAAAAAAAAATATTAGTTGGAAAATTCTGAATGAAATAAATTGAATAAATTTTGTGATAAAAGAAATAAGCATAAACTCTTAATAAAGTAGTAATTTATTTTACGCATTTAACATATGTGGGTGAATGCATTTAATAATAAATTTAGAAATGTATAACCTTAAGGAGCTGGTCCATTGTGAATACTACCACTTGTTTGAGGATGACCAAGTATATTCATTGTATCATACAAGGTCACATAATTTCATTATAGCTGTATTTTTTAAAATTTAAATTGTTATTGTCCATACCATCAATTACTCTTATGTCAGCACTGAATTTTCACTTAAGGACAACAATAACTATTTTTCCTAACAAGCAGTCTTAATTGCAATGAATTTTTTTTGTTCTTTATATATTGGGAACAAGGTTTTTGTTATTTCTTTCTTCTCCAGTTTATTTTTAAAGATAAATAAGTGAAAAAACAAGTAAAATTACCAAATGCTGAGTCATCCATTAATGATTTGTTACACTGTGTGTCTGGATCTGCGAGGAGTGGGGCAAGAATTTTTCTGCACTCAATAATAATTTCTTATGTTCAGTTCACAGTCTGAGCTGTGTAAACTTTAATAGAAAAGCTCAAACACTTTCTAATTAAAATGGTTCTAAAATTCTCTTTTTATGATCAGACACCATGTCTCTACCCAAAATGAATGACCGATTTTTTTTATAGCCTAAGTTTTCCTGCTTATAGGTTAATCATATAGGATTGACTAAATCTCTCTCATCTACAATAATCTTGTAAAATTCAATTTTATTTAGTCCTATGCCAATCTGCGAGAAAGATTAGTTCTTAATTTTACAGATATCATCTGTTATCCTCAAAAAAAGAATCATGACAATTTCCTATGCACTCAGTCAGAGCCAGGGAAGTCATGCTAATAGATTTGCTGTTTCAGGACATAAAATATGAAATCCTGGAGTTTATTAGGAGATGAAAATTCTTCTAGATTTCTTTTCACTTAGAAAATTCTTGAAGTTTTAGGCCTTTATAGGTGTGTTCTATGAACATTTGACTTGAGCAATTTTCTTAGTGTGAACAGGTTTTCTGACGTGACTTTGTGTTGCAAGGCATACTGATTGATTTAAATAAATTTCAGGTTATTTAACTCTATGCAATATATCCATATTGCCTTAAGACAAGCGTGTTTCAATTTAAAGAAAGCATATTCTTGATGATTTACATGAAACAATACTAAGAAAACAAACAAGCTTTTAAAGTCTGCATTAGCCTCTCTAAAGTTATGTACGTCTGCGCCATTTGAAACATATTCTCTCCTAGGGGAAGGTAAAATTTAGAGACCTGTTGGCTCTGATAGGAAGAAAATATTTCCCTCCATTGATTTTAAGCACATGCATGTTTAAAGACAGTCTTAACCTCAGCATACCCCAGTGTCCCTTTCAAATGAATAGGAAGTAAGGCTACAGGAAACTGTCCAAAGTGGTTGAGACAAATGTTCCCTTGGATCTTGAGTTCACATAAGCCAGACCTTCAAAACTCCACCTCCCCACTAAACTGACCTCTTTCCAACCTGCAATTATTTTCCAATTTACAGACTGTACAACCGCAAGCACTTAAGCTCTGTCCTCTACACCTCTCCCCCCATTGGAAAATTCTGAAAGCTGTTGCAGAGCAATATCCATTATTTAATTCTTTAATTGATATATTTGAATGACACTGTTTCCAACTCAGAAAAGATTATGAGGCTTAAAAACACCTCAGAAACATTCGATACCAGAAGGTAGTAAGGTGTTTTACAGCAATACACTAGAAATGCAAGCTAAAATTGGAAAGAGTGTGTACCCACTGGAAATGTATCCAGAATAGTCATTTAAAAAAAAAAGAAAAATAATAAAAAAGCACAACGGAGACAGTGGGATGTCAGAACGTTCATAGAACTGGTTTAACTCAGCTGCAACTAAAGCCATCGATCATGATGTAAAGGAAACTGAGCCAACACTATTTTCAAAGTCTTACCCTAGTGCCTAAATATATCATTACTCTTTCAAATCTCAAGACAGTGAACACACAGCACTGCTAAACAGAGATGTTCTACCACACCTCAGTCAGGATACCTGACTCTTGCATACTCTTTAATTTGAAGGGTCTCTTTTTCTGCAGACAGTGGTAAATTAGATAGAAAAAATGTAAGATTTTTAGCTCTCCTTTCAGTAAACAGAACATGTAATTTTAGCAGCATAATTACAGAGAAGCTAAACAGGTGACATGGTACCAGGCCAGGTCGTCTGAAATATACTTTAATACTAGCCAAAGCAAAGCAGAGAGAAGATCAAGGCTTAGCTTTCAAGTTACAATTTTAACCACAAAATAAGTTCTTCTTAATTTTGTAGATATCGGGTCTGCATACAGCATTAGACATTTTCCAGTACATTTCCATTAGTAATGTCTTTGCTGATTAGTTTTTTTCTAAATTAGCATGTTTATCCATTAGCATATCAATATTACTGCCAACCATCCTCTTAATTTTTAGTTTTCTTATTGCAACAAAAAAATTGCCAATAAAAGCGAGCTTTACTTGAAGCCTTAATTAAGTCTAGTACAATTCTTTTTGCTTTCTTTTTTAAAGCTTTTCTAATAATACTGTGTAATATTTACTCAGATTATAGATTTGCTTTGCTCAATAACACCACTCACTTGAATAATCAAAACCTTCGTATTTTGGTTTGGCACCAACACTAACTATGGTATTTTGCATAGTTTGGAGGCATTCTAATGAAAACCTGCCTTAAAAATCAGAAAGTCAATGTCACCACAGTCAAAATAGTTTTAAATCATTTCTGAAGTTCATCTTAACAGCTAAAGAAGAGACCGTTACACATAAACTAAGCAAGACCTATTCTGATTTCCTTTGACACTGTCTTACAATACTGCTTCTGCACTAACCTGTGGAAATGTTTTTGATCAATGTCTTGCATGTGAGAGAAGGGCCAAGCCGAACTCTTCCAAAAGATTCTTTTTGGTCTTTTTCCTCTCTTTTAGTACATACATAATTATTTTCATTACTTTGATATGTTTCATTATATTACTTTAAAGCCAGTCACAGCTAACACAGCATTTAACGGAAGTATACAGAGAGCAGGCTTGAACGTACAGCAGTGCCAGCTTCTACTGTCGACACTGTTATTCAGGACAGATACTCTTGTCTGACATAATTAAATCTTGACGGTAATTATTTCTGCTGATTCCTAGTAGACTGCTGTTAAAGATATGCTTATCCACTTTCAAACACACTATCTTATTAAACTAAATGTATGTCAGTAATTACAAAGCTGCACTTTTTAAATTTGGGGTTTTCTAAAAGTCTTTTAAAATAAGAAGATAAAGCTTTCCCTGAAAGGATCCCCTGTGTTTGAAAATCAGGAGAGCTCAGAGAGTGCCTGAAACTACTATACCTGATGAGAGAGAAATAGAGAGAACACGTTTGTGTGTGCACAAGACAGGCTGTTGAGATGTTCTTGCTTCACAACTCAGGAGGTCAGTTTGTATTAAAGTTATGTGAAAATGTTATTTCTTCATGTTTATTGCCACCTTCATGTAACAAGTTCCCCTGGGCTGTCTTAATATATTTCATGTGAAATGGGTATTTCTTAGTTTATTTTGCTGTTTGACAGTGGGCGTTGGGGAGATTTCAGATAATGGCCATGCTGGATCACTAATATTTCTTCTTGCCTCATAAGACTATCAAAACACAACAAAAAAGAAGTAAGGAATAAAGTTCAGAACAAACATGGAAACCAAATACATTTTGAATTATTTCTGAATCTCTTAGGTTGGATGAGAAAAGTAAGACCACATCTGCCTCAGATGTCTGAATATTATTATTAAAGCCTGCCTTTAAACTTTTCCACTATTCATATCTAAGAACATAAAATATTTTCACAATACAAGTATATTTACCATGAGCAAATGTTTAAACAAAAGAACTAGGAATCTTAATGAAGTACCCTCAGGAAAGTGTTTAAACTTTGCCCTTAAGTTTACTTTGTTCACTAATAGGCTTCTATTTCTAGGACTGAGTAGGAAGGATAGGTTCAATGTGTTAATAAGAAAAAAGTAATAATATTTAATTAATTCTGGCTGAACACACATGGTTTAATATACTTGGCAATATCATTCTATCACATGATATGATAATTTAATGGAACTTTTTTATTTAAATTGCTGGCAAGTTTATGAAATTATAAAGCAAATAGGCCATGCACTTGAGTGTAATTGACTGTATAAATGTGTTTTATACTATACTGTTGGCAAATTAGCCAATCCCTGTCACAGAATCAATTATTATCTAGCTGTATTCTGCAAACACAATAGCAGAAATACAGCATTTATAGAAAAAAAAAACACATCATGATTGTTAATCTTACATTGTGCATCTTAAAAACAGGCAATAAACATTCATACGCTGTATAATCATCTTACAATAATGCTGCTGCCAAATGAGTACACATTTAAAGATTCCTTGTTGTTGAAGGAATTCTTTGACTGGAGGTGGTGTTTTTGTTTTTATTTGTCTTTTCAGATCAGTGGAGTGAGTTACACGTATGTCAGTGACTCAAAAGATATTGGGCTGACTGCCTGGCTGAAATTTCCAAAGCTACTTAAGGGACTTGGACACCTAGTTTATCTTGGTGTCTGCATCCACTCTAACCCCCACCTGATGACAATCTGGATAATACAAGTAGCAAAAATTCCAAGAGGTATTCTCCATGTTTTTAATGCATGCTGTTGTTAAAGGGGATCAGCGGGTGATTCTGAATGAACTGGACAGTTAAAATATTCCTCTCCAAATTTCCTTTGTCTCTTTTAACTGTCTTCCTGCAAGTAGGCCATATCTAAATTATAAGCAGCTTGTAAGATAACTTTCTGATCTTGTAAAAATAGAAATGAACCCACTATGCTAAGGAACTTGTTCTTGAAGACTGTATCAGAAGCATGGTGGTTCTGAGCAAACAAGAGTCAAGAAATCTGGACTGGCATGTCACCAGCATTGTACCCTCTTTCTATATCCCAGCCGTGCAAGGGCTGGGATCAGCAGTCATATGGACTATATGAACTGAGCAGCTACTGAGCAGCTACAAGCAGTTTCACAAGGCAGATGTAACGGTATTTCTGTTCACTGGAAAGAAACTGAGTGCAAGTTTGTAGGCAGATGGTATAGTTCTACTTATGAATGTTTCCATGCACCCATATGTGGGTTTTTATACTATGATCTGCACTATAGCTACAAAGTGAAGGATGTTCAGTGTCATCCAGGTGCAGAGAACTGAAGCTTGTGTGAACATCCTTCAACTAGCTCGTGTACTGAAACAGTTCAGGTATTACAGCAGACTGCACCAGCCCACCAGAGCACTGACAGGTTCTTGGCAGCTGAAGCCCACACTGCTACGACTTCAAGACTACAGAGCCCCCAGGCTACATGATTTAAAGCTTTCTCAGAAATGCCTGTGCATACCTGTGAACAGATGCATCGTAGATATCCCCAGCACTCTTAATGACATGCGGAAAGCAAGTTGTTTAGAGCTTTGAAAGGCTCTGCAATTCTTTAAGGTATCTTTACAGCACTTATGTGGGAAAATACCACCATCCAGCTGAGAGTCATCAGAAATATTCTGTTGTTCTAGGGCTCCAAACTCGGTGCTCTCAGTCTCAGCCCCATTATTTACCCAGACATTATTCTTTCCATGGAACCAAATTACTGATATCAATATGAAAACAAATCTGCCAAAAGGGAAGGTATCAACCATGTGCTTCTGTCTTAGAATCAGCCCCGCCGAGGACACTCATGAATACATTGTACATATTTCTTATGAAAATGAACTATGATTCAGCCAGTAGTCTTAGTACTGTTTCCTCTAGTTTGTAAGTAAAGTATTCATCTACAAGTGTCCACTCCTGTATTCCTTGTATTCAAGGTTTAGATCAAGAACTTCCCTCACTTCAGGTGCTCTTGCATACGATGCTCCCATCAAAACTGTTCTAAATTTCAGGCTCTGATCTGAACTCAGATCTGAAGTTTGGACACAGTATTTTGTCCTGGATCCCACTCTCCCATAAACATTTGTTACAAGTCTGAAGTGAAATTCTGTCCATAGCTTCTCATACAACATCTATGAAAAGAGCAAGTATTGTTTTGTTTAAAAAAAAAATAGCAAAAAACCCCAATGGGACAAATGAAGCGAAAAGGGGAAATAAAGGCTGAAGGTTTCTGTGAAAATCAGAATTTGTCACATTTGTTCTCAGTCTTGCTCTATTTCCTTTGTTTAGTTCCTTCTGATTCCTCCTGGCGAAAATTTATCATCTCACTTGTTAGCTAGGTAATTTTGAACTCTTATGCCTGAAAAAATAACTTTCATTGTGTGTAAAGGAGGAAAAATATCAAGTTTGGGGACCAGAAGGTATTAGTCAAACCAAATGTACAACTGAAGTTTCAGAAAGAGCTGCACCAGTAATGATAATTGAAATGTAAACCTTTGGCTGTGTGATTCGTTCTGTAGAGGGAATCTTGGGGAAAATGGCAGTACCCGGGACTATAATTTTTAAATTACTATATAGTTGGGACATTTTACAGGATACTATGAAGCATGGTTAAGAAAACATACTGTGAGAGTGTTGTCAGCAAATATAAATGAGTGAGGCTACAGTACATTAGATGCATGTGAATGTAAGATCTATATTTCAGATCTTTCTTCTGGGACACAGAAATGAGATTTGTTTTAACAAATCAGCAATTTTTAAAAAAATCCCATTTTCCAATGTCACAGCTCATCTTAAAGGACTTAAAAAAAACACCCCAACAAACAACAAACTACCCCCTCCTCCCCCTAAAAACCTTCAACTCAAACCACAAAGTGATTAATTTCATTGGATAGAAAACAGTGAAGAAATTAATGTAAAGACTTAATGGCAATTACTGAGCTTGGACAAGAAATGTCTCAAAGAAATGAAATGCAAAGAGGAGATCAGCAACCTCTTCAGGACATGTTGTGAGCTGTTTTATAATCACATAAGAATGCTGCCTCATTAGTCAAGTGCTAGCCAGTACTTGGGGTTCTGTAGGTTTGTGTCCTCTGGAAGAAAAAACTAATAATTCAGGTGTATTCATTAGAGCAGTCTTGATTATTTCTAATAAACGTAGTTATCAACCCTGTTTCATTGAGTGCACTGGCAGAAAACCACAATAGAGCATATCCTTGTTAACGACATGTAAATCTGCTTCTCCAGCAACTTCTATGTTCACGAACCTCTCTGTGTTCCATTCCAAGGCCACTCAGATAATTCAGAGATGGAAACGTTCAGAAACATACAGCCACTCTCTGTAACACTTTATTTAATAGGCTGTACAGCCTAATTCGAAAAGCAATGAGACACTATCATTGATTCATTATTTCCATTAGTTATTAACTGCATTACTCCAGATGTAGTCCTAAGCAAGGACTTTCATTGTGATCATTTACATAGAACTATGCCACTTGTCTACACGAAAACACTTTTCTCTTGAAAAGGACAAAATTCAGGACACAACTTGCAGTGATAAACCAGAAGGAAGATTGCAAGATTTATTCAAGCAGAGAGTTGGGATCTCACACTTCATAAAATATTTTTATAACTCTTGTTTTCATGTACGTGGTGGAAATAATTTTCTGGAAAAAAAGATGGTGAAAATATAAAAACCTAAAGGCATCTAGGTAATTACAGAGCACACTTTCTTAATCCGGTGTATATTTGAAAGATTTCTAACAGGAATGAAACACTCTTGCATAGAAGTGTTTCTATTAGATATTGAGAAAAAGTTGTCTTTCTTTGAAAGATGAAAAAGAACATAACACAATGTGGACAAGCCATACATGTGAATGTTCAAGTTCAAATAGTTCATGTTGTGTTTATATTTCAATGATAAAGCAACCATCTATGAAATTCTGATTTACTTTTTCTTGTCTTTGAATGAGTGGGAGAGTTATAAATAAAATGTTGTTCAAGGAGGTATATAAATAAATTGGTATAATTAGGTGTCATAATTAAGGTGCCCATTGCTGTTCCAGACACATTTACATAATTGTCAGTGCTAAAATGAAAATAATTGTTTGTTGGAATTGCTTCTGTTGAGGCTGGTAGTTCCTTACTTTGTCTAGTTTACTCTAAGTATTTGTTTAGAAAATATTCTAAACTCTGAGCATAAAATACCTACACCCAAGCACATCAGCGAACAAAACTTACCATCTTGGAATTTAGACAAAATGTCTTGCCTGGCATCTTGTAATACCTCTTTTGCGTAGTCGTCAAACTCTGTATGCTTTCAGTGCCCTGTGTGAGATTTGTGCATGATGTGCAAGTATGTGTTTTGGTTTATAATAAATTGTATTTAAAGAAAATGCCCTTTAGACTGATTCATAGTGGTTGCTTTCACGATTTGCTTCTATGAGTTGACTACTTGAGCGCCAGAGTACACTTAATACTTAAGTATCAACAAACAGAGAATTGAGTCTTGTGCCAGTTCATGTGATGCAGCTTTTAGATCTCTACCTTAGAGAAACAACTCAGAATACTTACTGTTTTGTTTTACTGAATAAGAGTCTAATAAGATATGTCAAATACAAATGTTTTTATCCAAAGAAGAAATGTCTCAGCAAAATTGCGTTATTTAGAGCTAAATGATTTTGTATTAGCATAAAGCTGTATTTGAGCACAACTGCAGTAATTTAAGATACCAACACGTGTAGGAATAACATTTTAGAAACTATCTAAAATCCTTTAAAAACAATGGAAGATATTATTCATACATTTGCTATGACTTTTATCATATAACCCTAGCGCTTCTCCTTTTTCCCTGTTCTTACTCCTCAAAATTTCTCTTTTTCTCAAATTAGAAGATGAAATTGTCCAGGACAGAAGTAATGGCCTGCTGTGCATTTAGACAGTGCTCCCAGTTTTGAGCTACTGATATTAACTATGGGTCCAAAGCCACAATCCAACTACAATTAAAAGTAGTCCTATAGCAGATGTAGTTTCCTCAAGGGGAAAGGGACAAAAAAGTTACAGAGCATTCTGTTCCCTTCACTATTCATATCATCTTCATTTCATGTGGTAGAAGAAACTCTCAACCACTATCGGTTAGATCCACATCTCTATGCATAATCCAAGATTTATGTTTAAGTAGTCAGCAGATGAATAACGTAAGAAAAGAAAGAATGAGATGGGAAGGTTTATAATTACCTTACATATACATTATTTGTTTATCTATATATGTGCATGCATGTCCATTACTTCTTTTATACACATAGTTAAAGAGATGGAGGTATATTTCTTAATTTGAACAGTTTGAAGAGTCCTAAGAGAACAGTTCTACCTCTTCTTCTGTAGTGCAAGAACAGATTTGCCATAGGCTGTGTCAAAAGAGAAATTCAGCATGGTCTTAATCTCTTGCATAATAGTAAAAGAGATGGCATTACTGCAGAAACATGCATCCATTCTTTTAATTTCGTCTCTATAAGAGTATAGTTACATTTTCATCATTGGGAGTAGAGAATAGACAATTAAAACCCTTGTCTGTGTTTAGTGGCTGGTCCAGCCCTAACCTGCAACAGGAACCAATATTTAAAGGACGTGACATAGCATTTGATTTAACGATAACATGATGTGAGCTGTCTGGTTCTCTTTTCCAACGCTTTAGAACTCTCAAATACCTGATAAACTCTCAACCATGCCAGATGGAATTTAAACTATTTGGGCAATATATCAGAGCCCAGTTGTATCTAAATAGTTGGTAAAATATCCTGAGCCTGATTGGTGTTTGTTTTGCTTCTTGCCCCATGTTGGGTGCCAATGAATCTGTCGCGGGTTAGAGCTGGGCTGGCCACTAAACATGGACAGACGCTCTCCAACCCCCTCTTCCCCCCGCCAAATGGGAAGGAAAAGGCAATGAGGCAGAGAGACTTATGGGTTAGGAAAGAAAAAGCTAGAACAGCTTTAGTGAAAAAATAATGGAAGTAATAGTGAAACGACAAGAATAAAGAAACTATAGACAACTATATATAAGTCTGGTATTGAACCTGACTCCCTCTCCCAATAGCAATCCCCACCGGTGCTGCAGAGCAGGCGGCACTGGGGCAGCCCCACTCTCAGCGGCGGTGGGAGCTGGATACAGGGAGCTGGATTCGGGATCAAAAGCAGGAGATCAGACAGAGACCTCCCTGGACACCAGCCACTGCAGAAAAGGGAAAAGAAGGGCAGAAACTCTCGTGATCACTCAGTTTATACTAAATATGATGTATATGGAATGGAATACTCTTGTTGGTTACCTGTCCTGTCTATTATCCCCCGGAGGTGCAACATTTTATTTCCTCGTGACCCCTCTTGCTACCTGGCACCCCAAGTGTGGCATGCAAGAGCCAGCAGTGGCCTTGGTCACTACAGGAATATATATAAGCAAGAGCCTTTCTGCATACCAGTCCCAGGCAAAACTACTTAAACATGCTGCTGACTTCAGAAAGTGCAGCCTTTTAGAAGAGACTAAACTAGAAAGTAAAAATCACTAAACAGAATTTGAGTTTTTAGCTAAAACTAGGACAAACCTTTTATTAAGTTTCAAAAAATTCTTTTTTCATGAGTGTAATAGTAATTACACTTTTAAAATGTAAACTACCTATATGACCAGAAAAAAATCTAAATGCATACACTTGACCAAACCACCTTGGGATTTTATCCTTCAATTAAACAATATAATTTTGACATTTGAACTTATTATTTATGTTCTTTCCCATATTTTACATCTGATCTACTTGTGACAATGTCAGTGGTGTCATAACATCAAAGCTAATCTTGATTGACTAAGAATAGGGCTGACACCAAGCTCTTGAATATCCTGCTTCCATGTACAGTCCCTCCAGCTTCAATAGCATTAAGATTTCTGTGCACTAGAAGATTAGCATAATTTTAAACACCCAAACTAAACCAACTTGAAATTCTCTTAAGTAGTAAGGATCTTGCAATAAAAAAAAAAAAGACATGGCATAGGGGAGGAGTAAATTCCAGGCACTCTCAAAAACCTGGCTTCTAGGCCTTTCAGGCTGGTTTTATACAAACAGTTCTATCACTCCTTTGAAATTACTTCTACTATATTCAGGCCAAGGTGGATCTACATATTTAACTATGGAGATACACCAGGTCTTCAATTTTACAGCCACAACACTAAAACAAACTGTCAGAAAAAAGCATCCTTCAGTAGCCTTCTAGCAAGCTTTCCACCTGAGAGCCCTCTGCAGAGAAGATTTTGCTTCCAGCTCTTTCGTTCTCAAATGGGCTTTCATCAGCGATTGGAAACAATCTTTTCCCATGAGGAAAGGGAAAGATGAGAAAAAGAATAGCTCCCATCAGAAAGAGAGAGATAAAAAATTGCACCGACAGTGCAGCCACTTGCAATTACCGTCAACAGAGAAGCAAAAAGATTTTTCTAATATCCTTCATAATTTTAAGACTGGTGATAACAGCTAACTTGATAACTTCACTTAATTATCAGCTTGCCTAATAATCTGTGTCAATGAGTGACCCCAGCTGCCATCTCAGCAATCTCTGCCCCACCGTGGCCAAAGATGCCTCTGCCCTGCGGCCTGCAGCAGCTCAGCCCTCAGCTTGGTGCTCTCTGTCCCACAGGCACCAACTGGCCTTCAGGGGTTCCCGTCTCCCCATGTTCACAGGAAAGGCTCTGTTTTTCGAACAGAACTAAAAGTAGCCCTGAAAAACCTTCCAGATGAGACAGCTGTACTAGCGGAGATCTGTGGTATTTCCCCCAGGGGAAGTCTGTAAGAGATTTTCTATGGAAAGTGAAAAGTCATGTTGCACGAGGATGGTAATGTCAGTTTTGCTCCAAAATCTTTTTCATACTTCTGTTGTGATATGTGAAATCACCCTTCCTTAAATGGGGAACTTCTAAAAAGTGAAGACACAGTACAGACTTCCACAAAAATGAAATTCTGACTTCCTTGTCCTTGTTTACTAGGGAAAACACAATGTTTTCAATTCTTCTAAATATGTAAGACTGTAAGTTCCCTGGGGCAGAAACAGTCTTTCATTATGCTTTTGTATAGTACCTTGTAAAATGGGACCACACTCCCGTGTGGTCTGCAGGAAGTACTGTAACAAAATTAATAAGTAATGCTTCCAAGAAACACATCAAACACAGACTATGCCGCATCACCTATTGCACAGAACATCAAAGCTGCTAGAAATGTCAACAGAATAAGCTTGCACAATGTCCTGGCAGAAGGTAACATAGAAGAAAACGGTACATCTTCCCAAAAAATGCTGGAAATGTGTGCTTTAGAGCATTGAAAATGGCATATTTTTTTCATGCGCAATAAAAAGTGTGTTGGTAGTCGATTATTAAATAAGTGAATATTAAAAAAGACATTACAAATTGAAATGTAAAGCTTGTAAATGCACTTCCATGAAAATTAAATTTGAATAAGTTGTTTATGGAAACTTAGAAATGTTCTCTGAACTACTTTAGTATTTCCTTAATTATGTTTAAGAAAGAGGTTACTACAAAAAATAGTCTGCAATACCAAATTGTCCATCTTGGTCAATTTTCCCCATGTGAGGAATAAATCCTCCCTATTTGCCAACTCAGCCAACAGATATGCTTGATTGACTCAGGAGAATTGATAGCCTCTTTGCAAAAATCTGTTACAGACCGGATCAACATGTCCATAATCTCAGGGTTCTGTATCAACTCCTTTTCTTCCTCTGAAATGACCTCACTTTTGTGAATGAATCAGGCATTTTACAAGACTAGTAAACAGAACTTACAATTATATTTGTTTGGCTTTTTTCTCCAAACTATTGACTAATAGCTAGTTTAAGGAAGCTGCAGGAGAACCTTCCTGCCAACAAAAGACCAAACTGTGATGCTTTTTAAATTGCCATCAATCTCCTTTATGAAAGTACTAAATACTAGTAATTTAAACTTAGACAGTGTAGAACAGAAATTCATCACCAGCACAACCCATATAATAAGCAACATGTTGTCTGAAGCACTCAACAGTACGATAAATTATGCACAACTCATCTACCACCACCCAAAAGCCCTCTCTGGGTGGAAGCTTTTGCTTCGGTTCTCCTCTCTTTAATATTGCCTCCCCCAACTCTTTAAAAACAGATGATGTTGCTCCCCAAAGAAAGCGTTGAGTGTTACGAGAAGGAGAAACTGATTTTTAAGAATAGGTAAGATGAGACACCAAAAAAAGAATAGCAAAAGACATATTATTAATAGAATTTCCTACCGAAAATCTTTTAACTAGGAAAGCGTGAAGTCCTGTGCTATCCTGAAAGGGCAGTCTCTGATGACAGGAAGTTATTGGCATTTTCAGCTGCGTTGGCTTTATCACATCTACCTTACTTAGTAAGTGTGACGGACACTTCATGTCAGGGATTTCGATGTCATTCAGGCTGACGGGGTTTAGAGATGATATATCTTTCTTGCTTCAGTTGGGTACAAAGTGTTCAAAGAAATTGTATGGTCACACTGTTCAAAGTTAAATGCAGACCAGGGGAAAAAAGTTAATGTACCTGACTGCAGTACTTGCTCTTAGCATGCAGTTGCAAGCTTTGAAAGTCCCATTTAAGTATCTCTTTTTTAAGATAAATACCTATTAAGTAATGTATATGCACAAGCTGAAGTGTTAAATGGTTTGTTGAAACCTATTAGAGTACACAAGATGATAAACATAAATTATAGCTAATATACTGCACCAGTGATTTTTAAACATAAAAATTACTGACACTGTAAAAACACACTTGAGTCATCGTAGCAGCATAATAGCACTAATCCATGTTTATCCAACCGTGCACTTTTCAAAAACAACACAAACCTCTAATAAATGCTTTGGCTTCACCTTGACAACTTATATGGGTTATTGCCTCGTTCATGCCTGGATAACCATGTGTTATGACTTAAATGTTCTTTAATATCAATTTATGCCTTGAAGAAAAAGGATTGAATAACACAGTGTACATATGGTTCAATTTATTACAGCAAAACAATCATTTCAGTTTGAAGATATTTTCTCATGGTGCATATCATAGAAATCTTATTCAATAGAGCTCTCAATAAACCAGATTTTTTATGTCACAATAAATGAAACTAAGGCAGCTAATTGTTGCTAAGATTCTAAATAGATGAGTCTATTTGGCTTTCTTGTCAATCAAAAAATAAATTCCTTAACACTTGTATTTCTGGATTCTAATGTCTCTAATTGGATTTTACACTATCTGATTAATGATGTAGTTTATAGACTACTGTAAAAAAAAATCTGATAGTTAAAAAGTGGGAGAGGAAATTGTGGGCTGTCAGCATTTATGGAAAAGACCAAGACGACATTGAGTAATTTAGTGTTTTTGCAAAATGGTAACGGAAATCACAAAACCTGGTCAATGACGCCTCATTTGTGATACTCTTGTTGTATGTGTGTGATACAAAAGAAGACCCCAGAGTTCTATTCTGAAGAATATTAAAATATGTAATAGTCTGTACTGAAAATGGTCTGCAGTTTTAGGAAATTACAAAACCAAAAAGAAATCCAAATTTTAATTTATAACCAAAAGCAACATATAAGCTTAAAATTCAACCAACAGATAAATAAAATTCTCACAGTAGCAGGTACAAGTACAAGGCAGTAAGAATACAGAAAAATATTCTTGTTACATGTTCAACACTGTTCAACTCCCAGTCTCATTTTCAGAAGACATTTATGATAATATTTCAGACAAAAAAGTCTTCCCATATATATGAAGAAATAGCAACCCTAAAAGAACTGCAGCTGCAAACATGTCTATGTCTCTTGTCAGACAATCTCTATTATAAGGTGAAGCAGACTGGCTATAAACTAATTTAAAACCATTATTACAGTAGAGGCAGCAATGGCTGTGAGCTCTGTAGCTCGTTATGATGAAGAGTTTTGCAGTAGTCAGGTCTTAGACAATCAACATGAAATATTCATCTTCAGATCACAATTTCTCGAATGCTAACTGTGCACATATGGACTTAGAAAGTTTGAAAACAGGTAGTTCAGCTCTTTAGAGGAATCTAAACTGAATCTTGGTACTCAAATATGAATAGGACAGTTATGAAAATGGGTAAGATTACATAACTGCATTTAGAGAGGAAGAGTGTCAAAAAGAAACAATGCCTCAGCTTATTCTGTAAGAAACAGGTTTCATTTCCAAGAAAACAGAAAATCATATCCAAAAATAGAACACTGGACTATGCAGCTCTGAGTAAAGACTATGAGATCAGAAAATCATACCCAAAAATAGAATACTGGACTATGCAGCTCTCAGTAAAGACTATGAGATCAGAAAATCATGCCCAAAAATAGAATACTGGACTATGCAGCTCTCAGTAAAGAAAACATTCACCTATTGTGGTAGATCTAGATTAGATCCAAAGTTATTTTACTACTTGTATTATTATTGCTATCATTATTGTGGTATTTTGTGGTATTACACAAGACTGTAAAGCTATAATGGATGGAACAGGCTCTTTGGGATGTGAGCAGGGAAAGTTGCCTTTTACATGAAAGAGTTGTGGGAATACATGGAGCTTTGCCTAGGATAGATGATGAGCCAACCTCAGACTATGGACTGGGATTAGTGGATAGATAGGATAGGATAGGATAGGATAGGATAGGATAGGATAGGATAGGATAGGATAGGATAGGATAGGATAGGAAAGATCAGATCAGATCAGTTGGAAAGGACCTACAATGATCATCTAGTCCAGCCTTCTGAACACTTCAGAGCTCACTAAAAGTTAAACCATATTATTAAGGGCATTGTCCAAATGCCTCTTAAACAGTAGCAGGCTTGGGGCATCAACAGCCTCTCTAGGAAACCTCTTCCAGTCTTTGACAACCATTCAGCAAAGAAATGCTTCCTAATGTCCAGTCCTAACTTCCTCTGGTCCAGCTTTGAGCCATTCCCATGCATCCTGTCACTGGATCCCAGGGAGGAGGGATCAGTAACACCCCCTCCACATCCACTCTTCAGGAAGCTGCAGAGAGCACTGCGGTTGCCCCTCGGCTTCCTTCTCTCCAAACTCAACAAACTCAGTGTCCTCAGCCACTCCTCACAGGACATTTCTTCCAGCCCTTTCACCAGCCTTCTTGCCTTCATTGGGACATATTCAAGTATGTTAAAATTACTGTGTTTTCCCGCTTGGTCATCCTCGTTGTGGGGCCTCATGGATATTACCTCTGGTGCAGTGATGACACAGCTAATAGCGGTAGTCTCTGGGCTGCAGGGTTGGTTCCTGTCAAGGTCAGAGAAAAGTAACAGCATGAGGTTTGTCCTTGGCAACTGACTGGCAGAGGCAGCATCAGGGACACCTTGCAGCTGTGCCAAGTGCATAGGTGGGAAGGGCAAGGACAGTGACAGCCTCCTGGGAGCAGGGACTGACTTGGGGCAGAACTGCAAAAGCCTTCCTCAGAGGGTGCTGGGTGGAGGAGCAGTGGACGAGGCTGCGCACAGAGAGCCCCAGAATCCCCATTGTCACAGGACCACCATGTGCCAAAGCAGCAGTGAGTGTCCTGCAGTAGGATAAAAGGCAACATCCTCCCATGTCCTGCTGCCAGAGGTGGCCTGGGGTAAGACTGAAGACATCTGAGAGGAAGTCTTTCAGAAGGTAGTGGAATTACTTGATGGGGGCTGAGTGAAGAAGATGAGGCTGGGTGAGGCTGGACAAGGCTGCTGGAGGTTCTTTGCTGCAAGGCCAGCTCCTGGTGGGGCCATTTTCAAAGCCCAGCTGATAGATAGAAATCCATCAATACTCAGGCCAACACTGTTTAACATCCTCTCTAATAACCTGTGTGATAGGGCAGAGTGCACCCTCAGCAAGTCAGAAGATGATAGAAAATTGGGAGATGCGATTGATAGATCACGTATCATAGAATCATAGAATCATAGTTGTGCTTCCCTTCTGAAGGACTGTGATGAGCTGAAGAAATGGGCAAACAGGAATCTCATTAATTTCAGAAGAAGGAAATGAAAATTCCTGCACCTAGGGAGGAACGACCTGATGCAATACACCCTTGGCATCAACTGGAAAGCAGCTTTGCAAAGGGGGAGTGCTGGGTCCTGGTAAACAATAAATTGTGCTCTGTGGCAAATGTGGCCAATAGCATCTCGGGCTGCACGAGGAAGAACATTTCCAGTGGGTTGAAGGAGGTGGTCCATCTCCTCTACAGAGGACTAATGAGACCACATTCATAGTCCTGGATCCAAGCCTGTGATTCTCAGCCCAAGAGAGATATGGACATACTGGAGAGAGCCCAATGAAAGACCACAAAGATGATGAAGGACCTGGAGATATGATGTACAATCACAGGCTGAGATAATTGGGATTGTTTAGCCTGGAGAAGGCTGAGGAGGATCTTATCAATACCTATATTATATATATATAAATACCTGATGGAAGGGAGTAAAGAAGATGAAAGCACAGCAGTGGCCTTCTCAGTAGTGCTCCAAGAAAAGGTGAAAAGCAGGAATGAATTGAAACATAGGAAATTCTATTTAAACACATGAAAAAACTTTTTTTTTTATGTGAGTGTGATCAAGCATTGGAACAGGTTTCCCAGAGAAGTTGTGGAGCCTCTTCCCTTGGAGACATTCAAACCCAACTAGACACAGTCTTGAACAGCCTGCTGTAGCTCACCCTGCTTTAAGCAGAAACGTGTGTTAGTGGATCTCTAGATGTCCTTCACAACTTTTGTGATTCTGTTTTCAATTAATTAATTACAATGCTTGTTCATGCTTACTTAGATTTACACCCTAGATAATTCACAGGGGGATTTAGAATGTGTCTAACCTATGCTTACATAGCTTCCAAGAGTGAAATTCTCTATTTTAGTCTTTTCCCCAAAGATCAGTATTTCTAGCCAAAAGAGATTCTGTAATAGTATATTGTGGCATTACTGACTGTGAAAGCAAGCCAGCTACTGATTCTTCAACCTCACTTCCTGGAACAGATACGTTTTTTACAGTTGGTGTACTAGTAAATGAATAGAAACAGCAGGTCAGCTGTGGTAGATAGAATTCTACAAGCAATATAAAATTAAAACAATATTTACATTCGGTCATTACTTCTAAATGTACTCTATCTGACAAGAACTGAGGCTATTAGAAACAGCAAATAAGAATCACGTACTCCTGATAGTCCTGGGCAAAATGCTCATGTTAGTATTTTTTCAACAAGTATGGTTTGAGTTATTAAGATAAAGGCAGTAGCGCCTAAAGATCTATAGTGAAAACCATAGTAATCTCAAGTTTGAAAAACAAATTAGAAAGAAGGCAAGAACAGTCAGTTCTGTATTACCAAGCCCTACAATTCTTGCTGAGAAGACTTTTTTCATGCTTCTACTTCTTTTTGTTATGAACAGGGCCAAAGATTCCCTTACTGAATATCCAATACTTCTTACCCTTCCTAAACTTAGTTACAGATTTAATAAATAAAGAAATAAAGCAACATTGAGAAATACGTAGATGGCTACGACGTTGTTATCATCAAAAATCTGTTAACCACTTCAGGTAAAGAAGTTTTGTCTGAACTGAAAGACTGAAGAAAAGACTCATTTTTATGCCTAGCTGGAAACAGCTACTGAACAATATCTGCTCTGTTCTGGTAGTGCCTTGGAAATTTGATGTAGCCTCAGTGCAAACAGTTGTGTTCTGTAACATCTAAGGTGTCCTCCCAGCTCTATCTCATACCTTCTTTTCCTTTTCTTGTCTCCTGCACATGAATGTGTCTTCATATTTGTGGTGAACTACTGTTCCTAGAAATATCAAGCCTGAAGAAGTGGCATTTCCTTGAAATGACATCCTGCTTAAAAGCATGAGGCAAGAGCAGCGAACTAGATCTAATCTGTATTTTTGAATGACTGAATGAGAGATGACTGAAAAGCAAAGTAATGAAAAGCTGTCATTTTGCAAGGCAAGATATAATCTCCTAATGAAGGGTGCATACTGTGGTCAAAATGCGGCTTCAGAAGTACTGGTATGAACATACACAAGAATTGATACAGAAAGAAAAGGGTCTGGTATTTTGAGGGAAAGTGTTGTTTACTGACACAAACTGACCAGTGGTTGTACGTTATTTTTAGTGGGTGATTTTAGCCAAAGTATCAGGAAAATTTTCTTTCCTAAGAACTGTACAACTCTTCTAGAAGTGTTAGCTCTTCATGAGTACGGATCATTAAATTCTATTTTGGCAAAAACTGTGTTATATGAGCTGAGTTTTCGGAACTGTGGAAGTGCTAAAACTGAGATTGAACATACAGCTCAAACTTTTACTTACAGGTCAGGCAAAAGCCTTTGACATTGATGAATCAATCCAGTCATTCACATTTCTTATTCATTAGCTGAGTAGACATAAGTGCCTAAGAATGCCATTTACAACAACCAACATAGTGAATAAAGAAACAGCTAAGGTAGGCTCTAAGAATCTTGATAGTTAAAGTCCTACAAATCTTGTTCCTGATGCCATGATTCAGGCAGGTGTCTACCTGAGAATGAGGTTCTTGAATGAGAATCCATCCACCTGAAAATCATCTAAGAGGTGGGAGGAACCACTTCCAATTACTATTTCTGGGTTTTGGCTGTCTGTTTTTTTTTTTTAAAGTGAAGGCTGTACTTTTGACCATGCTCACCAATGTCTTTGTGCTCTAGGCATGTGCGAACATCATCCAGTGCCTTGGGCCTTTGACACACTTTAGTGTGAGAAAGACACTGAAACGCTCTGCTTGCAACAATGGAGTTATGTTTAGCAGCAACTAAGTGTGTGTCCTAATAAATATATATTAAGTACTTTTAGGTTAGAAAACCAGATTCATTACGTGGCTGGAAATAGACACCTATCTTAACAGAAGTTTCACATAAGGCTTAAACATGTTCTAAATCCCTTTTTGTAAGTCTTCTTAGTAAGCACAAGTAAGTAGAGTAATACATTGAATACAGAACCATAAAAACATGATTGCAAATCATGCAAACATCCTCTAGTACAACCTTCTGTTCAAAGTCTGCATTTGAATATCTCCAATAATAGAGGCTACACAACTTCTTTGGGCAACCTGGTCCAGTTTTGAAGATGTTTTGATACATTTTCACTAGTAAACTTAATACTGAAGAACTGAATCAAGGATCCCTATGAAGAGTCTTTTGTTACCTCTGCAGTATATTCCATCTTCCTTTGAAACAGAACAATACAACAGTGATCTCTAAAAGTAATCTAATTTATGAGACTGTTCATTTTTTTTCTCCGTCTTTCTCAGAAATACATCCAGCTTCTGTTATAGAAGATAGTATCAGGATACTTCACAATTTTCAGTGCATTTATCTTCATAGCATCCTTAAGCTATAAAAGAAGTATGATTACTCACACGGTACAGAGAAGTTAGGGGAACTCCCACAGTCATTCAAGAAGACTATAACAATGTAAGAAATGGATTGGCTCTCTGAGCCTTGACATGAATCTGAATCAATTGATTGCATTTTTTTCTGCCTCCTTTTCACACATTCCATGATTTGTCTATTCCTTTTGGGAAGAGAAAGAAAGGCAATCAGGAGTCAATCAGGGAGATCAATGGAAGAAAAAACCACAAGGAAACAAGTAACTTGAAAAGAGCTTAAGTGAAAGGAAAAAAATAATTTCCTTGTTTTTAAGGAAAAAAATCAGATGCAGCTAAGGTAGGGAAGGCTACAAAGCAAGAAAGAGTGCTTGTGGATGTAGTTTTGTTTACTGAGAAACTACCTGCTGTGGTCTGCTCTGGCTTGCTACATGGCTGAGGAAAGGGAAATGACAATAAAGAGCATCATTTGCTTAGTGGTGAGCCAGATATATCAGCTACTGTGGGGCAGCACACTTATCACACAGCATTCTTTTTTCACCCTCTGAATCAAGGACTTCAAAGAACTCGGGTAACTTCAATGACAGAGATTGTTTCACGTCTTTGCCTTGGTGTGTGCAGTTTGCTGAAAGACATTATTTAATGACAGCTTGCAAGTTGTAGTTTCACATTCCCTGAAGTTCCTGATGCATTTTCTGTTAGTCCCACATTTTGCTGAGATTATAGATTTCTGTCTCTCCAAAAAGAAAAATTTGTAGCCAGTCATTTTGTACCCTACAGTACCCAGAAATGTGGGTGAATTTACAGGCTAAAGAGTAACATTAAACAATACACAGAAAGTCATAATGAAAATAACACTTTTTAAAAATAAAGGTATCGACAGAATTGTGAAGTGTTGCTAGGTCACTGGCCCCTTTGAACTGTGACATCCTATAATCATCCTTCTCTTTAAAAAGACAGATCTGTAAACTAATTTCAAATTTCACTGGAAGATAAAATATGAATCAGAATGTTGCAAGCCTATAGTCAAGTCTGCATTGCATGTTTACTAAAATGTTTCAGAAGATTAAGACATTACTGTATCAATACTATTTTTTCCATGTATGCAAATATAAGAATTTATTTGCTAGTATTATATTAGTAATTTATTAAAAAAATAAACTCCTTTTTCTAGGGGTAACTTTGGAAGAAGTTTTTGATACAAGGGTTGTTTATTACTTATTTTAAATTAAGAAATCTCTCTGTCCTAGAATTGTTCCTGAGGTTGGACTTCAACCTAGAATTTTTCGAAACAACCATTCCCAACCTAACAGCTAATACTCATGTTTGCCATAGTATAAAATGATTTAGCATTTAAAGACTGAACAGCCCAAGAGACCTACAACCAAGTAGATGACAATGGAAGCAAGGAGCAACTCTGTTGTGACTGGTTCTTTTTCACAGAATCACAGAAATATTGAGGTGGAAAAGACCTCTGAGATCATCAAATCCAGCCTGCCACCCAACACCACCATATCGGCTAGACCATGGCACTAAGTGCCACATCCAGTCTTCCCTTAAACACTTCCAGGGATGGTTTCAGCCTAGGGAATACAGCTTCCAATTTTTATTTAGGAGTTTATTTAGAATTTTTTTTCTTTTTCCTTGATCAAATATGGTGCAACAGTAGAAACACAGATGTCTACATGTAACCTCATTTCAACAAAACACCATGATGTAGTCAAAACCTTCACGCTTGTGATCTCTGCTTTTACCCTTTTAACTACACTGGAAGTGAATTTCTCATATAAATACTTACCAAAACCAGTCTAGACAGACATAAATAAAAGGCACAGCAGGTTTATCTGGGTCAAAACAGGTGCGTTACTCTAACTATCTACAGCTGTTGTATATGACAGAAGCCATAAAGAAAAAAAAAGCCTGTTTGAATTCTGCAGCTGCGGAGGATGTGGGACCAGATTCTAACAGGGAAAAAACCTAGAAGTCAAAATTCAAGATATGTGAATTCAGGGGGGATTTTAGAGAGGTCATGTTATTTTCAGGTCTCTCTTGCTAGGACCCTAGCTACATAAAAGACGTTCTGAATCTTCTGTTGGAGTAAGTCCAACACAAGTCTCACATTTTAGCTCCCTGATTAGTGGCATTATTCAGCAACAGTCACTTCTTACACCAGGTAAACTCATGCAGATCCAAATCTCTAACTGCTCTTTGTGAGTGGTCTGCCAGGGGGCTCTTCTCACAGGGAAAAGCTTCTACAGGGAAAAGCTATATTGCACTTCTACAGGGAAAAGCTGTATTGCTCAAAGCTTACGATTTGTGAAAGCTATACCTTGCAGCATGCAATTGCTTCTCTGCTATGAAGGAGCTACCTGGGTTTGCTGAACAGCCACACTGATAATAAGGAGATACAGCACTGCAAATCACCATGGGAATGGCAGCCAGCCTAGGAATATGGATCATTTCTGGCAGAATTTACTGGTACTGAACAGCGAGCTACAGTTTTGTACCACCTTGTGGTAAATAGATGTTATTGCAGTATTGAAGTGAGTACATTTCCTTTAAATTGTTGTTAGCATCCATAAGTTGAGGGTGCTTATCCTCAGAACAGGTCCTTGACACTTGAGATAACCGAAGAAAAATCAATGAATATGTTTCCACACCTTTCTTTTTCACTCTACCCTCTGCATCCAGTGACGTACACAAATGTAGCATCAATAAAAACTCTTGAACGGTCTAGTAAGCTTACCCATGCAAAAAACATAGTTCTTCTTCAGAGGGGGTCTGAACCTTTAATATATCGTGACAAGTATAATATCAGTTCTGAAATATACCTTTATTTTATTATCACCAAGGTAATCCCATGAGGTTCTCTTGCCAGATTTTTTTCTTATTCTCTTTGAGAATCAAAGTAAAAATATAGAACTGTCTTTTCCACTGTTTATTATTATTATTATTTATTTCCTCTTAACGCTACAGAATACTTCCAAGTAAGAAATATTCTAAATTGGCACATAGGACTGCAACATGTTTGCTCAGAAATCAACCGTTTGAAAGAACATTTCAAATCAGGGGATGACTCTTCCCTGAAGAGGAAGGGGAACAAAGTGAGCAGTCAGTCCAGGTTTTACTGGTTGCAAGTTCAGAGCAGTGGTGAGTAGCGAGCCTGCAGGGAGCTCTGAAGGCTAGGCAGGGACATTAACTGTCCATTGTAATACTATGTTAAGGTTTGTTTCTGTAAGCAGTAAGTTTGTTTCATGTTCATAGAGAATAGGAAGCATATTTAAAATGGTTATTTTTTTGTCTTACTGTCTTGTGTATTTTAAGTTAATTGCAAAGCATTTGAGTGTAAGGGGTTAGGTGAGTTCAATTATAATACTGTGGAACTACAAAGGAAACAATGTAGTCTACCATATTGTATGAAAAGCCTGAGCATTTCTGGGATGAATATGGTTTAAATGGATGAGATACTCCCCCATGTTTGCTTATTCTTTTCCCAAAATCAGTGAGTTGTGGAATGGACTAAGAAATACGTGAAGTTAGGAATACACAGTGTTAGAAGATCACTGATATTTAGACCACATTTTGCAGATGGGGAAAGTGCTATAGGAGAGCAAAAGGTAATGGGTCAAAAGTTTTAGAAATCTCCAAAATAATTTGGCAATTGTGTGTTGTGTTGTTTGAATGTGATGAAAATATTTTGTGGGTTTCTTGGAATGAACTTCAGTTACAGAGGAATAAAGATTTGCCTTTCCAAGGCAACGATATTTTCTCTGTGTTAATACTGAGTCTGAAAACATACTAGATACATTCTGACCCTACAGACCATACAAACTAAACCCAGACAACTCTGTGTGATGTGGCATTTCAGTTAATAGCTGCCACCTTGCATTTTTGAAAATTCACAGTAGTTTTCTGTAGAATCTGGTCATCACAGATAAAAATCCGCTGCCTTTGGCAGATGATCTGGCCATGACAGGTCCATGAAAAAGTCCATTTAGCCCAGTGTCCAATCATAGATTCTCTGAAGAAAAGTCTAAGAGACAGGACAGGTAAGAGGCCCCTATATTTAAAATAATCTGCTGCCTTTTAGCGATCAGGTTTGGGGTTCTGAACTTTGCCATAAATCATGGTGTGTAAGACACTTTAAATCGCAAAGTAGCCTTTGGAAACTGTTTTAGTTCGGGCATGCAGAAGAACCTATATCAATGTGTTCTCTAGTTTAACTACGGACTGTCTGAAAAGGTACTTCCAAGGCTTGTTTTAAACTTGGCAGATGATAATGTCATTAAGTGCTGCAAAGTCCTTGTGTTACAAAAAGTAATTAATGTCTTTTTGATATTCAGCTTCTTTGGTGCCATTCATACTATTATACCCGCACAACTGCCTAGCAAAAAGCTCCATCATACCTGTAGCCATTCTGTTGCACCCCTGTACCTCTTCAGCTCACTTTTGAGTTTGGGCTTCTGTTGCATTGTTCTGACCATTCAAGAAGCATACATGATATGCATTTGCATTGTAAAAAATGGTGTTTCTTTTTCATTTTCTGTTTCTTTTAGCAGTTTCTAACACTTTATTTTTTTGACCCAAGCAAGGAGATAATGTTTGCTGAGAATGACACGAAGTTTTCTGGAGATTATCCGTATATAAACACATCTAAAAATATCTAATACTTCTGTATGTTCTTGTGGCTTACTATTAACTATCTGAATTATAGTAAATTCTAGGAATCTTTGCAATATGTTTCAGAATTTGGTCAGTGGCTTTACATTTAGTAACTTTTGTAATGTTTATTCTACTACAAATACGAGCATTAAATACTGCATTTGATGAAGTCCGGTACTACTTGATGTTGCCTGTTCCCACAAAAAATGTCTTCAAACACTAAACTGGCTTTCAAATATTAATCTTTCTGTCTTTCTGATAAGAACTCTAGCTCGTAAGAGCTGGAAAACATCTAGAATATAACAGTCAAAGGTGTCGATACAGTCAGTGTAGTATAGGTAGCTATTAAACTTGAAAAGAAGCTTGCTTGATAAGCAAACTAATATAATTTTATAGGCTGAGTTTACACAGGAACAGTTGCAGTTGAGATGCACACTGCCTGTTTTTTTGCTATCCTAATTATGTTATCTTTTCCACAGTATGGTTCCCTCTAGTGATTCTTGTAAGGAAAGAGGCTACCTGATCCCTTAATCCAGCTAACATTTTACAAAGGAAGATCCAAATTAGTTTTGCTTACACCAGATGCTTTATGTGCAATTGGGTATCAGACAATGGTGGCTGAAATATGAAACAGGTAAATTCAATGATCTCCTTTGAAAGAATCTCTTACCTGTGGGAACTAATGTGAAATGAGTTGTTTGCATACTTGCTGCCACTCTGCAGTCCTGTCTCCTCCCCTTATGCAAACCAATGAAGGTGTAAGCTGATTGCCAGATATCCCTAGTGTCAGACTCAGTAACAAGAACTGCAATGAGTATGTGATGGAAGAGAAGGAAAATCGGATTTAGCAGACTGGTTACAGCAGGCAAATATGTTAGAAAATGAACATATTATGCCTACAAGCTTGAATGCACTATGGTAAGGGAGAAGTTTGTATGGGTAGCAGCTAACAGAAGCAGCAGAAAGTATAGTTAGAAAAATACACCAATAATTATCTGTGCTACTGACTTGCTACATGGCCTTCTGCAAGTTATGCAGCTTCTTGTCATGTTTCAGTTTTAAATGTTGTAATATTTGCTTGCAGTACTATACGAAAGATTTGATGTCTCATTATTTAAGAAGGATCATGTACTTCTATATTTAAGGAACATATGCATGAATATGTCTTGAGAATCAGCACATGTGTGGTGATTAATCAGACTACAGTAACCTGATACCAGCTTAAAGAAAACTGATGAATATACTGCTACTTTTCAAGTTGCTGATCTTATATATCTATGTGTGACAAATGTTCATCTGAACACTTTTTTCCCCATCTTACAGAAAACTTCTGTCATGAATGCGATACACATAGGTCTGCACAACTTTGCTGATGCAGAGAGCAGCATCTCCTAAAGATACCATGTCCTTTGATCCAGTTAGAATTCCCTAGTGCATTTGGAAAGTTAGCAAAAGTCAGGTAAATTCTCAGGTAGAATTTGTCATGTAGCCACCCTGTTTTCAAAGATAAAAGCACTGAGTACTATTACTGAAGCACTTTCATTCCAGTCACCCTCAATACCAGAGAAAGTTCACTGGAGTGTTCAAGTTATTATTAAACAGTTAGAGCTTACAGGAAAAAAAAGAAGTGTGGCAAAAAAAGACAGCAATGTTACTCTAATTAAATTTTCAGTAAACATTTCCTAGGCCTTTACAAATAGTCAGGATGTAACTGTCTGTCTCTTCTCCTGTGTAACATACAACAGGCAAGAGGAAATGGCCTCAAGTTGTACCAGGGAAGGTTTAGACTGGATATTAAGAAAAATTTCTCCACTGAAAAGGTTGTTAAGCATTGCAACAGGCTGTCTAGGGAAGTGATTGAGTCACCACCCCTGGAGGTATATGAAAGATGTATAGATGTGGTGCTTAGAGGCACAGTGTAGTGGTGGACCTGGCATTGCTAGGTTAACAGTTGGACTTGATGATATTAAAGGTATTTTTCAACATAAATGTTTCTATGATTCCATGATTCTACTCAAGACACATGACTATCTCCCCCAGATAATCAGTAAAATATACCCTAGATACCTAGGACCACGTTCCAAGTGATGTGGCCCATCTCAGTGTCCTTCTCTAACAAAATTTCAAAGGTTGATGAACACTGAGCACACTTTGGCACTCAGTTCATTATTCTTATGAAACATAGTGAGTTTCATATTCTTAAGGCTGTCACTAGAGTTATAACTAAAGCTCCAACCAGAGCTCTCCAGATTACTTTACTTCCCACAATGGACACTGGAGACAGCCTTAAGTTCTAAGAGACAGGAAGGAGTTAAATATAATTCTTCTGCCTGCATAAGTTTTTACTATTATAAACCTTCTACAAAGTCCTTTTCTTGCTACAGTTATACTATATAGGATCAGGTCCCTGGTGGTCAAATCACTTCATCCTCATTCTCTGTCTCACATGATCCCATGTGTTGGAGGGCCTCCTGCTTTACAACCTGTGATATCTTTACTTTGCTTTAGCTCCCCACTGCTAAATTGTCCAAAATATATGGACCCAGTCTTGCACCCAGAGTTGCAACCTCACCTTCAAAACCCTCCTGTGGGCCTTTCTTCATCAGTTACAGCTGCTCTCCTTATCTCATCACACTTCAGGTGATAGCAAAGTCAATCAGAAAGAGTAAAAATAGGCTTCAGCTTTGAGATGCCACAGCTCTGCTATGAAGCAGGAATAGCAAGGGGTTTAACCATGAGCTGCTCACTAGAGGTATAAGAGAAAGCACAGAGAAAAAGTCATGATTCCTGTGATGAAACGAAAGGTGGAAGAAAGAAGGAAAATCAAGAAGAGGGCTTTTTCTTTATTCTTAGATTCATAGAGTGCAGAGGAATAGCAGAAAGCAGGCCAGAAGTAGCACTTGTCCCTAACATCAAGGGACAGGTACAAAAAAAGTTTGGTCAGCAAACTGAACATTCTTACTGAGTAGCCAGCTACCAGGAGTTACCTATAGAGAACGATGGGACTTTGTGGTTAGATTGGGACCAGACACTCACATCCCATACTGCCCCCTGGAATCTGGCACACTTCTCACAGACCAGACGCTGAGATGTGCAGGCTACCGTCACAAAGATGGCATTCAGAATCTGGATTATGTTCAGCTTACTGTGCCTTGCATTTTGCTGGAAAACTGATGAAGATATTGATGTATTCACAAAGGGCAACATTCCCAGGATCCTGGATTCTGTCAACCTGCTAATGCCAGACAATAATCTGGTTACATGCTGAAAGAAAGTGTGGCAAGGATGACTGTGGCAACATCTCTACGTACTTCAACGGAAACTGTATGTTAACAATATGCCAAAGAACAGATATGTCCTGTAAGTCACAAGATCTTTGCATAACTGAGAGGTGAATGTCTGGAGCATTCAATGCAGGTCTCAGCTGTGAGGAATAAAAACATAAAGCACAGAGAGACAGGCAAATATTTCCACTCAGCTCCACTCATTTATCTCCTCCAAACTGCAAGTAGGGTGGGAATTTATCAGAACAAACATGCCAGCTTGTTTCCAGGTTATGTCTCTAGCTTGCACACACCCATTCCTGCCTCCTCATACTTTCCCATCTCTCTTTACTCAGACTGTTCACTAAGTCAGCTCACATATATTTGGGGCCACACTTGTACACACATCACTGAGTGTCACTTATACTTTAGGGAATTCACCCCTGTCTTGTCACCGTGAGTTAATTGGGGAAAGATACACTGCAAAACCATAGTAGGATTTAGACAACCGCAAAACAGAATCTTCACTTCATGAGAGTTGGGCCCACATTAGACATTAAAAATCTCAGAGATGGATATAATGGTGATGCAAGAGGAATACTTTAAAACTTTGAGGCATCTGGATATAGCCACCAGATCTAGTATAGACATCAAGTCAGTGACAGAAGTAAAGGTGGAGAGAGAAAACGCAAGACTAATCACTGAAGCCTTACAGTTCAAGATTCCTAAATTAAGAGATGAATCTCAGTTTAATTGATCTAAGTAGTGAACTAATAACACAGCATGGCACAGTGAGCAATCCTGCACAGGAGTTACTGTCTTTAATGTAAAACATCACTCTGAGGATTACTGCTTTCAGAGTTAGTCAATGTTTTCCAAGCATTTTCATGGGATTTTTTGTTGCATCTTTTGTGCCTGTCTATCAAATTTACTGATGTGTCTCATCTGGATATATGCAATACCATTGCATTTCTGCTGTAGGCCACTATTATTTTTCCTTTATGGTGTTGAACTGTTGCCATTGTCCTTCATGAAGGCGAAAACATTTTGTTATGGATAAAGCGAGTCCTGTTTAATATCTAATAGCCACAGGGAGATTTTGTGAGGCTTAATTTTATGTTTGTAAAGTACTTCGAGATTCTCAGATGAAAGGGACTCTAAACATAAACCATTATGTTAATAATGATCTCATTTTAACATACTAAAACAATGTTACTCAGTTGTAGCACAGTAGAATCTGGAGACTCCAAAGTACTTACAGTCTAAATAGCGTAAACAGACAAAGACCGCACATTGTGTAAGGTAGGAAGGCAAGTCAACAGAAAAACTGGAGACAGATCTCAGGCTTTGGAGTCCACATCCACAGATCTCCTCAGCAGAAAAATTCAGTTCTCACTTATGCAGGCTTTAAACAATCAAGGCATTTTTTAGTACGATACTACAATAATTATTTACAGAGGCCACAACAGAAAACATTCTAGTCAGATTCCTATCCTCCAATTCATACTTTTTTCTCCATATTCCTCACAAATTACTATGCTAGAAAAACAACTTCTTTCAAAGAGAAAAGCCTTGGAAATACTTTCAGATAGCACAAGATGTTTAATGCATGCAATACTGTGGTAATTAATGATACTCTTTTTAAAAAAAATATTCAAAACATTTTGCTCCTCCAATGTGTTCTTTCCATGTTACCTATGTATGATAAACCTTGCAAACCTGGCTAAGAATATCAAAAGCTGAACATTTTCCTCCTATCTACTATCAGAAAAAAGTTTACTTCAGTGAGCCTATTGGACTGCCAAATGCAATGACTAAAATGCAATCTTAAGCAATCTCTGTTCAAAGAGTGGTCTCTCCATTCTTTATTATCATACATCATCACTTTTTTTTGGGTAGCCCTCTGGCAGCTGTGAACAAAGCTTTCCAGGCTTTTATCTATTTCAATCACAATAGGCTGAATCATCGCCATCTCTAGCTGGAGTTTTAACCGTGCACATGACAGATACCACAAGAGTTTGCTAGAAAAATGTAGATTTTCTATCCCAGTTTCTACTGTGAAGTTGAAAATAGCAATTTTGTTTAAGATTTTGCATCAAAAAATATTCTCTTTAGTCATTGGAAAGTTTTTTTTTTTCTATAATTTCTCTAAATAGATGATACTAAGAAAGCCACTTCGTTTAAATCATTTGGAAATAACAATAGGCATGTGAGAATACCACTTCTCATCAGGCCCTCCATGTTTCTGACAATAATTCAGTTAATTGTAAGACAGAGCACAATTAAATCTTTCTGTTGTGGTTTAGGCTATGAGTTTTTTTAAAATACCGTTATCATTGTAGACATCACATAAGCAAGAACAAAGCATAAAATCACCGGAATTTGTATTTTCTTGGCCTGTATTTGATACTTCCATCACTAAGGGAGTCTTTGAGGAGATGGGAGAAAAACCTCTTGTATGCAAATTTTGAGAACCTCGCACCAGAATGTCTGAAATTTGAGTAAAACCAACACCAAAAATTAAGGTACTTAATACTTTATAAAATGAAATTAATGAGATACTTCAATGGTTTTGTAATCATTCCAGGCTTCTTACTGTATAGCCGACTATGAATCTAGGTATCCCTAAGTGTCTCAGTACAAGTTATGGCTGGAGTTTAAGTGGGAATTCCAGGACACATTTTTGTGGTCATTGCTTGACAGAAGAACGGGATCAGTGCTTGAAGACATGACTGAGAAGTTACATGGAGCCTGTAGCAGTTCTAGTGCAGGTTTTTGATACTGACCAAACATCTCAAGTGACATGGAGTGTTTGGTTTTCACCTGCCCCCATAAGAATCAGTAGTAAATACCTTGTTCCGCTCGATTTAGACATTTTTTTTTTTTTAAGGCAATGGTTTCTGGTTACTTTTCCTTCATCTTATCTTCAGCCTTAGCTATACCCATAGCCTTTGTAACTTGCTAGGAGTACACAAGATGGAACACCCTTATCAGTTTTTCTGTAGGAGATTTCAAAATAGGCAGCAGAGAAACCAGCACTGTGGCTGCAAATGTGATTACCCACCCTGAAGTAGTGGATGAGAATAGGGGGAGAGCTTGACAAGTCAGGGCTGAGATCAGTTCACACGCTGCCTTCCTTGCCACTTGGACTGCCCCTTCCAAAAATATTCTCAGTAATTTATCTGAATTATCTTTTGTCACAGTCACTGCTATGGGGGACAGATGTATGTGTTCAGAGTACTCAGTAACTATAGTTTGATCTGAACAACTCTACGCTTCTGATTTCTAAAGAAAGAGGAATTGTATACAGAGCTCCTAATTGCAGCATGACTCCTTCCCAAGCAAATTTTTATGTTATGACTCTTCCTATTTGTTGATTTGTTGCTGGACAAGATAAAATTAACATCTGATATTCTATGATTATCAGGCAGTGATGGGTACAGTTCCTTGCATTGTTATAGAAGTTGCAGATTGTTTCTTGTTCTTTTTCTTTGAGAAAAAGAATAGAAAAAAAACCCAAAGAAAATGGAGCATTTTGAATGAGAATAGGGTAGGTAAACATTCTTTATGAGAAAAGATGAAAAGACTGTGGGATTTCTGAAAGGAACCGAGGCTTGCCCTTGCACAAAACCAAGCAGAAGCACAAGACGAACACACAGCCTTAACAGGTAAAGGCATTCCACAGCATGGAGCATAGCACACAGATCTATGGATCCTGGTGCTGGGATATACTGTGCCAAGAGGAAATAAAGATTCAAGTGTTTTTGACACTAAAAAATTCCCAAAACCAAAACTTGCACCCCTAGTTCAACCCACCCCAACCTCACCTAGACGAATTATAATATCTATACTGTAGTTTCCATACTAATTTTTGTATAAATTAATTAACACATCTGCCTTTTTAAAGAGGTTCTGTGGCCTCCACTTGCTCATTTGTGCAGAGCAAAAAAACCCATCATACTGAGATCTCAAGTGTTGCAGCAATTAGTAAAATGAGAAAGATGCTGTTCTAGTATTTTCAGGGACATTGTACTTCACAATCTTCAATTTTACAATTAGGATAACTTCAAATGTGTTTATAACCTTAAGAATGTCAACATGTTTCCATTATCTACTGTGCACACATTATTTTGAACCTACTTCACACAGCAGAATATATTAATGTATTTATTTAGGTTCTGATAAAGTGGTCCTTCAGACACTGTTAAGGACTTAAAGCCCTCATAGAAGTCTTGTGCTGATAAGTATTTAAAAATACTGAAAAATCATTAAATGTTAAATAACAACTTGCATACATTTTCCTTGGTTCATTAGCATTTTTTTGATTAAAAAAGACCAACAACAATAAGGTGTGCAAAACTTACAAAGAGAACACTAAAGTGCTAATATTCTCTGCCACTTAACAGTTCACCATGGTACATTTTTCTTTAAAAAAAAAAAAAAGTAGTTCAAGAATAGAAGGAAAAGAAAAAGCTTAAAAGAAAAAAGGAGAATGGAATTTATTTTATCCTGCTTTGAACATGATAGGCAGACATGATAGATGACAGCTCTTGTACATTCACTGTTTCTGTCTCATAGAAGGGTCAGCCTCAAAAAGTGACCTACAATGTAGGGATCTGAAAAATGGATCTCATGGGAGTCATGCCCTTTTACATTATTCTGAAAGTGTCCAACAACTAGTGGCCAGTCTCTCACCCCTCAGCTTTCAGAGGACTTCAAAGCTGATATGGCTGGCCCCAGGCAGGCACTCGTTAAGCCCTGGCTATAAAACTGCTTGAAGTACAACTGTCTTCTGGAAAGGAATTATGTAAAAATATCATCTTGCTTACTCCTCGTCTGCTCTCTTTTTGCACTTAGAGCCACACTATACACCTCTGAAACATGCCCTTTCTTTTGTTTTCCTTAATGGTTTTATCATTAGCACACAAAGTAAAAAATGGGATTACCTTGGACAGTAGCAGTGCTATTATGTCACATGTGAGCGATTAATTCCACAGCTATCGTAATGCAGAGATCAGACATGCCGTAGCATCTGACATGACATTTATAACTGTTTCAGTCTTACAGTTTGTATGTCTTCCAAATTCAAATATTCAGATCCCACCTGCTGCCGGACATTTGGTTCCCAGGCCTGTAAGAGATTTTAATCACATTGTCTTTCATCCCTTATTTCAAAAGGAGGGGCAGGAAATCCCTGACTCGTTGGGCCAATCTCTTTACATCTCCTTAAAGGAATAGGACAGAGGGAAGTCTACAACCACTCACAAGAAAAAAAAAATCAAACATCTTCTTATTTGCAAGTTGAGGCCATTGAATAGAAGAATGAGAAAACATAATACTACGTGCAAATTTTAAGTCTTGTATCACAATATAGCTACCATATGACTTACATGCACCATTTTAGACTCACAAAATCCAAAATATCACCATTTTCTGTAATAAATTTCTATAAATGTAAAGCCAAGTGAATGATCTACTAGGAATAAGTTAGTAAATGTATTTATCAATTTATTCAGACAAATCTTAGGCCTTTCTTTTATCTGAAATCATTGTTGAGATTTTTTGTGCAAAGAATTTTCCTGTTCTTATGCATTTAGATGGAAATTTGTCAGATCCACATAAATAATAACACTTGTCAATATTTGTCTGTACAGTAAGTAGCACAGTGGGAGGTGAAGAGAAACACAGCGGGAAATGAGGGTGCTCACCTGATTCTTTTGGTATTAGCTTTTACTTGGCAGTACTAACGCTAGTTAGGAGCTCACATAGGATAGTTATTTATGAAAAAAATAAGTCATCCGCAAGGTCAGTAGAAAATGTCTTTTTCTAAGTAACTCAAGTACCATAGATTTCAGAACTTCACTTCAAATACAGAAATGTACCCATGAAAACACACACTTTGATGTTACATAATGTTTTGAGGGTGTTTTTTTCTGTTTCTTATTCATCTGAAGTGAATTACTAGCTTTCAGAGAATCATTTTTATGCTGACAGAGCTGAAGTATCTACTGAAAATCTTAACAAAAAGACACAATATCTTCTGACTGTCTCAAATATTTCCTTACATAGGCTACTATGCAGGATGATACTTAATTCATGCAAAACTTAAAGCCCATGACTAATTCCATTCAGTGTGTGGTATTACTCATACCCTTTAATGAAGATACACATTTAAGTATCTTGACGGTTGTTCGGAATATGCAGGGTCAATCAGAGAATTAGGGACTTTTCATGTGGGTTGATCACCAGCTTCCCTTGCACCTCCCCTCCCCTCAAAGTCCATTTCTGAATCATTGGAGCCTCTTAGAAATTTAAACAACTGACAGGGGAAAAAAAAAATGGTAAAAGACAAGAGAGAATGAGTTTTAAACTATATCCTTCTATGCTGATGGACTATGTGGTAGACTATGTTGGATAGTGTAACAGGAAAAGAAAGCAGACTGACTTACCTTTTCCTAAAAAAATTGTTCTGCCTTGCGTCTGTGTGCCCAAGTCCCTCTGGATTTTTAAGAATGTGACGCATAACTAATTCTGAACCTAAATAAAATTACCACGTGTATTCTTGAATGTAATTTGAGTCCATATTTGTGGAAGTTTGGGGCTGCTTATTTTTAAATGGCAAATGGAAGAGGGACCCATACCGACACCAAGAAACACCAAAGAAATCCCCTGGGAAAGGCCCAACATAGGTCATTACACCCATCGTCCCTCCATCTGGCTAAACAGAAGCAAGGAAGTTTTCTAGTCTGCCACCTAATTAATAAGAGCACAATTCCAGGATTCATTTGCAGCTCAGTACTAATGAGTATATATTGACAGCAAGAGTTTCTATTTTAGACATATTAGTGAATATAATTGTATTCCATTCTCAGTGATTGACATTTTGGATCACACATCATAAAAAGAGGGTGGGGATAAAGTTTTCATCTCTGAAGAAATTCAGTGTTGGATACTAGGGTACCACAATAACAGACAAATCAAATTGTTGGAACTTAACACTGTGAAGCACTTTTCTTTCAAATCACTTGATGATTTTGAAAACCTGAATCCATCTCTTACTATCTGTTTTTAAATCCATATGGATCTGTTTTTAAATCCATATCAGTCCAAATTAAGATCTAGAATTAAAACTATTAGAGCACATTGTCACAAGTCTTTGCACAAAAAGAATGGACAAGAACTGAAGTTAATTCTTTTTTAAAAAAGGGTATCGTTTTCCCTCTTTGCATTTATAGGAATCCAGATGTATAAGCAGTATTTTCCCACAAATCTGTTAGTTTTTCCATTTTCTATTAACCTGGGATGAATTTAGACCATGTAACCTCTTAAGTTCCCTCTAAATATAAAATGACAGTGCTTGACAATAATTGTGTGGACTTTATATGAATAAATAAAGGAAAAATTCAAACATTTTCATAGATTCAAATACAGGGGTTTTACCGATTCCTGTATTAGAATAGTCCTTTATTTCTGTGTATTGTCTTCAGACATGTCAGCACTGAAGGACAGGGAAATAGCATTGGAGCTTGTGTGAAGCTCAACAAGAATTTTAAATCCCCCACCAAAGGTGATATCCTAGAGAATTGCATCACTTTACAGTGGAAAGAAATGTTAAACACAAATATTAACACAACATCCAGAGTCCTGTATAAACATCAGTGAAGGCAACAATTCCTTTCATACAAGTTTTCAGACTATCTTAAACCCCTGAGCCCTCTGATGGGACAAAACTTTCCTCTGTGATGAAGCATATGTGTGTATCACCTCACAAGTGGCAAGGTTGGACAAAATGACATACAAGACAGCAGACTATATTAAAGCGTATTCAAGAAGGAAGATTAGTTAGGGAAACAGAATATATTGAGTTATCAGTAATAATATCCATCCTCCTGACAATTTACAAATTTACATGTTAGTATACAGTGCCCATCATTAAAATCTCTAAAATTGCCACTTACAAGTACTGTAATTAAATATCAAACTATTACCACAGTATTTTCCCCAATTTTCTCAGGTTAATTATATATAAATCGCAAATGTGAAGTTGTAAAGATGTGATCGCTGTGATTGAAGATATAGAGCCCAATTCACAGAAATGAACCTTTACCAAAAAGGGGTACTCTACGTAAAATAATTTGTTCTCACAGGGCAGAGTCGGTGACTGAGAACGGAGAGCATTGCATCCTTGAGTGTACATTTGTGTAGCAGGAAAATTTCCAATGAATTTCCAACTCAAACACAAGGAACACAAGAAAAAAGTCTTTATCATTTATCTGGATGGCATGGACAGATAAATCAGCTTGCCCAAAGCAAGGGCAAAACGAGAAGTTAGAGCAGCAGACTTCCATGGGACATCCCAGCAAACACAGTACCAAGACCTACGCTGCCTACAGCAGAGCCTCACAGCAGGCATCAGCATCAGTCTGCAGCTGATGGTAAGGAGGTTGGTACACTTAGGGCAGGGTCTAAATTTTATATTGACCTACTAAATCAATGCATGGGACTGGCCCTTTGTAGCATGGCAAATTTGCTTGGTCAACTCCCTTAAAGCTGCATTTCCCGAAGTCAGTTCTAGCACTATAGAGTATGTTACAGTATGTGAAACCACAGCAAATGGAGTCACAAATAGATTTTTCATGAAGTTTAGGTCCTGATCCTGTCTTTTTGCTTCTCTGTGTTCATATTTACCTGTAGCTCTGTTCAGTACACAGACATCTACAGTCTCAGTAAAACACTACAACTGAAAAAAAAGCTAAGCTTTTTTCATAATCCCTTAACATATCACTTCAAAATACTGATACTTGCACATATAAGTATGAGCATATTGAGATGTTTGATGATTTCATTACATGTATGCCAGCATGAAAATACACTAATTTACATGCTAGGAGACATTATGGTAAAGATAATCAAGGGTGTAGACATATGGATTCAACTAGTGATGCCTCTTCAATGCAGGTATTTTTTATCAATGTGAAAGCATATTTGTAGAATAGAACTGGTGTTCTCTATACTGCAGAGAATTTCAGTCTGCATGGCTAAAAACCAAATGTAATTCAGGTTTGCTAGGTCCAGTATTTGCTACGAAAAGAAATAAATCACATTTGTTTGTTGCAGTATGCCTTGTTTACCTTTAAAGAAAGAAATTCTGACAGTCATAAAAAAATAACATTTATCTTTCAAAATTTTTAAAATAACTGCACATATACATGTTCTGAAATCTTTAAAATAAGATATTCAAGTTAAATTTTTGTAGGAAAAATGAATCCCTATGAACTCAGCATTTTTAAAAAGCATTTTATCTCACTGTAAAAATAGTAGAACATTTAGAAGAGAATACTGAAAGAAGCAGCATTGGTGAAAGCTGTGGTTTGTAATTGCAAAGTTAATTATCTTTCCTAAACCATCAGTTGTCACTTAGATAGACCAGATTCTAGCAGGCTCTCAGGGGACTGACTTTATTTCATTCCTAATGGCTTGGGACCCACCATTTTGCTGTCTCTGAACATTTGGTCACTGAATGCACCATTTATGGAGTATTGTTTAATTAAGGGCAAATTAAGAGAACTGTGCACAGAATTTAATTTCATATCCTGTGTAAATTCTTTTAAAGAGGGTACTAACTATAGGCATTATAACTTTTCATTATCCACTGCTTCTACAAGGTATTGACAATTTATTGTTTGCAACAGTTA
The DNA here is from genome assembly GCA_020746105.1 of Trogon surrucura. Taxonomy (NCBI): domain Eukaryota; kingdom Metazoa; phylum Chordata; class Aves; order Trogoniformes; family Trogonidae; genus Trogon; species Trogon surrucura. The sequence continues at coordinate 13,999,914 of CM036622.1, read as the reverse complement.
AGAGTTTTGTTTACCCTTTGGGGAATTCTGCTGGCACTGAAGTTTTTTGCCTCATCATTCCCTTAACCCGCTGCATGCCACTTTCACTATTTTGTGAGCAGCCACATATTTGAAAATGCATTTTTTTCATATATGTTCAAATATACTTGCAGAACAAAGCAAGTCTAGAAGATAAGATGTATTATATATATGTGTGATCAACGGGAACTCCTAAGGGACTAGCATAGACTGAATTGAAGGCAGACAAAATTCACTGAGACTCCTTGTGCTGATGGTTCAGAAAAGAAGATGAGAATACACATAGAGCTAGAGTGTTCATTGCAGTGTAGAACCTCGTAGTCTCTTCTTGGCAGAGACATTTGCACAGTTTGGATGTACATCCCATGAACTGGCTCTTCAGCTACTGATTGTGGCCTGAGGAAGGTTCCTTTTCCTTCTCCCTTGTGCTCACTCAGTCCTTCTGTTTCAGCTTCAAAACCAGGTTGGACTTTAACGCAGCCCAGTGCCTGGAATTTTATCAACATAAAGAAATTCACATTTATGGAAATTAACTAAGTGTTGTCTAGCTATATTGACATTTACTATGAAATTATTGTATCTGGAGTGAAGAACCAGTTCTATTTTATAATCACAAAAGCATATAGCTTGAAAATAGATATTGCTAGTCTTAGAAAGCAACAATTATAGAATTGTCAGGGTTGGAAGGGACCTTTTAAAGCTCATCTAGTTCCAACCCCCCTGCCATGGGCAGGGACACCTCCAACTAGATCAGAGTGCTCAGAGCCCCATCGAGCCTGGCCTTAAAAACTTCCAGGGATGGGGCTTCCACCACCTCTCTGGGCAACCTGTTCCAGTGTCTCACCACCCTCAAGGGGAAGAACTTCTTCCTAACGTCCAATCTGAACCGATTCATCTCTAGCTTTAATCCATTCCCTCTAGTCCTACCACTACCTGACATTCTAAAAAGCCCCTCACCGGCTTTATTTCAGGCCCCCTTGAGATACTGGAAGGCCACAATAAGGTCTCCTCAGAGCCTTCTTTTCTGCAGACTGAACAACCCCAACTGTCTCTGTCTTCACAGGAGAGGTGCTCCAGCCCTCTAAGCACCCTCATGGCCCTTCTCTGGACGCATTCCAGCACGTCCGTATCTTTCTTGTAGTAGGGACTCCAGAACTGAGCACAGTACTCCAGGTGGGGCCTCATGAGAGTGGAGCAGAGGGGGAGAATCACCTCCCTTGGCCTGCTGGCCACACATCTCTTGATGTCTCCAAAAATCAAAAATGCATTTCTAGAATATTTTTAAAATCATAGAGATGCCCACTCTGGAACAAAGGTATTCCAAACAGCACAAAGCCACAGCTTATACCCTGCAAAGTTAGTTCCAACCTCTATCTAGAGCACAAGCACAGAGCACAAGTAACTGTCAAACACACTTGGTGCATATTACAGAATGAGAAGAAGCAAATACAAATGAAGGTTCCTATCAGCAAAGAGCACATATATGTGAGGTAGAAACAGTTAGCCCAGCTCAAAGACATTCACTGTCCTTACACCAAACTGGTGGCAGTACCTGATTTGTCTAGGAAGATTGTATAAATATAACCAGAGAGGTTAAGTCAGCAAAAATAATTACAGCTGCATGGAAAGGAAGACTGTTTTCATTTCACAGCAAGCAATCTTTCCTTCTCTTCAAGTTACCTGCTGCTCTCACTTCAGGCTGTGACTGAAGACCATTTGTGACTGACCCCATCTCTGTCCTCGTATCTGGTACTTCCAAGTGAAAAACAGGAAATTGCAAGGATTGCTAAGTGGCAACGGCTGCAGGAAATACTAACCAGGCTCACCAGTAGGAAAGTATTCCAAATTAAATTGCTTTCATTTCCATATTCCAAGAAAATGCCTGAACCATTGGTCTAGCATTTGGATGTGGCAGAGGACAGCAGAGGAATCTGCTCTCTGTCTTATGTAATTAAACCTGTCCTAGTCTTTCATTCACTCCCTTAAAGATATAAGATTCTTGATGTATACCAATACTACAAGTAAATTAGTACAGAATCCTAATAAAATTAATGCTGTTTACACATCTTTACTTCCTAACTTATTTTTTATAACTGTGTCAAAGCTGATGCTGTAAATCATCAGGATATATTTTAAATCTCAGAGCATAAAGCATTGTTGTTGTTTTTTCTCTCCAGATATAGCTGCCTATTTCTGTGGAAACTGGATCTTCAAAACATGTCTTGATGGAGAATGAAGCATTTAAAATTTTTTAAGGAAGCTCATTTGTCTGCTCAGAAAAAGCATATGAAATTTCACTGCAAAAGCAATTATAATACAAAATTAGCACTAAGAATGAGAGGACTATCTTAATGATGACTGTAGCATCACTGGCGTGACATTGTAATACTATAAGAATTATACAGCATCCAAAACCTGTCAAATGAGATTTAGGAATATAGTTCAGAAGTTATCCCCCATTGAGTTACTGTCCATAATCCTGATACAAATCCTGTAAAGTGTTCGTGTGAGGTAGTCCATATGCTAAGGGTAGCATATCATTTCAAAGCTGTCAGTTTTAATTTCTGTTTTATTAATTTTCCCATAAGTCTGCAGGCATACATTTCAGAGGATATATATCAAGTAGATTGTATCCACACAAAGAAGCAATACAGCTATGGCTTGTTCTGACATGCTTTGCCATGATGAGTTCACACACTGAAGCAATAAGTGTAAACATTATGGTTTTGAGCAACAGGTGAGAAGATTTTGAAAACCTGGAGGACCAGAGATGAAGGACAAGGGCATGAAGTGTGGATTCAAGAGTAAAACATGAATTTTTGTGAGCATGCAGAGGGAGAGCAGAGGGGAGTGTACTGGAATAACGTATCTGCCTCTACTCTAGTTTTTCAGTCCTACCATTGTATTTTCTCCCTTAGAGCAAAATTACGACAGTCAGTTTAGCCCATTGGCTGGAGAATCAGCTACGACCACACTATCTGGAAAAAGAGAATACTTAAATATCTTTCCAAGCGTACTTTTTTCAGCAATGCCACACTCCTCCCAAAAAAATCCCCCAAATCATACACAAGACCTGATAACATTTCAGGATCATAGAATCATAGAATGGCCTGGACTGGAAGGGACCTTAGAGATCATTTTAATCCAACCTCCCTGTCGTGGGCAGGGCCACCTCTCGACTAGGTCAGGCATCACACGTGAGAACCGAACGGGAATCGAACCTGCGAGCTTTGGTGTTTCAAGCACCACGCTCAACCCACTGATATTATAAATGATTCAATTATAGGACCAATTCCTACTCTAACTTAGATGTCCTTCTCTATTTGAACTAACTTGGTAACACAAAATCTGAAGAAAAATTTTTCTTCCAAAATCATCCCTTGGCCTCTACTGAGCATTTCTGATACAAATCACTGAACCAGTTTAACGGTAGAATCAAACTAATTTTTAGATATCAGTCAATATAACAGACAATTAGATCACATCTAATGTAAGATTGGTTTTAAAATTTACTGGCACCATAGGTGCCATTTACACAAATGTTTATATTTAGGTTAATACTGTATGAACAGTGCGGTATGTATAATACCATCCTAAATTTAAATATTTAAGATAATGACATTACAATGAAAATGGGCTCTGATAATTTACTAGAAATGAGACTAAATCTCTATTTATTTCAAGAACAATTCAAAGTCCAATGTTCTTTAATCTTTCCTGTCTTTCACTCTCCCTCTGATAATTCCTCTTTACAATAATTAAATAGAAGCTATGTCTACATGTCAACTCTCAGATTCCAGATGTGCTTAGAACCATCATGTGACCACAAACATAAATCTCAACACTTTAATCCAGTGGTTTAGCTCTAGAGCTCTAGAAACACAGAGTCAGATCGAAGCACTGGCTCCCCGTAAGACACCATCTGGAGTCTGCAGCTAAGATTCAAATCTTGGACATGGCACAAATGTGTGAAAGTCAATCTCTCAAATAACTGCTGTCATGTTGTTTCTCCCACGTATTGAGTTTGACTGCCTGTATGCAGCACTGCCCTCTCACTGCCTTGTGCATCTATCAAGGTAGACAGACAATGACAGAGAACAACTGCAATTAAGACAATTTTCTTTCAAGAAAATATACATTTTCTCTTAACGATCTTGCAAACTACTTTCTCTAAAACTCTATTATTTTCAATTAATTTGTACACATTCGATTTTCCTATCTTCTAAAAGACCATCAGAAAGACTTGTCAGCAGTTTACTGCAAGCATAGAGAATTGGATTCTTAAAAAAGAAATCATCTGCCACAAAAATTTGGATGCTTGATCCCACAGTTCTGGCCCCATCACTTAAAAAGGTATCTAAATTAGATATAAGTATTTTGAGCTCATACGGGTACTTCACAAGGATGCTCAACATCTTTCTTCCATGTTCTACAAACCATCATCTCCAAGGTACAAGTCAGAATATCAAACTTGTGTGAGGAAGAAAAGGACTACACTCTCATGACCTCTAGGTAGAAGATGACTTACAGTCTAAACTTAAGATTCACAACTCTGGATCCCAAGTAAAAGAGGTGCCAAGTCCACTTCTGAGATATAGCTCAGATGTCTCTTCAAAGATTTAGGCCTTCAAATCTCATTTTTTTATTAACACTTCTTGCTTACAAACTGACCAGTTTCTTCATTCAGCACAAACTCTTCTACAGATCCCTTTCCAGATCCCCGTCTCCTCCTTCAACAGAGGGACTACACTCTCAAATCCGGGTGAAAGGGTGCTTCAGTTTAGCCATGATAGTGAGAATAATCCTGAGGCTGAAGTCTTTCAATGGTATCTCAACCTAATGCTTTTTAATAAAAAAAGAGAGGCTAATTTCCAGCAAGATTTTTATAATTACAGTGTCTCTTTTACTGAAGAAACAGTTACAGTACAATATTCTTTGAAACAAGTGGAAGCATGGAGGCTTTTTAATCCAACTAAAACAACCGTTTACCTGACTGTGTTCTCAGCCACAGACCATGGGGATGCTTCCCTACAGCTTGGCAGGTGTGATTTGGAGATAATTGCAACAAAGGGAGGGGGCCATCACAGATTTGTAATTCTCATAGAGAAACTGTGGGCCTTTTTTCCTTCTGTGTAACCTTGTATGATAATTATTCCAATTTCACCTGTCTGCTGAAGTAGCTCTTCCAGTTGGTTGTCTGTGGTTAATTGGTACTGTTCTGGATTAGTGCAGGTTCTGTACTCATCACAAGGAGCAGGCAGAAATAATTTTTAACGTTGAAAACTAAGTCTGGCTACAATACCAGTGTTTTGTTTCAAAGATCTGCTGAATGGTCAGTCTGATTGCTATCCTTCTCAAAGAGTTCAGATGTGTTGGAAGTTTTAAACTGAAAACCTCTTCTCGGGAAGAAATACAGATTTACATACTGCAAAATTTAAAGCAGAACTGAAAAATTACGTGAAAAAAAAAAAGAATCCCAGTAATCTCTTGACTGTGATAAATAAAGATATGATAAAATAGTCAGGGTGACCTTAGCAGTTTAGTGCAAAAGCTTGCTCTCAGCATTCATTACATGGATTTGGAAGCAAAGATCTATCATCAATAGCCCTAAATATCCCCACAGACTGAGAATGAAGTTGAATCTTAGATACAGATCCTGTAACTAACCATCTGTATATTAGTTCCCCAGTTTTGCAAAGAACATTCTCAGGTGCCTAAATTTATATTTTAAGTATTCATGGACAAAAAGTTAAGACTGCTCATAGTAACCTTGACTGAACTGTTGGTGGCATATCTAGACAATAAATCTATTTATAGACACATACATATATAGGCCATATGACACCAACAATCCATATTGTATATGCTAACTCAGCTGAAGGCTTCTCAGCAGTGTAGGCAGAATCAGTTTTATGGAAGCAGCAAATATGGGTCACAGCAGATGGGAGAAAGAGGCTAAAAAGATTCAGTGGAGGCTTCAACGGACAGAACAGATGGGTTGTGGGGGAAGAGAATGGGGTTTCTGGAGTAAGACTGGAGCTAACAACTCAGAGGTCAATGAAGGTCCATGATATTCTGGGTGCAAAGCGATGAGAAGGCTAAAAAGGCTGGAGAAGATAAGTGAAGCTTTAGTGAACATGTGGAACAGGATAGCAACAGGTCATCTCCTTATGCTGTTCTGAGAGCTTGGCCCTTTTCATGGGTAAACTTCTTCCTCATTGTTCTGAAGCACAGGACTTCCACCTGCCATTCCTTTCTTGTCATCCATGGACCTGTTTTCATCTACTACCCTTTCCCTGATAGGAAGGCCAGTAGTATCCTGTCCTCCCACAGAGGCAAAGCCAGTTCTTCTGCTGGCACACACAGCAGCAGACACATTGAAAAGGATGAGTGTCAGAGAGGATTTTGCTCCTATACCTTCCTGAAAGAAAGACAGACAGAAAAGTGACTATCATTTCTTGAAGAAGCTGCACATCCCTAGGTTACCTTGTGTTTGTTCACTCCCTGTTAACAGCAGCAGCAGGGGAGGAAGGTGGCTGTATAAAGCAGGAAACAGAGACCTGCTGTTCAGCCTAGAAAGTCAGTCCCCATCTTTGGCATAGATGAAATGTACAGTCTGCTGCTATAAGCTGCTGCCTACCTTGTCTTTTGGCTTAATTCAACTCCGTATGCGAGTGTGAGTGTTGTGTATATATACATATGTGTGTATGTATATAGTTTAATCCAAGAAATAATGATAAAAACACAATAATGAGCTTCCAAGTATTATCAAGCCTATTAAGCTCCAAATAGTTCATTGAGGACCAATTTCAAAGTGCTAAAGAGTATAGCTAGATTTTGCTTTTATGCAAAAATCAATGCAAACACATGAATCATTGAGAAGCGTGGTGCAGTCTTCCAAAGTCAGTTTCTAATTAGCAATTCATTGATCCAAATAGTTAGTACTACAAATAACACAGGGAAAAAAGCATTCTACTAAGTGTACAGAAAAAAAGAGTCAATTTTTTTGCCCTTTACAATTAATTTCAATTCTTTCCAGAATTGAGGAAAATGTCAAAGATTTGCATCCTTAACACTAATTTTCTTATGTTCAGCAATGTTCCACCTTTCATTCTGTCCCACTGGTTTGAAAACTTACTCAGATTGTGCATAAGAATAAACTTAGTGAAGAAAATAGATGAGGGAAAACTAGGCTTTGCAGGAATGCTTTTCTTGCTACAAGAGTTTTCCCCCTCTTAGAAGAGGGGAATTGACCTGGCCTGTATTATTCCACTACAATAATGTACATTTGTCCTCTTGTTTTGATAAATATTTAGGATGGTGAAAAACTGATATCAGACTAGAATCAAAACTAACAAAATCTTAGACTTTAAAAGGTTTTATTTATTTTGCACTTAATATAAAACATGTTAATGTGTGTAAATCCTTTACATATGACTGTCAATAACTTGAAGAAATGTTTAATTACCTCCTTTAGGAAGCTAGGCTCCATTGTATTTAAAAGCGATATGAACATCTTCCAGAAGTAAGGGAGACTGCAGATTTTGATTATGGATGTTATTTCAATATGAGAAGGAAAATCCTAAGAACTTCTCTGGTTGAGATCCCCTTTTAGATTTTCTGCACTTTCTGGGAAAATGAGAGGGTATTCTAAGAGGGAAATGAATCCTACAAAATGGCTGAAGAGAGTCAACATAAGGTTAAATATTGCATATTAGCAGCTCTGTAAGTCTTACACTTTTTCTCTTTGAAAAATAGGTGGTCCAGTATTGGTTAAAGGTGAGGTCTTTGCTAAAGAACCATTATTCAGTCTATCTTCAGTGACCTTCAGCCTGCACGCAGTATATGTAAGGCTTAAAAGTAATTGCTGTGATTTGGGGTAAACTGAGCTATTTAAAAAATGCACTAGAACTGTGAGTTGTATTCTGTAAAGAAAGTCAGCCTTAACCTCAATATTCACAGTAAAGCATACAGTGATGCTAAGTGAACCACAGCATTAATACCAAAACTCAATGACACATATTATCTAAATGAACGTTTGAGATTTTTTTTTAATTCCTGACTTAAATATGTTCAGAAAAAGCTGAGATTATTAGAACCAAAAGCTGGATCGTTAAACAATGTTTTCATCTCCTCAAAATTATATGGCTTCTCAAATAAGTTGGAAAGTTATTTTAAAAATATTTTTTGCTGTCAGTTTCAAATGTTAACTATCTCTTACTTCTGACATGGCTCCATGAGTCTGGTCATGAACAAATTCCAAAGCTTAGCTGAACAGAATCTTGTATAGATGTGATTGTAACACTACAGAAAATTATGAACCAAATAACTAACAAGAATGTACAGCTGAAATTATGGAGCAGTCCTGGAGCTCAAAAGAAAATACTAAAATTTATCCTATTCCTGAATCTCTATTACCAGTGTTTATCTAGCATAGATGTAGTGCAGTTTTATCCTGAATCTAGGTGTAACCACACAGATTGAAAATGGAGTCAAAAGTTTGATAGAAGAGGGTAAAACATGACATAAGGAATCTTAGTTGTGCTGTAACTTGTTTGCTGTCAAGACTGCTTGCTGTAAAATAAGTCAGATTGATCAAAAGCCGTTGTTCTGTTTCTGTACGACACATTGTAACACAGTTCTTAGGCACCGGACACAGTAAACAGGGTCCACAAACCACACTGCTGTGTTGAAATTTGACAAAACTCAGAGAAATCCTTGGAAAAACATAATCTTCTACTAAATTCCAAGGTACTTAACAATTTCTGTACACCCTGGCATCCCTCTTTTGCTCTATGTAAACTTTCTGGTGATTAAACTAATAATTGTATGAAAAGAGTTTCTATTTGCTGCTGGAAAAATTGTATTTTAACAATTTTATAACGTATTTATTAAATTATTATTTCTCCGAAAAGAATCTTGTTTATATAGTAGGCAATAAAGGAAATAAAAATTTGTCCCTCTATTTTCACTTCAGTTTATACATCCTCAAAGACATTAAAGTGAGGTGCAATGAAAGAAAAAAAAAAAAGTGGTGTCACCAGCTCAAGAACAGGTAGGACACTAGAGAGATAATTAGTAAATAATCACTCAAATGTTCCAGCAGTCTGATCTCAGCAGTGATGAAAACACAACCTGTGTCTGTATTTAGGGATCATCAGAAAAAAACATCAGACCTATTAATGCGTATAATTCAAAATAACTCTCGTAAATTTTTTTCTGTATTGCTATGTAACATTTCTTTCTGTAGTCACCTTTCACTCAGTGACAACATAGAAAAGTGTTTTGTGTACCCTTATTTTCTATAAAATCTACCAAGGCAATATGCTTAAGATTTCAGTTTGCTTTCCTCAGTTACTTTGGTATAACATCACCCAACTTTTTGTTGTGTCTGCAGGATTCATGTATGCGGTCTAATATCCTGGAAGGCAAAGCAGAAACTGTTTTAAGGAAGCAGCCTACTGATCTAATGAGATATTTTGTATCAGGATGCTTCCAAGACAAACATTGGGCTGATATTTCCATTGAAACAGATAATTTCTGTTTGGTTTCCTCAACTGTGAACTGGAGTTTGAGGCACAAATGCAATTAACCCTGAATTAGGCCCAGCAAGAAACATTCCTGTGAATTCTCTAGGAACACGCAGCATCTTCTGAGAGTAGAGTTGTAGTGGTCATCTTTCAAATCTCAATAGTTGCCCAGAATTGTCAGGCAACTATCTGCAATCAAGTAATGAATGCGACAGGAATCAAAAGATTTTAATTTCTGAAAATTTAAAGACAACCATTCCAAATCTCTGTTAGAGATGACAGATGGAACCAGTGACAGCTGACCCATGTGAAGTGAATTTGCTCTGTGTCTTAAGTGTTACTTTAACAGTAATGCAGAAAAGCAACGTGTGGTTTCTTCAACTACCTCTTAAACCTATGTGTCCCAGTTCTTGGGCAACTGTTCTAGTCCTCGGACTACTGTACAAAACATGAGTAACTAATATTTCCACTGTTTGAAAAGACACGGAGACACAGTGAAATCACAGAGCACGTTGCTGGCATTTAAGTCCATGAGAGAGTGTTGCAAACCCTGAACCACACCACAGCAAAGCAGGGAGAGGTATCTCTAAGTATGAAGTTGTTCCAAGCACGCTTTTTCTCTGAACATTCTTTCCACATTTGCTTAGCTGACTGCATTTTGGTGTACAAGGTACTGTAATTCTGCATCTGATTCAACCAAAACTTCATTTGCTCTAAAAAACTACATTGAATTCTGCTTCTGGACACGTCAGTTTTATTCTGTTTTAAAAAATTTCTGTGTGGGTTGGCCCCTTATATTTATGAATGTCCTGAAGTTCCACTCAACTTAGGTGATTTGATGTTTACATATGCTTCTGTCTCCCCACTAAACAGAAAGAATGAACAATATTAATCCTCTTGGAGAATATGTCTCACAGGAAAAAGCATATTTTTCTTGTTTAGAAACTAAAAAATAAATAAATAAATTCTATTAATAAATAATGCAAGACCAAATAGAGGCACATGTGCCTGATCCAAAACACATTAATTTTCTATTGAACATTTAACAGGAAAACAAAGACAATGACTTCAAGTGTAAATAGGAAAAAAAAACCCCAAAAAACAACCAACCAACTGTAAAACTTTTCTTTAGAGACATTTAAACATTAAGATCAAAGAAACTGCCTGGTACTCTCTCTAAATTACAGAAAGCCAAGACTATTTTGCAAGCACAATATTCACAATGGAATTTCCAATACTTTTTTTGCCCTGATTCAATGCTCTAAGAAGCTCGTTATTTCAAGTCTTAGCTACAGAATAGTTATCTGAGAGTTAGGCTGGCATTGATAATACATTAAAAAGCTTAGAAGAACCTACTTATAGTAAGTTATTTGTAACATGAAACAAATAAAATTTAAAGTATTCCTGCCTTTGACATCTTTAGCCATCCTAAGCTGAGAAGAAAACAAAACAAGAAAACACCTTGACATAAAAATAGTATTTTAAAATCTCGCAGGAAGAAGAGACTTAGCATTATACCTTGCCCTCTGCTGCTGCTGTAGCCACAAAGGAGTAGAAGCAATCAGCTCAAAAGTGGGGAAATGCAAGGTATAGTATATGATTTGTTTCCCAAAGCTAACAAACATTGTAGCAATTACACAGAAAGTTGGTGCTCCCTCTCCAGCTCAGGTGATGAATGAAGAAATAGTTGTCCTTTAACAGATACCTTAGACAAAAATTCTCTAAGTGTCAAAGTATTTTTAATGATTGCATGCTCTACACAGTACAACCTTTCATAAATTTCTATTGCTGATGTATCCAGACAAACTACTTTTATGCTTCTGATAAGTATATACATCTTCTAATATATACATCTGAATAGCAATATCCAACAGGATTTGGGATGACACAGAAGAGAGGTCCAAGAATTTTCTGTAATTCGCTTCAACCAAACAAAACTAAGTTTTTCAAAAGCTTTAAATAACATCATAAAAAGACTTGAAGCTACTATGCACAAGGCACCCCCCAGAATACTAACATTTGATGAGTGAAACCAGGAGTAATAGCAGCATCTTTCTTTGGTTTTACAAAATGTCAGTGGACAAAGCCTCTAGGACTGTGCAAAACTGTTTCCTAGTCTCATTTCTTTCATGGTTTGACGATTTCACAGAGCCCACCTAGACATTTAATCTTTGCCTTCACAGTCAATAAAATTTAGAAGAGGACAAGAACATGCACAGTTCTTCTACACTCATGTCTGCAGCATGCATGGCCTTACATGGGTCTAACTTCCATTTGGAAAATTTTCTTTAAAGCCATAAGGACTAGAAGCACTTATCTGAAGATGGAATTTCTGCAGAGTTTGATAACAAGGCAGCAACAGTTGTCCTCAGTCCTCAGATGTGCTGTTAGCATTAGTGTCACCAGTTACATCTAAACTGTGCTCTCGCTGGGTCGTCGGTCAGAATTACATGAAGGCCAGGACCATCACATCATGTGCTGCTGGGCACAAGTGTCCTGGGCTTTGTATACAGCTGTTGTGAGGCAGCAAAGATGAGGTAAATGTAAAGTGGAGGTGTTACAGTCAAGGTATTTCTAGAAGAGACAGGGAAGTGATTACATACTGGTAAAACCTTACCGTGGAATACCATATAAAACTATGCCCACCACAATGAAGAAGACTTAAACTGCTTTGTAATAAGCAAGAAATATGCAAGAATGCTAAAAATAGTTTCTTTGCCTATGCTAACAAAACAAAGGTTGAGACAGGGCGTATGTTGCCATCAGTAAATATGACAGTGGCAAACACTAAGAGTGAATGTTAAAATTGAGGTTGTCAGAAGAATAAACTGGTATATTTTGGCCAGAAGTAAAAATGTTTTGGTAATTAAAAGACATTTTAAAGGGTTATAGCAAGGAACATTTCGAATCATTCTTCAAGGAGAGCAATGACTGCAAAAATATATTTGACAGATCTTGTACTAAGGTGTTATATAATGTGTTGCCTCTGACAGCAGGGGAGTGGTCCCAGTGCCTCAATCTTTCTTTCTTTCTGCCTCTCTCTTTCCTTCTTAATTTCCTTCAGCTGAAATGTACACCGACAGCCCAAAGAACAACTGAGCAGCTGTGTTTGTCACTGCCATTGTCTCCTCAGCAGTGTCTTGTATATAGAGCAAAACAGAAATAATGGAAACAGTTATTAAAACACCAAAGTTAAAATAAATGTGGTTGTTCTGTTATTAACAAGCCTAACTAAAGAAATACGATAGCAAATGAGAGCCAGAAGGTAGCTGACCTTTATGTAGTTATTCTGTATTTTTTTAAAGTGCATATATATATATATACACATGCACACAAGATTTTAGTAAGCATCACTTGGCAAATCTATTTAGCTATTCAAATAGATCTTATCTCACATTGTTGATTTCTCACATTTATTTCTACTCACTGTGCATAGAATTGACTGCATTATGCCAATGTTTGTCATGTTAACTATTTTTAAAGGTTACCAACTACGTAATCATATATGACACAAAAAAATACTTGCATTTCACCCCTCAAGAAACTGAGCTCTGAGTCATTGGTACCTCTTCTTGCTGTAAACTATAAGTAAAAAACACTCCCCAAAACATAGATATTAGAGAGAAAAAAAATCATCTAGATCTGCCATTCTTCTTCATTTGTATATCAAAGAGCTGTGAAGACGTTACTGCCTTTCGGCTGCAAGACAGTGCTCATATGCCCTTCTGCAGAAACTTCACAGAAACATCCTGACCTCTTCAGATGCTTTTTGTTTAAATGTTTTCAGTTGAATAATGAAAGCCAAAGGCTTATGACGCACCTTCTAATTAAGACAAACAGCATTCATTTTCATCTTTAAATGCTATGAATTATTTTGCCTCCATCTTTCTTCTTTTTTTTTTTTTTTTTTTGCTTTTCGCTGTATCCCGACCATCAAATATAAGACTTCTGATTCTCCTGCAAACAAAGGCCTGCACAGCTGTTACTTTGCAACAAGCACACTGTGGGCCCCATCCAAAGCTCATTGAAGTCACAGTCTTTCTATTGACATCAAAAGGCTCTGGATAGACTTCTTTTTTAAGCTATATCTTAATCTGTGATGCATTTTTAAAGCTGAAAAACCTTTAATGCACTGACGTTTCTGCAATTTATTATCACAGAAGATACAAGAAAGATGTGCAAACAAGCGGCGTTAACTTTGCATGAAGTGTTAATATGAAATGTAGTCTTACGATACTACTGCCAGCTACTTTTAATGTCCTAATAATGTATTGTTACTCTATGACAATACAGAATAATTTTAAATCCTCATTCATAAAGACTCCAATTATAATCTAATTCAGCTCAGATTAACTATGCTTTGATGGCAATTTCCTTATACAAAAAAAAAAAATAGCCTAAGATAATGTGCTGCAAATACAGTTTCAATGCTAATAAGAGACAGTTCAGCAGCCTAGAGTTCATTCTGACTAGTTTTCATCCCAGTGATAAACAGCACATAAAGCACCTCAATTACATGTTTAATATAAAAAACGAAGTTGTAGCATACAATTAAGTCAATCTGCTGTTCACTTCAGGTATCTTACTCTTTTCAATAACCAAAATTGTAATTTTGTATTTGTAAAAATTTGTAAAAATTTTAAAATTTGTAAGAACTGTAAAATTGTATTTTCAATAACCAAAATTGTAATTTTTGCTACTTCTACACAACTGTGACAGAGTTGAAATCGGTGTTAGTGTCACTACAGCCCTATCTGCTTCATGCCGTAATTGCATTGCTATGAAAAACTACAGTAGCTTTCATTGTTGAAAACTGCAGCAGCTGTAAGTGGGACATTTTAGTTTATTACTACTTCAGCCAAGCCTTGCACTGAAAATTATTCAGTAAACTTTCATGACAGCTTTTCGTTTTTACTGTATCTTACAACAGTCTTTTATTGCCATAAGTTGTTTTCTTGCAATAGATGTAAAATGATATGGAGTTACATTGCCTATGCCAGCTGAAGGTTTGATCCAAAAGCTGATTTTGACATCAAGGCCCTGGCACAAGGGTAAATCTTAAATCAAAATGAAAAATCAGAATAAAGACATCTGCTGGAGGTTTTAATTTCAGTAAAATCTCTAAGTCGTTCCCCTTCACTAGCGCACAAGGATTACAATGCCTGCAATCTTTAATATTAACTCCTAGTTAACATATTTTTCATACATCTGAAAAATAGTAACAGTATTCCAATATTTTTCTGTCTTTTTAGCTGTTATTCAAAAGGAAACTTGTGAATGAGTGAAACCTTTTGACTGATACATAGTAGTGACAGCCAGAATTTCATTTAACAAAAAAATCTGTCGATTTGGCTTTTGTATTGCAAAGCAAACAAAAAAAGGGGGTAAAAGGGAATTCCTCTAAAACTCTTTTACACAAACAAGAGTGACCAGAAAGTAGCCTAGTTATGACTGACAGCTGTGATTAAAGAGACCTGTATGGAACTTTGACCTGTTTCAATCAATCAGAGACCAGTGCATTGGTCTGCCTTATCCTCAAGTAGCCTAGAAAATGCACTGCAGGGGCAAAATCTCCTGTAAGAAACTGTTCTGTTAGTGTTCAGAAATAGTGGTGGTGAAGCAAGTCTGAAAATTCTCCGAGACGCAGAAGACCAAGATCTGAATTCCTATTCAGAATTAGAAATATGGAGCAGGATTTTCAATCTATAGCTCCTACTCTGAAAAACCTCTTGACCATTCCAGTTAGGACAAATGGGTTGTCCCTGACATCACAAATTCTGCCTTCAACAGAGGAAATCTATTTAAACATACTTTTTGCTTTTGATGATCCAAACCAATCCAAATACAAACACAATTCTGTTTCAGGTGAAAGACTCCCACTTGTGTCTCAGAATGAGTCTATGCTATGGTCAAGATATGTTTACACATCTTTTCTTATTAACAGCTCTACCTAATCTCTTAATCTGCACAAACTACTTCATTGAAATTATTACATTTTGCACAAACATTGGGTTTGTTTAACCTTTCTGAATTGTTGATTGTCGCTATTACTTTTTGAACACTTTCTCTTCTTAATGATTTTACTGAAATGAAATGTTGTAATTTTCTCCAAATTTGAATTGGGTTGATGACTTTCATTGTTTTTTCCCAATGGCATAAATCTAATCCATATTGAAAGGAAAATGGGGATGCTAATGAACCAGATTTTAAAATAATGAAACAAAAGGGTTTATTTATGCTGCAACCTACGGAGTACGTCCCTTTGGTTACTGTCATTTTCCAAGTCCTTTTAGTATCGAGAAGGAGATTTTTCAAATGAATTACCCATTGACGACAAAAGAGAGAACAAAAGCCGCCTGGGCTTGGTTACAACGCCCCAGCTTCTGGCAGGCAGAGGGTTATACCGCTGACCAGCAGATGGAGACACAGTATTCTTCTTGGAAGATGAGTTGCAGCTCGAGGTCCAGGTAATCTTAAAGTTCTACTGATTGTGGCTTTGCAACTCATCAGTTTAACAGGCTAGCTCAATCCAAACCTAAATCCATCTTCTGGGGTTGTCTCAGCCATACATTTTTCTGGATGGTAACTATTACTCCTCTAAATACTCGAATAACTTGGATAACGGCAGCTATGATTTTAAGCAAAAATTTGGAGATATATTTATATATTTGTACCACAACAAACTAGAGAAGTGTTTAACTACTTTATCATCTTTCTATGACTAGCACTTTCTCAAAACTGACAGAAGTGTTTGTAAATCAATTAATCTACATGAGTTCCATACTAATGGAGTCACATTGCCTGGACTCTCACTGGCTTATGTTTTTGAGGGTAAGTTTTCTAAATCTCTATACTTGGTGGAGTTTTGCTCAGCTGAACACTACACCAAACAGCTTTTCTGTATATTCCAAATGAATATTTGGAACTATGTTCAGTGTGAGAAAACCCACTCATTTCAGTTCAAAATTCAACTTCTCTCAACACCCCTTATCTTCAGAATGTTTCTCCACAACTACTTCCATCCATAAATTCAATAATTTTAATGTTCACTGGAAACATGACTTTAAAAATTAATTGAAACATTTTTTAAAAGTGAATAGTGGAAGAATAGATTTTTCCATTGGGTATAACCATGAAGAATCTGGAAATGATTCATCAACAAGCTCTGAATCCTGTCCCTCCAGGTACTTGATACAGTTTTATCAGTTGTGTCAAACAGCATCAGCATTATCTCTGATTTTCCCCTTGGCTCCAGAGAAACATGCAGGCTAGTCATGCTCTCAAAAGAGAAACTGACCAAAGATTGGCATTAACTTACTCTAAAGATAATTTGTAAGTAGTATACCAATTGTTCTAGACAGTTGGGTGTGTACTGTCTGGAACACTAGAATATTACATATCCTTTTGTTAAAGTTATCATACAGAAATTCTGAATTTATTCATATGCCAAATACTGGAGAATTGCAAGAACATTTTCCCAAGCATGATACTAAGACAGAATAAATAGCCAAGGCTGACAAGAAGAAGAACAGGGGCACAGTTTACTGTTATGCCACGAATCTACCATGACTGTTCCTCTTATGCTTGGAGAAAAATGGCTCAGCCAGGATGATGTTTGACAGGAGTCAGAAAACAGCTAGAAACCTGCAGGATCAATAACAAGAAGGACTTTTCAAGGTGATTGGACTGAAAATTCCAGAGTTCTGTATTCAGAGAGTCTGAATCCAGCTTTAGGGCACAGCAGAACTCAAACTATCCATCACTAAATAGATCGTACTGGTAAGAAGTAAAAAGCAGGAGAGAGTAGGGCTTAAAATTAAAGATATAAGGGGCAAAAAGCACACAGATCAGCATGCTTCTGAGCATGTGGTAAAAACTTTTCTTTTTTTTCTGTAAAATATTTATTTATTGCACAGCACAATAGAAAACGGAACAAATGTCAAATAGAAGAAGTAGCACTTTTCCAAAATGTGCAAAATCAAGCTCTCATCAAGAAATGGCACATGAGATCTGGTTGGGAACGATTTCTTAAATCAGTACATATTATCTATCATATTTCCTTGAGTCAGTGTATCAAAGACAAAGCCACGGGGAATTTAATGTTGTGAGCTCTTGCAGAGTCCTCCCATAGCACGCTGCCTAGAGACAGAAAATGTAGTGACCATGAGCCTGTGAGGTCTAGACTCCACCACAGGTCTAGAAGATATGACAAATCCTGCAACATTTAAAGCACAGGCATCTTTGTTTCTCATGACTCTTCACAAAAATATCTCCCTTAGTCTAAATAGAGCATTGAAAGGAAGATAAAGTCATACACAATACAGGTGAACATATTGATTACCTTGCAACAGGCTCATGCACAGAACTCCTCTCTCTCCCCTTTCTCAAAAGCCATGGGTATTCTTATGAAAGGTAATTTTACCTATTGGTCAGCTCTATTCTAGAATGAAATGCCCCATTTACTCCAGCTTAATGGCAGTTTGGAAATCTACTGGCTGCGTCAACAGTATTAAGTGACATGGCACAACATGAGAAAGTATGTTCGGTCAAGTACAGTTAGTGCTGAGGACCTGGCATCCACACCAGGTTAATTTCAGAGGGACTTCTGGAACAGGTCTAGTCTGGTCCTGAACACTGATTTGCAGCTGAAGCTTACTGGATGTATTCCTAGAAGTCATCTTCCACTCAGGTTTTACCCAAATGGAGCACTGTTCTTGTGCTCTGGGCCATTTAGCGGTGTGAAACAAAGCAAGTTACATTGGACAACGAGGAGATTCCTTTCAGCCATGCTCTCCTAATCTGAATTAGAATACAAATGTACTTGTAGCTGTCAGTTTCTTGCCACTCTGACAAGAGAGGGATTATTGTTACTATTAAAAGTCTAAAAAAATATTTCCAACTAAATTAATGTAGTTGTTTCAGAGGAAGAGTAAAGAGATTTGTATAGGTGTGCAGATGTGTAACCTTCCAGCAGCCTCCCAACTGAGGAGGTCTAGCATGTCTATGACTTAAAACAAATATTTTTTGCTGCTGTTACCGATTCAAATCCAGGTCAGCCAATCTGAAAGCTACATAACGTGTTCAGCAGAGACTTAACAGAACTTCACAATTTATTTTCTAAAGGACTTTTCCTCAGTATAGTCTGGCATGAATGACAATACGGATCAGAGATGCAGAAATGGATTTTGAAAGGACTGTTAGGGAACATGCAGGAGTAGGGTTGAAAACTAGTGGGAATGAAAGAGTGAGAAAGAAATGGAATCAGGAGTTAGGGAAAAAATACTAAAATTCACTGAACAGATAAACCATGACTAGAAGTGATGAGGAGTCAATGGAAGAATAAAAGAGAAGGCTGGAAAAGGAACAGGGTGGTAGGAATGAGGCAGACTGCAAAACATTCTTTGCCCCTCTCTTTTCTACCTGAGCATGTAATCCAGCTTTTCATAATTCAAGTGTAGTGTTTCAGTGATACACGGGTATAGCCTTTCTGGATGACGCTTGTGGCATCTAAAAGCACCGGTGATTCAGGGAGCAACTTATAAAGAACATTATTTTACACAGAATCTTAGTGTACACCTTGTGATTTCTGCAATTTTTTGAGACTAAAGGGAAACTGAAAAGTATTTTCTATCCTACTTATATAATCTTCTCTTTGAAAAAAATCACTGTTTTTTCTTCAAAATTAATGGGAGGTTTGGGTAGCCTAAACTGTTCTAGCTTTCTTTGGAGGAATAGCAAGTGCATAGCACTTTTTTTTATATTGGATAAATAAAGGATTCAAAGTTGTATCCTTTTATTACACCACTGAAACTTTGTTAATAATAACAGCAACATTTTGAAAGTCCTAAGTGCATATATAATGTACCTTAATGGATACATTCGTTCATGAAATGAACACAGGTAGAATTTCTTTACAAATATTGAAAGCATTATTTCATCCAAGTGATTATCAGTCATTGAATTACTTTAGTTTATACTCTTACAGAAAACAACAGACATTCTATATTTATGACCATCATATTCTAAGACATCATTATGGCTATTATCATCATCATCATTATTATTATAGTAGTAGTAATAATAATAATAATGGTGAAAATTATGATAATGATTATATCAATAATAGTAATGATAATAATCATAGTAATAATAGTAATAGTTGTTATTAATAACATAGAAGAAATTCGAACCACTGCCAACTACCACAGTATGATGGCTCTTCAACACATCCTGAGGAGTACTGAAGTGTAATAGGAAATTTTTTTTGTATACTGCATATTTTCATTTTAGTTTCAGTCTTAAAACTACGTCTGATTTCTGACTTCAAATATCTGTGTCAATGATCTCTTTTGCATTAAATTCTCTACACATAAGAGGAGGTAAAAGGTGGTATAAGAAGTATGACAATGTTCAGGTCATCCAGGATTTCTCTAATGGTAGGGAAACCTCAAAAAAACAGCTGTTGTTGGAATGGAAAAAATCAGGCTTAAAGGACTGGTCAATCTGATTTTATACTTGCTGCATTTTGTCTTCAGAAAATACTACTGAATAAATTTTTTTCCCCTCCAAAGGGATGACTAGAGCTGGTTTTAGTTTGAATTTATGTCAATATTTTTACTCCAGACCAAAAAAAAAAAAAAAAAAAGTGATTAAGCTGTGGTTTGATTGACTTGGTCAAATTAGTCTTAACTAACAAAATGAATTCTGAGTTATTGAAATACACACATGAAAATAGAGATAACAATAAATTCTAGTCTTCGTAACACTTCAAGTATCTTTTTAGGCATTTTTTTTAAACGTAAGGCAAATGAGATTTGCTGCAGCAGCTTCAGCATGGAATACATATATATTTATGTCTACATTTTAACTCTTTAGAAAGCATTGCTGGTGAACATTACGAGCAGTGATGTTTAAGAAAGTGGTATAAGTTAACCTTTATGACTGTCAACAGAGAGGCTTTCCTTGTTCTGTGGTCACACTTCAGTTACAATAAAACATGCTCATGGAACACACAGTCAAAACTTGTTGTCAATTATTTAGTATTCCCATAAACCATTAGATGGTCAAAAATATCTTTAATTGATTCCATCTCTACCTACACTACTTATTATTTATTAGTATAACAAACTTCTCCATGGGAACAGCTAATTGTACCTCCCTAGTGGCCACTTCAAGTGGAATAAGCATTGCACAGTGCTGCCTAAGATACTGCTGAAAGGTCTTCAGCATTTGGGATTTGATTAAAACTGTATTACATGTACCCATCAGCAACCATCACTAAAACAAAACACTAATTTAAAAAATCCTTCTACTATACTGCTTAACACAATAGAAAAGCCTCGCATGCACGGAAAGAAGAGGGTGGGAGAATCTATCTTTTTTTTTTTCCCCCTTCAGACAATAATTTTGTAATAGAAATAATACAGCATTCTCTCGTACAATGAGAAGAGAAAGTGTGAACCCCACCAGCTGCACTGTGGGAGAGACCTTTTCCTCTGACATACATGTAGCACAGCTAGCTACTGTTGTCTAAGCTGCATGGCTTTGTTTCCCTGTTTTTTTTTTAAAGACATAATTGTTAATCTGCTCTATAGCAGAAAAGACAGATGTTGTGGAAATAGTAAGCCACGCTGTGTTTAGATAGTTCTATGACAAGATATTCTATAGGCATTGTTTCACAAAGGAAGATCTGGACAATAAATCACCCATTTTGAGACACACAGGTGAGTTGTAAATACTACTGAACAGTATCAATGGAATAGCATTACAAGTATATTATAACATTTAATTAAAGAGTTCAAAACATTATGGAGGAGGTAGCAAATGGTGATCAATATAAACTAAGATTTTACAAATATATATCAGGCTGATTATTGGGTTAAAATTTAGCAAAAAATGAGCTGGTATTCTTCTAATTTAAAATCATTTGTGTTTGTTGTCACGCTCAGAGATTCTTTGTTGAAATGAACAATCCCTGAAAATCTCCAAAGATTCAATTCAAAATGTATCTAGCTGATACAGATTACTCTTACCAAGTTTGTGTGGATTTTTTTTTGGTTTGTTTTTTTTTCTTTAAGCCCTGGAAGTGATCTTTCAGGCAACTGTTAAGAGATACATTTCAAAAACTGGATTCTAATCCTGCAGAAAGGAGATTTGCATTCCATTCTGATGCCCAGACCACATACGTGATGTAAGTGCAACCCTGGTTTTAGGTCATAGGAAGAGCAAAACAAGGAAATGATCCAGAATAACATAATGAATTTGTTCAGAATGGTCATGGATAACTCAGTTTAAACTACCTCAAAGGTATAAGTAGAGTGTCAGTAGTCTTCAAGGTAAAAACAAGCTCTGGGAAAATACTGATGAGCCTGTAAGCAAAAATACCATCACTGTTTGCAATTGAAGGTGCCATGCTCTAAGGCAGATATTGACCACAGACCAGGGTTCTTTACTGTCTATACAGTCCTGTAATTCAAATTGCCTTCCACTTGAAAGCTCTACTTAAGAAACAAGATTAATTTTTTGCTTTTCTTTCCCTATGTCTTATTTTCCAAATTCTAGGAAGTAAGAATAAAATACTGATACATTTTATTGATATCCAAAAATAAAAACACTAACGAAAAAGCAATATTTAAAATTTTTTTCTTGTAAAATCAAGAATTTTGTGAAATATTTTTCTGTTTTCTCTAAGTAGTAAACTACAATTTAAACTGCCAGTATTTATCAGATATTAAAAGTAAGTAATGCGAAGCAAAGAAGAGATTAAAAATTAACAAAAATGCAAGTTGGAGGCACTAGCAGACAAAGCAGCTGAGTTACCAGATGCAGTGGACAAATATTAGTGAAGCAGATGTAAAAGTAAGTTTTAGACAGAGAGAAGAGGGAACCAAAAACTCTCTAATGGTCATCGGCATGAAGTGACAGGAAGAATGAAGTTTCATTTTTGATAAAGAAGTATCTTTCCACACATGTACCAAAATGAAGGGCTTTGGCACACACATTTGTTCCATGTGTTGGGTGAATGGCCTGTATTTGAAACATATAGCCAAGACGTGTAAAATCGGAGAGTTAGTTTCTCAGCTGTTATGAGACAACACAGCTTCACTGGAGCCAGTGGTGTTTCCCTGGGGATGGGTGTGGTTCTTAATATTCATGGCACATTGCTGCTCACTGAAACTGCAATAGGTGTCTAATGGGTTACACTTGTCACTCAGCTGTGATTGCATCAGCTGACTATCTCCTAAGTGCAGGAAGGATCATGAAGTGGCAAATGCTGAGACTGTAATGGCTTGCAGAGGGAGAAAGCCAGAATCTGATTCACATGGAATCTTTGCTGATACCAGTGGAATAAAACTGAAATGAAATGTGATGTTTCCAATTGTCATTGTGGCTCTTCTCTCTCACAGCAAAACCTGGTGTACCTGTGAGGTGGTGGCTGATATTTTACACTACCAGGTAGAGTTTCTGCTTATGTGCAGGTCACCCTCACTGAACATACACTGTACAGTTGCTGTGCACGTGCATAAAGCTGCCACACAGAACATTTGCAGCAGTACTGTCCATACAGAGTATCAAACTCTCTGCATTGGCTGTGGGTGCCCCAATCACATCAGAGTGCACCTTGAGATGGCAGAGAAGCCGGTGCCCACCAGGGCAAACCATTCTTGGGGCACATTACAAGGGGAAAAGGTCCTTATCTTAGTATTGCTAACACAGCTTTAAACGTAATTTTAAGATAAATATTCCACTTTATGCCTGCAACCATTTTTGAGAGAACGTCGGGCATTTAGATAATTCCATTAGCTTATTTTTCTGCAAAATCTTTCAGCCTACTGTAGATCCAATTTATTTATCTGTATAAAAGATGCACTAGAGTTTTACACATACCTCCGTGCCCTACTGCTCACACCTGTTGTTCTCCTCATTTCTCCTACAAGAACAGCAGCAGCAGTAAATAGGAAGGGTGTATAAGACACTTGCTATAATGTATGGATAGCTCACATTAATAAAAATCTGGAATAACTTTCCAATGCCTTGGTATTCTCCAAAAATTAATAGACTAAGGTAAGCTTAGAATCATCCCTGCTTCTTAATTCTTATTCTTTGTGGGTTTTATCTACAGCAAACAACCCTTTTATTAGCTTCCAGAAATGTGTGAAATATGTAAAAGCCTCTTAACAGAATTGTTTCTGAATGACAGTCAGTGTTTTTCAACTTTTTTAGTAATCATTTTTACTCACTGTTTTATTTCAAAATCTGTTAAAATCTGCTGGTTTATTTAAATATTTTTTCTTTCAAGAGAAGGAGTTAAAACACTGTTTTACAATTGATCCCACTATTACTGATAAGAGCATTGTTTTGACAACAGCAGACTCACTCCACCAGTACTTACTGGATGATCTTTGCCATGTCTTTTAGTTGCCATATGACTAAGGCAATAAAAGCAGGATTTTAATATATGCTTCACCATAGATGCTTTATGAGGTAGAACTTTATGAGCTTGCTGTAAAAGTAGAACTAATAAAAAAAAAATCAGAATGTTCATCCTAGAACACTTCAGCATCTAAATGTATATTTTAACCCTGTCAATAAACTACAAATACACAAACATTTAATGAAAACAGACAATTTGTCAAATTCAAGATGCTCACAAACCAACATGCTTTACAGTGAGCATGGAACAAAAGAATCTCTGAAAAGGCATCTCTGAAGAGAATAATCTTTAGAGCTACAGAGAAAATGTTCTCTTCATCTTGACAAGAAATCTGAAAATAGAAATTCTTCTAGATTATTTCACCAAACTAATTTGTTTCCTTGACCTATCACTTAATTAAAAACTTTCCCATACAGCCCAGAAAATGCAACTGGTGTGTGTTTTTTAAGTACGTAAAAATAGGGCAAAGTTTCTGTAAAACCCAGGCAAATCATTTGATTTTGTACAGATTAACATATCTGGCTCAATCCTAATGGTAGAAATATGGAAACTCAGAGGGAATTGTTCTGCTGTTATTAAGACTCGTTATAAATAAAATATGAAGCATATATTCCAAGAACAAATCTCCATTATGATTACAAGAGATATCTAAATGAAGAGAGAATTCGCTTGCTTACCGAGTATACTGAAATTGAATATCATTGTAAACGAAAAGCTTTACCGATATAACTTTTTTTTTCAAAAAATATTAATCAATTTTACACTAGAATACTGTTTTCAGTGTTAAAAAACCCACCCCAGATAGTCTCTATATTAATTACCCTAATATGTGTGTTTTAATAGGGATCAAAATAGATAATGAATAAAAGAAGAACTGACCGAAAAAAAGCCAACCAAAAACCAAAAAAAACAAGGGGGGGGGGGGGGAACCCAAAATGCCGAAAGAATCCAACCCAGAACCTAGCAAGACTAACTAGAAGAAATGCAGGAAAATGTGGATTTTCAAAATATGCAAAAAGTCTGCTCAAAAGCTTTAGCTCAAAGTCCTTCTTAGCTTTAAAAGACTAGTGACTAACACAACATACTGAAAAAACTACAAGAGGTAAGCAGTATATTCACTAGTAACGGACTAACTAAAGACGGAGTGTTATAAACTTTCATAAAGAATCTCAAATACATGAATCAATATCAGCGACAATTATTTTTTTAAAAGAATGTTTTTTTAAAACACTAAAGTCTAATTTTTTATGCTTAGAAATACATTCATCTATTTATTATGTTGTAGTATTAATAATGCTAAACAAATCGAACATAATCTTTTTTACATAACTTCTTAGCTATTCCTGAATAATAGTACCAAAATCAAAAACTCTTTAGTAAAACTATTTTAAAAAAGGAACTGGACTTCTCAAATCATGGCATTTTCTGAGGCACTTTTCAACTTTCTCTGCCCAGTGACCTGTTATGTTTTAGCAATAAGATATTGTGCCTTATCAAATTAGAGATGTAGTTATGACCAGGACAAATCAGATATTCCTCTGCGGCAGGCCCCTCTAAACAAGAGTGGTTGCTTCTGCCTATTCCTGCCTCTCAGTGGCAGCAAAGTCTCCAAGGATCTCCAACTCTACCAGCATCCTTTCCCTTCTCTGGGCAACTTCAGAGCAGGAAACACATTCTCCTCCATATTTTGAGGAGCATGAGAAAGTCCTGAGCTTCTAGTTTATCCTAATCCAAAACTTCTCATTTAATTAATTTTGTGCTTCTTAGCCTAACTTGAGGCCACATTATGCATCCATTTAATCCTTAAACTAGTTTTGATCTGCCAGTGATTTTGTTGTCACTTATCCGTCATCATACCAGTGCAGCTCCACTGTTTCTGTCCCTTGGAAAGTGGATACAGCAGGGCTTAAAATCTTCTCATTCACATCACAGGAGAAATCAACACAGTTTTTTCACAGAAATGCCCTTTGCTTTCCTTAGTTACACCTCAAAATCCCCAATGAAGAGAGACAATGGAGATGAGGTGATTTCACAATCCCACAAGTGAGGCCTCTATCTTTCTAGACTGGCACAGCATAGAGGCACATTCATCCTAATGGGTTTGTTGAACAATATCACTTCCAACACAGGAGGTAATTGCTGATAGTAACTAAAGTAAGCAAGATACCGCGTGGGCTAGTTTGAAAAGTGCTCATCATTAAAATTGGAAAAATTAGTGCTAGTATATTTCTTGTAAATATATTAAATATACAAATAAGCCTATAAAGATATAACGATGACTGGCAGATTAAGTTCGGATTTTTTAACCACTTCAGAGTTCTGCTATCATGTTTGAATATTTAATGAAGAGTTTACTGCTACTCGATTCCTAATCATTTTAAAATATTGCTATCCTTTCCTTCAGCGGAAAAAAAATGTATGTGAGATGACCATTCTTTTGATTTAATTGTACAAGTTCTCTAAAATATCTTACATTTAGGCTTTGATACTATTCTTTAAATGAAAAAAATCAATCAGTGAAGTCCTGTTTCCGCTTGTGTTTCAGTTTGGGAAAGAAATTATTCCTGCATTGCAAGCTGATCTTATCATACTCATCACAGTTTTAAATACGGCAAAGTTACAAAACACTGGCCAAGAGAAAGTGCTTCCTATATTTCAGTCTGTACTTCTAGAAGATAACATCTAAGAGGATTTCACAGATAAATCTTGTATTTACCCCAAGGCATCAGTTTATATAACAGAAATTGTCTACTTTAAAGAGTTCAGTTTTCCCACTGTCCAAGTGTGGAATGTAAAAAGGAATATCTAGAATTTCCCATTTTGGGAAATCTTACTCTTTTAAAACAGTGCTGATAAAAGAATGTTAAAAATGTACTAATATAAAAACGTTGATACATGTGTATATACATGTATAGTTGTATATATACATACGTATCCCTCTCAAAGATTAAAGTTTACATTCCATGTCTTCTCCTCAGTTGTGATCTAGAGTTAAAATGTTCTCATTCTGGAGATGACCATGAGTGCCTCATTTCATTGATTTACATGCACCCCAGTTGGCTCAATAACTGCAGAGAAGCAAAAAGTGTGGCCATTTCAGTGCCCGTTATTTCCTTGCAGCTCAACTGTGGAAAGTAACAAGAACAAATTTGCTCTCATTTAAAACAGGCCACACATCTGTAAACAGCTTGTCTAACTGATGATTTCTAGACGATATAAAAAATAGAATAAACAAGACTGAATTACACCACAGAGAACACTGGGGAAGATCTACCCCTTGACTGCAACAAGTGTTCTCTCATATCCACCCCCTCCCACAGATTATTACTTTAGTTGATTCAGCAGGTTTTGGTAAGTAGTATCAGCACCAGTAAGACTTGGAGCCTTAAGGACAAAATGACTGCTCAATTTAAAGAACGCTATCCAAATAGTGTTGTATAACAATGTCAACCAAATAATGCACAGTCAAAACAATAAGCAGTCAAAAACGACACTTTCATCTATGTCTGAGCAAATACTACTTCTGTTTCTTAGCTGCCCAAAATGTAGCCAGGAATACGCCCGGGAAGACTTCCACACTAACCATGAAAGAGGTAACTCTGCTATAAAATAATACTGGTAACATTCTATCTGTTCCGTACATTTGTTGACCTCTATACCTGTCATGACATGGAGGATGAATAAAACAAAAATTTAGAGAACAGGCAAAAATGTACAATAGATTATTAGCAACAACTTCCCACCTCCTTCTAGAATCTCTGCTAAGGCACATGGAGGACAGGGAGGTGATTTGAGACAGGCAGCACAGCTTCACCAAGGGCAAGTCCTGCCTGACGAACCTAATGGCTTTCTGTGGTGGCGTGACTACCTCAGGGGTCCGTACTGGGACGAGGGCTGTTTCATATCATCATCAATGATACAGAGAGTGAGATCAAGTGAACCCTCAGCAAGTTTGCAGATGACACCAAGTTGAGTGATGAGGTCGATGTGCCAGAGTGATGGGATGGCATCCAGAGGGACCTGGACAGGCTAGAGAAGTGGGCCTGTGTGAATCTCATGAGGTTCAACAAGGTCAAGTGCAAGGCTCTGCATCCGGGTCAGGGCAATCTTTTTTATCAATACATGCTGGGGAATGATGTGCTAGAGAGCAGGCCTGCAGAAAATGACTTGGGGGTACTGGTGGACAAAAAGCTGGACATGAGCCAACAATGCATGCTCACAGCTCAGAAGGCCAATTGCATGCTGGACTGCATCAAAAGAAGGCTAGCAGGTTGAGAGAAGTGTTTCTGCCCCTCTGCTCTGCTCTGGTGAGACCTCACCTGGAGTACTGCATCCAGCTCTGGAGCCCTCAACACAAGGACATGGACTTGTTGAAGTAGGTCCAGAGGAGGGCCACAAAAATGATTACAGGGCTGCAACACCTCTCCAATGAAGATAGGCCAAGAGAGTTGGGGTCGTTCAGCCTGGAGAAGGCTCTGGGGAGAACTCATAGAAATCTTCCAGTACCTGAAGGTGGCCTGCAGGAAAACTGGGGAGGGACTGTTTACAAGAGTGAATAGAAATAGGACGAGAGGCAATGGTTTTAAACTGGAGCAGGATAGATTCAGATTAGACATTAGGAAAAAGTTCTTTACTATGAACAGGTTGCCCAGAGAGGTGGCGGAGGCCTCATCACTAAAGACATTCAAGATCAGACTTGATGGGGCTCCAAGCAACCTGATCTAGTTAAAGACATCCCTGCTTAGTGCAGCGTAGTTGGACTAGTTGACTTTTAAAGGTCTCTTGCAACCCAACGCATTGTATGATTCATCCTATGACTCCTTCAGAACACTTGTTGACTGCTAGAACCTGCCTGTACTGAAGAGAGAATGGTTATCATTCTTCTATACATACTGACTGTATTTAATTCGGAGGGTCCGAGATCAGCGGTAAGCCAGATAAGCATATTCATTAACTAGTCTGCTGAGGTGATTTTCTCTTTTTCCAAGCACCAGTGGGGTCCAGCAAAAGAAAGGCTGACATAAGTCAATTATTGACTACATTACAGACAGGTTACTGTTGCTTCAAGGCAGATTTATAAGTGTGTAATTTCTTCTGTTATATTTAAGCATGTTTTCTAAAAATGGTGTTTCGATTCCCATAATGTTTGTTACCCATCTGCCACCTTGACAAGAATGTCAGGGGCAGGTCCCACCATACCATGAAAGGGAGCAGTGCCACAAAAATGCAGTCACAATCAAGTCCGGTGACACAGTGCATAAACTCTGCCAGTCCTGCTAGTGGGAGGGGCTGTGACTGGCTGACCCATCCTAAGTAAATCTACCCCTGGGTAATCCTTTACAAGGTGCTTGGCAGACAGGATACTGTGTCATAACTTTTTACAGAATTCTGAGGGTGTGAGGTAGGTTTAAGGAAGATACTTTGCTGGGTTTATTATCATTAAACACTCACTCTCCTGACCCCACTGGCTTCAGGAAGGACTTATTGAGTAAGGTTTTACTGTGAGTAAAGGCAGGAGAATCTGTTCCAAAAGGATTTAAGCAAACTTGTTTTCTTATTGTTCAAGTAATGTTTTTTACTGCTTTCCCTTTTAACACTAGTTTTAAATTCAAATGTCATTTCCAAAGAAACAGCTACGATAATCTGCGGTGAGCTGATTAATAGCACTTACACAAATTTCAATGACCACAAAGTTGTGAATGCATCTGTGTGAGTGTTCTACTTCTTATAAAGTAAATGAGTCTTCTTTCATGTGTTTAATAATACTCAGAATTCTCTTCTCCTGCTCCTCCTCTCTGCATTCACTGTGAAGTCCTCTCCTTCTCTCATTTGTTGTTGTTGTGGCAAAGTTATTTTTTTCTTCACTATTTCCACTCACCCACAGTTAATCATTTATGGCCTTTTCCACTGCAAACATGTACATAACACGTAAAAAGGAAGCCTGTTATCACACCATCAGCAACTATGATTATAGCTTGATCAGAACTGACATCACTGTGGTTTCATTAGTGATATTCGATAAGTGCAATCTATTTTCAATCTTGTTTTTTTCTTTTGCAATGTCAAAAAAGACACTCGTCCTGTCCCAACTGGTTCTGTCTGAAGGTGACAGGACTGTATAAAGGATTCCTTTCACTTATCATCTCAAGACCATTTTACATGCCAAACAAATCAAATCTACACATCTTTCACCATCTTTATCAACCTGCCCAGACAAACGGTCGGAAGCATTACAACCTTTGACTTGTTACCTTATTTTTCTCTCTTCACTGCCTAAAGCAACTCTTAAAATGTAGAAGATGTACGTGCAAACAAGTAAGTTTTGCAATATAAGTACCAGGACAGAGAAATTCTCCCACTGACAAGATCTACCAATGCAGATAATGTTCTCCCCCTTGTGTTTCATGGTACGTGTTCTATCCTTGGTTTGGCTGATATCACACCTAAAGCAAGTAAAGTACTTATCCCAGGAGATTTGTATTTTTATTATTAATATTTTTATTTTGTTATCTCTACAGTTCCAATAAGTGAATGAGTCAAAATGCTCTCAAGTGGGGAGTCTGGGATCCCTGAGGAAAATAGCTTTTTGCCTAGTAAAAATAGCATTATTAATTTTAAGTTATCTATTTTTCATTATATAGTGCTTCTACAGAAATGTGAAACAGAAATGGGCCAGACTCTGGCCACAAATATGATTCTTCAAATTTGCTTTTTTTTGTTAGTTTTTTTCTGCTGTTGACATTCAGGAAAACTAATGCCATCCTGAGTTTCAATAAGTGTCTTTTTTTTTTTGTCAAGCATTTCCAACAAGACTGCATCAGGAACATACATTCACAGAATCACTAGAAGAAAGGCATTCTTGAGAGGAATCTGAGAAAATTTTGAGATCCTGGCAAAGCCAAAAGAGATGGAACTTCATTATGATCTTAGGGCAGGACCTGGGGGAATATTTTTAAAACTGTATGGATGTTTAAGAGTGCACCTACAGGAATGTTTGTATAGTGAATGTAACAATTCCATATTTAATGGTTAGATTAAACTACTGTTTGTCATCTGGGAAGACAGATCAGGGGAATAAACAGTCTGTACCCTGACTGGTTTCTCATCTCTATGCTCGGGTATTTTCTACTGGTCCCTGTCAGAGACAGGACATGGGATTAGATGGAGCAGCCATAAGTTTGTGCAGTAGTTCTTCTGGGCTTAGTCCACTTGGATTCCAAAGATCAACATCACAAGGAAGGATATTTGCAGCTGCTGCAAGAGTGTACCCTGAAGTTATACCTTAGAGACTCAAAATTAGGAGACTAATGATATACGTGTACTAAACTGGCTGGGAAGTGAGTGGGATCCCAAGATAGGTCCAATTTAAATATGCAAGTGGTCATGCACTAGGCAGTCAGCCTCATCTACACTACTTATATCAATAATAATCACACTAGTAAGTGAAAAGACTTTGGAAAAGAAGACAGACTGGATGTAAGGTAACATTAGTTTTTCATATGTATTATTTGGCATGATATTCACAGTGAAGTGTATATGTAAAATCTTTCATAGAAGCTATATGTGTTCAAAGAAGAGACAGGTGGAAAGTTCTTTCTTCATAAAAGTAAGGAAATGAAGCTGGAGAAGATGAGGCATTGATTCTGGAAATACAGAATTCAGTCACATATATAAATGGTTTAGAGAGAAGAATATTCAGTCTGGGTAGGTATCAGCATGCGGACAAGCAGCTGTCCTCCACAACAGCTCTAAAGCAGAACAACAGAACACAGCTCAGGTCATCCTGCCTTGGCCAGGAGAAAGGCCATCTGGAGATTTACCATGAGTACATCTATTTCCTCAAACTGAGGGACTTGAAACACCAGGAGAAAAGAAGAAAGGAAGTATGGAATCCTAATGGCAGAGCAAAATCTAGTAATGGCAAACACTGCAGCCGCAAATAAGCACTAGTCAAAGCCAAACCAGCAACACTGATTCCTCTGCATAGAGGTAAATTTGAGAGGCCTTCTGTAGTCTTCTTAACTATAACCTCTCAGCTGGATATACCACCTGTGCAGACACCGCATCTCTCCCTTACTCACATATGTATCTTTCCATAATCACCTCCTTTCATTTACCTATAACCTCTATTCTAGTACAGACACACCTATTCTTTGATCTTCATTCAGGTCTTTTCCCCACTCACATACCCTTCTCATTAGCACAGGCAAGACACATCTGACTAGAAGAAGGGTTTATGTCTGAAACAGGAGCTCAGCTATGTGAAGGAAGCTTTTGGAAGAGGAGGAGATTAACATTTTTTTAACAATACGGTAGCTTTGAGAAACAGATACATGTCT
This sequence comes from Trogon surrucura, assembly GCA_020746105.1. Taxonomy (NCBI): domain Eukaryota; kingdom Metazoa; phylum Chordata; class Aves; order Trogoniformes; family Trogonidae; genus Trogon; species Trogon surrucura. Next base: position 13,967,593 of record CM036622.1, on the reverse strand, counting down.
GAGTGGGGGAGGAGGTGGGAATAGTTAAGTGAGGAGAGCTACAAAGATATTTTCATACAGGTGAAGATAAACACAGTAAAACCATTAAAGTCTAATTTTGGAAAAACTTCTTAGAAGCCATTCCCGGCTAATTATTCTCCAGTAATAAATGAATAAAATAGTAAATGTTATTAGAATAATATACTATTCATCTAGAATAATAAATGAATAGAATAATTCATTATTCCCACATCCTTGTTCTTTGCAAGCTCTGGCAAGCTAACTAGGGCACCAGGAGGAGTGTCTCAGGAAGAGCAGGGTAACAATGCACCCAAAACTTGGAAAAGAGGCTTTAATTTTAGGTGAAAAGTTCACATATCCAAGAGCATTTTGGAACTACACTACTGACATGAACTACTGTTTAAGCCATGCGCATTCTTACCATACTCTGCAAAACCTCTTTTTGATTTGTTGTTACATAGACATCCAAAATTATGGAATAGGATTGTGATTTTTCTAACAGGTTACATCTTTTTCATAATAATTTCATTATTTTCTGGTTGTACCTTTTGTTAGTATAAACAAACTAAGCAAACTGATATGGCACTGGCACGAGTAACAGAAATCAATATAGCCTACATGTGATTCTCTTTCCCGGTTTCCCAGCTCCACATATTTTATGTATCTATATAGAATATATATATTGTGTTTTGATATATATGATGCACCAGAGGGCTTTCTTCCACCAAACAAGATATTCCTCTCTCATGTGCTCCACAGACAGCTTTCTCTGCGTCACAGGCACAGTTATCTCCGTAAATTCACCATGTGCTCTCTCCCAGAGCTCTATTTGCTTCATGCTCCATTTGCTAAGCATGTTACCTTCCACCAGCAGCCAGAAGTCACCTATCATGATATCCGCTGAACTTGTCTAGAACATCTTTGGATGTAATACTCATTCACAACAATCAGTATAAATTTCTAGATCTTTCCATTCAGACATAGTTTACTGCTAAGTGCCATGAAAGCACTTATTAAGGCCTATACTCTGCTTTTGGTAGGTTCTAGGGATTTTGTGTCAGCACATGCTTCTTCTGCCAAACACCGTTTATTTGATGAGATCTAGGCTTCTAGGTTTCTTAAGGAGTCATACTAAATCCATGTCAAAAGAAAAAAAAAAAAGAATTGGCTCAGAAACATACAGTGAAAGGATTTATTTTTTTCGGATGTGGGAAAAAAGTCTTCTTTCATACTCGGTTAATACCGTGTATTACAGAAGCATAACATAGTGAACGGAGGGTTGATCAGCTTAGGGCACCAAGCATCCTTATAACCTCAGGCAAGTTATTTAATCTTTCTGTGACTCAGCTTCTAAGATGTAAAATAGAAGAAAACCCTTCCTTTATCTTACTGCCTATCTTCCTTTTCTGCCCTCAGTTTAAACTTCAAGTTCAGTGGGTTCAGGACTATCTCTTAACATGCATTTCATAAACGGACAGTTTTCAGGGGTTTGCAATGAGCGTAGTTCACCTCTGTACTGGGATGTGTCGTCTGTGTTTTGCAATCTGTTTTACATAACAGGTAAGCATCAGCCTTGTTCTATTCTCAGACCTCACTAGACTGTGGGAAGAGATAACAAGAAAGCTTAAAATAATCCATATGCATGGATGGTTTTAAAAGATGTTTAACTCCTGTTCATAATATGAATTGATCATTTTTTAAAAAAAAAATATAAGAAAAATTTGGACTCAGAGAGCAAGCTTCCATCAAGCCCCATCCCTGGAAGTTTTTAAGGCCAGGCTAGACGGGGGTCTGGGTAACATGGTCTAGTGGGGGATGTCCCTGCCCATGGCAGGGGGGTTGGAACTAGATGATTCTTAAGGTCCCTTCCAACCCTGACAGTTCTAAGATTCTATAATTCTGCTGTAGCTGTATATGTTGGGTGATATTGCAATGTTCTAATGTCTTATCTCACCTCTTCCTGTGTGTAAGATTTTGTAAGTCTAATAAAGATTTAAACTCAGGGAAAATCTCATGTCCTCTCCGAAAAGTTAATATAAAATGGTGATTCAATGAAAATCTTTGAGAGGCTGTGGCATAAACCAGTATTTTTAGACTGTCTTGGCCAAGCCAGGTCTTTGGCTATTCCACCGAAAAATGAGCGACAGTAGAAACATGTAAAGAGAAGGCGGACACGATCAAAGAAAATTTGTAAAGCAATATATGAAACGCATGTGAGAGAGAACGTTTTTCCAGTGATCATGAGATGAGAACCTATTCAAGTGCTTTAGGTATATACAGTTGAGAAGGGCTGTTCCTTATAAATGTTATACACTAAGTCTGAAATCTAGAGAGATGTTCACAAACTTAATCTATGTGCTCAGTTTGTCCTGGCTACTTTTTAATGGGGTGTATGTATTTTACTCGGTTTTGCAAAGAAACTGGTACACCTAACATATTTTTTCCAACTTTAAGAAATACATCAGGACCAAAAAAGATGGTTCATTAACATTTTTATGACCTGAGACACAGAAAACATTTTTTATTAGTCAAAATATTTTGCTTAACACTCTCATTTAAAAAAAAAACCAGCAAATCATAGAAGTTACATTTTTTACTCTAAACTGTAATTCTATCCCCATCTCCTTAATAACCTTGTGTCTTTAGAATTTAAATGTGGAGTGTTTCAGTATTTAATTTATTAAAGATTTTGAGTCAGGAATGTGTTAAAGCAGATATTCTGTCATCTGTTTTTGTGAATCATCACCTTTTGGTAAAAACAAAGTTGGTCAAAAAATTTCCTGTGAATTGTTTAGCTAACTTGTTTTATCTTTTCTGCACTGTCTGACCTATATTTTTATTCTGTGCTTCACAAAACTTTCTGCTAAAGGGTAGACTGATAATCTACTTGATGCTCTCCCTGATTTTCTTGCTACAGGGATCTAAAATTTCATTATACTTCCTCTTACTGTAACAGTAGGTAAATACCTTCTGAAATACAGGGGGAGGGCAGGGAGGCTGAAGAAAAGCTTCTTGTAGTATTACTTATAATCTTGGCATATTCAGAAACTTCTGTAATAGTTATTATTACACTCCTAAATACTTGAAAACAGTAGGGAATATAAAACAAGGGCAAAAAACGAAGGAGTGTCTCATGTACTTAACTTGATCCAATCTAGATCAAGATTCTTCCAGCTAAAAAAAGAATTGCTGATATGAACGTAATAATTAACCAAAGTGTGAGAAAATGAAAGTCTCTCACCCTGTCCCCAATGGGAGGCAAACTTAGAGGCAATAGACAAAAAAAGGCAAAGTATGAAGTGTGCCATAGGTGTGGAATACTTGCAGGTGCACTTCATACAGCTCTTACACCTTGGAAGCCAATTCTCATTATTGGCTTCTTAGAATGATTCTCACCATATTCATAACAAAAAAAAAAGTATCCACAAGCCCTGTGTGAGAAAGTGGGGAATTCCAACTTCGGCAGCTGATGGTCAGTCGCTACAAACCCAGTACATTGCGTGTATTTGCTTAATGACTATCTGAAATCTGGTTCCAAAACTGAGACTTGGGGGCGATTCCCGGTTTTGTTAGTTCAAATCTCAGTGCTAAAAATAACACCACTTGCTTCTTTGTGAGTTTAGTTCTGAACATGCACAGATTAAGTGAGCTTTTTTTTGTTGTTCAAGTAAAAGATGTCATTTCTGCTTTTCTTTCTCTCTTTTTCTTTCATTGGAATATATATATTTTGCACTTCTCAAGTCTGTGAGCAGTAAAAAAATAAGCACTACAGCAACTTGTTTATCACAGTTATCAGTGCACTTGTTTGTGTGAGATTTCCTGTGTTAACAGAAAGGAAACATACTAATAATAGATGGCAAATACATGTTTTTGAAGTTGTGCAACTGGCCTTACTATTTATGTTTTGTACAAGTTAAGTTACTGTGTGCTTGGAAAGAAAACACTGAGAAATCCAAATCTCAAGTGAAACAATGTGCCTGTCAATAAATCCAGCTTCTTACCAAAAACTACATTTCATTAAAGACAAAGAGAACACATTTAGACACCTGCAACTACAAGATAAAAATCCATTAGCTTTGAGTGAAGGTCAAAGATGTACTTCAGTAACTTCAGAGGAAAATATCTTAAAATAAACTTGCAGTTTAACAACAACAACAAAATCAGGTAAACTAACTTCAAGAATTATTTTGAGCTGCTCTTTAGGAATAAGTAATGAAGCAGTCTTTTTTCTTCCATAATATCTCTGCACATTCACAACAAAAGCAGCGCATTTCCCAAACACACACAACATTCTCCCTACTAAATGGTCCTAACAAATATTTATTTCTCAAGTGCCATAGGTTTGTTAATTTGTAAGTGTATATAAATATTTTTCAAGTAAACATTTTTAAAAAGTGCTCAAGTCTAATAGTTTGTTTGAGGTTACATTTTGATATTTAACTTTCAGTTTGGTCACATGGAAGGTTTATCATCACATCAATGTTGCTTTCAGTACATACAAGGACGTTTTCCACTTGAAAGTCACCTTTATCGCAAGTTTAGCAGCCTTCTGCTCTGCATGTTAGGTATTATTTAACAATGTCTCCAACAATCCTTTTTCATTTAGCCTTTTGCTTCCGTTACCCTCATGATTACCGTTGCCCTCATGATTACTTCTCTTCCCTTTTGGCTTAGCTGGACGTGTTTAACCTTCCACTCATAGAGAAGACTATCTTAAAACAGGCTGAAAAATACTGTTATTCACCTGCAGTTGGCCGCCCAAAGATTTTATTAACTTCAAGGGAGAATCTGGGAGTAAAATAGCCTTCTTAACTGATTTCCTCTAACCAAATACTTCCACAGATAAATCAATGACAGCTAAATCAAAAGTCATTGTAAGATTCTATGCTAACTATCTGATAAATAAAGATCTAAATAGACAGATATATAAAATTTTCTCAGACTGGAAAAATACCTTAAACCAGATTTTCTATTTTATACATGAATGCTTCATACATTCTTGCAAATATATGATACATGCATGCAAATCAGATCTTTACATCTGCCTACTTCAGGGTGTAGATATTTGTCTATACATGTGCAAATAAGTAAGTATCCACAGCTAACACTGAAAAATAAGCCAGTTAAAAAGATATCCATGCCCTTAAATCTGAAATGAATTATTTTATACATGTTATCTCCTGTATTTTGGGTAATATTAGAAGCTGATTTGTGGATTTCAACCTGGACCTGAGGATCGATTGTGGGAAATACCTGAGTCTGGCTTTGTTTTTGAGAATCTAGACCATGTGAGTAAGGTGAATCTTGGCTGCCTTGTGCAAGAGAGAATTCAAATCTGTGGGACCAGTAGAAAATAAATGCCCTAACAAGCAGATAAGTAAAAGCAGACTCCCTCTGTGTGAATTGTATCAAATTATTTTCCGGCTGGAATGATTACCTCAAAAGCCTGAGGAAATACATGGAGCCATTGTAAAAATGATAAGGAGGACTACTCAGAAATAGAGCTTAATTGTTCATAAGTATTCAAGTTTTCTGGATTTTTGAGAGAAGACAAGTCTTTTCACAAAATTTTAAGGAAAATTCTGAGAAAACCTATACCCTGAAACAGGAACAGAAAAGCATTCGTACTTGACAGGTGAGTGGACAGATCTGCACACAAGGTTATGGAATCGGTCTCTCACTTTTCCCAGTAACTCTTTATACTAAGTGTATGTGTGTGTGCACATATATATATATATATATGTATATATTATACTAGTACCAAGTAAATTGCTGCCAAGCAAAAATCTCTCCATGGGGTATTTTTAAGGGATCACTGCTGTTTTCTTTAAGGTTTTCCCAGACAGTTAAATCATCACCAAAGTGAACTAAGTTCTTGTGATAGATTTCTGTGGAAAAGGAATTAGGTTCTCTCTCCCTTTTAGAAGTGGAATGTGGACAGTGGAAAGAGCAAGGACTGTTTCTGAAGAACTCAGTAGCCTTTGATGCTGAGATAGTCTTGTCCTATTGCTGTCTGCTTCTACTCTCCTTTCAGTAGTCCCTTAGCCCAGAAGAAATGATGGTGGAAAAGGTAATGGAAATTAAAATCAATTCGCAAAACGTTTGAACAGTAAAAATGGCATTTGAACAGCAATACAGATAGAAAGAATGCTTCTGAGATCTATCTAATTGTGGTAAAGGCTTTTTAATGAGAAACAGTATGTCTCCGTGCTGCTTCATAATTCACTGTGCCATTCTAGATGCCTCTACAGCTGAAGTACAATAAAATTTTAGTACGATTTTGAACACTCCCCAAGTTAACAGGTAAGTCAATTTAATGCCATAAAAAGAGATGTAACTCTAGAGATTTTAAATAGTTTAATCAGGTGTAACTATTCCTTCTAAAGTTCTGTGATATTTCCTAACATGCTAAAAAGCACTGCAGCACAGCCAAACGTGTGGCTGTGGGCAGCAGCAACGACTGATTTCATTTCATGGGCCTGTTGCTGAACATGGGTCCTGCAGGAGCCGACATAGGCCTGGGAAAATCTAGAGAAACCTGCACTGAGCAAAAACTGCTCAGATTTGGCTTTTCTGTATCTACTATAGTAAACCAACATAATTTTTATGAGAAAGAGAATAGACTTTTGTTTTTATCTAAGGTTTTAGACTGCTTCTAGGCTAAAATAGTAATTTGTCTATGCTCTCATGTCCACAGCTGAAAGTTTGACATTGATTTTAACCAGAGATCACAGATTTTTCACAAGTACCTGGGGACTAACTTGAACATCCAGAATAAACCACACATATTAATCTTTCGATTTGGAGGGGGAAAAGCCTTGATCAGATTCACCCTGCCCACCATTGACAAAACTGCCATAAGCCCCTTTACCAGTTGCCTGTCCTTGGCAATGTACAATAAATAAGATTCCAGGATTATTTTTCCGTTTACCCTGAAATATGTTTGGCAGTATGCAAGAGTTATCACCAGTGCTGCTCTAATCCTTAGGCCAGACTCATTGTTCAAGGCTCAATAAATAAGGATCAGTTTAAGATTTTCTTTTCCTCAAAATAAATCAATTTGTGTTTATTTTGTACTCTATTGTGCACCTTCCTACATGCCCACCCACTATTTACCCCATGTGGTAACACAGCAGAAAACCAAGGTTTGCTGTTGTCCTGGCATTTTATTTTATATTGTTGCTAGTTTGCATTTTATTAACTGGGGCCTGGGGAAGACACGACACTGTCAATATTTGTGATTTTGTTGTAGGTTTTGCAATATTTAGCCCTCTTGTTTGTGAAGGGAAAAAAAAAGGGCAGAGGAGAGGGGGAAGGAAAGAAAAAAGACCTTAGGAAAGATAAAATCTCAAATACTGTACACAAGCAGATGTATTTCTTTTAAAAATCACAGAATCACAGAATTATTGAGGCTGGAAAAGACCTCTGAGATCATCAAGTCTAGCCCGTGTCCCAACACCACCACAACAGCTAGACCATGGCACTAAGTGCCACATCCAGCCTGTCCTTAAACACCTCCAGGGACGGTGACTCCACCACTTCCCTGGGCAGTGCATCCCAGTGCCTGAGCACCCTCTCCATGAGGAAGAGCTTCCTGAGATCCAATCTGAACCTCCCCTGACGCAGTTTCAGGCCGTGCCCTCTCGTCCTGTCACTGGTTGCCTGGGAGAAGAGCCTGATCCCTACCTTACTACACCCTCCCTTCATCCAGTTGTAGAGAGTGAGAAGGTCCCCCCTGAGTCTCCTCTTCTCCACGCTGAACACCCCCAGCTCCCTCAGCCTCTCCTCACAGGACTTTGCCTCCAGTCCCTTCCTCAGCCTCGTTGCTCTCCTCTGGACCCACTCCAAAATCATGCCATTTTTTAGCTGATCTCATTATCTGAAAACTTGATTTGAACACCCGTAATTTGAAATATGGGGTAGTTCCACAGAAATTGTCTGGGGTTTATTTCCTTCCAGTGGGGATAAGAGTGTAGAAGGATACATCATTTGCATAAAATGGAAACATGCAGTAAAGTTAAACTGAATCCTTTTAAAAATATATTTTTTTGTTTATTTTCCTTATTATTCATTATTCATATGTACTAATAGATTCTTTCCTTTTATTGCAATCTAAACAAAGTAAGGGTATTAAAATAATCCTCACAGAAACCCAATCCACGAAAAAGAAAAATACTGCTTGCTTTGAGTGACTCCAAATTTCTTGTTCTTACTTCAGCTCAGAATATTCTGAAGTCTTCTAAGTTTACTGGGCACTAAAAACTCACTATCTATACTGACTTAAGAAGTTAACCTTGTCTTTTAAAAGGTTATTATACATTGAACAGAATGGTGGATAGTCATATTTTACTCATAATTTTACTCCTTCAGCTTCACATTTAGAGTTTGCTGCCTTTACCTCAACATGTTACCTTAATTACTTCTAATGAAACAATTTCCAGCTGCAGTTGTTTTGTTTCTTTAAAGCAATGGGCTTTGATTGGCATTTGTAAAGGAAGGTGGATTTCAAATAATATTTAAAGAGAGAAAATGTCTGTTATGTAACTAAAAAAAATCTAAAAATGGAAACAGTTTTTAGTTATTAATATGGAATTTTTAGAGCATGAAACAAATGGATCCTATCATGCATGAATCAGTCTGAACTACTGAACATACCTTTTTATTCATTGCTGCATAAATATTCTGTGACTGATTATGATTTGTGGTGAATTAAAGAAAAAGATCAAAAGTCTACAGATATAGAAAAGAACATATGGACCTACTGGTATGTCTTACATATATTCTCATGATATACCTTGATAGTAATGAGATGAGAGGAAGTAACATTGATTCTGTGACTTGGTGAAAAACTACAACTTTGACAGAACACCTAGAAAGTACCATTTGTATGCTCTAAGAGATTTTCCCACTTATGTTTGGATACTGTTTAGTCATTTGTAAGTTTTGTCCTGATCACTGAAGTAATGTGAAAGTAAATCCATAAAGATGAGCCCAACGCACTCAATAGCGGCTGCACAGAGAATAAGTGTAACACATCCACTGCATGCACTTATGAGACCTTGCTACGCTGTTCTGTCAACTTTCTCTTGAGAGCCATGATCATCCTTAGACATAAGTAAAGTGAAAGTGCTCCAAGGTGAAGGGGCTCTGTCTTTATCTATGCTGCTTGACCTAGGTATGAGTTGTTTCAGACATGCTGATTATTCCACAAGCCTTTCTAACACTCCTGAGAAATCCCAGGTAGCCCTTGAGTTGTGTCCCACTTGTGATCCCTCAGGCTCTTTGCTGCAAGGAGTTTTGTCTGCCTCTCACCATTATCTACCAGCTCCTCTGATTATCAGGAAAATGTGGGAAGGAGGGAGAGAACATGAATCCAGACCCCTAGGCTATTAGCCTTCTCCTGTTTCTAAAGAGCTGTCTATACCTGTATCTGGCAGCATACAATAAAACAGCATAACAAGGACTTGCCTCACAGGCTTAGCCTGCCTGAATCCTTGATGGAACATAATGGCCTTTCCCACTGGAGATGGGACAACCAACATATCCCACAGCCACCCTCCAACGCTCCTTACCTGTACATCCTGTCAAAGAAAGCTTTGCGGCTTGGCCTCAGGACAGTAGGGCCCATGAGAGTCCTCAGCAGCGCTGGGAGAGATGGAAAACCATGACAGAGCTTTTCTGTGGAGGAAAAAAGTAAGAATTTGGAGGCAAGATACATCCAAGAGCACCAAGCCAGGAGAAGATCTGTGAGTGGTGGTAAATTACGCTGGCATGACGACTCAGAGCTGTACAAAAGGGCAAACAGGGAAGTGGGTTGGTTGGTATAGGGAAAGGTGGCAAGAAAGGCTTCTCTATTCCAACGACCAACAACTGTTCTCTCTCAGCACATCCCTGGGTTTGGATGCAGGCTGCAGGCAGGCCTCTACCAGATCAGGTTTGAGGTACCTGAGCACGCTGGTGCGGGATTTTTGGGAAAGGTTGGGCGCCAGGCCCCGGCTGACCCCTCAAAACCGCAGGCCTGCAGCCAGCCACCACCAAGAGGCAACGTGGCAGCCAGCCGAGGGAGGGGAGGCGCTGCTGAGCAGAACTCTGCGATTGGCTGGCGGCAGGTCACGTGCCAGGGAAAGTGTTGCCAGGCAGAACAGGGCCACGTGGCAACACGGGGCAGGTGAGGGCGAGGAGGGCTGCGAGACTCCACCACCCCTCAAGGCGAAAAGAAAGAGCGACAAAGCTGCCACAAATGTGCGGGTCTGTCTGCACAGGAGTGCCCTCCTGGCTCTGGGTCAGCCACACTCGTAGACTGTCCCCACGGTTTCTCAGGAGAGATTCCTAACAGTGCGGTTGGAGGCCACCCTGCCCAGCACAGAGGGAAGCCAAATCAATCTCCAGCGTAGGCATTGTTACATGGCACTGCCTGCTGTCAGGGGTACGGTGCCATGGAGTAACTCTCACAGGGAAAGGGGTGAGGACAGTGCTTCCCCGCAGCACCTTGGCCACAGCTCTGGAATTGTCCCTCAGGACACCTTGAGGCTGAGGAGATGGGGACCCAGGACCAAGGGGCAGTGGAAAGGCAGGCAGCTCTGCCTCGGCGCGCTGGCTCTGGGGTGGTCTTACCAGACAATACAAAGGCAACCATGGAAATTAAGATACGAAGACTAGTAGTCTGGAGGCATTCATGTTTCGTCGGTATTCATAGACATTGTGTGTAGGTAACAAGAAAGCCTCTTTCTACAGTGTGTAAAAAGCAAAGCAGCAGGTAGATAATATACAAAGTTTCCTTATTCCTTTACCCACTGAAAACTTTACATATGTAACATAGTATGGTGTATATGCTTGCAAAACACATACTTGCATCATTAGTCATTCACGGAATAATGAACTAATTAAAATCAGAATATTTCTGATTTCAAGACAAAGCAGTCCTGTTTGTGATTTTTGTTTAAAGTAAAACGCATAGGCCAGACATCATATCTCGGATTAACATTAGTCTCTTAGTTTCACACATAGATTAAAATCTTAATACTTTGCAGCTAAGTCTCACTACTTGGAAAAAAAAAAAAAGGAAAAAAAGGATAGAAATACACTTTATCCAGTCTTATTCATTCATCACTGCTTTTGATCAACATCCTACTGTCATCTGCAGAGCACCTAGAACCACCAACAAAATTCAGACTTGGGACTTTCAGTTGTTATACTTCTGCTAAAAAATATGTAAGTGGAAGAGAAAAAGATGCTGAAGAGAAGTAAAGAAGAGTTTTCCACTGGCAGTTCCATGAAACACTGCTATGAAAAGTTATGCCAGGCTCAAAAATAGATGTCAACATTTCTCCACCACTACAAGTGAAAGGAAGCACACATCATCTATACATCCTTACAGCAAGGAAACTGTGACACATGGACAACTTCACATTGCTCCATGCAAAAACTCTTATGCTGTCAACTACTCCAGCTTTGGCACCATGCCACTGTTTGGTTTTTTTTCCAAACCTTCTGTAGAGAACAATAGTTTTCTCTAGTGTAGCATATTAACGTGGGTAGAGTAACCATCAATTCTTCTGTACAGGCTGAACTCTTGCAAATCAACAACTCATGAAAAATAAAACTCTGCCAAACAAAGAAATCTGACAGCATACTAAATAAAATGTAGTATAGCTTTTCTGCAAATCAAAGAAATGCAACTGCTAATAAAACCCCAAAAGGAAGGTTTCTCTAGTAGTAGGCAGAACAAGCCTAGAAATGGAAAAAGGTAGGAAATGAGCAGAAGAATTGGTTTCTCTTGGCTTATGATCAGGATATTTAAAGAAACATTCTCTTTCCTGAAAGTCGAGAGGAAGAAAAAAGATAGAGACAAGTGATAGTCGTTTCAGACAAAGCTTTTACAACTCTTTTGCTCTGAAAGCATATAAGACATTAGGCTGTTGCTGGTTTGAAATAGCTAGGCAAACCCAATGTTTTTTTCCCCTCTGCCTAGTGGTGATCTCTGCTGGATGTTCTAGAAGGTTAGGAAAATAATAATATCTGAATTTTACTTCCAAAAGGTATGCCTGATCACCTGTTTCCAAAACAAACTTTATTTTATTAACTAATTTAAATAAAATCAAGGTTTTAAAATGCCATTAAGATCTAAGTGTCAAAGATTTAACAAATTTGAATTATTTTTAGTGAAACTAGTTGGAAAATTTCAGGAGAGATGCATTACACTACATCTTCTTGCTATAAGTCTGTTATCCAATAAGAACTAGATATTCTTATCCAGCATGAAAGATGCTGCTGCCTTATATCATGTTTTCCTCAGTATTTATCTTCTCATTCAAATTATAATCTGAATTCAGTAATAGTATTAAATAAAAAAATTATAGATTTATTTATTTTCCTGGATCAGCTTTTTCACCTCTCTTAAATACAGGTATTGCATTTGTCATCCTTTCAGCTTATTAGCACTAGCCTGGTAATACTTATTAAGGGTCTTTTTTATCATACCTACAATTGATAAAAATTTTTTTTCAGAATCAAGGGATAAACATCACGTTTTTCTCAACTGGAGTTCAATAACCTCCTGAAGTTCCCAGTTTTGATTTCCCTGTCTTTAGTCTAATAATCTTTCCTTTAGTCCTGATCATTATAGTCATCATCCTAATTTAAAACAAAGCACTCCTTGCATTACTGGAGACAAATCTAGATGATGTGCTGTCTTTAACCTGAGTTCCTGACCTTGCAGCCCACCTTTCCTTTCCTTGCTCTCATCTGCTTTGTATAAACCGAAGAACATTTTTTGCCTGAACGTTCTGCCTTGGAGGCAGATAAAGATCCAAACCACCGCAGAAAGCTTTGTAATGAATGCCAACACCTTGAACTACACTCAGGAACTAATTAGCAGTTGATGTAGTAACAAGTCAAGAAGCTGTTAATTCACACTAAAAAAAAGTCAAGTCTACCCAAGTAATTCATTGTCAACACACTCATTTATACGGATGTTTACAGCTGACATGAACATATAGTACATACGGACACATGCATCTGTCATGGACTGTATAAATATATATATATATATACACTTAAGTTTACATGTGATACTATTTCACTAAAGTACAACAAAGTACGATCTCTTGAGTAAAACTTTTCCTGGTTTAAGAGAACAGCTCTTATTTACCAGGAATGATGTACAGACAGTGGACCCATTCACTGTTAGGATCCTGCAGAAATGACTGCTTTCATGTTGCTGAGGAACACATTAACTACTGTAGGTATCGGATCCAGTTTACATCTCTGTTTCCAGCAACCAAAAGGAGCCAGTCTTCCCTCACATCTCTTTGAGAACAGATCCTCTCCATGAACGATACATGCCAAGTGATATGGAGATAATACAGAACAGGATTTGCTGCATTAGTATAAAAAATTGAGATTGGTCATATCTTCTCATGACACTCCCAGTGGGTTATGCAGGTTCATTCACTCTACTGTAACATTTCCCTTATAACAGTGCTACTGTTTATCATTTCAGCTAGAGCACAGCAATACTTCTTAATAGGTCCTGTGTGTTGTGGCTGGGCACCCCAAGGTGCCCTGGTCCACTGCCACATGCCCTGCTGCTCCACAGACCCTGTGAGTTCCTGTGCACTGTACTCAGAATATCTTTCAGAAAGTAACGCAATTGCACAGCTTAGGATCAAGACAGATATTTCCTATGATTGTCTTTACTTCACCTGTGTTAACACCATTTTCAAAGAGCTGCTAAGTAGTGTGGAGAAAACACTAGTGAATGTCGCAGTCTCCCTGACCGAATATAAACTAATTGCCACCAGGAAATCTGTAGTGAAATGATGACCTGTACCTCAGGGCACTGAGGGTTTACAAGATCACTGAAAACTCATCGTCCTTTTTCCGACATATTTTCTTCAAATAAATGTACTGTGTGGTATATTGCTTTCAGACTCGCACAGCAAATTCTGACTAGTGCTGCAGGTAATCGGTCTCAGACCTTCAGGATGTCAAAAGCCAATTTCCTAGAACTGTGATGAGTTCCTCTTGGAGTGGCAGTGAGAGAAATCTGTGTATGGATTCCCCTCAGCATGAAGAATCGCACGGAAACCTATCAAAAGATATTTTGCTACTTATCAGTAGCTAGTCCGGTGTTTAGTTTGGTGCAGGCAGATAAATCATCACATCTTTTTTGTGACAATGAACACAGTTCTGAAGAAGATACTATCCTCCTACATCATAAAACACAGAACAGGGACATAGGTCCACACACAGGTAGTTATGAAAGTGTGTGTATAGTTAAGATTATATAATTATGCTGTAACTGCTGATGCAACACAGTCTTTTTCACTTCCGTCTCTTGAAATTCACAGATACAGAAGTGTGATGATCCATGATACTGCAAGGTTTGATTAATCAGCACTAGACTCCTATTCGTGAGAGGTTCTTTAAAGGTTCTAGTTAGAGGGTAACTGTAAGGTTATAAAACATTGTTCTTCCCCGTAGCCATCTCGAAGATCCAAATTATCTTTTGTAACTTTGGTTCGCAAAGCCATGAAGCCTTTGCTGGACACTTGCACAGGGGGGAACAGAACATCTGTATCAGGGCAGGACCCCTGTTTCTGAAAAATCCAGGTGCAGATATTCTAGAAAGAGTGTAAGAACAACACAAAACTGAAACATTACTTCCTCTCACAGATCAGGAATATTTTAATACTAGAAAAAAAATCAGTGGAGTCTTGTTTCATGCATTTGTCCAGTTGCCTTTTGAATTCACGTAATGTTTTAACATCTATGATGTTCTGTGCCAAGGAGGTTCATAATTTAATTATACACCATGTAAAAAGTGTCTCCTCTTGATTTGATTTCAGTCTGTTATCTGCATAGGAATAAAGAAGGTCTTTACACCCCTACTGGCTGTGGAATAAAAATAGCATATTTGAAAGATTTAGGAATAGAAGGAAGACGATGAAGCTAGAAATGGAAAAGAAGCATTTTTCTGTTATGAGATGAATTTGCTTTTAATTACTGTGATAGGACCAAAGGAGAAATGATGTTGCATAGATTGAAGCAATAAATAAGCATCTGCTAAGCATTTACTCTAGATGTTTTACTTGGCATATTAGAGCCCAGCTGGAACTCTTCTGTTTTCTGGAGAATGACCTGGATTTACATATGGCACGGTGATAGAATCTTAGGCATGACCACTGTGCAGACAAACACAGTACGGCTGTGTGAGCACCCTACACTGGAGTCATATAAGGAACTCCTGGCTCAGCCGCAGCATTTAAGCAAAGTGACTTGTCAGATGCGTTAGAACTTTCTCAGAGCAGTATAAGGCCCTCAAGTGAATAAAGATCTGACCACATTAGGCAACAAAGTCATACAGAATAATCTGGGAGGCCTTAGATACCTAAAGATTTTTGGACACCTAAAGACTTTGCAGCAGGTCTCTCAAGTCCGTATCTCAGTAAACATATTGGCAAATTAGTTTTAAATTTGCATTTTAATTTATGTATTAAAATACCACAAGATTTTCAACAAATAAGTATTTGATATGAAAAGTGCTATAACACAAGAGGACTGAAGCTACTAACTTACCACAAATATGAAGAGTACAGTGGACCTTGCAAGCCAGGACTTGGTTATTCTGTTTTGTTCCTATTGAGAACCTGACATATAGGGTTTTTTTGTAAAAACGAGTAGTAAAGTCTGTGGCTTTCATCCTTGCTAGAGAGTAATTCCCTCCAATTTTAATTAAAAAAAAAAAAAATAAAAAGTAGTATATGTAGAAGAGTATATTTGTCTGTATGGCTACCTGTATACTGGGTCAGTACAATATTCCCTTTGTATGTGTTAGTATCATTTGTTTCCTTTGTTGATACAATGATTTTGTTATTGTTGCTGTCAGTAGCAAGGGTGATAATGGATTTGTTATTCACTGAATTATCTATCTATGACTGGGAAGCAGACCTGACGCTAGCACTCGTATTTCTATAATATATCTGTAATTATGCATTCGGGAAATTTGACAGCAAAATGTCAAAACAAAAGCAGATTTGCTCTGTTGAAGGTACTTGAAGACAAACAGCGTTACATCAGAAGCTTGTATCTGGTTCAGACAGGCTATTTACTGCAACAAAAAAATAGCCTTTTGAATTGATTTAAGCCCTCCATGCCTTATGTTAAAAGGCTGCTGCGGTGCCCCATCACTTACCTACCAGCGGAGTAGGGGGCAAAGATGAATAGAAGTCACCAGAAGAGTTAAAGGAAATGATCACTTCAAAAGAATGATTTCCTGTAGCTTGAAGAGTGAGGGTTTCCTTCAGCAGCATTTAGTAGTTATAGCTGAGTACATCTCCTACTCATAAAGCATTGCTAATACCCATGTGAGGTATTACTGATTTTCACACCAGAGAATGTCTGCTTGCGTGTTGGAGCTACAGTAATGCTCATGGGAGTCTGTGCCAAGCTCCAAAAAGAAACAGTGATAAATTCCCTCTTTCTACATAAGGGATAATATATTCTTTTCCCTTACCCTCCAATACCTACAGTCCAACAGCTTCATACATGGATGTTTATGAATCACCTAACAGGCAGTAGGAGTTAATTCTACGAAAAAGATAGAAGGTGATACATTTCAGATTACGGTTGAAAGCGAAGTTTAATTGTTTACCTAAAAGGGAGTTAACACCAAAAGAGTTTTGATCACCAAAAGATTTAGGTGTAATGCATTACTTTTTTTTTTTTTTTTTAAGAAAGAGACCATTTCAATACTGTTCTTTGCAATGAGTAAAACAAAACTGCAGTCAACACAAACATCAAGCTAAATCTTTTGCTCAAACCTTTTACATAGGTGGTAAGAAAAGACTATCAGGGAAATTAAGGTTTCCAGACACAAACACAGGTGTGACTTCTGTACCTGTATTAAAGGTTTCCAGCAGACCCATGTATGTGTAAAGAGACATCTGAGCATTCAGTCTGGAAAATCTATGGTGGCTGTCACACAGCATTCTCCCTCTTCACCTTCTTAATTCTTATTTTGCTTTTGACAGTTGGTAAGTCATCTTTTTAATGGCTCACCACAGTTTTAATGCACAACTTCAGACCAAATTGTTTGAAACCATGACTTAATTCATGGAATCTATTAAAAAATGTGTTGACAGCCTTCATTCCAGGAAAAAAAATGTTAATTACTTGTATCACAGTAGCACTCAAGATTCAGGCCATATTGCCCTAGATTATAGATATGCATAGTTCTTGTATCTGACTGTTTTTTGTTTTTTTTTCTCAAAATGGAGTTGACTGATGTGAAGTACTGCCACACTGATTTTACACAATACAGAGCTAGCTGCTATTACAGTACAGGTGAGAAATGTTGCCAAAGACATGCTATGTGAACTGCCTAAAGTGGCAGAGAGGTCCGTGACAGACCAAACAATGGCTTATGGTCATGCCTCCCGAGTGTTTCTCTGGGACAATAAGAAAGATTTACCTTTCCTGAGGACATAATGTCCATCTGAGAGTAGAGAAAGTATATGACGGAGAAACATGACTTTTAAAAACTGACTCTTCCTACCTAATCTTGAAGATCAATTCTGAGATATCCTTGGGTCTCAGAAAAAAAGTACTCTGCGAGTCCACCAAACCCAAAATGTTTCCAACTGGGTATTTAAAATCTGGGGCACCCAGATCAGTGGCTGTTTGTGAACATTTGCTCTTACAACTGTGATTTGACCTATATAAGAGAGTAATTCAGAAAATGTCTGGAGTCTTATTTTGTTCAACAGATCTGTAACTGATATGGGCTAATGAAATATCATTCACCATAGTTCCTAGCCAGATTCACAACAACTTCTTGGTCCATCTGTTCACTGAAGACACAGCATTTTACATATCTCTTTGTACCCATATTTGTAAAGTCTGCATTTAACTTCCTCCACTATATTTATGGTCTTTGCTCAGTCAGAAATACAGAAGAAAGTGGATTCAAGAAATAAAAAAAAAATATATAGATTGGGTACAATAAGAATACAAACCCCCCTCTCAAAAAAATAACCAAATCCAAAACCAACATGCTTCAATTTTTACTGAATATTCTCTTGCTATTCAAAAATACATATTTATTTGAATTCACTTCAAAATCCTTGCTCTTCTACCAATAACAAACCACAAATAGCTAAAGTGAACAGCACATGAATAACGAATAGGCTAAATATTAATCATTTAAAATATTCACTAAGTACTCGGAATTTTTAACTACTTTAAAAGAACAACAACCTTGTCTGTTAATGATATCTTCAGCAAAAGGGAAGTGAAATGAATAAATAAGGATTTTATTTTATGCAACTTCTGTGGATGGTTATCATCAAGCTTTTACATATATGTTTTTCTTACAGACACTGATTACATGTTGTAACAATAATCATATTTTTTAATTATGATGTTCATTATTAACTACAATTTCTGATTACTAAGTTGTGTTTCTCTGTTTATAAGGCACAGATAAAGGTAAGGGCTCTTTAAATTACTTTTTTTCCAACAGTAGCATTTAGTATATATCTAAACAAAGCCATAATATTTAAGAAAATGTGCCAAGTCATAAACATTAAAGTTTTTTATTGGTTGAAAGGATCTGCATCAAAGAGTTAAGTTTGTCTTTAGCACTGTGGCTGTTTTCTTTTATTGTCTTAACTGCCAGGAAATGAAGCCTGATTATAAAAGAGTGATGGAAAAAAAATAAGTTAAAGGAGCCCACGTTTCGTTTATGAATTTTTAAACAGTGATATGCACAGGTAACTCTTGTTTATCCCTAGTCGGTCTTTATAGAAAGTGTGCATATATAGTTACTTAAAACAGTCAAAAATTTGCGTCCTCAAAGTTGTAATGTCCCACTGATTTACTTTTCTCCCTTTATTTGAGTAATAGGCTGCTGGTGAAAAGGGGTTAAATACAGATTCTAAATGAAAAAGTGTTTTATTGTGTCAAGTGTCAGGAAGTGAGTAGAGGTGCAAAGGAAAGAGAGAGCGAGAGAATAAGATCGTTAGAGCTGATACCATGAAGTGTAACATAAATTCAGAGATGACAGAGCAGGTGAGGTCTTTGAAATGCAGCCATCACAATAATGTCACCTACAGTTGAGAATCCGCAGAAGAAGAAAAAGAAAGAAGGAAAAAAAAAGGGGGGGGGGGGGGAGAGAAAAGAAGGGGGGGAAAAAGGGAAAAAAGAAAAAAAAGAGAAGAAAAAAAGAGGCAAGGCATAACCACAATCTAAATGTCACCTAAATACAGAGGCACAGACTTTACTATGTAGAACCTACTGAAACCTATTAAAAAAAATATTTCTAGCAAGCATTGAGTTAAGCAGTAAAAATATCACACAGACCTTGCATAGGAAGTATGTAATTTCTCTTTAGCAAGTAACTTTCTTGCATTGCCAAATTCTGTCCTATAGAATCAAATTAGAAACATAAATTGCATGAACATTTGGCCCTACACATATTGTTGCTTTTACTGTTGCTTTTATCTTGTCAGATACCACAAACTTTGACAAGTTCATTGTGCTCACTGTGATAAACTCTCTAGTAGTGGACGTAAGTGTACATATTTGCCCCAGTAGAGAATGCTATCTTATACCAGACAGACTTTTGTTTTCATGTAAATCTTCTTCACGGCCATCCAAGAAATGATTGCAGGAAATTTTCCTTCTATTCTTTCCTCCTAGTGCCACGATAGTTCACCTTATAGGTAACATGTTGCTCTTCTTAACTCTCAGCTACAGGCATCCCATCAGTTTTGCTGCCTGAGGGCAAAATCCTGCAGTCAGGATTACTCAGACAAAGCTCTCATTGAGATTAGTAGGAGTGTTACTCACATAAGGCTAAAAGCCCCTTGTCTGGTTATGCAGTGGGCCAAGTTTTCAGCGAGCATAAATCAGTGTAACTCCACTACAACAGAATAGAATTAGCACACTTTAGCCAAGGAAGTGGTGCTACATATGCTACACTTTCATACTATAAAGAGGATATTTGTTACATCAGGAAACAGGGTTGATGTTACAGCACTCTTGTCAATTAAAAAAAAAAATTAAAAAAAAAAAAAACGAACCAAAAAACTACTCCACCATCTTAGGACTCCTTTGGTCCAAATGTTGTATCTAGTTATGATGAGAGAACATATAACAAACCATAACTCATCAAAGAGCAAACTTTGCGGGGCTCATACAAGATTCATTCCTGTTTACATTACGTGTCAGATTCCCAGCAATTTCTTTTGCTGTTAACACACTAAGAGCTTCATTGCATCTTATGAAACCTGTTTAAGTTTCAAAGTTGGAAAGAGGAAGACTACAAACTTTGAGAAAAACATTAGAAAGAAAGACACTAGAAGTCAGTGTGAAAAATAAGCACTATCTAGAATAACAGAGAGCATGTCAGACTGGTAAAAAAGAGAAGCAAGACACACTGACAAAATCAAAAAGAAAAAACTAAAAGACTTCTCAAATTCAAACATCTCTATGCTACCAAGTATTCTGAAAGTAAAACAGTTTTAATAGTTTGCTAAAATACGAAGCTACTTGTCAAACTTCAGTAATTTATATGCCATTTGCTTAGATGAGAAAGTCAACATGAGACAGTGCTCTAATAACAATTTTGTCAATTACTTAAGTATCAACAGTGACAAAGGGCTAAAGAAAAGGCTGTAAAATACATTTTCTAGAGTGGAGAATTTCTAACCAACCATTTTTTCATATGGACCTGATGAAAACCAGTCTGTTTAATTATTCTGTAAGATCAAATTGAAACTATGTCCTACAGAACATGCTAGTGTAAGACTTCAAGAAGAGCAGTGCAACAGGTTCTGGTTAGTTTCCATGGATGGCTGGTACTGACAAAACATCCTAGGCTGGGAAAGTTATTCTTGGGAATTTGTCCCAAAACCTGGTGTTTTCAAAGAACTTTTTTAGACTTTTTAGGCTAGATATGCTAACTGGATGGTATTTTAGACATTCTCTCTACACACTACTCACCCATGTTTATGATGCAGTTCTTGTCTCAGCTATTAACAGATAAATTTGACTGAGCAGGAGAGACTGGACTAAATTATCCATAGAAGTCTCTTCCAACCTCAACCATTCTGCACTTTTGTCATCTTTTCAAAGAATTAGCTCTGTTCTCGTTAGTGCACTCTATTTCAGGAAAATGTTCAGCTCAGATTTAAATGGTCTAAATTCTACCTTTGTCATTACATACATTGTTTCTTAACAGCAAGATGTCTTTGATAGCATTGAGTTACCTTGTGAACTTTCTATTTCTGTTGTGCTCACACTACTGCATTTGCCTCAGCAAGGGAAAATCCCAGAAAAACTGGGCAGGAGGGTATGTTGGACTTATAATCCATGCCCTGGTTCCTTTATTTCTGTTCTTCTAAACTGTATTTCAATTGTATTCTATTCCTACTTGTATTCTTACTTGCATACTCTTATGTTTTAGTCTATATGACCTCTACAGTAAACAATACTACTTCCATGCTGCATTTTCTTCTCCTTGGCTAGCAATTTCTAAAACTCTGGTAGAACAAATAGTAAAAGAGGTTCTCAGTTTTCTTTAAGTACTGCATCATAAATATGGGTGAGTAGTGCGTAGAGAGAAGGTCTAAAATATCATCCAGTTGGCATATCTAGTCTAAAAAGTCTAAAAAATATCTAAATCGGTCTCTGTCATATCCCTAGGCTGCAACTTTTCCACTGCTCTTACCTGTGACAGCTTTTCCTAATACACAGCTTTTAGATCTGACGTATGGCAGGAGTGACAATATTGGTTCTCTAGTGGCAAGGCACTACTCAGTAATAAGAGAGTACCTTAGATAAGTACACAGAGAAAGCAAAGGTTTGATCCTGCTTTAAAAGGATATCAAGACATTTTAGTTTAAGAAGTTTTATTTCATAGACAGAGTGCTGGACTTTATGCAGGATATAAAGCGTGTCTCACAGCAAGAAAGGACTACCCTACATAACAGATTTGCCCTCAGTACCCAGGTCTCTGAGTACAACTGCCTTCTGCGGACTTTGTGTGAAAAGAAGCTCAGCAGGAAGACAATACAGCTCTTGCTGTTCCATGATTTTTCAACAGAACTGGAGCAATGATGCTTATTTCCTAGTGTCCACTGAGCTCATCACCTGCCTGCCCCTCTTCGTGACCTCATTTGTAGTAAATCTCAGCTAAATCAGAGAGCATTCTTATACAGCCCAGGGAGCATTTTTGGAGCAGGATGTTACACGGGCAATAGTCATTCTTGGCTATCTGCAAGCATGTCTTCCTCTTTACAAAGGAGCTGGATGCTGCAATGCGTGTACCACTGACAGACTTCAGTTTGAATCACATAGAATTAAGCAAAGGATGTTCACAAAATCAGTTAAATATTTCCAGTAGTGACAGAAACAGATAAAATAGCAAATGAGAAGGAAATAGATATAGTCCTCTAGAGTGTTTTATAACTTGACTAAAGGTATCATGGATAGCAGGGACTTTACAGGCTGTCAGCATTAACATTAGCAGTTTTTAACCATGACCTGAGCTCTGACAAGCTGTTTCCACACTGTCAGTCTCTCTGCTTGAGCTGGCAAGTCATATATAGTAAAACTGTCCAGACTTTATCTGTGCAGTTACTTAAAAAGCCTATCTGGTGCATTTGCCTGTCCCACCAGTACGAAGAGAGCCTGGAAAAGTCTGAGTGACCTGTTAATCTGAGCAATCTTATTGGATAGTTAAAAACAAAACATCAACATGCATCGCCAGGTTGGCTTGAGAATCCTCACTGCCTTTCTGTTTCAGTAGATTTTTTAGAAAATACCTCACTACTGCTTAGTGCAGGCATTAATAAATACTATTTTAGTCAAAGACCTAAATAAAAGCAATTCTCCTGCATAACCACTAAAATGTTCATTCAAAAATTTTGCTGAGTAGAAGGTACTAATTATTTTGGGGTATGTATGCTCTTGATTTTCAGTATCATCTGACCCTTTTGCTATGCCTGTGAATATTTTCAAATCCTAGTTGTGAGCATGCTACTGTGCGCTTGGAATTGCCCATGAAGGAGATCTGAGCATGTAAGATGGCAAATGAGCTGCAGCACAGCAATTTTGCCAGGTCCCCAACCTGGACAGCAGACTAGACAACAGGGAACTCAGCTGTTCCTCAATCTAGATACAGCAAACAATGTTTAAATACTTTTACAAATCCTGAACTCATTCTATTGTGTCAGGATATATCTGAGTAAATTCTTTCCTTCCTTCCTTCCTTCTTTAACCAAAAGTAATACTGATTTTCCTAAAAGAACCTAGATTTTCACTACGAATAAAATATTTACAATTTCTAGTAGCACAAACCTCTGTTTGAACAACATGAATGCAGTTTATAATTTCATATGGAAAGCCTGGAAAGGCCAGACTATAAGATGAAAATTCTAGTAAAACAAAATTCTTGCTTAGGTTATGCAAATATACATTGGGGGGTTTTGTGTGTCTGTAAAATTCTATTGTCTGCAATAGCAGCTTAGCAGTGCTGGAGATCCTCATCTGCCCAAATACCCTTATAAGAAAGAAAAGCTAGATAATGCTCAGTGTTGGTAAAATCTTGAATATTAAGTCATCCACAGAGCAAGTTCCTTCCTTTGTCATCTTGGTACAGGAATGTGAAGTCATAGCTTCTCTGGTAGTATGCACCTTCATGGTTTCTGTACAGATAAAATATTTTTTGCTTTGTATACCTCTCCAATACAAGTCCTGTTCTATCTCGCAGTGCAAGAATTCATAGAATCATAGAATCATAGAATGTTAGGGATTGGAAGGGACCTCGAAAGATCATCAAGTCCAATCCCCCTGCCAGAGCAGGAATGCCTAGATTATGCTACACAGGAACGTGTCCAGGCAGGTCTTGAATGTCTCCAGAGAAGGAGACTCCACAACCTCTCTGGGCAGCCTGTTCCAGTGTTCCGTCACCCTCACTGAGAAGAAGTTTCTTCTCGAGTTTAAGCGGAACCTCTTATGTTCCGGTTTCAGCCCATTACCCCTTGTCCTATCATTGGTTGTCACCGAGAAGAGCCTGGCTCCATCCTCGTGACACTCACCCTTGATATATTTGTAAACATTAATGAGGTCACCCCTCAGTCTCCTCTTCTCCAAACTAAAGAGCCCCAGCTCCCTCAGTCTTTTCTCATAAGGGAGATGCTCCACTCCCTTAATCATCCTAGTTGCCCTGTGCTGGACTCTCTCCAGCAGTTCCCTGTCTTTCTTGAACTGAGGGGTCCAGAACTGGACACAATATTCCAGATGGGGTCTCACCAGGGCAGAGTAGAGGGCAGAGTAGAGCAGAGTAGAGTTGGAAGTTTCTTTTCTTTGAGCCTTCATAAAACAAACTAATCTTGGAAGTGATGTTTTCTAAGCTCTAAGGTTCTTACACTACAATCCCAATTTCAGTCCAAAGCGATTTAAAATTAAAGTCAAATATGCTGTTAGTGACATTTCAGTTGCAGATATAAAAAGGCAGGATCTGATCACCCATCTATAAAAACCTGAATGCTTCTTACTGAATTTAAGTGATGGATTCAATGCAATTTTTAAATTTTTTAAAAAAGGTTTCTCTCGTTCTTGTTTCAATAATATTATTGAGTTGTGAATCTGAAATTGTTTTCTCTTCTCTCGCCTCTAGTGAATTCATGGCATTGTTTGGCAAGTTGTTTGTTTCTTTTTGTCCAAATTATCAATGAGCACCATCAGTTGCTAAACCCAGATCTTCTGTCAGATGTCATATGTTGAGATATAAGTTGTCAGTTGTTCTCATGTCTGAATTTCCTGTGTAAAACAAGTGAATTCTGATTATTATATTTGGACAACATTGTCTGAAATGTAATACTCTAGAAGCCATTTCAAATGTATTAATGGAAGGTATTACAGAATTGTCAAATTACAGACCACTCATTACTATCCAATAGTGGCTCAACATTATCTAGAAGTGGCACAACAGTGTCGCTAGATCTAAAAGCACTAGCTCAATATATTTTATCTTCATTTTCAGTTTCTAAGTCTAAACAGAAGTTACCGTTAGGAACTATCTTTATTTATCTGTGGGCTGGAAGGCTAAATTAAATCACTCATGAAACAAAACCTCCTGAAATGTAATTCCATCCACAAACTTCAGGGTTCCCTCTTAATTTGAAAACCTAATGTTCAACTCTGTACATACATACAGTGGAATGCAAGAAAAGAAACGACAAATTAACTATTTAAAGCAACCACGCAGAAGCTGGCTGGAGCCAATACACAGACTTGTCTTGAATTACATTCTCAGGTATCTGTGCTGCTACCTCTGAAAGGTAAGCTACTAATTACTGTAAAGACCTTGGTGTCCTCAGCCACCCAAACAGTAGAGAAAACAATTGATAAATCAACTAAGCCCACATCTCGTCTCACGGAGAACTATTGGCAGGAGAATGTAAGCATGCAAAATTTGATTTTGTTTGGGGTTTTATGCTTTGTATAATTTATGTGTAAATCCAGTCAGATTCAAGAACTGACTTTTTATTACTCTGTTTTTAATTAATCTTATTCTTTTTGCTAGGATTACTTTTGTATGTGTGATTTTTTTTTTTTACTGTGCGCCCTTAAGGAAAAGAAAAACCAGTGACCTTGAAAGCAAAGCACTGGAGGGGAAAGGGTTTGAGATCCTAGGGTTCCTTCACAGTGTTATTCCAGAGTGAGTACAAAGGTTCTTTTTTTGGAGTTGGTTGTTCAGCCATCAGACTGCTGTGAGACAGCGAAACCAAAAGATCACAGACAAAACAACAGCTGATTCTGGAACTGGTCACAGCAAACTTTGTGCAGGGGAGGTCATTGTTCTGAAGAGTGTCAACTGAAAAATACTTTGAAATCTTTGCAAGAAATTTCTTCACAAAATGTCCTTGGCCAGAGGTTAGGGAAAAGGGTTGAACAAAATTCTTATTACTAGCTAACTTCATCAACTTGTAAATAGAATGGCATCAACAGGGCAGCAAACTTCTGTACCCTGAACACCGCTTTCCAAGTGAAGGACAATAATTAACTGAAAAATGCAAGGTTGCTGAGCTGTTCTTTAACATTTCTGAATTTATTTATAGTGAAGAAGAGTGTGTTCTAAATCCCAGCAGTGGCTTATATTAATGAGGGTTCCTCTAATCTTTTCCATGCTGGAAATAAGGTGTTAATAGTTCTAAAATGAAATAGTACCTAAAACACAACTTAGTAATTTTCTTCATAGTTCAAAGTTATTTGCATAAGATTTATCACCCTCTGCAAATATTTACTTTGCTATAGTCAAAGACACTGGAAATTATACGTGATGGGTTTGAACTCCTGCTTTTCACACTTGTCTTTGAGTCTGTGTCTTTCACTCTTGTTGGGTTTCAGAAAGATGAAGACAAAAATAATTTCTTTCTCGAATAAGTTCCAATATGGACTTCAAAGTGAGAGACCTGAATTCTACCTATAAAATTTGATTACAGTCTGATTAAAAAGATGGGGGGAAAAAATGGAGCTGTATTCATGGGCTCATTACAGGCACAAAAAGGGGATGCTCATGCAGACCATAGAGAATTTAAAAGATTTATTTATGATGTATTACTGTAATTTTTAATTTAGACATGCAAATTTTTTAATTTGCACTGACTGCTTTGCCTTAATGGTTTTGATTAATACTTGGAGGTAGTGTTTGTGAAAGAGATTTATACTGTGATTCATCTGCAAAATAATCAAATCATTACCAGCTAATGACAAAGCTGTGAAAAATGATATAGATATTGTCTAACTCCCAGCTATTGCAGTGCACGTAAAGGTACCCAGTACTTCCAGCAAATGTGGACTCGTGTTAATAACTGCTCAGAAGTTTGCTTTAGGTCTCTTCTAATTTGATAACAAAAAACATTGATCTTAATAAAGCTGTCTGATAAAAGTACCAGTGATTAACATCCCTGAACCCTACATTCCAGTGAACATGCCAAGGTTGGAGACACCTCTTCTCCTGACCCGGAAAGGAAACCCCATTGAAATTTCTACCTATCTCTGCATCTTCATTACTCATGAACCATAGAGTCTTGTGATAGACAGAACAGTTCTCAACAACAACAGTAGATAATGTCTGAGGTTTTCATTATTAAAAAAAAAAAAAAAATTAAAAATTATTGCCTGTAGCTTTCTAAGCATTTTGTAATTAGATCTTTCTCACTTCCTATCACAGAATTCTCCCTTCATTTTCCTTTCTGGGAAATATTTCACTGCAAGAATAATGAAGAAATCACTAGGCTGTTAATATACAATATTTTTTGCAACACAAGACATATACATAGATGTACATCCATATACACTCATGCACACAAAGTCCAGAATCTTAGAACGGTCTTTGGCTGGAAATGGTTTCAAAATAATTCCATACAATTAGCTGGCAAGATATTCTTTTGCTTAACTTCAAGCTGCTTTTTATGAATTTCTAAACATTTCACTAAAGAGTAGATGGAATCAGAACTTTCTGCAGAAAACATATGGGGCTGGTTAGCTCACTCGGTTAGACTGTGGTGCTGATAACACCAAAGTCGCGGGTTCGATCCCGTTGGGTCCCCATGTGTTTCCTGATCTAGTTGAGACGCGTCCCTGCCCATGACAGGGAGGTTGGATTAAATGATCTCTAAGATCCCTTCAAGTCTAGGCCATTCTATGATTCTATGAAAATCAGGAAGAAAACAGAAAGAGAAACTAGTTGCTTATCGTCTTGTGAATTTACACCTCTAACCCAGCCTAGATCAACAGATGTAAACTAGAGTAGACCTATTAAGCACGGTAAAGCTACATAGTTTAAACAAGCTGCTAATCTAATCCCATTGGTTCTATGGATCTAAGGATATAGTTCTACCTCAACATTCAAATTCAACTTAACTGCACGTTGCCGCCTTTCTCATTCCTCTTGCCAGAGCATACCTTCCTGATATTTCACTTGCATTCAGTGCTGATTCAGTTCAGTTCACTGATCTGACAGAAAACTAACACATAAAAAAAATTACAGTTTACTATGTGACTCACTCTTCAGCTGCGCAGTTGCCATAGTTGAGGCAAGGGAAATAAGGGGAGCTTTTGGGTTGGGAGAGCATCAGACTGCCTTCTAGACAGCAATCTTGTTGTTAAATCAGGTCAAGCAATGAAGTCTCCTTTGTTACTCTATAACGTAGAGTGGGTTCTCAAGCCAAACACAACTCCTGCAGAATGCATCCATGTTCTCTAATCTCTCATTTTCTAAGCAGAGCCACTGCTAGACCTCTTCATGGTCATAATAAATCCATCCTTTGATTCTTCTTACTGCGTGGTCCACATTTTCTATCTGCTTTTCCACAACAATCTCTAAAACCTCAACAGCCAGCTTCTGGATTAACAGTAACATCTTTTCTGCCAAACCCTCCTATAAAAATGCTTGGTTGTCTGGTACCCTGATCCAGCTATTATCACTTGAATATCAAACCTAAGCCAATTCCACGCCCTGGAAGAATGCCCATCTGTGGTGTATGCATGTTGTTTTTCGATCCCATGAGTCTACACAACCTATGTATCCTTTTCTGATCACAAACTTCAAGTGTCTGCGTTCACATATTAACTTAGACAACTGATGGGTAAGTAAACTCAAGCCTGACCTACTGCCAGTCAAAAAAATTCTCCCTTCACTGGCAGAGTTCAAACCAAAGCCAGTCCTACACCAGAGCTGACTTTCCTCATCTGGGAAAGCAGTCTACAGGGTGAATCAAATTCTAATTCTGAATAGCCAGGAAAGTTGTTCTTAAACATGAGTTTAAATCCAAGTTAATGTGATGGAATAGAAATGTCTACTGAGACCCTAAACCCCTTCTGTTGAACTAGACTTATGCCACACTCAAGAGGACTTCTCTCTAAAGCGTGCTCTCAACTGCAAGTGGCAAGGCTGGCCACTTTACCATTGAGCTTAAGGCTCCGTGGTTCCATTTTCCTCAATGGCCTTTGCAGTCTCCCAGCTGTTTACTTGTTCTCTCTCAGCTTTCACATTACCGTGGTAGTTCCTACTCTGTCATTGTTCTGGGTAAGAAGAATTTCACAGAAACCAAGACTTGCAGGTGAAGTGGGCTAAACAAAAGTAGGAGGCAACTTGAAGTTTAAGAGACATCTATGCAAACATGTCAAGGGAAAATATGCTTGTTCTACATCAACACGCAGTGACACAGTGCCAGTTACTTTAGGAACTGGCTAGACGGTGCTGTGTGGTGGCCTGCTGGCTCTATCTGCTCAATTCCTGTTCCCGAGAAGTTCTTCAAGTAAAAAGCTGTCAGTAAAATGGTATCACCTCTCATTCTGCATGACTTATCTGTGCTACCAAGCAATTAATTAGATCTAATTTTAAGTCTCCATCACGCTGCCGATTAACATTTTCATTGGGGTCAGTGTAATGTCCTACAACTACTAAAAAAGCATTCATTTCCTTTCCTGAAAAAAATGGACTAGCCTAAAATTACTGGTCTGTGACTTCATGAAACCTGCTGGTTTCAATACCATCAGTGATTTGGTACAGGGGACTCTGCACTGATTTTTTAGCCCAGCCAACCTGCAGTAAAGAGGAATATGGTCAGGGAAATTCATATATAGCTGAGGCTAGATCTCTAAAGCAATTTTGATAAATGTTAAATGGTGCAAACTTTTAGACACTGTATTATACAATCTGGCTTATCTTGTTTGCATAAAGAGAATTTGGCATCTAAGAACAAGTTTCACAGAAGCCAACATGTTAAGCCCAGAGCTGCTGAAACAAGCACTGACAAAGGATTTGGGCTGCACTGCTCAAATCCCAGGTAGTTCTATTTGGTCTGGTTTCCTGACTCTTCTGGAGATAAAGATCTAAGTAAGTGTGCATTTACACACTCATGGCACAAAAAGTAGGTGCAAATATAAATATAGTATCTCAACACTAAGTGCCTAGTAAATCCAGGCACTTTCAGCATTGGGATTTAAGGATCTCAATTTATGTCTCTTTTGAAGCTACTCTAAACTGCCATCCACAAACAAGCTCCTGCAGTCTGCCCTAATTCAGGACCCAGAGAATAGAGTGGAGTTCTTTAAATCCAATCACTACTTTACCAATCAAGAAAAATAGTACTTAAAAACATATAATATATACGTTTTAATAATTAATAATGTGCACTTTTAATTTCTTTAGCCAAACTTTTTCCTGCATTTGGGTATGTAACCGTTTCTTGGGAGATTTTTCTACTGGTAAATATTTCATATGTCAGGAAATCTCAAAATTAATTCAATTTTCATCTTCATCATGGTGGTCTCTACCATATTTCCACTATTAAAATTAAAGAGAAGAGAATTCATCCCAATACTATACTACTAAGGTACAGCCTTAGGCTAAGATACTTTTCAAATTTTGAAGAGGGTATAGAATTATTGATGTAAGATGGACAAATTCAGTGAATCTTGGAAGTTTTTTTTCTGAAAAAAAATACTTTTTAACTTGAAACACAGCTGCTTTCATTAGCCTCCTCTTGCATGGCAACTTGTCTTGTCATTACTGATTTCTTATTTGCAAAATTTATGTTTTGTTTCATTCTCTCTAGTCATGCCCACAGCTGGATGGGCACACACAGACAGACATATATATGTAAAACACAGTGATGTTGTCCTTAATATAGGTTAATTTGACATAATAAATATTATTTCTAGGCTTGTAAAATCATTTTTATCTGCATCTAGTGTGCTTTACATATTAAAAAAAAAAACCAACAAAAATTAAGAAACACAAAATTCAGTATTTAGAACCAGTGAAATATTCAACCTGTGCAATACTGGAACACTTAAGAGAGAACCCTGGAAGTCAGTAAGAGTTGGAATTATCCAGTAGGTTTCATTAGGCAAGGCACTTACAAGTCATACTTGTAGCAAGCTGGGAGGGAGTGTCACAGAATCACAGAATCACAGAATGTTAGGGGTTGGAAGGGACCTCAAAAGATCATCAAGTCCAATCCCCCTGCCAGAGCAGGAATGCCTAGATAATGCTACACAGGAACGTGTCCAGGCAGGTCTTGAATGTCTCCAGAGAAGGAGACTCCACAACCTCTCTGGGCAGCCTGTTCCAGGGCTCCATCACCCTCACTGAGAAGAAGCTTCTTCTCGAGTTTAAGCGGAACCTCTTATGTTCCAGTTTCAGCCCATTACCCCTTGTCCTATCAGTGGTTGTCACCGAGAAGAGCCTGGTTCCATCCTCGTGACACTCACCCTTTATATATTTCATGTCGATCTGCTGGAGGGTAGAAAGGCTCTACAGAGGGACCTGGGCAGACTGGATCGATGGGCCCAGGCCAACTGCAGCCATTTCAACAGAGCCAAGTGTAGGGTCCTGCATTTTGGTCACAGCAAACGCATGCAACGCTACAGACTTGGGGAAGGGTGGCTAGAAGGCTGTCTGGAAGAAAAGGACCTGGGTGTTCTAATTGACAGCTGGCTGAATATGAGCCAGCAGTGTGCCCAGGTGGCCAAGAAGGCCAACAGCATCCTGGCTTGTATTAGAAATTTTGTGACCAGCAGGAGTAGGGAGGTGATTGTCCCCCCGTACTCAGCACTGGTGAGGCCACACCTTGAGTATTGTGTTCAGTTTTGGGCACCTCAGTGTAGGAGAGATATCGAGGTGTCGGAGCGAGTGCAGAAGAGGGAGACAAAGCTGGTGAAGGGCCTGGAGAATAGATCTTACAAGGAGCGATTGAAGGAGCCGGGACTGTTCGGTTTGACAAAGAGGAGGCTGAGGGGGGACCTCATCATGATCTACAATTACTTGAAAGGACATTGTAGAGAGGTTGGTGCTGGTCTCTTCTCACAGGTCATTAGGGACAGAACCAGGGGGAATGGTTTCAAGTTGCAATAGGATAGATTTAGGCTGGACATTAGGAAGAAATTCTTCACAGAAAGAGTGGTCAGACACTGGAACAGGCTGCCTAGGGAGGTGGTTGAGTCGCCATCCCTGGATGTGTTTAAGTGTCGCTTAGATGTGGTGTTGGGTGACATGGTTTAGAGGCGGAATTGTAGTGTAGGGTTAATGGTTGGACTCGATGATCCCAAGGGTCTTTTCCAACCTGAACTGTTCTATGATTCTGGTCTATGATTCTATGATTTATGAGGCAGGGTGGTAGTGACACGGGACCAGAAATTAATTGTGTCTTCTTTAACATAGTCATATAGGTATGAGCAATTCATTCTACATTGCTGCAACTAGCTGGAGATTTAGTCCATCTAAAACCTCTGTATTTGTTAACATTATGTCATTTTACAACTTGAATAAGAGACTTCAAACATTTCTGCTAAATGTGACCAGGCAGATCATAATGGGCTTATACCATTGATACACAAAATCCACTGGTTTCAGTCTACATAAGGATGAGTGAATATGTGTAACAGATTTGTTTCTCAGAGTTCACTAATTTCCTTTTGAGTCTGTGAGAAGCCAAAATTCAGTTTGAAACCTAGACGTTTCTCAGATCTATTGTAAAACCACTAGTTTACAAATGATTCACTGTGAGAATGGCCAGTTCTGAGTTGTGAAAGTCTAACTGTCTTCGGGTAAAAATTATGTTGGAAATCAGAGACAGAAAAAAAAAATACCATGAAAAATTTGCATATAACTTTGGGGTTTCACACATGTTGGAAAAACCACTAATCAGTTTAGTTTTGGTTTTCACTACCAGAAGAAAAAAAAAAAAGAAAAAAAAAAAAGAGATAAAGACATCGAACACTTCATTTTAAAATTGAAGGAAAAAGTTCTGATAAATTAATAAACACTTTGTAAAGCTTCTTTTTCTTTTCTTTCCAGAAATACATGCCATATTATTGTAGCTGTTTTGAATCGGTCTAGAGAAGCAACTG
This sequence comes from Trogon surrucura, assembly GCA_020746105.1. Taxonomy (NCBI): domain Eukaryota; kingdom Metazoa; phylum Chordata; class Aves; order Trogoniformes; family Trogonidae; genus Trogon; species Trogon surrucura. Next base: position 13,934,662 of record CM036622.1, on the reverse strand, counting down.
TATACTGTCGGTATGTTGGTATAAAACTTCTGCCAAAAATTTGAACACAGCAGGTCACTACTGGTACCAGTCCAATCACAGTATCACAGCACGAAGACACTTGCAGGCTCATGAAAAGTGAAGCACCACTGGTTTGTAGAAATCCACTACTGTTGGACACAACCACACAGTCAGGGCTTCACATGGAAGATTTCACATAACCTTTGTGCCACACATCACCAGGCTCCATAAACCATCGAAAGCTTCCTTGCATGCTCTAACAAACTTGTAACCAATCATCAGTTTACAGAACTGTTAAGTCCTGAAAGAGGAGGACAGAAGCAGCTCTCTCCAGTAACAGATTGCTGAGGTTTGATAGATCAACCAGAGAAACCAAAAGAAACTGAAATAAGCTGTGCCTGAAATATGAGGATGCACACAAACTGCAGTTCAGTCTTACATCACTCTGCCTCAGTTACACCACTACAGTGTATACTCAAAAACCTGTATTGCCATTTCCTTGTTCCAGAAATTCACCTGTTTAAGCACAAACTCTTCCACAAGTTATCATATTCAAGCAGTTTGGGTTCTTTCCATTGCTCTAATATGGAAAAAAAAGTAACTCCAAGTATAGTGGAAAACCTTCTGCTAATATCCGCTCTATATTCGTGATAATTTTAGAACTATTTCTCTCATGCCATCACCTTTTCAGTTAAATAGCTGTTCTTTGTCTTTACCACTCCTGAATATATTGCTGAAAAGTTATCTTTTCCCCTCAACTTCTGTTTGTCTGGGCTTAACAAACCACTTCATTTGTTCTCTCTTCATGAGAGAAACATACCAGTAGTCTTTCTCTTCTTCCATTTTAAGGTCATCTTCCATGAACACAAGTGACCAGAACCTCATACTAATAAAATGAGACCTTGTCAATGCTTTGAAGAAGTAATGTGAAAACACCTTAGATGATAGTGCATCTTACAATTCTAATAGATTTTAAAACAACAACAGGCTTTCAGAGTTGCTCTGCATGGCAACTGATAGTCATCATCCAGGAAAACCAGGATGTCCCTATTTTTTTCCACTGTCTTCAGCTGATAAATACATATTATAGTCAAGAAAAAAAAGCCAGTTACTGGTCCTCAATTGCCTGGCTTGCAATCTGTGCTACCAGATTTCATCCTATAATTCACATCAATAAAAACCACCAGGTTTTCCTTTCCAATCCTTCATTACAGTGATATTTCCCCATTTTATGTTGTATGTACATTTCACAAATACACATGTACTTTCTACTCCTATACTTCCTATATCACTAATCAGCATGTCAAATGTGATCACTCCTGTGACCAACCATGAAAACATTTGTGACAGTCTCTCCTTTTGACAGTTCCTTATTCTTCTGACAGATCTCCTGTAAAAATAACAGCTATCGTAAAGTATGAAGTTGAATTCATTGTCATTGTCCAAGAAATCTATTACCTAATTTAAAAAAAAAAAAAATATTGGTTTTATCTAAGGTGATCTAGTTTGTGAAACCAATGTTGTAATTAACTTGTATTCAATTTCTCTTCATGCTCCTTCCTTTAAAATCCGTTCTAAGACAACCACACCAAAATCCTGTTAACAAGTCTGTAGTTGCCTGAATCACCCTTTTGCTTCTCTTTTTTTTAGGTATAGATACTATATTGGCCATTCTCAATCTTTGCATAGCACTTGGAAATATGCATATTTAAAAAATCTTGGTACTTGGCTTTAGGTGCAGCTAGCATATAGACTGGATGTTGTCCAACATCTCTGATTCTGAAGTACAGAAACCTAAGTTTTGCTTTTGCTTGGATATAATGTCTATTGCTCTATCCTTCTTTTCTTTAGACACCTCTTGTTGTAGATCAAAATTTTTCAAAATAATCATGCAGCTCTGGAAACTCTTCTACTTCAGAAGGCTTTTGGAACGGATCAAGTTTATAATATTTAACAGAGTAATGAAAACACTTAATGGCACTAAACTTCATGCTGCTCTTGCAGAAAGAGACTGGGAAACTTGAAAACATTAGTACCATCGCTTAAGAAGTCAAGAAAAAACTTAATCTCCAGAACTAGGTCTATTGTAACTATCCTCTTTAGTCATCACCTTTATTGAAAAGTGATACAAACTATTTACTTAATACTTGGTCCAGTTCTCAGCTTTACCTCCTTCCTTGGCATCCCACTATTGGTGTATATAACAACCAGTTCCTCCCAGTTTTTGTTTATATGATTAATAGACTTCGGTCATTTATTTTCTGTGTTACTTCAGAAAGACTTGAGAACAATTTTATTTGATTTCTATAGAGGCTGATATTTTGAAGATAAACGTTTTACAGAAGAAATAGTTTACAAACAGTAAACTCTGTTTATCCCAGGAGTTCTATACTCTCGTCTCCATTCTTTTCCATTTATTATAAACCCTTTGAATTAAGATAATTCCAACTCCTCAATCTATTAACTAACATTCCTGTGTTAGTTAGCCTTTCTAAAACCACAAGTTTTGATTAAGGACTTCATTACCATAGTAGGTAAGCATCTCACAACCACTGATAAATCTACCTTTCATATTCCACTATAACAGAGGACAATACTATCACTGATTTACAGAAGGAAGATGAGGTAAAGCAAACAGCTTGCCTACAGGATCCATGGCTGAAGTAAGAACCAGACCCCATTCCTAAAAGCATCATACACTGGAAAATTCTCATTCAAATTTGATGTTAATATGGGATAAAGTTACAGACTGATCACAGCAGCGGTTACCTAAATACTGTATCCCATTCATTAGTTCTTGACTCTCTGCACCTCTTTAACAGATATCGTTTTTACCTGCTTATGCAATCTGGAACAACTTGAGGCTTCAGAGTGTATGTCAAGTCCTTCAAAAAAGCACACATATTCAAATCAGAACGTGGTGTAATGAAAGCATGCTGATACAGTTGCTGATGTATTTTGTTTCTTGCGTAATATCAGTGCTTGGGCTCCCCTTAGTACTTTGGAAGGTATAGTCCCTTAAGGCCATGGAGATAACAACAGCAAACCCAAACCACCTGGAGACAGCATTTAGTAGATGATTAACCCAGTGGTGAATCAGAACATTTGAAGCAGGAACAAGAAAATAGCAGGAAATAACTCGCACTTTATGGCTGGGAAACTGGAGTTAAATCCCAGCCCTGTCAAAGCTAATGCTTAATGCAGAAATTTATTCCTGATATTTATGATCTTTCCTGAGTAGTTCTAATGTCATTTATTTCATTTACGACAAAGTTTGAGATGAGAAAATTATATGGGACAATGTTTCAGTTAACATAATAGTCATGTACATACCTGTTTGCTTCTGTGTACTTGCACTTGTTGGAAATTTCTAAAGATTCTTTTTTTATGATAATAGGAATAAGGAACCTGTAGAAACCTCTTCTTTAATGCTGGCTCAAGTTGGGTTTTTTTTTAATTTCTTGGAATAGTTACACAAAATGAACAAGCAAGGTGGGAGAACAATAAAATTACTCATTGTGGCTTCATTTGTTGCAAAAACACCGAACAAGAGAAGAGTGTCAATCAAGTCTTACTATCTGTTACTGGGAGAAGCTTACTGCAGTCAAACTCTGAGGATGTTCCCCTGGTGTGGACACAGGGAGCATACTCAGTAGAATCCACCTGGCTTCATCAGAGCTGGCAATCTTCCATATCACCATCAGGGAATCACTTAGATCCAGGTTTCTGTTATTTGAGCTGAGGAGGCGGGGGAGGTGGGGTGGGAGTTCAGAGCCTGAGTGGGCTCACGAATCATGGCTAAATATTCTCAAGAGGTGCCAACTTTTAAGAGCCCTGAAGAGCTTCCATGGACAACACCCGTAGAGCTGCAGTCTCCACTGAGCATGGCCCCAGATAATTTTTATTTGTATGTTTGCAATATTTTCTTATCTGTGATTGATCTTATTCATACTACCAAAGTTATATATTTAAAGGACACCTGAGTTTGGGGGGGGAAGGGTGGTGCCTGGATTTTTTTTTTTTTAAGAGGCTTCATAATACACACAATATTGCTACATAATATCCATAGGAAGAGCTCTATATGGGGGAAGAAAGCAAGAGGAAGTAACACTGGAACTTCCAGTATTCTCTATTGTCATCTTGATGATATGGGCTTTGTTAAGCCTGAACTCAAGATCCCACCAGGCTCCCTCTGAGTACAGCCTTAAATTGAAGCATGATTGTGCTTCACTGTAAAGTCGCTGGGACTACTCATGATGATCCACATAAATTAGGCATGTGTCTAAATGTGATGCGGGACTATGAAAATTCCATTTAGAAAATATCAGGAGGTTTTGGAGGATATTAATAAGTGAAATCTTTGCACTTTTTTTCTTGCCTTTTTTTTTTTTTTTAATAACGTCACTGTGCTACTTTTGTAACATTATGAAGCCTTCTGGATTGGAAGTCTCTGGCAAAGCTCTGGGGGAAAAAATCCTTCGAGGCAGCAGCATACTAGGTAATGTCAAATTAAAAATAAACAAACAAAAACCTCCAGTAAAAGAAAAAAACACATAGCAAACTAAACCACATTTCTCTTCATTTCAAGGGAGAATTTTTTCTTTTTTTTTTTTTTCACTGAAACTATTAAATAAATATGCTTGTATTTTACAAGTGTTCTTGCTGCAAAAAGTGCAATCTATTTGTACAGCAAAGAGAATGAAGGACTTACTGCTTAAAGGCACAAAAAGGGTGTGTAATAGGATTCTGGCATCTTCCCAGACAGCTTGCAGACAAATTCAGAGACGAACGGAGAAGTATCCTTTTTGAAGTATATTTGGCCAAGGTCTCATTCACAAACAGATAAAACCAACACATTTCTGCATGATAAGGGTCAACAGAATAGCGTATTAGTTTGAGAAGAGAACCCATCTGCAATTTTCTTACATAAAAATATACGAGGACACAACAGGAAAGCTGTCAGCATGACAGTTGGAGGATTCTGCCAAGGAGCCAGATGCTAGTGTCAGAAGAACATGTTCTACAGCTTGGCATCTGGGTTCTCTCATTGCCCTCCAAGAAGGAAGAAAAGGAGGAGTGATAAGATATGCCGAAATGAATAAAACTACAAGCAATTCCACCACCACCCCCAACATGCTCAAATCACTACTTCTTTTAGAAAATCCTCAGCTACATGTTCTCCTACATCTTTTAAATTAAAATGGAAGGTGATAAATTTAACCCACTTATGTTTTAGTATGTTTAAAAAGCATTTGCAGTTCTGAATACATAAGTCTCACATGATTTTAACTGCTCGTGTGTGTAGCTGTGCAATTTGTTTTATTATTTTTTGTTGGTTTTCCACAATTTTGCTACAGAATGTATTTCAAGCTCAATTTTTAGCCCACATCATTCTTGGAGAGGGGAGGATATAATTCCATATTTACTGTTGAGAGCTGGGAATAATTACAACTTTATCTTCTCTGAGTATTTACTAACCGAGAAAAGCTCAGAATTATTCGGACAAAACCTTAAGGGTCAGTTTAAGACCCAACAAGTTCATGAAGCACCACAGGGCGTCACCTCATTAGGGGAGGTGTGTCCCAGGTCCTTTAGTCACATCCCCTTGCTACAGGCAGTTGAGTAAACCTTAGGTTTGTACCCCTGTTCCTTTCCCGAGTCTATCACCATGATGTCCAAAAGCGACAGCCAGTGTCTCAGGTGCTACTGGATCTCTGACTTTCTTCTGCTGACTGACTGAATGCAGTGGTCCCTCCCAGTAGGTTGGTTGGATCCCATGTATAAAGATTTAAAAATGAAGACCAACTCCTAACTTTTTTGAGATCTCTGTGAAAAGAGACCAAAAGACAGGGGTCGTAATTTCACATGTCTTGCAAAATAAACCGGCTGTTCTCCTCTAAGCTGACAAAAGCTTTTAAGGTTAGACATTTCAGAATTGCAAGTGGCATTTGCACCCATACCTTACTCTGGATAGATGTGCTGTAGCCACCACTTGCACTGATCTTCTAGAGGGCATGAGACTGGCTTTTGCCTAGTACTAGTCCTAACTCAGACATAACAGCAGCTGATTGATCTCTCTGCACTTATTTGAAAGCACTTTAAGACATGTCCAGTACCGGTTCATGTCCAGAATGTTGAGGCAGAGGGGATGAGGCAGAAATACTGGAATTTACAAGAAGTTTAATTCCCTCTCCATGCAACAATATCTGGCACAATTGTTGTTACTTGGTTTCAAAACCATATATGACTGAGCCCTTTTCAGGTAAACTCTTCCTACCTCTTTTTCAATACAGCACCTACAAAAAAATGATGGGTGAAAATGCTTTTTTCAAGTACCAGAGGGGAATTCAGAAAATAGTATTGCAAGCTCCATCCCAAGTTGTCTTGTTGTTAGCAGACTGCCAGAAGTGTCTGTTATAATTCACTGTAGGGACAGAAGGAGAAGGAAAGCAAACTATCACTGCTACTGTATTACCTACTCTTTGGATGCATGATAAAATATGCACTTGGGATAAAAACTTATGGTGCTTGACCCTCAAATTAAGAAAGTGCTATCCATACAAACATAGTCAAAGAATTCTTTAATATTGAAGTCTGTGTCTGAAGAGTGAATCTCCATATTTGTTCTGCCTAAGTAACTTCAAGAACGCATTTGCTCAGGTCAGAAATCAAAAGGTGATTTTAGTCACTCTCTATACTTAGGAATCCATTTGGGATCTGAAAATAAATCTGTTCTTGCTGCCTCTTCCATCAGCACTGGCAATAAAGCGTCTGCTGTTAGAACCGCTCAGACAATGGGATGTGGAACATGAGGTGAAAGAGATCTCAGCTCAGTCATTTATGGCTGTCACTGCCTCAGCAAAGCTCACAACACAGTAGGAAATCTTACTTTCAATCAAGACAGTGGATAAGGTGCAAAAGCACATATGGGAAACACACAAGGGAAAGGTCCATTTCTGAAATAACACTTTCTTATTTGAATTTAAATTTCTAGTCCAAATTTGGGCTACATTATGTTCTTCATCTTACTGATGGGATATAGAGCTGAGCTTAACTCATTTGCAGGGACATTATGTTTCCTAATCTCCTAAATCACTCTGAAAGTAGAAAAATTGAAAATTCAGATCACCCAGAGATCACCTCAAAATTAAACTTTTCCTACTGAAAGCAGAAATAAATCTGATCCAAAAAATAAGAAATTCTCAGTTACTTACTGCTTCCATTGCCATGTTTCATAGACTTGGATGTATTCAAAAGATGTCACCACAAACTTTTTTTATTTTAATCTCCTTTTTCGCTTTATGAAGTGAAAAAATATCTGACCTTGTCAAGCCAAGGCTGTTTATTTCTATTTTAGTTTACTGCGAGAACAGGAAAAATGCTGATCTTGACACCTCTTGGAAAGACATCAATAAGCAGCAATCTAGATCCATAAAATTTTATTATTACACAGCCACTAGATCTTCACAAAAGAAAACATTTTCACTCCGAATATGCAGTAGAAAGATCTGTGCAAATGACAAAACAGCAAGAAGCTGGAAATGCATAAGTGGAGCTTCTCTGATCAAAGTTTGAGGATATTTGCCATCAAAATACTGAGATCCTTATGGAATTGAACTGACATGGAGAGCTCTGCATGACCTAAAACACTAATTTTAAACAAAAGTAGACCAAAGCAGGAATGGGATGGCCTAGAGGTACAGATTTATTTCAACAAAGTATTAAATGATCCACACAGGCCTATATTTCTTGATTCTTTGCTACATTATTCTAAAAACTTCTTCCTAAAATCCCTTGAAAAAAAGTTCTTACCTGTAGCTGAGAGACTGTGCAAGCATCATGGTGGTGCTGGTGGACTGCTGGTGGTGCTGGTGGTGCTGCTCTGGGGTAGTAGGGTAGCTGATTGTGGGCTCCAGGTACAGTCAATGGCACAGGCAGTCATTTGATTCTAGAAGAGTTGCAGGCTCGGAATCTGTTCTCGCCAGTCCAGACACAGTGATCAAAGAGGTCCTGAGATACCAAGTGATGCCCATAAATGGCTACAGTATCCCTGAGCTGAGATACTTTGCACTCTGAGTTCTTATCCAGGAATGAAAGCACCCTGAAACAGCCCAAAATAATACTTTTCTGAAGACCTGTTGTGCTAAAGTGTTGAAAATATAGGAAGACACCCAAACCATCCAGTAGTGCCAAAGGGTTCTGCTGACATGCAGCAAAGTTCATAGTAGCAAACCACCCCGGCTTTTCTGGTGCTTCGTTTCTACCTGCAACAGCATTCTATGCTTTATGGGATAAGTTATGGGGAAATCCATTCAAAAAGGAAAGTTTTAAATTCCAGTGCAGGATTTCTTTGTTAAGTTTCACGTTGTCAAGAATTAAGCAAGGAGAAAGAGGGAGTAGGAGTGCTTGTGCCTGCTTCTTGCTTTTATGCCACTTTCATTCATGAGAGGCAAACTTCATTGTATGTTTAAAGTCTTTAAAGACTTATATTATTAACGAAACAAGGGTTTTTACAATCAGTGAACATTTGTTTAGTTTCCCCCTCGCCTCCTCCCTCCCTACCCGACCCCCCAACCAGCACACACAATTTTAGGAGAATATTTTGTTGGCTATAATTAAACTATGTGTGTTAATTAGGATTAGATTTTAAATGCACTGCTTGGGAAGTAGAAAAAATACAGGATCTGAATGAGCCCAAATTGAGATGACACTTGAATTTTCACAGATGTTTCTATAATCCTAATTTCAAATTGATTGTACTTCCTGAACAGTGAGAAGCCATTTTCAGTTATTTATTCAAATATGAACTACTTTTTCAGTGGGTAGAAAATATCCAGTCCCTTAGTTAACTCCTTAAAATAAATGGATACCAAAGAAGATTTTTACTAGCAATAAATAAGTGGTTCTACAAAACTGAAGAGTATCCATATTGTAAGGAAGACATCTCTAAATATGTGCAGAATCTCTGGCTCATAAAGATTATTACTGTTGATGTTGGAGGACACAATAGCTTGATCCATTGCACCAGTTTGTGCCACCATATATTTACACTCCTATGCTCACAGTGGAGGTCTGTAGAATCTGTCATAGAAAGCCAGTGCAGCCTGGATCTTCACCAGGAAAACCTAAATTATTCATCACGAAACCAAATAGGGCCTGAGGGCTACTTTGACTTAATGGCAGCTGGCAATGGCCCCAGGGGACTAAAATAGCAGCCATTAATCCATGTACTCGGTTGGTATTTTTCTCCTTCTCTTTTATCACAATCTCTAAACCAGTGTCATGGAGGGTTGGCATCTTGCTTTCTGTAGACATGATCTCCTCTTGCCTGGCAGCTGCTAGGGTCTACTGGAGGAATGGCATGGCACAACAATGGCATGCTACGTGACCAAATTCAGCACAATAACTTCAATCACAACAGTACTATTGGCCCGGTAACATTGGACTCAAATTTACAAACTGGCTGCAGAAAGCGGTTTATCACTATTATTAATGTATGTCCTTCTGGTCTGTCTAAACCTTAGAATTCTTGCCGAAGGAATTCATGTAATTTAGAGCCCAGTCCAACCTGTTTTGGGAATAGTCCTAAATGATGTAACTCATAGTTTGTTCCTGGCCACATCTGTGGTACAGAATGTTCCAAAAACATCAGAAAGGATATGTCTGAGCAAGTTATTCATTTTCTTTCTAAAAATTTCTAGAATAATTAATAACTCTTAGCAGTGAGTCGGGCTGGGCTTGTGCAGACAGTTTTCATACAAGCTTCTCCACATTGCTGTGCCAGTGATCTGTAACATAGCACTAACTGAAAATTAATCTCTCTTTTTACAAAAAAAAAAAAAAATCGATTCCCTTTTTTCCTGTTGAAATCTTTATTCCAATTTTATTCTCCCACTTCATCATCCAGTATACAGCAGTGCTGGGTCTGATGTGAATAACTGGGATGAATTCCACCAACTTGTGAATATGTAACATGGTAACGGAACTGCATGATTTTGACTCTGGCACAGCTACTTACTCTTACAGGTGGTGTGTTTATGTTTCTATCCTATATTAATTATGAGCATTTTCTTACGAATTTAAGTCATGACATTCTGATTTTAAACTCGGTACATAAACATAGATCAAGGAAGATGTGAGTAATGACAAGAGCCAAAGATGGGACATTGAAATCACATCCTACAAGTAACATTCTCTACACCAAAAAACACCAACTATTTTCAAGAAGAGAGGACAGAAGGAAAGTCCTGTGTGGATCAGCTGACTCTTAAGGAAACTATTTTACTTCTGGAGAAAAAACAGGTGGACCTAATATGAGTCATGCCTTTGAGCTTGCATTTGCGGAGCCAAGCAGCTCGAGTCAGCTGCATCTGTATTCCCTTCAAGGCAATCAGTCCTAAATTTCTACCTGAATTGCCTGGGGAACTTTGCCTCTCTCCTTACTCAGATCAGACTGCGAGGCAAAAGTAGACACTGGGAAGAGTCTGGGAATTCAGTATCAAGTATGATTCTGAACTCCAGGTTAACGTAAAGCCAAACTGCAGCACCTGCTGTAGGGCTGCAAATCAGGACCCCACAAAATGGGCATATGCTTAGCAATAGCAAGTAGCTGCAATAAAAAATAACATGGATATACTTTTTTGTCAATCTCATAGCTTATCATTAAGAGAACAGGCAACTTTTTCTGGTTTGCCTAGGAGCAATCATTCAACCTAGAATAATGAAGACAAGAAACTATTTCGCAAATGCCATCATCCTCTGATCACCACCATCAGCAAAAATGACACCTTTGACTCCCATACAATTGATTAAAGTTTAAGTCCATAAAAGCTGCCTTCCCATCACATTTAGTGTTACTTATTTCATTAAATGTCAGATTAACTGGTAATTAGTTCAATAGAATTACCTAATATTATTACTTCATATAAAATGGTCCATAACTTTTGTGCACATCAAAGCATGTGATTTACACCAAAATCATTACATGTCAATACTTTGGCGCATCAGTATAAAATCAAGATGCCATAGAGTGTGTTCAGCTAAAATGAAATCCCTTTTGTTGATTCCTCTTCTTCTGTTTTTCTGTGTATGCATTTCAGTATTTCTGAGAATTTTAGGCTAACCATATCTGTGGTCTGCCTAAAATAGACATCTTCAGACACAATTTTAGCAAAGCAAGCAGCAATAACAACAAAATACCTTTCAGTGCTCTTAAAATTTCAAACAGAAGGGCTCTATCCTGCCTTACACAGCCAAACCGTATCGATTGCAGTGGGAGTTACACGTAACCGAGGTCAGAATTTGGCCTACAGTTAAGGAAGTAGTGCCAGCAAACTGTTTCCACTGAAAAGTCAAAGCAAGTTTATCAGCTAAACAAAGTGGATTTCCTGAAAATGACAACAGGTATAGGTGTAATTTCAAGAGCAACTCGAGGGTTTCACCAGGCCTCTCTTTTTTTTTCTCTGTTTTGAGAAACAACTCCTTTTATCAGAAACTGCATGTGTGTGCTTGTATGTGTGAACATATAGTCACTACAAAAGTGAAGTGGCAACCAACCTGAGTTTTTTTTTTCTTTTGCTTCCTGGCTGTGTAAGCCTTATTTTCTTTTATTACCGTAATTATGAATTTATGGGAGGGAGTGGTATGTTGACCATCATACACAGAACGGTTATCACAATACTTTATCAGTAGTTTTTCACGTATGGGTGCATAAAACTATAAATGCACACAGAGATTGCAATGCTGTGGAGTATCTCTGCATGCATGTACGCACACAGACACACAGGTAGAGCAATATATACACATACTTATAAATGTACTGTGGTAACTGCAAGTAGCTTGATGTACATGTACAGCTATTTGTGCTAGGCTGTATAAAATAATATTCCATAAACACAGGGAAAAAGCAAAAAAAAATAATTTACACACATAGGTCTGTTAGCGGCTGTATCAGAAAACACAGTTCATTGTTTGATTGGTAAAGGTTATAAATACTATAAAAATGCAAACTTTATAAAGCAGTTTTACATCTTTTGGTGAAAAAAGGTCTCTAGTGTGAAGCATTGGTATTTCTTCTTACCTCTTCATTTACTGAGCCACTTCTGAGGTTCAGAAGTACTCAATTCATCCCTTAAATGACAAGTTCATAGCTGCTATTGCTTAACAACACAGTAAAAAGCATACTTGTATTACAGATTAACCTAACAGATTGATACCTCAAAGGAAGGGTTTTGGTTGGTCTGTCATGTCTATGTCTGCCTGACAAACAGTTCCAGGAAGATTATTTCTACTTAACGGACCTTACTGAGAAGCTGTTCTTGGTGCCATAAATTTTTTCTTTTAAAAAAGTAGATTTTTTTTTTCTAAAATTAACGAATCAGGAAGTTGCTGGCTTTCCGGAAACTTCAGTTGAAAAGAATAAATCCACAAAAAGAAAACAGTAGTTTAGTTTGAAAAAAAATGTCCGGTTTCACCAAAAAAAGAGTTTTAGCAGATACTGCACTTTCAAAGCAAAGGTAAAGTCACAGTCTAACACCTGACCTAAATACCTTGCTTACATATTAAACAAGTGTCTTGGAGGAATGAGTCTCATGACACCTTGCATAATTCCACAGAGAGTGACAAGATGGGAGAAACTCAGTTTGAATTCTGGCTTCTTGGATCACCAGCAAAACCACTCTTCAGCAGCCAGCTCTGCTCCCCGTCCTGTCCCCTGGAACTACCTCTGCCCCCAGCGCTTGCTTCCCCAGCCTCCTTTCCTGCCCAGGAAAGCTGAACAGCAGCTGCTCCCAAAGGTTGCTTAATACATGAAGATACCTGCGTGAGTTTTGTCCCTAGGACTAAGCGGCAGAACCACACTGTCAAATCTACCTGATCAAACTGCTGTTTGGCTTTATCAAGGAAAAATCAGGGAGTGATGAAACTTCTCTTTTGTGTCTCCTTTTCTCCGAAGCCAGACTATGCATGAGCATTGGAGGGTACGTGTCAGAGTCTGTCATGTGGCACCCTCTCCTCTTGAGAGTCCTCTTTATTCGCTGCTAACAATGTTGGGGGTTAAGTTTGCAGCACACGCTTTTAATTGCCCGACTTCGGTCAGCTGAAGTCAGATTCTTAAAGCTAATCATGGTTCCTGGAAAAATGTAGCATTAATTTTAAATGCAAATGATTAAAAAGTACAACTAGTAATTCATATTTTCTAATTAATAAATATTCTGTGCGTGATGCATTAGTAACGCTATTAAATATTTATCTATAGATGGAGATACTGTGAATTATAATAAACAGTAAAAGGATTCTATTAGCTTTTTTTAAAGATAAACAAAATTGAAACTGTGATCAATATAATGAATACATGATGTTAAAATGCCTCTTGCCTCACAAAACCATATCTGTTGATGTGTTTTATGAACAAATCTCATAAAAATGTTAGCAATATTTAAAAACAAAATATGTTAAATAAAAATAAAATCTACTACAGAAAGTAAATTTAAATATTTAATGATATAATTAAGTCTTATTAATGTAATGTTCTTTATTTTTTCAGATTAAAAATTCACAAGAATTGTCATCCTCTTTCATCTTAATCAGATGGCATGTTTGTCATAATTATTTGTTATGTATTTTCATTAACATTTGATGAATATTAACTTTGCAAAATAGAACAATCTTGTTCCTGAACAAAACAGCTGGAGCAATGTAAGGCCAAGTACCCTGTGCCTTTGCTGCAGCACTTGAAGGAGGCAGCAAAGCAACAGCAGGACTCTCACCAGCTTTTGGGCTTTTGCATCTGGTCCATTGCCAGGTGCCCCTTCGTGCAGGAAGACGAGTATGGTATGTTTGGGTCCTCAGGTACAATTTGCATTTCTCGTCATCTGGGTCAGACTCTCAGCTACAGCAAACTGATACAGCTTCATGATTACCCCGGTTCAGAGAGAGTGAAGCTCCATCAGGTCTCTCCTCTGTCATCCTCTCCTGTTGCTGCCTCTGCCTGCATACCTCTTCAGAGCCCAGCTCACCATCCAGCCTGTAGCAGATAACAGAATTCCCATCGCTGCCTTCCACTCCTGGAAATTTCGTCAAGAAAAATATGACAGATCAATAAGTTCCAAGAAGCACAGGACAGGTTCAGCAGAAGCTACCTGGGACCTTCAAAGAGGCTTCAGGCAGAATTTTCCCCCCCTTTCCAAGTCTGCTAAGCATTACCCCCCTGGAATGTGATCACGCATAGTCAGCACCCAGGCTGTGTATACTGCAGTGGTGGGAATGGCCATAGACGGTAAAGGCAGTGGAAAATGAGATCCTCTCTCCTGAGGACTCTACTTACCTTCTGTGTCTTTTATCTTGCTCCGCTCACGTCATGGGGACCCCATGTCAGTAACACACCTCTCACCATGGAAAGGATTTTGACAAAATGGTGGCTTTTTGCATCATTTCAATATATTATTTTTCACATAGGTCTGAAAGATTTACAGATATGCACACAAGCTTGTTACTTACCTTAACAAAGCCACTGTTGTATCACTGTTAACAGGCATCTCTACAACAGCATAAAAATATTTTGAGTTGAATAAAGAGAAAGCTAAAATATTATCAGAGACTGGGAACATAAACAGCCAGTCCTACATTCCACAAATATTGTTTACATAAAACCGTGGCATCAGATCATTTTTAAAGACTTGATTTTGTCTCCTTTTTAATTATGAAGGATAAAATAAAATTGAGTGACTGAAAGGAATAAATAGATAATGAAGTATCAGGATTTTTTTTATATAGAAGCTCCTTATTAAGATTACTGTTTCCTTCAACTGCTTAATTTAATTTCTTTAAAGCAGGTTTTTACTTGTTCTGCTCATACTAATGTACAGGTATCAGATGTGTTAATATGACGCCTCATGGGTCACACCCTAAGCTTGAAGAACCACTTTAACCTCTTCATTGCCCTGTGGACATAGCCTGTGTCTCCTCCCATGGGCCGCTCGCCCTGACCTACAGAGCTGTGACTTGGGGTAAAAGGATGCATCAGCAATCAGGAGACATCACAAGGTTCCTCTGTTCTCTTTTCTCTCTGCTCTGCTCCCCGGGACAGGTCTGCACAGCTCTGATCGCTGCCACAAGCAGGGAAGGTGGTCACTGTTACCTTTGTCAGGCCAAATCTAAAGCATGATTTCATTGTCTTTGGTTTGCGTGGTGTCCATTGAAGCTAACAGAGATTAGGCATTGCACAAGAACTTTTTAAAGATGGAGAAAATGCTAATTTCTCCTTAACAAATCTCTTTCTGACAGGCACATACACTATACTAGTATCCACCATATTTTCAAGAATTCACCAAGCACTGAACTGATCTGCATCCTACTGAAAGAGACAATTATCTGAGGACTTGTTTTATAGAATTATTACAGCTGGAAACATATTTTATCTGAAGACTTGAAAAAAAGAGAGGCAGAGGCAACAGGGAGTCAGAGGTAGGGACATGACTGAGTTCACAGAGGGAACAGCTGTTAGAAGGCTCAGGCAAGCGGATGGGCAGCAGAGAGGAAGCAGGTGGGGGACCAGGACAGGGCACATAATGTTGAACAGCAGGCTCTGAAGGGATCAGAAGCAAGGGAGGGATGCTCCTGTAAACTTTTCATGTTATCCACACATAACCACAGTGCAGCTGGCACACAGGATGAAGAGAAGCAATTATTTACAGGTAAACTTTAGGAGAAAATAGTAATACTCCTGTCATCTTAATAGCCACTTCATGGTAAGAATACTTTCACTGATCACTGTCCAGTTATGAGGTTTGTGTACTATATAGACACTTGTGAGCAGAGAAAATAAACTGTTTTACTTTGTTTCAGTTTACATTCATGAAGAGTCATCTACCCACTGTGTACTCTTTAGAGCGAGCAGGTAAAAGTCAAGAGACTAGAGTTCAACTCCAGGTTTGAGCCACTGGCTCACTATGTGACCCGAAACAAGAAAACCAGGGAGGTGGCAAACTCCCTTCCCTTCCCCAGCATTACCTCGCTGTGCCTCTGTGTCTCTTGCTGTTTAAGGGGAAAAGGAAGCATTCGGTGGGATGCTCTCAGACCAAGGAAGGAAAGATGCTTAAACTATGAAAGGCTAATTGTCTTTCTGTCTATTACATGTAGGTGCAACAGCTTCACAGGCAAGTTAGAGCTTTTTTTTTTTTTCATTCAGGTTCAGAAACTATCTTTTGACTAAGCAGACCTCTGAAGACAGAAGCTGGTAATTTCATGTGGGCAGAGCATGCACCTGCCATGGGTGGGATCACAGATTTCTCTCCATAGTTGTTGAATTTCATCAGTTATTGCCTTTTCCATTTCACCTTCCCTTTGAAAACTTGCAGGTTTTATTAACATAAAAAGGCCTTAGGACATCTTGTGGGCTGTATTTTATGGAGAATTCTTACACAAGATAAGGATCTCTTCCAGCAGTTAAGACCTTCTCAGAGTCTGTTGAGACACAGGAACAAAAGAGGCAATCCTCATAATGGTTGAGTCTCTTTTAATCACTTTAACCCCAAATCAAAACAGTAAAACAGAGCAATAGGTAACTACATGCTTGCCATCCTGTGGATTTTAGTTAAGAATTCCTTTCATTTCAATCAAAACCTTACTCTCAGGTAAACCTCCAATGTATTGCTTTAAGCCTTCAGTAGAACTAAGTGGAAGGGACTTTTTTATTTTCTGACTCCAATCGCATCCTCAGGATGAGTTTCAAAACCAGGAAGAGTCACAAAGATAGTGAATAAATGAGCTGTGGAGCGCACTCACACCAAATATCAATTTGCTGTTCAGAAGGTATAAGGGGAGATAGAGAGAAAAGAGGACAGAGTCTACTTTTTCAGTCATACAGACTTGTTCTTATACTTGTATTGGTTGATTCATCCTTTCTACTCTGAAACAAACATAGTTCTAAACTGAGCTCAGAATTCTAAGCCAGCCCTTATTTAGAGCAAACCTGGTGCTACCCCTGAAGCTTCACCACGAAATTTTGTTTATAAGGAAGGGTGATTAGGAAGACACTTCTCCATTCTTTCTTCCTCTTAGTGCACTGATTGTGTAGAGAGCAGTTACACTTCAGCTTTTGTCCTTAAAATTAAAAGCGAAGGCAAAATGTAGGCTGGCTGTTTAGCAAAGCTCTCTAGCGGCAAAAGAGAAATACACAGCACCGGCCATTTTCCCGGTGAAAGTGAAGACTCAGAGGAAATGTCTTCTGGAGTTTTTTTTAGTATTGTAGCTCCAGTATACCTCCAACAAGGCAACAAGATATAATCTAATCTACTGTGAACGATCAGTGAGGTAATTAGAGAAAAAGACACACTAAAAGAGAGGAACACATGTATATTCCCAGGCTTTTGATTCCATCTTTGAAGGGTATTATTCTCTCTTTGACACCTCTTAGATCACCCATTGACATTAAAAGGAGCTATACCCATCCACTAGTTACTAATAAAGTCCATTATATGATTGTATTTCAGAGATAAATGTTATTGATTAGAGGTACAGAAGAAACAATAGTTGCATTTTAGCTGAGTCATTTTGCTACCACTTCATCTGTAATCTTATTATCACTTCACCAAAAGGCAACAGAGATGCTTGAGTTAATGAAAAGCTTAAGGTGTATCAAGTAAATTAATAAGAAAGAGAATTCTGAGGAGAACAATGCCTTCATTGATGTGCAAAATGCCAGAGTCACAAAATTACTTAATTGCTACAGCCAACTCAGTTTCTAGTGCCAGTAGCAGTGAAGGAGTTAATACTTGGGTGTTAATCATACAGAGAATTTCTTTGTGACGTGGAGTAGATAAGAAGTAATATGCCTTGTTTTACAGGTTTTCTGTAGTTGAGGCAGGGTCCCTTGCTGCATATATTGAGGAAGATGGATACGTAGAACAGGGGTAATAGCTTTCCATGTCACAGCAGTACAGAACAGCCAGTTTTTATAAACTGGAAACATGTTTTTAATAGTAGTTCTACACAAGAAATTTCTCTGTGAAAACAATAATATAGATGGGAATATTTTTTTTTCCTCTTCCTAACCAGAGGTAAAAAAGAAAGCCAAGCAACCCACATAAATCTATTGTCAAGCCTCACGGGAAACCCCATAGGTGAATTATGAGTCATAATAAGAATTATTTGTTGTACTACTGTATGCAATCAATCAGCAATTCAGACATAGAAGACTTTTACCCTCTGTCTCTATCAGATAAACCCCATAACCCTTTCAGAGGACTTTAAACCAGATGTAAATTGATGTGAAGCATGAGCAACTCCTAATACAGTCACATTCAGAGTGATGCTTCCCCTCCTTCAGGGGTTCTCAACCTTCTTTCACTCGTAATATCAAAGCTACAAAAATAGAAAATAAAAAATTAAAAGGCTTATCTTCCCATGCTCCCAGTTGCACAGTCTCATGCTTCCTGGGCAGGTGAAAATTCCTGGCAGTGGATTGTAGAGGAAGCTAGGGGCTTAGGAGAGATGCGATGTCCTAGAAAGCAGTGAATGACAAGATGTTTCAGTAAAGTGCTACTGTGCAGACAAGATACTGGTAACGTGCGTGTATTCATCTCTCCTGAAGCCATACAGGCTTTCAAATGAAATATGAAGCAGAAGAAATATTCTACAGAGCGAATGATGGAGTAAGAATGCAAATACAGAAAACATAAGGAAATATTAATTTTCCCCCTGCCTCTTGCTTGTCTCAGATACTGAAAAGTCTGACCATTCAGATTTTATAGATGTTTTCACGCAATGCTGCAGAATGCCGAGATTGAGGCTGTATCTCCTCATCAAGGAGAGCTTATTAGACAGAGACATCTCTGCTACTACACATCAATTTATATTCTTCCGATAGAAACCTCACCACGATTTTTGTCATGATTTTCTACAGTACAGAGAAAGACCTGGGAAACAGTGAAAAAGCAAGCAATTCCATGAATGACAAACTCCACTAAATTTGGTTCTTCACAAGTTTGAGTTTTGAGATTATCCAAACAGAAAGTGTGCTCTGCCCTAAACAGAAGGACTGATAAGATTGTTACCCAGGCTCTGATTCATAGCCTTGAGATCTCTGCATTTTGGGTAAATTTGTGTGAAATTTGTCAAAGGACTCTGAACCACAGGCACAATGTCCTCTACATATCTCCCAGGGAAGCCCAGCCAACCACAGCAGCAATCTCAAGAAGAACCTTCCCCAGTTCATCCCCATGGGCAATTTCATAGCCCACAAATTCCACAACCGTCTGATCACATTTGCATTTTTCCAGCTTGGCAAACAGGTTATTATGATGGAGGCATTTGAGGACAAGTTGAACACGCCAACTGTGTTGTTCCTGGGTTCCCAAAATAAATGTGGGTGTCATCCAGACATGCTGCTACATCCTAGTCGAACATCTTCCTTTCAATGTTGTAAATAAAATGCTGGAATGTTGCTAGAGCATTAGAAAGGCAAGGAATAGGACAGGATTTACCAGTATCAACTGCAGAAAGAGATTTGTTCTCAGCGACCTGTCAGATGAGTTTATGCTCCCTGAAAAGGCATGTTTGTTCAAGAGCTTTAAATAGTTTATTAGTAAGATGAAGAGGCTACTAGTTCTCAACTGTGGTTAGAGAAGGGTTCAGTCGTATACACAAAGCTGCAATAGGCCAAAGTTTTAACTGACAAAGCCATGGCCATCTATTTAAGGCATCAAAATGTAGGAACTTCTTGGCAATCCTTTTACTGAGGTGGTCCCATGCATCCTCCGGGTCAGACAACAAATAATCTTCTAAAGCGAAAGGAATCACTGTTTCAGACCAGAAGTTAACAGATAGAGAATGGTATCTGCACTCTCTTACCAAAATCGTATCATAAATACTTCAGCACTTGGCAGGCAGTAAGTTTGTTGTCAGCTTGTGGCTCCAGTGTGGGGCACCAGTGATCACAGAAAACTTCCAGTTTGTTGCATGCTATTATGAAGGAGTCGAAGTCTCTCAAATACGATGGACAAAACAAATCCAGTGGAAATATTATGAACTGAATCAGATTCTGTGGAAAGACCAGTGGATGAACCCAGAACTGTTGGGCATGATGGGGCAATACACAAAATGTATCAATTCAAACTGAAGTGATTTATTACAGCTTGGAATGGTGAATCACAAAATACAGGTCTCAACACTGATAGTCATGAGCAGAGTGGAAAGCTATCAGTTGACTCTATTGCTACACTTGAATTGACGATAAGGTACCATAGTTTAGACAAGTGAAATCCAGAATTCAATCTAGACTCATAAAGTTCCTGGATACGTTGAGGTCTGCCATCAACAGTCTAGGTATCTGGTCCAAGTAAGGTTTGCAAAATGAAGAATCACCAGCAAAGTATACCTTGGTTGATAACCAACCTCTTTTCTCATAAGAGAATTAGTGGCCATCAGTCAGTCACAGATCTTGTGCAACAGGGTCTGCAAGGGTTTACTGTTTACCTGGTGGGTGGCACTCCATTAATCAAAATCATGGCAGCTGGGTGAGTTAAGGAGTCAGTGTACTGGTCAAAAATAGTTCTCTTTCAGACAACTGACTGCAACTGCCAGTGAAATTACACCAGCTGGCATCACATGTGCAGAATGAGAAAGACTTTGAGGAGAGAGATTTATTAAAACAAACAACAAAAGCAAACAAACAAGCAAGCAAAAAAGAGACAGTGTGCTGAAGATGAGCAAGTCCACAATCATTCACATAACTTATGCCCATCACTTGCCTTCCCATTCCTAGATGTCCTGGTCTCAGACCATGGGCCTTAATCCGAAAAAGCTACAAAGAATTCCACTTCTTTCACTTGAAGACTAGCAAAAACTAAGATTAAAAGTTATAATGACAATATGAGAAAAAACAGTAGACAAGTCAGTGCAGAAAAGGAACAGTGAAAGAAGTTACTGTTCCCACAGATGGAGCTTCTGTTGATTATAGACAACAGGGTCTTCCCCCAAGTCTGCAAATATTGAACTCCAGGCAAAAATTTCCATTCAGCTCCTTTCTTCACCACCTCTTCCTTAATTACCTCTGTAAATACAGGTTCAGGTGAAGGCCATCTGAGGCACTGGCAACCACTACAAAACACAGGCTGCCACTAGTTTCACTTGACAGTGTCCAAGCCCAGAGTCGTGGTGTCTATTGGTCCCTCAGTGAAGCATTCTTTTTTGACTCACTGAGCTTTCATCTCATCTGCCTCTGAGCCATGGAAACAAGTCATGCCCCTTCTCTCCATGTCAGCTCTCCATGTCACCCCTTGGGAAGGGCACACTGGCTGGGGAGTGCTGCAGGCTCCACCACCCATCAGAAGAGCCTGCTCCACAGTGATAATATGTGCCAGGGCCTACCCCATCCAGGTCCTAAACAGCTCAATGGCTCTGCATGGACTGACATTTTACTCTTTTCTTTCCTACATCCTTGGCAATGCCTTATTTGGGACCCAAAGTAAAAAACTGGTCAAGGCCCATTCCTGCATGCAAAGCTGCCCCTGTACATGGACGGTCATGCCAAGCAGCGAGCACAAGGGCTATTTAACTTGTCATGGAACTCAAACTCTGACGTTGATCACAACTAACCCAATACTTAAATTAGGACAGCATGGAGGCAAATGTACCCTGAACTCTGACTCAGTCAGTGGTTCTGACTCCCAGCTAACACAACTTTATGTTTTAAACAAAAAAAGCCAAGAAGTAGACGAAGCTGAAGCTCATTCGCTGTGAATTTTATCATGCAGTAGCAGCCAAAAAGCATATTAAGATGACATTCCTCTTATAGACCTTAGCTGAATTCAGTGAGGTAAACTACAGGTGAAATGTTTCATTTTGTCACCAAAAGTCCAATCTATTCTGAAGCAATATATTTTTATTAATAAGTTTAAATTCAGATTCCCCCCTATTGAAGGCATTCCTACTGGGCTGTCCTGTGGTGCTGAATTACTATGTAAACATATTTTTAAATATTCTGTTCCCTCTCCATTGCCACCTCTTCCTTGCTCTTGGGACTAAAAGATCTTTTCTCTGACATTTTAAAGCATTAAAACAGCTTGAGGGCTAAAGAAAACATTTTTCATGTAATCTTTGAAAAGTTTAGTTGTCAAGGAGACCAAGGCCTTAGCGACCAGGTATGGAGGCCTATTGAGCACACTAACGTGCTTGTGAAAGAAGGTGCAAGGATGCCAGTATACCTGGAGGCAAATATGCTCAGTGCTTCAAGAGCGTCTTGCTTCCTGTCATACCTTTTATTACACAACTCTACAGTGACTCAGATTTCCTTCTCTTTGGATGGTATCATCTAGTGAGCAAAAACATGGTTAAAGGACCCTACTTGGATGATATATTGCCTTGATAAATCAGTGGATTAAGATACGCTCTGGAAATATCATTCACAGACTGACACTTTCCAAGGAAGAACAGGTCCAAGAGCACATTTGATGCAATTGTGGAAAAAGTGACAGTCAACAAGTAACAAACTGGAAAGGTGCTCTCC
This sequence comes from Trogon surrucura, assembly GCA_020746105.1. Classification (NCBI taxonomy): domain Eukaryota; kingdom Metazoa; phylum Chordata; class Aves; order Trogoniformes; family Trogonidae; genus Trogon; species Trogon surrucura. The sequence goes on along the minus strand of CM036622.1, from coordinate 13,912,158 downwards.
TAACTCCAGAAAAAAAAAGGATGCTATCAGATGAGTGTCTCTCTGATATTACTTCTGTTGCCAGGGTAGGGGAATGTCACACAATTCATAGGTCGAGATGGAGGGAGACAGATGTTTGGTATTTTCGATTTGTACAAAAGTCAGGTTTTGTTTGCAAACTTTAGGTCTGTTTGTAGTCTGTTTGCTAGCCCTGGGACCTAGAGAAGTGGATAGTCTTTTACAGGAGACAATGATATGCTTCCATGAGGTTAACCACTAAGCCAAAATATTTGTAAATATTATAAAACTAAATGAAAGCTGACGTCTGAAAGAGCCATAGAATTGCACTTTAAATACACTTAACATTGAATAAAACATTATAAATAACAAATATAAATAAAAGTTGTTTTGTCATAAAATGCATTGCTGAGCGTGTGCAAGACGTTGGTATAAATTTCAGGAACCCGTAGAGATCAGTGTCAGAACCAGTATTAGTCAATATGTCTGCCAATGATCTGGAGAATACTGTGTGCAGATAATACCAAGGCATTTTTCAGATAGTCAAATGCCACGCTGGCAGTAAGGAATTCCAAAAGCCACACCAGTAAGAGTGCATGACACTCAGGGGCAGGTGAGGTAATTTATCAAAGGAAAAATGACCTAAACTTTGCTTACCTAGTTCTGTAATGAGAACATAGTTTCTGTTCATGGAAACTATTGGAGTCATCAATATCTGCTCTTCAAAATTCTGAGTTAAGTTTGAAACACCAGTCACAAAATGTTGGGTGTTGTTAAGAAAGACAGGCACTTCAAAACAAAGGCAATAATTTTGCTACTAGGAACATCTTGCTCCACCCATATTTTAAGTATGTTTGCAGTTCTGGTCTGTGCATCTTGAGACAGAATAGAGCAGTAGGCAGACTAGAACTAGAAACAAAAACAAACCAAACAAAAAAAACACCACAGAGAAGAGTAACTAAAGTTATTGAGGTGGTGTACAGCTCAATATACACAGTTAAGCAGTGTCCACGCGCCTGTCCCTTTAACAGAGTTGGTCACTTACAGGTTTACACGCGCCAGCGTTTTATTGGGTAGTGCCATTCAACTATGCAGGCGGCTCTCGGCGCCCCCTCTCCCCCCAGCGAGGCTCTCACAAAACAGATAAACCTCCTCCTCCTCGTGCCCTAAGGCGAGTCCGAGGACAGAGCCTTTATTTAGGCCTAAGCTGGGTTGTCCAAAACCTTTAAAGGGATAACACACCTCTGCTCCACAAGAAATTCCTCTACAGAAATGGGCTTAAAACAGGCAGAAAGAAGAACTTTCTTACAGAGGGGATGGTGAACTTCTGGAATCTGCTGTTACAGGAAGCAGATTTTATCAGCGGTATGCAAGTTCATTGATAACATCCATCAGCAGATACAAAAATGGATCAGGCAGGGATGTATCCCCTAAAATCCCTAATCCAACAGTCACAGTCAGGAATACAACAGACTATGGAGCAAGGCCTGGATCACACGCTCCTCTGCGCAACATCTGCTGCCACTGCTGGGAATGGAATCTTGGACTAGATAGACCAATCTTCTGTTCCCACCAGGCATCTCTGCCTGCTTTCAATTTTACACATTGCAGGTGGCAAGTGACCTTTTGTCTGTTGTTCATTTATTGTCTCCATGATAGACCATACAATGGTGTCTGCGTTGTGCCAAGTATGGGAGTACTTGTTGGACTTTCAGGCATGCTGTTGCAACTCAGCCACCCAAAGAAGACACAAGCTGCAGAGGGAGAGCTGCCAGTGAAGGTGCCCATTACACCCCTGTACAGGCCAGAGAACTCAAGGACCACAGAGCAGTCAAATATTCCGCTACGAGCTCTGTTGGATGCAGTCTTACTAGTTGAGCTAGCTTCTGCCCAAACAGCTGTGGCATGCAACATCTCAGCATGGATTGCAAAACTGTCAGAAGCAGCTTAGTGTACACCTTGAGCAATGCAGTGGGAGCTGAGTGGTTGCTGGATACAATTTAGTGAATCATTAAAATGAACTAATTCACTGAACTGCAAAAAAAGAAAGCTCTAAAGATCTTTCGCTTTGGGTTTTTTGTCTTAACTTTTTAGCCTTTTTCCTCCACATCATTTACAGCATCCTCTTCACTATTTGCTATGGACAAGACTGCAAGGGAACACAAACCAGTGTTGCTGCAAGGAGGATTCCACAAGAACATTGGCTGGGTTTAGAAATTATTTTTATTTTTTTAAGTCATGCACACATACAGAACAAAAAGAATAAGAAATCTATATGAGAAATACGTGATACAAAAATGACAAATCATTAAACACCATAGTACCATGTACTATCTGAAACGTTGTTCTATTTATTTTTTTTTCCCTGCTTGTTTAGTGCATTTCTTCTAAGGAAGTCCAAATATGTTTTTCAACTTACCAGTCCATTGCTCAGGGATCCAGTTTTACGTTCATTTTAAAGATGAAAAAATTGCAGACTGCAGCAAGTTGCTACTCTGCATGAGCGCTAATAGAATGTCTACCTAGCAACAACTTCTTGTTTGAATAAAGTCACTCTTCTAAGCACACCATATCCTTGCAACCAGCATGCTTGTCACATCATGCCCAGCAGCAGTGACCTGGAATAAATATGAGGAAAACTTTGATACAGCAAAGAACACAAACACCAATACTGGTGCGTATTTCATTAAAACAGACATTTCCAGGAGAGGAGAGGGGTATGGTGAGTAAGTTTAACTCATGGTAAAATGAAGAGAGAACAGCTGCTTCTAATGCAAGGAAAAAAAAATTCTTAGCTGAAAAGCTTTCCAGGCTTGCTTGGATACCCTGTGTGTTGAACAACCATAGTCTGAATTCTCAGTCATCTCATCAGTAACATTCCACAGTTCTAATGCTCCCTGCTTTTTCAGTATTTCTATGCCAATACCTACATTTCAGCTTCAAAAGAGGGAGTTTTCATGCTACGGTTTTCAAGTAATGGTGGATAACAGCTATACACATTCTGCTTAAGAATCCATCCACATTCTACTTAACAATCACACTTTCAAAACCAATGAGTTAGCCTGCGTTTGTTTTCACTTTCCTTTTATTTTAAGTACTTTTAACTACTGTCATTCATTCAAAGCTTTAGCATACCACCTAAAGCAGGTCTAGTTTTCTGGGGGGAACCTTTAGTTACCTGCATTATGCCGAAACAGAAATGATTAATTCTTTTTTGCAAGGAAGAGGTGTCTGAATCTTGATTTTTCTTGAAAAGAGTTGTGATGTTACTTACATTAATTGGTTTTCATATTGGCAGTGAGAGGGAAAGGGCAAAACAAGGCTAAATGATGGTAGAGAACTATCCTTCATAATGACTGCATTACACCTTTGTTCAATACTCAAGACAAGCTCAGTAGCACCATGTGGTCAAAGTATTTCCCAACGGAAACTTTCTATTTTTTACTTTAATGAATTCATGCTTCTTGGACCTTCATGGTGAATTTATTTGGTGCATTTTACTCAAAAAAAAATGAATAGACTCACAAATTTCAATAGTTTCCCCTAAAAATTAAAGAACTCTCACACAGTCTATTTTTATGAGTAATAGGTTCTTTCATGCAATGCCCCCTGTCTTTCACCTCCCATCCAGTGAGCAGTCTAGCAGAGATCACTTTGGCTAATGCCTTCATTTTCTGTTGAAATGCACATGTTTTGGTTTGGTTTGATTTTTTTGGTTTAGTTGGATTTTAAATTACATCATTTGGCTTTTATATTAGTTCATCATTATTTTCTCTTAGTAGCAAACTGAGAAAAGTGCTGCTTAAAATTTTAAAGTTCTGAGTTAAGAAGAAAATCTAGCACACACACACAAACACTTGTTTCCTTACTGTGTTGACATGACTTTCCTCATGAATAAGGAGTGTACACATGAGTAGAAGTGAGGGAGGACAGGACAAGTATAGCTCTTTTAAAATAAAGAATAGTCTTCTACTACAATTGAAATTCCCAATCTTCTTACAAGGATAAAAAATGATATTTTGATCCCATTCCTCTTTAATTTTCCTCTCCATTTGGAGGACTAAAAGTGATACTGGTTTTTGATTCTTACTAATTATCATCTTTTTTTTTCTAGCCCCAAATCAATTGAAGCATCATAGCAGTTTTCAAATTAATTATTAGATTTTTTTCCCCCTGACTCATTTTAGACACTTTTATTAGAAAAGTGATTGATGTATTAACACCATTAATTACTTATTTGACCCATTAATTTTGTGTATCTGCACAGACCTAATTGAAACAGCCTACACTGAATCTAGGATCTCATTTTACCAATCAAAATTTAATTTTTGCCTACTCTTTGACTGCTGAGTTTGTGTCATGGTGAAAAACACTGTTCCCACCTCACATATCTGTTTAGTATTCCCAGTCCTCTTTCTCAGTCCCGAAAAGACCTTCTGTCTCTGCCCCTAAAAGATTTCTAAGAGCTTTGTTTTATTCCATCAATAAAATAGGCTATCTCAATAGGCCTCCATAAACAACAGTTCCCGTTCATTTGACATAATTTGCCCTTCCACCATCAAGCTAAATTTCTTCAATAGACTCTTAATTATTCTAAATCCATTATCTAATGCTATTATAAATGTTTAAATAATATTTGATATAACCCTGGCCCCACTGAAGTTAATGGGGATATTGCTGTCGCCTTAATTAAGATCAAGAGAAAATTCATATTGTTTAATTTGTCACATATGACTGTTGGGTAAAAACAACCTAGTTAGTATTCAGAGGTACTAAACAGACCCAGCTCCCAGACTAGAACTGGCAAGGCCTCAACACTTCTCAGGAGCAGTCCGGGAGGCTGTGCTGCGCGGTGGGCGGGTGGAGAAGGGAGCAGTCGCAGGGTCGTGCACTCGGCTGCGCCTTGGCAGTCCCAGAAGGCTCCTCGCGCTCTCGAATGCTCACAGCCTCAAAATGGAGTGCTCGACTCAGGATTCATCAAAAGGACAGGAAAACCAGAGAAGTGAGAAAACAGGGAAAAGCCTTCCCCGATGTGAGAACAAACCAGATACGTTTTTCCAAATTATTTGATCAGAAATCTGGGCAGTTTTAAGAGGAACGTTTTAACAAATCTGTGGCGAAAAAAATCAAAAAGTGTTACATGCATTGATCAAATCTAGTTCAAAAAGAAAGAAATCTTTTAAAACAAACAGAAGTTAAATATTATTAATATGAAGACTTCTGGCTGGTGATTATCTACGCTTCAGTAAAATTTAGAAAATAAATTGCAAGCTTTTTTCAGGCTACCAACAAAAGTCATGGTTATTCTTATACTGTGAATAAAGTCAATAATTTTTAAAAAAAGGGATAGCTAAACTATAATTTAGATTTGCTTACATTTTTTTTAATGTTTTTTACAGGTCTAGTATATTCTCTGCTCTCATACAATGTTAACTTTAGAAGAGAGAACTAAGAAGGATGTTAATTTGTGACATCTTTGTTATGTTCACAGCTAACATGCTATCACACCTACATTATAAAATCAGCACAGAAAGAGAAACACAACGTGTAACACACCGCTGCTGCTTCAGAAAGTAGAGGGGCAGAACAGGTTATTGAAAGGAACCACAACTCCAACAGCTTCAAGTGATGGGCATTTATTCCCAACTCCTCCTGGTTTCACTCTATTCTCCTGCTTGTAACCTATTTCTAACCCTGTCATCTTCCACGAGCCCCAGCTTCTTCCCAAGAGCCAAGGGGAGAAGGTATTGAGACACTGAACACAAGGTCCCTTGTCACTGCAGCATGACTGGATATGATGAGCACAGCAGCAAAGTCTGAAATGCAGGAAGACAGGTCATAGGTGATTTTATTTTACAGAGAGGACTGAATTCCCCAGTGGGCCCATTTGCTGGGATTTCAACATGTATCTAGAGCTACCAGGCTGGAGCCCTGATAATGAGTTTCTGGTTATCTGAGAATCCTAAAAATACAGCTCCTCAAATCCTTAAGCACTCTGATTTTTTTATTTTTTTTTTTTTTATGAAGGCTCTGATCCATTCAGCCCTTCAGCTCCTCATGAGACTGCACATACTGTCTTGTTCCCTCTTCCTGGATCTCTGGAAGTATCTCTCCAGTGAGCAGTACCTCTTCAGTGAATTCAGAAGCAAGGTTGCTTTGTTAAAAGTTGAAACTCAGGATGTACTACAGATAGAGGCACTAAGAGGCTCCTTTCTGCCTCTTTTTCATTGACTCATCCCATGATGCGAAGAAAGCATTTGGAAGCCTATTCTGCATCACTGAGGAAGGTGCTTGGATGCTCTCCATGAGCTCTTAAACAATACTGTTGGCTTTTGCTTCCCCTTGTTCAAGCCAGAGGTGAAATGCTTTCAAGCTGGTCTCTGGAAATAGATTTCAAGACCAATAACATATTTCCGAATTATTGGTAGGATCTTCCAGATGAAGATCTATGTGACCCCAGAGGTAGAATCTCATCCTGCAGTTCTGGTCCCCACTTTACATTAGAGCTTCCATTTGTTCATTAATTGGGAAGGTTCTGCCATGCTGCGTTGCCCCATGATACTCTATTCCACTGTAACATATACCCAGTAATTAACATTTGTTGCCCAAATCAACCTACCTACTACAGTTGTTTACATTAGTCCTAAACATAAGTGCAGCAAACATTCTAGGTGATCCTGCTTTGGCAGGGAAGTTGGACTAGATGATCTTTTGAGGTCCCTTCCAACTCCTAACATTCTGTGATTCCGTTATTCTGTGAAATCAATGAGGGGTTTGTGTCCTTTTGCTAGACAACTGGTGTCTTTGACAGTAACTAATGACCATGCTACATTTTCATCATCTTCCTAATCTTGTGGTTATATAACTCTCTTCTTGCCTGGTATTTGTTTATGTTGGAAGAGAATAGCAAATGCATACTACAAAGTGACTACTACAAAGCAACACTTGTATATGAAAGCACTTTCAAGCATTTATAATATTTACTGTAGGTCATCAAATATATCCCCTGCTGTGAAACAGTGTCTTTGTTGTTCTTAGGCTCTTCTTCTACTTGTTTCATCTTTCACAAAGAGAACTACCCTTATCTGTGCTTACCCACTCTTACAAACTGTAATCTTCAGCTTTCATCTGTATTGTTCTTGGGGAAAAAATACATAATTCCATATGAGCAGAGATAAATCCGAGTAAAATATGTTACAAACGCATTCATCTACAGCAGTACAGCTCTTAAACATGTTTTGGTCTGGTTTCAAATCTCTGCATTGTTTGTCAGAGCCATAAACAGTCCAGTGTTGCAAAAAGCTTGATACAGAGTGGGATTTTAATTTACTTCTTTAAGAAACAGCACATAAATAGGTATATTCTTAATGTTGTCAGTTTTCTGCCATGGCACTTTAAAGAAAACTCTGAGTAAAGCAAGACCTGACTGAAAGATAGCACTGCTCAGGCTCTCCAACTGCAAATGAGCATCCATGAAACTCACATGCCTCGAAGCTACAAAAGATTATCCTTTATCCTTCATCTCTCTCTATGCCCTTTGGAAATGCTTACCTACAGTATATAAGAACTGTGCATAACCTGCCTGTTGGAAAGCATCACCAAACACCTCCAAATGGTTTTTCTCTGTGTTAATTTGCTTCTTGGTGGTCACTATATTTAAACACTATAGCATTACACTTCCACAGTTCAGCTCATATGTGGGATCAGACTTTGCATTCAAATACTCAGATTAAAAAAAAAAAAAAAGAGATATATTTAAAAATGTGCCTATTCTATGCATATCAATCTCAACTTCCACTTCACAACTCTTAAGCTGAGAGCTAAACCAAGGTCTTAACGACATTAACTCAGGCTGCTTGTCATCAGCCTGCATGGACAGTGGAGCATCTTGGGACAGGGGGATGTGCTGGTCATGAGAACTGTTGGGATCCTTCCTTCCTGGCTTTGCTGGCTTACTACCACCAGATCACATCCATGGACCGGGCTGCATGACAAATAACTACATATTTTATGTATTATTTTATTATTGAAAGGAAACAGGAAGGCAAACACAAAAACAAGAGTATAGAAAGCTCTGCGTCCTGAAGCTTGAATTGTGTTCATAGAGAAAAATGCACTTATTTTTAAAAATCTTCAGGGTTTTGTAGGGTGTTTAAAGGACTGTTGAGTTTTTTTCAGAATTATTCAATTTGTGGATTGTGAATATTTTGCAAGTCTGGAATTAAGGTCTTTATTTTAGGTGTTTGTAACATATGAACACAGCTTGAAGGACCCATTTTCAAAAATGTAGGTGTTTGAGAATAGTCAGGTTGGAGGGAGGAATGGAGGTTTCTTGATAGCTCTGTAGAAATGAACTTTTCGTTAGGCATCTACCTGTTTGTTATTTCTCCAAACTTTCAAAAACTTTTCAAATTTCTGTTTGTGTTTTTTATTAGGTCTTTTTTAAAAAAATCATACCAGATTACAAACAAACCAGTAAGTTTGTACAGTGTTTGCATTATTAATAAAAGAAGCATCACCTCAGTGACTGTCTGATCAAAACACATGTATTATAAATAATGGAAAGAAGGACATCTTGCCTCAAACAAATGAATCTTACTTTCTAACTTACAGAGACTACTGAAAGACAGGAAGCTACATGCAGAGTTTACTCTCAAGAGTTTACTGTGGATGGTTAATCAACACCACGGAAAGGGGTAAATCTGAAAGGGGCTTCTTGTCCCATAGAAATCCATCATGCCTTCCTTTCCTGAAAGGCCTGAAGAGACGGTGAAACAGGAGGAATGGGAGCCAAAATTTGTAGTAGAATAGGAACTTACACAGCTCTAAAAGCAGGTCCCAGAGGAGACAGCCTGGATCTCCTCCACACTTGCAGTGTCCCTGGGTGCCTGCAGGAAGTCTAACACAGGATATAGCAGAGAACCCAATTCAGGCAGAGCTACTCCAGCACATCCCAAACACGCCCGGCTCAGTGCTCACACACAAATGACCAGTGAGCGAGTTCATCACATCTGCTCTTTGTGAGGACACAGCTCATTTTCTGTGAGCCCATAGCCTGAACCATATAACCACAGAAAGAGAGTAGCCAACACTGGTAGGTTCGATAGACCTGAATTCCTACCTGAATATTTGAAGAAGCACTACTTTGGCTGTTACCAGAATTCTTACACTACGTAATACTAAAACCAGAAACAGTAAGGTATGACTGTGCTTAAACCTATAAGCTGCTGATCCACGTAGTCTTAAATCAGATGTGACCTAAGCATTTTAGTGGCCTACAAACAGGAGTCCCGTTGTCTAAAAGGATTAAGCCCTTCCTTAACACCACAACTAAACATGTTCAAAGAAGACAAAGTTCACAGCAAGAGTTCTTTAAAGAAGAGAGTATATTAGAAAATAAGGAAAGCTTTCAATTGTAATTTAACAAACATCTAACAATATAGAACACTACATAGAAAAATAATAGTGCTGCCATGATACTATTAGTCATTATGTTCATTTTTCTTGAAAAAAGGGCAGCATTCAGTCTCACATTAGTTATCTTAGTATCATAGTGATGGTAACCCTTTCAAGCCGTGTCCTCATTTTCATGGCTATGGAAGAACATCCATTTTGTTAGAGAAGTGAAACATCAAATTCTCCCAGTACTTTCTTTCTCTTTCTAAACATACAATGGACTAAATTCTGACCTTGGCTACACCCATATAATTTCAGAATTGTATGAATGAAACTAACAGCAAAATAGGACTGACTTTGTGAGCCTATTTCTTCATGTGTTCAATTGAGCTAGCCAAGCAGGACAAGGTTTTGTGTACAAAGGACTTCTTATTTGTTTTTATTGTAAAAACACTTTTCCCCATCTCCGCCTCAGTCCTTTAAAAAAAAAACCAACAAGCAGGAACAATGCTAATTACACTTTGTAAGCAGTTTAAGCTTACAAACTCACAAAGGCAGGAGGATGGGGAGGCATGGAAAACAGGCTCCTGCCGAAAATGTGTGGAGGGTGAAAGCAAAGTTCTCCTGAGATGGATAGAAGTTTCTGTTTCACAGGCTTCCAAATGAATGGTTCAGATGTTGTGAACACAATGGATAGTAATGATGATTACTTTTGCCAATGCCTATGGTGATGTTATAAGCTAATTATATTAGTCATTTACGCAAAGGCAAGATGCCTTTGATAGCTACTATTTGGAGTAACAATTCAGCATGTTGAGTCACTCTTAAGTCACTCTTAGAGACAGACTCCAATTCAACTTACACCCAATGAGTCTTCAGCAACTTCGTTGAACACAGCAGCTTTACTCTGCACTAAAATCTCTCCCCAAAAATCCAGTTCCAGCTATTTTTTTCTATGTGGATTCCTTTTTATTTTTTACAGATTGTTTTCTGTTAAATCACCTAATCCACACTGTGTGGGATTACATTAGTGAATATTTTATATCTGAACATACCTGACTTCCATAAAAGTGATTAGTCTCCATTCAGCTTTATCTATTTTGACATTTACTACTCTGATACTATGGAGCCACTAATTTCTTAATAAATTATAGGGAATACAGATGGGAATATAAGCAACAAAATGTCTATTGTATCAGTGAAAAAAGTCTCCTTAAATCCCTCTTGAGAAATATAACTAAGCACCAGATTTTCCTGAAAACCTAAAAGTGCCCATCTTATTAACAAACCAGGGTCATGTCCACAAACCTCATCAAATTTCTTCAGGGTATGAACAACTTTTCAGAGGGAGGAAAAACAAAAACTAAAGTTAATGCCTGGTGATTTTAAAGGATTTGTCTCCAGGGTTTTCACAGATTTCAGTTTTTTAGATGTTCCTGTCCAGAACATTTCCTGTAACATTAGAGGAAGTCAGATCTGGCAACCAGCAACCTATTTTAATATTCCAAGTTACATTCTTTTTTGTAGCTCAAAATCTGCTTGTTAAGAGTGAGACTGTGAGAACACTTGAGCCTCCAGCCTTTGAACCCATCGACCCCAAAACAGTCAAGACTGAGAGTAGCCAACCGGCTGTTTTCATTTGCCGTCTTGCACAGATGCTGATCAAGGCCTCGGCCAGCAAAGGTCTGCTCTGTCATAGCATCCTGACAAACTGACCATGTCCCACCATCATAACTCAGTTCTATCATCCCCAGTGCAATCTTTCTGTTGGAAAGTGGAGGGTGGCCAGTGCAGGAGACACCTAGCAGCTTTATGCTGGTAAATATCCAGTACGGAAGTCAATTCTCTCAGGCTGGAAGGGCACTAAAGGGCCCTTACTCAAGACAGGACCTTTTCTTCTAGATCCGTAAGTCCACAGATCTACAGGCTCAGAAGTGTCACAAACATTTTCTAAATGTAACAGAATTCATGGCTGCAATGGTAGTAATGTGAGATTCCTGCCAATTTACTGAAGCTGAAAATACAATAAAATATATTGACTTTCCCAGACTCAGATCACTTGAGGTTTGTCTTGCTGTGTGTCAGGAAGATCTCCAGTAAGAAGAAATAGCAATTCACAGGACAAGGATACAAGAAATAAAATGCCAAAATCATTCTTGGTCTCTGTATACTTCTACGAGTCAGTAATTTTTACAAGTTACCCTTATTCTATATTTCCACTTCATAAATCATTGAAATTGTTTTCAGGCACAAAATTGGAGGAGGCACCGTTACAGATACGATTTCTACTAATTTTTGTATTAGTCAATTCCAAGCAACCTGCAAGTCTCATCACCAGGAAAATGCTTGTATTTATATATACAATAAGCACAGTAAGTATATTAATTTTCATAATACAATTTATTTCAAACTTAGTGATTGCCAAGATCCCTGACCACATAATACCCTTTGCTTCACATATCACTGTCCATTCTCCAGCGTTCAGACGGGCCCTGGTGCTGCTGTTACTTTTTTTTCCTCAAGGGGTCAGTTCATTGTCTGAATCTTTTGAACTTTGGCCGATGCCAAGGTGTTTAGAGGTGGCTGAATAGCGACAATAGCATAACACACATTTTGTGAAGAAATGACTTTTTGAAGGTCAGTTCCAGGAGCTTGAGTTTGAAATGCTATTTGAGTGAATACGGATTATAGGAGAGGACTTGATTCTTGACCTATGGGCTTTTTGTGCTTGCTAATTCTGAAAGACACTTTAAAGCCTCTCCTGGAGGATCTTTCTTATTTGTAGTATCTTTTATCTAAAAAAGCATTTGATGTCACTTTTGCTTCAGAGAAATCAGGTTTTGAGTTTGAAAGTGGGAAGAAGATTTCTCTGTTGGATTGCTTTGTTGCTGGGTCTTTGTGACTTCCTTAACTTTCAAACACTAACTGTTCATATTTATAAATCTTACCTGCTACACAAGAGTGTTAGGTATTTTTTGAGTAGCCATTATGCTGTGAAATCCTGCCTGACACTTGCCCAGATAACACTGGCACCCAGCTGTGTAGCTGCAGTTTGAGATCTGTCAACACTCAAAATTCAGTCTTTTCAAGGTTTGTCAAGACTTTGGTTAGTTACAGTTTCCTTCATAAATACTGTAAAGCCAGTGTAAAATTTATTTCATGTTACATAGCTTTTTTTTTTTTTTTAAATCAGTAATGTAGAAATTAAAGAGAAAATGTAAAATGCAGAAAAAAAACCCATAAAATCATACAAAATATTCCATTTTCATCCTCCCAGTTTGGCAGTAGTCAAAGGTAACATGCTAATTGGCACAAAGATGGCATAACAAGAAATCATGAAGATTATCTGCGTGATCTACTTTCTAATAAAAATAGTTTATCAGCTTACTAGGATTTACTATTTTTTAAGGCAAATTATTCTGAAACTAAAGTGTACAAAAACTCAGGAGGGTCATATTGTTATGGATCTGAATGAAGATCTGCAAGTTAAGTTCAGCCCTATTCAAGAGGAGCTTAGGGTGCATTTTTTTTTTTTTTTTTGGTTAGGAAAGGGATTCTACACAATTGCACCATTTCTCCTTCCCTCCTCTCAAATAACTTCAAAATTCATTGTCTTATTTCAATGCAGTCTGAAAAGTTTCTAAATAACTCATGAGAATCAAAAGAGGAGGGAGAGCAGGAACAAGGTTAGTGTCTCTACGAAGAGCCACAAAGATGCTGAAGGGAATGGAAGACCTCCCTGATGAGGAAAGGCTGAAGGAGCTGGGTCTCTTCAGCTTGGAGAAGAGGAGGCTGAGGGGTGACCTCATTAATGTTTATAAATATGTCAAGGGGGAGTGTCAGGAGGACGGAGCCAGGCTCTGCTCAGTGATGTCCAATGACAGGACAAGGGGCAATGGATACGAGCTGGAGCATAGGAGCTTCCATAAAAACATTAGGAAAACGTTTTTCACTGTGATGGTGACACAGCACTGGCACAGGGTGCCCAGGGAGATTGTAGAGTCTCCTTCTCTGGCGACTTTCAAAAACTGCCTGAACGCATTCCTGTGTGACCTACTCTGGATGATCCTGCTCTGGCAGGGGGGTTGGACTAGATGATCTTTCGAGGTCCCTTCCAACTACAAACATTCTGCAATTCTGTGATTCTGTGAAGGGGAAGCTCATTTTGGCTCCCTTTTAGCCAGCGAGGCAGCACGCACCTTTCTCTGCAGCTTCCCTGCACCTTGGGGATGAAGTCAAATGGGAAGGGGAAGAGATTAAGTCAATTTGGAGATTAAGAAACAAAAGCATTAGATCTCACTAGCTTTGTTGTTCTTGGAATGATGACCCCTCCTCCTGCCACCACTATGCCAGTCATTTTTTCTTTCAATATATAAAAATATTAATCCTTTATAGTTCTCAGTTCTATCCAGCAAGTCCTAAATTCTCTGATATTGAGGTCTGGTTTGTGATTTATTTATTTTTTTTCACTCTTGGTCTGATAAAGAGTTGCTCACTTAAGTAGTCTCATTAACCCTACCATTCATGTAAGCCACCTGCTGTTTGCTTGAGCAAAGAATGCATAAAAGTGAGCAAGAGCTTTGGGAAAAGTAAAATTTCTACTTAAACATTTCACACACCCAGTGCTGCATATATTGTTAACAATGGCACTACAAACACTTCCATAAAAGAACATTTGGGACCAGATCTGTAGCTTTTTAACTCAGTAAGAGTCTGATTTCAACAGAATTTTGGATCGGGGCCATAAAAAGCAAACTACTTAGAGAATCTAGCCTTTTACAAAATGAACGATTGCTAGTAGGTGTATCACCAACCTTCAGTATTTTAACACCACACCCTGACATATGCGATTATTCATTATTCTGTGGGAAAAAGACCTTTATATGTAAATCCTGGGAATACAGCAGATTAAAATCAGGTAGTGTACTTAAACACATTTGTAATAATTAATAAAAAATTACAAACAGGTGAGAGAGGATAACTGCCTCTGAAACATTTATTCTACTAGTAATTTTATTACCATTGAATTCTTGCCAGTCAGGAAACACCTAGAGGCTCATGTTTCACACCCAGTATTGCAGAGGTGAAAAGGTAGAACATTCTGCCTTAACAAGTATGCAAAGAGCAACTTCAAGCGGAAACAAGTTTAGCACCCAGCTCTTACTGGCTCAGCCACAGAGAAACTCTCCATAATAACTCACTTGGTTGCGTAGCTTCTGTGAGGCTGCAAGCTTCTGCTTTGGATCTTGGCTGCGGGGTGGCGTGTGGTGTGCACGCACGCTCCCCACATTCACTTGCCCTATGAAGGTATACACTAACTGGCTACTTTTTCTGCCTGACTACCTGCTACTAAAAAAATAAACCAAAACAAAGCATATCACAAGTTCGTATTTGAAGAGAGCTATGTTATAATCATGCAGGGTACAAGCTATGTCTTTTCTAAACCAGCAACAAAACGCTGTAGTGGAATAATTATTCATCTCTTAAAGAATAAATCCGTCTGTTGTAATATACTATACAACCCAAAGGCATAGTAATGTCTCCAGACGACAGTAATTCTCACTATCCTTATCAAAAATGACAGTTGTTCCTTTGAAGCAGATTGCCATGGTAAGGCACTAGCTGAAACGCCATTTTTTTTTCTGTCACGATAGGAAGCTATCCCAACTCTATGTTCACTAACATCTTCCTTCTGTGAAAGCAAATACAATAAATCTTTCCCATTTCTCCCTGAGACTTGTACTTCTGTTTAGTGTGTGCAAAGCTGACTGGAAATCGAGATGTGGGGAACAGAGCAGACAAGGTTGATTTGAACAAAGGGAGCACTGAAATACTCACTTGGCTGCAGACAGATCCTTCCTTCACCTGCAACTATAGTGTCTTAGACAAGTCTTTATTTACCGTCCAGAACCATCCCTATTTAGGAGTTCCAAATAAGTGTGTGTTAGGTATTGGTTAATTAATGTTGGCACATGATTTCTTCAGTCCGTGTTCTGCAATGGTGATCGAAAAAAATCTGTGCAAAAAAACTCATTAAATGGCACTTCAAATATTTCTGTACTGTGCCTGACATCTTCTCTGACATGAGAAAGAATTGGGTTTTGGGTTTTGCTTTTTAAATACAAGGCCAAAGCATTGGCTTTAATGCAGATAAAAATATTGGCACCAGTATTGACACTACTGCAGCTAGTACCACATAATCCTCCCGCCCAGAGTACTGGCACAGATGCAAGTAGATACACCTTGAAAGGAACTGGTTACAGACTGAAGTCTGTCCGATTTGGCCCAGGAGGAACAAAGTTTAAAATAAGCACAAGCAAAATGTCATTTTGAATGCCAGTCTGCATCATCTAGTGCTGCAAACTGCTCTCGTATTCTTTCCCTGGGCAAAATGAAAAAGTTGAAAATTAACATGCTTTTGGTTATGATATATTCTCCTAATGATCAGAGTCAAAGCATAGAAACTCAACAGAGTTACCAGGGAGTGGGAAAGCCTTCTATTAAACCTATGGTGGCATGGGAAGAAACAGATGTTTGGGGCACACGAACCCATCTTAAGATAGAAATAGAAGTTTTATATTAACGTTGTGTTTGGACTTGTTCAGGCAGAGATTGGGAGCTGCTGAGGTGACCAGTAACAAACACCACAGTGAGCACAGCCCTGTAGCAATCTGAAAACTAAGTCATTCTTCAGAAAGGTTTAATGAATCATGCACAATTAAGAATTAACATAAATAAGTAATTCACAAATACTTAATAGAACAGGGAAACACAAACTAATATGACTCTGTCAGCTATACTCATGGGTAGGAGAGAGAGAATTCATCTAGCTATGTGTGTACATTCGTTACGTCACTCAGATTTAATTTGTACCAGGAAGAAAGGAAGAGTCTTATCCCCTGTCATCTTGCACATGATGAGATCATTTTCATCTGTGCAAAGCAAACATGGGGTCTCACTCCATCAGAATTCTGTGTCCCTATTTAAGCGTTTTACATCTACCACACACTGGTCTGACTGACCAGACATATTAGCACCTCAGGCATATTGTCAGCCTGCATATGGAGCTAGCCACGATTAGCTAAAAGATATAGTTGAAATAATTTTTATAAATAGGAAATGCGTAGCAGGGGTTTGGGGAGAAAATGGTGGCTTATGATTATAAAGGCAGTTTAGTATTATATATATATATAGGGAGAATTTATACTTTGTTATAATTTGTTAGCACTCTGGACACATCATTTTTCATCATGTACTTTGAATGAGAGAAAGATACACTTTATAAGAATCCTCCATGCTTATATTATAGCATCATTCTCTCTTAATAGCCTTCTGGCTATCCACATGCTTCATAGTAGAAATTATCTGCCAAAATCACTTAATGTTGAAGATATCATGGGACTGCAGGAAAAAGTCCACATTATAGTTTGTCTTCATTTCTTCTTCAATTTCTTTATTTTTCCATCAATCACAATAGTTGATTCCTTAATAGTGCCCTTGAGAATCCCTACCAAGAAAGCAGAAAGTCCACAGACTCTCTCTCAGTCAGATGCTTCAAGTGTACTCTGAGGATCTTGTAAATCTTCTCTAATACAGAATGGATCATTCAGGTCTCAAAATGTTTAATATAATCTCTCCTCCAGTCAGCCTAAGGGACTTCAATCCTCAGGGCTGCAGCCCTTCCCCTAATTTTCTGAGGTTTTGAAAATATCAAGACTAATCTTAGATTCACATAGGGTTTTTTTTTAAATAAGTTGCTTGACCTTTGTGTTTCACAGATATTCTGACTGATGCAAATCAATTACAAGGAAAGTTTGTCACTGCTTTTTTTTCATGGTCTTTCCTGCTACCGTTATCCAGAAGAAGCTTAAAAGACTTATGAAAATCAATATGTATTGCTGATCTGACCTCAAACCATTCTGTAGCAGTGGATTATCTGTAGCTACAGCAGCTACTCATTGCCTCGTGGTTGCATGCTGGCAGAGGAAATTTCTTCTCTCAGAACCTACAAGAACTGCCACAATAATAGATCAATAGCAAGAATAATAATCACCTCCTGTGAAATGCTTTTTACTAACTGTTTTCATGGAGTTTCACAAAGGTGAGGAAATACCAATGTTATTTTAAATGGGAAAACACAAGCACTGGGCAAGGTTATGTGTTCAAGGTCATGCAGTAGGTGAAGGGTAGAGCTGGAAACACAGACTTGGTTTTCTAAGCGCGCACACGGGACACTAACCTTATTAACATGAGTCAGTGTTGTTCAGTAGATTAACCAATCAATCAAACACTTTTTCCATTTTCCATTTCAATACTGGCTCTGACACCTAGTCCCTCTAATAGCCTTGGTTAGGCCACTGAGAGGAATAATTTTGAACAGTTTTTTTTTTATGCACACGTGCAATTTAGGCTTTCCTAATTTGCTTCTTGATTCTTACACAAGGATACACATATTTACTAATTGTCTTTTTTAATAGTGTAAATTACACTGTCAAGTCCTGATTGATGCAAGCAGTAGATTTGTACCTGTAACAGAAAGTTTACAGGTGCAAAACCACATCTTCCACTTTTCCAGATCTAAAGATGCATACACAGGCAAACTACTCTTCAGAAATATGACCTAAAATGATGCCAGATGATACATGATAGCTGCCCATAAGTCTCTAAAACTCCATCTTATTTTAAATTGCCATTTAAGTATCCCAAAATAGGAGCAAATATTCACAGACCACATTATGAATAATATGATTCAGCTAAATTTGCCAGGAGGTTGGAGGAATTATCTCATTGACCCAAGACCCAAAACTGGTCCTCTATTTACTTATTCTGGCTGAAAACCAGACAGTTACAGCTACAAAGAATACAAATAAGTTTTTCAAGCATTTCACAGTATTAAGGCCTGAGCAAGGTCTTTCGACAGTTTTTTTTGTGTCACTTTAATATTCTCTGTCACACCATTGTGTTCTGGCAACAGACACTTGTGCACATGGAGCATATGTGACTCGGCAAAGCATTTCCCTCAATTTCAGTGCAATCAACCCTTGGTGGAGGTACACCCCTCATGATGCATCCAGCAGCCACGATCCTATCACACCACTGACTCCAAAGAAGCATGTCTGCAACATGTTACAAATTCCAGGAAGGGTCACACATGATTTTTCCTTTTTCACATGCCTTGCTACAATAGGCAGAAAGATAAGGGCTATTGGAAGACAATCTGCAATTTTGCCCAGAATTCACTCTACAAACATCATCTGAAGTTGATGGGATAAACTAAAGACTCTCTCACCAAGAACAACCTCCCTACTCAAAGGAATAAGAACACCACTAACATTTCCTGAAATTCTCATCAACTTTTCTCATTATTATCCCTATTTCATTGTCATTATTGAGCTGGAAAGATAAGAGAGTGTCCTTCTGTCAACAGCATTTCTAATATGGTCATTACTGTAATATTTCTGGATACTAGGCAAGGTTTGGATTTTTCCTTACGTTTCTCGGTTGTATATGATATAACTGATGGACTGACTGTAGGAAGCCTTGCAACTATTTCGTCTTAATGAACATACCTCAGGACATGTTATTTTCAACAGGTATATCCCCTTGATTTTCTATTCTTCACATTTTTAGTGGAGTTACTTGCGAAGTAGCAAGTAGACTCCCAAAACTTCAAATACAGTTTATCCCTTTTATAAAAATGTTTTAAATATAAATGCAGAAACAAACACCTCTGTGAAATGCACAGACTGTGAAAGGGGAAATATCTTTAACCAGAGTAGATTTTGCAAGTGTTCCTCATCTTATTACATTACAACCAAAGTTCCTAAGCCATCACTCTGCAAAGGTGTAACACCTAGCGTGAGTGTCATGAAGAATTGTGAAGCTTCCTCATACAGTATAGCACCATTACAGAAACACCTGTGTTAAAAATAGCTTAAAGCTTATCTACACTGAAGTATTCCTTAACCTTTCAAATGTTTCCTTTCTTATCTGATGCTTTAATACTTGCATTATGTTTCAGACCACAGCTGTGACAGCAAAAGTGTCATCTTTTTTGCCTGTTCTCTGACAAAGGTTAGTGCTTCTCTTTAGTGACAAATAATCGCATCTACAGCTGTAGTAAACAGACGCAGAAGTGTGGCAAGCTGGGATGAAAAAAATCCACAGTGCAACATCCATTCACTTTGTATCTGCCTCTCTGTCCTCACCTAAGGTGTGACTGCCACAGCCTTCTCCCACAAGTGGCACCATATTGGTGTGTAGCAGCAAGGCTCCTGACTGGGAGGGCTCACTCTTCTCCATGGCACCCACTTCCACCCCAGTGTCCTACAACACTGCTGGCGCGGAACAGTGAGCCCAACATCAGTCCCAGCATGCACATGATTTACTTCTAAAGAGGGGAGAGAAGTGTTTCCCAAGAGGGGGACAGAATTGAGCTGAATAAACTTGAAAATATTTGACCATCAAACAGGCCCTTGGTGATCAGAATACACTCACTCTATCTGCTACACTTCATGTAGGGGCACAAAAGAACAAGATTCTCCTTTCAGTGATCTTCATAAGATTTTCCTCTTTTTTGGAGTGAATTGTCAACCAGCAGAACTCATACATCTGAATTTTATATAGCCTTTTTCACCCAGCCAGGTAGGCCTTTGAGAGGTAAGAGAAATGGAAGAGTGTTGGAGAAGAGTGGAGTCTTTCCGTCTATTCACAGCTGCAAAATGTAATGAGGTAGGGGCAAGTAAGGCAGAAGGCTGAGGCAGCTTGAGGACCACAAAGCTTTCTACTTTTCACCCTTGTCTTGGTGGTTATTAACATAGAGCAGAGCCTGTCCTACAAAAGGTTTTCTTTGTGTATAATACAGCATTTCTCTGTAGAATCGATAACATCTTAGACCAAAAAAAAACCCGCCAACAGTCTCCTTCCTAGGAATAGCATATTCTTGATTCTCATTCACTAGTTTATCCGCCAGCTGTTTTAACTGATTAGTCAAAGGCACACTTCTTATTGACATCAAATGTGTGGCAAAAACAAGTGTATAAATGAATAATTATTCCCAACACTTTCAAAGAGATTAAGTATTTACTGGACTAGCAAAATAACAGGATTTAATGGGGTCATTTATGCTGCAACTCTAATATAAAAAGGTACAGTGCACGCATACGTATCAGATTATGATCTCTATAGTCCATCTAGCTATAACCATTTAAATATTTTATCTATCCAGCTCTAATACATTTCTGTTCTCTCTAATATTGTACAGGTGAGTGTCCTTGGGCAACTTTGTAGTGAACATGTGACGTAGTTGTTATTGCCATTAGTGAACAAGCATTTTTCAGTATGAGTTAATTTTAGTATCTTATAACTTACCTAGATCTGGGGAGCTGCCTTTTAAGCCTCAGGCAGGTGTGGCAAATGCCTTTCTTGCTGCTTCTCCCAGGAGTCATCACAAGCTCTACTAGTCTTTATTGCAGCATCCCTACAGCTTCCTGGGAAAAAGAAAGGAACAGCAAAGGATGAATTGAGGAATCCACACATGTACCATCACATTTGATGTGTTTGGCAAGATTTTGGTGGAAGGAAGGCCGTAGGAGCGTCCTCTGTGAGAAGAGGTTGGGGGCTGCTCCATGCTGGACACAGCTGGCCTGGAGAGCTCTCCAATGGACATACCACAGGGCACCAGGGGAGTCAGTGGTGCCCCTGTGAAAACATACTTAGGAAAAGGTAGAAAACACTGGACAGGCAGAGGAGAAGGGGGAAATAAAGAGTGAGAAAGAACAAAGGAAACACCAAGGTCAGAGGAGAAGGAAGAAGAGGTTCTTCAAGCACCAAAGCAGATAGTCCTCAGAAGCCCAAGGAGAGAACCATAGAACCACGTCAGAGCAGATGGATATTCTTGAGGGAACTGTGGCACACAGAGAACCCACGCTGGGACAAGCTTTCTCCTGAAGGATTGCAGCTTGTGGAGAGAATCCCCACTGGAGCAGGGGGAAAAGTGTGAGGAGGAAGAAGCAGCAGAGAGAAGTTGCTGTGTATTGACCGTAACCTGCATTCCCCATCCTCCCCCCAACACCCAGCAGAGTGAGAGGGGTCGGGAGTGAAGGGACAGAGGGAAGGAAGAGTGTTGTTCTAATGTTTGTATTCTTTTTTCTTGCCACCCAAAACTATTTAAACTGGCAATAAATCAAATTAATTTTCCCAAGTCAAGTCTGTTTTGCTGGTGATGGTAATTAGTAAGTTATCTCCCCGTCCTTACCTCTACCCACTAGCTTTCTCATTCCTGTTTTTTCCTTATTTTCTCCCCCTGTCCTGCTAAGGAGGGGTAAGGCAGCTGGGTGGGTGTTTGACTGTTAGCCAAGATTAACCCCTCACACTATTTGCAAATCCTCGACTGATTTTTTTCAGATGTTATGATCTGCAGGCTTCATGGTGCAATGCATGTTTCTGTTTTCCAGGTTAATTTCAAAAAGAATGATCCTCAGTATCTGTTCCTTACTGCTAAGATTGATATGGACTGATCTGAGTGGTGGGACAAGCTTCTCTTTTTTTAGTCTAGATTGCAGAGCGATGAAATTCCTGATCTGGAGTTGATCAGGAGAGTCAAAAGCTAGATGGTGCTGCAAAATGTAGGAGGATCAGAATAAAAAGCGGTGCCCACAAAAAAAAAAAAGTCTGTCTGAATCTGAAAGAGTGCTCACAAATGGAGAAACAATCAAGACAGGGTACAGCCATAGATATTTCTCTATTTTGAGTATCTTTTGACTTGTCTAAACTGAAGGAAGTGCAATTTATTTGTCGTCTGCACTCTGCTTTCTGTGTGCTTAATCTTCTATGTGTCCTTTGAAAAGACAAACCTGGTTGCTTAAATTCCTGGAAAACATACAGTAGTATTGGCTGTAGCACCCTACTTATGAGTGACAGAAAACCAGCTTTTTTTTTTCCCAGGAATAGAGTTAAATTAAAGAGTCAGTAATTAAAGTTATGTGACTGCTGATGTTTCCAGTCACAAGAACAGTCAGAGAAAATAAAAAATGTTGAGAAAATCTAAGGTTCCTTTAACTTTTTTTAACTGAAAAAAAAATAAAAATTTAACTTAATCTAAACCAGAAATTTCATTGCAATTTTTAGTTTCTTTACATTTTTAAAAATACTTTTCAGGGAAATTTGAACATGTATAGTATTTTCAAACCAGAACATGATACTATTTATTTTAAAGTATTACAATGAAAAACCAAAACTATATTTTGCAATTTGTTTTCAGGAGTTCAAGGAAGTTATCTTTTTGTTTGACTCGTTTTGACAAGTAAGTTGCTAAAATGAAAATTAAATTCTCAGAGTTGTTTCATACTGCTGAACTTGCCTTTTTCATGTATATAAAAAATATGTACACTGTATCAGATGAAAAATATTGACAGACTCTACCTGGAGCCAGACACACTCCACCAGGAGTGTTAAAGCTCTGGAGCCACCACAAGAGAGAAGTCTGTGGAAGGTTGAGAATGGATCAGTGTTTTTTATTGATCCCAGTAAAGTTGCTTAGGTATTTGAATACCAGACAAACCTATAAAGCATATAACAAAATTAGATAAACAAAAGAACAAATGATGTAATTTGATTTAGGTAAAGCTTCCAACAAAGCAAAAAAGAGTGTATCTTATCTCCTTGGAAAGTGAACGTACAAGTTAATTAATATTTCTCATACTTTTTTATACTTCGTGAACAAAACAAAAACACTGGTCAGAAGAGGCAGACAACACAGCATGACAAACTGATCACCCCAAATCTGGACTCAAGAGGTACAGTCAATATTAAAGAGTAACCACATTTTCATCAAAACCTTCTTCCCTTTTTATTGCTACAGATGACACCTCTCACATTTGAACTGTCACATGGCCTGAGGCTGCGTGAAGGCAACAGGTAAAGATTGGAGCCTGCTCAGAAGCATATGCTTAGCTTTAAGAAAAGGGATGATCTTACAAAGTCTAGGAAATACTCTCACCCTGAGAGCTGAGCATGTATGTAAATACCTCGCTGCGAGCTCCTAGCAAATTCCTGCCTCTCACATGTTTAGTAAGCATTTTGTCCGTGTGGTTAGACTGACCCAAGAGGTGGTCTACAGGAGGTACCCAACTCTCATTTGGCAGAGAGAATGGGAGCAGTTTTGGGGGTGGAAGGTTTGGCTGGCCCAGGTCACCAGAGGACTGCATTACTGCAAGGAAATGGGGGTGGAGGAGGGAAGAAGGATGTACACCCCCACCCATACAAAACCCCTGAAGTCTGCTGCCCTATTGGAAGGAGGAAGAGAGGCAGCAATACTGCTAACAGCTTACAGTCAGAATGGATGGAGGAGGAAGGAGGTGGCAGAGGTGGAGCTGCTTCCGTGTTTTAGCAAAGAAGAAAAGGTGTGTGGCTCTGCAGCAGCCTGCTGTGTGTGGGACAGGGCAGAAAGGAAGCTGGGAAAGCAGGACACAGACAGTCTGCTCACCCAGCACCCAGAAATCCAGCAGAAATCCTGACCTTCAAGGTGGGAATCCTGCCCTTGAAGTGAGATCCTGCCCCTGAAGCTGCCAAGGCTGGAACACGCTGACCTAGGACATGAGCTTCTTTGGGCTAAGTTTGTGGGCCTACTTGCTTTTTATCTTTTGCTTTGCAATGTGAGATTGGCCTGCACAAAATGCAGTCAGTGCCGAACCCATCTCATCTATGCTTGCAGTAATTGTGACTGGAGGAAGCCCAAATGTTTCTAGAAGTTTTCTGTCTCTCCTTACCCAAACACAAAACTTCATTTTGTGAAAGTCCAGTATCTTTTCCCTTTGTGATTTTGCTTCTGAAAGATGGTGTTTGTCACAGAACTTCTTGTAACCAAAGTCAGTTGGGATATTTCTCTCACTTTGATGCACTTCTGTATAGACTGATACGAGGTATTCTGGCTATCAGTACATACTACAAAGGTATATAAAGCCCACAATCAGTTTTCCTTCAGAAAAGAACACAGTTATGGAAACCAGTCTCCTACTGGTGGAAGGCAAAACTGCTGCCAGGTCAAAGCTCTCAGGACCAAGAGAAGCCACCAAGGTGTCAGCGTCATGGAGCAGGGCAGGATCTCCCATGTCCATGATGTGAAAGATGTCCCTCCCCATTTCCACTCTCCCACTGACAAAACCCCGACTTTGATTTGTGGACAAAGTCAGTCCCATGCTGTGAAGTGATTTTTCCTGAGACCAGGTTCCATTTCTGCTGAGTTTTCTTAAGAATGTTTTTTATTTCTTTTTTATTTTTTTCTGTAAGAATGGTGTCTTGAACTTTTTGTACTTTGTCAGGCACTCAGGATATGAATCAGATATAGATATGCACATTTGCTCACCCTGTTCATCCCCTAAAATCTCATCACATCCACCTAGTCACTGACTGAATAACCTTACTGAATAAACCAACTGAATTTTGCCCGTGTTAGGATCAAATCAGAAGGGGAATAGATTCTCTGATATTCTGTTCTGTATCATCATACTGGACAATACCCAGGTCCCAAACTCATAATTTTTTTTTGAGGATAAAATCACTGTTATCTAAAAGGAGGCAATGTGTTCTCGGTAGTGTGCAAATATTGGTTCAAATACTCTAGGTCTCTGAATTAACCCAAATACATTCTTTAGATTGTATTGTCAAATATCTTCCCTTTTCCTTTTTAAAATCAAAAATATAAAATGTTATCGTAGTGCAAATTGTTTTAACCAAGAATTTGGACTAATGAACAGAAGATGGGAAATCCATAGTTGTGGTTTCTGAAATTAAACTACAGCAAGATATGTCATAAAACCACCTACATGTCCAATGTTCAGTACATAATGTATGCTGTTTCAGTACACACATTCAAGTAACAATGAAGTAAGGTAACTTAAAGGTTTTATGTTTACTTTTAGCCCTGTTCACATGTGCATTTGTTATATATTTGTTTTATGAAAACTTGAGGTAAATTCACTGTGTGCTATTCTATTTACATATTCACCACACAAGCACACAGATTTGCACACACACTCACTCCTACCTACATCAGTGACCAAAGAGAAAATAAAACTGGTTTTCATGTACTCTGTGCCTATATCACACCGATGTCACAAAGCTGGGACTTGAAAAGAACTTCCCAGCTTGGTCTTGTATATGAGGATTCCTGAGCTTGACACTGAATTTCTACTTTTCAATTTTCTTTTTTTCCAGTATATACACGAAAACAGACGAACCATGCATGACCTAAAATACTTTGATCTTCTCCTTCTTCTATATTTTTACTCTTTTTCTATATGAAGACCTCTTGTCATAATTTTCTTTTTTTTTTCCCACTATCCTCTTTACTAAGCTCCTCACATCTGTCCTCTCCCAAATGTTTCCTATGTTTTTAATCAGATCATCGATGCAGAGACATAAATGTCATCACATACTACATTCCTCATCAGAGGATTTTGAAGACATCACCATCACCCCCACAAAACAGCGCCTTCCTTCCCCGGAACATCTCCTCTCAGTTCACTACAGATGGGCCCAGTTTCAGGCTTCCCCTGAATACATCTCTCCTTGTGCATCTCTCCTTGTTTGCAAAAATGCTCTCTTCCCTCTGAGGATAGGGGATGCATTTCTATTTGCGGTAAACCATGCACGTTTGGTGGCCAAAAGGCACAAATATCATCCAAGGATCCCGTTTTGAAGCAGATAATCTTGAGAAAGTTGATTTAGATCAGAGCAGCCTCTCTGCTGAAAAGACATCACACCCTCACTTCATTTCCTCCACTGGCTTCCTGTTGTAGACAAGGTCATATTCGAGATTTTAGCCTATATTTTCAAGTCCACATAGATGACTAGTCTGAATTATGTGTGGGATTGTTTCGCCCTCTGTGATCATGACACTTTGCATCAGCTACTCTCCAGATGTGAACAAAGTGTCTTTCTCAGCACAGAAACGTGTTAGTGCAGGAGGCAGAACTTGGCCGGCAGCTGGTGTGTGCATAGCTAGAAAGGAATTCACGTCCGGTATGCACCGGAGGACCACAGGCTCATCACCTTGAATACTATCTATATCCCACCACATATCCCACAACACACACCTCACTGTGTATCCCTAAAGCAACACTTCACAACAAAGCAGTCTGAAACCAAAGCGAGCCAGAAAACGAATGGACAATTAGATATGGTTACAAGTGCAAGTGGCAGACTAAAAGCATGAGTTGCTTTATTCACAAAGAATAAAGCATTAACAAATAAAGCCAATTGTTAGATTGCTTAAACCATTGGTTGAATACATTTGTCACACATATACTTTTTCGGGCAGATAGTGTCAATGCTGCCCACACGCGGGGACATACCTGTAGGTCAACCACAGGTCAAACACGTCAGTGTCACACTGAATGAGTCCCCATCCCACTGTACTCATAGAAAGTGCTTATTTATAGATTGACTACTCCTGTTACTGAAAGCAGGTGGGATCTGGACACAGATTTGCACAGTTTGCTTGAAACCTCTTACGCAGGTTTTAACTTGTGTCTTAATTCCTGGTTTCATATTCATTTTTCACTAGCTTGAACATAAGAGTAAAAAAAATATGAGTCAGTCAGTAAGAGTATGTTCCTTCATAACTAGCTCAGATTTCAGACACAAGATCTACTTTGGCTTTTGTAAAGCTTGAATGAATTTACATTAAGTGACAAGTGATGTCATACAGCTGAAGGACATAAATGTCAATATGTGATGTATGGCTTATATAGTCATAGATTGAAAAAAATAACTGTAGTAGGGAAACTGGAGTAATTTTTGTATTTTTTTCTATATCCTGGAGAATTTTCAACCCCAATTAATTTCAGTAGGTACTGCACACACTCTGCATTTTTTAGAATCATGCCCCCCATAGCCCTGCTGCCGTAAGGACAGAAACTCAGCCTGAGCAGTCTCCTCCTTTAAATACGGGAGGATCTACTGAAAATGTTTGTGAACAAACTGTCTTGTCTATTTTCTGCCTTCAAGAAAGGTACAAAGCAATCTGTAAGGATGTATAAATGATTCGCTTCTCATCAGCCGCGGAACTCTGAGCATCTTTCTCTCATTTAGAGGTTGGGAGCTGCCCACCGCAACCAAATCTGCATGGGGCTAGAGCTGGAGGTTCAGAAACCATCAGTAAAATGGAAGTTACCTTTTTGATATTTCCAGCAGTGTGTGTGAGGTGAGGTTTTTGCAGACCTTTTCCGCTACAGCCCTCAGCTCCAGCCTCACCAAGAGCGATTTTGGGAAGCACACAAGAGAGGAAAACAGTGTGATTATCAGGAGTCCCTCCACAGGAAAGGGTGAAACTAAATGGAAAATTTGTCAATGTGGTGTGTACAGTTTTTCTTTAAGATAAGAATTTAAATTATGACTGAGGGCTCCCACTCACAGAAGTGCCTCCGGAGAGTTTCAGCCTTTCAAACTCAGAGTTGCCTGGCATCACCTCAGACAAGATATACCAACATAAAACTGGTTTCTGTCCTGAACCACACTACAACAATCTCTCTAAACAATGATTTTGGCAAGTACAATTTAAAAAATGACCTTTTCTTTTTAAAGCGCATCCAGTACCTTTCTTAATGTTGCATCTAAAGCAGGAATGTGTTACAGAAGAAGACCATTTTCTGACAGAATTCTAAGTTAAATTAACACTTTTAGTACAACCAAAGTAGCTATGTGACAGCAGAAACCCTCTGTTTGTGTAGGGAAGGTACAGGTGTCAAGAGAAAGTCAAAAAAATCCCCTAAATATCACAAGTATGGAAAATGGAATGAAACTATAATAAAAATACAGCTATTCGAGAGAATAAGACATTGGTATGACTAGATGTGTAAAGAAAACTGATACTCATGCATATCGATATGATGTTTAACCTCTCGGAAATCAGTAAAATCAACAGAGTGGCTGAAACTATTAGTCTAAAACAAAGTGTTACCACTTCAAATGCACAAATAGGCAGATTCTGATAATGGAGCTGCTTTTCTGGTCCACAGATTCTTGCCATACTCTATACTTCAGGGCTACTTGAGCAAAGTGAACTGATACAGTGGGAATAGGAATGCTTAATCTCAAAGGCAGCTGTATTTTTAAATATATTTTTTAGCACTTCGTGATGTATTTGCCTGTGTCAGGAGACTTAAATATTTAAACAGGGTGACAAAGTTCATTTCAACCTCAATGACAGTCAAACCCCCTGATATCCCCCTTTTGTGATGTGAGCAGAATTTTCTTCATGGAAATAGCCTACCTCAAAGGAGCAAGGGAAAAAAAAAAACCCAACCCACAGTTCATTTCCAACTTTTAAAGCACTGAAAGTCTTTGCAATGTCTCTCTCACCTTTATCTACTTAGTCACCCCACCTCTTCACTACCCATAGACATTTATTTTTCAAACTGAGTTGCAGGTACATTCGCCATGGAAAACCAGCTACCTGCTTTGGTGTTTAACAGCCCACTGAGGGACAGCCGGCCACCAGCAGTGACCTCCTGGGGAGCCAAGCAGTTTTCAGCCCCATCTCAGGCCTCCATCTTCCCAGGGCAGCCCGGGCTACCTCTTTGTCTTTCCCCAGCGCCGCTTTCAGGTCTTGCCGGAGGGGTGTGTCTGTCCTCCGGCAGACCCGGGGATGAGCAAGCACCTTTAAAATGTGACAGAACGAGAAACACAGATTTGTTTTCTCACCCGGCGCGGCCTCTGGTGTTTCTGTGGGTGCTGGGTCACCCCGCACGGAGCAGCCATCACCTGCTCCGACACTGAAACGGCAGTGGCGGGGCCTGACCGCCATTGTGGGCCTCAGCACCATCCTGCATCCCAGTTCTCGCCATCGCCCCGCTCCTCACCGTCCTGAGGAGACTTGATAACCCGTCCCCATTCTGTCTTTCCTGCGCCCACACATACCCACGTGCTTGTCGTCCCTCCTGGCGTATGCTGCTCTCAGGACGGTGTGCCGCCATTTTGGTAAGAGCCAGAGGGAAGAGCAGTGCTGGGGTGAGTCTGTGCGAGCTGTTCTAGCTGAAGTACTGAGGGGAAAGCAGAGCTGTGAAACAGAAAAAGCTTTTGCTTGGACGCGAGAAGATAATGGTTTTCCTCAAGTAAAAGTGCTCGGCCTGTGCGGGGGCACTGTCACCGCTGGCCTGAGCAGAGAGGCAGGACAGGGCTCTCACAAACCCCATCCTTGCACCATCTCTTATTTTAAATTTCCCGTACCAGGCCCCCGCGCCACAGGGTTGAGCACCTGTGGCTGCTCCAGGTACGCTGCCAGCAGGTCCCAGGCCACAGCAGGCTGCTCGAGCAAGGGGAAAGCCTCCCTTCACCTTCCTGCCCTCTTTCAGGGAGAGGAGAAGGAGTAGCCTTGGTTTAGAAAATACCATTCAGAGGAAAGGAATAGGTATTTGATAAAGGAAAAGTGTTTTATGCTGAGCAGTAGAAGGGTACAAAAAAGGTAGGGTATTTTAGATGGAGAGTTAATAGTAACTACGCTCACAAATATGAGTTGTAATGGGAAATTACACCTCTTGGCCAAAAAAAGAGCTTAATCTGCTGACTTTAGTGTTGTTTTTTTAACTGGTAGCAAGCACTGGGTGCATGGAGGGGCTGGGAGGAACGCCTGGAGCTCTTCTCCTGTTGTTTATCTCTCCTCGCAGCGGGGCCAGCATGCAAACCCCTGGGCAGCCCGCCGGGGGGAAACAGAAACTGCCCCCCCAGACCTCCCTGAGTGCTTGCAGGCCCATTCTTCACGTAGTGAATCAAAAAGCATAAGGAAATGGTAAAATAGGAAAACTATGCCCCGTGCTCTTCCAGAATGTTACAGTCCACTATCCTGACAGACCTGTTTTTCCAGCACCAGGGTGTAAAAGGTGGCTCCCTGCACACTGCACAGCTAACACAGGAGTCCTCCAGACGCCATGCCTTCAAACAGGACTGTGAGTGAAGCAGCTGGTTACCCACTATTTTGACATTTACATCCACCTTGGCCTCTTCTTTCTCCTTCCTCTTTAGATCCTACTTTCCATTATCAGCCAGAATGGATGTGGTCTTCCACCCAGTGGACAAGATTTTAATTATGTCCAGTGGGAAATGAAGCAGTCCCTGTCTCCCTGCTGTACAGCTGTGTCACTGTCCATAGGAGTGAGGGGGGAGCAGAAGCTGCCCACCAGGAACTTCAGCTTCTTGTATAGGAAGGGAGCAGACAAAGAAATTAATTTTTTCCTTCTCCTTCCAGTTCCAGCTTGCGCTATGCAGCAGCCAGTGTGGCTAAACAAGAACAAGAGGACCTTGTTATTCAAACATATTACTCTAGGAAAAAAAAGCGAGTCTGACATGTTTCTACCTCTCCCATACTGCAGATGGTTTAAAGACCATATATATCAGTCTCTGTCCCTCCATTGTGCTTGTGCAGGTGTTTACAGAGCTGCTTAGTAAAGCAGCGACCAAAGCAGCTCGGCCTGAAGAAATACTGTGAAAACAAAAAAAAAAGAGTGATTGTCCACAAAATATTTGTATCCGTTGCATTGCCTCATGGAGCTGCTTGAATAAACACGAAGACAGCAGTCTTCAGACCGCTTTCTGAAGAAAAAATGTCTGTTAGTCTTCACCATTTTTGAACCATCAGAGTCACTGTAAATAGGAAAAATGTTCCTATAATTCCTGTGTGTGATACAGAGATGTGGGCTTCAGGTCCCTGCTTGGTGATTCACAGAGAGTTCTGAAAATCCCACGGAGCCTCAGCCTGCCTGAAACAGTAGGTAACCAAAAGACCGTGGCACACTCTGATGTAGTTAAAACGGAGCCTGTAAAAGCACTGGAGCTAGAAATTCCCCTGCCACCCTCAGGCAAGGGTTCCTGGGGAGGATTTCTGAGGGATGGTGACCACCCAGGTCGGCACAGCAAGCTGGCACAGGGCAGCTACATCAGCATGGCGCTGTGCCCAGTTCGTCAGCTCTTCCAAGAGAGTTTCCTCACTGCCCTGGGTCACGTCTTTCTCACGAAGATTTTACAGGGATGTCATAACTATACATCCTCCCATATGCACAGTTAAGAATTAGAGCTTTCCTAGCTCCACATAATTATTAACATGAGAGCAATTAGACAGGAAGATCAAATAGCTTGTTATTAAAAGACCAATGAAGAACATAAAAAGCTACCAATTGGCATGAAAACCTTAATTCCACAATACTAAAATCCATAACCTATGGAGTGTTTATTTTAGATCGTATGATTTATGTGCTATGGGATGTATTTTTCAAATTCCACCTGTCCTGTGATATGTCAGAACAGTATAATTCATCATGTACGTCTCCAGGTAAAGAAGTGACACTTAGTGTGGCTGGCTTTTGCCTGATCCCACACTTTCATGATCAGACTTTAGCATATTGTTTTAAATTCAGCTAAAACATTAATTGGAGATCCTGATTTATAGCTGATTTTTTTTCATATTGAACTGATAAAGTGAGCTATAATGAGAACTTTCTGGATGATAGATGTCATTCTCCTGAGCAGTGCTATTAGCACTTGTCCAGTTTCAGGAATATATACCAAAGAAAAAAAGACACACATATGGCTTGGTGTAATTATGTAGCCCTTCAAAGAACTATTCAAGAGAACACAGCTTCATAAAGCTATGTTTATCTCCTTTTAATTTCTATTACTTTTTCCAAGTCTGTCAGCTTTACGTATAATTTTACATTTTGTCAAATGAAGTTGATAACACTAATTTCACAGAAATAAAGGCCAACATTCATAAACTACAATAACAAGCCAACACATGCCTGCATCTGTGAATGGGAAGGGGGATAAGAAAAAAGGCCTTGTTTTGGTAGGCAAACAAATTTCAGTTTGCATTTCACAAGGGATTATCATTAGTCTTGAGCAAACTCAGTGTCTGTGAACATTTTATGTTATTCTTATGGTCCACAGGTTTTACAGAGCCAGCTTGACTTTGCAGACATTTCTTTCATGTAATTTAAACCTTTTTTTCTTTCTCCCCCCCAAGTAAGAGTTAGGACAGCAATGTAACCCAGCAGGTAGGAAAAAGCACACAGCTACCTAATGTGCCAGATATTCCTTTGGACCATGGGTAGAGGGTATTACTAGTATTCCTTTCAGATTCTCTGTCTGTATTACCAAATCCGTTCTTCACACTACATTCATGTTTGTTTTCCCATGCTGCTTTCTTCTCATCTGCTTCCCTTATTTTATCATCAGATATTATTTTATGTGATCATCTTCTGAAAAGAGCAAGAAACTAATGATATTTCATGGTTAGAAATGGTCAGTGAACGGGCTTGTAATGAGGTAAAATGAGTTCACCTATCTTTAGTTGTTTTGCATACAATATTCTCCTAGTAGTGAGAAATACCTTGACAGAATCCCTGTAATTAAAATATTTAACAAACTGAGACCCTATGGTATCTGGCTTTATGGATTTACACACTACTGTACCTTAAACAGTAGCTGAGTTGAATTCTAGGGTAAATTGGTGTGATTTACACTTTCTTTAGCCCCAAAGTATTTTGCACTATCTTGGCTCTCTTTTAATGTATTTAAACACTTTCATACCTACTTAATTACACAGAATAATTTTGATTCACAATCATTGACTAATGTGTGAGTTACATTCTTGTCCCTTTACATGAATCCACCGCCCTTAGTCTATTTTACTATAAAAAGCTTTGACAACATTATGGTGTGATTCACTGGATATGCTGTTGTTACAGTAATGAACTCCTGGCGAATAGTGCAAATATTAAAGAATTGCTACCGTAGGAATCAATTAGAATTTCTTTTCTTTGCAAGCAATGGTGGGGTTTGCAGCTCCTTTTATAACACTTTTTTTTAAAGTGAAGACATACAAAAATCTTCTGACAGAAAGTTACTTTTCCGCTGAAAGATACTACAGGGCATCTGTGAGCAGAGATATTTTCATTTAATAAAAAAATCCAAAAGAAAAAGGGATATTGTAAATAAACAAACCAAAACTACTATTTCATTGCAATATCCATGGCCCTCAACCAGAGGTGATCTAAAATCAAGCCAGAAGCACAAGCCTGCCAAAATGTATACCAGCCGCTGTTTGTAAAAGTGAAAAGAAAATTAGCACACTGAGAAAGGAAAAACACATCTTTGGTGTCAACTTTTCTGCAGATTTCTCTGTAGCTGTAACCATTGCTCTCCCCCTTTTCCAGAGAGGTGTGATGGACAACAAGGACTGGGACAATGCCTGGAATAAGTGGTGCATCTGTCTGAAGCTGCACACAGCAGCTGGGCTGGGTTCAAATGAGTTCGTTGATGGTAATTCTTGAAATGACTTAGTCTTGGTGGTGTAATTTGATTAACTCCTTGAAAAAACTTACATTTAGATTTTATGAGGCAGGAACTGACAGTCATTCTGCAATAGCGTGGAAGTTCATAGTTTACTCAGAAAAAGCTTGCATGCTGGTGTCTTTTAGAAATATTTGTCACCTCAGTACTTGAGAATCCATTCTTGCTGGATTCTCTTAGTTCTCCAGAACAGAAATTGCATAGTTTCAGAGTCTGAATTTCACTTACTATTCGTCGTATTCGTGGAACCGTGATCTGAGCAAGGTGTCCACTGTGCAGCTATGAACTCGCAGCAGGCTGTCCCTGACCCAGCAAACTCACCTCATTTACTGTGTGCTACCAATGTAAACCACCCACTGATAAATTCAGAGGATAGAGTCTTTGTCTTGAGAAACTGACACAACTCATCCAAAGCCTTCTGATGCCAAGGGAAAACCCTTATTGACCTCAAAAAATTGTGGATCAAATTGTAGTTTCAGACATGCCGGAATAAAAGAGGACAATTAAAACCAGGAATGATCATTAGTACTGTGACCCTAATATAGCGTATTGAACTTTTATAGATACATGGCACAAAATCATTAAACCCACATTTCTACACATTGTGTTCATGACCAAATTTCAGTTTTTAGTTGATGAGAAACTGCAACCAGTAGAAAAGACACGTGGCATAATCTTTGTCTGCAAGGAATCAAATAGCTGCTTGCAACAGCATGCGCCAGAGAAGAGCTTGTTAGTTTTATGAGGAAGAGATGTGATGCATCCCCTGTGCTCAGTCAGTCTGGTCTTACCTTGAGCAAACTGCATCTACATCCTCACCTCTACCTGCCTCCTCTATTAGTTGGGCTGTTTATGTTTTTGTTGGTGCTCGATTCAAATTCTCAAAGGTCTGCTCTATGCACTGAGGAACTAAGCTTCCTTACGTGTCTTTTCCACTGTCTTTTGGGAATGTAGGAAGAGACTAATGTTCTTTCCATGGTATGCCACATGCCTGTATCCCTGTGTTGTCAGTTGGTAGTAAATGCAGATGATTTAGCACAATGTACTTCACCTGCCACGGGAGAATGTGAATCCGGTTGAGTCACTTATCTTGCCCGATGCTGGAAATATCAGACAGTGTATCTGTATGTATCATATATGTATACTGTAGCAATACAAACCAGAACAGATCTAGCTGGTTTTGCTGCTATTGTGATAATGTTGCTAGCTTGTGAAAGTTATTATAGGAAAGCTCTCTTTGAATAATTTCCATGGTGAATCACAACCACTAACTTTGGAAAATGATCAGGTGATGTAGATCAGCATTTCTCAGCATTGCAGTGGCCAGTAATACTGTTGCAACATTTAATTACCAACACTCATTTCCACTTTCATAAGGAAGGAGTCAAAAAAAAAACGGGGTAATACAAATAGTAAAGAAATATTCGTAGTTGAGTCTAATTGTTATTTGGTTCTACATGAAAAGTGTGGTGCAACACTAGGAAGTCCTTGGATTTTCCAAAAAAAAAATCTATTTGCTCTCCATTGATTTAAAGAAGCTGAAAAACTGTAGTCTCAGAAATCTTTGCAGAAAGTTAAGCAAATGCCTGAATGCTAACATATTTGTGAGGAGCTGCTCAGCTGTCAATATTAACTGATAATCTACCTTTTAAAAGTAATGAACTATGTACATATTTACACTTTTTTTAGCAAACACAGGCAGCATCATCTTCCTGTGAATCTCTACTTGTTGCAAGAAGTTTCAAGTGTCATCAGCAATTGATAAAGTTTCTCCAATGTTTTGGAGCTTCATTTAAAGTCATCCTACGGGATCTTTAAATGACAACAAATTTATTATTTCTTTTACAGGGATAAGTTTTGTGCTGTTCCTTTCTGAAAAGTACTT
This sequence comes from Trogon surrucura, assembly GCA_020746105.1. Taxonomy (NCBI): domain Eukaryota; kingdom Metazoa; phylum Chordata; class Aves; order Trogoniformes; family Trogonidae; genus Trogon; species Trogon surrucura. The sequence continues at coordinate 13,876,538 of CM036622.1, read as the reverse complement.
TCTCTCCTGTGCTTCCTGTAGGCAGCGGTAGTAAAAGTACTCGAGCTACCTGAAGTCATGTACACAATTTAAAAAGAAACAACCCACCAGGAACAAAAGGCAGTCTAAGAGCCAGCAGTTTGTGCCAACTATGTGCAAAAAATGGGATCCATAAGCAGATATTTTCCGCTGTTTCACAGGTGTCTTGTTCTGTGATGCTCATCACTGTTGCTGTACATGTTGTTGCTTAAGCCATTCTTAGGAGTTTTACTGTTAAATTTCTCCTCCAAATGTCTGTGAAGGGCAAATAGTGATTAAATCAGTACCTTTGAGAGGTGGAAACCCTGAGGCCACATCAAAATTAGTCTGGGTGACCAATACCTGACGACTCAGATTAAACTATGCTTTTCTGAGAACCACATAGCAAAGCAACACAAAAGTGATGGCTTTTCTTTCCTGCTCATTCATACGGCTAAAAGTTATGGAGAAAAAAATGAATTACAGTGTCATGAGCTGGCTACCTTGTGATTCATTCCCAGTAACCAGAGAAAAACTTTATCTGACCTTGTGGATGTGTGGAAAGAACAGCAAAAAAAGCATGTACTCCTTGTGGTAGAGATGGCATCCTGGCTGCAAAAGGGGTAATGAAAGTAGAGCTCAGGCTCTGACGTGCCCTTCTTGGTTAATTCAGCTGGTCATTTTATGGAAAGGGACCCTTGTTTCGGAGCAGAAGTTTTGGTGCAGAAATATTGGGGAAGGATGCAAGTTGTCATTAAACAATATAGAGGAGTTGGCACGGAAGAAACTTTCTATTTCCTCCTTCCCACTCCCCACTTCACACTTTGCCTCCTCCTGGTCCTGCTGACACAACTAGATGTTGGGCTGTGAAATAAACCAGATCCCTGAAATGATCCAAGTAAAAATAACCCCTCTGACTGTCTTACAACTGAAGTATTACTCTTGCAGAGCTCTTGGAGACCAATTTTAATGCTTATTTTATTTAAAATAAATAAGACTGAAATGATTAATTGTTTCATCAGGAAACTACTACTGTTAAGCATTATGAAGTGGTGCATCATGCTCTTTTTCAATTCATGGATTTTTTACAACCAGAAGGGACTAAACATTATGAAGATGATTTCAAGTTCATGGAGAATAAATTAATCAAATTTTGAGTGAGAAGTAAAAATTGACACCCTAATCTTGCAACTAAATTGGCAGGATACCTGAAAATGCAAGCCTGCTTATTTTAAAAAGAGAAAGAGAGTGAGAGCTAACCTTAATAACAAGAAAATATGCAAGACCAAGTGTAAGTTTTTGGAAGATAAATTTATCCCACTTGTATATTACTGCTGCTTCCTAAAGCTGTCTCTACCTAGCTTAAATAGATTGTTGAAAAAACTGCTAAATAATAGACATGAAAAAGTGCGCATTCCTTACAGGCAAAGCAGGGAACAAGAGAGTAAGCAGATTACCTAGTAATTTCTGTCTGTCTAAATGTTTTTCAGGCATAACTTTAAAAGTCAGTGCTCAATGAGAAGAGATGGAAGGTCATGGGACAGCTCCTTCTTTAAAATAGCAGTGGTATTTTTGTTGCTAAATTATTTGTATAAAGTGCTATATTGCAATTCTGCTACTTTTACAAAATATGTATTATGCTATTTATACTAAACCACTTTCTTAAAGAGTTGTCTGTGAAAGATAAGGCACTCAGATGTTAGGGAAAAGAAAAAATCATTAAGGGTTTGCCCCTATAAATGCCCTGATAAAAAGTGTAGTCTCAGAGGGGTTTTGGCCTTCAACCCGAATACTGCAACTTTCTGCTTTCAGTCTAGCACAGTTTCCTGGATCAGAGAGCACAGTTATAAAACGCTTTTTCAAGGAAATTTCATTCTGATTCCTGCAGCTGAGGAAGCTTCAGCATAATTTTCTTGTCTGCCTCTGCATTTCACTTACTTACTTGGACAACTTTCCTCTGCTTGAGTTGAAGCAACCTTTCATCAGCACGGTTCCAACCATCTCTTTTCTTTTGGCTTCATCACTCTCACATCGCATCATGTCGTACTAGCCTGCGTGTGTTTTAGAGCCTCTCCTTATACACGGTAGGTGGCTGGGACTTCTTTGGCTACAGAAAATTACTGGGGGAGCAGCTCCACCAGTTTCTGGAGAGATTTTAGAAAAAGAGTGAAAGATTATTCATACTTTTCAGAACAGAAGACAACCTCAGATTTACTGAATGCTTCTAGATTGCAGGAAATTTCATAAGCCTAACAGATCTTAGAGTAAAAGAGCAGTGGACAAGAGCTTATCTACAATGCAATGTAATAACTAAGGTGCTTCACTGTTTAAGACTATGACCATTCATTGTTTTCTGGAACAGAAATATAACTTTTGAAAGTGTTAGTGCCATTTGAAAATCGTTTATTGCTGAGCCCTGATAATAACTTTTTCTTTGGAGTGTCATTTTACTCTTTGCATATTCATTAGGGTCTTGTTCTCAGCCGTAACTTCTAAGACCTAATCTAACATGAACAAAATAATATTTAAATCAAAAAGTATTTTGAATGGAGATTAGAGCACTTGTATCTTCTGAAAACTCTTTACCTTGGTGCCAGGTAATATATTTCTGACGTAAATACGCACATGGTTTTACTAAGCTCTATGTGGCAGACACCTTGGCAGTATTTCTTTCCCACATCCATACTTATCAAAAATCTTTACAAACTGATAATATAATCTGAAATGTTGGGAAGGAAACATAAAATAAGGGGGCAATGTACACAGGTTTAATTTTCATTTCAGTTTACAGTTGGACTTTATTTTTTTTAAATGTTGAATTTTAACACCTGTTATTTTAATGAGGGTTGCAGTTTTTTTGTGGCCATTATTACAGTTTGGAGAAAGATAAGAGAACAATGAAAGACTGAATGAAAAAAAAAGGTTTACAACACCTTTTCCCTTGTTAGTTACATCCATGTAATTAGAGCAAAGCACTGAGTGGGCACCACTTTGCCATACACCTGAAGCATTTTTTGCTTGACAGTGCACTGATAGTTTAGTAACACAGCTCCTACTGTGACTGACAGTTGGTTTTGAACTAAATCACATAAAACTGAACAGGAGACAGTGGCTATCGGCATAGTTCAGCCAAAGTCTATTTGGCAGAGTATATTAACCTCCATGAAGCACTGCATTATTGCATAGCTCCATGCAATGCTGCTGTCTGCACCACAGGCTTACCCTTAGCTTGGCTACTAAGAGTAGCCAAAGGTAGTGCTGTAGTAAAGCAGACAAACACTGAAAAAATTGTTCTTTACCTGCAATCGAGATTACATGTGTGCCAAATACATCAATATGGCAGATGACCTGAAAGAACCTGTAGTTAAAACAATTCAGTCTTATTAGGAGAGTTGTTCCTGGGGTAAAAGCTCAAATCTCAGCTCATGCAAAAAAAAATTATTCTAGAGCATCATTTCTACGTTTAACAGCTTGGAAAGGCAAAATGAGTAAATTAATACTGTTACTTCAACACTTTTATCCAGTTTATTTAGTATTTTCCAGGAGCTAGTTCAATGCCATCTGAAACTGTAAATTAATGAAATGGAAAGCATTTAAGTCTGTTGACTGGAAAAGAAGTGGATACCATATTTCTATTGAAGAAGCCAAATCTGAAGGTAATCCAAGAAATTGCATTAATATAAGTTGCAGCCCAGAATCACAGATGAGGCTAGTCATCAGTCACCAGAGAGAGATGAGAAAATAAAACAGGAGAGTGACAGGAGGTTGGATGAGAATATGGTAGAAGTCCTGCCATCTGACCTCTGCTAGCAGAGCCCAGCGTTGATGAGAGGTCCTTCGCGAGCTTTCCAAACTAAGTTTGTACTCTTCCTGAGGGTGCTAAAACTGCAAGATTATGCCTTCCAGTTTATCTACTCGGACCCTGGAGGGAGGGGAGATTGTCATACCACCTATATAGTCATACTTTACTCCAGGCACCTAGACCGGTTGCAATTCAAGGTAATTAAAAGTAGGAGCCCAGAATTCAATTACTTTGTTTAGAATTAAGCACCAGGTTATTGGAATAACTTAGGGTAGCCAAGATATTAACCTTAGACTGACAGGTATAACACAGGCACTACAGGAGAGCTGTGCCCTTCTGCTGCAGCAGTTACAGGGGTGACACAAGGGTATCTCAAATGGTGCTAGACTCTTACATTCAGGCAGTTGATCTGAGAGTCCAATTTCTCTGTATAGCCCACAGAAAGATGGAGGTACCTACATCGGTTAGTTCAGGGCTCTGAAGTTAGACATGACTGTAGCCCTCAAAAAGCCTTTATAGAGGCTCGTCCACCCTTGCAAATACACGTCCTCTCCTCAGGCCATCAAGACTAAGATGGGATTGAGTCTACTGTCGGGGAACCGTGTGGCCTTTTTCCGTCTGCTGTCACCTCTCCTTTCCCAGGAGGGAATTTTACTGAAGTGAGGCAATGGTAAAACTTTCCCAAGGTTGAAGCCTGCGGCTTCAGGCTATCTTAATTCAGGCTGGTGTTTCTCACCTCTTCTGCTCAGCTTCTCTCTGACAGCCTAAACAATTCACACAGGGTGGAGGAGATATTTGTGCAGAGAGGTGGGGAAAATCCCAACCTTGAAAAAATGCTAGGATGGTGAGAAGGGGTCATCTGTTATACATGGCCTCTGGCAGGTTCAAATGTTCAATCTGAATGAAGCAAAATTAGGGCTTGCAGCACAGTTCTCTATCCTCCATGTAAGTGTCCTAATAACCTCTAGGTTACTGGTTTCTCTAAAGTCACCTTAGAACACTTGTTTCATCCTGATACAAAGAGGGAAATTTCTGAATTTTTGGCAGGATAGTAAAACCACCCAGCTACAGTCTCAAGTCATGCACCCTCTCTCCATGGGAGGTGAGCAATCAGGCTCCATGTTGTTCCCTCAGGTACTGGCCCTGCTCCATGGGCTGATAAGGAGGGATAATAAGCCTACAGTCCCACCTCCTTCCTTTGCCTTTTTGACATCATGATCCCCAAAACTGAGTGACAACAAAGGCTAGTGCCGTAGTTCTCCTGCTTCCTGGGACACCCACAAGGCAGCCTGTCAGGTCCTGCATGGATGCCAGGGCTCAGCTGGGAGCAGATCCTCCACAACACAAACAGCTTTAGAGACTCAGAAGCACTTGTTTTGATTTTCAGCCGCTGGCAGCATCACTCTGAGTTACCTGAATTACTCAGGGGTCCAAAGTTTCCCTTCTACCCTGCCATCCCTCTCCTGCGTGACATATCCCACAACAGGTACTGGCCACACTTCACTTTGTCAGAGGGGCAGGAAGGAGTGGGAAATTAAACAGACGTTGAGAAGGCTCGTACAAAGCCGAAAGATAATAACTGCTCCAGCCAGTGCTGGCAAACACTGTGCAAACTTCCCCGCATGGTGCTGCCAACGCAGCTCACTCCTGACTGCGACACACCTGCTTGCTGAGAGCTCTGCTGCTCACTGCCAGGGCTGCCCACTCCGCCGACTGCCTGCCACCGCGCTTCTCCGCGCTCCAGAATGGTACCTGTAGCAGAGGAATCAAACAATTGGGCTCATTCCCCTGTTACGTGCAAAGAAACAAATTTAAACCTCCAGCTCTCAGCCTCGGTGTAGTAACCCACCCTTCCACATCCTTACTGCATGCGTACGTGCGATACACCAAACCAGGAAGTCACACTCTTCTGTCCGTAGAATCATCTGCGTGATTTGCAGAACATCATTGAGCTCATTTTAGGAGAATTCATTGCTGGAAAATGATCTTCAGAGAATCAGAATGTGTTTTATTAATCAACACATGCCAAATCGTATCTGCAGGAAAAAGAAATAAAAATACTAAAAAAAAAACACAAACAAAAATAATAGAACAATTATTGCTTGAAGATTCTGATTGCCTATAAATTATAACTCTATTCAGCTCCATGACAATTTATGTTTTCATTTATGAAACCATTCTTGTTATTAACTTTCAATCTTGTTTACTGGGGGAAGTAGGAATCCACCAAGCAGACAAATCATTTTAACCGTGTCTTGGAAACATAGGGTTATGGCACAGAGGACACGTTTATTACTACTGTTTTAGAGCACAAGATACATTTAAAATGGGGCCCTATTTCAAAAGGCAGGGGTTAGTTAGGACAAGGAAACTTACCATGACCGCAACTCCTAATGCAAAAGCGTCAATGTGCTTGGTATATTCATAATGTGTTTATTCTCGTTAAAGTTTTCAATTTGTCAGTGTTTTACTGGCATGAAACCACAGAACATAGACTGCTATTGCTGGTTAACCTTGTTATTGCAGACAAGTTACAAGTCCTGACAAGAGTTTGATAACTGTGCCTACTTATTTTAAGCCATACATGAGGAAAGGGTAGGAGGTTCAAAGTAAGTTATGCTTTCCTGTGTTAGTCCCCATATGATCACTCAAAGTTACAGTAAATATAAAAGCAGAAGTGTCTGATTGCCATTTTGTCCCTGTGACGTAAGATAAGAAGGTAATCAAAAAAAACAGAATCAAGCATGAGGCTGAAGTTACAAAAGTGTAAAACCTTGGACCGTCAGTCCTCTGAAGTACATGTGTGGATTTAGTCACTTGTGCAGGTATTAACAGAATGGAGAACTCTTTCACTTGCAAATAATTTTTCCTGGAATCTATATCCCAGAAGAAACAGTGACCAAACAGGTAAAGAGTGAAAATTACTATTTTTGATGGAAAAAAATATGCTTTTCTCCTCCTCCTCCTCCTTTTTCTCTTGACGTGTTTACTGCCTATTCAGCTGCCTCAGCCCCTTATTGTACCTTGTTGTAGGCTTTGATTATAAATTTGCTGGGTCAGAATAATCTTTTTCATACTAATTTAACAAAAACAAAGCAGTGTACAAAAAAATAAATATCATGCAGCCCTGATCCTTGATTTAGGCAACATATCACTGCTGGAACGTAAATATAATCTTACTATTTGACCAAATGCTCCACAGCAGTTAAATAATAAATATACAGGGGTGGGGAAAAATAAATAAATTAAAAGTTTAGGCAGTTCTTGGATGCAATTACACAGATCACGGTAAATCAGACAACACTCTTACAGCTTCCCAAAAAGAGACAGCTAAACAAATTTTTTTTGGATATTCAGAGATGTTGGCCATGTGCTGTTCTTTAAAAGTGAGGATCATGGATGTGCAGCCCTATGATTTGAAGGTTCATTTGCTATTTGTGTTTTGTCATCTAAACTAGAAAGCCACCAAAGACTGAAAAAAAAAAAAAAGGAATAAAAAAATGAGAAAAAGCAAAAAAAAAAAAAAAAAAAAAAGGAGAAGTCATCTATCTTTAAGAAGCATCTGCCAGTGGCCATTTGCACATCACTTCTGATTGTTGTCCTACTGTGGAGAGAAGTGGTGCTGCCCCATGTACACCTTTGGTTTGAGCAGAACTTCCTTATCATTAAGGTCCATTAGTGTTCATTAGTATCCTACAACATGAGTAGCAGACATATGGGAGGCAGAGCAGGGAGAGGCAGGATTCTGTTCCCAAACAGCACCTGACACAGCTTGGAAATTCTGCTTCTTCAAACTAGGAGCACACTGCCTCTGAAAAGGCAGTATCTTACACACTGTTTTATAGCAATGGAGGTCCATTTTACCAGAAATTTATATTAGAAAAAAGGCAGCTAAACTCAAAGACCTGTGGAGCTGCTGTAAAATTAAGAAAATCCTTTTCTCATTCATCTTTTAATGTTTCCTCAAATTAGATGGAGAGGAAAGATAGTTACTGGCTTCACCCTCACCCTTCTCCACCCTATCATTTAACCACAGAAAAGACTGATTTATAACAACAGTAACTTCTGTACTGTCAGACATCTACAAGCTTTTCAGCCTGCAATTCTACCTCACATGAATAGATACTGCAGACTTAACATGCTTCAAAAAGTTAGAACCATTTTAATGAACTACTAATGTGACTATATCTCTGAGAACACGCAGTCCTTTCAACTGCACTTCCAAGTGAAATAACACTTCTGAGATTTATTATAATACATATATTTTTTTCCTAAAAATACAGTAGAATTAGGCTTTAATTGTTCTTAAGTATTTGAAAGCTGGCTATTTTCTTCTTTGAAATCTATTTTGAGCTGACCCTGGTTTATAAAAAATTAAAATTAAAAATTAAACGCAAAATTGGGCATTTTTGCATTTGTTGTTTGCAGGTCTATGGATGTTCTGCGTTAGGATACTCCACCTCAGAGTAAATATTTCCAACACCATTGCACAAAACTTCAAGATGGAACACCTATTCTTCTCATAAAATGTTTAGAAAAGCCTCCTCTTATAGTACAAGCTCCCTGGTGCCGATTTTACCACCTTGGTAAATATTTATAGATGAGTCACAAGCCTCTGAACAAAAGCCTTGGATTGGGAGCCTGACTGAAGCATTGAGAGTACTACGCATATTCATGTTTCACTTACTGACCTTGTATCTGCTGTTTTTAGGAGAAAATCAAATGCTTTTCATTATTACATTCAATTTCTGTCCTGCACTTCAAGCCATGTCTAAACTCTACTTCTCGAGGCTCATGCTGATGTGTAAACAGAACGTTTCTTTATGAATCATACAGAGATGTGAGCACCATGGGTGTTGGGTAAAGTTCACACACTTGATAAACCTAAACCTTAAGGGACTTTTTGTTGGGTCCGTGAGAGCAAAATGACACATTTAAATCGATTCTGTTTATATCCAGAGTACAAAAGAGACTTATTTTTATACTTTGATACACCTTTGTGTCAGGAGGTGAAACATCAAGAGTAGTAAGGAATAAAGGAGGTCATGGACAATCTATCAAACCAGATATACTTTATTGTAAACGAGATGCCATGCCACGGTTAATCCCATTTTTTACTCTGTGGCTGACAGTCCATAGGGACTGTGGTGTCTCCACACAGCTCTGTTACATAGGCAGCCTGTGTAAGTGTCATTGGGCCAGTAAATTTAAATGGCAACACTGTTTTGGAAAAACATTCTACTTAATTTCAGGTTGGTTGGTTGGTTGTTTTACGTGAAGTGACAAAGAGAATTTAAGAAATGACATGAAGAGCATGAAGCCCATCACCATGGGATTCCTATCCACCTATTTTGCTCCAGTCTTTCTCTACTTTGAAAGTGCAGGCTGAGTTTTCTTAGCCTGTTTCATCTCGGAATTAAAACAAGATTCAGACCAACACGGTTCTCTGAAAGAAAAAAAAAGAAAAAGCAATATAGTCCCAGTTGCAGTCCTCATTCTGCTCTTCAGAAGGCCAAGATCATTCCATATACTCCACCCCTAATCTGCTCGATGCAACTGAAGAGTCAGACATGTCAGGCTGATTGCTTTGCACATCTCTTCAAATGAATGTTGGGAACATGAATCTCAAGAGAAGTTGTATTCACAAAATGAGCCCTCTACAGAAATGCAGGGAATATGCTGGAAGGAGAAGACCTTTCCCTCAGTCATGCAAGGTAAAACCACAGCAGGTATTATCTTGCAAGCCTGTGCACTACCTGGACTCCTCAGGTGTCAGAATGATAGACTTCCCTCATCTATAGCCGAACAAAAAGAAACAAGCTTTCAAACAAAGGAAAACACTTACTCAGTGTTTTGCTTTGTTTGTTTGTTTCTTTTTCCCAGGTTTTGGATTTGCAAAGACGTGGCAGAAAAACCCTAGAGTTAAGGGAAAACGAGACAAAGGAAATCATGGCTAAATAATTAACATTCTTACTATTACAGTCACAATGGTTGATGGACCAAAGGCAGGCTCCTCTTAATAAGGCAAGGTATATAGGACATGACAGAGAAGGGTTTGAGTGGACAGTAATACAAGTGTTACAGAGTAAAAAGGTGAGTTATATTCCCATCAGCATGCGACCTGCTGACATGGTTTTAAACAGCACCGCTCTTACTTAAAATGTGTTAAAACATGATAATTAGCCTGGATTGTAGCATAGCTCATTTTCCTAATGTTAACAGTCAGGACTGCAGGAAGAATAACTACGAAAACATAAACTAAGTGCAAGCCAATATGGGACAACACCCCTGGTGTGTGGACAGACTCCCCCATTTATTGCAAAGGCATTAACTGTGATATCCTCTCATGGTGTCTGAAAGGATAACAAGATTACCCTTAGCGCTATCACAGTTAAGAAAGTGTGCAAGAACAGACTGATTATCAGAATCAGCACAAATATTTTATTTTCCTGACTGAAAATAGTTGAAAGCAATAGGAACAAGTATCTGGTGCCAAAAAAAAAAAAAATTGAATAATATCACTCCAGCACGGGATTCATCAGCCAGCTCTCAAATTTGAGCCCAAACATTACCGACAATTCTTTAAAAAAAATTCAGTAACATGTTTTTAAAAAATTCAAATGCTCTGCAATTACTGCTTGCATCCAAGATTACAAAGAAGGATCAGAACACGAAGGGAAAGGTCTAGCGGTCCTGCTGAGCAAGACAAAAACACAAGAGCTAGAAGACTCATGAAAACAAACAACCCCTCCCAACCCTGGATTTTGGTGGGTATATTTTTTCCACATTTCCCCAAACAGTAAATTAGGATGAGCATTCATATAACGAGAAAATTATCCTTATAGGATTTGAGAGATTCTTGTCCATGCTGGTTACTAGAATATTATTTTTTCCCACTTGCCAAGGGTGTCTTCTCAAACTCACTGAAGTTAAAGGCACATTAAGGCAAACTTTAAACCCCCATGTTTTCTGGGACAGCTGTAGAGAGCTCTAAGAGTCTGTGGTGACAGCTGACAAGCCTGCCCCAGTGGTGCCTACACCCACTGTGTGGCTGCAGAGGTGAGCAAGGGTCCCCGGAGGTTGCACTGATATCTCTGCTGTCCTGGTACAGAGACCATGGAGATCCACATTCCGACTGTGCGCGTTGCTGAGCCCTGGCCTAGCCAGCATCTTGTCACTGTTGTCTGCAGAGAGGAGAGGTGGAAGGAGATGCCTGAGTGGTTCCTGGGGCGAGATCTGAGAGAGAAGTAGGGGCTGGAGCTCTGGAGGCAGACAAAGGCACAGGTGTCCGCAGCCGGAGAGCCGGAGGGAGGGTCACCTCGCCAGCGTGAGCCCAGATGGTACTGCACATGGCTCCCCTCTTGCCAGAGCCATGTCCACTGAGGCAGCACCTAAGGTCACAGCAAGGCTTGGCAGAGACCTTACAGAGCTCCCTCTCCTCCGCAGTTGCTTGGATTTGGAAGGCCAGTGGGTTTGCAAATGACACACTGCTCTCCCCTGATCTGGGGAGGGCTAACAGGTGACCTTCCAGAAGACAGCATCCCCCAGCTTTTGCCTCGGGATGGGCAATCTGTCCACTCCAGGCAAAAAAAAAAGCAAAAGCAAAAGCAAAACAAAACACAGTCGTGCTCTTCCACCTACCTCAGTATTCTAGGCATGGGGTCAGTCGCTCCTTGCCTGGGAGGCCACTGCAGTGTCGTCTGGCTTGAGATACATGACAAACCTCAGGCCTGGGCTCGGAGGAGGCAGCTTTCACCAGCCAGGTGATAACACCGGTGCCTGTCAAGGGGCCTTGGCCAATAGATATGGCTCCTGATCAGCCTGTTTTGATGCTCCCAACTAGAACTAGTACTTTCTACCTCATGCTTGAACATTATGTTCCTCCTCCCTGCCTCCTCCAACCGTGCAAGTAGCTGAATACCGCGACGTGTGCATATTGGTGAGACCCACGAGTGGCACCAAGTGTTCAAAGTGCTTTGCCAGGGATACCACAGTGACTGCAGGAGTGGTAACAAGTCCAGCGGCACATCGCAGAGTGAGCCCCAGGGATGAGACTGGGACACTCTGGGAATATCATAAGGCTAGCCCTCTCACAAGAAATGACAGGAGGCAGAGGAGATGGTCCTGTCTGTGTCACCCATAGCTGAGGAAGCCTTAAGAGTGACATAAAGTGTCAGGATAGTCAAACTCCTGCTCAGGACCAGGATCAGGAGTCTTGGACCTACTCATAGCTTTGGTGGGGTTTCTTACAAGTTCCGAGAGCATGAGAAGATGATCTAAATATAATGAATAGGGTTACAATTGTACATCACGCAGCCTGAAACAAGGGAGAGGGCAGACTGCACTATGCATCTCAGTAAAGTATTAATATAACAGGAAGTGTACCAGCTCAGCCAATAAAACATTCCTCATTCTCGCCCTTGAGTTTAATTTGTTGTTGAAGCACATGCCAAAGGTTGAGCATTTCAGCTCAGTTAAGGAGTTATGACCCAGCACTGTACTGGGGCTACCATATTCCACAAGAGTGAACATCACTGTTAATCACAGCTTCCCAGAAGATCCAGAGAGGGGATATCATAAAATTGTTTAGTAAACAGTGCATCCACATTGAATAAAGACAAAAGCTCAATTTCAAATATCTGAAAGTAACTCTTAAATGAAAAGAAAAGGCGTGAATTCTTATTATATGTTTCCATAAATGCCTTTTCGGCTGCTATTACGGTGTATCTTCCTGGGTTAAATGTGTGGTTTACAGCATCTACATTACAATGTATAACTTTTAGCACTCACACTTTATGTTTTAACACATGCGCAGACACATCTCTTTTTTTTTCTCCTCGGTCTTCTTCTGGATATGATTTCTTAAGGCTTTTCTACACGGGGGAAGTTAAGCAGCATAGCAATTCTGGGATAACTACTCTGTGATAGCTCCCTGTGGACACTTCATCGCAATAAAAAAAGCGCCTTTATTTGGGAATAATTACTCTGCATTGTGAGTGGAATAATTATTCTGGAATAAAAATCAGCTTAATTCCAAGATAAAGTGTATACATCCATGCAGGATTTTTTGTCCATTTGTTTGGAATTTGGGTTTTTTACCTCAGAATATGAATACTGCACAAGAATAGCTAGAATATTTTTTCTTTTTTTTTTTCCTCCCTGGAACAGTTAGGTTAGTCTATTTATCCTTATATATGTAGTTATGGTATTGAGTTAAATAAAATGTCTGTCACCTGGATTCTTTTTTAGTTTTAAGTGAATTTTTCTCAGTCCGAAATTTTTGTGTTGGCAGCCAGTAACAGGCTGATGGGCCTCTCCTTGACATGAATTTTCTGTTCCTTTGTAAGAGGGAACTTGTCCTCCTCAGCATATTCTCCAGACAGGAAATCTGTAGCTGGAAGCCAAAGTGGTATGAATTTTATTTTGTGGGATCATGCTGGAAGGCATCTTCTTTTTTTGTACCTCTCCAGCAAAAAAGCAATTGTGTTTGCCCCATGAATCCAGAAGAGTCGAATCATGACTGGCAAGCTCATATCTAATAGTGGTTTGTCTCTTCTTTCTCCCCAAACGAAACTGGCTATTTATTTTAAGCAGTTAGGTAATAGACAAAGATCAGAGAAGGCCATGATGGTTTGCTTGTTAAGCAAAGCTGAAATAGCTCACCACCTGGCCAAGACACAAGCCAACCACAGGCATCTCTCCTGGTCTTTTATCACTGATCTTTCTCCAAGTTCACTCAAGCATCCCTTACCTCCTGTATTTATGACCTCTTCTGCCTTTGTATTTTAACTGGCTCTGCTCTCAGGCTGTGGGTGGAGTGAAATGTGTAAAACCACCTGTCCGTGATGCTGTGTTTCCATTCATCTTCAAGAAAAAAGGTTTATTCAGTAATTAAAAACTCGGTTTGGCCTTTAGATGCGTCTAAGCTTTTCTAGCAGAAACATAAGTCACGCAAACAAACTCATTCCTCATTCATCTCACTGGCCTGCCTTTTCCTTTCAAAGACATGTAATTCTGTTTGAAGGTGATCTTCAGGGTCCTTAGTCCTGTCATAATGTGGCCTTTCATTTCCCTTCTTGCCCTTTAGCATTTTTAAGGAGATCTGGCAGCAAAGGCTGTTTCAGACACAGAATGTGTTCATGAAACTAACAGTGTTTAATGCACAGTCCAGTGGAGATATTTAAAGCATCACATGAACCATAAGGAGTTAAATTCAACTGGCTTCAATATGAATCAGCTTTATGCGTAGATAAATTGCCAGGCAAAGAGCAAACTGCAAATGTTGCTCCTGATTCTGTGTACACCAGCATTTTTTGTAATTTTTAAACATTCTATATTATCTTTTAAACAACAGATGGTGTTAATAAAATTATAAACCACACCCCATAAAATGCCAAACAGCAATAGCATTTTCCACAGAAATAATACAAGGTACAATATTTCCACATTTATGAAAAGCTGGGCATGAAAAACATTCACGTTGCAAAAGATAAGACCCAAAATACTTCTTTTCTTTTCTTGTTAATGCAGCTTCAGCATTTTAATTAGTATCAATTACTGCAAAAAGAGTTTTAGATGTGTTTTAACTTGTTCAAAAGTTTCAAAAAAGAAAGTTTTTATTTGTTTTGTATTAGTCTCCCTGCAAGTTCAGATGTGCAATGTGGAAAAAAAAAAAAAAGGATCTACTTAAAGTAAATGGAGTTTGCTTTGAATCAGTTAAAATTAAAGAGATGGATGACATGTTAAGTTTTCTGTGAGCTCTGAGTATTAAATTACTTAATAAAGAAAAGGTAAATTTGGCAATGCTGCGTAAGGAATCAGAAAATAATGAAAACTCTCTTAAATAGGTGACAAGTCAAAGTTCTATCAAGGGCCAATTCTTATTCCAGGAAAACTCACATTAACTTTGACTGAAGTGAGAGCTTTTGGTACCTCCACAGATGGAAAAGAATACAGACTAGCTAACATAGAGATCTTTATTCTACTGACATTTTTCAAAAGTTTATAAACTAGATGGAAACAGACTGGCTTTCCCCCTTCAGACTAAACTCTCAGTCTGAATATCACTCCAGGAGAACACTACAGTTTTTTCTCAACTACAGTATGGAGACATATGGACAGAACAAGTGTCTTCTATACACCCAGGAGAATGCCACCAAGCCTGTCATCCCTTGGGTCATTCAGCACTTCCTCTGCCTATTTTGAGCCCAGCCTGCTGCCTCATCGCATTATGCTGAAGGGAGAATCTGTTTCTTCTCTCCTCCATCCATCTTTCTGATATTCACAAGGCAGTCCTCTTGACTGCCCAACAACCATGGCAGCTCAGCTACTTATCCTGAAGAACTGAAAGTGAAGTGTGTTCGTTAGAGAGCTGGGCAAGAAGGCCAATATTGATGATCTGAGCATAGCTAGACTACAGCATAATGAAGTGTGAACCTAGTCAGACTCTGCACTTAATTATGGAAAGCAGTGATTATGCAGGATGAAAGTCCCATCTCAGCCAACTGCTGCCAGGTCTACCCGTCTTAAGGTGTTCAAGGTGTGTAGCTAAATCTCAGTAGCTCCACCCTCCTTTTTCAGTCTCTCGTGGCATGTGTACGTCTTCATTTTACAGTCTTCAGGGCTAGTCTTCTGAGTGCAATGAGTCAGGAGACTCATGCTGGCATTACCGAGATCAGAATCTAGCCATTTGTATGTCTGAGCACATATTCTCCTTGAAACGAGTTTGTGGTAGTATATTCAGGAATGTTTTGCACTCAGGTTCAGATCTGGTTCCAGCTGGAGTTCCCTTGTAATGTTCCAAATCTCATTAAGTCAATGAGAGCTTTTATTTTTTTTTTCCAGCAATTTCAGCGGGATTCCCTGTTTCTGTGCCCACATCCTCAGCTCAGCCTTGCACACAGGAAGCCAGGGCAAGTATCAGCAAAAAGCAGCCACTCTCCATCCCAGCTGCTCCCTCCCTTCACAGCAGGACACTGGAGGTGGGTGTCAGGGCAGACAAGCCAGAGGTGACCTAAACACCACTCCCACCTGCTTCCCTCATGCCTTGCCTTTCCCTGTTCCCCAGTTTTCTCTGTTTACTGGTACGGTCATAGATTTGAATTTAGGAATAGGAGCTAGGAAAGTTGCAAGACCGTAGAGGGGAAAAATAAACAGGAACTGTGTGTGTTACTGAGCTGACATTACAGTAACGGGCAACAGCATGACCCCTGCCTACAGGTCAAGTTCAATCATTTAACACATGTTTTTTTCCTTTCCGAGTATATTATCCATTGACCTGCCACATGTGGCTGTCTTGCTGACCATCCCAAAAAAAAGGGATTGCAGACAGAAGAGATTGCCCTCAGATGAACTGAGGAATGGCTGAAAACCTTGCACAGGTGGTGACAAAGCCGACTTATTTTCATGGAAAGAAGACTGCAGCAATCAGGACAGTCAAACCAGTACCTTTAATGAGAACTACATTCACCCACACAAACAAGTTGTGTGGACTCAGAGATACGCATCTTCTCATATCCAAATCATATACTTCCTATTAGCACTACAATTATTATACAGACTCACTAAGAGAAGACAATCTTCCTAAATATTTATTTAGTGTTAATAGAATTGCTTACAAAACCTCTCTCTCATTCTGAGAATCTCTTACAAGACTCCCTTGTTCCCAAGTTCATTATAGCTACTTGTATTATTACTGTAAATCTTTCTAATGCCTCAAATGTTTGGCTCTGAAGAACATTTTTATAATGAGGGTGGGGCAATGCAAAACTTTTCCTCTCCTAATTCATTGCTAAATTGTATTTGCAAGTTCAAATGCCAGAGTGATGAAATCACAATATTATTCATTGGATTTTGTTTGATTATTTGGTAGTGTTGTAGGGAACATATCTATAAAACAACATGAAAAGCAAAGCAACAGAGCTTTAGGGGTTTTCCGGAACTTCTCTTCCGCACACATCAATTTTACTGTATGACTGTCCTGAAAGATTTATGCTTTGTGTTTTGAGGGCCAGGTTTTAAATGGCTTCACAGAATAAAAAATATTAAAATTTAAATGCAACTTTAAAAATGTGTGTTGGACCTTTGGGCCTTCTGAAGAGGTCAAGTTCAAGACATTTATAAAAAGACCATTCCCAGAGAGACTGCATGGGAAAGCCTATTAACATTACTGCTTTCCCTTTATTTCCCCTTTGATCATAAAATAAGGTTATGGGTGGCAAAAGTTATAATGGTGGGAAGATCCCAAATAGGATAGTATGATTTAATCTGCTGAATATAAAAAAAAACAAAACAAATCACCAATGAAAATACAGTGGGGTACCAAGCAAGAGTATGACTACAAAGTGCCTTGCTAAGAAGAAACAAAAATGAAATAAAAAATCACATCCAAGAAAGCTACGTACAAGTTCACAATAGGAATAAGGTTTGAGGAAAAAGACCAAAAAAAAAAAAAAAAAAAGAAGAATCAGCATTTGCAGCATTTTTAGTCTACTTCTTTTTTTTAATTAAATCTGATTTTGTCCATATGACAACGTAACTTTTTTAAAGGGTTTCTAAATCCTGCGTAAAAATAAATGAGATCTGCACCGGCTTAAGAAATAACAAAAGGAAACTATCTAATTACGCTCGGGACACAGCTCAAAATCTCCGCACTCCACACAGAGAATATTGAAGCCCTCCTTTTCTTACTTCTGCAGGCCTAACAGTGACAGTGACTGATTTAGAAGAAGGGAGGGAGAATATACAAGTCTGCATGAACAGTTCTGGGCTTATTTTCATCCAAACTGGCTTTTGACTTGTTATATATATTTTATTGTAAAAGCTGGGGGCCTTTTCTCTCTCTTACCGTATGACGTAAAATTTAGAAAATACACTATATGAACTGTCTTCCATTCCTGCTAGGGCCATTTTTTACCATGTGGGTATCAAAAGGTCCCTAGTGCAAAACCGACTGAAGCTCATTGATTTTAAATAGTTCCATATAAATAAAAGCAAAGTTTGGCTCTGAACACCTCTAGCAGAAAACTCTGTTATTGTCATGAATATCTTAAGTGTAATCATTTTTCTCTTAATTAACATTCTAAAGAGAAGAGGAAGTTGGAAATCCAGATAAATCTGTTATGAGTCAATTAAGAAGCCAGGATTAGCATATGCAATCAAGATGGGTGCAGCAAGATTTCATGCAAGAGTTCATGAGGAAGTAACCAGGATGTATCATTTGCATGGACAACCTCCTTGGTTTGTGTTCTTCTCAACCTCAGTATTGTTGACTTGACTCACTGCATGAATATTGTCAAGCAGTAGCAAACCACAATTTAATCTTCCTTGCTTGTATGGAGACAACTTACCTTGACATGCAGTTTTAAAAAGACAAGTCATATGAACTACGGCAAACAGTAGTGGCCCTTCTTTCTGCAGATACCTTTTTAAATAAAATCTCTTTCTAAACCCCGGTTGTATAAATATCATCAGTAGATACTGCAGACTGTCCTACTCTGCCTTGATCAGAGAGATGATGTTGAATTCCCCTCGGGGACTAGAGTGGGATACTTCACACATAGTGACCTGAGCAAGTCAAGCCTTTATCAAGCAGTGACTGATTAGTGGAAGTTATAAAAGGAGACGATGAACTCACACGAGTTGCTATCAGATGAGCATTTATACTCCAAAAGCCAATGTCAAATTTACAAGAGAATGCAGCTTTTTCTTTTTTTTTTTTTTAACAGAAGAACAAAAAAATACATGAACTTCATGGGTACAATGCCTGGAGACTTTTTCTGTGCTGATTATTCTAGAGTAAGGTCATCATGGAGAATCTTAACAAGTCCACTATCAATGGTGTATCTTTTCTACAAATAAACCAAAGGCATGAGTCTCCTGGGATCAAAAGATAATGTTTTCCTAACTTCTCATTTCACAGAAAGAAGAAATCAAGGCTTTTAAAATATGACACTCAATGGAAAGAAAAATAATGTAATATATACCTGTGATCTCAATTGTCCCGAAAAAAAAAGCTGTCCATGGCACTGCAGAACAATACAAATTTAGCACAGCTGCTGAAGCACAGTCACCATTGAACTCATTTCCAACATATGGCATGATTTTCCTTAGATCTACAGATTGAGGGAGTTTGGTGAAAACTAAACAGTCATTCATAAATCTCAAGCCTCAGTTACCATGGTTCATGGAAAGCCAAACACTAATGCCAGTTAAGAAGACCATTTGTTTTGCAGTGCCTAGAACAAGAGTATAGAACAGGAAGAAATAAGAAAAACTGAATTTCAGTCACCCAAGATAAAGCTATGTTAAGAGAAGTGCATATCTCCTTTTGATGAACTTCAGATACAGTAGTTACGATAGGCTTTGCACACCACTTTTCCTCATATTGACCAAGATTGATATTGATATTAGTTTAACACAAGATGTGATCCTTTCAAGTTCAGCAAAGAAAATTATACTTCACAAATGTACTTTCCTAATTTTAAATTTCCTGAAACAAAATACAATACTGTTTGGGGTTTGTTTGTTGTTGGTTTTTTTTAAGAAACATGCTGCACAGTTGGAACTATTTCAATGAATATGAAAGATGACATGGCCCTGATGTTGCCATAAAGACTGATAACTACAATCAAGGCAATGATAAGCCCTTATATTAAGATAGAAACTTCAAATTATCAAAAGAAACACATCTACTGGACCTTTCTTTCTCTTACTGAATCTTGCTTCATGAATTATTTCTCTACACCACAGTCAATCTAAAAGGACAAAAAAGAATAAGGAACCTTGCACATCAGAAATGCTCTACATCGACTACATTTTTAGAGGGTGTAAATACATTAGAATATATCAATGTATATGAACAAATTAGGGTAGAAGGGTGTGTTTCAGAGGCTTTTCAGTGTGTGCACACTATTAAAATCTGTCTGAGATCTGTTTGGAGAAAGCAACAATTATATTTCTTATTAAGGAATACGCAATTACAATCCTATTTACACTTCCTGCTTCCTTCAAGAATGAAGATCTGTCTGCACTGAAGATTATAAAGTCCTGCACTATTTCACTAGGTCACCAGACTAAACAGGCCAATCCACTTTCACAGCAATTTATTCCAGATTTTCTCTTTTGGGACACCGTCTTTTATAATAAGACTGGGCCTAGCATTGTCACTGCAGGAGAGTTTTCCCCTGTAAAATTATATTGAATGCTGTTCAAACTTACAGACCAAAAACTTCTGTAAGGTCCCTAATGTATTATTTTCATGCCTATTATCTTTAAAATCTTTGTCAGATGCTGAAAAATATGATCTTGAGAATTCCCAGTTTTCCACAAAAGTTATCACAGCCATAGCTGATAGAAATGCTTTACGTACTAAACCATTATTTCAGTTCCTTTTTGTTTATGGTATTTGTCTGTCATCAGAAAAACCAGAAAGTCTACAGTTTAGATTTCTCAGGATCATAAATGGTTTGATTAAAGTACAGATGTTAATTAAGACCCAAATCTGTATCTTCATGCATAGCCAGAATAACCAGCTTGTTAGCTAGGGAAAGCCCATGATATTTAGAATATTCCATATTGTAGGTTGCAGATCACAAGTGGAAGGGTTCCAGAGTAGCTTTGTAAACTCCTCTTCAGTTGTACCAAGCAGGTTTGGGGAAGGAAACATGCATGGGACAGACTGTCTGAACTGTGCCCGTACATCTTATATGTGGCAAAAGCAGTTAGTTATGCTGTGGCAGGGGAAATCTGTGCACTGGACTGCCATCACCTTTGTTTTGGTGGAATATATTGTCCTCTGATTTTGGAAGTTTGCAAGTAGGAAAAAACGAAATTATTTTTAAAGGAGAAATAGGCATTTTTCAATATCATTACACTTTTTTTAAGAAAAAAAAAGGTCAAAATTTTAGTATGTATTTTCATTTTAATTTAAATTCCATACCTTGCATCCCAGAGGACTCAAACCAATATGAGCATTCAGCCATTCTAGCCATTACAGCTTCTAATGGGAAACATTTAGAGTGAGAATTTCCATGATAAACAATATGCAATCCAACAGTTTCCTGCACTGTCCTTTGTGATACAAAATAAAAATGGACCAGAAACTCTGCTGAGAAAAGTTTCCAGCAGATACTATGTATTGATGTTAATAAGAAACCAACAGAGTAAACAGATACTGATTTATATGGTTTATGGCCTAATCTTATGAAAGATTCTAGCACTTAAAATATTTTGGTGCTCCAACACTGAATTTTTCAGCCCGTGATTCCCTATCAGGTACCCAGAATCATGTTTTAAAAGTGACTTTCCTGCAGTGTACATGGAACCTGCGCAGCCTGGAAAACAGTGAGCACAGCATGCCTTGACCTCAGGACAAGCTGACTGGAATTAACCAAGAAAAAAATGAAGTTTGTCCCAAACCTAAAATCTCGCCACCCTCTGAAGCCAGGGCTCTACCTGAGGGCTACCTCTAAAGACAGGACTCTACCCAGGGCTGTCTGAGAGATTCCTCCATCCACTCCGTATCTACACCCGGATTCTTTTTATGAAAATAGGTTCCTGTGATCTTTCCTGCAAAACTTATGTTTTATTAAAACATAGCTGGAGGAGAGGCTGGCTTCCCATGTCCCTCTGTATAACAACTCTGTGATTAGAGCGTTCACGCAATCATGGGATTCATCTCTCCTGCCCTGAAAAGCCCCAATTCACAACACCTCTCACCCCAGGGAGGACTCTGGACCATCAGGCTGATGGTTATTTTAGAAAAGGCAGTCTCGACCCTTCTGCTGAAACAGTGCCCTTAAGCACAAACAAATTCAAGATTCCTTAGATCATAATCTAATGTTTAGGTTATTCCCAGGGCTGGGGCACACATAGAGTTTTCTCAAGATTATTTCCGTCTTCACTACATTAAATTGTTGTGGAACACACACAACACCCTAATCAAATAAAAAAAAAAAAAAAGTCTTGGGAGTACATACCATCACTAGCACTGTGTCCCTGCCATATTTTGTCAAGAAGCCAGTCATGTCACAGAGTCTGGGGCATGTTCCAGGAGTGGTCAGGAGGTCAAGCAAACCAGGACACTTGGGTGGAGGAATGTCGTGATCCTGGGGCCAGAGGACAGGCTCCCATTGGGCCTGAGCACTCCTGAAAGGCTGCTTGGGAGTCCCAGGTGGAAAGGAACTAACGCTGAGGCAAACGTAGCTTTGAGGTTCAGGCAATTGCTTACCAGAGGTTTTCTGAGTCACACCTGCTTGTTCCCATACTTAAATTCCAGTCGAGTCCCACATTTCTCACCATCTAGACCCTCTTATTGACCAACACACAAGACAGAGACACTTTTGTGCTTACCAAAATCTTTTTTATTTACAAAAAAAAAAAACCCAGACAAAAAAAAAACCCACAGCAGCAGTAGCTGAGTGCAGTTAACACTGAAAGCACTGAGTTGTTCTCTTCATGGCATAATCCTTGTCACAGCTCAGCTGACAGACTGATTATTCAGAGTATGGTGCACCTACGGTTGGGAATCATATTGCAAGGCTTATTAGGGCTTTACACTGAAACTGCCCTGTCTGCCGATAAACCCTGAAGGAAGAATTGTGCTAAATCCTATTTTCACTTCACAATATTCCTGAGGTGAAAATACAATTTTGAGGAAGTGAAATGTTTATTTTGACGTTGTGACTAATGTCTTTCCACTCCATGAAACAACAGTAAAAGGCCTTACTAACTAGATGTGGTAAACTTGAGACCAAATTCACATTCCTTTAAAACTTCCATATTCTGGGCATCTTCTTTGTAGGCCTTTACAAAATCTCTACACTTCTAATAACAAGGTGTACTTGTGTCTCTAAACAGCTCAGCAGGAAAAGCCTTTCCACTGGACTTATCAGGAATAGGAGAAAAAAAATTTGATTTTTTTTTCTTTTTTCTTCTGTTTTCATAAGCCTGTTTACTAAGACCTAGTGGCACACCTTGTAACTTCTAGTTAGGTATTCAGAATAGCAACATGACTGTAAGTTAAATATAATTTGTGAAATATATGCCATATTTGATAAAAAATGCATGTAGTCAGAATCATATGATGACTTAATTTGCATAGATGTAAAACCTGAATTTATTATACACAACCTATATTCATAAAAGTAGACAGTCACCTGGTTTCTTTCCATGGGTCTAATCTGGCAGTCCCTCACTAGAGGCAACAAAATTTTTAAAAGCAGCCAAGATGAACCAGACACGAAGGGGAAGAAGAAAAGAACAGACAACGTGCAGGAAAAGGGGTTCACACAAATATTAGTACAACTCCTTCGATCCTTTAAAAAATGGTAATCTTTGACTGACAGAAAATGGAGGGGGCAGTCAGGCAACACAGAAGCGAGTTTGATGCACTTGCAATAAGTTGATCACTTCTATAAAGCAGAAGTTTTAAGAGAAAATCTACAGGATGCAGTTTACTTTTTTAGGTAATCAGAAGATCTGTAACAGAGATGTGAAATAGAAAGTAGTTACCATCTTGAAGAGAAGTTGAACAGACTGAAGTACATCAGGGCCTGAAAACATGAACCTTCAGTGAAGGATGGGAGGAAACTTAGGCCAGCCTGGAGACAGACAGATGAATTTGTTATTATTGACATGGTGCCCATTGCAGTGAACAAATTTTCAGGAGAGACATTCAAACAGTGAGGTTGCATAGGCGTAAGCTCAGGAGATTGGTATTTAACCAACAAAGAGTAGAATAATCAAAAGACTGCAGAAATACACTGAAAGCAGAAGCCACATTCAGAAAAAGTCATCTGAGCATCTTCTGCTGAGCCACAAGCAAGATGAAACATCAGACACTGTCATGGTACAGCTGATAATGGCCACTTCCAATTAAAACAGGCACAGAAGGCCACTCCAGTATGGCTGTATTGTTCACTGCCATTTTCATCTACGGCAGATAACGCTAATAACAGTTGGAACACGGTTACTCAAACCAAGTCTTAACATTTCATCAAGCTGCTGAGACAGCTATGTGCACACCATGCTAGTAAGCAGGTTTTTTTGCTGTGTTTCAAAAGTACTAACATATAAACAGATTACAAAACTTAGGCTGCTGGGTTTGTATGTTGAAGGGAAAAAAAAAGATTCAAATGTTCTTTTCAGTTTCTGATGTGCTTAGTGCAAAGCAAACCATGAAGAAAGCAAGCCATCATAAGAAGTGCTAGTTGGCATGTAGTGTTTTTCACTGCTATAGCATTAGATATATACTGCAAGCTGGAAATAAACTATACTTGATAAGGTACATATCACTTGGGAACTACGTAAGTATCTGAGCATTACTGAGAGTTCAGCTGATCATCTGTAATTTCAAACAGAAGATGTCCTTCTCTATCAACCATGGGTCAGTATAAATTTCACGTATGCACACGTTCAAGCAACGTTTCTTCTTAATGATGAACATTTCATTTCAAGCTCCAGTTAACATCAGATACAGAAAAAAATAAAACAAGAAAAACCCCAAAAAAACAAAACAACAAGCCACACGTATTTATTTGGTTCCTGGACCCATGTGGATGCTTTTAACCTCACTCCACTCCTCACTCCACTTCCCACCCTTCTCTATTCATGTCTAAACATAAAGATATTTACATGTCTGAAAGGAACTGGAAAGCATCTG
The DNA here is from genome assembly GCA_020746105.1 of Trogon surrucura. Lineage (NCBI taxonomy): Eukaryota > Metazoa > Chordata > Aves > Trogoniformes > Trogonidae > Trogon > Trogon surrucura. The sequence continues at coordinate 13,852,077 of CM036622.1, read as the reverse complement.
TGGTATTTCCCAGAGAATCCAATAGCTCTTCTCACACAAAAGTATATTTCCACTTCATTATCTCACAGTGGCACTTCAGCAAGGGGCAGCTCAGGAAGGGCCTCTGACATAGTTGTAATCAGCAGATTCACCACTTCCACTACCTTACTTGAAAGAGAAAGATTTGAACAGAACTATTTTCAGTTGGTATCATAGAATCATAGAATGTCCTAGGCTGGAAAGGGACCTTAGAGATCATTTAATCCAACCTCCCTGTCATGGGCAGGGACGCCGCTCAACTAGATCAGGCAACACATGAGGACCAAACGGGAATCGAACCTGTGACGTTCGGTGTTTCAGCACCACACCCAACCAAGTGAGCTAAACCAGCCCTCACCCCTCACTTGAATTAGTTATGTCTGTAGTCTTTACAGGGCGAGCCATCAACAAGACGGTCTTTGGACAAATGTACTTTTACACATTGTTCAAAGTTCCTAAAACTGATGGGACTTTGAAATCATGCGGATTTCTTGTGTTTCTTAGCAGGCTCTAAATCCACAAATTCATGAGTGGCTTATTGTGATTCATATGCCACTTTCATTTTTGGCAGGTAATGCTAATGGTATTGGAGAATGATTATTTGAATGAGATCTGCACCCACTTCCCTCAAATTAGGACTCTAAAAAAGCTCAGAATGGAGCTGTCAGCATAAATACATAAAATATATGTGAACACTTACTCTGTATAGGGGTTTGACTGTACAACGCCACCCATCAGGGATGAGCAGGATGAGCAGGACTTACTATAGTTCTTGTGGAAGGTTAGGCAAGCAAAGATCTGGGGGTGGACATTGAGGAAGAGGAAATATCTACGTGTCAGTAATAGGAAAGTTATATTGTACACCTGCTTCTTAGGCATGCCATCTGTGCTCACTCATACCATAATGTAGCTTTGATGACACGCCACAGCTAAAGGGCAGGCAATATATGTCTTGCTTCATTGACACAAATGACACAACTTGGTAAAACTCACTGCTTAATGATATAAATCATGACTCTCAAACACAGTATATGACTGTTCCATATGTTTTTCAATGTTTAGATCCATGTAAAGTATTTTGATGCTGAAAGCACTGAAGGAGCATTATGGTGAAAACCAATGCACGCTAGGTAAGCAATAGCACCTTATCTATACTAATGCCGGATTTCTCATTATGTTTTGTTGGCCTGTAACTACACCTTAACATCCAGCTAACGTTGTTTACAGTAACCTAATGACGAGCAATTCTGTTCCCATTACTGCTCACAATCTCACATTAAATATTTCTTGTTTCCAAAGTAAACTGCCTTACGTAGTCAAAAGGTATCATCACATTTCTTCAAAAGCTGGATGAAACTTTAAAAGAGGAAGTGTGACCAAAAAAAAAAAAAATGTATGTGTATTTTGACTAACAGACAATATTGATGAAAAATGTTTACAATATGTTTCTTTTTTAAAGCGTTTTCCATAATGCACCTGAGAATCTTTAAGAGAGAGCTTGGTCAAAATTCAGTTTCAGTCCTGGATCTACTCTTAAATCCATTTGTGGCCTCAAGCAAATGTGTTAATTTTCCTGTTTCAGTTTCCTTGCCTTTAAATTGGGGATAGCGCGACTAACCCAAATAGCTTAGCTGCAATTTACAAGAATGAGTAACCTGATTATTAGATTTCTGAGACATGAAGCATGATTATTATTAGGACTCACTGACCAGCCAGTAAGAAGAGTGTGATACAAATAAAGGAGGATGGGTCTTTGACAATGGAAAGGTTAGTCAGTCAGTCTGTCAGTCGGAGTAGCCATGTGATGAGGCAGCTCTAGGGAGCAGATAGTTGGACCTATTGAAGTGAGAATGCCCCCTCTGTACTGACTTTCTATTTATTACCCTGCCTTACCTAAAGACCATAAAAAGCTAAGTCTTCTCTGAGAAATGAATAGGTCCAAAGCACTATAACAAATCAGCTGCAGGCAAATAAATTTTTATCTGTATAAGAGAGCTCGATGTTATTTTCTGGTGGAAATGTCAGAATTGATTAAAGACTTAGCATTTCTGCTTAAAATGAGAGAGTGGTAGATGATACATTTTAGAGGGAGAAAAAGTCTGATAACACGGAGATAATGGAGTAAATTAATTCCTGGTGTTGCTGCAGTAATTTGCTACTCAACAAACAGGGTCCAGATTTACACCACTGTACATAGTATAAATGGGAGTGCCTTTTAATAACTATGATGAAAATACTCTCCCCACTGGCAAGGTCAATATTATTAATTGTTACTCCTATTACTAACCTTTGGGCTTGTGTATCCTCCATAGATTAATGATTATTCGATAACTGTGCTACAAGGTTGCACTTCCTAATAGCAATTAATAGAAGGGTGTACCACTGGCTAACTAGGGAAAGCACTGACATACCAACTTCGTGGTCTTGGTCTTTGTTTCTGAGACATGCAAAGGTGGCTACAGGAGCTGTACCTGTCCCTTCCCAGAGCTGAAAAAGGAAATCTGCCTCAAAGTCAGGACAAATAAAAACCAGACATTGGGCTGCCATCCAGGGTCCCCTCTCTTCTCGGTCTCCTGTGGAATGAGAAACGGTCTCAGCTTTCAGGGAAACCTGCGCTCACCGCCAGGCTCATTCTCCAGGACTTCCACTTCCAAATCCTGCATCAGCGAAGATGGGAAAGAAGGTCTCAAAAACAAAAGAGAGAACAAGTCCCTCCCCAAGGAGAAGTTACACGGAGAAAGGCAATTCTTAGCCGGCGACACTGAGGAGCACGTGGTGACAGGTGAAACACCAGGCGAGAGGAACCGGGGGGGGATGCGCGGCGGGACCGGGACCCGGCGGGGCAACGGGGCTGCCAGGCGCCGGCGGGCGGGCCGCCACCGTCCCGCGGGGGTCGCGGAGCCTCTGCCTCGGCTGCCTGAAATGGGTGGTGGCCGCGGGGCGCTGCCCGCCCGAAAAGGAGCCGCCGCCGGGGCGCGGGGGGGGAGCGGAGCAGGGAGGGTGGGCAGGGGGCGCGGGGGCAGCTGCGGGAAGAAAGGAAGGATGGAGTGAAGGGGGAAAGCGGGGAGGGGGCCGGCGGGGGAACGCGATGCGGGGGCGCAGTGGGGTTCTGGCCCCTCTCGCAGGACAAGAGGGGGCGGCAGAGATGGACACCGCCGCCCCCCCCCCCCCCCCCCCCCGCTTGCAGACTCCGCGCACACACAGACACACAAAACCACAAACACACACACAAACATACACGCAAACACAGACGCAGCCGCCGCGCTCCAGCCGCTGCTCGTCCGTCAACCCCCCCTCGGCAGGAGGCAGCAGGCGTGGAGCGGGCAGCGGCGAAGGAAGCGGAGCCCCCCCGGCCGCAGCCGGCCTCCCGCCGCCGCGCTGCCCCGACGGCACCGCCGCCCCCTCCCCGGGGGACAGCGCGCACCTCACCGCCCGAAGGGACTGAACGAGGCAGCGGGCGGGGGGGAGAGGGGGACACAGACACACACGGACACACAGACAGAGAGACAGACAGAGGCCGGGCTGCCACCGCCGGTACCTTGCTGCCCTGGTGTTTTCCGTCCGGGTTCCTGATTGCTGAGACAGTTCGGGAGCGGAGCCGAGCGGGCGGCTGAGTGAGTGAGTGAGTGAGTGTATGCGTGTGTGTGTGTGTGTGTGTGTGTGTGTCTGTGTGTGTGTCTCTCTGTGTGTGTGTGTGTCTGTGTGTGTGTGTGTGTGTCTGTGTGTGTGTGTGTGTGTCTGTGTGCGAGCGAGAGCAGCGAGAGAGAGCGAGAGAGACTCTCCCCCTTCCCCCTCCCCCTCCTCCTCCTCGCTCTCCTTCCTTTAAACGCCCACTCCTGATGGGTGAAAAGACAACTTGAACTTCAGTGCAATTAACTTCGCCGGCGCCTCGGAAGCCGGAGGTGTCGCCGGCCTCGCCCGCCGCGCTCCCATGAGTGAGTCGGTCCCGCTCCTTCGGCGTCGCTCCTCGGGGACGGGAAGGGGGGGGACGGGGCCGTGCCGAGGGCATCCGCCGGTGGTGATTTACCGAGGCCTGCGGTGCCGACCCGGGAGGGCGGGCGGCGGGGGTGCGGGGGGCTCTGGGCTTGGCGCTGCCGCTGCCTCCCGAAGCCTCCCGGCCGGCGCGGGCTCACACCTGCCGCCGCGCCGCTGTCGGCCGCCGGCCCCGCTGCGCTCTCGCTGCCCGCCGCCGCCGCCTCACCCGCCACCGACACGGGAAGGGGAGCGGCGGGTGGGGGCAGAGAGGAAAAAAAAACGAAGAGGGAAAAAAAAAAAACAGAACCCTAAAAGTTTGGCAAACTTCTTCCCCGGCGCCGCGCGTCTCTCGGCAGCGGCAGCGCTGGGCGGCGGCAGCCCCGACGGCGGGGGGCGAAGCGGCGGCCCGGAGAGGGCGTGGGGGTCGCGGGAACGCGGCGAGGGGGGGGGGCGGGGGTCGTGGGGTGGCGCTTCCGCGGGGCGCGGGGGTTGCGCGGGCGGCGGATCGCCCCGGCGGGGGCGCGCCCGTGGCGGTGGGTGGCACGTCCTCCTCCCCCCGCCCGCCCGCCCGCCCGCGGCACGGCCGGGCGCTGCCGCTGTCACGGGGAGCGGTGCCAGGAACTCGCCTCTGTGCTCCAGGATTTTATTTGTGATTTTTTTCCGCTCCGTCTCCAAACCCGCCACCCGAGGTTTTGCTCGACCCGCCGTCCTTTTGTCGCCGTCTCCGCTCGCTGCCCGAGGGAGCGCTCCTGACGGGAGCACCTGCCCGGCCCGGAGTTTCCCTCGGCCAGGCTCCAGGCTTCTCAGACGGCGAGAGAAACTTCGCTAAAATGCAAGTTTGGTGAAATACTTTGCACCGGCTCCCGAGCTGAAACGAGTTTAAACTCACGAAAGCTCTCTGCTGGTTTTAGTCCGTCCAGCTGAGCGCAGCGCTTCTGCGAGAATAATTCGCAAATTCAGATGCCGAGACTCCAGGGCATATGATCCCGTAGTGCCCTTTCATTCCGGTCCACGCTGCTCGGGTGGGAGTTAGCAGCAGCCCCTTATTTCTTCTTTATATTATTTTAGTACCGTGGATTCGTATATTTGTCTGCTGTAGTCTGCTGGCAAACATTAGCATTCAAGCTTACATTTTTGACAAATGTGCAGACAGGAATAGCATGAATAGGCATCTTAAATATTAACAACCTAAGCATCTGTTGTGAAACAAATTTAATATATTTACTCTGTTTTTCTCACATTGTTAGAAAAGGTTACAATAAGTGTAAAATTTCAGCTGTAGTTAGCACAAGGAATGCTTGGATATTTCACTATCTCTTCAAGCATTTAACACAATCACCAGATAGAAAATGTGTCAAATCAGGCGCACTATTCAAAAACAACTTGAAACAGTAAGCGTAGAGTGTAAAGACATGAATGTAGGATGTTCTCGGCTTTTTGTATCTTCTAATTACTCGGCAGCACTATTTGTAGAATTTTAGGGTGCTCTTTTCAGTCCTATGTATGCTCTTTAATACATTTATACATATGCTCATTTTCTAATTAATTTTCTATTTGAGATTGTTATTAGTGTTACCTTGCTTTTCAAGTCAAAGCCATGGTTAGCACAGAAATATGTAACAACGCAGAGTAGGTAACAAAATGAGCAGGCAGAAAATGCAACATATTCACGTAGAAGCATGCATCTAAACAGATAGCACATGCATGTAGTAAGGCAATAGAAGAGAAATTAAAATCACTGGCTACTATGCTATGTATGCCCACTCCTGAATACAAACAGCTAGTGGAAAAGAAACAACTGACTCTGAGGAATTCCTCCATCCCTGGAATAAAACTGTTCTGAGTAGAACAAGAGCAGAGAAGAGTGAAGTCTCCCAACAAGGCTGTAGAGTTATTTCAGGCATCAGTGCATTCCTTCCCTTTTTCCCACAAGTTCAAATATGTAATAAATAAGTCCTTTGTATGCAAAAGAGTTTACTAGAACAAAAAAATATTTAAATGGAATGCTTTTTGTGCACACACTTGGAAAAACTGGCCGTTTCCTTTTTATAGTCTTTGTTCTTAATACTTTAAATAGGAAAATAACTCTTGCAGCTTCTCTGCTGTTACTTTAGCATAGACACATGAATTCTAACCTGCTGCGGTGCGCTGCCCAGAACGCCCCTTACAGCACTCGCGCTCCAGTCGATCTGTAACTCGCTCGTGGGACACCGTGCTTTGGCAGAACAAGACGCACAGAGAATCTGCTGTGGTAGCCTGGGCTCCTAGGTGAGCGCGGCACCTTTTCGGTTCACAGTGTAGGCCCAGCTGATGAGCACCTGCCCTCTGTGGCTCTGCTTCCCAAGGCAGGGCAGGCAGCGGCAGCTCTGCCTGCAGTGCTGCCAGCATCCCACGGGCCCTGTGGCCACGTCCATCCTGCTAGGGACATGGGCACATCCACCCCTTCAGCACAAGAAAACCCCTCTCTAGAGTAGGGAAGTCCTGAGTAAGCACCGGCTCATCCCACATTTCAGGTTTGGGCTAGAGAGGGGTTGAAATGTGTGCGACTTGTTCAGAAGGTGGTCAGCTCAAGCCTGGTGTTCTTGGAAACAAACAAACACCCAAATCTTTTGATTGTATCAACTACTCAGTTCTTGGAAGCGTTGTTCGCCTTTTTATTGTCACCTACTTTTTAAGCTAAGCATTTTCAGATAAATTTGAAGTCCTTCTTAAGGTTTCCATCTGTATTTGGAAAAAAAAAAAAAAACCCTCAAGGAGATTATTAATAAAATAGTTTGCAATATATAAAAGAGATATATTAGAAGTAGATTTCTGAATTAAAACTGGAGGAACTATGACTTCTGAAATGTTTTAGTCATATTTCTAAGAACTACGCTATTTTAACATAGATACTACTGAAGCTTTTTATTACCTTCTTGTACATAACTGCCATTGCTCTCTCTAGATATATTTAATATATATCCATTGAAGCCACAAACTTTCCTTCCACAATAGTTTAAACACATCTGGAACATTTTACTTTCTTATAATTTATGTTAATAGACGTGGAGTGTATATACAATCTTCACAGAAATCATTGCTTTTTCCAGAGGGGAATTATTTTACTTTCAGTCAGGGAATATATTTATAAGAACAAAATAACTCAAAGTATGGGCAATTCTATATATCATTTTATTTTGTGTTATATTAGGTTGATTATATAAAGCTTTCATTTAGAGCGATGGGATGATGAAATTACAGAGGAATGATTGGCTTTTGTTTTTTCAAACGGTTCAAGTTGAGGGCTGCAAAAATGAATGTTTTTGGTACAGTTCTTTGAGTATGTAATATTTTTCATAGAATTCTGACAAATTAATTTAATTGAAAAGCCACAAGTCTCTTAGCACGGGAGGCTCTCTTTTCAGGTAAAATGGGAGTTCTGCTTTTGCCATTATAGGCATCAGGCTTCAGTAATCTGCTTCTCTTGTGGAATGAACACTTTCGACTTAAAGCTATCATGCACCTACTGTTTATTTACGCTGCATTAAACTGACAGCACAGCAATCAGAGGAAAAATATTACTTACTTTCCTGAAGTAAACACCAGTTTATAGGTTGGTGCATGTATTTATATTCCTGTCGCCACTAAATAATGGCTGTCTCCATTTTAATATCTACCTGTGGTGTTATCCAGGGCAGCTGGCTCTTCCTTGTTTAAAATGAGGTACAAAAAAAAAAGAAAGGGAAGGGGGGTGGTGAAGAGGAAAAGAAAGTTTTGTTATCATTCTACTCCAAAAGGAACTTAATAGAAAAGTGATTCAGTATTCGTTTCTGTGGCATGCAGAAGTCAGTTTTAAAGACATAGTATTCAGTTTGACTTGGTGTATTTGAATTGCATCTCAAACAGGGAAAACAGAATTCCTTAACAGTATTTGTCTATCTAAGTCACTGAAATTGTATATTCAGGCAATGGCAGATTAAGGGCAGAAGCATTTTATTAATAACTGAAAGCACATATGTGTGTGTGATGAAAAATGTTCTGCAAATCTGTCACTATGCAATCAAGTGCATTTTTTAAACTTTAGTTGTCACAAAGTTGCTACTGATTCTAAAAAAAAAAAAAAAAGTAAAACAGTTTGACGGTTAAAGAGTAACTTACAGTTCTTATTGCTTGTTATACTGAAATTTTGCAACTTTATAAAGTCCAAGTCAGAAAACCCTATTGATGGCACTTTTAATCTTGGATTAATACATCGAAGTAGCTGGCATTTGAACCACAGATAACCACAGTCAGAATAACCTACGGTTTACAAAAAGCTTCCCTAAATTCTCTGTCAGAGGATTCTACCCGAGAGGTGCATTTTTTTTCCTCAGATTCTGAAATCGTTATATTTAACATTAAGCTAGCTTGTATGCCAGTTTCTATGTGAGTGGTATCATGAACTCTCAACAGCCTCAACCACAACTTGTAACTGTTACTTCAAAAAGGATATACTATAATGTTCTCTTCACAAATGTAGGTGTTTTCGAACATTTGCGATTCTGTGGCATCGAAGTTTACCACAGTTATCACCAACACTTCATTACTTAATTGATATCCGTTTCATTGCTTTGCAAATGTCAACTTTCAAAAGGTTTCTGCACTGCATTGCTCTCAGTAGGTACAAATCTTGATAAACATGAATTTTTAAGTCTTACCGGTACTGATCTTGTTCATGTGTTCTAACCTGGTCTTCATGCCCTGCGTGAGCTGTAATCCACTCTTAAACTGTGTAATCTGGTGCAGTGTAGTAGGAATGGCGTAGTAATAGTAGAGTACAGTAGTAGAGCATAGTAACATACCTCAGGCACCTTCTGAATTGTAAATACTCCTTTTAAACTTGCTGGGCCTGACTTTCCTCCCATGCACACGGATGTATCACTGCAGAGGTTGGTAGAACCCTGTTTTTACAGTTCTTGTAGGGGATTGGAGCTGGGTTTTCAGATGGGCTGAGGGACACACTGACACTTAATATTTATGACAAGGTCGTCTTTTAACTATTTATTTAGAATACCATTACGCAGTGATCTCTTTGGAGATCAGTTCTCCCGTGAGAATATGCGTGTTTGCATGTGCTGGGATTAGGATAGGCTGTAAGAAGAATTCCTTTCACTGTAGCGTGGGCCAGCTCCTTCCTCTGAGCTGTCATAAAGTTTCATTGGGAACACATCTTCCACAGCTGTGGGTTCACAAGAGTCAGCTCTCGCCACTTCGTACTTTTTGGTCGTGAACTGCAGGTTAGAGAGGCAGGAGAGTCTGCGTGCCCGCACATGGACCTCGGTCACCCCAGCTGCACCTGGGTGCAGAACATCAGGATGGGCCACCTCCGTCAGCCGTGTTGGCCTTGCATAACTCCCAGCCACTGTCTGCTTTATCTCTTTCCCTTGGCACATTATGACATGATATGTCCTGAGGAGATGAGGGGAGGTGCTGTAAACCTCGAGCGCATCTCATCTTCCCAGGATCCTGCTCTGACAGGATTTACTTGGCCAGCAGCAATCATTTGTGTGTCGCTCCACTTGCTGCTCGCTAGAAATGGTGATGCACTTGGATCATAGATACCTGGAGGATTGCCTCATAATATTTTCTGGTGTCTGGAGTTCTGGTTTCAACCCTGACGGAAATGTGTTATCTTGAGTAGGTAACTGACCGTGCCATGTTTTCAATCCTTAATGCCGCAACCCTGATTTTGAAAATGCTCAGCACTCGCAACTCCCTATGAAAGGAAGCTGCAGCCCACAATCCCTTTATAAATGCGGCCTTAATATGCCTCTGATTTATTTACCCAACTATAAAGTTAGTAATATATATTAGTTTATTGGTAATGTATTAGCAATACATATTTTTCGTAGAACACTGAAGGATTAATTAATTCTTTACATTTGTAAATCAGACCTGAAGTGGAAAACATTGTACAGCACAAGTGCAAAGAGTTGCTGCTCTGAACTCAAACCCACATGCAAAGGTACCACAAAGGTATTTCTTTTCAGTAACTGTACTTAGAATATATTTCTGTTTGTAACAGACAGGTAATTAAAAACATTTTCAATGATCAGGGGAAAACTCTAAATATCGTACATGCCCTGTATTCCCCATTCTAATACATTACATACAAGGCAGAGAGGAGGGGAGAGGGAGCGTGAGAGAGTGTGCGTGCACACAAACCCACAGAAGAACCAAAGGCAAGTAACGAAGTGGAGAGAAATTGCAGAGTGGGTTTTAGAATGTTTATAATCAAAGATTCAATTAATATTTTTGTGGAGAGACATATTAGGAAGATTTTAAATCATTAACTCTTTTCATCATAGGTGGGCTTCCTCGCTAAATGTAAGAAGTCTCAGGAATAATTAAAGGCAACTTAAAATTTAAAAAGTGACAGTTTTGGCTTCCAAGAATTCATTGTAATATAATAATACCTTATGCTTTTTCGTGTTACTTCTGCACTAGACATTTAATTACGGTCTTTGTGAGACATGTTATCTGTATAGTAACCTATGCATAAAAAGAATGATATATACTCTTACATGCAAGCTCTTGCTTGCCAGCTTTCTTTTTAAGATTATAGATTAAGAGCTCCAATCCAGAATGTTCACGTCTTCAATGAAAACAACTTAATTTTACACCATTTGCAGGAGGAATGGGGCATTTAGTGTAGTAGTGTTTCTTCTGTAGTTACATTTCTTTTTGCAATAATACTTGAACTGTTGTTTAGCAGGGCTTGTTTTTTGTTTGTTGTTTTTCGGGAGGGTGCAAACTCAGCGTTTCTTTGCTTGTTCAAAGGATATATTTTAGAATGCCAAATGAACAAGTATGCTTAAATTGTATATTGAGAAGTAAGGTTTTAAAAAATAATCTAGAAGTAGTTTAGTAGGTTTTTTACATGTGCAGCTTAATGTTTGGAGGGAATGTGAAGCTTGCCTTTTCCATGTCAGATACTGACTATTGACTGAAACATGTTCTGGATAGTGTGAATTTACAGGATTCGTAACATCATCCACGCACTTCTGTGGAAAAATGAGTATATTTGCAAAAAAGTTCAGGTGCATAAAATTAGGAGTATTTATTTTGATACACTTGTGGATTCCTATAGCTGTGCAGCTTGTGAAAAGTGTTCCTTCGCATACTGAACTTCCCACACTTCCCCATGTTTTGCACTGCGGTCACTGTAGGACGAGGCACAATGGGAACCGCATCCAACTGTTGTAGAGCGGAGCTTCTCAATCGATCGTACATGTGTCTTCTTTCAGGTTTTGTTTTTCGCTTCTTAAGTAGCAGTATTGTGCAGGCATGGTACAATATTGGTGTTGAGCTCCTAGTTTCATTATGCTTTGTAAGAAAATCTCACAGTAAAATCAATCACAGTCAATCTCTGTCCTATTGACTGTATTTTATCGACTTTCTTTTTCTTTCTTGTTTTCTTCACTTGACTCGATGAATACCATAATCCTTTTGGCCATTTCTGAAGAATTTTGGTATAATCTTTTTGAGATAAAAGATGTAATAATTTTATAATAACCTTTTTTATGTTTGAAACTTGTGATTCCACTACTTACTTTCTTTCGACTGCCTGTCCTATGAGAAACTGCCTTCTGAATTTCTACTTAAAATGACAACTAGGATAGTTACAGGTGTAGTCATTATTTTCTGAGCATTCCAGAAAATTTTGTAGATACCATGCAAGAAAATTGAACCAGTAGAATTTTTTTTGTGTCGGTGGCCTGGTGACAGATATGTCTTGAGAAGTATTAGACTGCCTAATCAACTGCATTTCCAAGCAGTATTTGCTATAGGTTCTGTCTCTTTAAAAATGCAGTCTCCTCTATTTGCCCTATTAATTGTTGATATGTTGCCATCCACGAGACAAAAATTAGAGCTGTAATTAAATAATCATGTGATGCTCCTTAGTGCCAGTGAGAGCAAACTCATTTTTCCAGGCCCTGATGGTCACTGATTATTGTATTACTACTGGCTTGCTTTATTTTTTTTTAATGGCTCTATATTGCTGGGTTACCTAACCACTGCCCTTCTTTTCAAAATTAAAGGAATTGAAGAACATTAAGTCACTTAATTGGCCAGTGGTCTACGGGGACACAAAGTAGTCATACCTTCTCTGTTTTTTGGTCACTCAATTGGTTCTACTGGGAGAACTACATCAGTGGTGTGGTTGCGTGCCATTTAATTTACACTGGTGTTTTGGCTGGGATGGATGCATATAGGGAATGCCAGGAGAATTACAAAAGGAGCAGGGTATTAAAATTCAGAAATGATTAAAATTGAAATAAAAGGATGCTGCTTCTTTGCCAGTACTCTGGCAGTCATAATGACACATAGAGATTAGTTTCCACCTTCATCTTTTCCTTCTTTCTCATTTCCTCTTGTTTATTGTTGACACATTTTCCTTATGTCTCTGCTTCTCGGTGCTTTTTTTCACTGTTACATATTCCTACTTTTTCTCTTTCCTTAAGCATGGAGAAGCTTACTTAACCTTATTATAACAATAACAGAATAGGTTATTAATATTTAATATGCACATGATTAAAATTTCTCTCTTAAACATAGGTCAGCTCTATTATTAACTGACATGTTATTTTTCATTAAAAAAATCTTTATTCTGCCCTTACGGTTTCTCAAACACCCTTTACTTTGGTGGTGATTTAACACATAATGTTTAGAAAACTGTGTTAGGCTAGTGAAAAAAAAGAACTTACCAGTCATGGATAATCAATTATGCATGAATTCAGATATAACAGATGGAAACTGGTGAGTTAAAGTTTCTCTTTAGCTTCGTGATTTTTTTGTTTTGTTTTTGTGACACCTGTCTCTTATGTATAGATAAACATCTAACATAGCATACTGCTTTTCATGCATCTTTGTGTTTTTTTGCTTTTTGGGTTTGGGTTTTTTTGTTTCTTTTTGGTTTTGTCGATGTGGCATAAACTCATTTTCCCCTGTTTATAACTTACTATTTTTAATTTGTTTGTCTGCTAGCACTTCTATACTGCCTTCCTTTTCCAGGACTAAATTGTCCTGTGATGAAGCTAGCATTTAATCTTCTAATAAATTACACAATGTCATTTAACCTTAAAATTGTGTCAGTGCGATATTTTAAATTGTAGGAGTTTGCTTCTGCCTTCAGCTGCTCATGGCCTACAGTGTTATGACATGAAAGCAACAGGGTAGGCTGTGGCTCCACATATATATTCATATATGCATATACACACATTCTTGTGATTGTCATACTTATATAGGCATTCCCTCCAAAGGCATTAATTAAATTTCTTTCGGCCATTTGACAACGCAGCAGATTGTTTTACGACTTTTTATTAAAAAGTTCAATATGGACAGGGCATAATATTTCTTTTGGTTATAGAAGTGTTTTTGCAATCAAGCAAAAAAGACGATAACCCTTTGTGATATGCCCACAGCAACAACCAGTTGGTATTAAGTAAAAGAGCTAACTATGTTTTCTTTATCTTTTTACACAAAAATACCTAAAAGGCTTAGATGTGACATGACAGGGTTTTTACTGTAGCTCATTCATAGGAGTGTATTCAGGAATTCTTGTATTTGAAGGTGTGCTGTGCTTCAGAAACACAGGAGGAAGTTGATTTGGACATTACTTTTCTATGACCGCAATAATTTGGAGCATTTCTTCACCTGGCTCCACCTACCTTTGAAGTGGCATATTTTCAGATGTGGTGCAGCGAGATTTTTCCATCTGTATACCTATTAAAAAAATGAGTTTAGAGAACGCACCGCATCTTTTTCATAAGTGAAACATTTCAAAATTTCTCGTGAGCATTTTACCAACGTTCGTGAAGAAAAAAATCTAATACAGGAAGGAGTTTGTACTGTAACCTGCCAGAAATGAATTTATGGAAGATCCTGAGGAAATGAACATGGACGCTGTGAAAATAATTAGTTTCAATTGTTATTTCGTCTATCACAGCTGAAGCTCTGCTAGGAAACTTCACTATGCATGCCTCAGTTTCTTCTTACTCAGCTATTCTTATGTCAACATAAAGCACAAACTAGCCCCCCAAATTTTTGTATTTAATGCAGGAACTGGTTTTGACATGCTTATTCAGGCATTTCCTTCTAGTACATGCATGAGTATAAATGAACTATCATAAATATTAACCTCATTTTGCCCTAACCCCCCCCAATATTCTAGTGGGTTCCAAACTGCTGCTCTCCATCTCAGGTTGTTGAAATTGTAGCCACTTAGGAGGAAATCTACAAATGTGAGTTGTTTTAGCAAATAAATACATTAAAGACTTGAATGCATTTATGTTAACTTCTCCCTTTTTTGCTGTTTTTCTAAATCAGAGCAAGTATTTTGAATATTTACAGGGTACTTTGAGTAACAATTTGAAGTGACTTGTTTTTGCCTTACGTTGTTTGCATTCGAAATAAGCTTACTCTGACACATGTACAAATGTCCTTCATCTTAGTGACACCACACATGCTAAAGCTTTTTTATGTTAGCACCTGAATATTAACAGGTACCTCGTTCCTGCAAAGAACTGTGAATATTAACAGCTAATTGCTCTTGAAAAGAACTGTGAAAAATTCATTCATTTAGTCTTTGTTATTGTGGAATCATCTGAGTTTGAGATTGGAACGAGCTCTAGAAGAAAAAGCTAATTCGGACAAAACCACCGACTTTCAATTTGTTTTACACCAAAACCACACATTTTGCATGTATTTTATGTACAATGAATATTGACTCCTGTCAAGTTAGGCTGTGATTAGATGCACAGTTTTACTTAAAAGGTTTTGAACCTTAGAAAAAGTGTAGCAGAAACTGGGCAGAGCTCTGAGTTAACAATGAAACTGGAAACAGGACATTTCATGTGGTTTTGGGTTTCATAATGAAAGTTTGACATAGTTCAAGTCATCAATCAGTTCTAACCATTTCCTTAGACTTAAACTCTTCCATGTTTTCAATTTTTATTGATATCTTTTATTCATACTAGCAGGTTAAAGAAAAAGATGCTTGTCCCATTCATGAAGTATTCCTATGTACAAGTCACTGCGGTTTGGGCTCGGCAGTGTGAGCATCCTGACACTTAAATAATCCTCTGTAGTGCTAACCACAATGGTTCAGGCTGTTCTCTACCATAATGTGCAACTCTGCTCTGGCTGTGTGAAATAATTCATCCTCACCCAGAATTGATTGATCTGTATTCCTAAAAACATCTTTTTTTTTTTTTTTTTTTTTGACTGGGAAAGAAATACAGTGTTTGGAGGTGATGGGAAAGAAGTCAGGAAAGGGAAGAGAAGTGGAATTGGTCAGCAGCACTGCAAACCACTTCAGAGATAACTTGATGTAACTTTAATTTTAACAAGTGAACATAACTTGAGCTTTGGCTTTATATGTCCAGGGATCATGGCTCCTGTACTATTAAATTAATAGAGTTTCTGTTCAGACACATCCCCAAAATAAATGCTTATCAACTGGTTCTTCTTTTAGGTTATAATTATATGCCTGTCTCATGCCTAGGAGTTACCTAGTGCTGTGATGATCAGGCTTTTAACAGGAACCACTCTTTTTTCTTCTCCCCATGTCCCACATTAAACACCTTCACATGATAGGCCTAAAAATTATACCTCTGGGGAGAAAGCTGTGAAATTACTGACCTGCTGGACATACACTTAAGACATAGGTGACTTGGCTGATCCTAAGATGCCAGCTTTCCTCCTTTCTTCCAGCTGCCTAATTGCATTAAATATTATTATATGAAGTTCTATTGCATATTTTTGTTTGTTCTTTTTTGTGGAAGTAGTTAACTGTAGCTGCCACATGGAAATTACGAGCATGACTCATCAAGGATCTAGTCTACAGTTATTGATAGAAGATGATATGGTCCACAAAATATGCTTTTTTTTAAGTTAAAGCTTTTTATTTGAAGTAGTTCTGAAATCCGTAGTCATAAAAAAATACTGGCTTATATTAAATAACATAGATAGCTTTTGTGGAAGTTACAATGCTGATGTGCTTAGGAAGTGAACTCAGCTTGTCCACATAGCAGGTGGAGGCTGTGCAGCTACAGATTTATGTGATTAATCCATTAATACTCGTTGCTGTGATATTTTGTGGGAAAGTGGACATCTGTCTATTACAATTTCAACTGGCTAGGATTTCTCATGGCAACCAGAGTGGAAAGACTCCCTTTTCTCATTAGCGGTCATATTCACCCTTCATTTCATCATGATAAACAGTTTTGTTGGGGTTTGCTCCATAATTTTTTTCAGCATTTTGCCTCTCTGTGACTTGTTTGGCACCAAGGGGCAAACTGAAATCACTGTTTGGGCCATATCAGCAAATATATCTATTTATTTCAGTCGTTTGAGTGTCTTAGTCAAAATAGACATATGGCGATGAAAGAGGCTTGCAGGAAACTGTGCAGTAGTTTGACTAAAAGTAACTTGTTTTACCCAAAACTAAATTTTGAATATACTTATTCAACACTTATTTTTTAAAAGAAAGATTCTGTGATTGAAATACACTGCAGAAAATGTTTGCAGGAGTAAACGAGCCTCATCACAAAGGCAATCAATAGGGACATGTCTGTTTGTATATGATTTTACATATCTGCAAGCTAGCTGAGACATTCAACTAGAAAATGCTGCACCGTGGGACACTGTGTAGATATCTGATACTTTCCAAGGGATTTGGGGTCTGTCAACTAATGAATGCACTACATGTATCCATATATGTAGTTTTTTCACCTCTGACAAATATGGTAAGGATAATTCACTTAATAAGCAATTAAGCGCAGTTCAATACAGCTGACTATCGTAAGTTAAATATTCATTTTACATAACTGTTTCAGGACATCGTGTGTGAGAGAACACAAACGAGCAGAAATTGCTCATGCAAAATGTGAGAGGGGACGACAGCTTGTGTGCGATGCCTTTCAGTGCTATGAATTTCATTTCATAGCACTTTTGCTTTTTGACAGGCATCCTATCCAGGCTGGGGCAGGTTGCAGTCAAAAAAATCTAGGTTGGTATGTAACTTTTGAGTTCAGCGTGGGGGATGTTGCAGAATGCTGTGATTCACATCGGTGCGCATTGGATTCTTGGGTCGTATGTAAATCGAGATTGCCGCAGTCAGGTTGGTTAAAGAGCTTGAGCGTCAGGCAGTTATTGCCGTTCAGGAAGGGAAGTCACTCTGAGGGGACTGAAAAACAACTTCAGCCCACGGTGCAAAACTTGTAGGGCCACGGGACTGTGGCCGTGCCGCAGCAATGACTGTGCCGAGGCTTGCACGGACGGACGTGGGAGAGTAGGGCGCATCCTTCCCCTTCCCCTGCACTTCCCCACAGCTATTAGGCACAAGCCCACGAGGGAGCCATCCATGCTTTGGCCATAGATGTTTACTTTCAGAAAGCTACGGACTGGTATTTTCATTGTCGTGCTGTCTACCAGTTACCATTAGCTGTAGATGTGCATGCATGGAAAATGCTTTCCAATCCCCACCGACGCAAGTTTCCCACCAGTCCCACCACCGCTGCACGGCTTTGCATCACCTCCAGCATGGGTGGGTGCTTACGAGCTACCCAAGTGGCCACAGAATTGTCAGAAGTACGTATGTATAAAACCCAATCAGCCTGATCTCCCCAAAGAAATCTGATAAAAGAGAATACACAGCCATGCTGGTTTTGCTCTGCTGCCAGGTCATTTCTGTTTGCGTTGCACTAGAGCCAAGCCTCAAGATTTGGGCCCGTGTTTCCTAATCTATTTTGTGAAAGAAAAGATTGGAATAGGGACCTTAGGAGGCACTGAGGCAGCATGCCACACTGGAGAATTTGTTTTGTTTCGCAGCTACTGAGACTGCGGCTCAAGAGTTAATTCAATGTGGGGTTGAAAAAAATGCAGTCCAACTTTTTAAGTATGTGCCTTATTTCAACAGAACCTAGTGCAAAATGCATTTGTGTATCGTAAACACGGTGCAGCAACTTTATTGAGGATTAATAAGCTTTATTAAGGATATATTTGTCTGCTGTACATTGACTAGAAGCTATGAAAAATGTGATGTTACTGTTGCCGCATGTTTAAATGATTGCCTGCATATGTATCCATGACAATATCTATTCATCTCCTGTTCTTTATATATGTTTTTATTATAAATATCTTTATTCTAGTGGAACATTTGAATATCAAAGTTGACACGTTGAAGTGCAAATTGGAATAGGCCAACTGAAAATCAGATATCTGTATCTTGAATTTATTCCAAGTAGTTTGGTATTGATAAGAGATATCTGATTGTTGTCTATATGTCAAGACATAGCAGCCTTCAGTAATTCCTGCTTTCTAGTCAAAGCAGGAGCTCCATGCTCAGCCTTCCGAGTCTGTAGTAAATACTTTACCAGGCATAAGTGATGTACAGGAATTAGATTAATCCGTGTTGTAGGGAGTTTATAAGGTTTCGGACATACACGCAGTTTCAAGAAGAGAGTTCTTTTCCATAGTAATTTATCTCACACATAGGAAGCATATGCACGATTATATAATTAACAGAATATTCGTTTGTCAGTGTTTGGTTAGTGTGCATAATAATATCATTATTAGGCCTTCTGTGCTCCTGTGTTATCAGATTGTTATCTCCCCGCTCCTTTAATTCACTGTCTCTGCTTTTTGGATTAATCAGTTTGTTTTAATCTGAACATTTTAAGGTTTGTTTTGGCCATGAAGGGGATGGTTTGTGAGCACAAAACCAAAAGTTATTTTAAAGCAGATTTGAATCTTTTTGTGGTGTTTTCCTGATTGTTTGTTGGTGGTTTTTTTTTATTGTCATATCTGATAATCATTTGTATAAGGTGGTATTTTAGTCCCAAATCTTGTTCCAAATTATATTTGTAAATATCTGCTCTATCGTAATCAGCTCTGCATCTCTCAAATTATCTTCAATGTACTTTTCCTCTATCATACTGCAGGCAGCATACTGCCAGCTGGAATTCTTATCCTTCGTGATTTTCTTCTCCAGTAGTCAATCTTGCTCACTGCTGAAGTTTACTGTATCAGACTTTCCTGAAAAGGATGAAAAATGATAAAATGTTGGTATTTTCCATTGTGATGGCAAAGTTTGAACTGAACTAGTTAACACCATTTTTCCTCCAAATATTCAAATGTATCGGGAGATAATAATTCTTTTTTCTTTTTTTTTTTTTTTGGAGGGACTGAAAAATATTCAATCTATTTTGTTGGAAAAAAGATCGGTTTCTAAATAAACAAGCTGCTAGATAGTTATCCCTTGATTGTATCTTATGGAAGATGTCATCTACATTTTCCCTTGTTTTTCTTTGTGAAACGTGTTACTTTTTTTTTTTTTTTTTTTTTCCCTTTTCAGCACTCTCAGTAACAATCTTAGTAACCTTTTTCAGGACATGCAACATAGTACAACTTTTCACATTTCCTATGTATGCCACCTCCACTTGCTCTGCTTTGAATAATAGCATTATGTAACAGTGTATTCATTTCTGAGCCTTGCATTTCTTTGCTTCTGAGATTATAATCTATTTTGTGCATTGCTGAATATGATAAATATTTCATGTATTTCACCCTATTACCATTTTCTTTTTCCTGTATGTGTGTTTTTGTGTATTTCGGGAAACGTCAACTTGCTTCTTTACCTAATTCTTGATGCATTCCTCTTCTTTTATATTAAGTAATATATGCGTAGTGATAATCTTGCTCTTCACAGATTTATTGATTTGCCTTTGCTTTGTTCAGAGGCTGTGCTATTTTGCATGTTACAGAACCGGTATTACCCTCCCCGCTTGCCTGGTTTTGCTGTTGCTTCAAGTTTGTATGTGCAATTCCGTGTGGGGTTTTATTTGTTTGTTGGGGTTTTTTTTTAAGTCACTATCCTAAATATTTTAGCTTTATGCCTGTCTGTGGCATTAATTCATGTTTTCCTCGGGTGGTGATGCAACTTGCCTCTTAGACACAGTATAGTCGAACAGTCTGCGTTTTATCAATAAAGAAGTTTAATTTTCCTCTTATCTCGTAGCTTGTACAAACTTGTTGCTTTCAAGTTTATCTAGTCGGGTTACTTTTTTTCCCCCCAAGTGCATGACGGGAAAAAAAGTTATGTCCGTCTCGCAGTTGCTTGTCAAACATCTCGTTACCACCATCCTTTGCTTTTCACCTTTCGGCCCCGCTCTGCGGGCGCGCTGCGGGAATGGCGGTGCGGCTGCGGGGATGAGCTGGGGGGGGGGGGGGGGGAAGGGCGGGTGTTGGGATGGGAACCCATTCCTCCCGCTGCGGGACGACGCGCCTCGCCTCGGCGCCCACCGCCCGCCTCACCCCGGCCAGGCCCGCTGGGGGCTGCCGCACGGACCGTGCCCCGCGCTGGACGGCGACCGCTGGCATCACCCGACCTTTGCCGCCGTCTCGAAACGTGCCCACCTCTGCCGGCACCGGGGGCGGGGGGAAGGAAAAACTTCTTTCTGCCCTCCCCGTGCTGCCGGCTGCCTCCCCGGGGGGCTGCCCGGCCCGCCCCGCCCCCCCCCCCGCGCAAACACCTGCGGCTCCGAGGGGCCCAGCGACCCCCCCGCCGCGGCCCCGCTCCGCGCCGCAACGCGCCGCCGTGCACCTGCCCGGCCCGCGCGGAGGGGCGGGGGCTGCGCTGGCGCGGCGGCGGCGCCCGCAGGATATTGTTCAGCCTTCACCCCCGCCCCTCCTCCTCCTCCTCTTCTTCCTCCTCCTCTTCTTCTTCTTCCCCGCCCCCCCCCCCCCCCCCCGCTCTTCACGCTCCCCCCGGCCCCCACGCGGCGCTGCCGCCGGCTCGCCCCCTCCGCCGCAGGCCCCCATCTGCCGCGTGCGTGCGTGCGTGCGTGCGTGCGGCCGGCGCTGCCCGCGCGGGGCGGCGCGGCGGGCATTGTGCGCGGCGCAGGCAGGGCCGCCTCACCCGCACCCGGCTGGCTGCAAATTCGTGCGCGCCCGGAAGCCGCACGCCCTGCTTCCCCCGGCACCCCCCCGCCCCCGTCCTCCGCTCACCTACCCGCGGCTTTCCCCCCCCCTCCAGCGCCCACCCACCCCTCCCGGCCCGGCGCCCCCTCCCCGCTGCGGTCCCCTCTCGAACCCCCTCCCCCGCCGGCCTCCCCTCCCCCACGCCTCTCTCCTTCACCACCTCCTCCTCCTCCTCCTCCTCCTCCTCCTCCTCTGCCTCTGCCACTTTCTCTCTCTCTCCCAGGACGCGTCGGATGATCCGGGGCCGCCGGGGAAAGGCTTCGGGCGGCAGCAGCAGCAGGGAGGCTGCGTCCTCCTCCCGTCTCGGGCTGTTTAAAAAAAAAAAAAAAAAAAAAAAAAAAAAAGCCGGTGGCCTCGGTGTTATTTTGTATTAAAATGAGGAGGAGGAAGAAGAAGCAGCGGCAGCGGCGGCAGCGGCAGCGAGCGGTAGCGGAGAGGAGGCTCTGAGCAGGGGACGGCGGCGGCAGCAGCAGGAGGAGGAGTAGTGATGAGTCAACTAATAATTTAATGGGGACAGAAACAGAGAGAGGGGGAGAGAGAGAGGAGAGGAGGAGGAGGAGGAGTGGGGGGGGAAGAGGAGAGGAGAGCAAGGCAGCTCCGTCCGGGGACACACACACACACACACACACACACACACAGAGATATCCATGTAACATCCAGCAACAACCACCAAACCGGCCTAAATAACAACCGTACTGAGCCAGACAGGGGAAACGAGAATTAAAAAAAAAAAAAAAAAAGACGAAAAACCAAAGCCTACCATTATTATTCTTTTTCAATTATTATTGTTTATTTTTTTTCTGGCTTGGTTTTTGTTGTTGTTGGCTTTTTGCAATCTTCCTATTTTATATTTTTTACCCCTTCTTGCGAGTAACTCTTCTCGGAGTTCCCAGATTTATTTTTTTTTTTTTTAGATTTTTTTTGTCGTTGGAGAGGCAGAACCAGGTTTTTGTTGGGTTTTGATTTTTTTTTTAACAGAGAGGGTTGCTTTTTTTTTTTTTTAAATTATAATTTCTGCCGGTTTTGGACTCGGAGGGAGTGAAACCTCGTCACTTTTTGTAGTGGTGGTGGTGTGCCTTGTTGTGTGTGTTTCCTTCCTCCCTTCTGTTCTTTTTCTCTCTCCTCTCGCTCCCTCTCCCCCCCTCACTCGCACAACAGCCCCCGGTAAATGAGAGAAGACAGGTCCTCTCTGCTTTTTTTTTTTTTTTTTTTTTTTTTCCTCCCCGGACCGCAAGGCGAGATTAAAAGTGGCATTTTAGTGTCTTTTCCTGCAGTTTTCTCTACACCTTTTTTTTTAATTTTTTTTTCTTTTTTTAATCTCCAGTAGCGATCTCTGGGGCTGAGGTTTCCGCAGAAAGTTTGGGGGCTGTTACGGTGTGTATTTTTGCGGAGGGGGAGGGGAGCGGGCTCCTTCTGTGTGTGCTGCTCCTCTGGGTGCCTATTGGAGAATAATAGTGTGACAACCTAGAAGTAGACTTTCTGCTCTTCACACTGGATAGAAAAGCTGCCTTTTTTTTTTTCTCTTTTCGGTTTTTTTTTTTTTTTTTTAGCTAACCCCCTTTCTCACTTGCTTCGGTACGCATTGGTTTTATTTTTGAAGGGATAGCTAGACTTAAGTCACCTTCCACCTCAATTTCAGCCTGCTACTTTGTTTTTTATTATTATTATGAATTCCTCGTTTTGAGCGTTACACTTGTCTGATCAATTTGATCTTCAGCTCCTCCTTCCGTTGCTAAACCTCGAAAACTGGCTCTCTCAAAAGATATTTAATCTGTATTTTTTTGTCCATTGCCATTTTTGCTCATGGCTACTCCGTTTCTCGCTATCTATTTTTGCCCCTCCCCGCCTAGAGGAAAATAGCAACAAGAAAAAAAAAAAAAAGGAAAAAATAAGAGAATATTAGGGGAAGTAGTCCTCAGGTCTGCTACCCCCCCTCTCCCCCCCTCCAAAAAGGGGGGGAACCTAGAAAACATCAGTCTTGAACTTCTTCCTCTTCAAGAGCTCGGGCTGCAAAGGAAACCTCCTTTGTTTTTGTTATTTATATGCTGTCAAGTTTTGAAGTGGTGAGTTTCGGGTCGGTTTTGCTAATTTCACTCAGAAAACTGCAGTGTTTCTGTTTCTAGATAAGTACTTTGCTTCTTTGTCTCTTTAAAAGGTCACAGGGAAAGCTTGGCCTGGATTGTGAGAGCCATATGGAACGGATAAGTGCGGAGCCTCTCTCAAATGTGATTATGGGTTTTTATGGGGGAGGGAGGGAAGAGGAGGGGAGAGGCATGGGGAGGGGGCTGATTCAGGAGGAGAGGAAGAAATAATATAATACCGCCGGCGTTACATCGCGACAAAAGGAGATACCGCACTGACTCTCATTCAGAAATTGCGCGGTGTGCCCGTACGTGTACGCTGTCTCTGGGAAACTGTGCCTTGAAATTGTGCTCTTCTCTCGGTGCCTGTGATGAAAACTTGTAGTTGTGAAAGATGCCTAAATGCGAAACCCGGGGAAACTCTTGGCCTGGAAGCGGCGGAGACGATAGTTCTTCTCTGCAACCCTCTCCCTGGGCAGGCCACGCTGGTTGTTGCTCATCACTATTCCAAGCTGAGGTTTCAGTGAACTTTAGCCTTGGGCATGGAGTTTAAATGAGTAAATTAGGTGTTTTATGTGCATGTAATTTTGCTTTGTAACATAAAGCTTTTTACAAGATGACTAAGTGGTGAAAGGGTGCTGATGGGTGGGTATTCTCAGGCCAAGGGAAAATGACCCATTTGGTGTTTTGGTTGTAGTCAGTGTATTAACTAAACTGCGATCTATCACTTTTATTCACTGTACATGATGTAGTGCGATTCTGACTCATGATGACTAGATACTTTTTTGTAGCAAAGAGCCTCCGTGCCTTAGAGTACTTCTGAAGTTGCCAAAAGTGACAAGGATTTTCTTGTTCGAGGCTTTTTGGTTTTTGTTTTACTCTCCCCCCCCCCCTCCTTTTTTTTTTCTCTTTTTTTGTTAATCCCCTTATTCTTGAGAGAGACCAGTCTCAGAAGAGCAGCCCTGTAGTATGCTAGCATCGTCAGAAACATCGGTGTTAACGGTTGGAGGCTGTAATTCTTTGCTTAGGCTGCAGTTAACACTGTATATTATATATAAAATCTTTTCAAAAAGTGACTGAAATAGACACGTTTACTGGTAATGAGACACAAGACCTAAAACAAATGGGATCAAAATGAATGGTAAACCTTAGCCTGTCACCTTCCAGCCTAAGGAATAATAATGATTTTCTGAACTTCGGCTGTTCAGTGGCATTCTTGAGGTTGCTTGTAAATGTTCCGATTAATGTATTGCCTCTCTCTTCACTATGTTGGGAAAAGCAACGTGGTGTTCAAACATGAAAAAAATAGTTTACAGGATTGTCATTGACATATATACCAATGACATAGAAGTATATAAAAAAATCCCAAGATGTTTAGGCTTTAATAGCTTTGCTATGAAATGTGCAGAAAATGTATTGAATTACCAGGCAACTGAAAGAAAGTAGCAATTACCGGATTCACACCAGTCTTTCTAAACATGATTTCCCCAGTATTAGTATTTGTACTTGCTAGTGTAAATACTAGTTCATAAATTAATGTCTACTCACCTGTCCTTAGTGATTATATTATATACATAATTGTCGGTGTAGTCACACCTTATCATTCAGAGAAAGGTAGGGTAAAAATACCTAACAATCACAACAGTATTGATGAATGAAACCATAACCAGAAAGATCTCTGCTCTCAGAAACTGGTGGGGTTTTTTTGGTGGTTGTTTGGTTTCTTTTTAGTATAGTTCGCAAAACAGATTCTGCTGAGTGACAAAAATCCTCAGAACTTACTCCGTTACATTCTAGTTTTGGGAGATATTTAGTTATTTAACTGGAATTGTTATTCATGGACAGAAGTCGCAAAAGTTTATAAAAAGGGAAATATTAGCATGCTATCGTACACCTTGTCTTATTTTGCTTTTGAAATTGCTTCTGGGTTTTTTTTGTTTGGTTGGTTTTTTTTGGTTTCACATAGCTGTGCCAGCATGTAACTTAGCATCATTCTGGTTTTGGATTTTTTTTTTTTTATATTTAAGAGCTCCAAAAGTACTGTGGAAATTGTGTGGGGTTTTTTTCTGGCATTATATTTGGTGAGTTGTTACCTCCTCAGTTCTTTTTCTTAATTGAATAAACTACTCCGTTTAACACTTTAACTTATCATCAGAAAAAAAAAAAATCATATTCATTTTTGAACTTTGCAAAAGTTGATAAACTCTTTGTGTAATATTGGTTAGGAAACTCAAAAGCAACTGTCTCCCACCACAGCTTTCTGAAGTTAAATGTTAAATTCTCTTCTGACTTTTAGTTTTAATGGGAAGAGGAATTGTAAATGGACAATATTCTATGTCTCTAATAAATCTGTTGCTCCCTCAACTAAAGTTTTAACAAGCTCTCTATTGTTGTGCATCCATTTTTTTTTAATCAAGTAGATTGAGAAATGTTTCACTAGAATCTTTTTCTTTCTCCGTCTCTCTCTTAACACAATAAAAACACCCGGGATTAATAACAAACCTTTCTGTGAAATTTGTAACAATGGATCTGTTGGAGCACATACCTTGACAATCATAATAATTTGTACGAGTCTTAGTCTCTCTCAGATTTAGTAGAATATCTCTAAAGATTTTTTTGAAGGGATACTCTAGTTGGCTTTAAAAAAAATAATTCCATCAGATTATGAGGCGATCATTCTGTAAAATGGGGTGTGAGGTAATTTTTAGAGAATTAAGTTTGTTTCTTTTAAAAAAGACATCTTTCCAGTCAAAATAGTTATTTATTCTTCTTTATGAGCTTATGATAGATATATATCTCTCTTTGTACATGTGCAGGCTGTGTACGTATACATATGCGCACACGTGTACAACATATATACTTTTTTTTTTTTGAATCATGGCAGGTGATCTTTAGAGGCGGGACTGAGTATGGATCATTTGAACGAGGCAACTCAGGGGAAAGAACATTCAGAAATGTCTAACAATGTAAGCGATCCGAAGGGTCCACCAGCCAAAATTGCGCGCTTGGAACAGAATGGGAGCCCATTAGGAAGAGGAAGACTTGGAAGTACAGGAACTAAAATGCAAGGAGTGCCTTTAAAACACTCTGGACACCTGATGAAAACTAATATTAGAAAAGGTAACACTTTTGATAATTCTGCATTAGAGAAATTTGATTTGTAATATTTGGGGGGGAAAGCATACTTTCGCAGATTCTACTTCATTTATATTTCAGGATTAAATCTCCATTCTAAAATACTATATATTCCCAACTCTGATATAAATCACATTTGGGAAATGTAAGCTTCATGCTTGGGTGGAGCATCTTGCTTTACAGGGTGGAGTCTGATTTTTGTTAAGGTAAAGGCTAGCTGCCCTTATTCAAGCAAATTCCTACGTTGAAATAGAAGTAATATAATGCATTAATTCTTTGAGTAAGCGTTGGGCTAAGAAACTCCCAAACCAAATTCTCGCCCGAACTCACAAACCAGATTCTCGCCTTTCCTCTTAATGATGGTCCAAGCTTGGAAGGGCAGCAGTATTTCCATAACAGTTGCAAGTTGGTGTAAAGGCGAGAGTGTAAATCTTTAGGTATCACATTGGAAAAGTCATTTATGATGTCAATCTTTGCAGTTTATTTTCTTAAGTACAATTCATTATTGAACAATGAACAACTTGGGTGTCATATTTTTCAGTGGCTGGTTTGCTGTAATTAGACATTTACACAAGGAAAAGGCACATTTAGAATCATTGATGTTCGTGTATGGATGGCTTTTGTTTGCAGGGAAAATACTTTTAATGGACAATAATTTATAAATTTTGCTTATCAAAATGTGTAAGTCTTTTTGACCATGTCCTGCAGGCTTGCTAATTTAAATCAAAATATGCTGCATGTAATTTGGCACTTGTTTTAAAAGAGCCTCTACTTTTCTTGGTATAATCGGTGTATGTTTATAATCTGTTTTTTTCATGCATTTGCTAAGCAAAGTGCAAAATGCAACCAAGACTATTAAACGCACAAAGTTAGAAGGCAGAGGAATTTCATTGTGTCTGATGCATAACATTTATCGTACAATCATTTATTTTTTCCTCGGTTTGGCGAAAACAAAGAATATATTGATCCTGAAATGAACAGACACAGCAGTCCGTATTGTTAGATCTTTATCTATTAAAAATGGAAAAACAGCACTTCAGCAAATTCTTTGGCCTCTGCTCATGATTACCCTATTTATTGATTGTTTGCCAAGAATGTATGCATCTTAAGAAAGCCAGCGTAAGAGCATTAAAAATATAATTTATTACGGCTTTTCAAGCAGAGTGCATTAATATTGTACAGTGAAGCAGTGGGGCTATATAAAAAGGACTTTCTGACGCCTGCAAACATATAAGTTCCATAAATTCCTAAATAGGAGATTTCAGCTGTCTCTGGTATTATGTGATATTTGCACAGCAAACTTTAATGCCAGGACAGTTTTAGACAAGGATTCTACAGACTTCGCTGCTCCTTATGGCAGACGTGCTGTTTACACAGACTCGTAAACCTTCAGCAAAAGCTCTAACACTGCCTTCAGGTTTAAATCATGCTGTATTTTTAGCAGCGAACACTGACCAATGCTCTCCCCTTTAATACTAGAAGGTTATGAAGTTGCTGCACTTGGAGGTCTTGCCAAGTACTAGCAGGAGTGATCAGCCAGCTGAGATTGTGCTCTCCTATATAACATTTTTCACATTAGCAGAAGGACAGCAGTGACAGTTTGCTAAAAGATTTAGTGGCTTGATTTGTAGTCAGATGATACCTGTGTCGCACTACCAGGATCCACCTCTGGTAATCTACGCCGTGCATCAGAATTTGGCCAGGAGGTTCTCCTGTGTTGTTTAAAGTACCGCATTTTCCCGAATGCTGCAGCTCACGAGACCGGGTACCTGGCAGAAAAGTGTGCTGCTGTGCAGCAAAGTACCTGTGTGTTGCTAGTTTTATGTCTGCTCGTAGCTCAACTCGTAGGAACTGATAAAGTGAAAAACAAATGTGCCTTAGCTGTCGTTGAGTGCATCTGCACTGTTTATTAAGCTGGAGCTTTGTTTACATTTTATCTTCAGGTATTAATGGTGAAAGTACTTAAGAATTTTGAGCCCTTACTCTGAGTCAGACGGTAGTAGGTCAAACATCAATTGAAAGAGCCTGGAAGGGGAAAAAAACCAACCCAAAACAAACCACCACCTTTTTACAGATGAAGCGTGTGTGTGCTTTAGAAAGCTCTCCACAGCTTCATTAAAACCAGTGAAGGAATCACCAGTTTGCATGTACTGCTTTTGCGTTGGTCTCCTCTCCCTTCCTGACCTGTCTCACTTAGATTTTTTTTATTAAAAAAAAGACACACACAAAAAAACAAGAAAAAATAAAAAAAAGACGCTGCTTCCTGCACTACATAAATATTGGCAAGCTTTTAGTCTTGTCCTTCACGCTGAGCCTATTGGGCAAACTGGAGTGAGTTTGTGAGCTTTTCCAAGCAAGCCTGGAGGGGTTTGTTTGCCAGAGATTGACTCTCTGGTGAACAGATGTAGTTTCAATACACGTGCTTAAGAGGTATCTTTTTTTATCGTTATTTCTTGCTATACGTTAGAGCACAAATCAACAGACGCAGGCTTAAAGCGTTTATCTATTGTCAGGAGTAAATCTCTTTAGACTGCAGCGTGCCTGGTGCACCTTAGCAGGTTAGGAGGTTTCCGTAAGTCTAGAGGGCAGTGGTTACAGAGGCATTAACATTGTAGGACTAATTGGAGTTCCTGGGTGCCCTGTTAAAATAACCCTTGTCATCATTTATGCTAAAGATGATACCCCTTTGGCAGGCTGCCATAAGACAGTTCTGTACATCTGCTTTTAACCCTTTTGCCTTCTGTCATTAAGAGATCCTAACCTGCACTGGTCGAGGCAGTGGGACAGGACCGGGGCCTGAAACCGCGGGGTCCCGGGTCATCGTCTCACCTGTGTCTTTCTGGGAGGCCAGGAGGGATTTTCACATAGTCTAGGAATCTGATTGCCGGGAAAGACTTTGTCCCTAAAACAGCTTGGGTCATTTGTTACTTCTCTCTCTGTTGTCAAAAGGGAGGGGGAGAAAAAAATAAGAAAAGGAGAGAAAAAAAAAAAAAAGGAAAGGAAAAAGGTTATTTGCTGAATATTCGGTGCAGCATAGGGAAGCGTTTGTCATATGATGCTACAAAACTGGAAATTAGTAATTACTTTCAGGCATACCAAAATAGCAATGAATGCCAGCAATGTGGAATGTAAAGTGCAGGAGGCAACAACAACAGCAGCAGCAAAACGAACAACCCCAAACTGCAGGTACACTTCTTAAACTGGCATTGAAATCATGATTTGTTTCTTAAAGATGCAAGTGAAAGTAGTGCTCAAG
Source organism: Trogon surrucura (assembly GCA_020746105.1). NCBI lineage: Eukaryota > Metazoa > Chordata > Aves > Trogoniformes > Trogonidae > Trogon > Trogon surrucura. Next base: position 13,822,611 of record CM036622.1, on the reverse strand, counting down.
AGCACTCAGTGAATGAAGCACGAATTAGTGTTAACTTTTGCCTTGTTTCCTTGTGTACTCTTTTCAGAGCGAATGCATAACACACAAGGTGATTTGTTGTTGATGTTGAAGGCAATTAAATATTTTTGGCAGGACTAAGAAAGTTTTAATGTTAACGAACAAAATTATGTCTCTGGTACTAAAATGGCTTACAGTGAAGACATCTGCAGTATGTATTTAGGTTCTCATGCTGCCTGCTACTCACAACAAATCAGGCAGGACAGAGAGAATCAACTTCTCTTCAGTCAACCTTGTTATTTCTATAGAAGGTAATTCTTTAATCTGTATCTGATCAAGAGAGATAAATTTGCATTTCTGCTTTTCAGAGAGATGTATGCTTCGTAGAACTTTCTTTTTTTGGGGGGAGGGTGAGGGGAAAGGACTCAGGGAATATGTTTATCAAATATTTGTGATGGTTCTTGATGCCTCCTCTGCCTGTTCGTACAGGTTTTATTTACATAACGCTGTATAGACCCACCTATTCTACTATAACTCAAGTTTTATACGTTAAATTTAATTTTTTTTTAATAGGAAGTATGCTTCCAGTTTTCTGTGTAGTGGAACATTATGAAAATGCCATTGAGTATGATTCTAAGGAGGAGCATGCAGAATTTGTGTTGGTGAGGAAGGATATGCTTTTCAACCAACTGATTGAAATGGCATTGCTATCACTTGGATATTCTCACAGCTCTGCTGCCCAAGCAAAAGGTAAATAAGATTACGAAATTGTACAATGAATTATGTTTGTGAGGTCTTGGGGGAGGGGCAGGATTTCTTTTAGGAATGTGATGCAGGTTTTACTTCTTTAACTTCATGCAGATTTTGTATCTATTTTTTTTAATGTGTTTTTGTTTAGTTGGTGCATGTTTTGTTCGTGGGGAATGTGGAGGTAGGATCTTTTTTTTTTTTTGTTTAAAGAAAAGAAAAGACTTGAACTGAATCATTAGTATGCTTATTGACCTTAATAATCTGCTCCACTGAGGATCCACAAGGAAGTGTAAAGCATATTTGAGCAGATGGACTGTTGAGAGTCAACTTGCATTTATGACTAAATATCCAGCTCTGTTTCTTTTATTTTGTTCCTGATGGTTTTATAGACTGCAAAGTATTTTTTTTTATTTTTTTGTACTCAGTCCTTGCATTGTAAAATCCTTTCTAATTTATTAAGAAGAGTGCTAACTATTATGTCATATTCTACTGAATTCATGAGAACCTAATACAATTCTATACATATTAAAAAAATCTCTAATACATTTGTATAATTTCATAATATAGATAAAACATATCCTTGGTGTTGTGTAGGTGGGGGTTTTTGTGGGGAACTGTTCTTTTTTTGCCGGATTTAAAAGGCTAAAAAAAAAGAGGTGGCGATCTTGTTAAAATTGAATTATTCCTTTTGCCCCTAGGAATTAACAGGTAAATTACTTTTTTTTCTTTTCCCCAATTTTTCCTGCCCTTCTTGCCCCCCACTCCCCCTCTCCTGAAAAAATAAAAATCCCGCAGGGCTTATCCAGGTTGGGAAGTGGAATCCAGTTCCACTCTCCTATGTGACAGATGCCCCTGATGCTACAGTAGCAGACATGCTGCAAGACGTGTATCATGTGGTCACACTGAAAATCCAGTTACACAGGTAAGTTGCCTACCAGTTCTGGGACGTGAACTGTTACTTGTCTGCTCTCACTGTTGATATTGCCCGTATTTAGTTCCCTCTGTACCGTGTGCTCAAAGTACAAAGGCTTATCTAAATACCTTTTTAGTTACTCTAATTCTTCTTTGACTTCCAGTGTACTGCTGCAGAAAACTTTTATAGCTCTGATATATAGATTTTCTTTGGATATCTCATTAAAACTATATTGCATTTTAGTCAATTAAATGATGCATTACAAGAAGGCGTTTTACATAAAGTTTACTTAAGAGAAAAATATTTTTGCATATCATGAACAATACCATCTGTGTGCATTTTGTGAAAGAATGGCTTGCTCACACTTACTGTTGCTGTCGAGGTTCTTAAATTTCACAGTAACAAAAAAGAAAAAAACGGTTAATATATTAATGCTTTTCATGATCAGTCGTGAGAAAGCATTACACCTTAAATTGTTTTACCAAGTGCATCAGAGCAGGAAGGTAGAAGTAACATGAAAAAATAGTCGCCACATGCAGCTGATGTATAATTCATGCATCAATACAGCAGATGTGTTGTATAAAGTAATTAACTAATCGGAACAATCAGGAGACCGAGAGCAATCTCCAGATGCATCTGCTTGATGCGCGAAATGAAATCTGTCTGTCTTAAAGGAATGTTCTGCAGCAGGATGCAATCTTGTAATAATCCCTTTTCTAATCTGTGTTTCAAATAGTTGCCCTAAACTGGAAGACTTGCCTCCTGAACAATGGTCTCACACAACAGTAAGAAATGCTCTGAAGGACTTACTGAAGGATATGAACCAGAGTTCATTGGCCAAGGAATGTCCCCTTTCGCAGGTACTTAGCATAACATGTAATAAATAATAAAGCACTATAGGCAATGCTGATGTGAGATTTGAGATTTCTACAGGCTGTAGCAAGTGGTACCCGTGGAGTGAATCTGCCAAAAATGCAAATTCGTTTGACCACTTCATGATCTTTATAAATATGCCTGATTCATTTTGAACGTAGACTTACAACATTTCCCATGGGGAGTCGTGAAAGGTTGTTTACACCACACTAAAATTGTCTCACAGCAAACTGGATTTTAACTGGTTTTTGTCTTCAGTCTTTGAACTGCTTTGATGCAACTACTTTTTTCAAGCACATGCGTTCGAGATGTTAAAAGGCTCTTTACTTACTGCTGTCAAAAGTACTATTGAATCTGAATGCTTGTTAGATAACCTGCAGTAGTTTTAAATGCTAATTCATAAACTGAGACAGTCTTTGGCATGATATATGAGAAGGGAATAAAGAATAAAGCTCTTTGGATGATGTGTTGTTGTCGCAAACAACCAAAGGAAAATCAGTTATTTATTAGTTCTAATCAAAATATACCTAAGCAAAAATGAAGCCTAAATTTATGCACTGCTAAATATTGAACTGATGCTTTCCTCAAGCCTCAGTCGTATTTTTCTGTTTTGCCATTCTTTTTGTCATTCTTCTGTCAAATTACTGTAAAGACGCAACTTTTTTTCTGCGTCCAATGATGCTGTGGTGTATTTATTTTTACCTTTTAAATTTTAAAATGTGTTTTGTTGTGGTGCAGTGGAGACAAATTCAGTATACAGATAAATTATTCTAGTTGTGGTAGGGAGGGAAAAAGGAAATTAAGGAAGCCAAGGTATTTTTACAGGGATTTTATTTCTCTTGTTCGGAATATTAGAGTCTTTGTCTCTGGAAGGCTTTGGTCCATCTGTAGAGGACTACTCTCTTTCTCTGTCTATCTTTCCAGTGGATATATTAGCAGACTGTTTTCCCATCACTTCCCCCCCCCCCCACTCCGTGGTTAGATTGTTTTCAGTGATGTGGCTCCAATATAGGAAGTTTTGAAGTGGAAATAATCAAAATTATCTGCACTGGTTGAAAACCATCCCAGTAATATGTCTGCGAAGTTACCTTGTACATACCTACTGTAAAAGCAAGTGAGCTTTTGCACTGCTGGTTTATGGAGGCTGCAGATAATTTGGAATTTTTCCCCGTTTTAATTCAATAGTACTAGTTTTCACTTGATACAGATAGAAAGCAAGTGAATTCTATTGAGATGGATTATTTCATTTCTATTTGGTCACTGTGTTTCGCATAGCATCTTCTGTATTTATGTAGATGATGTAATGGTGAAGCAGAGAAAAGTTTTTGAAAGAAATACTTCACTAGGGACTGTACCATGATACTGGAGACAATTCAATAATTAGTTTTTAATCTACAGTGAATTTTTATATAATAATTTTAACGGACAAAACCATCTTGCCTAATAACAGCTCCTGAAGTTAGGGCTTGAGATGACCAAAACCCTAGATTACAGAATTCTGATTTGGGGCTTTTTTTTCTTTACTCTTTTGTGCTTCTTTATTTGTAAAGGAATATACTTAAAGCCATGAGCTTCTTCCTGTTGTTAAAAGCATGCTTATTACTTTTGTTATCTCGATGTTCACTGGTGCTGCAGTAGTTGTCTTGCAAGAATTTACATAGCTTCTGCTTTTCTTTTTCCTTTAAAGATGAAATCACATTAAGCTTACAATACTTTTGGAAAAACAAGCTGTTGCAGTGGTTGATGTAGAGGCTGTCAGTCGTCTAAATCTGCCCATTTCCCTCCAGGAGTTTGAGGGGAGGATGCGTGTTGATCTCGGTGTCCTTTTCACATGCTTGTAAAGTGATCCGAATATTCACCGTTATTTGCCCATCTAATAATTCATTGTATATCGCTCCTATGGAAGGAACACTGATTTAAGAGTGTGTTTAATTGACGATATTAAAATTTTTGAATTGCCTGGCAGTAGCATGCTGCTGCAATAGAGGTAGGAAGCAGAGTGAGGCAGAGGTTGGGAATGTTTCAGTAGATGGTCCATCAAAATGCCGGCACGGGAGATTCTTCCTAGAGCGGGGAAGTGGTCTCCCCTGTTAGATACTTCCACGGGCAGAGGTAATGCCATATGAAGTGCTTCATCACAAATGCAAACTGATGCGGTGACACTGTACCATAACTTATTAACACTGTTATGGATATAATTTATTAACCACAGAAAAATGACTCAAAGTGGAAACGAGAGTAGTTATTTTCTGTCACTGTCATTAGCAGTACGCTATTTTGTGTAGGTATAGAAGGATTTGTTATAAAGTATTCAAGTTGCTGTGCTCAACGCATGGCATCTACGAAGCCCCATCTAAGCATGGAAAACTGGGAAATATCATGCTCACTTAAAATTTACTGTATTTTCTTAGTTAATCTCGTATTGTGTATATTAAGAGATTGCTCACAATTCAGAATACTGATATTCTATGTATTGGAAAAAAACCCAAGCAAAATACTTTTATAGTGCGAATGTATATAATAACTTGAAAATATGTGAGGAAACAAACTTTGAGATCCAGTTTGTCTTAATTGCAGAGTCTTGAAAACTTAACAGCATCATCTGCTTGAGTGCATGTTGGGGTTTTTTTTCTTTTAATTTTCTTTTTTGCCATTTGCTTTCCTTTCTAACCAAAACCTTGGGGAGCACGGGTATCAACTCTTTATGCCTTCCTCTGTAAAATACTACTGTGATTCTTGCTCTCATTAGGAGAGTTGAATACGCAGTCTCTTGAAGCTTCTGTAATTGCCTCGCTCTGTGACTGATGTGGCCACATCGGAAGGCCAAGTTTGTCACTCAGTATGTGAGCACACATCAGAGGGAATCCCCGTTGACGTGACTTGGAGTGCTTGGGGTGGACCGGAGCAAATACGTGGCTCTCAACTGCTGTGGAATTGCAAGCATCCATCCAGAGGTTTAGTCTCAGATTCTTTGGTATTGGTCAGGCAAAGTAAAATTCCGCATGGAAAAGCCGAGCCTGTTCTGAATTACGCGTTGCAGCATTTTCGTGCTTTACCTTGGGTTTGCCGATTTGATTTCTAGAGACCAGCGGCATGCACAGATACCGGGTGAAAGATTTTCCATGTTTGATACGCGTGGCTTGCTTCACTTCTGCTTCCTCTCCACATCTCTTTTGATGGGGAAGGCAACTTAGAATTTAATCTTGGGCTCAATTTTGAGCCATCTTGTGCATGACATTAAGTTGGTGCATCTCATGAGTGGCCTAGATCTCATTTCCCTCCTGTTTTGGCTCTTCAGTCTCCAAAGGGTTGTAAAGAAATTGTTCTACCATCAATTCTTATTTCCAACTCCTTGCACAGAAACTCTACTTTAGTCTGTTGGGAGCTACTCTAAAGTGATCAGGCAGAGAGGCAGGCCTGTTGCATTTATTTATTTAATGTTAGTCCTTCCATCTTTCTACTCAGCTTTAGTCCCATCATTTTTAGATTTCACTTTTACAGTTTTGCTGGTTTATAGTGCAGAAGTTTCCTATTACTTCCAAAGTTAAAATAACTGAAATACTACAAATCCTATTTATAATGATATTAATAAGGTGGGTTTTTTTTAGTTTTGTCCCTGTTGAATTATTCTTTCTCTCTTTCTTTCTCTTTGTGTATACATAGTTAGATAAGCTTTTATGAAGGAGAGGAAAGGAGAGCAACATGGGCTATTGGTCCAAGAAAAGGCTGGAAATTCTTCTGATAATTCTGAAACAAACTCACTGTGTAGTTTTGAACATTTAGAGGTACCCATTGTCTTGAGTTCTGTAAGTTTTTTCCACGAAAGTAAGATAACAAGTCACCTACCAAATGAAGAGATTGTAGAGATTAATTAGTATCTGAGCACCGCTTTAAAAATGCGGCAGTGGTCAAATGACATTGACTTTTCTACTAGTACTATCTCACCTGATTTTTTTTTTTTCTGCAAAAAGATTTTCTAAATGATTACTGCTAGTATTCACAAACAGGCACTTTATCAAACCTGCAAAAGCACTTCTGAAGCAAGATACTCTTTCTCTTCCCCTGAAATGCAAAGATCTTTTTTGTTTGGTTGGTTTTTTACTTTTTTTTTTTCCTGTATTGCTTATCATTTGAAGCTGCTTATATCTAGCCTGACTCTCAGGACAACCAATAGTTAAGTGCATTATAGATGAGAAATTCCAGGTCTAATGCATAGGAGAATCTCAACTCTTTTGGTTTCTTATTTTTCAAAATGGTTTGTAGGGGACTTGCAATATTTTCATGGAATATATCCAGAGGCTGTGACACTTTTGGACGTAGTAATGTGATATCTGTAAATTACTATTTTAAACTTTTTTGGAAGATATTTTTGTGCGCATTCATCCCCCATCCTCTCTCTCTCACCCATGCCTGCAATGTCTTTTACATAGTTTTGCTGTTGCTGAGGGAATGGCATTTTTTCAGCTAGAGGGATACACGCTTGCGTTCCGTGAAACGTATGCGCACCCAGAGCAAGCGCTGGTATGCTACCAAAGTCTGAATAGTTTTGCACTTGTGATAAATATAGCTATCCTGGCTGCATTTTGATCAGACTTCTGTGCTGTAGTGAATGATTGTCTGCCTCTGACATGGGTGTGATATAGGTCGTATACTTTGCTTTTTGTGCCGATATCCTACCCTGAGTTTGCTTGCTGGTTTATGCAGATACTGTGCAGGCTCTATATGATCTGGCAGAGATGCCAGGCAGAAAGCTTGCTCAAAACATCAGTGTCTCTCAGTTCACCCCATCTGAAGGCTTCTGGCCACCATTGCACATAAGCAGCATAACAGAAATACTCTTGCATTTCCTCATTGCTGTTTTGACCCACACCCCTCCTTAAAAATCCCAACTGCAAAAAGTTGTGTTTGCTAAAATGACAATTTCTAATCACTGAGGAATGAGCTATTAAGAGTTGCCAAAACATATAGGTTTTTTATGAGTGACTTTTGATTCATGCTTTACAAAACTGAAAGGTGGGTTTGCCCTCCCCTTTCAATTTTACCTGCCTAGACCTGAGATCAAGTCCTTGAATTTCTTTGTTGCTTGTGAGTCTCTTCTCCTTTCCCTCCTCCTCCTCCCCTCCCCCAATAATTAATAACCTGAGTAAGGAATGCAGCTCCTTTTTCTACTTTAGAAGTTACTGTACTTTAGATTTTAAAGATGTCGTTAATTATTTCAGGGAAGAAAATCCTTGAGGGCCTGGGCTCAGGTTTTGGCAGGCAGGGGCTTTCAACCCACCCCTCAGTTGCTCAAGAGCATTCACTCTGATGTCTCTTCATGCTGATGTGGTATCTGGATTTTTAAAACATTTACAATTAACTATTAAAATTTGCGCCCGTGATTTTTGGTCATCCACACAGAACAGGCAGTGCAGAGCCTATTGATGATGAGATGGGGAAGATGAAATATGCATGTTGTAAGGCTGTGTAAGGACATTGGCAGGATACTCAACCTTTCAGTTGCTTGATCTTTTGGTCACTGATTTACGTTCTTCAGATGCATCTAAATATTCTTGGTGTTAAAGCTAGGTCAGTATATCTACAACTATTTTATCTGGCAGTGCCCTATTAAAGGAGAAAAAATATAGCTGTTTTTTCCTGTCTTTTCATTAGAATTGAAAGGGACGTCCAAATCCCTTTCCAAAATAGCTGTGGGACCTGGACTTATTGCAAGGAGGAGGAAAATGTACCTTGTTTCTCAGATAAATACAACTTCTGACTTCAAAGGACTCTGTAAGGTGTCAGGATGTCCCGCATGTCCCTTAGTGTCGATGCTGTCGTGAGGGCTTGTGTTTCTGCTTCTGAAAAGTGGAGAAGACCCCAATGGAGGGATGATACTGGTGGGGGCTTTTTGGGTTTGGTTTTTTGGTGTGTATTTTTCATTATTTGTTTTTTACATTCATTAAGTGTAGAGATATGAGCAGCTGTCTTCCACCAGACTGTCCTGTGAAAAAGTACAAAATTAATGCGTTTTAAGGCAATAACATTTCTGTCGCTCCCCTCTTTTTGTGCTAACCACCTGGGATTATATATCATCAATTTTGAGAACTATGTCGTGTGAACAAGCATCATATAGACTTCAAGTTTTAGGGAAGTTACAATGAAAAAGGAACCCAGCACATTGTCTTCTGATAAGTTTTCCTTCTAAAATGTGCGTGTGTTATAGAACTGAGCCCTGCTCGACTTCTGTTTTTGCTCAGTGGTCCTGGGTGGTATATAGAATAACTTGCAGTATAAATATTTGTGGTGATGTTCTTCTTTTCTTTATATATGTATGTAGTTATATATGCATATAAGCATGGCTGGTTTTTTTATTTTTTTTACATTTAGGAGGTTAAGAGGCAGTCAAGTAATGCACTGCTACAAAATTCTATATTCATTCATTCATGTTTCTTGCATACTTCTTAATGCAGTCATGGCCGAGTGCGAACCTTGATTTATTTATTTTTTTCCATAACTTTATTAGAGGGTTAACAAGCCACTCCTCCAGTGTTCTTTAAAGCAAGATTGCAAATAAGTCTTTTTTCTCCCTTCTTGTTCTTACTGGCAAATTGTTGGCTATAGAGTACTGCACAAGTATAAACAACATGAGAGATCCTTTAACATAACATGAGAGAGCCTTTAGTCGCTTTGCTCCCTAGCTTTGGAACTCATTGCCAATTGAAGTAAGGAAAGCTCTGGCTGTTGGGACTTTTAAATCTAGACTTAAAAGTTATTTGTTCTGTTTAGCATTTTTAAAACGATTCTATTAGGAATTGTATGTGCTTCAGTTTTAATTTTAACTCATAATGATTGTAAAGCACCCTGGGATGCTTGCATGAAGGGCGCTACAGAAACCCAAGATTGTATTGTACTGTGTTGTAATGTATTGTATTATTACATGGTGCTGGAGTTGGACCACGGACAATTCATATAGAAAGCATTTCAATACTTAGCTAAGATAAGGAGTGTGTGTGTGGGGGGGGTACTGTCTCTTTTTGCTCCTTTTCCCCCTTTTCTGTCAGTTATTTTATTAAACTAAATTAACGTGGCAGTTATTCCCTAAGAAATGCCAGCATAATTTACTGCTGTAAAGGGGCTCAAAATGTAAACCAGATGATAAACTAAAAATAAAAAAGTCCACATTAAGATTTAATTGCACTTCCCTTTCTATATTACGTTCTTATGTAAAATACATTACAAAACAGTACTTTCTTTATCACTTCCCTCACTTTTAACTGAATTTCATTAACAATAAAGAAATATATTGTCTGTTTCAGTAACGTCACTTGACAGTTAATCCCTTAACTTGATGTACACGTCTTTAAGATTTTTTTAATTTTTTTTTTTTTTTTCTATGAAGAACATGATAGCACTGACTGGAGCCAAGTATTGCACAATCATGTGATTTGCAAGTTTCCCAGCTCGCAGCTTTGCCAGTGCAGGTCAATTCACACCTGCCACACTTATGCCATTCTGGTCCTCATGTTACTTTTCCTTGGTGATTGTCAGAGGTAGAGAGAGTTGTGCGTGCGGCTCCTTCCTTCCCCCCTCCCTCCCTGCTCCAAATGTGTGGTAAACCTTGTGCATTGGAAGTGTCTGCTCAGGAATTAAATGGAGTTTAATTTCTGTCCATTAGGAAGCTGCTATCCACATCGCCAATTAAGCCTTCTATTTAAAGGGCGAGGAGATACGTATGTCTACATCTTAATCACTGCTGTGACTGGTTTGCAGAGACCTTCCCTGACTGGTTCAGTTATTACTAGCAGTGGTGGGAGGCACAGAGATCAGCGTGGTTATAAAACCTGCCCAAAAGCTGAGCAAATTCTGTAGGTGCTGTAGAGTCACCGTCAGCAGATTTAAAGCTGAGGTACGGGTCTGTTAGGGGACGCAGGGGTGTGGGCATAAAGATGCGTCAGGAGAAAATTACTTGAATTGGTAATCATTTTTCACCTGACGGGAACGAAAGAAAAGCAGGACTCACTTACTGAGAGACAATGTCAAGAGATGAACAGCTCTCACCTGGTCAGACCAGACTCATTGCATGTCTTCACTCTAATCATAGCTTAGAAGAGATGCATTTCTCAAGCAGGCTCTGAGCAAAGCTCTCAAAGCTTGCTCTCCTCCCCCCACTTTTTTTCTTTTTAATTAATAATTAGGTTCTTCCTTTTTATTTCCAAGAAACATGGTAGTAAAACCTAAGGCAAGGGTGAGCTTTCTTTCTCTTTCCTTGGACACTTCTTTAAGAACAGCACAAACAGCATCAGATTCCGCCAGTGCCTTGCAGCAGTGAGCAGAGGACAGGTTTTTCAGGACAGCAGCAACCTCAGACCTGCCTCACTCCAAGCCATGGAATAAACTACTCAAAAGGGAAAAGTTCTGTTCCCCAGGGGTGGGAACAGATGAAAGCCTTCTCCTCATGTACACCTGTCTCTTAATTATTTTTTATTTTATTTTTTTTTAAGTACTAACATTTCCTATGCTGAGAGTTGCACAGGACTTTCATAAGCTTGTGCTGAAAGAGGGAGGAAACTGCGCTGAAGCATTAAGACCTGTGCCTGGCTGTGCCACCGGTCCGAAGGATTTGATACTTTTTACTGAACTGTCTTGGAGAAGGATCAGTTTTGTGATGATGAAAAACTGAGGCACGTGCAGAGGGCATCACTGTCAGTGGTCTTTCTAGAGACAAGAAGATTTCGACTCCCTAAGGTTACCTACTGTGTTTGTATTTAAATCAGCATATCTAGACTCTCTCAGAATTGTGGGACATTGTGAGTGTGTATATTTATACATATATATGTATCACAATAAAATCCCACCACAATATAATTGCCAGCTAGTATGTCCCCAGGCCCTTAAAGCAGTGTTCCTTACTCTGTACTTTTTATAAGGAGGAGCTTTATGTGCTAAACTTAATCTAATGACATTTATTTGAAATTTAATACATTTTAATATAAGGAGTAACTAAGAAAAGTTTTCTAATATATAGACCCTCAAAGTGCATATGCATATTCCACATGGAAAGCTGGCTGGAACATTTCTCTTTCGAGATACCTTCATTGAATCTCGCATCTTTTTATGAATTCTTCAAACTATCTATACTTTTTTGCAAGGTCTTGTCTGTGAAAGGCAGCAATACAGAGGTGAAACTAGTAATTTGATTAACATAGCTGCTTTTAAAATTTCACGTTCGTATGATTTTGCTTAACGGAAATTAAGAATCTATAGCAAATTTTATAGTGTAACTCTTTTTTTTTTCCTTACAAGTTTTTACATTTATCTCGGGACAGGAAGGAGTTTGTTTATGTGCTTTTGGCAGCATAAATATCCTCATAGAATTTGAGTCTATATGATTAAGAATAATCAGATGTCCAGGTGGCTCATAAAGAGGCACATGGACTGAAACAATAAATCCCACACTTAACCATTTAAACAAAGGATAGGCAAGGGATGTTGCATTTGGCACTAGAAGAGTATTTAAGCAAGCAAACAGAGGCGTGAGAGATGCCCTGAGTAGGAGCGGAAATCAATGAATTTCAAACTAAAAGCTAGTCATACATTACAAAAAAAATAAGAAAAGGTACATATCTATTGAAAGAGATTACCCTGGGATGTGGTGAAAGATCCAGCACAAGAAGTCTTCAGATGGTTATCAGATGTTTGCTCTAGCTCAGCCACAGGTAACTTGGCTGAATTCAGAAATTGCTACATGAACTTCTAGGATCCCTTTTTATGTAGAATCCAAATAGATGCTCAAAATGGTCCCTTTTGGCTTCAAAAATCTACAAAAACTTGTGTAGAAAAAGGTAACAGAGATCAAAGAAAAGGCTAATCCTAAACACCAAAAGAAATTCAGCAAGACAACTGTTAGTGCTACTGAGTCTGATGACTTCTTGTCTGGACATTGTGCCTTAGGGCTCAACTTCATGCCAGACATCTGATGCTTTGCCTAGCAGAACAGTGGAATCCGAGAAGAGACTTGCTGAAAATCATGTCCTATTTCCCAGCAAGGAAATCTTTCTTAGCATGATGGATAATGCTAAGCAATTTTGAAGAGCCTTTTACAAAAACTGTAGTGAAAACAATCATTGTGGCTGGCTGAAGATAGAACAGTTATCAACATCTCTGTCGGGACAATGAATATACTTCATTTTTGTGGGAAAGTTATATGTGCCCAAAGCTGAACTTAATGAATTAACAGATCTAAAATGTCCCCTGTCATAAAAAGTGTTTGCATTAGGACAGCACTTGGAAGCCTGTGCGTTAGGATTAGCATTTCCAGATAGGAAACAAGTCAGAAGCACTTTGACCTGGCTGGAACAGAGTGGTTGGGAGTAAAAGCAATGCACCTGAGAGGAAGGCTGAAGGTGTCTCTTACTCTGTTTTTTCACTAGATCAATCTGTGAAGTCTTGAAGGCCCCACCTACCCCAGCTTTTAATCCTGTACAAGAAATGCTGATTTGCCCTGTCCATATCCATTGTCCACAATCTGGATTGTTCACCTGGGCTCCAGCTTGCCGTGGTCTTGTTCCTTGTGCCCCAAGGAGCAGAGATGAATGTAGGCACCCAGGCTTCATGTAGGAACAGCAGCAGCCTGGAGAGGGGCTGAGGACCCCGTCCATGTTATGGGACTGGGAAATCCCTCTGGAGTAGCTGGGCTCTGGTCCTGTGGACTTGAAGTCCAGCCATGGTTGGAGCGTGGCTTCTGGGTTTGGCTTCATCCAGTGGAAATTCTGCCTGTGTGCCCTGAGATAGCTTTGTGATAGGCACCGAGGTAGGTGCAATGGGGAGAACTCTTGAAAGATTGCTTTCCCAATTTAGGCTAAAAGAGCAGTGTAAAGCAATCTAGTTACTTCATAACAGCTTTTTTTTCGGGCAGATTCATGGCTAAAATGGATAGTGCTTTCCTTACCTGTGAAGCTTTCAGGTTTCAGAGCTCTTTTGGCAGATGCATTTGCAGAAGCAAAATCTTGGGGCGTAATGTTTCCCCCCTCAAAGTATAGGACTGTCTTCATTTTATTAGGTAAACCAAGAATTAACTTATTATTGAATGATTATTTTGCATTTTATCCCTGCTAGTTTTTAGGAAGGACTTAACCAGGACTTTTACTACTAGGCACCTGCAGTTTACAAAAGGTGTGTAATAAAAATCAGGATTCATAAAAAGGTTCATGTCAGACATCTGACAATAAAGACAAAAATGTGTTATGCCCCCTTATCTTTTATAGGTTGAGGTTGTGACTTCTTTTTCCTCCTTTCTTTTTTTTTCCCCAAGTCTTAAGGCACTATGCCCTAAAGCTTGTAAAGCCATTATGAAGTTCTTCAAATCTAAATTAACGTTTCCCACCTACCTATCTTTCTCCCTTTCAAGACTTTAACCTTTGTAGATATAAGACTAGTATCTTGGGAAGCAGCTTTTTATTTGAGCTTTATTTATATCAGTCAGTGGGAGATGCTTGGAAAACATTGGGAGAATGCTGCTCTGTCATGCAGTAACTGGGAATTTACATTACGAAATAGTAAAAATAGTGCAAGGATCAGTTCCTTCAGATGCTGAATCCTCATTTCTGATTTTCAAAGTCTTCTTGTGTGGGGGTATATTTCTGTATATATTTATCTATATGTGTATATATATACGTATGCATGATTTGGGTTCTTTTTTTTCTATATCTTCCCTCATTACATTCAATGTAGCTTTCTGTTTATGTTAATATGTACATTTATAATACTTAAAGACACCATAAGGCAGAAAAGGAGGGAGGAGATAATTTAGGCTTTACAAGAATAGGAGAAAGGAGGAAAGACATATTCGTGTGTTGGAAGAAAAGCTTGTGCTGTCATTTTAAATCTGCCTTTAGGCAGTTTTAACTTATATGACCAGCATTTGCCATGCAGATCCTTACTTCTCCTGACCCTGGCAACAGTACGGAGGTCAGATAGCCATCCAAGTGCAATGCCAAAGGCACAAACAAAAGTTTTTTTTCTTCTCTGTCCATCTGTGGATTTTTTCTCTTATCCTATGTGTTTATAGGGCGTGCAACAACAAATTCCATTGCATTACTTGCTACAGTTCAAGGTAATGGACCAAGGATTTTAACATCATTCTTCATATGCAATTAAACTGTCCATTTCATGATTCCTTGTCCAAAAAAACAGCTAGTGACTGAATATATTTGGTCTGCTTTTATTCAGAGTGGCAGATGATAATTCTCTGTCATACCAGAACACTAGGAACAACATTTTGCCCTGGTTGGGTTTTTGCAGTACGTGGGCTGGCGTAGGCTCAGGCAGGCTAAAATCTTTTGATTTGGGGATAATCTTGTGTTAGCCAGTTGGAGCTCAAATGTTCCCTTCTCATTTGAAAAATGTTAACGTAGAGCCTCCTGAGAAATAAGCACTCCTAACAGTTCGGCTTGCATTAAAAGCGATGCTTGCAATTTCCACACAAACAAAAGCCACTGATAGTGGCTAGGATCGGGGAAACAAAGTTCCTCTGTCCCTTATGAAAAGATTCCCCCCATCCCCCGCAATCTTTAAGTTCTCTTCTGCAACTTTATCACTATTCAAACTAGGTCTAGGGACAAAGGCTCGTAGATTTTTCTCTTTTCCCCCCTTTTTCTTTTTTTTTTTCTTTTTTTTTCTTTTTTTAAATGCATGTTAGGGTTGCAGCGTTGGAACATGCAACCCTACTGGTATCTTAGTTTGCGGAGTAGAGGATTTATGGAAGAGAAAATGGAACAGAGCCTTAAAAGTTTGGCTTTAAAAAAATGGAGCCAGTAGTTTGACAGATTGTTCAGTAAATGTTCATTTTATTGAGAATTATAAAAAAGGTGCTTAACGCCTCTGTGCCATTAATATAATACATTAAAAGGTTACTGTCAAGATTACTGTTTCAGCTCTGAAAATTGACTGTAGGGTTTATGGGCAGCACTGTTGATATTCTGCTTGGAAGATGAGGTATCTTCTACTTACCACTTGACAAAACCATTATGTTGTTACAAGGCTTTGTATTGAAAAACTTGATAAATAGTAAAACGTAAATAAAATCTCATTTGAAAAGCGGGAGGGTAGTTGCTGTCTGTCTTATAGCCAGATTTAACAGATGCGGGTTTGAATACAAAACAGTTGTGAAAATAGCCAGTGTCAAACTAGTGCAAAATTAAACTTGTGGGGTGTTCTGTTTTCAGTGTCTGTTATTGTTGAAGTACTCCATTTCAAAAGCATGCATTCCTTCCTACAGAAAAAAAAATCAGATTCCTTAGTTGAAATTAATTAGCATTCAGAAACCAGATAGCATGTTTTTGGGTATTCATGAGATCTCTGTTTGAAAAAATGTTTTTAACTTGTAGAAATGTGTTGCAACACACAGATGGGAAGAAAAAGAAAAAAAAAATCTCTTTAGCAAGCACTGTGTGTAAAAGGAATATTACATTTTGCACGCTCCTGATTACCCTGTGTAAACAGTTTTTGACATC
Source organism: Trogon surrucura (assembly GCA_020746105.1). Taxonomy (NCBI): domain Eukaryota; kingdom Metazoa; phylum Chordata; class Aves; order Trogoniformes; family Trogonidae; genus Trogon; species Trogon surrucura. Next base: position 13,806,585 of record CM036622.1, on the reverse strand, counting down.
TGTCTTTATAGTTTTCGAGGAGAGGAAGACTTTGTTAAAAGAACCATTTTTATACAGCAGTCACCATTTCAGTCTTGCTTTACCTGTATTATGAAAGCAGATGGTCTGCATGTCTTTTGAATATTTATAACTATCAAAAACAATCTCTTGCTATTCACCCTTAGGCTTATGAGATGTCAGGACTGTTCTGGTTGAAAAAAAAATCATCTTGGGTGTTTACAGAAAGAGGATTACATTAAGCTGAAATGACTATACATTTTCCAGTTTAATATTTGTCCATCAGCTGTTTAATCGTATTTAGATAATTGTGTAAATAAGTTGTTGCAGCCCTTGCCCCTTCCACTGAGCAGGCTTGAAGCTTTAAACACCGATGAATGAGTTGCAAAAAAGCTCGGATTTTTTTGTTTTCCCTAGTTAAACAACCTGGAAGGCCTAAATAAGTTTTGGTTACAATGCTCCTTTTGAGGGAGATGTTTCATTTGCAAAGGAATCCCCGATATCTAATTCAGCCGAGCTGTTTTAGGAAGCTGCTGCGTCTGTTACTCTCTGCTAAGTCTGGTAGCATGTATTTGTTCTGGGTAAATACCGCAGCCCAACTACCCCTTCATGAGGCATGAAAACAACCTCGTTCTGCCCATATAAAAATAATTTTAAGGTTATTTAGGGGAAGTTTTGGGACTGTGGGGGTTAAAAGCTTTTTTGACTGGAAGCTGAGCAATCACTGATAACAGATTTTGCTGTGGTTGGTTGATTTGGCAGGAAAGCATGAACAGTTTTGGTTTAGATGATTGAATTAACCTGATTAACATTGTTTTTGTTGTTTTGCAAAAAAAGGACAACAGTATACTTTTAGGCACACTCAAACAATACTTCACCTGGTTGGAGAGCAGCATTAAGGGGCTGTGGCTCAGTAAGACCGCCCTTGCAGCACCCGCGGCAGTGGCTGCAGCGACCGGGCGGCACGGAAGGCTCGAGTCCTTCCCACAGCTCGCGGGATGCACCTTGCGTCAGGCTCTGGCACCATCCGAAAGGTGCCTGATGCTCCTGTTTTATCGAGTTTTGTTTGATGGGCGTATGAAAGGAGTTCTAGTTGAGATTTCAGATACTCTCCCAGGGAGTTCTGCAACTTTCTTCGAGAAAGGATGATGCCTGGTTTTCAAATCTCTGGTATTTAATCTTCCTGAGAGAATGGGATTTGGTTCAAACTATGCTGGGTGAACCTCAGCTGAACTTCAGAACAAATTCTACCCTTACCTCCACACAGTTGTTGGATGCCTAATTATAATTAACTTATTTGGCTTAAAAAAGAGCACTTGGGCTGCAGCAGATGGTATCATTCCAGAATAGTGGGGTTTCTGTGGAGGTGGCACCATTGCAGCTGAGATCTCCTGATTCTCAGAGCAGGGCTGCAAGTAATGTGTTTGGGGGCAAGAGGGATGGAGAAAGAGGGAAATGTGGGATCTTGAAGTCTCACAATTTGCTTTCAAGGGTAAACTTCTCAGAGATAGGTTCAGGCTGCGGATCTGTGACTAGTTTTTGTGTTCTATCAATTTCCTTTGCAACGTGTGAAAGAGAAATCAGATTATGAGTGATGAATGCGATGCACTTGAATATTTGTATGATATATTTATAATTGTCATCCCTGTACATGGAAAGCATCTGCCTCTGTGCCTCACAGATAAGGAATGCCTATGTACAGTAGTACCCAAACATGATGTACTTCAAATACAATAATTTTCGTTTTCATTATTGATAAGTATAAGCCAAGACATGGACAGATCTTCACATGTAATGACCTGAGAAATAAGAACAAATTCAATATGCCGCCAGATTATGTCGTGGATCTCTGAAGATCCCGAACTCATAAGGTTAGTCCTCAGTTTTAGGCCCTAAGCATAGTGACATTTGTATATATAGTTTCCCATTAAAATATATAGGAATTCTACAGCAGTCTGAATTACATGGGAATTTATATAGCAAAGTACATCTCTGCGCTGACACGACTGCAGGTTTGATGACAATATATAAAGCATAGAAACAATGAAATTCAATGTTGTCAAGTCATTTTCTGAGTTAACAAGGTAGTTATATTTTATCTGGCTTGTAAAATTTTGCCTTCAGTGAATTAGTAAATAAATCATTGATTCCTCCTGATGAGGATTCTTAGCGTAGGTAATATCACTTGAATGTTTGCATGAAGTGTTCTTGAAGAAAAAGCAGGATAATTTTAATTTTAAAATGCATTGATAATGTCTGTGGTTGTTGGTTTGCCTTTCTTTTTTTTTTTTACCTACTTTGAAGAGCTGGAGTAAAATCCCAATATTAGCCACCAGAGCCTGAAATTTGCATTGTGTCAAGGAAGCTAAAACTCCTAGCAGTGTTATTTAAACAGACCAGTCCCCTATTTGGTGGTAAAATAAAGTAACTGCATTAAATTTGTTCTTGAAGAAGCAGGGAATGTCAGAAACTGCTATGTAATTGGCATATCTTGTTTGTAAAATGACATGGAAGGGAGGTCTAGGAAATCGGAGACATCTTCATCAATAGTAGGTAATTTACTACAATTATTGCTAATACTCATGCTTTCATACTTAGTAAAGTTATTTGGACTGGAAAAGGCATCTGAAAGGGGCAAATTAAATCAGACAAAATCACCTTGAAGTCTAAATGACACCCACAAAGCATACACAACCTAATATGGGATGGTGGCCTGTTACATGTGCAGTTCCCCATTTTGCACATGCAGATCTACAGGTTTTGCGTGCACAGAGACTGTGCATTCATATAATTTGTCAGTTCAGATCCAAAAGACTCTTTAAATTAAGCCTTACCTATCATGCACCCATGTTTAAAATGGTTTAATCTGTAAAAGAGCTTAAACAATAATTTTGTAAGTATTGGACATTAATGATACTGTTGTTATATTGGAAATTGAAATTGGGTTCAGCTAAGCTTGGTTCAGGTCATTCAGGCTAGAGTCGTCTATTAAGATTTCATTCTCCCTTTATAGCACTGATGAAAATCTTCTAGCTAATTTCGGAAATGCCAGAATAATATCAAGGAATGGTAAAAATTTGGGTGATTCAGAGAAACATTAAAATAGCTGCCTGGTGAATAGAGGGTATCCAGATTTGGCATAGATAATACTGCCTCACTCTAGAAGTTCTGAGCCTCCACAAATAGCTTGTTACCAAGTAATATGTTAGAAAAAGGTCATAATGGACTTCACTGAAATCAATAATCTAGGTACTTTTACTCAGAAACTAAACTAGCCTTACAAAAGAAGACTTATAGTAATATTTATTGCATTTTCACACTAAACTCTTTCTTTTGGTGGTTATTGCAGTTTGTGTAACAAAGGGTTGATGCTGTACATCGATTTTATGACAGCACAAATACAGCTAAATGTTACATGCTGAATAGTGAAGAAACAATAATCAGGCCTTTGTCCTCTTGGATGTCTTTGTTTTCTCAATACACTGGGCAATTCCTGTAGTTAAACTAAAAGTACCTACTTTCCACATAGAAATCTAAAGAGTGGCAAAGTTCAGCCTATTGAAATTACATTTGTGAATTTTATTGTTCATACATCATATACGGAGTATAATTTTCAAGTTGGAGCATTATCTCATTTTGCAAGGCTTAGTCTTCATTGATTTTGTAAAAGAATGTACTGGAACTGAAAGTTCTGTGCATTGTAAATTCCACTATTTTAAAATTGGTCAAAACTGAGCAGAAGGTAAATTTCTCACTATAGCTATCTGATATCTCGAGAACCTTTGTGAAAAAAATCATCTCTATCATCCTTTGGTCTATTTTACAGCTAATACTCAGTTACAGAATTAGACATGACAATAAGAGCTTTTCATAAGCTTGTTTCTGTAAATCACTTAAAATACCCTGTTTAGGAAAAGCAAGTCTGGCTTCATTTTGGGTTGTAACATACATATTTTTTCTACTATAAACCACCTTATTTTATCCTATTTATTGGTCATTTAGATGAACTTCCATCCCATGATTTTCTGGGTCTGCCCTGTGGTAAGTGGCAGAAAGGGAATGGACGTGGGTAGCTTGGGGCATTGCTTGCATTTTTGGCATCGGTGTAGGATTTGTATGCCTGTAAACTTGTGTGGGAACATGAAGGGTCAATCAAATTTAAAAGCAGAAATAGTACAAACAAAATGCACTTTCAAGATTAGCATCTTCCGTCCACAGCCCATCCCATTGCCTGATGTTTCTTGGTCGATAACTTTGTTCTTCCCTTAGTACATCTGCTTTTTTTTGCTCCCATTTACAATATACCCTGGTTTGTTTTTATGCTCAATGAGTTTTTTAAAAGGCTTTGGACGATAGGATTAAAAATGCAACATGGGTCTGAAACTCTAAATGTATAATGGTTTCAACAATTGAAATAATTTGTGCTTTGACTTGTACTGCTCTGTTTTACTGATATATTTTTTTTCTTCTCCCCTCTTCACACAGAGTATGATTTCTTCCATTGTGAACAGCACTTACTATGCAAATGTCTCAGCAGCAAAATGTCAGGAATTTGGAAGGTGGTATAAACATTTCAAGAAGGCAAAAGATATGATGGGTAAGCAAAAAAAAAAATAAAAATTGCCTTGATAGTGGATATATACCATTATGTGTCACGTTGAGGTCTGTCACACTCACATAAGAAGCCAGGTCCCTTCACGATAAGTTTAGGATGCTTTTGATGAGTAGATGTAGAAAGAACATATATAGTGGAAGAATTCATTTAAATAAATATTTGCTATTGAAACAGCCAAACTGACTTGAGTTGCCAGAGATGTAAAGCTGTCATTCTGTAAAGCTAGAGATCTTCTACCACCCGGAATAATTGTTTAAAAAACCTGTTCCTGGCACTGTGACGAACTGATTTTTTTAATGTATGTATTTTTTTCTTGCTCTGACTAATGCATATTTAAAGAAACAGACTTCTATAACTATCACTGCCTTCCAACAAGAATGCTATAATTTTATAAATTCGTATCTTCCTCTTAACTTCAGGGTCCTGGTTTCAATTCATTTTAACAAATGAATTGTGGCAATTGTTTGCTGCTTGTAAAAAATCCATAAGTGGGACATATTAATTCTATAACACCTTTTATCTTTCTCTGTCGTCCCTTTTAAAACTACTTCTTAAACCTGTTAACATAATTTTGAACACTTTATGTCAGAAAATTTCTCTACAGTTTTCAACAGAATGAAGAAACAGGACCTCAATTTGAACTGAATTTTGAGCTTGACTTAGCTTTCAGTATTTGAAGCAAAAACATTCATCTACCAAAACGGGTTCCTTGCCTGTTATAGCTTAAGGCTGTAATGAAGACAATGCATCACTTTTGTGATAATTGCTTGAATTACTATTCCAAGTGAATGGCCCACTTGGGTTGATCTCTACTTTTCCGCTAGTGAAAAAAGGCAGCTTCTTTCCTTTATCTACTTTGTACCTTCTGCACAACACTGAACCCTTCTTCTGAGACCACCGAAGTCGGTGGTAAGACTTCACTCGCTTTCGGGTGGTCCACGTGGCAGGCAGCAGAGCGCCTGCCTGAGAGGGTGACCGTTGCGCAGCATCTCTCCCTCTTTGATTGCAGCAGTCTTCCTGCTCGGGGAGCAGCATTTTCCTGATGTGACCTGCCAAGACAGGCTCACCATCCATTTGTTTGGGGACAGTGAAGCGAGCGTGTAGGAAACACGATGCGCGCGCCCGTGCGTGTGTGTGTGTTCCCGTGTAACCCAGTGCTGGGGGGAGAGGCAGCACTGACCCCAAAGCCACACAGGTGAGGAGCAGCGGGCTCTCTGCTGCGGGACTCATCCAAGCTGTGGATACCAGACCTCTCTGCAGAACAACTGTCTTGCTTTTTTATTTTTTTAAATTTCTGCCCACGATAGGACAGAAGGGGAAGGCAGGGCTGTGGGAGGCAATCCAGGTACCAATTTCTTCTTCCAGCTCTCATCTGTGTAGAGGAAAGGATAGTCTTGCACTGAATGACTGTTAGTGAAGATCATAATTACTATGAAAAGCTCAGACACGCTGCCTTTTTAAAAAAAAAAAAAAATGCTTTACCAGTATAAGGAAAAAATTGCTACAACACTTTTGTGAAGATACTGGAGTTTTGTTTTTTAAATAAAGCATGTTTTCTAAAGGCTATTTCCAGACCAGCACTGATAAAGCTCTAGAACTGAGATTGTTTAAAATGAAAATGTGACACACGTTGATAAAAAGGAGTCTCCCTTACATCAGCCTAGAGTTATCTTATATTGTCTTATCATGAACAAGAAGGGAGCTGGAAGAACTCCTGTAGTTTAAAAAACTGTCTTGTTAATTAAAAAGGAGGGTGTGTCAAGGCAGATGAGTTAATATAAGAAAAAAATTCAACCATGTTGCAAGTCACTGAAAAAAAACATGCATACATGGTTGCAAGATAAAGCAGCCCATCTGTGTAATTTGCATAAATTATACTAGTTCCTAGCAGTCCCATACAATTGATGCGGCATCTAGAAATTAGCAGAGCATGGGGAGGTCCACACCCCACCCTGCTTGTTACGGATTTCCAGTGGCTGAGAACTGCAGATGTCATAGTGGGAACACCACAGGGGAACAAAACCAGTCACTGGGGTCTTGTCTCCCTCTGGTCTGGATGTGCTTTCCCTTAAGAGCCCCCCTTACCCTTTACACAGGTGCATTTACCATTTCATCTGCACCTTTTGCAGCGCTCAGAGTGGTTTCCCATCTCTCATCCTTGACCCCTCTGTAGCTGCTCACTGCCTTGTCTGAAGTCCCCCATGTCCATGACCGCCGGGAGCTGCTCTGCAGCCGCACGCTCGCCGTGCGAAAATCTCAGAAAGTTATTCCTTTGCCATGTGTGTGGTTCTGCCTCTGATGTTCTGCTGGTTCCTCCAAGTGCCCAGTGGTGACGGTGGGCAGTTTGTTAGATGTTTTTGTGGGTTTCTTTTTTTTTTAAGATTCACTACACCACTATTTGTAGGTAGATTTCTGGAAGGCAGATTACCACAATGATGTTATGGGCCCACTGATCTAGGCCAGAGAGTACAGTGAGCTTGAACCTGAATGCGCCATTTTATATTGCTTTATTTTTATTCGCACGTCTTGTGAGGAGTGTGAAGTTTGTGATTTTTCAATCTTATGTTGGCTTTTTCAATGTTTCTCTTCCACTGTAGTTGAGATGGATAGCCTTTCTGAACTATCCCAGCAAGGTGCCAACCATGTCAACTTCGGTCAGCAGCCGGTCCCAGGGAACACAGCCGAACAGCCTCCATCCCCTGTTCAGCTTTCTCATGGTAGTCAACCATCAGTTCGGACCCCGCTTCCAAACCTGCACCCTGGACTTGTATCTACTCCCATTAGCCCTCAGCTGGTAAATCAGCAGCTGGTAATGGCCCAGTTGCTGAACCAGCAGTATGCAGTGAACAGACTTCTAGCCCAGCAGTCCTTAAACCAACAGTACTTGAACCACCCTCCTCCTGTCAGTAGATCCATGAACAAGCCGTTGGAGCAGCAGGTCTCAACTAACACAGAGGTGTCTTCCGAAATCTACCAGTGGGTCCGTGATGAACTGAAACGAGCAGGAATCTCACAGGCAGTATTTGCACGTGTGGCTTTTAACCGAACTCAGGTCAGTCACCTTGTTTCCTCTTTATTCATTTGTTTATGTATTAAATCTTGGACTCCTTTTTTTCTCTCTCTGTTTAGTAATGATCACATTTTAAGTCTCTTTTCTCATTTCTGCCTTGTCACTTAGCTCCTGTGAAGGAGCCACGCTTCCTCACAGGACCAATGTCTATGCTGATGCAGTACTTCCTCTCCAGTTGTGATGGTTTATGAATAGCTAAGTCTTCCCTAGGAAGGAAATATGAACAGCTTTGTGCAGAACCATTCACAAAGTCACCCAACAGATTGCATTTGTGTTGCAAAGGTATTACCCGAACTGACCACAGGCATGCATGCACTCAACAACCTGTCTTCTTTCACAGGTGTACCAGAGATGGTCTTTTATTCTTGTTTGCCGTTATTTTTTTTTATTTTCTGGTGAAAGTCTTAACAGCGTCTTTTCTGGCTTCTGAAAAAATTAAAAATTAAAAACTTTGGTTTTAGATCATCTACGCTTTTCATATATTTCTGTACTTTGTTGCAAAAACAGTAGTTGCTGAGATTGCCGATGTCCACGTCAGAACATATACTTCAGCTCTTCATTGCAGAAAAAGCTAGCCCTAGCAAAGCTGATAAGTAACACTAAAATGTGTTATTTTTTACACCTGTTTTAGAAGCTAACCCCGTTATAATTTATTCTCCTCTATGAATTTAACTTAATGCCATGTTGCATGGAATTTAATCAAGCAGAAATTATGGAAGAAATGTCAGTATATCCAATGCAAATAATAAGATCTCAAAATTTTACAAGTCTATTTTAAGAGAAAATTAAGTGGGTTATTTTTTAATAGGAAATATTTTAAAACGATGTAAGTAAATTTGCTTTGGAGTCCACATTTTTGAACTTAAGAGCAAGTATTTGTCCATTGTAGAATATAGTAAAAAAAAATACCACATAATTTGGGCTTCTCTTGAAATGTTGATGTTTCTCCTTGCATAGCATAGAGAATACAAATACTGTTTCAAATGCACTGACACCAGGTTTGAATCAATATGCTATTTGTAATTGTTCTGAATTATTATTGCCTTAAAATTTTTTACATCCTCCTTTAGCTAAAAGAAAGTAGAGTCATGGTGTAAATTCTCTGTAGAGCTCTGTGTATGTGTGTTTCCTCTTAAACAGCAGAGGAGGTTTTCAAGATCTGGGTGTTTCCTACTAAATTTCATGGAACACGAACTCGTGCAAAGATTGCTTACATAAGTTAGGTGCAGGCAGCATCAGTTGTTGTCTTTCCAAATGAGTGACATAGACTTTTGTTTAATAAAATGTTTAATATTTTAACTATTGATGCTATAAAATATGGGAGTAATAGCAGTAGATTCAAGTGACAATGGTTTGCAACTGCCATCTTACCTGGACAAGAAGCCAACCAAATAATTCAGAAAATAAATAGTTTGTTATATATTTACTTATTTCTTAGACATGCCTAGAAGCAGCTTGTTTTCCAACAATTTTCTTACCTTTCCAAAGTAATTTGTTCAGGTTTTGTCAGCTAGTTTTGCATAGAGCTTGTGGTCTATCATTTGCTACCTGAAATACAGGGAACATTGGTTCTGACTGGACATCGTATTTATATGACCCAGTATGAGAAGCCGCTCTTGAGGTGTGATGAATGCAACTGTAGAACCAGACTTCTAGTGCAAGTACCTGTTCCTGATTACTATATATTTTTTTTTCTACTAAAAGTGTTTTTAAATATTTGTTTAAAGTTCAAAACTTCCACAGGCATTGTGGTTAATCAGCTTGATAAAACGTGTTCAAAGTCACCCAAAATTGGGAGGAAATGCTAAAATGAATGTTGAAAACAAATCCCATAAAGAGATATGAAAAATAAATGTAATATATTTTGTCAGTTTTCAACCAAATCTACTTGAAAGAGCACGTAGTAGCATCCTTATATCCTATATCCTAAGTTGTGTTAACTAGTCAAATTAGTATTTGCAATTAGCTAGGTAAGGTTTTGCAGTATTTGTTCTGTATTTTGGCAAATGTAGAGAAGAGGAAGGAAAAATACTGAGAGCCTAGAAAATATTAGCCCCAGTGTTGCCAAGGAATATCTCAGTGTATTTTTCACATGAAGCAAAGCCCCACTGAAATCCAGAGGAGCTTGTTGTAGGCATGTTTCACCTTTGCAAACTGAAAATTGTTAGTTTTACCCAGAGTAACAGCTAATGTCCAAGCACAAGCATAGGTAGAGATACCTGTGATTCTTATATGAAAACATTTAGGTTTGTTCTGCTTGCTGTACTTCCGAATCCATCCCAGCTTATTCAGGGATACGTCACATTTAACTAGGGCAGAACTTTAATAACTGATGCTATTTAGAAGTCATTTCCTAATACGGTGTAATATCCTTTACATCTATCTATCTATCAGGCTAGAGCAAGTGAAAATGCTTGTTTAAATTCATCTACTGTTTCCTGAGCTAAAAAGCGTACCACTGACATTTTTGAAACTGTCATAAGCATATTTAAGCCATGTCCAGGGACCATATCATGCCATCAGTTTCTAACCAATTTCAGTGAGATCCTCTGCCTTGAGGAGTGCTGTGCAGAAAAACCCCTGATGTCAAGATATGGTCTCAGATGAAGGGAGAGATTTGCTTTCAGCGTAAAAGTTAAGGAAGGAAGTGAACTATAAACAAAGGTTTATATGTAAGAGTTTTTAAACAAATCTTAATGCTTTGGCAATATAAATGGACTTTGGTGGAATTGGCTGGAAGTTTTGGCACATCTTGTTTTACAGACTTGTGCTCTACGAGTACAGAATTTGGTGGCATTTTTGAGTGGGAATGATGGGTTCTACCAGCTTAGTGTGGCAAATGGCCCTGACTTTTGAAAATTTTTGATTTGGAGGCAAAAATGTTCACTAGAAATATTTCTACCTCTTCCCAGCTCAAAGGAAAAGAATTTGGGAAAATAACTTCTGAAGACTAGAGTCTCTTTAATTATCGTCTACTTAGAAGAAAACCCCTCAGCCACACCTCAGAAAATTGAAAGGGTGTTCTTAGTATCTTCTTGGATAACTTCCTCGCTGCCCTTAACTTCAGAATGGTAGTTTCAAAAATATATAGCTCTCAGGAACGTGCCTTGCAAACTTTGATGGGAGAGGAGTCCAGATAGCTACAGCTTCAATGAAAATTGACGTCTGTACAAACAGAATAGGGCAATTGTAGGGAGCAGAAGTGCCTCTGGAAGGTGGAGCACCTCTCGCCATGACAAATTTCACAGCGGTCCTAGGAAGAGTTCAGAGCACATTGGGGTCTGAAGTGTTATTTGTCCTCCAGCAGTTGTGATTCCAGCTCACTGGCTGCAAAGAAACAGACTGAATCCTGTTGGCACCTCTTTGTCGTGCACCACCAAAGAGTTTGCTGAGTCAGGATTTGTGCTAGCAGATCCAAGTTTCACCTCAAGCATGGCTACCAACTGTGTCTACTGGTCTCTCTGCTTGGTAGGGTGATTTTTCATAAATTGAGCTGCTTATGTTTCAGTTGCCATTTGACTGAATTAATAAACAACATATTTTTTCCAGCTGATCAAGCCTCATGCCAGCAGAGAGACTCAGCCTGTCCCTGCCAATTTGCAGTGGGACTGGGAGGCTCTTCATTCTGTTTTGTTCTTCTTGAGGGAGCTGGAATGGAGCATCGGCGCTTGTTGGGCTGAACCCACCTTCGAGCCCTAAACAAATAAACAAACTCCTCTCCCATTTCTGTCATGTAAATGTAAGCATGAGTCAGGAAGAAGAAAGCTTGGGTTCCCACAAGCGAGTCTGACATTGGGCTTGAAGGCGTAGCTTCGCCCAGTGCACGGCAGGGTGACGGTGACGTGTACGTACTGCGCGAGCGAGGGGTTGCGCTTGCCGTGGTTGTGGTTGGAACTGTGACTCGGGGTGCCCGCCTCTGTTTGCCCACGCTTTCAACCCTAACGTTTGCTGCGTGAGCTCGGGTGCTGCTGTATGGAGGTGACCTCTCGGCTCCATCTTCGTGAGAGGAGGGGGAGTGCTTTCTTCTGCTTTTGCGGTGTCTGACTATTGTGACTTTTCTTCTTCCCACCAGTGACAGTTTTCCATCTCAAGGTTTTTGAGTACTTCTCAGTCTTTCTACCAGATACCTTTTCTCTCCCCCTCCTTTTTGCTTCACCCCCATGCTCGTTTGAAGTATTAGCTGCCAGGATATATTGCCTTTGGTTCATGTATAATGCCTGTTCTCATATGTGAAAACTTCTGTGTATTTAGGACCGTGCTCATGCTAATTCTGGGCAATTGCTATTTCAAAGGAGAAAACTTGGATGCAGTAAACAGCTCTGTGTAATTTTAAAACAAAATCTACGTTTACACAAACCACCTTCTCAAACACTTTTTCTTTCTTTTCCACTTTGTCTTTGGCACACTTTATTTTCCAGTAAAATGAAAAATGAAGATGGATTATTCAAAATTGATAACAGTAATGGACCATCATGTAATGTTTTATTGAATTTGAGTTCTGTAAATTATGTGGTAGAGAGAAATTTGCCTGCTTAAGTATAACAGAAATTGCCACTGTATTCATATAATTCTTCGTAGTGTAATTTAAGAAAAAGCACACTATCCATATCACTATTGAATAAAAGGTAAAAAGGTGCTATTACACTATCATGACAGCTCTCCTCTTGCTCCTAAGCGACACAGATAAATGTGTCTGCTTATAACTTACTTGGCAGGGATCCAGGCTTTTGGGAGGAGCTTGTGAATAATCTTCCACCTGGACACAGGACGGGAGCACCCTGCACTGGAGAAGGATAGCGTTCAGGGATGTTCTGCGTGTTTTGGGGAGGTTTGGGCAAATTGCATTTTTCTTCTGGGAGCTTTGAAGTTCTATCAGGCTGATAAAATCTGTTTGAATCAGTGATTATGTTCAAAGAGGAGACAAACTGAGGGCCAGACAGGCAGTGTTTTTGTTCGTATTGGCAGACACTTTCGTTTATCTCCCATTTTTAAAGAATTCATAATTAGCTTTTGAAAGCCTTGATAATATTTACCGAAGATTTTTGTGCGATTAGTAATGAATTAGACTTGTGATGACATGTAAACTTTCATTTTTTCAATGGGACCCGGTAACATTTTAAGAAAATATATATCCAGTGTGAAAAGAAAACAAGGGAGGAACAGTGAGGAGGACTCTGAGCCTAACAATATTTATAATCTCTATGCAAAACAGCATTTAGCTTTTATGCAACCTGAGATATAATACCAGGAGATCATACTAAGACTTGTATGTTGGCAAACCAGTTCAGTCCTGGTGAAACGAACAGTAAATCTCTGCACGTCAGCGTGGTGCAGGATGTGAGAGCTGATGTTTTCTTTCTAGGATTTTCCCATTTAACATCTTGTCTAACAATCTTCAGCTGAAGTTTTGTGCTCAGAAAATCGAAGCGGTAGCAATGAAGTAATATCTGAAGCAGGCAAGCCGTATTGTAAGACTGCCTGCATCTGGTATTACACTTTATTTTTCATGTTATTTCCTCACGTATTCTGACCTTTAGGTTCAAAGCTCCTGGAAGCAAACACCTCCTCCTTGTCTTCTCCCCACTCTCTCATCTTCCCTTCTCTCTCTGCATCTGTGTCCTCAGCTCTGCTCCCAGCTCATGCAGAGAGTCATGGCAGTGATGGGGGAAGGAGAGGGAAATGAATAGTTAATGGCATTTCTAATCACCAAGAGGTGTCCTGCAGCAATGATTATTCTGACAAATGCAGGAAAAATACAGAAAACGGTTTTATTTGTTTACATATTTCATTGAGGAGAGAAAAGTTATACAAAAAGAGCAGACTTTTCTGCTTTTTTTATCTTCCCACTATGTGGCAAAGGCTTATAAGAGCAAATGTTTTCTATTATGGGCTAAAGTATTTTTCAAGGATATTTCCTGTGGCTAACAGTAGGCTGGCTGTGAGTAAGGAGTCTCCTCTTCTGCCAGTGATCAGTCCACCTGATTTTAGTTTTTCTTTCTTCTTTCTAATCCTGGTGTGGTTGTTTTCAGCACAGTAGCAGTCAGAAATCACGTGTTTACACCTCCATCATACATCCTGTGCTCTGTGAACAGCTTTGCCTTGTCTCCAGTGGCACAAAATTAGTTTTTGCCTCCCTTGGAGGATGGGTCGTGTAACCCTACCACTGACAAACAGCAGTAACTTGAGTACTTAGAAGTAGAAAAAGATGGTAGACAAGAATTTAATTTGCATATTTGCTAATAAATACCTTTATTGGTAGACTACTCACTAAGAGAAACTATGAAACTTATAGTCCACCCAAATGTCATTTTTGTCTGTAACTTATTTACCTCCTGAGTAGTTTCTGCCTGGATACCAGAAAAGAGGAGGAATGAACAACAGTGGTAAGGAAGTATCCACCAGGATTATTATTTTTTTTTAATCCTCCTCCAAATTATTTTTCATACTTGGTGCTGGAAAGACAGTTTGTGTTTTCCATCCCATTTCTATCGTCTGTGTGCAGGCAGACAGGGCCACGAGGACCATGCTGGCCCAAGCGTAGTTGTTTAGCACCTCTGTCCCCATTGCACTGAGAGATGGAGGGGCGATGGGGCAAATGCAGAGCTCAGAGCCACTCTGGGTGAGCTCTGACACTGCCTGAGTGCAGCTGCCTGACAGCTTTGGCTTTGTAGCAGCGCCTTTTTAAGAGGCTTTTGCCTAATAGGATAGGACCTTTGAAGAGAGGTGACAACCTCCATAGGTGCTGTGAGCTTGGCTGATGCTTGGGCCATAGCTTTCTGTTGAACTCCCTTAGGAATGGATACTTACAGTCAAGAATGCCTCTCTTAGGTTTAGATCTTTATTGTTTGCCTCCCTCCCTCCACTATCCCAAATAACTTGCTACAGTTCTTTAGGAGAAGAAACATTGGGTTGTGTCATTTCTTTAAAATCACATCTGTGTTCCCTTGTTGTACTAGCACCAAAAACCTCGTACCAACGCTTTCCTTGTCCCAGCATGGCAGCAGCATTTATTCTAAAAAGAAGTTCATGTTTGCTTTTGAAAAAGAGAGTTTTCTGATCACCACTTTGTTACTTCAAGGCAGTAGAGTGTTTTGTGTGCCTGACATATTTGAAAGGAGAATTTGGCAGAGGTAAGATTTCAAGAACCTGTTGACATTAAAGTTGTAGTTGCACTCATGGGCTCATAAATATTTCATCTTTTAGAGTAATTAGGTGTCCCAAACCTCCAGGTCTGCTCCATTGCTGAGAAATGAGATGAAATGATTACGTAGGAAACCTGGTGCGATCTGTACAGGCTGCTGACGCCTGCAGCCTGCCCACCTCTGGCTCTGTGCTACGAGTGCCCCATGTGCTGTTTGCCTCTCATTCCCCAGTACTCTCTTTTATCTGTCATTGCTGGACTCTGAAAGTGGTCAAAGGACAGCTTTGGACTTAGGAAATGCAACTTTCACAGCAGCTGCTCAAATAAATATCTCAGGTGATGGCCTGGGTGAGGATTAGATTTGTCCTGATGAGGAGAGAGGGACAGTGGGAGGAGACGGAGGAAGGTAAAGGGAGGGGGAGCATCCTACAGTGAGTTTCCTCACTTGTTAAACTCCAATATAGAACTCTCAAGACAAAATATTGACTTATAAAATATATGGACCCAAGTCAGTTAAGCAGTATTTGAGGAACGTTGCAAGTTTATTGTCTCAGATTAGTTGTGAAATATCACTTCCTTTCAAAGAGCTGTTTAAGTTGCTAGAAATGTGGAAAGCCTTTTTTTTTTTTTAAGTCAGCTATGTGCTTTGTCTGGGAAGCCTGGGAACACCCCAGTGTTGTGCCTCTGGACTATCTGTATTTCACTTACTCTTAAGGTCTTGTGATTGTCTGTTGACTGTGAAAGATTTCATGGCAAGTTAAGCCAATAAAAGGAAAGAGACCTATTAGGCCAGTACAGTTTGTGTTTTATGTAAAACAGATGCTTAATAAAATTAAGGGTACAATTGAGGCTCTCTTGTCTGCTACCTAAAATGCCATTAATACATTCCTGTGTGGAGTGAACAGAGCATTTGCTGCTCTTGTTCTCAACCCGATGGAAAGAAGAAGGACTGATAAGCGGCGGCTTTGCAGAGAACAGTTTACGAGGTGCCCACCTAGTCTAACTCTCCAGTCTGGTCTTTTTCTTCCCTCACTCCAGGGCTTGCTCTCAGAAATCCTCCGAAAGGAAGAGGATCCCAAGACTGCCTCGCAGTCCTTACTGGTAAACCTTCGGGCTATGCAGAACTTCTTGCAGCTGCCAGAAGCCGAACGAGATCGAATTTACCAGGACGAAAGGGAAAGGAGCTTGAACGCAGCCTCCGCGATGGGCCCCGCGCCTCTCATAAGCACACCGCCCAGCCGCCCTCCGCAAGTAAACCACTCTCTCTCTGTCTTCCAGATTTGCTCCTTGTGTTTTCTCACTGTCTTGTTTGGGTGATACCTTTCATAAAAAGAAGAAAGCTTTTACTGTTGCATTTTTTAAAACGTTCATGGAATCATTATTTGCAGTGCATATCACAAATTCAATTTAAGAAATATAATGGATGATAACAGCAGTTTGTTACTACTTATTTTCTACTTTTAAGATAAGTTCTATCCTTTATGGCCCCTACAGAGGTTTTTGCTCATTTTATTGAGATACAAACTCTACTGGGCCTGAAAGATGCTGGCTTTTAGCTGTCTTTTTTTTTCCCCTGTAATTCTCAGGCATTGTTTTTGATGTTAGAGGCTCAGATAGGGATTTTGAAGGATTTGGACCACTAAACTGAGTGGGAATGAAAGCGGAAGTATGAGTACCTCTTACTGCTTTAAAAATTATCTTCCGGAAAACTGACAGGTAAAACTCAAGGGATGGGGGAAAGAAGATTCCATCCCAAAATGCTGTGCCTGTGACTATATTCTGTACGCATTCTGAATGCTATATATTTCTTGAGATTATTTTTCTAGATTTTCTACAGCTAATGGATCCTAAGGACCACACTAAAGTAATGAATAATGAAATTGTAGGAGGAGGACAGAAGATCAGTTTGACCTGCTGCAGTACTTTTCACAAGAGGAGAAAAAAATTTCATCAGAAAGAACAAACTGTGCTAATTGTCCGGTTTTGTTATCATTAACCGACTTTAGTCTATGAAATCCACTGTAGATACTCTTCAAGATAAAGGATGGGAATCTATTTACGTAGTAATGCTTTAGTGGGAAATAGTTAAATATAGATAACTGTGTTTAAAATAACGTTTGAGTTTGTTTTAATATCTGTACCTGCTCCCACAGCCCAGGTAATTCAGAGCAAAGGCTAACCCTTCTTCTTAACTTATCTCTTTCTGCCAAGGTAATGTCTCACTCTGTCTCAAGTGGTCTTGGGCAATTTCACAGCTAAAGAACAGAGTTAATTACAGGACCTTCCAGAAGGATGTCAAGTCAGAGGTAGTCCTTGTATTGGTTTTAATTCACACTTTAAACTGTATAAATCCCTTGCAGCCAGAAAAAAGTGAGACTAAGGGGTTTTCTTAACTGACAAAACACACTGCAAGTCCGAATTTAGGGGTCAGAGGAGGGGGAAATCTATCTGTCTCTACTGTGCTCTTGTTCATAATTACATTTCATTTTTTTTAGTGGGAGTCAGGAGTACAGTTAACCTAATTGCAACAGTTCAAAGTGGAAACAGCATACAGTTTTGTTTCGATCCTTTTCAAAAGGAAAACAGATGAACAAGGAAACCTTATAAACTAACACGTGAGGTCTGCAGAACAAGGCAGTTATTTTTCTAGTTATATTGTTCTCTGTCCTTCAGCAAAACATGTGCACTTTACTTAGTGGATGGACCGAGGAGGTAAAAACTTCTGAGTTGAGATCCTCTGTGACCTTCTTATATGTTGCCAGAATTACCCACCTATAAATGCATGTAGTACTTGCAGAGTCCTAAGTCTGAAATATCCATGTTGGTAACATAAGTACAATACTTAATGCTGGAAACAGTAATGAAAGTATTCTAGTTGTTGCACAAGCAAACATAACATTACAAATCATAGCAGAAATAAATTATAGTCAGGATACTGCAAAATTATTGTTGCAAACTGCTACTCTGATACCTCCCTCCATATCCACAGCTTACTGGATATTTGGTATTAAGGAAATAAAGCTACTAGCATCCTTGCAACTAAATTTATTGTAAGCATTTATTTAAAGTTCACTATACAGGAATACAGCATAATATTTTTCCAGCTTAGCTGTGAGCTTCTTGGATAACTATTGAAAGGCAAAACAGACCGTTTATCCTGACAAGAGAATTTACGCAAGAGCCAACATATTTTAATATTAAATCTTTAGACCAGTGTAGCATTTGAAACAATTAAACTATGAAACCATGAAAAATGGGAGCTAATATGCCACACATGAAGGTTTATTTTGCAATTGCAAGTTATCAGTTTCGGAAGGATGTGAAAATAAACATCCTGAAAAGGATCTATTTTGCATTTTTGTGTTGCCAACTGGTGGCCAGACAGTAGAGCAGACTTAACCATTTAGTGGCTGAGCTTGTTCTGTGTCAATTTTGCATACTCTTGCATGCAAAAACAGAAAGTATGACCTCAGAGGTCTGATAGGATAGTAGGAACTCACCAAGCGTAAACCCTGGTGCCTGAGTTAGGAGGAACTGTGTTGAATTTATCTCATTTTTACAGCATTCTTACTAGTTGCTACTTGAGCTAATGTGTCTGGATTGTTTCCAGTTCTTTTTTGAAATCCTTTAAGAAGCTCTTTGTCCCCCTTACTTCTCCCTTTCTCTGTGACTTAAACAAAAAAGCAAAATCTTACTTCTTTCTTTTTTTAAAAAAAAATTGAAATCATTAGCCTCTAATGCATGAGCTTTTGGGATACTTGTATAGCTCTCTAAGCTGGTCAAGTTATAAGTCTGCTACTGTCTTCCACATTGGCAGACTGAGTGTGAGGAGATGGCATGCAGGAGAATTTTTCCCTTGAGTCTTGTTCATCTTGCCACCTCCCAGGGCACAAACCTGTCTGTCAGACTCTTTCCTGTGGCAGTGGAGTTTATAAATGTTAGCATCTCCATCAGGTAGGTACTGCATGGTGACATAGTTTAACCTCTCCAACCTAGAAGGAAGGAAAAAAGGTCCTTCCTTCTTTTACTTCTTTTATTATTTTATTTTTCCCCCCTCTTCAACACCCTCATCTTGCAGATCACCCCACAGAGGTCATTTCTGGTATCCATAAGTCAAGTTCAGAGGATCACCTTATTACACCTTATGTGGGAATGAGAGGATGTGGAGATACTTCAGAGGGAGCCGAGTGTGGAGCTATGTCCAGGGTGGATGGGGTTCCTCAGGAAGGTGCTAGGGATGGCCTGGCCTTCTCGTTGGGACAGTTTGGGGTCTGGTAGAAAGAGGACTCTCTCCTCCCTAGTAGAACTTTGGGGATCGATAGAGACAGGTGACCAAGTCACGGATTTTGTTTTCCAAAATATTCTGGTTAAAGCTTGTTAGTCGTCCTGCAATTAAGAAAACTTTCTCCTTGGGACAAGTAATCTCCGCTTCAGCAGAGCTGAGGAAGAAATCCTTCTCGCCACCCATATTCTCCAAAGAAAATCTGTGCTAACTCTTGGGCCCCATCATCATCCTGTGTCAAAACAGAGTACATGTAAGATCAAGAGTAGAATATAGTTTTAACAAGGTAATGTTTTAAGAAGTATCCATGAATCTTGCATGAGTCGTGATTCTGGATACTCAATTGACAAAAGCTTTCATTTTCATAAATGCAATCCTGGCCTCCCTCTGACTACAGATAAATTACAGTTCCTTCAGGCTAAAGCAATTTCAGCTTGGGACCCAGACATAGGATGTTACTTCTGAAAGACTGTTCTTGAGGAGGACATTGCTTTACTGGTGTTTAAGGACCAGGGAACTTCCATTGCAGGGAAATCCAGGTAGTTCCAGAGTTCTGCTCCTGTGAAACTTGATGGTGGAGCCTTGGGAGTTCAAACACACGTGCATGCCATACTTCACCACCAGCAAAGTTTTTAAGTCTGCACTATTTTAGATTTAGGTTGATAGTGCCAAGTTGCATTTTAGCGAAAGTAAAAATGAACAAAATAATAAATGCAACCCACCCACCCCGCCCCCTCTGCGAAAACCACCATGGAGGAGAGTTAATGGAAACCCTGACACTTAACTATAACTGCGCTTCCAGGCGCCACTGTAATAATGGAGTAGTAAACCTTGTCCTGATAAAAGCTGTTCTGAAAGCAACAGCATTTATTGTACCTCCTGTGCTATTTGCAGAGCAGAACTGAAAAGTAGTTTGTTTTGCCTGGAATGAACTACTTTATGAATTTTAATGTACGATGTAATATTAAAAGCTAAACCAGGATTAAAGAAGATTTTTGTTCCCAAGCTAAAACAGTACTTATGAGAATGTGTTTAAAAGATTTTCTTGTTTCAGTTTTGATGGGGAAGAAGTGAACTTCCATGTTTGTGAAAATCTTTTTAGATTGGTTATTCCTTCTATAACAACCTGGCCTTTGTTTGGGGAAATTAAATTAATCCAGAACTTCTTGCTTCTGTAATCAGTCTTATTTGATGAGAAGATGTATCTGGGCAGACCAGAAGAGGGATGAATATGTTGGGGTTTTTTCCAAGTATTTTTAAAAGATTAAATTGATTGGTGATAGGAAGATGGCCAAACGAATTTCTGATTCTCTGTGTGTTACATTTGTAAAATAATGCTCCCTTGTTCAGTTAGTGCTTACAAAAATTGGTTACTGTAAAAAAATAATTTAGCTGATATATGGTTTCTTTCCTAAACAGAAAATGTGGCTGTGAGTGTGGGTGGGGTGGGAGGTTGTGCTTAAGTGTGGATGAGATGAGAGATTATGTTTTTGTTTTGTTTTTCTCTTCAAAATGAATACTTTTTCCACCTCCTCTCCCAAGTCCTGAAGTTACACCGTTGAGGGCTTTTTTGTTTTCTGTTGGGTTTTTTTGAGGAGGAGGGTGTTTTTTCAACCCAGCTTCAAACAGCGTCTGTCTTGAACTCAATTCTAAATTCAACACAACAGCCTAGATGCTATGTATAAATTATGAAACAGTTTTATGTATGGATATTCTCCAAGAGGTTAATTAGCATTATTGCGTGGAGTTCATCAGACCAGAGCAGACCAATCGTCCATCTAGTCCAGCCACCTGATCTTTGACGAAAAGTTATTAGAAGGCAGAGGAAGAATTTTTACACTTGGCCAGTGATGTAAATTGGAGAGGAAGAGAATGTGACTGTGAACACCAAATTGTGATAATCTCCAAACTCATAATATTAAAACTTTTAGATTATATTCTGGTGAAGCTTTTTGGGCTAATATGGCTTTTTAATGCAGATATTAGTGTTTTCTGCTGTTTGCTTCCTAATTAAATATCAACAGAAGGCAAGAGAAGTTTTGTTTGTTTAACTTCAGTGACATGTTAGATGCTGTTGAGTTGTTTGGACCTGTATAAAGATAGATGTGATTTGCCAACCAGAATGAGGAGTTTCAGTAATTCCTCTGGGGTTAAATGCATATCTGTATTACATGGGACATTGAAAAGTGTGTGTGTGTCTTGGTGTTTGATGATCTGGGTGTTCACAGCTCAGTAAAATGGTCTATGAAGTACTGCTGCAACGTGGAGCTGTCTTTTGAAGCCGAGTAACAATCAAAAAGGCCATGTGCTTAGGGAAGAGAGACATTTCGATCATTATCACAAGAGCAAAGTGTTTCCTTCCCAAAAGATGCTGTGGACTTGGGTAAGCTAGCTGAATAACTCTGTCTTCTCATCCTCGCCTAAGGACCCTCAAATATTAGTTACAAGTTAGAAATATTATTTTGGGAAGGACTGAAATAACCTTGCCAACATTTAAACATGAGGTCCAAGGTATGTTGACAAAGCCATCCCCTTTTCATTTTCTGATTTAGCTTAGTGTGATTTTTACGTGCAAGCAGAGAAGGCTGTCTCCGTTTTTTAACAACCCCACTGGTTGTCAGTTATCTGTTAGTGAGGCCTTTTCGTTTAAAGGTTATCAAATTGCCACTGACTTTGTAATTTTCGAGCAGTGTCACGGTATGGTGTTCAGGAGGTGCACCTGCTCTTGCGGCCCCACGCTGCTCTGCCCAGCATGAAGCACGCATTTTCCCACTCTGCAGTGGGAAGAAGGGACGTTCATGGTGCTGCTCCTCCCGCTGCCCAGTGCCAGGTGCCTCAAAGGTTTCTGAGCAGCTGTTGGCCCAGGCTTGGCCATCCTCTACTGCAGGTTGCCTGTAAAATGTCGCACTGCAGAGAAGGAAACACTTCTCTCTCCAGGCTGCAGCTGCAAAGTACCATTTGTTCTCAGATGAAAGCAAATCCTGTGATGAACTGTATGCCGCATTCTGGGATTTTTTCTTCATTTTCTTTTTCATTTAGGACTCATGTTTTCAGACACCAGAAGTGCTGCCACCTGTCAGGAGGAGGCAGGTGGAGGTGTGTGTGAACACCTTGTTCTTGCTGGGGTTTTGCCTCTTGTAGGTCTGGGGCATGTGCTAGCACAGCTCCTGAAATGCAATAGACAAATCATGCTCAGCAAAAGTGGCGCGCACTCCCAGTTTCTGGGCTAGATTACTTTATCTTTAAAGCACTATCGAGGATAGTTAACACAAATTGAGCGTGACATTTCTAGGAAAAAGTGGGCTGATGATTTGCCTAAGTATGTCTCTCACCCAAACCCTTTGGCTCTTGTATCGTGAGACCTGTGACATATGAAAGCTCTTAGAGAGTGAGATTAGAAGATGAATTATCAGGTTGTCTTGATTTCCCTTTGAACCTCAAGGGACTTTAGAGCACAGGAAGATGCTGACTTGCACTGGATTAAACTGATAGTGAAAGTGTGGGTTTAGACGCATACTTTAGAGTAAACTCAGTCACCTTCTGGAAGTGCCAAGCTCTGTCCTCTGTCCATTAGATTTCGAGCTAACCTGAATGACTAACTTAGGCTAGATGTGTAATTTCTGAATGGCCAAATTAATTCATCTCTCAACAACCTCAGTTTGAACCAGCAGGTTTGAATCTAAATCTGAAGGTTTTATTTTACATCATCACCTTGTGGGTTCTTGGCAGGAACCCAGGCTTTTCTTTCCTCTGGTCCTTTTTAGGATTAGTGGTCCATAAGGTCCACTTGGGCAAGCATGGCAGGAGAAGCTGCTAAAGAAAGACGTTATCCTTAACTATTGAGAAATGTTGTAGGATAAGCTGAGTACCTGCTGATTTTTTGTACCTCTCAACTGATATCGCAGAAACTGCCCTCTGACCTTGGTGGGGTGATTTCTGGTGTTGAAACATCACTTCCATCATTTCCAGAGGATGAAGGAAAGGATAGTGTTCTGCACATCATGTCACTACTGATGTATTTTTTGTTGTTTTTCCTTAATGCTGCAACTGTAGCACAGAGGTGGTAGTGTAATCATTCTATCTTGTTTTCATATTGGTTTGTGTTTGTTTTTTAACCTGGATTGCAAGAAGAATAAGTATTTGATGTATGTAAGTGAAATACAACTAGAATTAATAGTTTTGAGAAAGCCATATCTTGATTTCATGAATGAGTAGCTGAAAAAGGCATTATTCTGAATTACCGCTTTCTTAAAAACAGCTTAAGAATTAAACTGGTAACATAACACTTTTAAAAATTAAATCTAAAGCCACAACTTTTCTGCATTATCATGCATTTGCAGGTACTGGATATAAGACGTGAATCAAGATATACATGTCAATTTTTTATTTCATTAGAGATTCTTTTATCATGAGCTTATAATTCTCACTTAATTTGTGTGGGACAAAGAAATCATGTAAGGTTTCACAGATCTTTACAAGACTGTTTGACAGGTTTCCACCTAATTTGTTTCATGACATTGAAATTCACAGTGGTCAGTTAATAACTCATATTTCGGATGCAGACACCTGTTACAATATGTTGAATTTTCTTGTTTCCCAGTTACCTGAACCACGGATAACTTACAACGTTAAGTCTCTGAAAAGCTGAAAGAATATCAGAGCAAGATTGAATAAAAGGAAAAAAATGGAAAAGGGAACTACTTCGGGAGGGAAAAAGGGGAGAATAACTTTTTTGTAATGAAAACTGTCTCATAAAATATATTTTTTAGGTCAAAACTGCTACTATTGCTACAGAGAGGAATGGAAAAACAGAAAATAATTCCATGAACATTAATGCTTCCATTTACGATGAGATTCAGCAGGAAATGAAGAGAGCTAAGGTGTCTCAAGCACTGTTTGCAAAGGTTGCAGCAACCAAAAGCCAGGTAAAGTTCCCAGGGCGCAGCGGTCTCCCTGTCCTGTGCCATTATTCCCTCCTTCCCCATTTTTTTTATCTGTTTCTGTGTGAGTTACAAGTCACCACCAGGCTAGCACACCAGCCTGGTACCCCAACTCAGAGCTCCTTGCTGGACCCAAAGGTAACCTCTGGTTACCCTTGACCAGGCAGGGCTGAGAACCAGCTTCCCAGGGCTTATCTCTCCCTCTTTCCCACCGGCGAGAGATGCCTTTGCTGTGCACCTGGGACCCTTGCGCGGCTCAGAAAACATCAGGTTCATCAGTCCATAGCTGGCGTGGATGTGGCAGAAACCGTGGGCAAACTCTGTGTATCGTTGCCAAGCTTGTCTGGAGGTTTTGGTGTTTTGCAATTGTGTGCGCTGTCACGAGGAATGCTGGGGTTCTGGCTTTCACAAAAATATTTAGTCAAACCCACTGGTGAGGCTGTGTATGGGAGGTGGGGAAGCACTGTCCAAAAAAACCCCAAACCAACAAATTATAGTTACACAAGTCACATCTGAGAAAACATGTACGATCTTTGTGGAATATGATGGCTGCTTGGTGACCTGCGTGTGTGCATACGTATAACACAGTGCATGTTCAGTTTTAAGCCTTTGTTGTGTGGTTTCCTATTCTGAGTTTCTGTTGAGTTTAGTGTCTAGAGGAGGAAATTAGCAAGCACTTATTGGGTGTGATTATCATAAGTGACATGTCTTCTGAGAAACATCAGCAGAGTACACAAAAGCATTGATTTGAGTGAGAAAGGGCTCTAGAAGTAAGTAAAGGAAAAACATATAGAAAAATGAGACAGACTAGAACCACGGTTACACCAGTGCTTGAACACAATGGTAAAAGCACCAATGCTTGCAATGTTGAATTTTCATGTTAGATTAAATGTTAAGTCGACTTGGTCACATTTTTCTAAAATTGCTTCGTGGAAGAATAGGGCATCTTCCAGGGAAAGCTGAGACTGATCAGTTGGACCGATGTTTCTTGGGCCGTCAGCATTTTAGTGCTGGTTTTCTTTTTAGCTGTCTTAAATGGTTGACATCTGTGTTGTTCACGTTTGGAGTTTACTCCATTTCATTGTACAGCAAGGATGTTTTCTCTTAAGTTATATGTTGTAAGGAGCACTTAAAGGGATATTTTGGAAATGTTATATCAAAATGATTAAACTCAAGCTGTGGACTGTAAAAATTATAGCTTTATAGGCCACATGCCTGCCTACCCTTCAATCACTGTCAAAGTGATAATTTCTACAATAATATGTTTCTTTTATTGTGGGATTCTAAACACCAAGTGCTGTTTAAACATTAAACTGAATTGTTTATGTTAGTGCTGTACTCAGTGTGTCATACACCAGGCCACTATAATCTCCCATGGAATGTAAAAATTCTGTCATGAATCATGGCTTGTATATCAGAAATTACTGTAATTTTGATTGGAAATTACAGAGCTCTTGAAATGTTTCTAATTAAGATAGAATGTTACAGCAGCTTCTAACCTGTGTGCTCCTCAGATGTCTTTATTCACATGTCAAGACTCAGGGTTAGAGAACTGTCCGTTTTCTGCACCTTCCCCTTTCCATTGCAGTTCTCCGCAAAACCAAGGTATGAAGCCGATCTATCGGTCCACATAATTTTGATCTGATCTGCTTTGTGTGATAGCATATTTATTTAAGCGCTTAGTCTTAAAATTTCTAGGTGGGACAGCTCGTCCAACACCAATTTTTAAAGGGACAGGTAATTAAAGTGAAGCACAAAAGCTTCCAGAAGATGTGGTACAGTTTTTTTTGAGGCTTGTTATAAAATTTATATTCTTTTACAAACTTTGCTACCAAGTATAGAAAACAAACAACACTAAACGTGTAGTTATCTTCTCTTTTGTTGTGGAGATTATGCCTGTATTCTCAGAGTTTATTTTTCTCCCCAATTTAAGCAATGCAATGTTAACTTATGCATATGCAAGCTTTCAGGTCTGTAGTTAGTAAAAGTGACATTTGTAGTAGAAAGTGCCTTCACAGAAGTAACTTCCGTGGTAAACTGGATGTGCTGAGTCGTCTCAACAACGAATCAGTTCACTACTAGTCATCCAGTTAAAAAGCTTTAAATATGTAGCAAAACCATGTATATTAAAGGAGATATCTGTTCTGTAAAAAATTCTAAGTTGGAGTTTGTCAACAGTGCAGAGAAATATTTCTTCGGGCAAAGAAGTCTCTCTTGCACAAAAAAACAAAAAGGCTTATTCAAACATATTCTTTAAGAGAACATCTCTTGAAAGAGCTACATTGTGTTTGTTTTTTAATTTGGGAATATTCGTTTCCTACTCAGAACTGAAAATCCTGGGATAATCACTTCCAGTTAGAGTGGAAAGTCTGGAGGACGCATATTAGAAAATGATGCATTGGTTAACAGTTTTGTTTATAAAATCACTAAAAATGAACATTGCTTCTCTTATCTTATTGTGGATATAAAACTTGATTAGCTCCTGACTGTAGTCTGGAGTAACAGTATAAAATGTATGTCGCCTAAAATGGCTCTGCCAGTGGACAAAGATAGCTGATTGCTGGAGAGCCTTTTTATATTTTTTATTTGTTTTTTAAGGGACTGATTTGGGTCAACATTAGACTGGGCATCTAAGCAGCTAGCACCTGCAAGGTACCTGGGCTTGCCTGAGCCAGGACACTGCAGACTATGTTCTGCTGACAAGAGCACTTCCTACTGAAGAGCTATTAAACCGTGTGCGTGCTACACAAGTTTCTCTTTAGGTAATGCCGAGGTAAAAAAGTGAGCACCTTCCCTCGTGCCATGTTGAGTGCCTTTAGTAAGAATTACCTGACTGACAGAGGATCACACGTGGGAATGATGCTCCACAGACCTGCCGCTTGGCAGAGGTCATGGAGCAGGGCGAGGAAGGGGTGACGGGAGCAGAAGGAGGTTCCACTGGTGCATTGTGCCAGGCTTAGGCGAGTGTCCATTTGTCCACTTGGTGTTGTCACCGTGCGCTCTGCCGGCGGCTCGTTGGCTTTCCCAAAGGACAAGGGTTGTCTGGCACAGGGGTTTGAATGAGTCTGGAGACTTAGCTAGGAGATTCCTGCAAATGTTGGATCCTGTTCCTTTATAAGAATGGATGCATTCATTACAGTTTTCAAGTTTCTGTGTTTTTAAGGATCAATATATTTTCCGTAGAATCAATTCACATTCTATTAAATTCAAAATATGTGCTTTAAAAGTTACTGTCGTTATACTGAGGAGCTAAGGAATATATTGTAATTCAAATTACTTGAGTACATCCTATCTTTGGGGAATTTTAGAACTGTAATTGGCAAAACACCTAATGTCAGTATTTAAAATCTTACGTTTTTATTGCAAGTTGTCTGCCTGATAGGCCTGCATATTTTTTTCCTAAGATTATGTTGAAAAGAGAGCTTTAGAAAAATGTATACAAAGAAGACAGAAATGTTTACAGCATGCTTTATTTCTGCTTCAAGGTTGTTGGTTTTTAGTGGTAGAATGGCAATACTTCTACAATTCTGTCAGAGTGGGTTTTTATTAAATTTATAACCTGACAGTCTGATTCAAGTCGTTATGAAAGCACATTCTTAATTTTGTTATTTCAAACAAAAAAAAAGTTGATTTGTGTAATGATCATTAAGGCATCATGGTTCAGTAACTGTGCATTGGTTACAATGTTTTCATGTGGGAGCCAGGGAGGAGTTTTTTTCTTGATGGTGACAGATGCTGAAATCTAATTTTATTCCATAAAAACAGGCAAACAAACAAACAAAAAAAGTCCAAACCTCAGAGCCTCCAGAGATAAGGCAAGTAGAGACTTGCACTGTTTCTGTATGTTTGCTGTGTTCTGAGAAGTTACATTTATGTTAATAGCTTCTCCTGAAAAGCTGTGGCCTGCACATGCTCATATGAAACAGGGAAGAAAGCAAAACTTTGTTGAAAATCAGCTTACATTACTAAAGCTTTCTTAAATTTAGGAAAATACAGTTTGCAAAAACGGAGGTAATGGCAATTTCTGTACCTCTGAGAGTCCCTTGCACTACAGTGTAAGCTCGTTAGCCTGCATTATTATAGCTAAATAACTCCAGTTTGTGGTAGAATAAATAGGTAAAATTGATATTTTTCTGTGGTATCAATCCTGCCAATTGCAGCGTGTGGCCAGGCAGGTGCTGAATGCCTCCCCTTCTCACCACACAAAAACGCCTCAGTGTTGAAGATGAGACACTTGGCTCTCACAGAATCGTGCTCCGATGTTAATTTTCGAATGAAACTAATGGAGCACTGCCCATACCTCCAGAAACCTCATCTAATTACGGACAGTTTTGACCCGTTACTTCTGAGCTGTTGCGTTGTGTTGCCCAATTTCCCATCCTTCTGTTTTCCCCATCTTTCACTTTGATTAGGCAGGTAGCCCTGTGGAAATGAGTAGTTCTGCATGCAGAGAACGGAGGGAAAGTCGCTGGTTCAGACTATGCTAGAGACTCCATCCTAAGCCATCGGGCAAGTATTTTGTGCAGTGGTATTTTATTAGAAGCCTTTGACTTTTTACCTTAGTACACACCTGGCGGGTCCTCCTGCGAAAGGCTGCGCAAGGGTGGGTGTCAGGGAGGCATTAGGCAGAGCATCTGACACTTGTGAGTTAGGTGGGAAGGAGTTAAATGGGAAGGCAATGCTAAACATTGGCACTAAAATTGCTTTTGGCATGCAAATACCACGCTTTTCCTGACATAAATATTTTCAGAATAGGCCATTAGAGTTCAGGTATATAAAACCCTGCTTTTACTGGAAATTTTAATGTTGTAGTAAACCCAGAGATTTATAGTGAAAAATTGATATCTGTTATCTCACTTTTATCTTTTTAACCAGCAGTTTTATAAATGCTATATCTTTGATCTGGCTTTTTCCATCTAGAGACTAAGCTATATACTCTAATAGGAAAGTCATTTTTAAACAGCTTCCCACACTGAACAAGCACGGTATTGTGGATCTGGCACAAAGATGTAACATGCCATTACCGCAGATATAGAACAATCTATTCAACTATTTTCCAGCGGGGGGAAAAGAAACCTTTTTATCACCAAGAGTAACCCTCTGGTAACAATATGACTTTAAGAGGGAAATCTTAAAATTCTATTTCCAAAGCTGTTTCCTCAGGGCTCTGCACCTCAGGCTGCCTTGGCGAGGTCCACCTCGGGGGCACCAGAAGGGGGGAGACTTGGTCTTTCGCCCATCACATCAAGTCCTCTCCTGCCTTTGTCTCCCTCAGAGCAGCTGAGTCACTTCCTGGGTTTAAATCTTGGCTTAAAAATCTTCTTTTTCCCCCTCTGGTGTACAATGAATTCTCTGTGGATCGGTGTGGGGTACAGAACAGGGAGACATGAGGTGGAAACAAAACATGTTCTGAGGTCTGCCGTTGGTTTGCAGGTCCACCTAGAAATAAAACCCTCATGGGAAGGTGAGATACAGTAGCTAGAAAACCTTAGCTGCAGAGGTACACCACAGAACAGTTTCCATTTCTTTTTTTATTTTAATTTTTTTTCCTCCCTGTGCTCTGGCAGTTGAAGAGGTGCCATGAGCAGCGGGAGTTGGGACAGGATTGAGCGTCAGTGGGGATGGGAGAGGAAGAGCGTGACCTGAGAAAGTGGGATGGGCTTCTGCGCGCCATCAAGAATTACCCCATAAAGTGGTGTGTCTTTCAGTGAAACTGCAAAACCTGGCAGATAAAAGCTTATTTGCTTCTCTGACAAAATACCGTGTTGCAGAGTCATAGTGTGATCTGTCTCACCCGAGTCGGAGAGATTTTCCCGTTTCTATCGTGGGAACAAAATGAATGCTTAGAGTACTCCAGGTCCTTCCTCTGCCCCATGTCTTAATTTCTCCTACAACATCCCTTCACAGAAGTTAAGGTTAAAGACTAGGGAAATTTCCTTAGGATTTTTTTTTTTTTTTTTTAATTCTTACTCAGAAAGGGGGTAGAAAAATTGAGTTCAGTTAACTTATTTGTTTCTTGATCTGGGTGGACCTGGAGAAGGACTGATATTGATCCTGACCATATCCTACATTATTGTGATGACCTTGGTGGAGTGCATTGACTTCAGCGAGTCTTGGGTTCCCCCTGGTAAAAAGCAGACAGCAACTTCTTGAATCAACAAAAATGCACTGAAGAGAAACCTCCTTAAAATCTCTGAGATGGTTCGTATCAGTGTGCAATTGCCCACGGAAATCTGCATAGAGGGAGAAAAAAAAACAAACCACCATCAAAACCTGAATTAGTTCAAGCCAAAGAAAAAAGGTACAGAATGGAAATACTTAACTGGTAAGAGGATTACATTGACCTCTTAGAAGAGCTCCTTGGGGCCAGGCAGCCCTTTCAACTCATAAGGGGAAGTGTGCTTCCTGAGCATGCTTTACATGTGAGGTCAAATCAACTCTGGGTTGAGGTTCCCAGCCAGGTGGGCAGCAGTGTGAGCTGTTCAAACACTGCTTGGGATTCCACACGGAGCCCAGTTAAAAAGCTGGTAGCAGCTTCAGGAAATGCTGTTAACGTTTGAGCCCTAAGGAGAGCTTCCCTGGAGGGATGCTCTGATTCAGAGCACCTGCTCTACGCTGGCCGGGAGTTAGTGCTTAGCGCTCTCATGGCCTCTGCCTGCAGCGGCTCCCTGGGAGGGGCTGGGGCTGGACCGCTCAGCGCCTGGCAGGATATGGCCCTGCAGGTGGCCAGAAATGGCAAAGCCTAGGGTTCTGGTTGGATGGGTTTTGTCTGGTGGAAGGAGCACAAATGT
Source organism: Trogon surrucura (assembly GCA_020746105.1). Lineage (NCBI taxonomy): Eukaryota > Metazoa > Chordata > Aves > Trogoniformes > Trogonidae > Trogon > Trogon surrucura. Next base: position 13,775,749 of record CM036622.1, on the reverse strand, counting down.
GTGGGAGAATCAAAGAGAAGTACAAGTTTAAGTCATTAAATGTACAAATGAAAAAAGAGAGCCAAGCAGTGAAAGCTCTTTACAAAATACAAAATTCTGTTAGAGCAGCAAGACGGCACAACATAAGGAATGTTTGGTACATGTTATTGAAACTGAAAAATCAGAGTATGGAATGAATTATAATTTAGCATAATCCATAATTTTACAGTTTTAATTTTTAATTATTTATCTTATATGATTTGATTAAAGATAAAACTGGATGACAAGATCCTGAACATCCCTGCATGTCTTAATGGCAAATGAAAAAAGTCCTCATTATAACTTCACCATTTTAAAATTTTTATTTGTGTTGTTTCAATATAACTCCCTTTTATTTTTAAAGCATATCTCAGATCCGCATTGTGTACACACAATTCTATAACCCATCAGGCTTCAGTGTTGCCTCAGTACCTCTGATTCAGTAAATCAGATCATAGGCAGCATGCTGTCATATAATAAGGTGTCTGATCCTTATTACCAGTTTGTTGATGCACAGACTCCTTCAAATTGACCATTGCAACACATGGTTTCCCCTGAAACTAGCTGTGATAATTAGCGTGGCTCTAATGAGACAGAATGTCACTGATCTTGTGCTGAACTGTCGAGTATCGACGCTACGGATGGGAACTGTCAAAGCTTGCCATCTGTGACAGAGCTTGGCATATTCCATTTGCAAGGTAGAGCATGCTCAATAGACTGTTTTTAAACAAATGGTCCATTTCTTGATTAGGGCTCTGTGTTCTGTTACCGTGGAAGACTTTATATCATAGTTAAACTTTTTTTTATTTTTTTTTTATTTCTTTTTGCTGGGGTAAGCTCATTAGGAAACGAAACTGTTACTGCTTCTCAAACTGGTGCTTTCAATCTTCTGTTAGCTTTTTGGGAAGAGTTGGAGGGCTGCTGATCAGATATTTATTCTTCTTCCTTCCCCCAGTTATCTTAATGCAGTTCTTCTAAGGCTAGCACTTTCACAAGGCTTTTATCTGATTTTTTTTTAATCATTTTTTTTAAGCAGTGAGGGATGGGGACAGCGTAGGTTTAAAGGATGGAGGAACAAGAATTAAAGAGTCTTAGATGACGTGCAGTGGGAGCACGTGCACCTGGGATGAAGGATTGAATCGGTCAGGAGAGCCGGGCGCCCAGGCTCCCGAGACCGGCCCTGCAAAATGCCGTGCAAAAAGTCCAGCGCTGCTTATCATTCCAAAATATGCTTTGTTGCTTTTTATTTCCTCCTTCTCTGGCAGACCACACAGGGCTTGTTCTGAAGAACATTTTCACTAATCTGATCAGGCAGCCAAATACGCCGGGAAAACTGCTTTAATGATCCCACTAATTACCTCAAGTCAATATGAACTGTATTATTAGACTGAGGGAAAATATTCCATTAGGTCTCCCCCTTGGGAGTTTCTCCGCTTTGTGATGTCACCGAAGCCTTCGCCCTCTCGCTTGTAATTAATTTTATTTACACACGCAGGCACGCACAAGGTCACACCTGCACAACCGGAGCTGGCCAGGGAGCTAGTGGCACTCAGGCTTAATCAGATCTGTCATAATTACCATTCTGCATGTTTCTGACACACGCTGTGAAATATTTCAATTTAACTGCCGCTACCAGCACAACCAGATGTAGTGTGAGTGTGGCTGCATTGGAAATATTATTCCTCAGGATAAACTCTCTCCTCCTCCTTTTTCCTCCCACCCCCTCTCCCTTTTACAGCTAATGTGGCACAGAAGCTGATGTATCCTGTAAATCTTGAATGCAGCGCTAGATTGATAACAGCAGATTAGACAGTTTAACCACAAACAGCTTGTTCATTTTTCACAAATGAAAACCACATGTGGTGTAACTAAAATTTCAGGCTTTTTTTTTTTCTTCCCCCCTCTCCTCTTTGGTTGTTGTTTCCTTTTGTGTGCGCGCGTGTGTGTTAAGGTCTGCCTTTCACCGTAAAGGAGTGAAATAAAAGAGTAAACATATAGGGGGAAAGAGACGCTGCCGCTTTGGGGGATTATTTCTCCATGACCTTTATTAAAAATCTTCCTTCCTTTGGCAAAGAAATTGGATATCGCACGGGGGTTTTCTCTCTCACTCTGAGACTTTCTAATCTCTGGATTTTATGCCCACTTATTAAAAAAGTCATCCTACTGTGCCGTTTTTCAAAGCAACATGCCAGCAAACACCCCGTTTTAAGAAGAGCTTTTACCCAGAAATGTAGTCTTTACTGCTACATAAATTTAGCAGAAATAAAATTTTCTGCCAAAGTTTTTCACCACGAATTTTGTCTCTTTGCTAACTCTTCCCTTTACCTCTCCTTTGGGGAACAGATTCTTTTTAAAAAGGAGTCCTCAAAGTGTCTAGAATTTTGGCAAATTGAAAATTGATATTTTTTTATTATTAAAACATCCCAGTATTTCTTATGAAAACAGATTATGGTTAGTTTTTAGGAAACTAAGTGCTGTCTCTAAACTGTTTTGTTTTTTTTTAATAAATCCATTTTTTCAGTTAAATTCCTCAGCTTGCCCTAATTAAACAGCCTTCGATGCTTAGTAGCATGTTTTTTTCCAAATTATCTACTGTTTAGTAGATCACTGTTGGCTGCTTTTTCTACACAGAACAAAAAGTAGTGCAATTTTGATAGAAAGTTTTAATTATAAGGTTTTAAAACAATTCTTACGGCATGAAAAAAAAATGTGTGCAGAATACAACTGAACAGATTCCCCAAAAGCTGTTGCAGGTATTGTCAGCCGAGAGGAGTGGTGCAGTGCATCTGATAGAAATTAATCAAATCTGATCTGTAATAAGACTTCCAGGGGAGGTTTAAAAAGAAAAAAGTAGCTTTAGTAAGAGATTTTTTTTTTATCCATTGCCAGTGATGCATGCAGCAGTGGCAGTATTGAAGGTGCAGGAGGCGGGAAGTTAAGACTCGTTGTCAGTGAGAAGGAGGTGAGCAGCGTAGTGTTTGAAAACCACTGCAGGTATGGTTTGTAGCAGAAAATACAGCTACGTGGATGGCCTCCACACTGCTGCAGAGAGGGTTGAAGACCCATGCTCTTACCACTTGGCCAGCAGTTACTGACTGCATCGCTCATAGGTCAGCGTAGGTGTGCCATCAGTGTCCCCTGCTGCACGGCAGTGCCACCTCCCTTACTGACTCCCCCGTGGTCCAGGCAGACCCCGAAAAAAGGGGAAATCTCATGCTGCAGGTGCAGCCGAAGCTCTGGAGGTTCTATGGCTACAGATGTCTCAAAAATGAGTCTGAAGGAAAGCGAAGAGGAGGGCAGGAAGGGCTTGTGCTGGAAGAGATAATGCTGAAATCAACCGTCGGGATTCTTGCCAGGGTCCAGAAATCCAGCTCTTATTTCTTCACAAACCGATTTGAAAAATGTCGCGCAGTCAGGAAGCACTGGATGGGCAAAAGAAAAAATGTGTGGTTCACTCTCCCACCTTCTTTGAGTGTCTTATTTTTAGATTTTTGTTCTTAGGTAGAGGTGTTTCAGTTCCTACACTCCAGATGCGTGAATCAGCTCTTCCCCAGGCAGCACCTGCTGTCTGCCTGACAAGAGGTGCTGCTTCTGGCAGGATGGATTTTCTTAATCTCTCTTCCCGCTTCCTGTATCCTCACCTTCTGTTTTGTTTTCCTCTCGCTGCCTTCACTAATTCCTCTTGCTACAGCTCTCCTCTTAGCCCTCCTTTGACTTTTTCCCACACCGTTCCCCTCCTCCGTACACCCTCACCATCCACTCTCATTCTATCTGCCCTTTCTGCCATCCTCCCAGTGTGCCAGAGCTGCACCCAGGACATCTCGCCTCACCCCACCTGCATCCCCGCATACCCATCAGCTTGTGCAGGGGGGCACACCACATTCTTGGGCTTTGCTGGGTCCTGGGCAGCCCAAGGGCTGGTGGCCAGCACCGACTGCTTCTTGGGTAAGACATCCTTCCTTTCCCTGCCCGACAACAGGGTTTTAGCTGGGAAAAGAGCTTTATTCTTGATTTCTCAGGTTGCTCGTGCCTGCTATGGGAATCATGACTCTTTCAGGAGGCTTTTGAAGATTCAGTCTATCGGTGTTTTAACATGAAGAAACCAAAGCGCTATTTAGGAAAAAAAAAACATTGGGGAAAAGTCAGAGCGAGCTGTACGAGAGTTAATGACATACGGAAATGAAAACAAAGCTGTAGTGCCAGAGCAGAGGAGGAGGCTGAGGAGTCAGCGAGCAGCCTGTGGTTCCCGGCAGTGGGGGAAGCAGGGTACCAAGTAAACAGTGCAGAAAACAAAAGCGAGCTCAACCCGTAACTAAACAGGAAACGGCAGGGTAGAATTCCTCCTGAAAAAAACGAGAGCTGCTAAACACATTACTGCGAAGGATGAAGGCACCTTATACAAACACAGATAGACGGTAACGGTCGGAGAAGCAGTTTGTGACTGACTGCAATTCAGCTGAAGGGTTGTGGGGCAAAGGAAGGCATAAGTAATAATGAATGAGTGTTTTCTCCCTTGATGTTAAACTGGATAATTCAAAACTCGTGACACCTGAAAGAATGTCTAAAGGTTTTCTAGGTGCAAGGTAAGAAAGGAGACAATATTTTATTCCAGATATTTTTTGGTTTCACTATTTGTAATAGTTTCTCTTTTTTTTTTTTTAATTTCCTCAAATTTAACTTCTAAGTCAAACTTCAGATTTTTGGTTATGAATTACCCCACACTGTTGACATATAATGAATAGGCTAGGGCAAGCATGTGGCAAGTTAAGTGGGGAAAAATTCCAATTTTCAAATAATTATCTAATTCCAAATCTGCCAGATTTTATCTGAAAACACATTGTTATTCAGTGGTCATCTTATTTTTATTCTTTTGAGGTGTCATGTTCCCTTACTTCGGGGTGGCATTTGAGAAGCACATGAAAGTAGCTTTCAGGATCTTTGTAAAATTAAGATGTTTGGACTAAGTGGTCCTTAGGAGAATTCCCTGAAGTTTTGGAGCCCAACTGAGCAAGATTTGCGCACTTACCAGTTACACCTGTGGGTTTACTTAAGTGACTTGGTGTTTTGCTGAGCCTGGTGCTCAGCATCTCTAGTATATTTAATGTGTGAGAGAAAGCTCTACAGATAAAGGAACCTTCCACTGCTTATGTAAAGCCATTATTTTTATTTTTGGGGGGCAGCCAGTTTGCTTCACCACTGAGAAATCATTTGCTACTCATATTTAATGTGAGGAGAGAGTCTAACTAAAGGGATTGATCCTTTTTCACCTGGGGAGCAGGACAGAGGGAGGCATCAGGGCAGGGAGGAGTGTGCCTGCTCTGTGCAGCACCTGGCTTAAGGGCAGAAGCTGCTGCCTCGAAATATGGCTGGGAGTCAGCTTGGCTGGCACTTTTCTTGACCGGTGAGGAAAAGTCTAATGCTAAGCACTACTCTCTCTAGGACCTTTTCCCTTGTTGGCTGTTCTTGTCCCCATCCTGATGGCAAACTACCTGACCACACTCTTGTGTTGGTTCTCACCCATGAAGGAGAAACCTGAGCTCTCCAGCTTCCTTTAGATCCGGCTTTCCTGTGCTTTTAAGTCTATGCCCCAAGCAACCATGCTACAAAGGTTAGGGTGTTTTAGCTTTCCGAGGGCTTCACTGCCTTATTTTTCCATGGGTGAGGTATGTGCATCTGGCTGCTCCCATCTCGTTTGCTGGGAGGCATCTGACTTTCACAGGTGTGGATTTTAAAGATTTTTTTTGAAATTGCATTGATGTAATAGACACTATTAATTTTCTGACTGTTTCTGTTGGTTAAAATCTCGAGGAGAGTTAGAGAGAAGTTTCTTTTCGATTTCCTTAAGACTCCTTAAGATTCCCCTCACCTTTGGCATTATGGGGGTTCTTCACTATGAAGCAGAGCCACAGGCTGCAGGAGCAGTCAGAAGAAATTTTCTCAGAATTTTTAAATGTTTAATTCAAATCTATGTGAAAACATTTAGTTAGTCCCTAAAAATGTGAAGGGATGTCTGAGAAAGGATTTGAGTTGTGTATGTTTTGGAATGATGTTGCTTGTTGGAACATCTTGTCAGCTGAACTGAATTTATAATGAGTCCAAATATCTGTGAGCCTGTGATTCCTCAGTGTGTGGTAGATCTTCCCCTGATCCAAAATGAATTTGAGAAAGAAAAAACGTATGACAAGAAGCCACGTATTTAAATTAGTCCTTCAGGGAAATTGTAATCTTAGTAAAAAAAATAAACCTAACAATGTGTAATAAACACATATAAGTAATTACGGAAGTGACACTTTGGCCCTATGGCCTTTTTACTGGAGGTCTTTGTCCCAAAGCAAATGTTAAATCTCTGTAAGTAATGCAATAATAAACATTTGCTGTTCACTTGTAAATTGATAGTAGTAAAAAAGATTTTTAAAATTGCCAAGCTCTTTCTATTAAAGACTCTTCTCTAACTAAACTGCAGATACAACTGCCATACAAAAATTGATTGCATGTTTTAGAATAAATAAATATGGGCTTCTAAGGGTTGTGATTGGATTTAGGGTTGTGTTTACTTTCAACGGAAGTCCCTTCCAATCCCTAACATTCTATGATTCTATGATTCTATGATTGGTATTGCACTGAAATCACTACTTCTCTCTACTTAAATAGAAGATAAAGGGCCATATATTACCAGTCACCCTCTGTGAAACCCACTGACCCATTTTATATGCCTGTACTATAAAAAGTAATGTACCAGGCTAAGACTGACTTATTTAATAATTAGCAGTTGTTTATTCTTGTTTAGATTTTTTTTTTTATTGTCAAGTCCATTTTTGTCATGCGTATCTCACAGTTACAATGCCAGTGGAATCGTGTGTGTGAAAGAGGAAGGGTCTGGAGTAGAAGAAGGTGGACTAAAACTTCACCCACTCTTGGGTTTTTTTTTGCATCCATTACTTTTTTCCCTTCTTTTTACATATGAATGTAGTTTCATCTTATGTAAGACTTCCAAAGGCATGCATATTATGTTTTTGATTAGGGCTTGTGCCTATCTATCATGCTAGGCAGTTGAAGGCAATATTTTGAAAAGGATGCATTTGAACAAGGGAAAGGAAAAGTGGAGGAGACTGAGAGCAGAGAAGCTCTTCATTTAGATTATTCAATTATTATTCCCTCTGTACTCCACTAAAAAGTAATGATACTTACGTTTTCAGTCAGTTTTAAAGTTACGGGATAGTTTTTTTTTTCTTTCCATGAGCATGATGCATCTCAAGTTCTCGTACACAGGGAACATACTCACCAGTTTTGAGACACCTCAGACCTTAACTCGCCTATTTTTTCTGGTGGCACTGGCTCTTTGCCACCCACTGTGGCTCCTGGTCGAGGGAAAGGTCTAATATGACAGATGAGGCTGCAGGAGCAGGGCACAGCTCCCCAGGTCACTTTGGTTTTGTACTTGTTTTCTGCTTGTCATTGAATTTTATTGGCTGCTTTAGCAAATTTCCTTTTTCTACTTATTTGTTTGGATATTTACAAGAATAGAAATGCATATTTAATTTTTACAGTGCTGCAGCGAGAGAGGAGAAAAGGCAGAGAGAATAAGACATTAGGAATCTTCTTCCCTTAAAATATCAACAAAAAATTGCAATGGAGTACTATCTGTACCAATGCTAGCTGTTTAGTCGTTTGCTTTTCACAACCCAGGGAAGGGTGGAGGTAATACCCAGACAGATGGTGTAGCCGAATAATAGGTCGAATAAGAAATTTAAGGAAATGGCATAATCTGTTTCAGTATTCTTCAAAGGAAGTCTTTCCTGCTTATGAAGTTTACCTTTCTTCTGAAAAACCCAATGAGGTTGTGGGGTTTTCAGTTTGTTTGTTTTGCTAAATCTCATCTATTATGATGACAGATAGAGATTTACTTACAATTCACATCTGGCTTTCGCTTTCAGTGTTCTGATAATGAAATCCAGTAGAATAGGTAAACCAGAAATATCTGGAGATAAAGGACACCTTCAGGTTTCAAACTTTTTTTGATTTTAGGGGATCTAAGGCTGATGAGTGTAAATAAAATATTAAGGCAACTGTCTTTCTGGGGACATTTTTTATCACTTTAGGCCACATCTCAAGAATTTTGTATTTGTATTCTGGTATCTCTACTCACCTTCTGGAACAGCCTGAAAGCCAGCTTTTGCTTCTTTAATTTAAGATACATGGTTTTGTGAGAGAAATAGGAAAATCCCGAAGTACTGAACATTCAAAGCAGTTTTTAAAATTACTCAGAAGTGTGTCCCTCACAGAAGTCAGTGCTTAAAATTACTTGAAAATATAAAGTAAACAGAAAAGACTCTCACTAACAAATGTGTTGGTCAGTATCAAAAACTACTAAATCTGGTAGATTATTAGTTTTCCTAAAATTTTATAAAAATATCCGGTGGCCTTTCATTTAATGGGCTTTAATTCTTCTGTGAAGCATTTAGGTCCGTTGAGCTTTGCGCAGGAGACGGCCGGGTCAGTTTGTGTTTTAGGAAAGATAAGCCTACAGTCAGAATAAATTTTCCTGAAGTCATGAAATTCCAGAAGAACATTTAAGGCTAAAAAGAACTGCTCCTGTCATCTAGACTTGTTCCCGTGTCTAAACCCACAGCAATTTCACCCAGAAAGAAGTCAGATTTAAGTAATCTCAGTCTGAAAATGACTTTTGAATTAAATGCTCTGTTCCTGCCCTGCAGTAGGTGTTCCCTGCTGCATTTTTCCGGATAACACAACTGTAACACAAACAGCATTTCCCAGATAAATTAAAGCAGTGTCCATTATTGCTTATTTGTCGCATTTGTTTGTGCTGAAGTGACTTTTGTTTATTTTGCTTCTGTGCCGTATGCATGGGCTTACTGATTCAGAACTCCCTGAATTTTCGATCCTGTTGAACACTGTGAGAAATCTCAGTTGAAGGGTTTAATGCATTTTCCAATCAATGTGTAGGGGAAATTTGGCCTTATCAATTTAGATGCTGGTGATCCTTTCATTGCATTATGGAAGAATCTTCTCTAAGCAGAGATTATTCTTAAGAACTTCATAACATTTAAAGGTTAATATGTTAGGTAAAGAACAATATCTTAAGACAAACATTTTTATTACAGGACATGAAGGGATAGTTCTGATTAAATTACATGATTATTTGAATGGGAAAGAAGATAAAGTGCATCATTTCTTGCCCTCAACTTTAATGCCTTTAATCAAATAATGACCTTCTGGAAATAGTTAATTTTAAGCATTTGGAAAGATCAATACCACTTTGCCACCAAAAAATGGCCCAGATGATGAAATTTGATGTATTTAAAGTACCATTTCACCCTTTTAACCTAGTAAATAATTTAAAATGCTTTCAGTACTCCTTTGCTACAATTATGTATCTCGTTCAAAGTATTATGTCTGTGCAGTGAGCAGTTTACAAGTTCAATATTAAAAACTGAGACTATGCATATACCATAGGGGTGATGTTGGCTTTTTTTCTTCTCTTGTATACATGGATTGTGTTTTGAAAAGAAATGGAAATACCTGTGATGAACTCAGCCATTTGGAACAAAAATGAGATTTGTAAAGCAAGTTGGATGGCTTTTGAGGGGAAAAACAAAAGTCAATATTTGAAGTTTAGTCCATGAGTTCTTTTCTTTTGTTTTGTCGATAAGCTTTTGTGTTAAAGGTGAAGGATTTGGGTTGCTCAGACAATTAAGAGCCATTTTACCAAGTGTAATTTCATATCTGTGTTCTCTAAACTGGAGTGCCTTCAGTATTGTAAATAAAAAAAATTGCCCTCTATTAGCATGTTTGTGGGCAGATTAAAAACAGTCTTCATTAGCATAAGTAACACTTACAGATTCTTTTAAAAGTAGAAAATTATTTCCTGAATGATAAATTGCTAGCTTTATAGTTAGTTGCTGAAAATGTGCTCATTCAAAATGCCTGCTTTAGTTTAGTCTACAATAGTTAATTTTTTTGAGTTAGAAGTACTGTTTAATGGATTATGTACTTGGTCTTTGTTCAGAGTAGATGCTGAAATGCAATTCACACTTTCTGCTAAAATGTTTGTATCCAATACCTCCCTATTAGACTGAGTCCTTTTACCACCATGTATTTTTATTATACTATATGCCCCAGAGAATGATATAAAATAATCTTAGATGTGTTATACCAAAGAAAAACTGTTCATAGCATTGATACTCTAAAATGTTTTGCCTTCTTAGATTCAAATTGCAGCTCATCTGAAAAATGTTGAAGTCTTTGATAGTTATTCTGTAAGCAATATTCATTGCTTGGCAAATTATTAACACTATAACAAATTCACCAAACAAAAGAGTTCAGTTGCTCCACCTTGAAGCCCTTCTTTCCAAACTGGATGTGTTTGTTGCTGATTTGGAAAGCTTTGCCCAGAGAATGTCTTTCGTGATTGTAACGCTGCCCTCTTTGTTCTAGTTAGGGTTGTTATTTACACCTTAAGTGCAGATTTCAGTTATCCTTCTTCTTCCCCCCTTTTAATAAGAAAGATAACAGAATGCAAGAATAGCAGGTTACAAACTCAACATGGAAGAGCAAAAGATTTTATTTAAACACAGCACAGGTCAGAGTGATAAAAATAGTGTTTGGATACATAGATAAAATGCATAGATGCTTTCTTTAAAATGAGCCTGCTCATGGGTCTTGCTGAGACTGTTTGGCTGTTATCCTCTTTGCACTTTTCCTGCAGTAGTTTGGCAATTTGGCTTTCATAGGTTTTTTTCCTGTGATGTCTTATGTTTCTTTACTAAATCCCTATCAGAAACCAGAAAACCAGACAGAAGATTCTTATTTATTTTAGATATCTTAGGTTTAGCAGCATCTTTTTTCTTTTTTCCTTTTTTTTACCATTTTCTTGCTTACTGTAGCAAGACCTTTGCAGATGGTACTTGGTTACTTGAAAGTGCATAACAGTATTTTCTTTGTAGCAGATGGATTTAAGACTTTTAGTTCCCAATAAATGTAGGTTTACAATACATAACTTTACAGGATTTGTGTTGTATATAACAGGTTTGAACATATTATCTCAGAATTCATCTGCATGGCATTTTCAGCTTATCCAGAGCCCATGCCAGTATTTTAAGTAATAGGGAGAGCACAGTGATTGATAGGAGCTAAAGGCGTGATTTTGAATAGAAACAAAGGTTTTAGAGCAGAAGGTGTCAAATTAAACTTTGTCAGTTTGAAAAGTAGTAACATCCTGAAAGTTCTCCAAACATATTTACATGTGGCTAATGTTTATATTTTGCTTTGTACTCTCTTTATATTCAGCGTAATGTTGCCTGGCAAATTTACTCTGTTTTAAAATCAAGGTTGTTCCCAACATCAATGCAAAGTTTTGGGGGTCCTGCCTTGCCGCATAAATATGTCAATTATTTTAAGGCTGTTTTTTTTAATGATATATGCTGTTTTTATAATGATATATGCTGTGCAAGCCAGTTGTGATCTAATCTGAGTTACAAATATTTCCTTACTACTTTTTGGTCCTTTCCACTTCCTGATAGACTATAAAGACAATAAGAAACCAACCAGTGGCCCAAGCTCTCCTTCAGAATAAATGGTTTGAACTAGACAAAGTGCTCTAGACTCTAACAGAAGGAGAAGAATCAGCCTTACCATGTTCTCTTGTCAATTCAACTGCATTAACTACAGCAGTTCATATTTCTGTAGGTCAAATGGAAAGCAAATTTACAAATTTTATAGAACTTAAAATTCGCCACTAGGAAAGTCTGTATACAGAATTCTGAACCTGAAGCTAAACACAATACTTACGGTTTTGTTTGGTTGGTTCGAACCTAAATTAAGCATATTTGTATAAAGTTTTTTGTCTTTTAACAAAATAAACCTCTACAACCTCTAGTATTACCCATTCACTCTCTTCTGAGAACATTTGAAGGTCAACTTTCATAAATACTTTCAGAAATAAACCATGAGGACCAAAAAATTGTTTCTGTTCTTGTAATTTTAGAAGAATTTAGTTGGTTGTTTCCATGTTACCCATTATATGTTTCATGAGAGTATGTCTACTTCTTTAAAAATGTGGAAGAGAGATATTTTATTAGAATAGCAGTCTGTTCTCTGTACCATGTCAGAAGCATCTGATTTCAGTATCTCAAAATCGCAGCTTCCCTGAAGGGCTAGCAGAGACATGCTTCAGGTTACAATTCATCAAATAATTTTTAGATAAGGAATTAGAAGTATTATTTCACTGCAAAAGTTGATAGAAAAATATTGGAAGTATAATATTAGCCATCAGTAATTAATGAAAATAAGGTCTGATCTGGTAAATAAATAGAAAAGACAGTAAAGGGAGAAGGAATTTCTTCATTAACAAAAACCATTGTGAAATACATTTAATCAGAATGAAATGTGATTACTTAAGGAATTTTTTTAACAGTGAGCATTTGAAAAAAGGCTCCACTGCCTTTTTTCAAAAAAAATCTGTGATTCACATAGTCGCCAGACAAAATATGTTCAGCTTATAAATGCGTAGTGCAATTTCTTTTGCAGTCTATTTGTATACTATTGAGAGGTGTCATAGGAGGGGACAGGTTGTCTTGTCTGTTTTTTTTGCTTTCACCAAACTGCTGCGATAGTCAGCTCTGCTCTGATTCACCACCATTAGAAAGAGGACCAGCAGGTTCAATGGGAAGCAGCGCAGACTCCAACCAACCAAAAGACAATCTTTATGCTTCGGGGCTGGCTGCATTCTTTTGTTTTGTTCAGGGGGGTTGGGGTTTTGCTTTTTGATTTAAATTAAAAAATTTATAAGTGCATTTAAATTAAAAGGTGTAGATTTGTTTCTCTTCATCTTCTCTCCTTCCCAACAAACTGCATAAGCATTCCAATGGCAAACCTTTTAACTCTCTGTACAAAACGAATACTGCTGTTGAGCGTAATCCAGCACGTATCCCCGTGGAAGCAAGGTGGGCAGGGAACCGTGAGCAACATGTTGATTTTGTTAGGAGTGGAAAGAGTTCATACGTTAACCAGCTTAACACATCCCCGGGTGCCTTACGATGGGGAGGGAGAATCCGCAGATCCTTGCTGCTGTTTTAAAAACACGCCGTACGATTCCAGCTGGGACAGGCTGTGCGTTCGGTGCTCTGTGTGGAGGCGTTTGGCCGCGTTTCCCATCAGCTTGCTAAACCCTGGGGCAATTTCCAGCATCGAGCTGTAGCACGTGGTCAAGGGCTGGGGTGCATTTCATCCCCGGGATGCAGGGGGGGTCCTTCTGCTGCCACCACTCTCCTCCTGCGCTCTCTCGCCCTCCCTAGCACACCTAGTGAGCACCTGGAGAATTTTGGTCCCATTTAAATTTTTGCTTTCTCAGCTCTGCTACCACCATCTCTCTAACATTTTTCATTTTGATTATTTCTGTTTCTCGCAGGCATTTTTTCTCCTGTGTCATTTGTTCAGTTTTCCACCTATATCCAAGAAAATATACTTCAAATTTTTATATGCACCTCACTAGATATTTTCTTATACAGTATGAATACATTAAGATTATTTGTTTGCTTTCACTTCTTCTTATCACAGCAATATTTTTACACTGCATTTATTAGCTGTTAGCTAAAAATACAAATATCTTCAAGAAAATACATATCTGTATTGTATTTGCGTATCTATTGTATCTAGCAGTAAACTAGTCTGGATAAACCATTTTTCAACTACTAGTACATATAAAAAGGGTCTAAAAGCTTCTGTACATTTATATTATTTGTTGATTCAATAAAATGTCACATTATCTTTCCTACAGCATTACAAAATAAAATTGCATGGACCTAGTTTTGAAAACAGATCCTTGAAGCTAAAAAAGGAAGTATGCATGTTTTATACATGTAATATTTTGCTTCTAAACTCTAATATGCCAAAAAATTGCTGCTCATGCACACAGTGCTAGCTATAGCGTTTACACTCTTGTTTTAACACTACTATTACACAAATATGAAAAAAAAATCCACAATTAAATTTTAAATGTTGTTAAATGGTTTACAACTTTTAAAATATTGTAAAATTTTCAAGCTGAACTTGTATGTCTCTTTTAGAAGCAAATTAACAACAACTACAGTTCCTGCAGAGGATTCTGTAGCCAACTTTGTATCCCTAAACCATGTCTGAATTAGAGTAGGTAAGCTCTGAAGCAATTTGCTGTCCTGTGATGTGGAAACAGTGTAAAGAGTATATCAGAAGCTTGAGCATATCTTGCTCACTCCCAAGCCCTAATAATATATGTAAAATGGGATTTTCTTCTGGTTCTGGGATGAAAATCCTGAAGCAGACAGTCATCTATCACTTGAAATAAGTTCACCTGCAGAGGCACCTCGACTTGTAGCAGGTAGGAAGAAGATATTACTTGATTGCCTCTAGTCAAATGATGCCTGTCTTTTGAAAGGGCGTTAGGGAGCTCCTCTACCGCTGTGATTTACATTAGACAGTCCTACAGTCAAGGCAGATATTTTAAGTACTTTCTTGTTTTGAGTAGTAGCACCAGGATTTTTAATATTGTTCAGCAGACAAACTGCCGGCTCCTGAAACACGGCGCCAATGCTGTCGAATGGATGTAGCCTTCGCCAGCCACTTTGTTTCTAAGCAGACAAAGAGCAGTGCTGTGGTGCGGGACCGAAGGGGAAGGTGCTTTCCAAAACGCCAGAGGTTGGTGAGCGTCTGTGAGGTGGCGCGGCAGCCTCTCCGTTGTTCAAGCCCAGCCTGTACCGGGAAAGCCCTTTCCTACCGGGGAAGGGCGTGAGAGAATTCAGCACCTCTAAAGTACACATTTTGTCCTTATTTTGCCCCTCACAAAGTGAGGAAAAAAACTAATGTTTTGCTGGTGTTATCTTCAAGGGGTGGCTCTGTGAGCTGTTACGTTGGAAAGAAGATCCCTCACCAGAAAACAGGACCCTCTGGGAGAATCTCTCCATGATCCGAAGGTTCCTCAGTCTTCCTCAGCCTGAACGTGATGCCATTTATGAACAAGAAAGCAATGCAGTTCATCACCATGGTGACAGGCCTTCCCACATTATCCATGTGCCAGCAGAACAGATTCAGGTTAGTTTACCTTGGCCAATCCTGCAGAGCACTAAGTAAATAAAGCTTTAACGGAGCAAAAGAAATTAGTGTTTCTTTCCTCCTGGCCAGGCTAAATGCAGGTCTCCTGGTATGAGATAAGAGCGTGCTGCCATCCGCCACCAGAGTTCGAGGGACCACCCATGGTTTTTGTTTTGGATCGGTGGTTCTTCGCGACAGTGTGCGGATGCGGTAACGCAGAGGCAGCCGCGGGCCAGGCCAGGTGAGCCTCTGGGCTGGCTGTCCCTGGCTAGACAGGCATCAGTACCGCAAGGCAGAGGCGTTTGGCATCCGCTGTCAGACTCCTCTGCCATCAAAGCAGGAGGAGGACCTTGATGCGCTGCTGTTCAAAAGCTAAGCTCAAACCTTCCACAGCAGCCGCTCACCTTGTTTAGGAGTGAAGGGAAGGGGATTCCTCATCCCACTTTAACCCCAGTCAAGGCTGGGGTGAGTCAATGTTTGTTTGTTTTTCCTTCAGAGCCCCTCTCCCACCACCCTTGGGAAAGGAGAGCATAGAGGCGCTTTCTTACCAGGCCTGCTGACCGCTGGACCTTGGCTGGGTGCTGCTCCTCAGGTGAGCTGGCACAAGGGCACCGTGTCAGGGAGAGAAAGAGGAGGAGGAGGGGATGCAGGACCCACACCAAAGGGGCTTGGAAACAGCCGCCCTCTCCTTCAGGGCAGCCCATTTGCTCATACGGGCGCCACAAACCGGGAGCATCGCTGGCTGTTTCACTAAATATTTAAATGTTGTAGTGGGTCGGCAGTGCAGACCACTGTCTTTTGGAGCCGGGGACTCTTTAATCCCTTCTGATGGAAGACCTGAGGTCAGCCTTTTAACTGCTCCCTCTTACAGGGCAGATACTACCTCGTGCTTCCCCAACCCCAGCTGAGACACAGTGTATCATTTGTTTGTATTACCTATAGAGAAAAATATTTACAAAGCTAGGAAGGATAGAGTTATTTCACAGCCAGAAACAACATGAGTGTATATTAAAGATAAAGCAAGCCGAATAAGACAATCCCTTAGGATATCAAGTACTAAAATAATTACAAAAGCCTGGAAACTTGCTGTTTGATTTAGCAAAAAGAGAGAGAAAGATCTATATTAAGTAATAAAACAGCACTTGTTTGGAAATGTACATTGTTTTTAATAAAGTCGCTTCTTAAGGGGATAAAAGGAGAAGCTCGTGCACAGTATAAACATTCAACCACTATCCCAGTTACTTAGATTTTCTCGCCTTGTTGATAAAAGTTGTGTGTTTGATCTTGCAAATATTATTCGCGTAAGTAGTTGCATTGTAATCTCTTAATATGACTTGTTAGAGTAAGGATTGGGAGATTGGGCCTGAGTTTTGTCTCTGTTCTTCTACACGGTAATTGTTGTAGATGCATAAATATGTAGCTAAGACACAAGTTTTCAGACTGTCTATGCAAAGCCTCCTGTCTTGTAAGAATTTAATGTGCTGGGAGTAGTCTTGAATCTCTTTGGGATTGAAGCCTTGAATGGGGCTGCTCACAGATCATAAAACATGAAAGGATGTGAATAGGGATGAGGCAAGAGCCCTAATTCCACTAGCATTTGTGTCAGATCTTAGAATAAGATGACTTAGAGCAGTGGCTTTTAAACCAAGTGTTGAGATGTGGTTGTGGAGACTTCACATACAAGTGGCACTGCAAAGTGAACAGAATTATAATTCTTCCAATTTTTATCACTATTCACACAGTATTCTTGGCTTCTTGGGGTCTGCGGGTGAACTGTAACTGGAAGCTTAGAAACCACTCCCAATATACAAGAAATTGTCGAGGGGTGACTCGCAAAGGGAAATGAAATGTAGTGATAGCAACTGCTTGTTTTGCTGCTGCTGTTTTTTAATAATAACTGGTGGTTTGTACCATATGACAAGAAATTTGCTGATCCAAAATATCTTACTAACCAGTGCTTCCTGTGCTGTGAAGCAAAACAATTGTCAACAAAAACACTAGCTGAAAAATTTGCTTTTGATTTTAACCGTGATCTTATGGTATAGTGTACTCCAGTGGTAGACGAGAAAAGCATTTCTGTCCCTAGGGCTCTGTGCCTCACCTTTTAAGAATGTTTCTGAATCTGTGCTTGCAAAACTTCATTTTAAGCTCTTGTTAATTATTTACATCGTGATTTGCTTTATCTTATTCTTCTGATGCGCATACTGGCTCATTTTTATTGCCCAAGTTTTTGGAATGCAGCATGTTCCTTTCTAGTAATAAGAGTGCAAGTTATTTAGAGCTTTGCATCTTAGTGCTTTATAAATATTAACTAAATAATCCCCAGCACAAACACAGAAGCAAGTAAATATGTTTGTTCCCTGTTCATACCTTAGGTTACTTGAACACAGGTAAGACAGACCCTCTCTGAGACCACAGGCAGGAGAGGTCAGAGCCAGAAGGGGAAATAGAGATTTCCTACCTGCAGATCTCTTTGTCCTTGCCGAGGCTGGGTTTGACAGTGTGACATTAGGCGCTTCCAGCCGACGAGTTCTCTCATAACATTTGCAAGTTTGACAAGACTCCAGGGCATGCTAAGGTCAGGTCAGCAGTGGGATATTTCCACCCTTAGCTAAAATGCTCTCCTTCTCCCTGGTCCCTGCCAGTCCCTTAGTCTGGCTATTGCTAGAGGTTTGCAGCCCTTGTTTTTGGGCAGCAGCTGCTGCTGCTGGCAGAGCTCCTGTGCGTTTGCCCTCATCTGGCACTTTTCTCACTTTGCCCTTGCTACAGTTCTGGCTGAGCTGGTCAAGTTAATCCTATCCTGTGTCACCTGCTTAGCATTTTGTCTTGTCTACACTTGACTCATAGAGCATGTTTGTTAAAATTTGTCGGCTAGACCACACTAGTGTCACGTCATCGGTTCTTTCAGCCAGACAAAGCCAGAGTGTTCCTTCCACTTCTCTGTCTGTATCCCACCATCCTTTTATCCCCCGTCTCTGCTCACAGACATGCAGACACATGCGTGGTATGCAGAGAGTTACTAAATCATAGTTTAATTCTGGTTCAGCAGTACGGGGCCATTTTTAAATGTCGTCTTTTTTCTATTTTTTTTTTCCCTTTTTGCTCTTATAACTTACTAAGCCTTTGTTTATAGCCTTGCAATTCCCCCTCCCCCTGGCTTGGATTTTCTTGGTGATACAAAATATGAGCAAGAGTACATGTACCAAAAAGAAATGCTGTGCTTTGTCTTGCAGCAGCAGCAGCAGCAACAGCAACAACAACAGCAGCAACAGCAACAACAACCAGGTCCCAGACTACCCCCAAGGCAACCGACAGTAGCATCACCAGCTGAATCTGAGGATGAAAATCGTCAGAAACCCCGACCGCGAACAAAGATTTCTGTTGAAGCCCTAGGGATCCTACAGAGTTTCATACAAGACGTAGGCCTGTATCCAGATGAAGAAGCAATCCAGACTCTCTCCGCTCAGCTTGACCTGCCCAAGTACACCATTATCAAGTTCTTTCAGAACCAACGATACTATCTCAAGCACCATGGGAAGCTGAAGGACAATTCTGGTTTGGAGGTGGATGTTGCAGAGTACAAGGAAGAAGAGTTGCTCAAGGATTTAGAAGACAGCATCCAAGACAAAAATGCAAACACGCTTTTTTCAGTTAAACTAGAAGAAGAGTTATCAGTAGAAGGGAACACAGAGATTAATGCTGAATTGAAAGACTGATCTAAAAGTATTATTTTCTTTCAACAGTGCCACTGGTATTTACTAATGAAATGAAAATTCCATCTTGTGTTCTGTCAAAAACCTTTATTATTCATTGTTTGGCCAATGAATCTTCCAAAACTTGCACAAAAGTTGAAAAAAGGATAATGCAGACTGCACTAGATGTTTTACTCTGTTTTACAAACTGCTTCGCAGCAACAGATGAAGCGTTGAGGATTGTTTGATATTAATTTGTGTTCACTGGATACACTGTGAGTGTACCCAATAAGCATGATACCAGTGATTTTGATTCTGGAGCCTTCAGACAAGCATTACAACTTTTGTGATTTACTGTTTTTCGTTTCTGTTTCGTTCTTGTTTTTTTAATTATTACTGTAGCACTCCACACTTGATCTTTGGAAACTCACATTTATTTAAAAAATAAAATAAAAAAGAGTTTGTTACTCTTGTTCTATTGTATGTTACAAAAGAACTATAGACTGTGGAATGCAGTTTAAAGATAACATATGCCAACAAATGCCTTGTATTATATGGCACTGCCGTAATTCAGATTTGTTTTCTTTTGGAAATAAAGGTCACTGTATTTTTTTTTTCCATTCTCATTGTTACATGGTTTTAAAGCAAATGAAAAAGAAAATGTGAAACACAATTTAGTCCTCATTATTTATTTGTAGATCCTGCAGCATCATGTTGTAATTAATTTTTTTGGAAGTTTCCGTTAAATGTAATATTGCTTCTCTTGTTATCATACTGATTTTTTTTTTCTATTTATAAATGTATTTTGATGGGCAGTAAAACAAAGTGTCTTAAAAGTTTTAAATAGAGAAAATGTGCTTTACACAGTTGCCTATAAAAAGTGCTCTATGTTATCCAAGCAATTCATACTATAAGCTTCACTCTTATTGTTGTATGCAATTTTTACTATCATGCAAATAAGCTTAGGTAAATAAAACTAATAGATCACCTTAGAAACTTATGCAATTAATGTGAAAATAATTGATGTTTGCAATGTGTCTTCCTTTGGTTTACAATCAATTTTAAAGCTACAGCTGTATAAATTTTCTGTATAAAGGTGTATTTCTTTTTTATGAGTTTATTGCTATGAAAACACCAGTTATTTTGTTACAGCTGGCTGTTTTTATAAGTGTATCACAATTTTCTTTATGCAGAAATGTTCTGACTAGGAGTGGTTATTGACTGTAACTACACAATTAAAATTGTTTGTATGGTATGATATGGCAGGGTTTGTCTTCGTATGTGTATATCTGGGAGGAAGAACTTGTTCTTAGTGCACATGGTACCTTCTTGCCACCACTTTGAAGATGACATTTCAATTGTTCTCCTTTAAAATCACAGGCAGATTTTTTTAATGACCTTCTTAAAATTTGAATTTAGATAACATACTTCAAAAAGAAACACAGTTTGGTTATGAAAATCATAACCTGTCTTTTCTTGGTTTAAAAACTTGCCTGCCCAACAGAGATAGCAGGATATTATTGAGTCAAAAGGCTATCAGGCATAAACATATTTACAGTTCCTGGCAGTAATGCACTTATAATGGATACAGCTGGTTTTATTTTACACGAGAATTATGCTAACACTATTCCTTGCACTAATGTATAAACATTAAAAAAAACATTAATAGTCACAAAGTAAATAGGAAAGATGGGCTTTGCATGTAGCAGTCCCCTTCTAAGCAAGATTATTTTTAATGATCGCTAATAAGGTTGTTGATAAAGCCACAACAATTGGTGAGCTCTGAATTTATGCAAGGCTCATGTCTCGCCTAGAGAGAAGCCTGTGGCTGAGAGTTATGAAGTACACACCAGTGTTCTTTTGTGCAAGGAGGGAAATAAGTTACACCCAGTGCAACTCAGGATTTGAAGTCAGTGCAGCTCTTCTGACATGACTTAAAGTTTACGAAATTCAGGATGAGTTTCAAAGGCACAGATGACTCCTAGGTTGCAGCAGGTTTCCCCTTCTAGGTCCATTAAATTCTTTAAGAAGATACATGTCAGGCAGCAAAGCAGGTTTTCCTTCCACATCTTTAGAACTGCTGCAGCACCCTTGGCGTTCCTCAAGCAGCTCGTGGCCATGGCACCTCTTGGCTGCTCCTGGGATGGTGTTGGGGCTGCACCATAGTTTGGGCTTGGGATCCAGTCCAGCTAAAAGAAAAGAGCCTTAATACCACTCTGAGAGGGAAACAAGCTTAGGAGGGACATGGACGTGTAATTTGGCTTTGTGTTCCAAGGGAAGGACAGTCAAACTGTGCCCTCATTCAAGGGACTTGTAGCAGCTACAAAGCTATTGATAGCCAAAAGCTGTGCTGGTCGCAAAAGGGCAAAACCTAAGATTTCTTCACTTATTTTAAGGGGGATCATTGTTTTATACAGCCACACAGCTGCTGAGAGCTGGGACAGATCCCATGTTCACAGCCACAGGATAGGATGAAGCGTAGCCCAGGCAACACACGCTGCTGTGACAACGCTACTGGCACCCTTGGGCTGGCTCAAGTGCCAAGTGACCGCTACAGTAAGGCTGCTTAAGGAAAAACAAACCCAAACCACTGATAGACTAATGTGTGGGCCTACACAGAGTAGAAGGGAAAGGGAAGGACAGACTTTCCTGGAACATACCTCTCTTCGTGCTAAAAGCTAATACACACAGCACTCCCGATACCAGAAACAGAGCAACAAGTCCAACACCCCATAAAAGGACAAGAAGAAATGTTTATCAGTTTGTCTTTGCTATTTTGAAAGCAATTTCCTCTCTTTTTAAGTCCTTTTAAGTTTCATGGGTGCTGAAGAAGAGGTCATGTGTCCTTGCAGATAGTTATTATAGCTCACTCTTTTCCATTATCTTCATTTCTCTTTCTCCTAAGCATAGCTGAGGTTTGTCTTTCAAGTATTTCATCCTCTGAAGTCACACATTACCTGCACAGAGGTCTGAATCCATGCATTTTTGTGTCCCAGTGGGTCAGCTGCAAGTACAGTCTTTTAACTTGGCCTAAGTGACCAAAAGCATTTTTGCTAAATCCTTCGTGGTGTTTTCAAAGGTAGTATGGGGATTAAGGGTCCCAACTTTATGTGGATATGAGCAATTTATACTGTTAGAAGTTACACTACTATAAGCATGTGCCACCTTGACTCATGGGCTGATTCGACTACCTAGAAAATTGCCTTATATCCTTTTCTGTTCCTTTTTCTCACCACCTGGTGTAGGCCTACCAAAAAAAAAAAAAGAGCAAAAAAAAACCACCAAAAAACACCTTTTGTTTTCTGCAAAGATTAAGAAATCAGACTGAACTTTTGTAACAAAAAACCACAACGTTAGTTGGGAAGTTGTTT
This sequence comes from Trogon surrucura, assembly GCA_020746105.1. Taxonomy (NCBI): domain Eukaryota; kingdom Metazoa; phylum Chordata; class Aves; order Trogoniformes; family Trogonidae; genus Trogon; species Trogon surrucura. The sequence goes on along the minus strand of CM036622.1, from coordinate 13,753,584 downwards.
GTAAAACTTACCGAGTAGGACTTGACTGAGAGTGTATGAGATGAGTGTTTCATGTATTCTTAGGGAAGAGTATTGCTTAGTAATAATAAAATTTAAGCTGCAAAGCAAGCCAAATGCCTAAAGAAAGAGGGAACTGAGTGCTGGGTGGGATGGCAGGATTTAGTTTTTGCTATAAAACCGAAATATTTACCATGTTTTATGGTGTTTACCATAAAAAGTGGAGTATTTTTACTCCCCACTGATTCCCATTAATCTACATTTAACTGACAAAATTTATGTGTATGTGCTAGAGCCCTCAGTGTGTGTTTTTCCAGCCTGAAAGAAAACCAAAGGGGCCCCAGATTCCAGGAGGTCCATGGCTTGGGGAGTCTCAAGCCCCAGTCACACGTACAAAAGTTGCTTACCATTATAAAGACTCCCTTCCCTATAATGCAAGGTTTTAGATTTGTGTTTCATATAACTACTTTAAATTGCTCAGATGATCCAGAAAAAAATGTCCAGGTTAAAGTAAATTATTCAACTTATTTTTTTTCTTTAAGTTGGGAAGGTGCAGCAAAATAGGGAAGAGAATGTTTTCCTAAAACAGTTTCAGTGATTACCTGAGTAAGCACTTTGGTTGTGTGCTGGGAAAACACCAGCTACGTTCATTTGTCAAAGCAAATGCCCCATATGATGATGTTGCTCTGTGAGTGAGCTGCTCCATCACCCATAAGGTCATGGAGCAGCTCATTCTGCAGGCCATCTCTAAGCAAATGGAAGAAAAGAAGGTTGTCAGGAGTAGCCAACATGAATTTAGTAAGGGGAAATCCTGCTTGACTAATCTGGTATCCTACTATGAAAGTGTGACCTAATGGGTTGATGAAGGGAAGGCAGTGGATGTCATATACCTTGACTTCAGTACGGCTTTTGATACTGTCTCCCATAACATCCTTGTAGGAAAACTCAGGAAATGTGGGATAGATGATTGGACTGTGAGGTGGATTGTTAACTGGCTCAGCAATAGAGTTCAGAGGGTTGTGATCAGTGGCACAGATCAGTGTGATCAGTGGCACAGAGGCCTGTGACCAGTGGTGTTTCCCAGGGATCAGAACTGGATCCAGTTTTGTTCAATATCTTCATCAATGACCTGGGTGAGGGGATAGAGTGTACCCTCAGCAAGTTCGCTGATGATACAAAACAGGGAGGAGTGGCTGACACACAGGAAGGTTGTGTTGCCATCCGACAGGATCTGGACAGGTTAGAGACCTGGGTGAAGGTGAACTTCATGAAGTTCAATAAGGACAAGTGTAGAGTCCTGCATCTGGGGAGGAATAACACCAGGCACTGGTACAGATTAGGGGGAAAGCAGCCCCATGGAGAAAGACCTTGGAGTCCTAGTGGACAGCGAGTTGTCCATGGGACAGCAATGTGCCCTTGTGGCCAAGAGGGCCAATGGGATCCTGGGGTGCATTAAGAAAAGTGTGTCCAGCAGGTCTATAGGGAAGTTCTCCTCCCCCTCTGCTCTCCTGGTGAGACCACACCTGGAATACTGTGCCCACTTTTGGGCTCCTCAATTCAAGAGAGACAGGGACCTACCGGAGAGACTTAAGGGACTTGAACATCTTTCCTATGAAGAGAGACTGAGAGAACTGGGGCTGTTTAGTCTTGAAAAAAAGGCTGAAAGGGAATCTTATTAATGTATATAAATATCTGAGGAGCGGGTGTCAAGAAGAAGGTGCCAGTCTCTTTTCGGTGGTACCCAGTAATAGAACAAGGGATAATGGGTATAAACTAGAACACAGAAAGTTCCACCTCAACATGAGGAGAAACTTCTCTACTGTGAGGGTAACAGAGCGCTGAAACAAGCTGTCCAGGGAGGTTGTGGAGTCTCCTTCTCTGGGGACATTCAAAACCCACGTGGATCCGTTCCTGTGTGGCCCGCCTTAGGTGATCCTGATTTGGCAGGGAAGTTGGACTAAAATGATTTCTAGATGTCCCTTCCAACCTCTAACATTCTGTGATTCTATGATTCTATGATTCTATGATTCTATGATTCAAGAGCACTGTAGATTAGATACTACAGTAGATCTACTTGAGAATCAAGGATTAGAAATTCTGCTTAACTTATTGAACTTGTGCTTTGATGTCAGTTACATTGCACAGACCAAAGGTATTTTGATTTTTACATAATGATGTATATTATGCTTTGAGTAACAGTCCCGCAGCAGAGCAGGGATATAAATACACTCCCAGGTCTTTTTCTGCAACACAGATGTAATTTTAGTTTGGTCTCCTCACAGTGCCTTGCGTCCACACAGTCTTTTACTACAACAAATGAGCTAATAATTCAAACTGCAATAAGTGATCCTCCTTGGAGCAGGAGTAGCACTACTTGGCAGTGAGTTTGTTTGCTTTCAGGTTCATACGGGAGCCTTCCCCCTGCTCTGCTCCTGGCAGCCCTCCCACTATCCCACACCGCGTTGTTCTACGTTGGCCTGGCCAAGGCACCCTTCCTGCTCTGGGTCATCTTGCCCAAATGTCACCTCTCCATGCCAGGACTTCTCTTCATGCCAGCACTCAGGTATATGTGTAACAGTTTAATACGAGGCAGCAAGGACTGTACGCATCTGGTGATGGTAAAGGGTGGGTGATATCATTCATGCTGTGAGCCCTGCAGAGCTGCTGGAATAGGCCACTTGCAAAGAAAGTGAGAACTGGAGCAAATCCAGCAGCAGGCAAGTAGCTTTTGAGCTGATGGAGTAGAGGGGGCAAGGGGACATGCATCCCGGAGGGGAATAGAGAAAGGAATGAGAAAGGTGTCAGAGAGAGATGGGAACATCACTAAAGCCACAACTGCTACCCTTGCATGGAGGCATGGGTTCTTTCTGCCAGCCGTGCTACAGCAATATCCAAACATAGTTAAAGGTACTGCCAAGACTCCATGAAAACATTCCTGATACGAAATGTAGCATGGTCTCCAATCATGGGATTTGCCTTGGCAAGTTATACCTAGGGTAACTCAAAAGCTTCCTCTTCTGTCCGTGACAAAAGACATCCCTAAAAAGTTTGTCCCTCTGGTACTGCCCCTGTGTGTGGGACATGCAGGATTCTTCTCATCAGCTGTGAGCTGACAGCTACCATGGCAGATGCAGTTAGGACTCTCTTTCCAGATTGCTTGCTTACCCACATAATGTGCTAAAGCAACATCCAGGCTGTAAACCCTCTCATTTTCCTCCAGGATCACGTCCAACCACAAGCAATATGTTTGCATCTTCGAGTCTTCTTTTCTGAGTTGTCTCCCACAGCCCTGCTGCTCCTTGGCCCAGATGTGCCATGGGAGTTAAAAAAAGAATATTGAATGTGTTGAAAGGCCCACATGTTTATCACAGTGCAAGAGAGTAGAAAAAACATGACCTCTGTGGGCACAGAGTTATATAAGCACACAAAATTCTGAAGTTCTGGAAGAAGTAAGTTGCCCCTAGAGGCTTCAGGGAGAGATATCGTGCTGCTATGGCCATGCTAAAGCATCACTTGCAATGATTTCAAATTGTTGGGGCCAGAAAAGCTCATACAGAGTCCTACTAACTTTGCAGGAGACTTTCTCCCAGAACAGAATTTAAAGAGCACTCTGGTTTATTATTTGCATTATAAAATAAATAGTCTTTGCAGAAACAACCTTACAGATGTTGTTGCTCTTCCATATCCCCATTAAAACAGGACACTGTCCCGATAAATATCAGCGCTGCCTGTAGCTATCTGTCCTTTCTTGACCCATCTTGAGAGTACTCCTCTGCATGTAGCATGCCTCAAAATGTCTTAAGCTCTTCTTGACTCTCCCATCATCAACCTAAACACGGCCTTTCATCCAGAGTCAGTGATTTTACCCAGTGAAAGCAATTTAAAATACAGCTTACCTTAGGGCACAGTAGGCAAAGGGAAACAAGGATGTCCTTTCAAAAGGGCAGGAAAAATGATTCTTTATCATTATCATCATGATAGCTCAAACTGGGAAATAAGTACAGGTGTTGCTGTTGGCTTGCCTTGCCTTAGTAGGCAAAATGCTATACCCCCAGACTAATAAGGATTTAATATTGTCAGATGAGAGAGTGAAGGAGACAAAAAAGGAGAAAAAGTGAGAAGAAATATCTAGACAAAACTCATTGAGGGCAATCATGTCTAGAGATGACTGGAGAATTACAAGACTAGTTTAAATTGAAGAAGACCTGAGTTAGCCAGCAAGAAAAACTGAGGAGTACTTTGTGGAGGTGAAGGCTGGGCTGGCCATTAAACTTTGACAGATGCTCTCTATGACTCCACCACCACCCTCCCAGGGAAGGATATCAGGGGAACCAGGGAGAGAGACTTTGAAGTTGAAAAAAACTTGAACCAGTTTAATGGAGAAGAAAAAAAATACTAACAATGATGTTAAACTATATACAAATACTGTACAAATATACTCAAATATACAAAGCAATATGTTGAGGACCCACATCTCCTGAATGACAAGTCCTCTATAGTATGTGTATATAGTTTAACATCTTCATTATTACTGTTATCTTGTGTACTTTTTTCCCTATATTGTTTATAACCAGATTAAAAAAAAATGCAAATAATTTCATTGAGGAGTAGATGACCTCATATTTACAAAACACTCCTTCTCACACATGCCAGCATAACAATTTATAGCCAAATGATTTTGGTCATTGCTGTGGTACCCGCACAGTCAACATACACAACTATGCTTTAACTGCAGCAAGAGTAAGGTGAGTCTCCTTTGACCCCCTTTGCTTACAAAACTGGGCCATTTTTTATCATGTGGTACCACCTTTCTTTCAGCCTCCCCTATGCACATCCCCTTTCATTCAGGTCTAGCTGACCTGTTCTTTTCTCTTCTTCAAAAGCCCACTGGAAAGGTTCACACTGAGGGAAGATAAGTGAGGGATTCGAGCACGATTGGAAAAAAATAGATGTAGATATTTGCATCATCCCCTCAAGAGATGTTGAACTCGAGCTTTTTAGGGTGCATTACGGGGTGTCTGCGAGAAGAATCACGGTAATGTACTGGTTTGATTCCAGGTCTCCTCTAGTTGTCACTGAACTTTCTGCAGCACTCTTTTGGGAGCCACGAGCAGAGGGATGGTCATCGCAGGCAGGGGTACCTCCTCAGGGCACCGTGTAGCACATGAGCTTGCAAGCACGCTGTTGGACAAAAAAAGCACCGTGGGAAAGCAGATCAAAGCAATGTGATTGCATTTCACATTTGATACAGCTCATTCCTGAAGCCAGGGTGAATAGCCTAATCCAATGTATCATTCCTGTGCAGGCAGACCCTCGGGCTGGCATCGCGTCCCATGGAGCACTGCTCCAGCGTGCAGCATCTGCCACCGTCTGCCCTAGGGCTTGGCTTCAGATCGCCCTCCTCCTTTCCACCTCCTTTTGGGAGATGCTTTGCACAAACTTTGAAAGCCAAACTCAGGCTGTTCCAGGCCCTTCAGGGCATTTATTCCCCTGCCACTTCCTGCACTACTTGATCTTTGATCCACACTCCTGACCTTAAAAATTCAAAGGGGCAGATTTCCAATGATTTAGCTTCGATTTTGCTTGCTGTTATTTTTGCAAATAGAAGTCTATCTGCTTACCCATTGTGTCTCCTGTTTAATCAATACATCAGCTGTTGATCGCAACTGCTGCCAGACAGCTAGTAGATGGGGCATTTGTTCTCACAAGGACTTTTAAGTCCAGACTTTTAACCCACTGGATTCAGCATGGAGCAGCTGCAAGAGCTCTGAGTATCAGCTGCCCTTTTTCTACCGCAGCTGCTGAGCCACTCTCCTGATGGTCTCTGGCTACTTTGCTATGGGAAGCAAGGGGAAAAACTACTTTCTTTTTTAGACATCGTAATGTAAAATCTTAAATCACTGCTGCTGTAAGAAAGGAGGTGAAACACCACAGCCAGCTCCCACCTACTGTGGTCACGATGGAAAGTAGCCTGCGGCAATTCTACCTCGCACCCAGCCAGCAAATGAGTAAGAAAGAGGCAAAAGACATGTCTGGAAAACTCTTTCTCCCTGACAGTTTTCACATTTCATCATGTTATTCAAAAAGGCATTGGGGTAGATATTCCTACAACCTAAAGATACCTGGAGCAGTCTGGGACTCGGGATCCTACAGCTCCCGGTTTCTGACTTATCTGCTGAGCAAGGGTCTACGGCAGGCTCTTTCAAACCTACCTCCTGAACTGCAGTGCCTTGGGCCATGGCTTCACCAAACCCTTTGGAATAATCTCAGGAAGGAAAACAAAGGCGCAAATGTGCCACATGTCATAAATAGTTATTCTGCTGAGGAGGATCAGGAAATTTGATACTAACCTTCACCCTTTCCAAGACATATGTACTCATGGCCGCTGAACTGTACTTCCTCACCTCGTTTCCTAAGGATATGATTCAGGCGAAAAAATTGTGTGGCCAACATGTTCACTCAACCACCTGAGCCGTCAGTTCTGCTGTAGCTCCATAGAGGTCACAGGCCACCAAGTAAAACTTGAAAAAATCTTTGTGTTGCTCTGGCTTATGGTAGAAATTGGCCTTATATTCTCCTGACGTTGAGACTAGGGCTAAAAAAAAAAATTGATTTAAAGCCATACTACCCTCTGGTTTTGCTGCAAGCACTATTCACCTGTGTTAAACCCTCTATACCACCATAGTTTAGGGCTGGAGGGCATTTCCAACATCAAGGAAGTCCCCTCCTTCCACTGATTTCTCCTTCCTGGGCTCTGCCAGAGCCTAGCTCATGTCACTCAGTAAGGGAAAGCAAGACACAAAGTGAATTTCTATCTGCCCCCCTTATCCCTTCACAATACCTAAATGTCAGCTATAAGTTGCCTGTAGGGGCAGGGAATTGTTTCAGGGGAGTTGTTCTCACTTCTCTCAAACATTCACAACCAGTTGTGTAATCAGCAGTTATACCAAGGCATCTTGTTGCCCTGTGGAGGGATCCCTTCCACAATGAGAGGGTCCTTCAGCACCACGTAATGATCTAGTCCCCGGGGCTGCGTAACAGCGTGTTAATGTCCCACCGCTGAAATTGCACTGGGAGAACAACATCAGCAGCAGGTGAGGAAACATGTGAGTGGGAAGGATTACTATGATACTGAAAAAATGGAAAAAACAATAGAGAGAGGAGGGAAAAAATGACATAAAATACAAATAGATGACTGAAATACACACTAATGGCAGTAAAATGCCCCACCCCTCAACTATACTCATTTTTTTCCAGTGTTTCCTCCTGTGTATCACAAAGATCTGCCAGTTTTTCATGCAGCTTGTAGAAACCAAGTAGAAGCTATTTCCTCCCCAGCGAAGGGAGTGTTTTAAACTTTGATGGACTTGGATTCTTCTAAGTTCTTTTTTTATTTATTATTCTTTCTTTGGGGCTCATAGGCATGATGTTTATTGCATCCACAAATGGGAAGAGGGGGAGGAATGGGTAGGCTTGACTTGTGCTAACTGTTGGCAACAGTTGTTTAATTTTTTGCAGCAAGCACCCAAGTATGATAACACTGAGTAAAATATAAATAAATATGCTCTTTGGAAACCCCATACATCTTTATGGCCTACGATACCTTCAAATCATTGAAAAACACATGTTTGTTTGTTTGTTTGTTTTAAAATTATTTTGGTGGCAATACTACCTCCCATTGCTGTAAACAAGGTCAGGGGGCCAAAATTAGTCTGTCCTATTTTGCACAAAATAGTCAACAACTTAAGATGTTTTTGCAATAATCAGAAAATTATTGACCGGTGTCAACACCCCCTTTCTGATAAACTGTTGAAATGTTAATATTCTTGGCAAAATTGTTTTTGCTCTAATTACTGTATCCATCTGCTCTATAAGATTGATTATACTGTGAGAATGTTTGTTCTCTTGTCTCCTGCAATGATGGGCCTCTCCTTGGCGCAGAAATAGTCCTGCCTCATCTTTACACAGAGACGGATGTGCGACAGAAATCAAACCAACACTCAGCCCCAACGAAGCCGAATAAAAATTCCTTGAAGGATGAATACAATAGATATTAACCAGCTCTTGGATGGACCATCCCTTGGAAAACCATCATCCTGGCCTGAATGAAAATAGCTGGCCTTCATCCAGCACAAGATATCAGTGACCAGGAAGGCCACCAAAAACCTGGAAACCCACAAACGCTGGCAGATCAGCAGCGTTACCGATTCAGCTGAGAAGTTTGGCTAGTTGGTGATGCCAGGCCCCCTCTGCACCAGCTCCTTGGCAAGGAGCAGCCAAGTTGTCTGAGGAGCAGAACGTTTACTGTCCTACCTTCCATCAGCACCTGCAAAGACTAATGTTACCTGGATTGGGCTTGTTATTTTTGGAGCCAACACATAATATATGTGCTACCTCTGGTATGCGCCAATAAAAACTTGGTATAGAGTGATGTCTGGCATTAATCATTATTAAAGCTGATTAAAACAAACACAACAGAACCCCCATACATTTTTTATGAAAAAAAAAAGTGGGAAAAAGATTGTTTTGTTTAAAAAAATGTTGGTTTGGCCTGGCATGTCTGGAAGAAATTGTTCTTACACAGCAGCTGAACTTTTTCATTGGAAAATGATGCTTTTCTCACACACCCAAAATCAAGTTCAGCAAAAGCATTTATTTCAGAAATACAATTTTCAGTAAAAAATAAAATAAAATAAAATAAAATAAAATAAAATAAAATAAAATAAAATAAAGCAGCTATTCTTTCCCATTCTTTTCCAGATACTGCACTATGTAGTCATGTCTAAAGCATTTAAAACCCACTGAGACTCAGGCTGAGATTGCTTTTAGGTTTTTCATTTTAAAAAAGATTTAGGGTCTTTGTAAAAATCTTCCAAGTTCTTGACTCCATGGGGTGCACTCAGTGCATATGCTTATCCTTGCAGAAAGAAGCTTAAAGGCTTGAAACTTCCAAAAGGAAGAAGGACTTTCTAGATGTTGAAGGGAAGGCTTTTTCACAGTTTTAAATTTGTAACATATGAGTATATACAACTTTTCCTGCAATGTGATGCAGCCTAAAGAGGGTCTGCTGGATATTCATTCGCACATTCGTGTCAACCCTTCCTTTGTGCCAGCAGGGAGTATTAAGTTGTGTTTAGCTAACACAGGCTGCTTCCAGTGCCTCAGCTAATGTACCATGCAGGAACACTTTCAGAAGAGTTTAAGAAAGAAGGGGTGTAGACTAATAAAAATATTGTTACTAGATTTACTTGAGATAGCGTGGGAGAAGGAGATTTTTATGAGAAATTCCACCTCAGAAAAAGATTTGCATGCTTGCTTGTTTAACGTGCTGTTACACTACTTGATGATTTTTTTATTTTTTTTTTACACCTGAGAAAAGTTTCAGTGAGGAGAGGGTGACTGCAGTCCCACCTTTACATAACACATCTCTCTTGTCTTCTTCTGGGGTTACTTTCTCCTCCCATTTCTTGCAGCAATTCCCAAACTTAAGAAGAGCCAGCACAATGCCGTACAGCTGCTACCATAGCCCAGAGCAGAAGAAATGCAGGAGAACTTTCTATAGGAGAAATGTAATAGGAGTTCTTGCAGTCTTCTTGCTTCAAATAGAGTTTCCCACGCCTGAGTATCAAGCACCCAAGATATCCATTCTGGTAGCACTCCCTTGTGTCTTTCTGTTTGGTGGCCACCATTCAAAGGACTTTCCACCTTGAAAAGGCAAGTTTTGACTATTGCCAAAGCCAGGGAGTTACAACATGCTTTACAAAACAAGCAAGATTGTAGTAGGTACCTGGGAGATGTAAGCCCAGGGTAACTTCTGCTGAAATCAGTAGAGATTTCCAATCAGATTTTGAGATGACACCACTTTTAAATTATTTTTCAAAATCTTTTTCAAGTTATTTTTCATCATACATTTGTCTAGTTATACGTTACTCATACCAGTCCTAGAAAGCCAGACAGGATTCCAGCAAATCTCACAGGAAATATATCACAGAAGGAAAATGTCAGCAAAAAGATCTCTAAATCTCAGAAAGGAGAAGCATAGAAAGTTTCAGCCTTTACCTAGGACAAATAGAAATACCCGAGAAAAGGACACTGCCAAAAGTGAAGACCCCATGCTCCACAAAGAGCCACTGGGAAATCCAGAAGTTCAAAGAGTAATCTGGGTTTTTCTAAACATTAACTACTGTGGTTATCCTTTGTGCAGGGACCTTTCTCGCTGTTCCCTGCAGAAAACACATGGAGGATTGCAGCCACTGAATTAGGCTCAATAATTTCCTGTCTGCCTGCAGACTCAGACTGACATCTTGATGCTGCCCTGCACTGGAGGACTATTTTAAAAACTGCCTTTACAGGCACACTGGATGTAAAGCACTTTTATTTTTAAATGAAATCTTTGATTACAGAGAACAATCCCAAGGCTGGGGATGCATGCCACACAACCACAGAGTCTGTGGGGGACCATGCTTATCCCAGCAAAATCGCCTTCTCAACTGTTCAGCATTGCTGCCGTGTCATGTTACAATAATAACTGCAGATGAAGAGCTTTTAATTCATTGATAAAAGCAGAAGGCTGGAGTAGCTGGCTAGCTGTAATGAAGCTTATTATTCTGCAGCTAATTTGCCGATTATATTAGAGTTTTATTTCTGAGGACTCGTACCAGAAGACAGCATTATCAACACAACATCTAAACATAGAAGGTCCTGGGAAGAATGTTAATGAGCTATCATCTACCTCGGCAAAGGTTCGCTTTATTAATAGTGAGTATCCTAAGTATAGATAAAAAACTCTCCCTGAAGAGTGTGCAACCTATGTAAAATATGATTACTCTTTTGGAACATAACCAGAAAGTAATGGCTAAGTCATGTCTTACTTAAAAGATTGTGGTTTCCTTAACATGGCAAGTGGACGAGGGCTCAGATGAAGCACTCTGGTCTGGCACTGGGATTCTCACACACCCCCAGCATCCCCAGCCACGGACTGCAGCCTGATCCTGGGAGAAAGGCTGCACATTAAGAAGCACTCCCTATCCTCTGCCTTCTTTAACTCTTCCACTTCCTTTCTGCACTGTCTGGAGGCCAGGACACCCCGAAGACAACTGAAACACGGGATCTGCTTCTCCCTCTTACACCTACCACTGAGAAACTCCAAAACTCTGACAGAGGACACGGGCACCTCTCTTTCTAGACCAGGGAATAAAAGCAATGTCATGATAGATGCATGGGTAGAGAGGAATCAAAGACATGAGATCTGAGTACTCATCCATCACTAAGATCCAAGCCAGTCTTCAGTCAATCACGTATCCTGGCATCTTCCTGGAAGTACTGAGACTTGTTTTTTTCCTAAAATTCCTTCAAAATTTAATTGTGAAAAGGAATTGTTCATGTCCTCTTACTTTGCTCTCAACAGTCTCCCACCATCCCCAGACACAGGTCCAGCTTCTTCTGTGTACTTGGGAGAACATAACATCATGCTAAAACAGTGTCTCCTTGTACACCCCTGCAGGAAAAAAAAAGCACCACTGAGCTTCCTTGCGCCTTAGGAGTGAAGAAGAGCAACCATAGCTTTAGTTTGGAAATTTTGTAAATATGTCTACCTATTGCTAAGCTTATGAGAAAGTCATACATGGAGTTAGTCTTTGGCACATTCAAGCTAGACCAAAGCACAGCAGAGATTTCTGTAGGATATACTTTGGTTTTGTATGTAGTAACACTGTAGTTCAGAGAGGTTATTTATCCTAATTCACAGAAGCCCATAATTGCTTTGCAAGCTCACTGCCTGTCTGAGGGAATTATAAGCCTGTGAGTTTCTCTCCTGTGTTGTGTCCAGACAAAAAAAAAACTTCTACTATTAAAAAAAAAGAAAAGAGAAAAAAAGAAAAAAGAGAGAAAATGCAACCAAATTCTTGTTTTCTTTAAAACATATTACAAAGTACTCAAGAGCAGGTACATCAGGTACCGTCTATTTCTCTTTCCTATTCATTAAAACATTGCTGTCAAAAAAGTTGCTTTCATTTCCTAATGGCAGTGTGCTCTGGTTGTTAAAATCAGTTTAAAACTGCAGTTCATGACTGATTTGTAAAAGCACTAATTGCTGGAGATATTAATGTCAAGCTGATACAGCTGACATCAGATAAACATTTCCTGTCCCCAGAGGCGAAGCTGTGGCAGACCAAGGAGTGAGAATGGTCTGTCCCGTGGGCTTCCCAGCCCACTGGCTAGCCCAAGAGAAGCTAGAAGGTGGTGTGGCCATGGGGGCCATTTGCCAGGGGAGTCCAGGACCAGTTTTGCCCTTCTCTTTGGGCAGTCTCCCAGCTGGCCTTTGTTGTGCTAGGGGCCACCTGGAGCCAGGAACAAGAATAAGGAGAACTTCCCCCCCAGCCACCTCAGTCATGAGATTTATTTTAATCTGACCCTTGCTTTTTTCCAAAAAGGGACATTTGGGGGTCAGTTCCGCTCTAAACCGTGCTGTCTGTGCTCCAGCACATGCTGATTAGCCATTAAACACCGGGCTGCCAAGCGCAGCAGGCACACTGCATGCCAAACAGCTTGCTGAGGCGATGCCTGAGCCACATCAGCCCCAATCCCACGTCGGGGTGCAGAGTTCTCGCATCCCAGGGCAGGAAGGTGACCACACACCCATGGAGCAGAGAGGGTCACCTCTGTGGGCAGTTGGGGGCTGATATGCGCGATCCACAGCCTTTGCAGAAGGGACAGAAATGGCCTGAAAAACAGCTGAGGAGATGGACAGCGATGGCAAATTCCCCTCCCCGAGCAAATGTCAATGCACCAGCACCACCTCTTCTGCTTATAGGACATTTTGTCTATTAGAGACCAATCCACGTAACCACAGGCAATCTAGACTCCTTAGGGAAACAGAAGGTTGCCTACTTAGACTTATTAGGATGGTAAATGGCTGAGCAGCTGGATGAACAGGCAAAAATAAACTACCTGATATTCTTCCAAGTGCTATACAGAAACCATCCCCACTTCTCTTCAGTCCTCTTAGTTTTGCAAGGCCAAAGGGATTTAGATGCCTGATAGTCAGGACTTAGAAATCCAAATCGTCAAAATGTAAACAGGCAGCTTTGAAAATCTGTGCTTTAGGAGTCACAGCCCTGCTGATTTTCTATTAGACTTTCATCAACAGAGGTGCTGAGGTTTAGCAAGGTCAAGTGGAATTGTCAAGACATTTTGAAGAGGATGATATTCACGATGACCTAGCAGCGGAGAATATAGGACTCACCCCCAAATCCTGCTAAGATCCAGGAAGATCACAAAACCCTTCCTAGCAAGATCGAATTCAGTAAGGAGAAAACGTCAACTGCTCAAATCACAGAAATCTGGAATAGACAGGGCATTAGGTATCAAACCACAGCTAACAGAAGAATCATCATTGTGTCATGTACCATTCATCCAACTGTGACAAAATTTTAAGGATTTACCCATATACAATAGGACCATCTCACATTACTGTGTAGTACTTTTTTTCTGTGGGTTTTTTCATCAAAATGATGTTTCGGCAAATCACTTCTTCTGGTAACAATGGTTTTGTGTGGAGTTTTTCTCTAGAGAAGTTACAAATGTTTTGCAACAGAGCATTATGTATCAATAGTTGAGATAGGTTATTCTTGTAATTGTGTATTACCTTGAACTCATGTCCCACAAATTCCTTCTGTACTGTGGAATCAGGCACTATTGACTTCCTTTTCTACCATTTCAATGCTGCTTTTTTTTTTTCCTTGAAAGAAAGAAAGAAATTTTACTCAGCAGTATACACTGTATTTACTGTGCATCTTTATACTAGTGGAAGGCTGAAAAAGACCCTATTCGATTGTCAGTTTATCTCTGAAGTCTCTTATTCTGTGATCCTCAAGCATGGAAGCCAACATTTTCCAACGAACTGTGTAATGTTAGGCATTTGAATCCGTATCTATACACGCAAATAAAGTTAGTCCTGCTTTTCAAAAGACTCTCAGATCCCATCAGTGGGAGTTTTTATGGACAGAAGACTGAATAAGCATTGCAGGATTTAATTAGTACTATTACCCAAAGGAGTGCTTTAAAGATGGCTATATCAGAGGACGCTGATACAGTTCAGCAGATAACTGTTCTTTTTTTTTCTGTGTATAAGCTTCCAGTCATGCTTAAGCAAGGAGGATATTCTTCCTTAAAAATTAAGTTCAGTTATGCACTGTTTGAAATAGCATTTATTTGACCAACATGTCATGTATTAATGATGTCAATATTCAAAAAAAGAAGCATGGAAAACTAAAGAGCAAGAAAAGTGTATCTTTTCAGAGCTATGCTTAACTGTCAACTTAGTAGAAGAACAATCAAGGCCAGTTAAAAACACCTTTAGGAGTTATGAGTAGCACAAACCCACACAGTTTCTCAAAAGAAATGACACAGTACATTTGTCCATGGTCTACATGAGAGAGCTCATCACACGTATCCTCAAAAAAGGAGGAAGCCCGAAGTCAAAAACCACCACAAAATTTACAATGATCTTCAACTGATGCCTCAACTGGTGTAAATCTGTGTCACTCTGTGTGTTTGGATAGAGCGACAGTGCTTTACACAGCCTGTATAGGACTGCTGTGCAAATGTGGGTCTTACACACCTAAAGAAAAAAAATGTGAAAAAATATGGAGTGGGAATTTCTAGACCTATAGCAGAAAATGAGCCAGGACCTGTTCTACCTGTTTCCTATAGGAACACATAAGTATTTTGCTGTTTAACAGCCCCAAAATAAAAGACTGCGATTTCAACTTCTAAAGTGTTACAATAACATTCTAAAATATTTGTGTAACAGAATTAAATTGCATGTGTCTATATCCTTGTGATGGCTTGGGGTATCTGTCTTCATTCAACTAAGTTCAGCTGGATATTATAAACTTTGCTTACACTCTTGGTTTTGCTACATTCTTAATTTTTACTATATTATATATTACTTGTAGTGAGGCTATGAAGCCTGATGCCTGGATGCTTGTATGTGAATGAGTCAGGTATTACATTGCTTATAAAATAAATAAATAAATAAAGATAATCCGAACAGATAAGCCCTAAAAAATAGCAGGATGGCTCCAGCCCAGCTTTATGCAGAATAAGGCTTGGTGCAGTGATTTTTTTTTTCTCTCAGGAAAAAAAAAAAAAAACCCACACAAAAAAAACAAAGGCAAGAGATGTACAAGAGGTATTTGCAAAGAATTAAAGGTAAACAAAAAAAAAAAAGTACAGAATGTGGGTAATTTAATGTTCAGGAAAAGAAAATTCATCTTATAAATCTTTAGAAGAAGTGACAAAAAGGAATCTTTTAGGATACCAAAAGGACATCACTCAAAGACCAAAGACCTTTCAAGAGAAATGGAAGAAACCCTGAAAAACAGTTGACTTAATTTTGCATAGAATTCTGTATTTCTTGTCCCGACCATAGTAAAGAGATCTGCAGTCTGGGAAACATTCTGCAAAGAGTACAGCTTATTTCTTTAGGTGAGTATTTCTTCATGAAAGATTACACCAGAGAAAACAACACAGCAGAGGTCTTTGGAGGAGGCGCTTGACCATCGTGGTGAGCCCACTGGAGGATGGGCTCTTGCAGGAGGCAATGGCAGAGGTAGGGAACTGTTTACCACAGGAGATGCCCACCCTACAGCGTAGGGCAGGTGTCCAGAACCAAAATCTGTGCAGTGACCTACAAAGATGAGGTACGGTCTTAGGACCCTCCAGACCTGCTTCTCTGTTAGACCTCCGGCCACATTCAGAAAGGCCTTGAGCTGGTTTAAAGGCAGTCATTCTCTAATTACACTAAATCTCACACCTTGCTAATAACTCAGCCAGTTTCTCAGTCCCTACAGATTTAGTCATTTACTCAGTTTGCTCACCTTTCGCATTACACCCTACTTGTTCATCGAGTCTGTGTTAGTCTGAATGTACAAGGCAGTCTCTGTGTACTGAGTTTATAATAGAAAAATGCAACAAAGAAAAGAGCCAACAGAAGAATACACAGAGGTTTACACTGAAAAAAAATCAATCATACTTACATTTTCAACCTTTTCTAAATATTTAGGAGTTGGGCTAGAGTGAAGTGCCTCATACGTGACGAAGTGTGGATGGCAATAAGAATCCGGTTAAGAATAAGGAAACTGATTTGAGCAGAAAGTGATTGAATAGGGAGTCACTTGAAAAAGATCTTTCTGACACAAGGATAAACACAGTGATTGGGAAAACTCCTGTAAAGGTGAAGCCAGTATGTATTGCAGCCATAACTAGTGACTGCAGCATGTGTGCATGTGTGCAAGAGACAGATGAAAGATTTAGTAGATAGATAGAAAAACATGTGACACAACTTCTGATTCTGACTAATGGGAATTGATACGTCCGCTGAAGTACAACCTGTTCTCCAAATACTGACATTAAGACGAATAGCAGCCAAACGGCAACCTCTAGCATTTGATATTTGCAAGAGCTCAAATATTGATTGCACTACGTATTAATGAGTTTCATTCATAATAAATACATGGTATGTTTGCGCAGAGGAGGTGTTTTCTAGGAGAGGCATTACATGCTGTATTAAACAATGAATAATTTCTTAATCTTAAATGTGAGTAAACAGCAGGATAGTAAGTGTCATGGTTATAGGCAATTTCAGGAAGGTGCAAGTTTAGCAAGTGCTTCAGCACACCTGATGAGGCATCTCTCACTCCAAATGAAGATTTTATTGATAGCAATCGCTATGTGAGGTATTATGAGCTAGACATTACTGTCATAATTTACGACAGGTAAAGGATTTGGCTTTTTTAATTCCTTGTCATTTCATTGAAACTTCATGACTGTATTATGGTGACTCTGTGTTGCACTTTGAGAGTTCCTTCTCCTTGAAATATAGTTACTTCTATAATGTCTGGTCTTGGCTAACCCCCTATTTTTTTATTCACCATTTAGCTCTAGTTCAAAGGAAATGTTTCCTTCATTAGACAGTTGACATTTGAAACTCAGAGAAAATAATGTATCACAAATGCTGCACAGAATGGAATTTTTAAAAATGGATGTTTAACATTGCATATCATAACGGTTGTATGCCTCAAACTGCTGGCCAAGCTGCCATTTACTGTTATGAAACAGAAGATGAGGTCTTGTGTTTAGGAACCAAAATTTCAGAGCGCTCAGCACTCACTTGTATTTGCTTATGTATTTTTTCACCACAGTTTCTAGATGTTTAATTTTTATGATCAACTTCTGATGTAAGAAGAAAAAATGTTGAACACAGATAAGCAGAACATCCAACCATCAACAAAAATAGTGGCTGTTTTATATCAATGTGCAATTTTTCTTGCACAAATATTCTCTAACAATATACATCATTGCAACTGGGCTACTTGAAAAATTCAATGTAAAATCACTGTGGAATATTTTCTTCCTTTAAAGCTAATACTCACAAGCCTCTGTTTGCATAGCTCTCCAGAGGTCCATTCCAAGATTCACTGAACCAGAAGGGAACTCAGCTAACATGGGCATATCTACACTGTCCTGCCAGCTTGGTGCTCCAGCTCAGAGCATCCACCTGCCCAGCCTGCCTGGCTCCCTGGCTGAGACAAGCCGCCCTTGTGCCTGGAGAAACCTCATCATTGGTGAGGACAGAAGATTGGGCTGAGCTGAAATATCAGCCATGACCATGCAGTGGGGCTGGTACAACTATTTCAAATTAGACAGAGAACCAACTCCTGCCTGTAGACAGCCACAGCTAAGAGTACAGAGCTCAGCGGGGCCCATCCACTCCCTGCTGGTGCAGGAGGAAGACTTATCTCCTGAACACTCATGCATAATGGGATAAACAGATCAGATTCTTTCAAGGTTTGATTGGTGATACCATTTGCAGAGCAAACAGGGGGCTGCTAAAGTGTTTGCAAAATGTCTGTAATCATGTTGCAATACTTTACTGTTTCCTATTTCCCCACCAAATTTCCCATCAAATACTAGCAGGCAAGGTTGTTATGGAGAGGAACAGACAGCTACTGTGACACTTGTGACTGGAGCACTACTGTCCATGTCTTGGATACACACATTAGGCTGTATCTGTAAAGTGGCAGCTTCAAAGTTACATTGTTGGCTCCAGTGCAGATCCACTGAGACCCCAAGCTCTTTTACAAGCTTCTTGACAGTGGTGGCAGCCTCTTGGATAGGAACAGCGTCACTTATTTTTGAGAAACAACATATGGTACTTAGAATCCAGTGGTTGCCAGCTTTTGATGTAATTAGCCATGATTCCTTAACATCTGCACTCATCAGTTAGCCTTTAAGTTGGTGATCTATTGTTCTACATCAGAACTGAGATTACACTTTCTTTGGGCATGCTTCCTTCAAGAAAGCTTAATATCTTTAGTTAAAGTTATTAGCTTCAAAACCCTGTGAGTACTCTGTAGGCAGAAATCCTATTATAGATTATCACCTCGTCACACTGGAAAATTCTCCTGAGACTGGAAGAAGACAACTGCTTAAAAGGCACTGTAGGACAGTGAAGGACCAAAATACATGATGGTACTGTCAAGACAGAAATACCCTCCTCAGAATAACCATGTTTACTCAATCATATTTGCAGCTCAATATTGTCGAACTTACTGTCAAGCATACACATTAGTTAAGTCCAATAGATTCATAATAAGGAAAATAAGAAGTTTAAAAATACTAGTCAGAAGAGCCGAGATGAAAATTTTTCGAAATTTTGCCAGAGCTTTTCATTAGAATTTTGAATTGTCAAGGAGTGCTAGCCATACAAGGTGAAAAAAAGAAGAATCATCTATTCAGTTGGGTTTTTTTCATTTTGAATTGCGAAAACAAATTATCAAAGTATTTGTGAGCAGTTATAACCTTGGATTACTAGATGGATTGACAAAGACAGTAAGGCAAGAGAGAGAAACCATTAGTTAAACAAATAATCTCATGGAAGCCATATGGGTAATTAGGATTATTCATAGAAGAAGAGACTTAAAGAGTCTTTCAGAAAGTCCATTATCTGTGATAGCAAGGTTACACTGGGCAATGCGAACTCTCTGGAAGAGGAATGATGCTGGAAGAAAAATTAAAAAGAATGAAAAAATCCCAGGAATAAAAATGTCATCCAGAATAGCAAAATCAACCAGTAAATGAACTGATAAATAGTTTCCTTGGCCATAGAGATCTAGAAAATAGTATTAATTAATCCTGGGGCAGCAGAAGGAGAAAGGAAAAAAATTAGTCATGAATACTGGGCATTCAGCAAGTAATCACTCATTTTGCTAGCTCGGTGTTTCTAGTACTCATGCACGTAACTATAGGACATCTAACCTGTGTCAAGGAGACTGTTAATACTTGAGATTGTCAAGTTTAGTGGAAATAATAGTCCAGCTCTTCACTAAATGAAAGATGGCTACCATGTAGTCTATATTGTATTTTCTTGATGCAAGTCGAAGACTTTCTGTCACACCACACTCCCTGGCAGAATTTCTCTGCAGCTCCTGAAAGGTAACCAATGTACATTGAATTCTGCAATGAAGCTTTACTCTCAGGCTAAACATACCACTTAAGCATCACCTGAAAGTTACACACTGGATAATGTACCTGGGAGATAAAAAGATGCACTCAGAACGGCCTGAACTTACTGAACTACCAGAACAGTCAGTCCTACTGGTTTGTCCAAGAGTTGTTAAGTCTTTTTAGGGAACTCAAAGCACGATTATCTTTCATTGCCACCACCCCTAACAGGTTTAAAGTCCCGTCCTGATTTATCAGTGGAAGCTCGTTATGAAGGATGAATCTTGCACACTGTGTAGTATCAAGATTAAAATCCTTGCATAGATGATGCATAAAAATTTCTTCCCCTCTGAGAAGATTTCAGGAGGAGGTAACTTCCTTCAGGTGAAGAAATAGTTGGGCTATGTAATGAGCTAAAATCAGGCTAAGATAACCTCAAATGACAGGCAAGAAGAAAATGTTTATTTTCCCTGATTTGCAGTGGCTTTGCTATACTTGGCTGCAACACAAAGAACTGAGCTCTGATGAGCATTGCAAGAAGAGAAGATGATTGTTTTACCAGCTTGAAAGAGAGGGGAATCTGGGGAATTCATTTTTGTTTTTATTATTACGAAGATCTTTTGTTTTTTGGCCTGAGAGTAAAAAGACCAAAGGACATTTAAAGCCTGCACTTTTTCCTGCAGCATTTTCATCAGCTGACACAAAGCTGGCCAATTTATTGCTCTGACTGACAGCAGCTGATCAAGTGTTCCCACAGCCACTATCACAGTGTGAAACATTGGGTTCAAAATGGTGATGGGTTCATTTGCTGTAATTTTAAATGGGACAGAGCCCAAAACCAAGATCGCAGCTCCCTTGAACTTGAGCTGTTCAAAATTCAGATCCATATCAAAATCTTCCTGCTCAGGCCCATCACTACTTAATTTACCAAGGCTGTTATTGGCACAGCACTTCATTCTGGCTGTCTTCGCTAGCCCTCACGTGGCAGCCACCATAAATTATGCATCTGGGAATGCAATAGCATCTGAAACGATTGACCCGTGCAAGGATAGTAGTATCGCTCACATCGCTGTGACGCAGCTCCATGCCAGGCAGAGCAGCACTGCTCTCCACCAAGGGGACCGGAGGTTGGTCCCCTACTTTCCCACGTGGGAGTAAATCTGGCCTGTTTGGCAAATGCTGCCTCCCTTCTGTTAGGTAGCGATAGCACTGGATATCATTGACCGCGTCGAGATAAGATTTCTCTTAAGCAGGTCTGCTTCCAGGTTTCTTAAGCAACCCTGTTGGCGAGCAGTGCTACAGCCCTGAGGAGAATTTTTCATGTAGGGGCTTAAGTCCTTGCAGTGAAGCCTTTGCTTTAGCCTGCTTGTGTACTTGCTGGAGAACTGGATGTGGATTCAAACTCTAACGTCGTCAGTGCTCCTAGCTCCAAAGCAGGTAGTATAGTGAAATGTGACTGTGACTACTTGAACCTAAAGCCCAGAATATGGCTGATTTGGCTGAGATTCATGAGACCATTGGCAAATGCGGCAAAAGTGGGTTAGAAACGGAAGCCAAAGGAGTCAGTAGAGAGTGCATCATGACTGTTAGACACGCAACAGTAAAGGCATGTCCCTAAGCACTGAGCAGCCCCAAATTGCTTCTTTGTCCTGGCTTTTATGAAAGTGGACCCCAGGGCAATGATCCAGATGTCATGCTGTGCTGCATGCTCTGCAGCCTAAGCTCCTTAGGAGCTGAAGCCAGTGTGGGGCCTCCCTGCCCTGGGACTAGCCTCAGCTTCCTTCCATGAGGGCACTGCACAGCTTCAGCAACAGCCATTGCGCACTGTCACCGGTGGTGTTTCCTCCACAGCTAGGGACTTCTCTGCTCCCCTCACCATGACCCTGCAGCTCAGTGCTCTCCAGATGCTGTTCCTACTTCCACGAGCATAAAAACTTTCCAAAGGGACAAACTATGAGTTCCTGGCTTAGCTCCAGAGCCTATACAGAGCTGCTGGCTTAGAGATAAGACAATGACCTTCTCCCTGCGAAGGGAGTATTGGAGCAGCCGTGTTACCCATGAGACTGGGAGCTTTCCCTCCTTCAGACAAAAGTGCTTCGCACCCTGACCTCAGAGCAGATTACTTCTGTGCAGAGCTTCCTGAGGGACTGACACAGAACAGCGTGGCCTATGCTAATGCTCATAACTAGTTTGCACCTCACTTTCTGTCTGAGACATCAAGTATTCACCATGAGTGCTGAGCTACATATGGTGCAAGGTATACATTATTCCACTGGCAGCCGTTATATGACACTGTAAGTAAAGTAAAGTAACAGGTAGATATATTTTTCTTGTTAATCACAAACCTAATTTTCTATTAAAATGTATGAGATGACAAAATCTCAACAAACTCTTTAAAGCTATTACTAGAGGATAAAGTATTCCACTAAAGTATTAATATTAACATCATTAAAAGAGTTTTATCAAGTGTGCCTTTATCACCAGATTGCAAACAATAGCAGCCTGAAGGAGAGATATGCCCTTGAGTATTGTGGTATGAAAACCAACAGCAGTTTTAGAGCCACATAAAGTCTTCTTGTGGCTTCAAAATTAGGGAAAAAAATTCTTGGAGCCACAATTATAAGAAGTAATAGAGTAAATGAATCTATTTTTCATCACCTTGGGCTCTGAAAAGAAAACATTTGAGAATTATATTGATAAGAGAAAGAGCTGAGATATTCAAATGCATTTAATGTTGTTTTAATTGATTAAACTAGATCAGGAACATTTGAAAATGCATAAAGGAGCTGTTTCTGCATAAATATTCAAAATACATCTGTTTCAGAAGATAGGTGCTGCTTTGTACATGTCGGCGATACAAGATTTCTTATCTCCCATAAATCTGATAATGTCTTAGAGTCCAGAAGATGGAGTCTTAAATTTTTAGGGTGCATTTTTTGACCAGTCATTTGTTACCATTGCAGAACCATCTCTCTCTCCTTCGAAGAGGGAGTACTTCTGGAAGTTCAGCACTTCAGAAAAGGGATCAAGGAAAGATTTTGGTTTGACTGCGGCAACACATGGCATGTTTGCCCAAAAGTCTGGTGGTGTCAGAGCTACAGATCAAAGCACAGGAAAGCCTGAATGAATCTCCCAGCCTCTATTAGGGAAAAATGTGTCTTCTTCCTAGCATCTGATTTTCAAGAGAGATCAGCACCATTTCACCTCTGAGGATGAGGGCTCAATTCTAAAAAATGTTAAGCCATTGACTCACTGATGTTGCAAGCACACCGTTTGATATCCCTTGCCCTCAGATCCTGCAGCACGTATGTAGAATAGCCCATGATGCCCACTGCTCATTCCCAGGTCCTGGCATCCTGTCCTAATTCCCCAAGAGTAATTCTTCTCCCTTTTGCTGCGTTCAGTTTTTTTTTTACAAATCCCAACAGTAGGTTATTTCAACAGATTTACAGAAGGGGTCTTGTGGGGTGGAAGAAGAGGTCTAGGGAGAGGACAGAGGTAACCAAAAGCCAGTCCACTGGAGGGCCTGTACCAATATCAGAATTCCCAATATTGACAAGGTCCCTTTAAAATGTTTCTTTGTTTCATGATCATAAACTCAAAATAGTCCCCTTTGCCACATCACTGTAACACTGCTCTGAGATGAAGAAAATACAAGAATATTGTACTGTAGATGTCTGTCTCCCAGCTGCATTGAGTGATGAGGCTCTCTCTTCCCTGTATGTTCATAAGAGGTAATTTCTTCTAGAGTCTCTCCATAAAAAACTCCTTACAGGGAGCCCACCATTAATCTTGAGCACAGTAAGTATTAGCCAACATGGTAAAAAGAACATTAAAAAAAATCTTGTCCCTAAGCTGCGGAAGCCTAAATAATGACTGTAATAGCATAATCTCACTCTCACACACAAAGTTGTTAACTGACAAAAACAGAGTTCATGCAAAGCAGAGTACACAATCAGAGCAGAAAAGCACAACTTTCTTCACTAATTCTCAAATAAATAACACCGAATATATTGCTTTTAAGTGCTTCATTTATTTTAAAGAAATACTTCTAAAAGAAGTGTTCCAATGACAGGCCATGAAGAGCACTTTATAAAATAGGAGATTAATTATATCCCAGAAGTTACAAGTGTCATTGAGTAAGTGGACTGCTGTATAAAATACCGATGTACCACGCTAGTCAGCCACCCATTTGGGCTAGGCCTGATCCTGAATTTCCAGCTGAGAACTGGAATTATTTAGCAATTATTTAGCTGAGCATAAATATTTAGAGACAGTTTCTGCTAACAAATCTTGCCTCTAGGAGTCAGGCCCATAACAATATTCTTGGCACTAGTTTTCCACATATAAATCAACCCCTAACTTCACACCTTCCTTATTTCATTTTTACAATTTTGTAGAATACCCAGTCTGGTTTATTTATGTGGTACCGCATCTATGGTTCTCTATACGAAGGCTGTTATTAGATCTAATTCTGGCTACATTGCCACCATTAAAAGCAGCCCTACAGTATTAAAACAAGTGACAGGGGAAACAGGATTCTTAGTAACAGTGGTTAAAAAAAAAAAAAAAAGTTCTTCTAGCTGAGGAAAGCACAGACAATCAAAATATCTTCCTTCCCTCTGTGTTCTGCCACAAATCTCTGCATTGCTTCCCTCTATCCCATATATAGGCAGAAACCAGTCGGTCAACTGGTTCCCCTTGGGAAACTGAGAAAATGTAGGAGGAACTAAGTGCGGTAGTTGAGGTGCTTATCAGGCGTGTGGACTCTGGCTGGAGCAAGCAGCTGGGGCCCGGCAGCTAGCTCTGCCCTCTGAGATTTGCCTTTTCGAAAAGAAAGTGCAATGAAAGCGGCTCAACATTTGCAGATCCAGATGAAAGTAGTAACCAAAGAAGTCTCTTAAGCCGCGACAGAGATTTCTTGCCTGAAGTGGCCCAGGGGAATCTACTAGAGGTGAGGCTGAAGGGTCAGTGTGGTCTGCAGCAGGCCCACGACCAGGCTGCCTCCCTCCCTCCGCCACTGAGATGGGTTGAACTGGAGCAGAATAACAGCGGTTCAGCTAAGATGGGACATGAAAACATTGCCCACTACTTAAACTCATTTTAAATGCATCACTGACAGCACAACTCTTTTTCTATTAAGCTGTACAGAACAAAATCTCAGTGCATCCTGCAAGCTATCCTTTGCATTTGCCGCAGCCTAGACATTTTCTTCCTCTGTAGAAAATCACATTTTGGACAGCAATACCACAGTGCTCCAAAGAAAATTGGGTATTTGCCTTGCTTTGTGTGTTTCACACTTTTTAGACACAAATGACGCATCACAAGTTCACTGCTGCAATTTTCTAGAGGGGGGCATGAAGCATGCAAGAGGAAATGACCTGTGAGGAAGAGTCATTTAGGTGCAAGTAGTGAGCGTTGAATAGACTCGGAGAACAGTGTCCATAAGAAACAGCCCTTGGATACTACAGGTGGTCTGCCTGTTCCTCATGGGGGAACAGCATGACCTTCCTTACCGCAAAAGCAAACAATGTTTAAAATCACAACTCTTCAGGCCTTCCCAAGGTTACACAATATATTAGGAAGAGAAGAAGAGAAAGAAGCAAAAAAGACCCCAAGCCAGCATTTCTGCATGTCCTTTGTTGCAACAACTGTTTCACACAGTTATAGCTTGGAACTTGCAGTTCCAGCACACTGTAATTCAACAGAAACAAGCCCCAGCAAAGAGCTTACCAGTTTTCAACTTGAAACGCAGAGAGAAAAGTAGCAACAGCAGCAGCACCACAGCTGAGTTCTTTATAGATGGTAAATAAATCATGGGAACAACAATCCCCAATTTCACATTAATTGTTTAGAAATCTCTACAACATCAAACATTTTGTTAAAAATCTAGAAAAAAATCAGCATGGCTCTTTTGTTGTTTTTGTTGTTGTTTTGCTTTAAAATGATTTGTTCTAAATACGGCTTAACATGCAGATGACTGGTTTGAGACTAGTGTATTTCTTCAAGACAGAAAACCCCCCACAGTAATGGTTTGTATGGGGATGTCAGCAGAGAAGCTATTTAATAACAGAGGTACCTAGAAGAGCATTCGGCACTTGCACATGGATGGGTAGAGCCAGGCCTTGGGGTGATCCAACAAATTTGCCTCTATTAGACTCAGTTTGGGCAAAAGCATTTCTCAAATCTAAGTGGAATAGTCCCTCCCTTACTGTAAGACATTTGAGGATAAAGGATAAAACAGTTCTGAAGTTCTGAAGTTCCTCACAAAAAGACTCAGCGAAGTTAATGTCTTTATAGGGCTTTTTTTTTTTCCCTTTGCTGTGACATTCAGAAGGAAAGAGTCAACCCAAACACAGTGTCTTCAGAACCACTGTCTCTGCTCGTGCTGCACTTTGACATATACAGCCTGATACTGCACTTGTCCTCCTTTTTCTTTGTTTTTGGTTATTTATTTGCAATTCATACCCATATCTAATTACTGCCCAGTAACAACATTTCCTTTTTTACAGAGCAATTGCTTTCCATATTTTTGCTTTCCATTGAATTTCAATGTTCTGGATCACTTGCCTCTATTGTTCCATCTGAGCTACTGTTTTTCCCCACACTGAATCCCTTTATGCTGTTTTTGCCAATGCTTCCAGCCTCTCTATAGCCTATTGTAATTTTTCTATCTTCACTCAGATTTGCAACTTCTTTTGACTTTGTATCATCTAACCATGAATTACATTAGCATACTATTTCTTTCCTCTTCCAAACACTAGCTCCTTTGTGTTGGAAACAAAGAAGTAGTTAAAATATAACTCTTCAACATGTTTATAATAGCTGTTACAGGGTTTCCCTACTTTATTCCAAGCCCATATTAATAGATTCACCTAAAAGGTAGGCTTTTATCGTCCAATCCTTCACCAATGCTTTGCAAATGAAAAAAAAACAAAACCACAACAAAACAAGTAAACAACAACAACAAAAAATAATTTTCTTTACAGTTCTAACTTTTACCTTGATTCTTGCCATATTGCTCATTTTAACCTTTCTGGCTAAATCCTTAACGGTGATCTGGAAATAAAAAGAAAGCAAACTGCACTATACTCTGTAGTGCTGAGTCACTGCTCTCCTCCCACTCCTTTCAGCTGTGCCTGTTCCAAATAGATGGCTTCAAAATCAGCCTCTGGGGGTTGGTAATTATGGGAGATGTGGCAATGGGACTTGGGGACAGGAGTGGTAGTAAAGGCTTTTTTGAAGGGTGGGGGAGGCTTTTCTGCAGATATTAAGGATTCTCAAATAAACTGAATATTCCTTTCAAGTGAAGAATTCTGGTTACATTTTCTTGCAATATGTAGCATTTTAGATATCTGGTAAAATGAGAAGGGATTGTGGGTTACTTAAATCCCAGAAGAAAAATACTGAGAACAAAGTTACTACATCTGGGATATAGTTTTTCAGAGAAACTGAGCATAAACCAAATGATTTACTAGTGATCCTTAGCTTAAGTTCCTTTTAGTGCAAGCAGCCATATTGTATTAAGGGAGCTTTTGGTATGACTGTAAGATGTGAGTTTATAACTGTGATGAAATTGAACTGCATTTTAAATCTTTATGAGATAGTATTAAAGATTCACTGATATCAGAATATCTACCATCTGGGCTATTCTCCGGT
The DNA here is from genome assembly GCA_020746105.1 of Trogon surrucura. Classification (NCBI taxonomy): domain Eukaryota; kingdom Metazoa; phylum Chordata; class Aves; order Trogoniformes; family Trogonidae; genus Trogon; species Trogon surrucura. The sequence continues at coordinate 13,726,422 of CM036622.1, read as the reverse complement.
AGTTGGGAAATGGCTATTTCTTGGAGCCTCCAGGTCTATTTTAACCTGCCATTGGCTCTAACACCTGTTCCCCAGACCATTTTGTGGGCACTAATGTCCTTTCCTACTCTCATGGTGTTGCACAGGCGGAAAGGAATAAAATTCAGACATCATGCTCTCCTGGAGGTTTAACAGGCTTCTCAAAGTGCCTTGCTTCTACTCTAGCAGCAAATCCCAAAGTTAATGCAGCCAACTCTGCAACACCAACACTTGTTTCCGAATTATCCCACAAGTAACAAAGGTGTTTAGAAAATACACTTCCAACAAATAAAAATTGTTACTTCACTACTAGTCTGCCTGCAAACCAGTTGGTGACATGAGCCAACCCTGTCTTGGCTGCCCGTTGCATCCAATAATGTATGGCCCCAGTGCGGGTAGGGGGCTGTAATTCACTTGCGGGACTCTGCCGATGTCAGACAGCGCCTGAGCGGTTTATGAACAGCAGCAGAGCCTTGAGAGTGAATTACGGCCCTGCATTCACTCCTAGGACATCTGTTGTTGTTCAATATAGAGTATACTTTCTGTAAATTAAAAAAAAAAAAGATATAGAAATAAGCAGCCGCACTGCTTCTTCACCCGGTCTTCATTCTCCAAAAAATCTTTTTCTTTTTTTTTTTTTGTCCTTGATTTAAAACCAAGCGGATCCACAAGAAACTTGAGGTTTGTCACGGTATTTTCTTGCCATAGTTGCCATTGCCATTTTAATCTTCTTATTCAGGGACATATTTTCAAGATTATGGTAGCCTTGTTAGACAGGTGAAAGGATGGTTTCTCTTTCCTGCTTAAGTGTGTGTAACCATTAACTCTACAAAGCCAAATTTTAACTAAATCAGTTTAAAGGCGTTGTTGTTTGAGAATTATCACTTCCAATCGTCTTGTGTTTTGCCTAATCTCAATGTAGAAGCCTCTTGTGATATCACTTTAATTCTATTTCCATAGTAGGTTTAGTTGCACTGGGGCAAACCTGAGGTAACCTGGTGCATTTCGTTTCTTTGCCGGTACAAGTGACTCAAATCGTTGGAGCTAAGCCAGGTTTTTTTCTTCAGAATTTGGCCCAGAGAAACTAGTTACAGCATGTGACATCAAAGAGGCGTTTGTGAAAACTTTGTTAAATGTTCTATTTACTAACGTTTCTGGCCGTGTGTCATGTTTTCTGTAGGTTTCCCCCCTCCTCCTATTTTATTACTAGGGACATTTGCCTGAAAACAGACTATTTGTTACTTAGCAAGTTCATTTGCTCCTGCTGCTTATTCCTCACTTGAAGTCACTCCTGTGATTGTGGCATCATAATTAGTTGCTCTGGAGATGATTATGATGTCACAGAGGACTGTGTGTTATATGGCTGCAAGTGATGAATAAGCAGCAGGAGCAGATGATCTCTCAAGCAATAAAGACCACGTCTTTATGAAAATATCCCTAGAAACAAAAAGGCTGAAATTCTATATTGAAGCAATGGAACAGTTTCTAGTATGTCAACACTTTCCACATAATAGCAGCATTTCTTTGAGGCTGGGGGTTTGAGGGAAAGGGGTTATGTCTTTTTTATCAGCTACATGCATCCTTTTAAAGTACTTTTGAAATATTTGGCCTTCACTTCTCCATAGTGAATTAGAGAGACAGAAAGTTATGTCTATCAGTAAAGGGATGATGTATCATACATAAAATAGCACATTCACTTCTGATGGTCAGCAACCCCCTTTCTCACCTCTCAGTCATGACAGAAAAGGGTAAACTAAGTGGGAACTGACACACAACCCAAATCCCACTGCTGTCCTGCTCCAGTGAGGAGGGTCTTTGCCAAAGGGGTGACCTGCAGGCTGGGGGAGGCAGGATCCACACACGCATTGCTGCATGCCGACCATGCAGGATCCCCGCTTCCTTGTGCAGAAAACTGTCTCCCTACCAGGAGCTTCTTGGCATGTCAATCCTCTCCTGAAACCTGCCCACTGACACAGTGTCCTCACCTGCAGAGCAATTCTTGCGTCTGCTCAGGGTGGAGGAAACAGTTCATCTCTCTCCTTTCCCTTTTTAACCTGTTTTATTCACACCTCTACCTTCTTCCCAGCTGCCTGCAGTGGACAGAAACCCAAGGAAGAGTGAGTTCAGGTTGCTTACCTAACAATAACTTACATAAGGCCTAAGAGGCACAGCTGAAGGTAGCATGCCACCTTGCTTTCTTCCTATTCACTCAGTTTTGACCCACCTGCTTGCTACAGTTGCCTCTCTAATCCTCTAAAACCCATAGATATAATTGCCAGACCTTATCTCTGTCCCACCTCCACAGCATTTCAGTCTTTCCAAATATCAAGGCTAATGAATTAAGCATTCCTAAAAACGTAGGCTTTAATTTATTGTTTAATACATTCAGTGCTGCTCTTCTTATCTGACTGGTTAATCTAACTTAATCTAATGGGACAAAAAAATATCTGCTTGGCGCCACAAAATACAAGAGAATGCTTTTTCTACTCTGACTACAAAGCTTGCTGTATAATTGTACAAATATTTGTGGGTTTGGCTAAGGTGAGCACTAGTTTGTTATTTTAGCAAAAAACTTCAAATAATTTAGAATGTGCAAAGAAAATATTCACTCTCTTTTTGCAAACAACGACACGCTAAATGTTTAAGAGAAACTACCGTGCTACTGAAAGGACTTTGCAAGCGGATGCTTGGAAAAAAAAAATAATCCAATGGTTATTTTCTGGAATGTTGAAAAATACAGCCTGCAAGAACCTGCCTTGTAGGCAAACATTCTCACCATGTCCTTATTTATTTATTTTAATTAGTTTCTGGGCTTTTTTAACCTCTGACAAGGTATTTTGTTTTGGAGGGCTTTGCCCTTCTAGTCTTCAATAAGTAGTCTGCTGCTGCAAAAATAAAAAGGTGTTGATAGAGGATTCACACAGTCCTGTCAGCAGGCAAATGGGGACCCACTGAATTCAGATAAATACCCTGGCCCTTGAGGAGGGGAATTTCAGTAAATCTGAGCATCACTCTGATTACAGACCATGCTGTAAGTGATCTTTTCCAGCAACACTTGGTGAGCTCAATAGCTGTGTGCAAGGAGACCTCCTCCAGGACCTCCCCCCTTGCTGGGCAGGGTGGGCCTTGCACCAAGCCGTGGAGTTGTGTGACCCATCTGCCAAGGTACTTTTAGACAGCCACGAGGGGCCTTTAGGAAATTCTCACTGAAGATTTTAAACCCTGGCATAAACTCCAAACGCAGAAACCTAAGAAACCCCATGGCTTGGGTGCATATGGAGCACTCTTTTTTCCTTCCCTCACACGCCATGTGTTAAACACATGGATTTAAACAGTGGGACATCTATTGAGCAAGAGAGAGGGGAACAAAAACTAGAAGGAAAATAAGAGCATATTAAGAATCCCTTATGACTAGCTACCAGCCTCCAGAACACGTTGGCCATAGTACAAACCTTCCCTTGGCCAGGGTGAGTGACAGCACAGGTGACAAGCCACTGCTTTCTTCCTCTGGCCCACTGACCCTCATGGAGGTGCACCATTTCTATGGCTATCACCGCTCTGGGTGTCAGGCTTCAACGCCTCAGCCGTGAAAGCCCTGGTCACGATCTCATCGCTCACCTCCACTGCGGCCGCTTGCCTTTTTTGCTACCTGTTATTCTCACCACAAGGTCTGCCCCACAGCTCCCTGGGAGCCCTGTGCTGCTGGTACATCCTTCACTGGGCATTCATGCCAGTGAATGTGATTCTCCAGTTTACTTCTTTAACTCCCAAAAGCCTGGGAGTTAAAGGCTGCACATGTGTAGCATCAAGCTGTGTTGGCATCTCCTCCTGGGGACAAGGTTTTTTGCAGAGCCACCCCTACCTTTACTGTCTTGTGAGCTTTAATAGAAATAACCTGCCTGGAGATTAAATCCATCGTCCTTTCCTTTTCAAGTCTCCAAGAAATGCTGAAAGAGCGCTCCCACCCCTTGGGCCTCAGGGCTTTCTCTGAAGCTCTCCGCCAGAATCTACTGCTTTCCTGCAGGCTTCGGGCCCCACCTTTCCACAGCAGCAGTTTTGTCTGTTTGTATGCTTGCTTTTGCCAAAAGCAGATAAAATACAAATCAATTTTTTTCCTGAGGGAAACAAAAAATAGCTGAGATTATCAGAAATTGTCACAGCTCCAGCGCCATATTTGTCATGGCCTACGTCAGCCATATTCAGAAGGAAACACGAGATTAAGCCTTCAGCCAGCTGGGGGGAGCTGCTGAAAATGTGAGTATGGAGACATTTCTAATGTCTCTTTGTGGTGCTGGGCAGGGGGGGAAAGCAGAACCCATGCATTGCTTTCTGGGCTTACAACTGGCTTTCTGCTCAGCTTGGCATCAAGATTTTAAGTTAAGCAATGGTTAACTTTTTATCATATGGTTTAAGCATGTAAACCCAGTAAAAAGGACCCAGTGAGAAAGAGCTGGCTGATAGTCCTGGCAGTCTGGTGAGGTTCCCACAGACTGGAAAAGGGGGAACATAACCCCCATCTCTAAAAAAGGAACCAAAGACAACCCAGGAAACTACAGACCAGTCAGCCTTACCTCTGTGCCAGGCAAAATCATGGAACAGATTCTCCTGATAGCTGTACTAAGGCACATAAAAGATAATGAAGTGGTTGGTGACAGCCAGCATGGCTTCACCAGGGGCAAGTCGTGCCTGTCTAATTTAGTGGCCTTCTACGGTAAAGCTACAGCGCTGGTTGACAGGGGAAAAGCAACGGATGTCATTTTCCTGAACTTGTGCAAGGCGTTCCACACTGTCCCACATGACATCCTTGTCTCTAAAATGGAGAGACACGGATTTGACAGATGGACCACTTGGTGGATAAAGAACTGGCTGGATGGTCGCACTCAAATAGTTGTCGTCAACGGCTCAGTGTCCACGTGGAGACCAGTGACAAGCGGTGTTCCTCAGGGGCCTGTTCTGGGTCCAGTGCTGTTCAACATCTTTGTCAGCGACATGGACGACAGCATTGAGTGCACCCTCAGCAAGTTTGCCGATGACACCAAGCTCTGTGGTGCTGTGGACTCACTTGAGGGAAGAGATGCCATCCAGAGGGACCTTGATAGGTTTGAGAAATGGGACAGTGCAAACTGCACGAGCTTCAACAAGTCAAAATGCAAGGTTCTTCATCTGGGTTGGGCCAATCCTAGGCACAAATACAAACTGGGCACAGAGTAGGCTGAGAGTAGCCCTGAAGAGAAGGATTTGAGGGTGTTGATTGATGAGAAGCTGAACATGAGCTGGTAGTGTGCTCATGCAGCCCAGAAGGCCAACTGCATCCTGGGATGTATCAGGAGAAGTGTAGCCAGCAGGTCAAGATAGGTGATTCTTCCCCCTTACTCTGCTTTTGTGAGACCCCACCTCGAATACTGTATCCAGTTCTCGTGTCCCCACCATAAAAGGGACATAGAACTGTTGGAGTGTGTTCAGAGGAGGGCTACAAAGATGATCCAGGGCATGAAGCACCTTTGCTACTAGGACAGGCTGCGGGAGCTGGGATTGTTCAGCCTTGAAAAGAGAAGACTTTGGGGAGACCCAACAGCTGCCTTCCAATACCTGAAGGGAACCTACAGGAAGTCTGGGGAGGGACTTTTTACAAGAGCATTGACTGATAGGACAAGGGGAAATGGGTTTAAGTTGAAGGAGAGTAGATTTAGATTAGCTCTTAGGAAGAAATTCTTCAGTACGAGGGTGGCAAGACTTTGGGATAAAGTACCCAGAGATGTTGTGGCTGCCCTCTCCCTGGAGGTGTTCAAGGCCAAGTTGGACTGAGCCTCGAGTAGCCTGCTCTAGTAGAGAGGCGTCCCTGCCCATGACAGGGAGGTTGGATTAGATGATCTCTAAGGTTCCTTCCAACCTAGGCCATTCTATGATTCTATGATAGAGCAGCAACAGAGCAGTTGAGAATGACAGATTTCCTTTCAGGAGTGGCACAATCATAGGTCAAATGTCCCAGGTGTTTAAACATCCCTTTGACTGATCCTGTTCAGCGAATGCCTATAAAATGGATTGTCTATCACCCGGTGCTGAAAGAACAGGACCATCAGCTTCACATCTAGAGCCGTAACATTTGTCTTTACTCATCTACAGGTCATACCTAAATGTCTTGTGACTTGCTGTACCCTACAGACATGTAGGTGTGCCTGCGAACCCTTCAAAACCATTACTAACATGAGACAGCAGCAGGGTGATTGCTGCCCTCCATGCACTAAAATGTACAGGTGTCCAGATGGCTTTGAAATCTGTTTGCTAACCAGTATTTGTCTGAGGGCATGGCAAGACGTACAAACTTAAACAAATGCCCTATCTTCAGGAAAAGTTTCTAATTTTTTGTCACACTAAGGAAAATAGCAAAAACAAGACGAATGTAGGTCCTGTCGATCCCCACATCTGATATTTACCTCCCAGAGGATATTGCAAGTGCTGAGACTGCGGGACTGTTATCTTGCTTTCAGAGAGCTCTCTGATGAGGAATTCAGTACTGTAGCTGTGGCACGGCACGAGACACGTGGTTGGGATGTAAAAAAGTGAAAAATAAGGCCCAAAGAGCTAGAATGTCTGTGATGAAGCTCCTCCTTCAGCAAAATGGGAAGTGTTAAAGCTCTGAATATCAATCAGCACTTCCCACAGGCAGTGGGATTCACTAGCAGGATCCACCAGTGTCTCTGAGACATCAAATTCTTTCCTTAAATTAAAATTGTGACCAACTAGAGGCAGAATAATTTAGTAAGGTAATCAAAAATGAGTGACATTGCTCTTTTAAAACAAATCTACAAAGTGAAATTTACTGTATGATGCATGAAAAGACTTCTGCATTTTATGTAAAAGATCTTCCCAAACATTTGCAAATCACAGAAAATGGTAAAAATGCACCACAGAGTTCCAGTTTACAATTCAATAATAATAGTGTACAGTGTAATAATAATAATGTAATAGCAATAATAATAAACATCCATTGCTTTATTACAACTACAGATTGTTTCTGACTGAAAGTCATTAAAAACGTGTAAAAATCTGAAGAAAAAAACAGAAAGTGGCTTTTGATGTAGCTGTTTATGTACAGTACACTTAGCTTCTCTGAAGCAAATCAGTGGAGAGAGGGGAGAAACAACAGGAAAAAACCCAAATAATAAACAAACAATTTTTAAGACATGTTATAAAGCTCCTGAGATTCAATTGTAAGGGTACTTTCTCCTGGAAAGATGACAGCAATTAGCTTCCTGCAAAGAACAGGAGGAAAACAGGGACACTTTCCCACAGTTCAAAATACTAGTTGTGATTTTCAGTCTTCCTCCACTCTCAAGCAGCTCACATTAAGCAAGTGGTGTTGCACTACCAGAGGAAAAGGGACATAAGTAATCCAGTCTCAGTCAATACTAGCGGCACAGGCAAAAGCCCCGAGGTCATTAAAAGGACATTCCGAATAATGTTTCTGCTTGTGCTTCACCCAGATATCCTTGTTCACACTCGGGCAGATTGGAGCCTGCAAGCACCCGAAGACCTTTAAGGGATGATGGCAGACAGACTGGATTGTAATGTTTACTGGTGGGCTGGGGTCTGGAGTTGGTGCTCAGCAAAAGGAGGCGTTGAAGCACTTTCCTGAGCTTAGACTGCTCATCTGAGAACTCACTCCCTGTAGGTAACACAGTTGGGGGAGTTTCTGTTTTATGTCCATATTGCTGGCTGAGCATGGCCAAATGCAACCTCTTTCACAGCTAAATTACTGGTGGCTTCATTCTAGCTTCTTATGCTAGAGTCACTCATTCCTTCCATCCTCCTCCTCTTAAATTTTTCTTATCGTTTTCAGATAAGACTAAAGCTAGGAGGCACTTGTTCCTGCATCCTGTCCATCTTCCTTCCACGGAAATATTGCTCCTTGTGATATAGTTCCCTGCAGTAATAGGTTCCCTAAGTAACAGGTTAGACACTATGTGGGGAAAAGAGCTGAGCGATTTTCCTGGGAAATCAAATGGTCCAGGATTTCATCAAGCACGTGAACAGCTCTTTAACCTCAATCCCATGATCTCCTATTTCTGATCTAAACAAGGCACAAGTAAAAACCAGAGGATCCCAGCAGATGTGGATCATCTGGAACTTAAAATTAGAAGCATGTTTTGAAAGCAAAGACATTTATAAGACATATTTCCCAACTTATAGCCCATCACTTTTTCCCATATGCAAAACAATGAACATTTCTCTTGGCCAGTTACTCTACAGTGCAGTACAGACGGAAAGAATTTTTTCAAATATTCAGTCTTGGTTTTCTATTTCCTATAATTATCCCAGGATTCTTAGCTGTACCCTAATTATACCCTAGGTATATAATTAATACCCTAGGTACTAGGCTAAAATAATCCTCTCCATCCTTGCTGTCTACACCCATGTAATTCTCCTGGGAAGAAAAGATGTTAATAAAATAGATGAACTGTTGTCACTTTTCCCAAAGCTTTAATAGAAAAAGAGAGGACAGCTGAAGGGCAAATAGAGATTCTTACTAATTCTAGCATTTTTTTACACAACTCTTAGCTTTTTCTCCAGGCTTTCATAACCTGTAGGTCTTTTTCTCCCAGTTCTTTTTGCCCTCAATATGAGTGTTACTGAACTTACTCTGGTGTTTATACTAGCTTTTCAAAAAGCATTATGAAAAATAACATTTACCCTGTGGACAGCATTCTTATGGAGATGCTGCTCAGTAGCTAGAGAGACACTGTAGGAACCATTCATTTCTGCCCTCTGGATCTCAAGGGAGTGTGAGTGAATAATGTCTTTTTCATCCTGAACATACTACAGTCCCATGTATGGAGTAACTTTTCTTCAGGAGAAAGCCTTTTGCCTCTCTCTTGTCAGACAGGTGTTATCTGCAGCTGCAAATAGAGAGGAGTCCTGGGTGGAGGTTGAAATGGTGTCCTGTGAAAGCAGATGGATGAAAACCTATCTTCTTTTTTTTTTCACTTGATCAATCAACTCTACAAGATATGACACTAACACATTGATCAGTTCCCAGAACAGCTTGTGAAACAATCATTTACTTTTGACCAGTCCCAATTATATCTTATCTACAGTAGGTCACATAGTCTGTCAGACGTACAACTTAAAATAATGGTAATTTGGAACTGGCAAATGCAATGTTAAAAAAGGTTAAATTTAAATTTCCCTGGGGTCAAAGGTATTTAAGGATAATCTAGGCACTGGCTTGAAATACAGCATAGTTAACTATCCCATGAAAATTATTTTTCTTGAAGCAATTACCACGGTAGTCCCAGAAGGGGTTTGTTATGTTAAAATGGCACTGAGACTCCAGAACTGTTCACAGGCAGGTTTTTTAGGTTGCTTTGAATGGCCTGCTGTTTGCTTTTGTTGGCAAGCATGACCTGTATGTTTATTCTATTCCTTCCTTACTTCACATGGTGAATTTTGTTCTCTGCATGTATGAGAGGATTACAAGCAAGAGATGTTAAAGTTTCTGTTTACCTACAAGGCATGAGCAAACAGAGTGCCTGACCAAACCCCGTTATCATCAGTGAAAAGTTGAGTCATCATCACTGAAAGTCTAGCCACATTTTTCAAAGCGTCCAAGTACAAATATGTGTTCTTCAAGCACCAGTTTCCCTGGGAGGATTTATGAAGGTGGTCTTTCAGTGATCGCTAACACCTACCCTGCTGTGGTGTGTACTGCTCATAATTTGTTTATTTTGGTGAAAGAAAGCAAAACAATGTCTATATCTCATTTGCCAAAGGAGAGAAGACCATAGAACAAAGAGGTCAGTCCTACAGCAAGGGTGGATGAAGAGGCACACTGTATCATACTACACAGCATACCATACGTACTATACAGCATAGAAATAGATCTTCATGTGATGCATAGGAAACCTCATCACAATCCTCTCCAGGGACTCAGCAGGAGGTAAACAGCGAAACAGCCTTTGTGTTACACATGAGCACATCCTGTAAAGAGCGTACATACATGGTGAATCTTCCTAAAAACTGATACTTAGCATGCTAAGCAAACAAACGAGCAGCTGAATACATGTAAATTAGATGAATGACTTGGGTATAGGAGACAGGAACCTCATAAGTCAAAAGATTCCCAGCTTCCAGAAGGATTTGCATACAGCGTAAGGAGAGACCTTCTGCAGATGCAGGTTTGCTATCAGGGTGTGTGCCTAGGGAGCTGCATCTTTGTGGGACTGGCTGATTGGAAGAAAAAATTAATAGATCAGGAAAAAAATTGCTTTCAAAACTTCAGAATGGAAGTGCCTGGATGTAGTGTTTTCATTTTCTTACTCTGTCTGCTAGTAGGTTGGTCTTTTCCAAATGAAGCACCTCTCTTTCCAGCTCAGATACTGGGAGTCAGCAATCAACCAATACTTCCTGTGGGAGAGCCATGAGAAAGAGGACGATTGCTGTGTTTTGGACACTGGAATGGGATGCAGTCTCTCAATCATTTCTTACATCTATTGTCCATTTACAAAACAAGCAAAACAATCTCAAGTTATCTGCAAGGTCTTCAAAGTAAGAATTGTCCCTAATGTTTGTCATGGCAACACTTAGCACACTTAGACAGCATGCCCTGCCTGCTACATGATTCTATTCTTCAGACAAAAATAATAACCTTTAGGAGGAGAGCTCTTTCACTATACTTTTTTCACAGACTACTGAGTTGTACTCTGTTGATGCTGAGTCAAAAATATGTACTTTTCTTCCATATTCATCACTGTGCTATTTGGAAGGCTCAAGGACGTGAAGCGAACTTTAAGCTGAGAAGATGTTAACAGAATGTATACATGGAAATCAGTGTTTCTGTCTCCATCTGTTTCTTTGGTCCTAAAAAACAAGTGCCTCTGTAGCACAGTCAGTACAGTGACTACTTCTGGGCCCAGTGGGCAGACATTTTTCACATCCTTTTTTCGGTGAGACTGCCAATCCTAAAACCTTGTCACTGCCATTTGTAATGTGCTTTTATTTTATCACCTCAAAATAAAATTGTTTCAGCCCACTGCCCAGCACTTGCCACTGTGACTACTGATTGAAAGCAAAGCTCTCAAGAATACATAAAACTGGAGAAAGAGCCTGAAAACTGAAACAAAACCAGAGCAGGTTAAATTACTGTTGTAACACAACCTACTAGGCTAGACACTATGACCCCAGTCATTGAGTATTTCATACCCTCATTTGACAATCAAGGCAGATAATACAGCTCCAGTGTGGACAGAAAGGAGGGAGGGAATATTGAGAAGGTGGATGTACAGCTATTAGGGCATCACCTAGTAACCTCAAATCTCCCTCCTCCTATAAATCGGTGCCCGCTGCAAAGTCCATAACTGAAAACTAACATAACGCTATCCGACTTCTCTTTAGACATTCATTGGAGGCCTCCTTTCTCATCCATCCAAACTGGTTTTCGTTGCTGAGGAGGTCCTTCAGATACCTGAGTACACAATCTCATGATGTTGAGATGTTGCTCCTTTGGGCTATTTCCCACCAGCACTATACCATCCCCACCATGCAGAACGCCTGATAAGAGTGGGAAATTGAGTCTGTTTTAGAGCAGTCTCATTTTTTTTTTTTTTGCCAGACTTGTCATCATCACAATTTAGGTCAGCCTCAAACTCACCCTAAGTTGTCATAAAAACCATCTGGGATTGAAGCTGTGGAGCCAAGTTAGCAGTGATATCCTCACTGTTCACCTCTGTTCTGTTGAGGTCTCGCTCACAGGGTGAACACTGGAGTCAGAGTGGACATGCAGTTTATTATCAGACAAGGTTGATGAAGAACTGTTTATAACATCAAGTGGCTTCTGCACAATCCTTTGATCTGTGTTACCCACCGTATTGTTAACACCTGTGCAATGCTCAATAAAACACTCCCACAAGCCCTTTTTGGTATCTCCAACGTGCAGTCTGTTATATTTCCTGTCGATGATGCAGTACATAACTCATTTAGAGGGGCATGTGAAGTGTTCATGAATGACAAATTAAGATTTAGTTCAAACATCCCTGATGGGGTCTTGGTGCATTTACCAGGTTTATAGATCTGTTTCCTGGGAATGTACTTTATAAAGTTGCATTTGTGGGTTGTTTATTCAATGAACAAAGTGATCCATTATGTTTTTGTCACTGTTTTAGACATGAATGGAGGGTAGGGAAATAATTGCAGTAAAGAGCTCCTCTTCCCGATTTTCGAAGAGTGAAAGTTGAAGTACAGCAAATAAAATAATCTGTCCAGGATTTCAAGCCGAAGGAAAAAAAAAAAATCATACTCAAGGGCATTTAATTCTCTTCTACTTCTTCCATCTCGGGAATTCGGAGATTTTTTTTTCCTAAAAAATCTTTAGCCAATAAAATGTGATATAGAAAAGTGAGATATAAAATTTTAAATGTAGAAAATTTCATTTTAATTATTCCAGGGGCTGTGAATGGTAATTGGAAGGAAAGATTAAAAGCACACTTCGCTCCCTCCCTGCTCTTTCTCCTAGAAAGTCTCTGGACTTTCTGCTGCTGTCCAGTGTGGAAAGTGCTATGACTGGTTTAGTGTTTCCAGCCAAGAGGGCAAAAAGAACTCCTGACAATCTCCTAAAACCATCCTGTTCTTAATAAATTTCTATTATTATTTTGAAGGCCAAGTAGGTTTCAGTAATGTGCCTCTGGTTTCTGTAAGCATCAAAATCTTCTGACTTTGCTTTATTACTAGCAAGATTTTTGCTAGCACTGAACACCAGAGTTACTGAACAGTAAGGTGGGAAACTAAATTGTTTAGTTTTCAATGTCACTAAAAAAACCCAAACAACAAGTACTCAGGGGTTTTTTACTAGCATTTTACTAGCACTTCTGGTAAGAATAAATCAAGAAATAAACTAGAATGAAGGAAAGAATTATTCAAAGTTCTCAATCCTTGGTCCCTGAAAGGGGGGCAAGCACGGTAAAAGGTGAATGTGGTTCTAATTCTGTGTGGACAAGTAAGACACAAAAGGATGAATTTTTGCAGAAGTCCAGACAAAGCTGAGACAGATCAGAACTGAAAATGTTCTTTCACCGTTGCCACATAACACATTCCTACAGGAAATTTCTGTATGCAGATCAATTCTCCATGAATGGTCTCAAAGACTTGAAAATGCTTTAAAGAGTCATTTCCTTGGGAAAAAGTAGATAAAGACAAAACTTTGCATGCCTTCTCCTGCCCCACTGAAGGGTAAGTGCTGTGGGCATAAATGTGCCCACGTGCGCGGGCAGCGGAACCTGCAACAGCACCGGCTTGGCAAAACCCAGTCGTTCTCCCTCCTTCCCAGTGCAGACACAAAGTATTCATCAATGTGGGCAAAGACTTGTGTCAGGAGGCAATATGTTCCTTCCCTCTGCCACGGGGAGTTGTTCTGCAAAGTTGTTAGTCTCTGGTAGCTTAGCCGATTCCTTTCCCTGTGTGTTGCATGAGCATCCAGAAAAGCTTACAAGATACTTAGGGTAAAACCTTTTCCATTTGGAGAATAATCATGTCTGGCTCAGGCAAATTGAGTGGATTTAATGTGGTAAAAAAGAAACTTCCTTTTTCTGAGCTCTCTCTCTCTCAAAACAGATTGATCAATAGAGCAACACAGTAAGAGCGAAGACCTGTTTTCAAAAAGGAAAATATCTTGTGAATAAGGCACTGGCCTGAAACTCAAGAAAATGTCTTTGCTTATCACATGTTTGCTGACAGAGAATCCTTGCAAAATGCTGGATTTCCAAGAACAGATTGCTGAACTCCTACTTTCATCCCGGGAAAACTGAGCCAATAAAACATAAAACCAGAATTACAGAGACTTTGTTTTGGGGTAAAATCAAAACTAGAATTAAACATTCTACTTTCAGGAGATAAACCTCTAATCCTGGACGATTGGGCCAATGAGCTGCAGCCAATAAATAAACTTCACCACTAAAAATGAAGGGCAAATTATTTGGCCCCACTGAGCTGTCAGATTTTCTTCCTTTTGTACACTGTTCCCATAGGGCCCCAGATCCTGAGGGCGCTGTAGTCAGATTGTTCTCATATTCCATTTATTCTTCCCTGAGCTCCTGACAATTTAGAGCATAGTCAGGATGAATGCTTAAGGGCAAAATTTTACCCTTTGCTACTGATGAAATTCAAAGGTCTAAGAGCACAGCCATCATTCCAGACCATACTGAAGTGAAGCATGTTGAAATACTGTGGACTTCAAATCATTTCTGCTTCTTGTTGTAAAGACAGGTGAAGGAAAATAAAAAGACAATTTGAAATTTGAATTTGGTCTGCAGTCAGGAAGGATTCTTTAATTTTAATTTAAGATTGCTGTAGAATTGGGAAGAATTTTGTTTTCTCTGTAGATATAACTTCTTCCAGAGATATTTTCTTTTAACAAGTGTATGTACAACTGGCAATCACCCTGGTGACATCCCTGTCCTGTCCTGATCTCCCCCTGTGGCACATTCCAATTTTGTGAATATTTCCTTTAAGTAAGTGTAGAGGATATAGGGAAAGTCTGCAGCTTGTAAAACATAAAATGGATGTTCTACGACCATCCTCCAAACAAAATGTCTCCCACAGGTTCCTGTGACTACAGGGAAATTATGTCCAACATTCCTATGCAGCCTTTAAAAAGAAATTTTGAAATTTAAATATTATTTTGTTTTCCATAATTGCAGCAAACAGCTGTGATCAACATTCAAGTAGATCAAAGAAAAAGATCTCCAGTTTTAACATTTTTCCTGACAAGTTAAATATCCATGACAAACTTTGATATGTACTACCCCAGTCCTCTGTACTAAAATTCATTCCATGCTGTGAATTTTAAACTCTCAGTGTCACATTTGGGCATATTGTATTTTCCAAGAGTTTTGGTGATTGTTTGCTTCATTCTTCTAACTCAGACTGATTCACTTCTGGAGATAGTCTCTTCCATCACAGAAGGAAAGAAGCATGAACTTTTTGTGGTAGGGGTCTCTTGGGCATCATTTTGAAGACACAAATAATTTTAACATTACTCAGGGGAAAAAAATAGCCTTTGATGCTTCTTTTTCATAAACAAAAATGGCCTGATCCCATATCTGCAAGAACTCAGACTTTGAAAGGTCTGTGTTTTGAGCTTTCTCTCTTCCAATCCCTCTCACAAACATGGAACCCAGAGTGACAAATGCAAAATACTAATTTCTGGGGACATTAAGGATAGGAGTCTCTAATGAGAGTTGTATGAAACCCAATAATCTTTCCTGCTGTGGAGAGATTGCTTAATATCCTACTAAATTATACTCCTGTCTCTGAGTACAACTATTAGAGGTGATTCTTAAAGATATTTGGAGACTATGGTTTACATGTAGGGCAAGCAGATTGCATTTGTAACATTTAACACACAATAACAATAATAAAACACACTGACGTGGGTTTTCTCTGTAAACAGTCTCTTCTGAAGATAGAGCCAGTGAAATGTTTTGAGAACTTTGACATTTATAGCTGTATTTATAATCTCTTTTGGATCATTTCCTCACGGAATCACATGTTTGTGTATTTTAAATTCTCTAGAGAAATAAAAATGTTTAAACGAAATAATGATGTGATAGGCATTTTATGAGGGCTTGTTCAACACACGCACAAGTACAAGCAAGGCTGGATTTGTTCTGAGGCAAGTGAGTGGGCGTTTTGGAGATAGATGTCAAGGAGAGAACCTCTTTACCAAAATGATCAAAAAGAGAGGAAAAAAGCAAGTACACCCAGGCCTGTACAGAAGATGGGACTCCTGGTGTCTGAGAAGTAGCACGGCAGTTGTTACATTTACTGTACCAATGTATGAAAGAGAGGTAAAGAGAGAGGAGATACACTGATGTTAGTGTGCATGCGCATACCTCGATGTGTGTGAAGGAAATCACCTGGACGCACATCACATAGGCACTTGTATTACTGTGTGATTCGCAGTAGACAATTTATTTGCCAGTTTTTCTACTAATGGTACATATGTGAGCAGACTGCTTTTTCCTGATGAGACTCTCATTTCACAGGTTCTGTGTAGGTTTTTACTGTATGGTGAGAGCACAGGTAGTTTAGTGTGAATATTTCACACCAAATATCCAAATTCTGGCTGTGCCCCTTCACTGTTACTGAACACACAGATCACATGGAAGTTTCCCTTTTCTAGATCATCAATGCCAACATAATAAAAACCAGTAAGGTACATTTCACTGGGCAGAAAATAATAGGAGACCATTTTCCAAAGTACAGTCAAGTAGGATTAAAATTGCATTAGTAGCATACATTTTCCCTGGGCACCTCAACCCTACTTAAGACATCATTTGGCTACGCAGTAAGATTGTCACTAGTGTCTCTCAACCCACGTGAAAGAAATCAGTCATTACAGTGGGAGATAGAGAAACTGCCTACCCAAACTCAGGAAGAAGAAGCCCCAGGAGGCCTGTGTCAGTATTGCCTTCAGCATGGCTATTTCTTCACAACCCAGACCTGTTATCGCTTGCAGAGCCTGGTGGGGGGCGGGGAGGGTGTTGAACTCCATGTTCCAAGAGCAATCACATATCTCAGTTCTTCCAAAGTGCTAAAAAATTGTGTAAGCACGGAGAAGCAAGTCCATTTTTAAACTCAAGCAAACGCTTGCCCAGAATGTTTTACAATGCTCAGTTTAGCTTTCTCTTCTATTTTTTTTTCATATTCAAACAGTATCACAAACGTGTCAGGAGTGTTTCTAAAAAGAAAAGAAGATACAAAGAGTTTGTGAGCCCTGGAAAATTCTTTCTATGTCAGCTTCAGAATTCTCACCAAAGCTGTGTAAGAAGCTTGCTAGAACAGCACCAGATGCTCAAGTGTCTTCACCAGTTTGAAAATGATAGCAATTCAGGAGCTACACACAGCTCCCATTGAAGTCAGGGGAAAGATCCCCGCTAATATAGAGTTACTGGATGAAACCTCAACTTTGTTAAGTAAGTTTTCCCATCTACCAAGTGGAGAAAAAAATAGGTACAGTTGAAGACAGAGTCTGTTCCTGAAGGTTTTTTTTCAAGATTAGTAGGTGCTTTTGTAATAAAGACCTTTTCTTCTGGGTATTCTACAATGCCTGGAAAGACAGACCTATTTACAGCTCGTCCCTGTAAAATAAGGGACTAAACTGTATTTTTCCCCAAATGCTGATTTTTCTCTGGTTCCTAGCAGCAAATATATACTTTGTTCAGTGGCATAGAGTGAAATCTAAGAAAAACTCAGCAGAGGAAAAGCACGCAAATTGTGGGACAAAACCTGCCATTATTTAGCATATTGCTGCCCGAATGTCTTAAAAGACAAGATTTGTTTTAAGTCTGGCTTGTGAATGAAGAAAAATTGTCACTAAGACGTAGTTCAAGGGACAGAATAATTTAAGCAGAGATCTCTGGAGAAGAAAAGAGAAAGTGGAGGGGAGAAGTGTAGCATACAAAGCTCATGTAAATAAAGCACTGACCTTTACATATGACACTGTTTCAAGTCCAGCTTTTTCTCTTAAGTGGAACTAGACAAAGGTTGGTGGGGAGGTTTATTCCTCCAGGACCTGTGCTAGGCCCATCAGACACCCCAGGGGAAACAATCTGAAAGGTCACAACGTAGCTCCTGTGTATCTTTCAGCTGTGGAAAGGCCCTTAATCTTTACTTGTTTATAGAGTCCTCCCGATGATTGAAAACTATCATTTCTTGTTGTTTAGACCTCTTAACATGTTCTTGTTTTGGTTCCAGGGCATTCAAAGTCTAGGGAATTCCATACTACGCCAGAATGAAGAAGAAGACAGCTTTTGGCAATTGCTTGCCAGCTATATCCTGCTAAGTAATTTTTGCTGTCTGTGAGCTGAAACCTTATTCCTCCCCTAAACTCTTCCGCTGCCCCGCTACAGGTATTGAGTTACTGAAGGTCCCAGTTACTCTTTAGAAAATAGACCCAGTCCACTAGAGTGTTTTATAACAGATTAGAAAAATCCCACTGTAATTCTCAGATAACTGTAGGTAGTGGTGGAAATAATGTCCAGGTAAGAAAAATAATCCATGTGACTCATGAAGACAGTGAGATGTTTAATATTTTTAGAGGGCACATCACGTGCTTTAAAAAAGGCTTCATATACCACTGTCTGCTAGAAAAGTATTTTCTGAAAACTTACTCTTTAACTTTCTCACCATGCATCACATTTCTTTTTTCCCTTGCCTGTTTTCTCTCTTACCATTCTTTCTACAGTCACGGTATAGTTTCTATATCCTTCTTTTCGTTCTCCTTATCTGTTCATCCACAACCAAGGATCTGTCACAATGAATTCTGTATTTTTGCAGGTAACATGCAGCTAGCTAGAAGAAGATGTGCTCCTTTGGACAGATCTATGTCTGCTTAGTGATATGGAGATCAAAGGCCAAAAATATTTTCTATAAGACACAAAACTGTATGCAGGTTCTATTAGAGATGTAAAATATCTCAGGATTGCAAATGTGATTCTCAAATTCCATCACTGACGAGAAGAAAATATCCCAACCTTTTTTAACTAGAATATATCTACTCATGTGTATCATAAATGACTGAACTAAGTGAATCAATAAGCAAGGGGGATTCTCATTTATGGATAGAAAGAACTAATCGGTAGTAATATGATTGTTCTCTGTAGAAAATGGGTAAGTTATAGAGTGCTGCCATTGAGATGTAGGCAGCATTAGTCACTGTCAGTGTTCTTGGAGAGTTCTACTCATTGTGATGAAGCTTTATAAATCTTTGTCATGTCTTCAGTGCAATAGACACCCAAATCTACTTACATTTCAGGTAACATATTAACATAAATAGCCAAGTACCGAATAGGTTATCCGACAATTTCCTTTAAAAAAATGGGGGTTAGATTATTAAGTGATATTGTGCTGTATTATCTTTCACTTTTTTCTTCAATGATCAGTGCATATAGGGAAGGCAAGCAGATTTAAGAGATACTCATGGATGGCATTAAAAGTAGATTGAATAACCAAAAAAATATACATCTTTTAAGCATGGAGTTCATGTCTCTCATATATTAGGGGTGCTTTTCACCTGAGTTCTTGCCAAATGTTATTCGAATAACATGTTTCTTGTAGCATTTTTGTAGATATTTGTTGTATTCCAGCTGATCAAACTATTATGAGTCTATTCTGGGTCTGATCCTTTTCAGTTGTCAGCTGACACAAACTTAGTGATGTTAAAGAAATTCATGGCAACTGATGTTTTGGTCTCTTCTCATCCAAGGCTGAGGTGTAGTTGTCTCTTTCACTTTCTGCACTGATCACGGCAATGTCTAGAAACTGATGCCCAAGAAGTACAGGAAAATAACTCCTCATGTCTGGTCTAAAGCTATTTCTGAGCCAAGTTGCAGAACATTCAGATTTGGTCCCAATTAGTAACAGTCACAAGTGCTGTAAAAATCCACCTACAGTGTCAGTTCAGGATTGAGACTGGCCTTTGTTGTACATAGGCATGTTGATTCTCTAATATTATCTCTTTCTCTCCCCTCCCTCCAGCTCTGTCTTTTCAGGCAATGCTACCCACATCTTAAACATCATGAAATGTCATCAATGGAGTACTTCTCACTATGAAAAGAAGATGAGCTAGTGAGTCAATATATTCTTTTCAGACTATAGCAATTGTCTGGCCCCATCTGTCAAGAGCACACAGTGTATATCTCTGAGTCCATTTTAGCTTTAAAATATGATTTTAACAGACATTCCCAGAGGCAAAAGGATTTGACCCATCACCTCAACAAGACTGGAATAAAGGCATATACTGTTGAAGAGTCACAGGCTAAGAAAAGTAAATCTAGGTAGACATTGTGATTGCTTTCTGGAAGAAAAAAAAAAAAACAAACCTCGAAAACCACCAAAACCCCAAACCTTTTCTTCATTACAACCTTTTAATACATGAAGTCAATTTACCTGGAAGAAACTGTTTGGTTCAGGACTTAAATAAAATGCAGTGATAGATACCCAGAGTAACTGTGTGCAGTGAACACATCTGTCTGCATGCAGAAGAAAGGCAGAGAAAAAAACGTGTGTTCGTACAATTATAATGTCCAAAAGTAATTACCTTGTGGCCTGCACTCTGGGCTGGAGGACAAAAATAATCACGTATTTTACCATAAAAATAATAAGGTAATTACTATGTAAACACTATGCCACTACATGGTAATTATTGCAGGCCAGGTTTTGCTCCCTCTGTTCATATTGACTACTGCTACCAGGTGAACTGCCCCCCACCTCCTTGATACCAAAGTGACTATTTAGAACTGTGTATCAAGTATCAGTAAAGGTGACAGCCTTGTGTAATTAAATGGTCAATGAGCAATTACTCTGTAAGTACAGCATAATGGAACTCTGCAAAAGAATCACTAAACAGAGGAAAAAGCACATTTAAATATTGCGTTATTAGAGTCAACCTGTTCTGCTTTTGCTCGTCAATAAAAGATTTCCTTGTGTATCTTTTTTTTTGTTTCCTTTCTGTGCCCCTTTCAAACAATGAGTGGGTTAAAGAGCAGAATCATAACAAAACCGCAGAAGCCAAGCATACATGAGAAAGGTTACACTCCTCTCTTCATCATTCTGTTGACCGGGTGTGACTATGGTAGTGTCATCTCTGAGCAGAAGCCAGCCCTGCACCAGGAGCAGGAAGGATGCTAGCCAAAAGAGATGGGTGGCATTCAGCATCTTGGGTTCCAGTCTGATCTCTGTGAGAAACTCTATCTGAAAGCTGTTCCAGCTGCCTTGTGCCTTAGCTCATCAGCCACGAGACCAGAATAAATTTGTTTTCTTTTTTGTCAGGGGTGCTATACAAGTGTAATCCATTGCTTGAATGTCAAACACTAAGGAGCAGGAGGGTCAAAGATCTCATCCATAGGAAGTTTCTTCCCGCACCTAAGTGAGCCTCGAAAGTATTCATCTGAGCTTTTCAGTGCTTGTGATAATTGCTGTGCCTCTGCTCTTATCTGATTACATTTGAGGATCTCAAAGCACTTTAATGATCTTGGTGATATAGTTCCTGCTCTTATTAAAATCAATAGCAACACACCCTTTGATGTTAGTAGTAACACAGTCATGCCACAGGCTTTATAATATGCTGAGGAAGAAGGTATATATCTCATGTTTTTTCCAGTCACAAAATAACATGTTTTTCCTTGGGAGTGACAGGAGTGAACCTCAAGTCCTAGTTCTAAAATCAGGTTCCTCTTGGTCTAAGAGGGCAAAACTCTGCTAAGAATCTTCTCAGAGGTGAATGAAGTTGCTACCAAACCAAGAGGAGCTGTACCCGCTGATGTCAGTGGTATGCCTGAACCACCATGCTCTACTCCCTGCGCTGGTCTGTGCAACAATGGTTAATTGTCAAAGCAGATAAAATGAACAATCAAGAGGCCAAAAACCTCTTAGCATAGATCAGAGACATTATAGTGTCTAATTACCAAACTGTCCTAAAAGGTGTTTGTGTTTTCTGAAGCATTCTGTCACAGGACCATCATCAGGCTCATTATAAATGTAACCCACCAGCATCTAATTGGTATTCCAATATCTTTGAGCTGTGACCTAGAAAGAAAGAGCAGAGCAGAAGAAGTAGTACAGAAAAAAAAAAAAAATCTCGTCATGGTCCTAGAGTGGTAGGGCAAATGCCTGTTCCTATACTGTACATGAATAAACAGCTCTTTCTCAGCTGCAATTTAATGTTGCTATACCTTCGATTGCAATTACATTGAATCACATTGCAACAAATCTTTGTAATGCCAATCCCATCTTTCCACCTCATTGACAGCTCTGGAGATGCATCTGAAATTCATAGTAGCCTCATAGCCTATGGCAAGAGAAATCCATGCTGCTAAAATTTTATTTTAGAATTCAAGCTGGTTTCTCTCAGTCTAGGATGCTCTGGTTTTAATCTTTTGCTGCCTAGCACAGTGTATCAAAATAACCAGCCAATATTGTTAAACTGTCAGGGGTCTTCACTGCCGTTGAATTTTACCAGTATAAATAAATACTTCAACTTAAAGAAAAAAGAATCCCTCTGGACAGAATTTTTAACATTAATAGAATTAAGAGGAGAGGGAAAATATGTATAAACTTTGACTTGACAACAGCCTTCTTTCCTTTTTTCCTTTTTTTTTTGGTACAGAAAGAAAAGGCTTGAGTGGAATATTCAGGCTGATTTACTGCTCAGGCTGATAGGGACTCCAGGCTGGATCCCAAAATTTGAACAACGTTCAAAGGGAGAGATATTTAAAAATCCCAGAAAAAGAGATATTTCCAAATTAATGGCATTGCCCAAATGCCTTGGCTCCTTGCACCCCACTAGGAAGGTTTATTATTTTCTGGTAAAATGTTGCTTGAATGGGGAGTGGTAGTCAGTGATGCGTCAGTGCTGCTCTTTGAAGACATTAAAAAGCTGAATGCACAACAAAGAACAGATGTTCCAGCATGCTTTATTTATGCACCCATCAGCAATCTTCCAATGACCACAAAACACAAGCTTTTTTTTTTTTTCTTTTTACTCCTCACAATATTATTTTCTGATCAACTCACACTCTATTTTTCCTCCAGCTGAAGTCTTCCGTGAATTGGGGTGTGTGTCTGTGCGCGCACGCCTTTGTGCGCGAGTGTGTGCCTGTGTGCATGCATGTGCCTGTGTACGAGTGTGTGTGTGTGTGTGTGCTTGAAAGTCTGCTTCCATCAAAAGCAGGCTTCTATTGAACTGTCGAACAGGTGTGGATTCTGCAATTAGATCACATTTCAGAGAGAGAGAGAGACTGAGGGTAATAATGGCGGTGAATTCTTCATAGTCAGATGCAGCACCATAGCGACCAGCAACAATGAAGAATAATAGGTATTAGTATTAGGGTGATTATTTTTAGTTTATAGAATCATTTGATTGAATACTGCCATAAGGCACCGTTAACGTGTGCACAGTGCTTGCCAGCTGTAGAGCAAACTTGTTTTACTGGCACTTATCTGAAATTCTCATCTCTCCCCCACCCTCTCTTGCTCACAATTGGAATGAAAGTAGCGATTAGGAAGTGAGATGTAATGCAGATTAAATGTTATGATGGACTAAGATCCTGATAGGTTATTAAAACTCACTTGCATTTGGGGTTTTAAAGGCATAGAGTTTCTGTAATTTTCCACCAGTCTACATCTTTTGAAGATAAAACAAAGGGAACATTTAAAAACTCCACTCATAACCAGAGGCTTTTTAATAGTGAGCTTCCAAATTTATGGCCCTCCTGCATGTGCTTTACACCTGTGTGTTGTAAATATATATTAAGTATGGCGCAACTGTGTTACCAGTAACCGTGGATCCGATTTAAACAGAGCTAAGGCCTCCCCACCGCAGAGGGCCAGATCCTCAGCTGATGTAAACTGGCACCTCTCCACAGAACTCAGAGGTGCTACGTAAAGTTGTACCAACAGAGGATCTGCAGTGAGGGGAGAATGACAGCCTTAATTTGGAATTTCCCTGCATCTGCTGGTATAAATCAGAGGCCTAACATTATTGTCACATAATATTCTGGTGTAGCAGAGGTGCTGTGAGTTTTTAAACGTAGAGAGAACTGTTGATGTATTGTTCCTCTCTCACCCACCTCCCTCCCTGCTTTCAGTTGGCACTGTAAGAAAGCAAGGGTATCATAGTGTTGGACAACGTGGAAAATTCTGGTCTTTATTCTTAACAGATCTTGATATAGAGGCTCAGTTTTCTCCTTAGGCACAGAACTTGGTTCTTTTAAGACTCTCTTAAGAAAAATAACTCTTCCTCTGACATCAACTGGTATCACAAATATGCCGTTATTCCTTCTGCAATTATAATTGCTATTAACAACAGCAATAGTTGCAGCAGTGTTTGACAGTGATAGTATTCGTGTCCAAAAAAGCATGCTAATGGCTTCACCAGAGAGGTGAATGTTGTCATCTATGTCATATAGACCAAGTAGCTAAAGACAAAGTCTCACTCAAAGACTTAGCATGCACCATTTAAGTATCACATTCCAATTTGTATAGCTGATTATAACTATTTTTCAAAAACCATTAAAAATATTTTTCAGAATGCCTTCCATGTGAGATCATAGTTTTATCTGCATTTGATCCAATGAAACAAGAACAGCATTATTACTTTTTTCCTTGACGCTATGACACTGTCTATGCAGATGTTGCAATCCCAACTTTTCTGTATGATTCTGAATTGCAGTCATACTGTGCATTGACATACTGTTCCATTTATTCATCTGATTGAATACTGCCACAAGGCACAGCTAACGTATGTTAACAGTGCACAGTATGCATAGCCTAGTGTTCTTCACAAAAATGCTGGCAAATGCAACAGTGGGTGCAAACTAAAAATCACGTCCTGAATTTTGGCAAAGGTTGGAGTAAAAACACCTCCAAAAGTTACATCCTGTGATGTACATCTCATTATGCTTTATACAAGTCACAAAAACAGCAACAGGGATCTGTAGTGTATGTATGCACACATAGTGTGCACTGACACTGTAATAAAACTGCTATTGAAAATAGTATTTCACATGTGTCTTAGCTTCTTTCTGTATACAAGCCACTCATTTTTTTCCTGCTATTATTTTCTTGGGGTTTTTGTTTCAGTATTGGGGTTGATGGTGTGGAAGGCACAGCGATAAATCCACTACTTTTTTTTTTTCTTTGCATTCCTCAAAAATATGCCATAGTAATTTAATATGCTTAAAAATTTCAATACTGATGAGGAGTTGCATGCCATTTTTTTAGCCCACTGAACAAAAGGCTTACTGAGTCACACATAGCCTATTCAAATACGAAACGCAGATGCCTGCTAATTTATCTTCTCACATAAAGTCCGTTTACCAATGCATACAAGAATTGCCCCCATGTCTTTGTAGTACTGCAACCAGAACGGATGCTGTCACTCAGGGGGGACATGTGACCATTAGTGCCACTTCCTCGGGGAGCTCTTTAGCATACTGTCCTCCACTGCTGTAATTAAAACTAACAAGAGCAGTCTACAAAGGAAAATAAGAAAACCCAAGGAGAGAAACCTGCATATTACAGCTTGCAGCAAGCTGGAGAAAAGAAGTTGAGGAAACATTCCTGATATGCAGAGAAAAACCAGATTTCCGTGAAGGTTGTTGGTGAGAAGAAAAAAATGAATACATAGACAAGACAGACCATTCACAACGTGAAAAGATTATTCCCAATCTTAGTTTAAGGACACACTGGTTAGAGAAACACACTTATTTCTTAATAAGGAAAGGAGAGGAATACCTGATATGCCCTGTTGCACTGATAGGGATAAAGGGAATCAAAATCGGAATATTTGTCTACTTCTGTCAAAAGGTGATGCTAAAGAAGAAATTAGATATTATAACTAGAACGGGAGTACTTTCCTCCTGAGAATAGTTTAGCCACCAAATATGCAGTTTGAGGTCGACCACAACTACCCACATATTCAGTTAAAATTCAAGGAATAGTTTCAGCCATAGAAAGACTAAAACATAGATGACAAAGTTAAAGATTTTAAGATACACCATTTTAAAAAGCAGTATTTTGGCATTCTGTTTTGGAACTTTTTATTTTAAAATTTAGCAAATGAGATTTTTAATGGATCAAAAATACATAAAGAGAAATTTTATCTTGTATTAAAATGAATAATTTTTTACTTTCCAACTCATACTGAAAAAAAAAAAAAAGAGGTGGGAAAATCTGCTTCTGGTCAACTCGAAATATATTTTTACTCCTGGTTTTGAAACTCAGCCACTGAATCAAAACTTGACTATTTACTTCTGGTGTGACTTAAAGGTACGTGCTGAACACAGCACATAACCTTTCAGAAATGCCCAACTCCTGGACCTCTCTGAGCAAGCGATAATGGCTTTAGCTGGGAAAGCACAGGATGGATACAAGTGCTGATGAGGGTGAGAAGACAAACTGCTGCTTGTGTCTGCTCAGTTTAAGAAAAACCCTGATTCCACTGTTCTGGTGATGAAGTCCTGCAGCATCTAAACCAAAGCCAGAAAGCAGCAATGGAACAACAAGCTTCTGAAAGCCGTCGTTCTGCTTAGCTAAATCTTCAGTTTCCAACTCACTCTGCCAAACTCCCTCTGGGGCTTGGCAGGGGGCCCAGTGGTTAAGGGATTAGTAGGGAGTACCCTTACAAAATGGTGTTTTATATAGCACAGGTGATATTTCTCCTCTAGGGATAGGACACCTAACCCACGTATCTTCTTGAAGACCTAGTTCTTACAGTGGTTTTTCATCGCAGTCCTATATATAAATACAGATGGAGAAGTTTGTAAAGAGCTCACGCGGAGGAAAAGGGAGCACTTGAAGGATGACTTAACTTATGACAGGCACTTAAGACCTCGTCTGACTTAAAGAAACTTGTCATAAGCTAGATCCCTGAGAACTGTCAGGCTGTTGTCACTGTCACAGTGGTCAGGAGAGTGCTGGGTGTTCAGTACTCTCCAGATCCTATGTGTATATGTTTTTGTTTAGCCAGGGTACAAGGAAGGTAACTGAATGCCAGCACCCCTTTGGTGTCAATGGCTTGTATCTAAGTCCAAAGTTTACTAACAGCAAGAAAATGCAGGGTGTTAGTGATGAAGAGAAGACAAGGAGAGGGAGAGAGGGAAGGAGGTGACTAATGGAAGATCAGCAGATCTCATGAGATGGTGTGCAATGCAGGTTGCTTTTTGCACAGCAACAGCTGTCAACACCAGTTTAGGGGAGCTGGACAGCAGTATGGAACTAGACCTCACTGCAGATGGTCCTTCAGGGATATGGAGAGAAATGAAAGCTGTACTGGGAGCACAACATGACCAGAAGTCAGGATTGCTATGGCCACAATGGAGTTGGAATTTCACTTCTTCAACTTTCTCTTCCGTATTTTAAAACAATCCCTCAAAGAAATAAGCAGAAAAGGTGTCACCGTTCCAGAAGTAAATGTATTTGTTTACTGTTTTGTTTTTCTTTTTTTTGAAAATGGAAATGTATGAAAGTAGAGAACGGAGGCTGCCATGATGGTTTTTTTCTTGATGGAAAATAGCATTGTTTGATAAGCCTCATTGATTTGCTGGTGCCTAGAAAATTAATTCCTTCTAACTCACAGATGAGTTGACCTTTGGCTGAACCAATTTGCTGTCATGTTGAGATCCCATTTTTTATTTATTTCAGGACAATTTCTACCATCTTTACTTCTGTTACAGGATGCTTTGTATCTCATGGTGTTCCATCAAAAATATACTACTTAATGTGAATAATTGGACTCCTTGATTGTTATTTTGAGGAAGCACTGCTTTAGTTGCTAAGCAGTTACTTTCTCATTCTAAAACAGATCTGGGTATTGGTGTCTATAGACATACTTGCACTTTATCTACTACTTCCCAAAATAACTTGATGCCTCTAAGAATGCTGCAAAAATGTGCACTATGTCCCAAAGAACTTGGATTTTGAATTGAATATTGATATTAGAGGTGAATCAGAAGGAATAAGCTGAGAAAGGATTGAGTCACAGCAGCGTAGTCACATGGCTGCTTTTTTGCTACAAGCAACATTATTCTGTTCCTAGTAAGCAAAAACATGTGCCTACGAGGAGGCACCGAAGGGATCAGAAAAATGGGAGAGTAGGAATGGAAGTATGGAAACCTGGTGAAAACAATGTTGAGGGAAAGTGGTGATAACATCCGCCACTGTGAGAAGAATATGCTGCAAAGTCAGATAAAAGAGGTTGCCTGTTTGAAGTCAGAGGTGTTGAGTAAATATACTTAAGATGAGTGTAAGATGGAGCAGCAGTAAAATACCTGATAAATAGACAACACAGGCCACCTGGCACTTTAAAAATCTGCTTTAATTACATTTATTTCACACTAATATTAAAATATGTAGAAATTATCTATATTATTATTTAGGCTGGCAATGTATTATTTGTGAAAAGCCCTGCCATCACCACGTTGAGAAGCACCTTTCAGTATCACCACACATTGTTTTCACAGCTCACATTGTTATTGTGATCAACGTCTAACAACCTGTGAATAACCAAAACCTGACTGCCTGGCAATAAAAGCCGTAATCCTGATCTGTCAGCATTTCACCATCACCACCAGAAAGGTGGATATCATATGTCTGGCTTCTGGGCTGCTGTGCAGTCTGGTGCGGTGTGTATGTACATCGTGTCTGTGACGGTAGAGAAAGTTTGAATCAATAAATCTATTACGAGGAGACAACAATGAGGGGATTGCCATGAACGTATGTGTACTGACATTTAATGTTTCCCCATCACGCCTGTTTCCTGCACAAGACCACAAAAGTCAACTACATAAAAATATAACAGAAAAAGGAAGCTCCATGCAATAGATCCAGTCTGACACAAAAGCACATGCTCTTTATACTAGCAAGAGCTAAACCCAACGCTTATCAAGGATGCAGAAATTTAGCTCAGGTTGCTATTTCCAGAAAACCATTGGTGGAGTCTACGGAAATATGAATTTCACAAATGTTTTCTGCAGGGAAATGATGAGATTTTGAGATTGTCATTGAAAAAAAAAATGGAAATGGAGGAACACAACAGTTTCTTAGAGTCATTGAAGAAGCCCCAAGGCAATAACACTTTTTTTTAATCTAGATCAAGAAAACATGTAAACTTTCTTCTCCCTCTGAGAGATAGTATAAGTTCTGAAAAGCCAGAAAAAAATCACCAAAAAAAAGCCAGTCCAAGAATACTCACAAATTCTGAAGACACTTGGGATGAAGATTTTGCTATCTATCCTGAGGATGGACCATCCTTTATGTCAGCTGATGCTGGTTTATTCCATCCCCAGGCTCAATCCTCTGTCACTTACAGGATGAAATAGTAGGTCATCCATATCAAGTTCCAAATTTTATTTATTCAGGAGCAGTTAGGTTTTATGATTTAAGGCTCTTAATGGGTGCTGGAAATTTTTGCAGAACAAAAATGATTGATGAGTAGTAAAGAAATGTATTGCTTTATAGGCAATTCAGATTTTTTTTTTGTGGAAAAGGTTCCAAATTATTAATATAGTCCCCTACATGTAAAAATGGGGTTCGAAGTCAAGACATGTGATACCCAGAGGTGCACAAACCTGCACACACTGACAGCTTTGTTCATTAAAAAAAAAATCACCACAGGTGATTTTACTGCATGAGCAGTACCCCAAAAGTACCTAGTGCCAAAGAGCCATTTTTGGAAAATATACTGTGTTTTTTGTAGAACTCTGTTGTAAAAGGAAAGGAAACACGAGCAAAGCAATGAAAGGAAAATGAGAAGACAGTGGGCTTTCCCTGTCTAATGATATATACTCTCTTTCCCTTCCCTCCTCCCTGCAGCCAGCTAAAGCAACTGGCAGGTGCAGTATTACTCTGCAGATGGACCAGGAGTGGCACGCATACAGTTATATATGCCTGGCACACTCGTATTTGCTGCTTTATATCACATGCCAGCGAACCAGGCAGTAGCCAGATTTGAGAGGACATCCCCAACAGTTGTTGTGCATGAAGATGAACTGGTCCACTGGCAGTACACTATTAACCCTTCTCCAGAAATAGACTGTGCACTTAAGCCAGGGCAATAATTCTCAGTTTTCCCCATCCTTTCACTCTTTGTTCCTCTTCCCTTTCTCATCATAACAAAAGTGGAGATTGTTTTTGGATGAGACAAGTGGGCACAAGTGATTCTGCAGCACTGACTTGTTCTAAACTTTGCACAAAACTCCTGCTGTTCTACCAGGTCTCCCAGTCCTAGAACAGTTCCTTTTAGATTGGAGGTGAAGGAGAATAAAGCAAGTGGAAGAGGAGGAAGGTGAGTGAGATTCATGGTACCGCTCATAGCAATTGTTGTGTTTTATATCAATACTACCTAGCCACAAAAATGAATCTATGCTTTCATGGGACAGACCCAAATTTGCTCATAAACTAACTCACAGATCACATTTATAGAAGATCTTTTGACATCTAAAGATGCAACTAATTATTTGGTTCTCCCCCCCAGCAGAAGCCCCGAGTGGTAGCGAATCAGTGGGGCAATCCTGAGTCCCTCCAATCCCCACTGATTGGTGTAAACAAGAAGAAAGTGGGTGGATAAATCAGGGATGCTCACAAAGCAAACTCAAGTGTCCTTTATGAATACACACTCTTTGGAAAGATGAGGTGTCTAGAAGAATATTTAAGGAAACAACCCACCAATGCAGCCTTCAGCCAGTCTCAAAGCAGGAGAGATTCTGCTCAGAACAATAGCCACCACAATAAAACTAAAAAAGAAACAAAAAAAAAAAGACAGAAAAAGTTTGAACACAGCAATAAAAAAAGAAGAAAACAACAACAAAAATGTGTTCCTTTAAATCCTGACATTTATCACACCATGGGATTTACTTTTACTGCAGTATTTAAAGGATTTCCTACTCTTAGACTTGGGAATACTGCAAATAGCACAGTAAATTTAACTACCATGAGCAGTAAATGTCAAGATTTTAATGGTGCCTACTGTATGCCAGTTGGTTATACAGTCACCCATATGTGTTAACATGTAGGACTCGATCCTGCTTTCAGTTATGTCTGTGTAATCCAGGAGCAAGTGCACTTAATTCAGCAAAGGTACCATCACATGAAACTATATGAAATCAAAACCCAGACTTGCATCCAAAATCCAGTCTGGAAGAAAAGTATTGGTCTAAATCCTGATTGCTTTCATCAGTTCCTTCCAGGAAAAAAAAAAATAATCCTGACTGAAATCAAAGGACTAGGACTGAACATCAGGATCCAACATTCAGTTCCCATTGCAGGGGTGTTAATCATGTAGGAAGACATTGGCCATCATTTGTTTTGCATTTATCTGTCTTGTAGATAAGAAAACTATGATGGCAGAACTGATGTTCCTTCTGTCTGAATAAGATACACCTTAACACACCATCAACTAGGGTATTACATAAAAATAAATTGACTTCTACTTTACCCAGAGGATTTCCCCTCCCCCCCCCCCCACCTTTACGCTTGAGTCGTACAATACTCCAAACAACATTTTTGGACTTTAGAGAAGCTCTTTGATTCCACCCTGCTGTTTCTTTCCATAAAGAAGCATGAAGGAGGATACTGCAATCATGTGCACCCAGGTACCACAGGCTGAGGCTGCACTTGTGCAAAGAAGCATGCTTAAATCTGCTTAACAGACCAAAAACATATTTAATGACAACTCTGTGAAGGCAAATAATCTCATTTCACATCAAAAGAGCTTTTGTGAAAAATATCCCCTCAGGCCAACACCAAAGACAAGCCCCTTGCAGTTGACTCTTATGGAGATGCCATGCAAAGCCACCAGCACCTACCTGCAGCTTCCCTAGGGTGTCACATGTATTCTTATCCCCCTGCTGCCCCTCAAGCCAACAGCCAGCAGCACACACACTCCCTGTGACGCTTTCTTGAGACTATTTACAGCAACAAATGTCCAGCCACACTATAAGGTAACAAACCAGAAAATTATTCTGAGATAGCCACAGCATGTTTTAAGATTTCAAGATTTCTCAGAAGTATGTTTTTTGACATTAAAAACCAGATGTTAGATGCAATCTTGAGATTTGATTCTGAGTAAAAGTTTTGGAATGGTTAACCACATTTTCCTAGACATACCCCAGTTCTATTACCCAACAGAGGTTATTTCAGATCCTTCTATTTTCAGTCTGCCACACAGTAAGTACTCATCATTTTATGACACATAGTTACATGGACTAAGATAATGGTAATTATATCTCATACTTCAAAGCAATTACCCAGTGAGGTGAGGAAGGGCTCCTTCTTCCACATTCCACAATAGAGTATTTGCAGCATGGAGTTATTCACCTTTCTGAGATGCATTAGCTATTGGTCAGAGTCGGAAGCAAGATACCAGATTTAATGGATTAAAGGTCTGATCCATTATCACACATCTTATAATTATCCAGAAGCATAAGTCTTTATAGTAATTAATCAGTGAGAGATTAGTGAATATTCCCAGTGGGAAGATACTAAGTCTGAGAAATAAGTGTAGTTTGGTGATGTCCTTAATTAGATATTGACTCATTATCCAGAATGCTTGTGTTTTTGGACACTATGGTCACATTCAAAAAAAAATAAAATAGTATTTTCTTGTAGTTCTTAAAGAATATAGGGTAATTATTCCGTCCATTTACATATGAAATCTATAGACTCTATGATAGGGGATTCTGTTTTCAGCTTCTCTCTAGATATGGATGTGCATTTGTGGCTGTCTGGATACAGTCAAAAAATGGAGGGGGTAGTTGTGAACAATGTGGCAGTTCTGAAACGGATACCCAGAGTGGTTCCAAACCAGAGGAAAAGGGGTCTCCAGGATCAATCTGTCAGAGCATGGATGGCTGGGGATCCTCAGTACTCCTCTAAGGAAATCTGAAGGACCAGGGAAGAGATGATGGACATACGTGAACAAAGAAAAATAATTCCCCCAGTTTTGGCTTCTGGCTGTTAAAAAGACTTGAAATGCCACAGGAAGATACCATGGGGTTTGTGCTCCAAATATCATTGTCTTAAAGTCCAGCAGCTGGCCTCTGTGAAGGAACCCACCTGCAAACAGCTGAACTGGGAGCCCAGTGAGACCTTACTGGTCACTGAATGGAGGTGGGATTTTCTCCTTATTAGCCCCCTGTATCCTATCCCAAGGCAAGGAATATTGCACTAGGTTAACTCAGCATTGGTTTTCCTGCTCTCAGCAGCTGAGCAGAGAGTCATCCCTGTCTATGCACAAATTCACAGAATTTGTTTTTCACCAGAGCAGATAGTGCCTATGAGATATCATTACTGTCAGGTCGTGCTATGTAGCACGTGTCTTTTCCACAAAAATAGAGGTGTTCAATCTTTTCTTCCAATATCTCCCTTAATACCACTTTTATTTGGGATTTTTACACAAGGCAGCTCTAAAGAAACAGGTTTTCATAAGATTTCACAGCCCCTAAGGAAACAGAGCGTCTCGAGCCTCCTCCACGCCTCGTCTCACTCGCAAAGAAACGGGACAACACTGTGATGAGGTCTGTTAAAGGCTCCCTCAGCTCTTTAGTCGCCTCCTCTCATTCCTGACATTGTGTCCCCTTCTGTGTGTGGCACAATCGCACATTGCCTATACTCCAAATAACTTCTCACTCCTCCCTCAACTCCCTCCTTTGAGGAACCTTCCTTCCTTTTTCTCCTCACCAGTCATCTCATCTCTCTCTCCTCACTGAGCTTGAGCTTACTGGAACAGGGAATATGCCGAATTCTCAAAGTACTCTATAATCATGTTTAATAACAATATTTTTCAACCCTTGATCTTTCCTGGATGAATCTTACTTAATCCTCACCAAGATTTTTATGAATGGTTTTTCCTTACCCTTCAAGACAACATCTTTCTGTTAATATTTTTATGTCAGCAACAAAGTGGGAGATAGACTGTAACTGCTAAAAATAAAGAATAAAAGACAAAAAAACACTAATTACTCAGATCAAAACAAAATCTGGAGAAGTGAGTCATAACTTGAAAGAAAGGGAAGAATGTCTTGCTTTTCACTGGGAAAGGAAAAAAAAACTATGGAAATTTAAATTCTGCTCCTCTTACACTTAGGGGATTATTGTCATCTTTACGTTATCCAAACTAGGATCCTACTGCAGCTCACACTTCTAGACTGCAAGAAATAAAAGATGTCACTAAAACACACACGAGCTGAAAGACAAGAAAGCCAAACAGCTTGAGCTTTACAAATAACAGAGACGAAATTGCCACAGTACTAAATAAAAGGATTTAATCAAAGTAGAGAACATAAACTACTTCTGACTATGCAAAACCAGTAACATAGTACAACTGGTAGAAGGCTGTCTGCTTGTATATTGTGCCAGTTACTGAACTAGGATGCACCAAAATAATTTGTAAATAGATATCTCTTGCTTTGGGTTCTTACTTTCAGGAAAATTTCAGTAGCATACGAACTACAAACACTTCTGGATCCATCCTTGACACAACTACACTGCAGTATTTGGAACTGTCTTTTATGCATTATTTAGTGTTTCAACTGTGGAAAAATACTTTCGTAATATAGTAACTTAGATGTCTGAAATAATGCTTGTGGGTCAAGTTCGCAGATGATGTGAAGAATGATGTAAGATTTATATAAAACTTGACATATCTTACTCCTTCTGTAATTAACCCTTTCTAATTTACTGATCATTAAATTAATAGCTCTTTAAATGTGTCTGCATGCATGTGGGCATTTTTTTGCTACTATCATAGAATCATAGAATGGCCTGGGTTGGAAGGGACCTTAGAGATCATTTTAATCCAACCTCCCTGTTGTGGGCAGGGACGCCACCTCTTATCAAAGACTTCATGCAAGTCTTGTGTACAAAACTGTTAAAAGATAGAATTGGATGACTTAAAAGTTGAGAAATAATTGAAACTTGTTCATCAAAATGTCACTCAAAGAAATATATAATCAAAAAACACTTCTATCTATTATTTATTTAAAGATTTATGGAAAATGACAGTTTCAGAGAGGTGGGCAATTCTCTGAGATTAGCTCCTCAAGAAAAATAAGCCCACGGCTCATAGATTGTTGGAGACGAAGGTGACCACAGGCTAAATAAACTCAGTTAGCACACAACAGCTATACCCATCAGACCATAACATGGACTACAAACTGTTCGTGAGCTATTTATACATGCCATTACTAGAAAGATATGTCTTTCACTTGCTGAGTCTTTGTCTGCTCTGCACTCAGTGCTGTAACTGCTATCATTACAAATGTTTACTCCTTCTCTAATGTATTATCAAATTGCACCGATTTTCATAATAAAACCTTTGCCCCTGATATAAATAGTTTATTCTTGCAAATAACAAGAAATAGGAAGAATTTAATGGATTTTTTAAGAGATTATATACACCAGGAAAGATTGAGGGCATGATCAATTTTAAAAAGAATATGCTCCTGCAACCCAGCATACACTTTGAAACCAGAGTTTGCTGGTGTGCAATCTGTCTTTAAAACTAACTTGGGGAGTGCTTCCAAATTGGTATTAAAACATCATCTAAGAAAGTCTGTCCCATCATTGAGAAAGAAGACCTTGGTCCTGATGCCCTGTCCTTTAAACTCTGTTGAGGAAGACAGTTCTGTAGTGAAGAACGTCTAACGCTGCTCAAAGACACAAGGTTCATTTCTGGTAACAGGATGTTCAAGGCTGATGTTTGGAACTATAGTCAAGCTGATCTAAAGAGAAGGACTACACAGACATCATTTTCAGATGAAAAAGCCAACTTAACAGAAAAGTACTATTCATGGTGGTTTGAAAGAGTGGAAAAAACGAGAGCGAACACTGGCTGGTCAGATATAAACAAGGTAGCTGTATAGGATATACCCTCCCAATCATCAGTGAAACAACCGAACAGTTGTTTTATTAAATGATATTATGAACTCTCTGATCATAATAGTAGCTGCTATTTGTCTCCCAGTAGACTAATATGCTCTGGTTTTCCTATTAAGGCACGTTTGGGACAGTTTTGAAGGGGGAGTGGGTTGGGAGAAGTTGCAGTGAGGAGATGTGCCAGGATTCCACATTTCAAACAATATGTTACCAAATACTTTAAAATGAAAATTCTTTATTATTTTGTAGGCATGTTCCATATTACAAACAACTTGTACAAGATGGAGAATCTTCCTGTCTATATTATGCCATAAATTTGCTAAGTAAAGGCTTACTTTTCAAAACGAAGTGGGTAGGAGATGTACCCACAAGTAAGTATCCACAGCTGGGTGCCTAGCTTGCTTATTTATGCACTCACGAGTGCACCAGAAACTAGAGGTACTTCCAAGAATTACAGATTTGGGGGAAAGAAAGAACTAGCCTGGTGAAAAAAGGAGGCCACAGCTGTCATTTGCACCTGCCAAGTCGTATTCACATCTCATCATTTGGTAGAGAAATAGTCACATCGCAACACAGCTCTCCCACCCAAATCTCAGTTGTATTAGGTCTCTTATGTTTCAGTAGCCATTCGTGTATGCCCATATTTGTACACTTATGTGTCTAGTTGCAGCAGGCATGGATTCTGGATAATTATTAGTTTTGAAAGGGTTTTTAATTTTAGAAGATGCAGTAGCAAAAATATTGTCAGACTCATAT
Source organism: Trogon surrucura (assembly GCA_020746105.1). Lineage (NCBI taxonomy): Eukaryota > Metazoa > Chordata > Aves > Trogoniformes > Trogonidae > Trogon > Trogon surrucura. The sequence continues at coordinate 13,690,227 of CM036622.1, read as the reverse complement.
TCCAATTTAAATATTAGAATGATGTTTCATTGTCTTTCAGTATAAAAAGATTAGAAGAGATTATGATTTTTTTAAAATGATGCTACTTTGATATGATATTGCGAAGAGAATAAGGCACTTTCCTTTAAACTGATTTTCAAAGCTATATCCGAGATCTATATCTGCTGTTTATGGATCACAACTAACTTTATAGTCATGTATAAACTGTACTTCTGAGTGCTGTAAGAGGTATCCCCTGTCTCACAATAAAAATATTATGGAACATTATATTTCCATATAGTAATGGCACTCTTATTTTACTAGTAGGAAAGGTATTGTACTAATTTAATTGACTAACATAAAAGTCTCACAAGCAAGATCAATATTTTATTTTCTCAACAGTTTTTGTCAATGAAGATTTAATTTCCCGTGCAGAGAAGGTGTCTGCATAGCTCAAGGATGTAAGTGGGGTGTGGTCGATTCTGTGGAACACGGAGACTTTGACTTCCTCTGTCCCAGTCCCATGAGAGCCTCAATGTCAAAACACGAGCCTAGATATCAGTAAGTAGGTGTTTTATTTGCAACACTACAATAAACTTATCCCAAAATCACATAAATTCGATATGTTTTAGTTTATACTTGAACTAAAGACTTCTGGCAGCTTATGTTGATTGGGATGTGAAGATAAGAAAACATAAGCAAAATGGAAAAATATATAACTTACCTATTTCACAGGTTTGACATCAGAAGACAGAGGATTCTGTAGGACTAATACTACCCTAATCTCTGTTGCAATTCTAGAAAGGGATTTATTTATTTTATTTTTTTTTACACCTAACACAGAAATATACATCAGCCTAAATACAGCATTGTTTAATAAATTGGATGCTGTAAATCTGCAACTGTATTTCAGAACCTCGGCACAATGGACAGATATGTGAACTTTCCCTGAACCTAATACCAAGTGCTGTTTGAGAGAAATCTTGAGCTGATCCAAGCCAAGCACTGATGTTGTGTGGTAGTTCAGTGGCCAGAATCAAGCTTCACATTGAACTTCTGCATTTGCTGAAAACCAAAACTCCCAGAAAATTCAGAGGCTGTAAATTAGAGCCAGAACTTCACAAACCCTCTAATTAGACTATACTCTGTCCAAAGAACAGATTTATTTACTGTTCTGTTAATCCCTACAGGCTCCTCATCTAAAGGAAAGAAAAATATCCTTCCCACCTGTATTCACAGCCTGCTCCAGTGGTGGCACCAGGCAGCACTAAACACAGGTTTTCCAGGCTACTATTATCATAGGCAATGAGAAATTCTGAAACTCATCAAAGCATTTTAAAAACAGAGATGTGAACATAAGCTCATTTTACAGCATTAATGAAGAAAATTGTAAGGTCTGAAGTAAGTGAGTTCTGATGAAGTTTGATGGGAAACCTACAGCCCTTTGGCCATTTCAGTGGGTAAGCTCCCGAGAAGAAGACACTCCCACCTGGCAAATGATGCTAATAATAAAAATTATTATAAGTATATACATAATTGCTTCACACTTAACATTAATAGTCAATGCTAATAAAGCCAAAGCCTGAAAATAATATTAAAATCATGTTGCCATCTGCACCTCAACAGCATATTTGTCTATCATTCCTTTAATTTTAGAACACACTTTATGACACTGAGGGTGCAGATGTGAGAGGAGAGACCAGGCAGTAGCTGAAGAACACCTCCTTTTTCTGCTTTGTGGCGTGGAAAAGGAGCTGAAGAAGTCATAAGCCTGGCTGCAAATATATCCAAGGGGAATATTTTGGCATGCTGGTTCCTAGTGGAAAAATGTGAAAGAGTGTGGCAAGAATCACAGAATGTTAAAGGTTGGAAGGGACCTCGAAAGAACTGAAAAAGGACCCTTCAGACATCCACAGTGTGTTAGGCCCTGGAGGGAACCAGAGGTCCTGCTGGCTGCATGTCGCTGCTGAGCGATGGGGGCACAGACTTGTTCCTTCCAGACCTTATTTGCTTCCCCTACAAAGCACAGACCTTCAGAGCTGGGTGCTGGACAGCATGTTAAGGGCAAACTCTCCTGAATGGAGTATTTTGATTTAATCAAGTACTAAGACACTCAGTGGTTTGCAACACAAAGACAATTTAAATACAGTTAACTAACAACTTTACCTAAAAAAATCTGGTTTACTTTTTTTATTCCTCATTTACATGCCCACACATCACCCTCACATTTGTTCAGGTCAGACATAGATGTCTTTAAGCTACCTGTGAGTTCAGTATCAACACAGATTCTCAAGCTGCCCCCTAAAACTCTTTATACCTATCCTCAAAGTTGTGTTTTTGTATCCTTGGACTTGATAAATAGCATGTGTGGTGAAGTGGGAAAGGTGTTCATAATTTCCAGCTGAAGTATTGCCTGGTGAAGTGTCAGCTTGGGTTACATAACTCATATATAAACAGACTTTTTGTGGCTGGTAGGAGAATAATTGGTTCACCTCATCTATTCCCCTATCTCACACAGCTGCATTGGCCTCTTATTTCATTATTCAGTAAAGCTTGCAATGACCACCACATTATTTACAAAATAGCGTTTCTAACATTAAGAAAAATCTCATAGATTGAGAAGATATCATCAGCGTTTAAACCCTAAAGTCTCCCCAAGAAGATACAAAGTGTTTATTGGACTATTACATTAACCTGACGTTGGTCAAATGGTAGCCTTCAAGACCACTGTCATGGGAGGAAGGTTAGAGAGGGGCTGAGCCACTGGCCTAGGACTCAGAGAGACATTTAGCAACTGCAAAGCTCCAGAGACCCCTCAACCAGATGCCTCAAGTGCAGTGGGATGACTTTGTGCATTAAACATGAGACAGCCTCCTCCAGTTTCAGAGCTGGGTAAGCTAGCTCACATGGAGAACCAGTACAGCGTAGCCAGGCAGCTGAAAATCCATGCCTTCCCTTACTACACACTAGCCTTTCCAATCCAGTAAGCAAAAAAAATAAGGCATGTTAGGTGCTACTGTCATAATAAATTGTTATGGCTTCCCAGGGAAGTAAGTTAAAAGATGTGAGGTAAATCATTGCTGGCACCAGCTGGCATGTCCTAACAGTAAGGATTTGAGGAAAGGCAGCAAGGTTCCCCTGTGAACTCATTCAATGGACCCCTGCAATACCATTAGCTGCTCGTTGTTTCCTTCTTCCTATCGAGGTGGGAGATGGCAGTGTTTCAGGTAGAGAGACAGCATTGTTGTATGTGACACACACCAACGTGGTCTAGCAGCTCGACCTGCAGGTACCTCACCATCATTTCAGGGAAATTTTTTAACCTTTCTATGACAGGATGTAGAACAAGAGGGAAACAATGAACCATATCACTGTGATCCCAAGCCTTTGATGAGCCACTAGTGACTATATGTGGTTCTTCCCAGTTGAAGGAACAAACACACATAGAAAGAAAATATTGAAGGTAATGTGCTGCATGACAGATACAGCTGAGAGTTACTGCCATAAGCAATCACACACTGATACTGCAAAGTGTGTGCATGCTTCACAGACAGAACATTTTACCATGAATTCTTTCACTTCAGCTTGTTCAAGTCTTCTCAAATCTCTACATACTTATGCATCAGACTTCTCTATACACTCATTCTCCGTTCCTATCTTTTCACATCACCTTCACCACTTCCAGGCTTCCTTTTCCACAGTGCAAAGGAAGGGACCTTCCCCACATCTGTGAGGGCTGGATTCACTTCTGGACTCTTCCTCATCCTGGATGGTCCTCCATCCAGCCACCATTTCTTGGATCTTTTCAGGCTATGTATATCATACCATTAAATTAGATTTTTAAAAATTGCTCTTGAATGATAAAGTGATAAATACACTTTTATTTTTCCCCGCTTCTCATTTGCACTTTTATAAATGTATGATGTAGGTTTCTTTTAGTTTTTTCCAGGTTGTAAAATAAAGACAATACTTAAACCCCCCTTTCTCTTAATGGAGGTGTGAAGGTTAATTAGGGAATGTGCAGAACATGTTCTGGAGATGTGTAACATTAAGCATGTGGGTGATACTGTCTAGAAGCAACAGCAATATCAGTACAGTACTGGCTGCATGAGAAGGAACATAACTATGTAAAAGTGTAGACACCTGTGAAAAACATTCTGTGTCTGCTCACTTCAAATGGGGAACTTTTCCAGAAGAGAAAAGGAGAATTTTTACGTCATTGGACCATCTTCTCTGTTGCTTCTTATTGTACAAGACTTTTACTAGAATATGCCAACAAATCACTGAGAGACATCTTCAAGGTCTTTGTAGATACTACTACTTATGTTAACTGAATTTAAATCACAGTCAGGTTTCTTATATCCATATTTTAAAAAGTACATAGAAGAAATATCCCCTTCTGTTAACCTTCAGCTTAAAACTTAATTCTTTCAAACATTTGAGACAACAAATGAAATTGTGCAAATGTCCATGGAATAGGAAACGTAAACAGGACATATCTCTGAGGCCAAGAAAATGTGCTGAAAATCTCAAAGTTTCCTGCATCATCTTGTACTGAGTTGCATGTATCATTTGTAATAGCAAATTATTTCCTCTTTCAGATGTCCAATTAAAAGTTACATGAAGTCCCCCTATCTCAGTTCCCCAACTGCATCATAGAGAGCAATATAATAAGGCCCCATTGACAAAAATATTCCTTGATTGCAAGGATCGTCGATATCCTGAAAATGAGTTTTCACAACACTAGAGGTGCACTTCAGCTCACTTTGCCAGGTGTTTGCATTGCAGTGATAATTTCCATCACTGTGCTGGCTGCTGAATATGGCCCAAAAATTGGAATCACCCCTGTAGGAATATTCAGATTGCACAGAAAAGCCTGGCCAAAGAATAGAACAGACTACCATCACAAGAAAACGAGCAGAGCAACCTGAATGCAAGCTGCATCAGAGCAAGCATGCAGGAGTCATGCTTACAGCTTTATACAAGCAGAAGTTTCTACACTGCTACACAGGAAAGCTCAGGGACAGTCTCAGAATCAAGCCTCTTCTCTAATTCCAGACTGTATTTTGGGGGGGTTTTGGGTTAAATTTAGATACATGTATCTGCACACACAGTGGCTCTCTTCTCTTCACTGCAGTGTTTTCACAAGTGCTTCCCTCAGCCTGAATCTATCTCTGTGCCTGAGTTTCATAGAGACTTTCTATCATTCCAAGAAGCCAGCAAGTCCCGGTCTATAGCACACCAACCAAACTGCTCCCACTTGCAGTCACTTCAGCGAGCAGACTGTGCCTCAAGTCAGAGTACCAGACGAAAAAGTGCTGCTTAAATGGACACCTGCAGTTGATACCAGTTTATTGACAGAAAGTTGAATTCTTCCTTTCAGCTGTCAGTTTTCTCTTATGTAATCAAAAAAGTTTCCCCTTGATATGCTCTTAACTGTTTTGAGCAGTGCTCACTTCCCCAAAGCCAAATGTTTAAAAGCAACCAGTGATTTCAGATTCCTTTCCTTTCAGTTACCTAATTTAAATGACAGGAAGCTTGATTTTTCAGTAGCTACACTTTATGAAGTTTCCAAAAAGTAGCATCTTTCAAGCTGGGCCAATGATGCTAAAAGCACTAGTCACATTTGAAAGTGTTGGCCCTTGCACTATATGCAGATAAAGACCACTTAGTTACAAATTACAAGTCTGAGGTTTTTTGAAGTACTCATGATGCTGAAAATACTTTATAGTTGACCATTAGCTATTTTAAGGGAATTGTGTTTTTTCACTGATTTAATGTGATTACTCCAGTTTTGACAAAGACTTATTCCCTAGCAAAGGGAGGCTTGAGCTTATTTGCGCAGGCAGTACAAATCCAGACTCAGTCTCCCAGTTCTTAAGGCGCAGCTACAGTGTCGGTACAACTCCACTGCACCACCTAGAAGAGCTCTAATCCTCAAATTGCAGGTGGAGCACAGACACTCCAGATCCATCCATCCCAAGAGCTCTGCTGGAGTAGTCTGAGCTAACTGGGTCCTCCGGTTCCTCACCCTGGGAGCTATAGCCCATTGCAGCACCGCACATTAATGTATCTTCAAAACCTGTAAAAGTCAGCACTGCCCTTAATCACAGGTACTTATGAACCATAAAGAAATGGAAGAAATGTAAATAAGGAATATGTGATAGGAGCAGAAGTTGTCCGTGCCCACTGACACTGTCGCTAGAATCAATCTCCTCTCCCGCAGTCATTGCACTGCATTGGGGCTGCACGCCTGGCTTAA